>BSBK01001098.1:2500-1434995 GCA_027943335.1 Chamaecyparis obtusa
CACACTTGAGCTTTCAAATGTGTCAAAATGGGTCATGGGGATTCCCTAGGGGTCCTAGTATACCTTATCATGTGTTAGGACACCTAGGATGTCTCAATAAACCCTTTTGACACATTCAAATGCTCAAGTGTGCCTTAAGGGGTACTAGGACACCTTAAGACACACTTGAGCATTCAAATGTGTCAAAAGGGGTCATGGGGACTCCCTAGGGGTCCTAGTACACCTTATCTCACGTTAGGAAACCTAGGAAGTCTTGATGACCCCTTTTGACACATTGGAATGCTGAAGTGTGTCTTAAGGGGTCCTCAGAAACCTTAAGACACACTTGAGCATTCAAATGTATCAAAAGGGGTCATGTGGACTGCCTAGGGGTCCTAGTACATCTTACCATGTGTTAGGACCCCTACGAAGTCCCAATGACCCCTTTTTGCATATTCTAATGCTCAAGTGTGTCCTAAGGGGTCCTAGGACCCCTTCGAACACACTTGAGCTTTCAAATGTGTCAAAATGGGTCATGGGGATTCCCTAGGGGTCCTAGTATACCTTATCATGTGTTAGGACACCTAGGATGTCTCAATAAACCCTTTTGACACATTCAAATGCTCAAGTGTGCCTTAAGGGGTCCTAGGACACCTTAAGACACACTTGAGCATTCAAATGTGTCAAAAGGGGTCATGGGGACTCCCTAGGGGTCCTAGTACGCCTTACCACGTGCTAGGACCCATAGGAAGTCTTGATGACCCCTTTTAACATATTCGAATGCTCAAGTAGGTCTTAAGGGGTCTTATGACCCCTTAGGACACACTTGAGCTTTCAAATGTGTCAAAACGGGTCATGGGGACTCCCTAGAGGTCCTACTATGCCTTATCACATGTTAGGACACCTAAGATGTCCCGATAACCCTTTTTGACACATTGAAAAGCTCAAGTGTATCTTAAGGGGTCCTAGGACCCCTTAAGACACACTTGAGCATTCAAATGTGTCAAAAGGGGTCATGGGGACTCCCTAAGGGTCATAGTATGCCTTATCATGTGTTATGACCCCTAGGAAGTCTCGATGACACCTTTTGACACATTAGAATGAACAAGTGTGTCTTAAGGGGTCCTAGGACCCCTTCAAACACACTTGAGCATTCAAATGTGTCAAAAGGGGTCATGGGGAGTCCCTAGGGGTCCTAGTATGCCATATCACGTGTTCAAACACCTAGAAGTCCCGATGACCACTTTTGACACATTGGAATTCTCAATTGTGTCTTAAGGGATCCTAGGACCCCTTACCACACACTTGAGCATTAAAATGTGTCAAAAGGGGTCATGGGGACTCCCTAGGGGCCCTAGTATGCCTTATCACATGTTAGGACCCCTAGGAAGTCCCGATGACCCCTTTTGACACATTAGAATGCTCAAGTGTGTCTTAAGGGGTCCTAGGACCCCTTCGAACACACTTGAGCACTCAAATGTGTCAAAAGGGGTCATGGGGAATCCCTAGGGGTCCTAGTACACCTTATCAAGCCTTAGGATCCCTAGGAAGTCTTGATGACCTCTTTTGACATATTAGAATGCTCAAGTGTGTCTTAAGGGGTCCTAGGACCCATTAAGACACACTTGAGCATTCAAATATGTCAAAAGGGGTCACGGGGACACCCTAGGGGTCATAGTACACTTTATCATGCATTAGGACCCCTAGGAAGTCCCAATGACCCCTTTTGACACATTGGAACACTCAAGTGTGTCTTAAGGGGTCCTAGGACCCCTTTGGACATACTTGAGCATTCAAATGTGTCAAAATGGGTCATGGGCACTCCCTAGGTATCCTAGTATGCCTTATCACATGTTAGGACCCCTACAAAGTCCCAATGAAACATTTTGACACATTGGAATGCTCAAGTCTATCTTAAAAGGTCCTAGGACCCCTTCAGACACACTTGAGCATTCAAATATTTCAAAAGGGGTCATGGGGACTCCCAAGGGTACCTAATACACCTTATCACATGTTAGGACCCTTAGGAAGTCCTGATGACCCCTTTTGACACATTGGAATTCTCAAGTGTGTCTTAAGGGGTCCTAGGACACCTTCGGACACATGTGAACATTCAAATGTGTCAAAAGGGGTCATGGGGACTCCCTAGTGGTCCTAGTATGCCTTCTCATGCGTTAGGACCCCTAGGAAGTCCTGATGACCCCTTTTGACACATTAGAATGCTAAAGTGTGTCTTAAGGTGTCCTAGGACCCCTTCAGACACATTTTCTCTTTCAAATGTGTCAAAATGAGTCATGGGGACTCCTTAAGGTTCCTAGTACACCTTATCACACATTAGGACCCCTAGGATGTCTCGATGGCCCCTTTTGACACATTGGAATGCTCAAGTGTGTCTTAAGGGGTCCTAGGATTTTTTTGGACACACTTGAGTGTTCAAATGTGTCAAAAGGGGTCATGACAACTCCCTAGGGTTCCTAGTATGCCTTATCATGTGTTAGGGCCCCTTGGAAGTCCCCATGACCCTTTTTGACACATTGGAATGGTCAAGTTTGTCTTAAGGGGTTCTAGGACCCCTTAAGAAATACTTGAGCTTTCAAATGTGTCAAAAGGGGTCATGGGGACTCCATAGGGGTCCTGGTACACCTTATCACATGTTAGGACCCCTAGGAAGTCTCGATGACCCCTTTTGACACATTGGAATGCTCAAGTGTGTCTTAAGGGGTCCTAGGACCCCTTCGGACACACTTGACCATTCAAATGTGTCAAAATGCATCATGGGGAGTCCCTAGGGGTCCTAGTATGCCTTATCACACATTAGGACCACTAGGAAGTCCCAATCACCCCTTTTGACATATTGGAATGCTCAAGTGTGTCTTAAGCGGTCCTAGGACCCCTTTAGACACACTTGAGCATTCAAATGTGTCAAAAGGGGTCATAGGGACTCCCTAGCGGTTGTAGTATGCCTTATCACATGTTAGGAACCCTAAGAAGTCCCGATGACCCCTTTTGACACATTAGAATGCTTAAGTGTGTCTTAAGGGGTTCTAGGACCCATTAAGACACACTTGAGCATTCAAATGTGTCAAAAGTGGTCATGGCAACTCCCTAGGGGTCTTAGTACACCTTATCACATGTTATGACCCCTAAGAAGTCCTGATGACCCCTTTTGACACATTAGAATGCTCAAGTGTCTCTTAAGGGGTGCTAAGACTCCTTAAGATGCACTTGAGCATTAAAATGTCTCAAAAGGTGTCATGGGGACTCCCTAAGGGTCCTAGTATGCCTTATCATGTGTTAGGACCACTAGGAAGTCCCAATGACCCATTTTGACACATTGGAATGCTCAAGTGTGTCTTAAGGGGTCCTAGGACCCCTTCGGATACACTTGAGCATTCAAGTGTGTCAAAATTGGTCATGGGGACTCCCTAGGTGTCCTAGTATGCCTTTTCACATGTTTGGACCCCTAGGAAGTCCCGATGACCCCTTTTGACACATTGGAATGCTCAAGTGTGATTTAAGGGGTCCTAGCACATTGGAATGCTCAAGTGTGTTTTAAGGGGTCCTAGGACCCCTTCAAACACACTTGAGTATTCAAATGTGTCAAAAGGGGTCATGGGGACTCCCTAAGGGGTTATGGGGACTCCCTAAGGGGTCCTAGTATGCCTTATCACATGTTAGGACCCGTAGGAAGTCTGGATGACCCTTTTTGACACATTGGAATGCTCAAGTGTGTCTTAAGGGGTCCTAGGACCCCTTCCGACACACTTGAGCATTCAAATGTGTCAAAAGGGGTCATGGACACTCCCTAGGGGTCCTAGTACACCTTATCACATGTTAGAACCCTTAGGAAGTCCCGATGACCCCTTTTGACATGTTGGAATTCTCAAGTGTGTCTTAAGGGGTCCTAGGACCCTTTAAGACACACTTGAGCATTCAAATGTGTTAAAAGGGATCATGGGGAATCCCTAGGGGTCCTAGTATGCCTTATCATGCGTTAGGACCCATAGGAAGTCCCGATGACCCCTTTTGACACATTGGAATGCTCATGTGTGTCTTAAGGGGTCCTAGGACCCCTTTCGACATAGTTGAGCATTCAAATGTGTCAAAATGGGTCATGGGGACTCCCTAGATGTCCTAGTACACCTTATCATGTGTTTGGTCCCCTAAGAAGTCCTAATGACCCCTTTTGACACATTGGAATGCTCAAGTGTGTCTTAGGGGGTCTGAGGAGCCCTTCGGACCCACTTTAGCATTCAAATGTGTCAAAAGGGGTCATGTAGACTCCCTAGGGGTCCTAGTACACCTTATCAAATGTCAGGACCCCTAGGAAGTCCTGATGATCCCTTTTTACACATTGGAATGCTCAAGTGTGTCTTAAGGGGTCCTAGGACCCCTTCAGACACACATGAGTATTCAAATGTGTCAAAAGGGGTCTTGGGGACTCCCTCAAGGTCCTAGTATGCCTTATCACATGTTAGGACCCCTAGGAAGTCATGATGACCCCTTTTGACACATTGGAATGCTCAAGTGTGTCTTAAGGGGTCCTAGGACCCCTTCAGACACACTTGATTTTTCAAATCTATCAAAAGGGGTCATGGGGACTCCCTAGGTGTCCTAGTATGCCTTATCACACATTAGGACCCCTAGGAAGTCCACATGACTCCTTTTGACACATTGGAATGGTCAAGTTTTTCTTAAGGGGTCCTAGGACCCCTTCGGATACACTTGAGTGTTCAAATGTGTCAAAAGGGGTCATGGGGACTCCCTAGGTGTCCTAGTATGCCTTATCACATGTTAGGACCCCTAGGAAGTCCCCATGACCCCTTTTGACACATTAGAATGCTCAAGTGTGTCTTAAGGGGTCCCAATGACCCCTTCAGACACACTTGAGCATTCAAATGTGTCAAAATGGGTCATGGGGACTCCCTAGGGGTCCCAGTACACCTTATCACGCATTAGGACCCCTAGGAAGTCCCCATGACCCCTTTTGACACATTGGAATGCACAGGCATGAAGAAATTCATTAATGTATGATCTAGGAGGAAGATTATAATTTCCATATTTCTACAAGAGATTCTCCAAAAATTTTATACAAAGGCATCCTACAGGAAAAAATGAAAAGTTTCCTAGAGAATATCCATAATTCGTATACAAAAGCATCATACAAGAAAAATGACAAAAAAATAATAGCTAAAAGATAAAATTTATCATTAACGCCAACAGTACCAAGGTCATATCCACTGTCAAATCCTGGCCTATGATGTGCAAAATGAGAAAACCAGGCTAAATGAAAGGGAAGGGATTGATCAAATAGGGAAGGTGCATCAAATCGAATCAATATCATAATAAATGTAGAAAATACTATTACGGACAAAAATATTTGCATATTAATTTGCTACACCTTTCTTGAGCTTCTATACCTTGCTACATGATTAGACATTTTCGTTAGTAGAATTGAATTTTTAGGTTAAGTTTTATAGATCATATTTTTTATCCAAAGGACAAAAATCAACTACTTTATCTTCCTCAGATAGTTTGATTCTTTTTCTTTTCTTTGTTATGCTAAAATGCACAGGCAATTAAGTCTAGAATACTAGAAATAATTCTTTAAGAGTCCAATCCAGATTCTTTGATGCTTCTAGTGAATCCAAATTTAGTTGTTATAAAGATGAGATGTTAGTGAATGACTTCTTGCTAATACTACTCTTCCACCTAATCCAAATTTCAACCCTTTTGTGGATCTACAAGCTCAATCCCGAGCCCACAAGATTCGCTAAGAGAAAAATGTGATTGTATATCAATTGATTACAAAATGTTCAGTTGAGGAGAAAATATTGCAGCGATCAAGAAGAAAATTGTCTATGGAAAATCTAGTTATGAATTATATTAAGAATGAAACTATTAAGGAATTGCATGATATATTACTCAACAGTGCAAGGAATATTCTTGATGAACATGGGCTTGCAGTTACATCTATTCAATATACAAAGGAAGATATAGAAAATCTTCTTAATAGAGAGATTTTAAAGTGAGAGAAAAGGACATTTTAGAAGAAAATGGTTATTTTGGTGCCATCCAAGGTATGCCAATTACTCAGGACGAAGAGTAAAAGCCCATAGTTAATGGGAAAGAGTGGGAAGAGATTCTTGGACCCATGATAGAAGTTACAGATAAGGAGGAAGAGCTAGGAAGGGGAAAGTGACAAAGGAAAGAAGATATGTGTGTGAGCCTATATCAGATGATGATGATGAGTATTCACCATTTTCTAGTAGCTCAAGTAGTGACAAAAGCTCTTCAGTGCACATGTACACTATCACAAAAAATTCAGATAGAGAAGTAACAAGTGCTGTGGAATTATCCACAAAGCAATGTGAAATGAAGCCTCAAATTAGTTCATTAGCAGGCAAAGAATTTGGTCATGCACTTCATTATAGCACCACAAATATCTCTATTAGAAATGCCTATTCATCAATGGCCTTGCATTTATGGGACTTGGGAAACTAGGTTACTCATGTTGGGCAATATCCCTCAAATGTCAGTTCATTGCCACCTTTGGCAAGGTGTTCCCACTCCTCATTTTACAACAAAGGGCAGCCATCTATGGCCCAAGGTTTTAATTCAGCTGACAAATGGAGAGCATCTCAAGGTACTAATCTCTTTCATAGAGAAGTTTCTAATTCATCTCAATGTTCTCGTTTAGGTGACCAACTCCTTTGAGGTCCACAAATAGACCAATTGATTTCCCAAATTGGTAAAAGGGTAGATGCAATTTTGGGAAGAGTATCCCAATTGAAGAGAAATGGAAATTCTAGTGAGCATAAAGTTATTGTAGATCCAATGGGTGTATCTTCTCCACTAACAAATATAACTGCATTTCCAGAGACTTGAGTTTAAATGGAAACCATTTTTTCCTAAACATGCCCCAGTCGAGCAGATGAGCCAGATGTTGCTTGAGTAAAGAAGATTGTGGTTTATTAAAGCATCTACATTATCCCACTTGCTATTTGTTACTACTTTTGAGCGGCTTGCTAGCTGCTTCTGTGTGAGATTCCTATAATATATCATGTCCTCATGCAAGTACATGCCATTTTTTGTAAACATTTTCAATTCTAAAGTGTTAGTGAGCAATATCAAAGAAAGGTTCTTGCAAGTGTTATTTAGACACATATTAATAAATTAGGAAGCCATTTTTCTCCCATTACATGGTAGAAATGCCTAGATTCACTTTGTCGGTATCAATAGGTAGCAAGATGAGGGAAGAAATATATTTGTGAAGAGGAAGTACAAATGTTACTATCCAAAACCATTTGGAGAGTAATATTCTTCTCCTGATTGTAATAAGAAACTCAAAATGCAAAAGACACCAAATAGTTGGGGCATTTATTTCCTGTGACCTATGTCAATTTCAGTTCAATTCCTAAGGATGATATTCTCAATGTGTAAAAATAAACTGATTTGTTATTTTAAAATGGTGTTGATTGAAATTTATTAACATATGTCAAATATCCATTTTTTCTAGAATTTGAAATAGAACTAGTGGCAATATAATCAAATTTGTGAATTTCACATCCAATCATTGGATGTTAATCAAAAGTACAACACAGTAATATAAATTTGAACCAATAAACAATCTTAGTCTTACTTCAAACCTACTCCCGTGTATGTGGGTTCTTGGAGGTATCTACTAAACAATGTGTGGATCTGTAATGTCCCTATCCAGGACCTTACTCACTTTGCTTAAAACTCCTAATTAGAATTTGGATTTCTAATGTTTGTTGTGATATTATTTAAGTTTTCCTTGCTCCTTACTGATTAATATTGTAATGAATTGGTTATCCTTCCCCTTCTCTCTCTCTCCTACTCTCTCCCCCTCCTCTCTCTCTCTCTCTCTCTCTCTCTCTCTCTCTCTCTCTCTCTCTCTCTCTCTCTCTCTCTCTCTCTCTTCTCTCTCTCTCTCTCTCTCTCTCCCCTTCCCCTTCTCTCTCTCAACTACACTCTCCCCATCCCCTCTCTCTCTCTCTCTCTCTCTCTCTCTCTCTCTCTCTCTCTCTCTCTCTCTCTCTCTCTCTCTCTCTCTCTCTCTCTATCTTGAGCTATCTCTCTCTCTCTCTCCATTATCTCCTCTCTCTCTCATCACCCTCTCTCTATCTCAAGCTATCTCTCTCTCTCTCACCTTCTCACTCTCTCTCTTCCTCTCTCAGCCCCTGCCACCTTCTCACTCTCTCTCTTCCTCAATGGCCACCCACAAATTTTTTAAATGGCTGATTAATTTCCTTTGCTTCTTTCAATGGCCATCCATGATTTTTCTGCAATCTTCCAACCTATCGTACATAGTCATAAAATACATATTAATATATTATACATATAAAATAATATATAAGATATGATATATAATGTAACATTTAATATTAATATATATTAAATAATATTTAATGTGAAATGTATATTACATAATATTTAATATATCTAATATATAGTTTTTTATATATAATATATCATATGAAGGATGGAGAAATGGGAGGGAGAAAGTGGAGGGAAGGGAAAGTGAAAATTCAAAATTTTGTCATCATATTCGAGTACCTAAAAATATCTAGTACCTGATTAGGCTCGGTATTGCTTTGTGCACCAAACCTACATGGTCAACTATTGAAATGTTTGAAATACATGTTTTCCCTTGTTTCTCTGAGTTTCAGACTTCGACAATGTAGATGATGACTTTTTTTCACCCGAATTTGATAAAATGAAAAGGGTATCTTAAGGAGATTCAGATTATCAGCGTTCTATCAATACAATTGCTATCAAATTTTGAATTTGGTAAGTAATTATTAGTTATTTTCTAATTGAGCTACCTCTAAAGTGTTGATTTATATATTGATTGAAAAATGACTATAACTTTCAGACGGTATAAACATTTTTGAAATCCAAAAAATGTGTCACATTCTATGCTTCACCTACTATAAGGAAAAAAAATAAAAAATCAATTTTGTAAAGTTTTGAATGAGTTAAGGTGGTTAGACACGAGAGTTTTTTTATTCTAAAAATGTTGTAGCAGAAAATTCATAATTAATTATTTTTTTGGAATAAAATTACAAAAAAATGTGTGTCACATTCGAGCATGAGTCTACTACTTATATATAAAATCTTATAATAAAATATTATGATTTGATTATGATTAAGGTGGTCAGACATACTCCTACTTCTTATTTTTTTCTAGAAATTTTTGTACTACTGCATTGAAATCTATACTTTTCACTAATCATACTAACTTTTTCTCAAAAAAGGCCTAGTATTTTAGAAACTACATTCAATTTTCTATGGATTCTATTCTTACAACTTTTTTTATATTAGGTTCATAGCTAGTTGAAATTTTCACGTCAAGTTGACTAACCTTGATTTGCTGATTTTTCATTGCCACTTAAGGGCATAGTTTGGCCCCTCATGATCTTGCACACACCCATCTATTTCATCATGCTTTATAAGGATTACATAATTAAGGGACCAACTTTCCACTATTGGGAAACTTATTTATAGCAAGGAGTTATCTATGTTGGATTTGAATGGACTACCAGCTTCATGAGAAGTATTCATTCAAAGAATCAGTTCTTGTTCAAAACTCCCTAAATTTTACCGATTGAAGATAGAATGCATTCAAGAGGAATCCAAGCTAATCACTAGGGGTATTGGTCAAAACTCTACAAATGAAGACATTCATGTGCTAAATACTAAATACTAATTCTCACAAGAAAGGAAAAAGAAGGAACTTCAAGAGGAATAATGACAAAGAAACTAAAGACAAAAGATCATCTAAGAAAAGAAAGGAAATATCCAAAGTACAATGTTTTAGATGTGACCAGTTTGCACAGTATGCCCTAAAGTTCCCAAATAAACCTAAACCTCAAGTTTCCATAGTTGAAGTTGGTAAGGTAAAGCTAGAAAATAATACTGAGAAAATTTTATTCTAATACTTAACATCATAGCATATCATAGGAAAGGTGACACATTCATTCATAATATATTCTTTAAAGGAATAAACTATATCTAATATATATATTTTTTGTTAAGTAGAGGATGTGTATGTTACCTTTTGTAAATAATTTCTCTAAGAAGTCTAAAATATATTTATTGAGTCAAAAGAATTTTGTATAAGGTTCAAGGAATTTAAAAATCTAGAAAAATATATTGATGCAAGGTAGGGGCATGAGGGGCCAAAGAATGGCACACCCTAATGATCCAAGCCTGCTCAACACATGCGAAAAAAAATAACAATAAGAGAGAGAGAGAGAGAGAGAGAGAGAGAGAGAGAGAATGCCAAATATTTCATATATTTTCATCAAAAGAAATCATACATGTCGGGTTGTAAGGCCTTCCCAGTTATGGCCTGATATTACAATGAATTACATAAGTCCTCAAACATGTGAGAATCTATCACAAATCTTCAATCTAATGTCTACTATCTTCTCTCCAAAACTTCCTATCAAACTACCACCAAACAACTACATTTATACAAGAGGCTATCAAACCGAGTCAGCCTTCAGATCCTCAATCAATGAAAGGAATGGTCAGATCTAGGACCACATGCTTCCCACTGATGGATTCTAACATTAAATCCACAATCCAATATAAATGCACAAGTTGGCCACAACAGAAACTAAAACTAAACCTGTCGGTGAGCAAGGAAAACTGAGCAACAGGCAAGCAACGCATAGTGTTAGTGAAGTAATCGACCACCCAGGAGATAACTAACTACACTCGATAACCAAAGGAAACCAACCAACTATTGACCAACTCGGTCAAAGAAGGAATCAAGCAACATAGAAAACTTCAAACATATTTTTGGTGACATAGGATTTCCAAGGACCCAAGATGCTCCTGCATCAAACATCTGGGGTTATTTTTAAGTGATTCTCTGAATCATTCAGTAGGTATGATCCAAGTTTCATCCAACTCAAACTATGAAATCCATGAACTATCCTCCGTCAGTCTATCTTTCCACTTTACTAGATATTCCATGTACTATTTTCCTCTGGTAGTTTTGCCAACTCTTTCCTTCAAAATCTTCTCCACTTCTTCATTCTGCTTCTTAGGATACTCTGTCGATACTGTCATTTTTTTAGTAGGTTCATGATACTCATAAAAATCAACAATGTTGAAAATAGGTGATATATCCATGTCATTAGGTAACTCAATCTCATATGCATTTCTATTGTCAAATTTCTTCAAAATTTTGCAAGGTCCAAACTTCTTCATCTTCAGCTTCCCATATGTTCCAGCAAGAAATCGGTCTTTCTTCATATGAACCATCGCTTCATCACCAACATCAAAATTTTTATGTCTTGATCTTTCTGCTCTGTCTTTGTATTTCTAATTACTGTCTTCTAGCTTCAGCTTCACATCTTCATGCAATGTTTTAATGTACTCAACAAATTTTACTCCTTCAACACTTTTCTTACTTTCATCAGCAATGTCTCTCAAATCAGATATACCTCTCGATTGTAATCCATTTATGATCTCAAAAGGTGTCCTTCTAGTACTCCTATTCACTAAATTATTGTATGCAAACTCTTCTTGTGCTAACAGAGAATTCCAATTACTCGGTGTGTCTCCAACTAAACATCTCAAAAGATTTCCCAAACTTATGTTCACAACTTCAATTTGTCCATCAGTTTGTGGGTGAAATGTAGAACTATATTTCAACTCAGTGCCAAATTTCTTCTAGAGGGTTTTCCAAAAGTATCCAACAAACTTACTGTCTTGGTCAAAGATAATACTCCTCAGTAATCCATGCAATCTAAAAATTTCCTTAAAGAAAAGGTCTACTACATGTACTGCATCTAATGTCTTTCTACAAGGTATAAAATTTTCCATCTTAGAAAATCTATCTTCTACAAAAAATATAGAATCATTACCTCTTACTTTCTTTGGTAAGCCAAGAACAAAGTCCATGCTGATGTCAATCCAAGGTTTCTTAGGGACAACAATCAGTATATAAAATCTAGTATTCTGACTTACTCCTTTTGCAACTTGACAAACTCCACAACTTTTCATAAATTTTTGAACATCTTTATACAACTATGGGAAAAAGTACTTCTCCTTAAGTAAATTCCATGTTTTGTCAATGCCAAAATGTCTAACCAAACCACTACTATGCTTCTCCTTTTTCAAATTATTTCACATTGGTCCTCTTGGTATACACAACTAAATACCTTTAAACAACATACCATCCTGAATAAAATATTAATCCCATTTAGTGTCTTGTTGATCTTGAATAGGTGCTCTGCACTTTCTCCATGGCTTAGAAAAATCAGGGTCATTTTCATACAAACCTTTCATCTCATCAAAACTAAGGACTTCAATTTTCATCTCGGTCATCAAAGATCTCCTTCTACTCAACGCGTCAGCAACTCGGTTAGTGACCCCACTCTTATGCTTTATCAGAAATGTATAACTCTACAAATACTCAACCCATTTCATATGTCTCTAATTAAACTTATTCTGACTACCTAAATATTGTAAAGCCTTATGATCAGCATACAACACAAATTCACTTGGTATCAAATAATGTCTCCATTTCTTCAGTTCTTGGACAATAGCATAGAATTCTTGATCATACACAAAATATTTCCTTCTATCATCATTCAACTTTTCACTAAAGAAAGCAATAGGTTTACCTTCTTGACTCAACACAACTCTAATTGCACTTCCACTTGCATCACATTCCACTTGAAATGCCTTACTGAAATTAGGTAATGCCAAAATAGGTAATTTAGAAACCTTCTACTTCAAAGTTTCAAAACTTTTATGAACTCAATGTGTCCACTTGAATACCCTTTTGTCTCCTCTCATAGTCTCATTCATAGCATTTCAAATTGAACTAAAATTCCTTATGAACTTTCGGTAAAAAATTTCCAAACCATGAAATGATCTTACCTCGCTAGCATTCATAGGTGTAGGCCAATTCAGAATAGCTTCAAACTTTTTAGGATCCATCTTCAAACCATCAGCTGAAATCACAAATCCCAAATATACAATCTCCTCTTTCATGAATGAACACTTTTTTAGATTTTTCAGCAACTTTTCCTCTCTCAATCTCTACAAAACTTTTCTAACATGCAACAAATGTTATTCTCTAGTCTTACTGAATATCAAAATATCATCAAGATATACGATCACAAATTTACCCAATAATTTCTTCATAACTTCATTCATCAACCTCATAAAAGTACTCGGTGAATTAGTTAAACCAAAGGGCATAACCAACCACTCATACAAACCTTCTTTTTTCTTGAAAGAAGTCTTCCATTCATCACCTTCTCTAATTCTGATCTAATGAAACCCACTTTTCAAATCAATTTTGGTAAAACACCTTGCTCTAGTCAAACTGTCCATTATGTCATCCATTCTCGGTATAGGAAACCTATACTTCACTTTTATCTTATTGATTTCTCTAGAATTAGTACACATTCTCCATTCTCCATTCTTCTTTAGTACCAATAAAACAAGCACTGCATAAGGACTCAAAATTTCTTTGATCAATCCTTTCTCTAGCAGTTCTTGAATCTGTTGGTTCAATTCCTGATTCTCAGTAGGTGTTAATCGATGAGGTGCCTTATTCAGTAAACTAGCTCTAGGGATTAGATCCATACAATGATCAATGCTTCTTTTCGATGGAAAACCATCAGGTACATTATTAGAAATGATTTCACTATACTCAGTGAGTAACTTATCAATCTCCTCAGGAACATTATCTTTTGTTTTCTTACTCGGTTTGTTAGGAATAACAACAAAACATACATCACTCTTTTTCAAATCGTTGACAAACTTTCTTCCCTCCATCAAGAAAAATTTCATAGAAGTGAAAACATTACTAACAGGTCCTTCCATCAAAGGTAACAAGATTTATTTCTTTCTATCAGCCACAATAGTATACTTATGCAATCTTCCATCATATATAGCATGTCTATCATATTGCCAAGGTCTACCCAACAAAATATGACAACAATCCATAGGCATGATATCACAAAAAACCTTATCATAGTACTGTCCAATCTTCAAATTCACATAACATTGTTCACTTACCAGGAGTGTATGCTCATCCTTAATCCATGAAATCTGATAGGGCTTTGGGTGTTCCAATCTTTTCAGCTGTAATTTTGTGACCATCTCCTCAGATGCCAGATTCTCTGAGCAACCACTATCAATGATTACCTTCCAAAATTTATCAAAAATTATACATTTGGTCTTGAATAAACTTTTCCTTACCAGATCTTCCTTTTTTCTTTCATTCCATAGTGCTCTCCTTACCATCAAGTTATTTTCCTTCTCAAGTTCATTCGGTGACTCTTCTTCCACCAAATCATTTCTACTGCTACTAGCCTTCTTACTTACTTGTGTACATTCAAATGACCTATGTCTTTCTTCTCCATAATTGTAGCAAGTTCCTCAGAAACTTCCTCTTCTATAACCACCTCAGTAGTTACTGCCTCCACCTCTAGATGAACTTTCACCTTTCCACTCGGTCTTTCCCTTGTCCACATTTTTCTTTTAAGGTTTCAATCTACCATTTTCACCACTAGATCTATCTCTTCCTCTAGGGAATCTACCATCTCTTCCTCTCTATCCCTATTCATGTCTTTTGTTCAATTTCTCCTTAGCTTTCAAAGCAAATTGATAAGCCTCTTCAATGCTTTCCAACTTAACCAAGCTAATCTCCTCTTGGATGGAAACTCTCAAACCATTCAGGTATCTACCAATTCTTTCTACATCATCTTCATCATGTCCAAATCTGATATCCAATCTATAGAATTTTTCAGTATACTCTTTTACCAAGCTATCTTTCTGCCTCAAACTTTGCATTCACCAAACTAGGTTAATCTGATAATCACATGGTAAGAACTTTCCTTTCAATTTATTTACCATCTTATTCCATACCTTGATTTTTTCTTTGCCTTTCCTTTTCCTATCCATCTGTAGATGTTCCCACCATAAGGATACATGACTTTTCAACTTAGTGCTTGCAATCTTCACCTTCTTATCTTTAGGAATGTTTTCATATTCAAAATATTTTTCCATCTCGGTGATCCAGTCCACCAATTCATCAGAATGTAGCTTTCCACCATAATCAGGGGGATTGAAATGTGGGGTAGACTTCAAACTTGTCAAAGCCTTCAAAACTCTTTCTTCACCTTGATCCATCACTAGTGAAAGTTCTACATTCACCTGCTCTTCTTCGAATTTATCATCACTAACATCTTCAAGATGTCTGCCTCTTCTTTGTGTTGTTTCAACAACTTCTAACCTAGCAAAAATCTTCCTTAGAATATCTACCAATCTTGGATTTGCATCTAACCTCCTACAAACTACCTTGACAACCCTCTATAATTGTAGGTCAGATCACAATTTACTACCCCACAACAATCAACTAGGACTTCAAGAGGAACCTACAAACCTAGATCTGCAGACCTAGATCAAGATCTAACCTCGCTCTAATACCACCTGATGCAAGGTAGGGAGCATGAGGGGACAAAGGATGGTGCACCCTAATGATCCAAGCCTACTCAACACATGCGGAAACAAATAACAAGAGAGAGAGAGAGAGAGAGAGAGAGAGAATGCTAGATCTTTCATATATTTTCATCAAAAGAAATCATACATGCCGAGCTGTAAGGCCTTCCTAGTTATAGACTGATATTAAAATGAATTAAATAAGTCCTCAAACATGTGAGGATCTATCAAAAATATTCAATCTAATGTCTACTATCTTCTCTCCAAAACTTCCTATTAAACTACCACCAAACAACTACATTTATACAAGAGGCTACTGAACTGAGTCGGCCTTCAGATCCTCAAACAATGGAAGAAACGGTTAGATCTAGGACCACAAATTTCACAATGATGGATTCCAACATTAAATCCACAATCCAATATAAATGCACAAGTCGGCCACAATAGAAACTAAAACTAAACCTGCTGGTTAGCAAGGAAAACCATGCAACAGTAAAGCAAAACCAAGCATCAGTGAAGCAACTGACCACCCAGGAGATAACCGACCACACTCAGTAACCAAAGGAAAGTGACCAACTACTGACCAACTCGGTCAAAGAAGGAGCCGAGCAACACAAAAAACTTCAAACATATTTTTGGTGACATAGGATTGCCAAGGACCCAAGATGCTCCTGCATCATATATCTAGGAAGAGAAATTTCTTAGTACTAACACAAGGGAAATATTATTTTGATAAATGTATAAATGTTGAGATTAAGGAGTACAAAAATTATAAGTATGCAAAACTTCTTTATAGCTAGTCAGAGTGAATTAAGAAAAGATGTTTCTTTACAAGTTTAAAAGGCATTCATGAATCAGAGAATCATGAACCAAATCAAAATAGAATAGGACCATGTTCCTAAGATTTAGAGGGAGACTTTTGAAGATGAATGCCAAAATTAAATCTATGGATGAACATAAACCCCAATGTAAATAGAAGAGGCCACCTTTGGCAAGGAAGATGATTCAAGAGGTAGAAAGACATGTTAGACTTGAAGGAACCATTAGAGAAAGGAAAAATCCTAACAGATACTCTAATTATGTTTCCTTAATGAGTGATATCATTGAAGTAGAACCTTTTAGTGTTGAAAAAGCCACCAAAATTCAAGCTTGGAAAGATTCCATGTCAGAAGAGTATCAGTCCATTATGAAGAATGATGGGATATTGTGCCCACACCTAAAGAAAAGTCTGTAGTATCTTCTAAACAACTCTTTAAAATCAAGCATGTTGTAGATGGAAGCATTGAGAAATATAAGACTCGATTTTTACCTAGAGTCTTCTCTCAAAATGAAGGCATTGATTATGAGAAAAAAATTTCCCTTGTTGCAAGATACACCTCTGTCAGGACCATTATTGCTATTGCTTCTTCTAAAGGATGGAAGATTCATAAGATGGATGTAAAGACTGTCTTCCTTAATGAGATAAAAGAAGCATACTTAGAAAAACTTGAAGGATTTGTTATACATACAAAAAATTCACATGCATGCAAATTTAAGAAGGCATTGTATAGGCTTAAGAAGGATCCCCAAGCCTGGTATGAAAGGATTGTTAAATACATTTTAGGTCAAAAATTCTTCAAGGATGATGCAGATCTAAACTTATACTACAAGGTAATCAATGGTGAAATGGTAATTCATGTACTTTATGTTGATGATTTATTAATCATAGGAGAAGATTTCATAATTAAAAAATGTAAGAAAGATCTTGTAGTGGAATTTGACATGAAGGAATTAGGACTTTTACATTACTTTCTTGAGTTAGAAGTGTGGGAACAAGAGGATAGAATTACTCTAAATCAAGTGAAGTATACTATATAAATTCTAAAGAGGTTTGGAATGATGGAATGTAAGTCCATGAAAAAACCTATGGAAACAAATTTTGACAAGCTAAAGATTACAACAATTGACTCATAAAATGTGGATCCTACTTTATATCAAAGGATAATTGGATCCTTCATGTATTTGGTTAACACAAGACTAGATATTTTCTATTCTATAAGTTTCCTAAGTCAGTTCATGTGTGAATCAAAGAAGATACATCTAGTTGAAGTTAAACATATTTTGAGGTATCCTCGAGGAACAATTAAGTATTGTCTCAAGTACACCAATGATTGACTAGTGCAGGAGGACCTATGACCTAGGCTAAGTGTCCTACCTTGTTTTTGGCTTGTACTGATCTTAGCTAGATCAAGAAGTTAATAAAGGCTCCAAGAGAGTCTAAGAGGTGTGAGGAAGTTAGTTTGATAGGTTAGTTTAGTTGGAGTTATTAAAGATTGGTATGAGAGCTCACTTGACCCTAGGAGGTAGTATAGTCCTAGTAGGGGGAGAAGAGTCCAATGTTGATAAAGAATTCAATGTTAGCGTAAAGAATTAATTTAGTTACATTGATTAAATTAACTTTACTACCTCTGAAGATTTCACTTTATGCACTGAATAAGGTGAAATAGTATCACCTTAATGAATGGGGTAAAATAGTAATTCACCACAATGAATAGGGTTGGATTTGAGTATGATGTATGATATAGGGGTGGAATATAGGACCTATCCTTATTCCAAATTCCCAAAAGGCAAGATTCAAATGGATTAGTCACAAAGAAGTGATCAATGCACAAAAGAATCAAACAATGGAGAATATGAAGAAAGAATAAAATCCTATAATCTATTATGAAAGGTATATACTTGAAATCTAAAATAAATAGAAGGAAATTACTAACCTCAAAATATGGCAGATCTGTAAAATGCTTATTGATGTTTGTGCAGTATGTTGGGCAATTCTGCGGCTTTTTTGGACTGAAAATGCCAAGACAAAGAAAACCCAAAAAACTTTTGTCTTTCTAGAAGTAGGTAGTCTTTGACCCTGATAAAAGGTCAAGGGCTAGCTTAGAATTTTGAAGGTCATCTTTGACTTTGTTCGTGGATCTCAGAAGATCATCAAAAAGGGTATCTAGATCTGAGCTCTGATTCACTGTCATGTACCTGTACCTGCAAGAAAAATGGTTTTTTTTAATGTTTGGATGGGGGGTTTGGCTTGGTCAAACCCCAATTTAGGAATTAACCTTGAAATTGAATTGAACAATTCACCTTGCTTATGTTGAAGTCCTTGTGGAGGATTCAAATCCTTGCATCCACAAGTAGAGATGCTCCAAATGAATGTGGAAGTATGTAGGATGTCTCAAATCAATGGCATTAGATCTTCAACACCAATCTTGAATGGATCTTTGCATAGGAAGATGCTTGGATGAATGTGGAATAATGGATCTTCAAGGGGGCTCCAAAGAGATTGAATCCTTCAATAGCTAACAATGGATCTCCTTGATTAATGCTTGAATTCTTGAGGATGAATGAATGCTTGCTTTCTTTCCTTCTCCTTCTTTCTTTCTTTACAATTTCTTGATTGTGGATGCTTGATCATGAAAATGGATTCTTGAGATGTGAGATGTGAAAATGAGAGAGGAAGGCCTCCTTTTATAGTGATCTAGGGTACAAACCTCAAGAGAAGGATGACATTGGATAATTAAATCCCAATTAACCTTAACTCCTAGAAATGGACCCAAATTAAATGCAATTAAGGACTTACCATTATAAAACCTAAAATAGTCGACCCAAAAGCTAGAAAAAGAAGCTTTCCAAAGCCTGACATCCTGTAACTCCAAGAATCTAAAAATTGGACCTAGGGTCAAGGATGTGGTAGACACTTCCCTAGGTCAAGGTCAAGGTTGTCCCTGACCCTACCAGGTCATCTTTGACCTAGATAGTCAGAAGCTCTAGATTCTTAAAGAAAACTATTTGGAAAAGGCTGGAAATAAGGAGGAGAGAAGCAAAACAGGGGGGAACAAGCAGATACATGCAAAGACCTAATCAAGGCACTTAACATGACCCCAAACCGCTCACTTGAAGGGCTAAATGCTCTTAACATGGAAGTGCTTCCATTTTAAGACAATACATTAAGCCCTCACTTTAGCAAGAGTATGGAATCGATGCAAACTCTTGGTAAATAAGATGATAATAAAAATATAATCTTATCTTAATCAAAGGGATAAAGAGAAACCTCAAGCCCCCATGGGCTCAAGTCTTCATCAACTCCAAGATCACAATAAGAGAGACATCTCTAGAGAGAGAAAAAGAGAGAAAGAGAGTGTGATTATCTCACCCAATGAGAACTTATGTCCCATTGTGAACCACACAAGGAAACTGTGCAACTAGAAAGATGGAATTGAACCACCTCATGAATGTGGCTACTCACTAGTAAACCAATCAAGGATTCAACCTTAGGAATATTCTATTCCATAAGAGAAAAGATTAAAAAAAAAGAGATCCAATATTAAGGACACCTTCAACCTTAAGGGATCAAAAATATATATATTTGAAATTGGAGGGATCAAGAGATCCTAAAATATAAATCCATGCTTGAAGGATTAGTCACTAATCCAAAAAGGGAGAAGAGGTATCTTGAAAAATAATATATGTGTATTTGAAAATTGTGTGTGTGCAATAGGTGAGCAGAGCATATTCCACCATGTTAAAGTCGTTGCTAACACTTTAACAAGAGCAATGGCTTTAACAAAAACATAAAAAACTCCACTGATTATGTTTCCACTATGAAATTCCCCCAAACAAAGACAAATAAAGGGAAATACCACATAAACATACAGAGAACACAGAAGGGATCTACCCATTGTGGGGTCAATATGATCATAAGATAATGCATATATGATATTATTGCAAATGAATTGAAATCATTCCCCAAAGAAAGTAGAACTAAAATCACAAAGGAGGAAAGATCACATAAGATATATGAAGAAGAATCTTTTCAGACCATGACATGGAGACAAAAAATAATTAGTGCTACCTCGTCTCAAATCCAAGTGGATTACACAAGGAAACATTTACGAACAATAGCACATGTGTTGGCAAGTTGGCTATACTGATGTATATGAACTGATATAGTGTTTTCATTATGGCAACAAAGTCATATAGCATTTTGGAGTCAGCACACGTAATGTAAAGATTAGAATTTAGTTAAGTGTTGAAGACTGGATAGTGTATAGAGTTCCTATAGCTCAGAGCATCAGTGCATGTGTGTACGAATGAATTGTGGTATGTGCCCTAGAAGTTAAGCTTTTTGGACTATACTTATGCTTATTCTATGAGCACATCATTAGATATGCAAGGAGGAGAAAGTTACAGTCAGTTGAAGTTACATAGCCAGTGTGTGCTAGTAAAGAATAGAGCATGGAGCCGACAGTCAGTATTTTGGTTTGCGATAATAATGTAAAGCTGTAAAGGCTATGTGACTATTGTATTTAGGTTTCCAACATATATACTTGTTTTTTTTTCTAAGCATGCTTAAGCCAATTCATTGGGAAGCATTATTTGTAATAGGTCTGAGGGCTGACCTAGTTGTTTATTTTGTATGAGCATATAAATATAAGATGTGCCCATTGTATTCAGAATGGATGTTGGAAGAGAGATATGTTAAGTAGAGAAGAAGTGTGCAAAGACACTATGAGATGTATTAAATATTTTTAAGAGGTCAAAGCATCAGTGCATCAAAGGAACTGATCTGACAAGTAGTGTCATAGTGACAATTCACCTAGCAGATATAGTGTGTATCTGATATCAGAAGGTTGTAGCCTTCACCATTTGAGCAATGAGCTCTATGACAATGAGTCCACTCCCCTAACAGGGATCATTGTGAAAGAATCCTAACAGGGTCTAACCCTTAACAAGGTCTACTATACTTAAAGCATTGTAAAGCTACTCCTAATAGGGTAAAGGATCTTCTAGCAAGGATCACAAAACACTAGTACAAAATATTAGTGGGTGTCAATTCCCACTAGGGTTTTACCTATTTGGGTTTCCCCGTAATCATATTGATGTCATGTGTTGATTTCTTGTTTCATGTTTATATGAATGTTTAATTCATTACTTAAGCCTTTAAGCTCAGTATAAAGATTAACATGAAAAGTTAAAATACAGTGAACACTGCTTCACCCCCCTCCCTCTGAGTGTTCCCATTCCTAACAATTGGTATAAGAGCTCCATCCTCAGCAAAGAAGTTTAACCACTTGAGGAGATCATGGAAAAAGCAGAAATGAAGCATCTAAAAAGAAATCTTGAAGCCGCTCTTGAAGATTTGGACAAATCAAAAAGAAAAATTGAAGAACTAAAAGAAAAAGTTAGTGATGCACAATTAGTTATCAAAAGGCTAAGAAGAGATCTTAAAGAATGTTCCACCAATGATTTGGGGATAATGGTCAAAAAGATTAATGAAGAAAATACATCCTTACAAGAACAGCTTGAAGAATTTAATGACAAACTGATTAACAATCAAGAAGCATACAATGAACAGGTCAAAGAGAATCTTCAACTCAATGAAGAATTAAGACTAGCCAACATGGATATCTTGGAACTAAGAAACACTAAAGCAAGTTTGGAAACAAAATTAAAAGAAGCAAAGGATCACATTGAAAAATTGCACACTAGTTTTGATTTGATAGAATCTCAGTTGTATGCAAGGAGAGCCAAAGGAGACACTAGCTGTATTGGATACAATGAAGCACAAAACCAAATTGACAACATGCAAGCAAGAAAGGATACACAAAAGGACTCTACTAATACTAAAAATACTGAAGATCAAACCAAAGACAATGGTGGACCTCCTAAGAATGAGCGCAAGCCTAGAGAACACACTTGTTTTGCATGTAACAAGCATGGACACATTGCAAGAAACTATATAGAGGTAAGACCTTTTAATGGTTACTATTACTCATGCAATAGATTTGGACATAAAGCTATGAATTGCAAGACTAGTAAAAAGAACAAGATTCGGCATGATTAGAAAAATTAGAATCGGACAAATGTAAGAAGTTCTCAAATTGTTACATGTTAGATATGTAACTATAATGGTCACTCAACAAAACAATGCAAAATGGTGACTCATGTCAATGCACTGAAGAATGTGAGACCTCCAATCATTTGTCACTCCTGTAACAAGGCTGGACATGTCTCAAAGTTTTGTAGATCAAGGACTCAAGGTCAAGAAAGACCTAAAAAGGCTGAAGAACTAGTATTGAGTCCCAAATTAGAAGTTGAGTTTTTTAAAGCCTAAGAGGATGTGAGCTTGATTTGGTTAGAAGGAAAGAAGGACCAAGTTGACGAGTATGTATTGGATGCATCCATAGTGGACGCACCCTCTACATCTGCATGAATGGCCCTCAGGGTCATAGGGGGAGCTAATTTAGCTCTAAACCCTTGCGTGGCTGGTATACTCATTCTCATAGTATGCATCTTTGTACTTAAGCTTTTGGAGTGTACAGGAACCTTTGTGCAAGAGCGCACATGTCGATTGTTAGTAGAACTCGAGTTGGAAATTTTTTAAGTGACAGCCTAGTTTACGCAACTTGCATTAATGGAAAAATTCTTACTTTAAGCACATAGAATGTTGTTTCATTAGTCATTGCATTTGAATTTAGAGTGATTGAAGAGAAGATAGAGCCTTGGATGTTGTTGTGAAGATTTGGAGATTGAACTATTAGTGTTTGCAGTGCATTTGGTTGATTGCAGAAACCCTAGCTCGTTGCACTTCAGAAGTCATCAAATTATCTCAGAGATCAGTTGGAAAGAGATTATCAAGTAAGTCATGTCCACTCCCATTGTTTATGATGTCACTAAGAAGAAAAGATATGTTTTCAAGAAGCACCCATTTAAATCAACCCTAGATGATTTAGAGGGAGCTTTCTCCCACACGCCTATGGGCGTCATGCATGTGGAAGACATTAGGGCTTACATCTACTATAAAAAGGAACTAGTTGGGTTGGATAGGTTAAGGGTGCACATGGATACCATGTTGAAACCAGATAAAACCTTCATGGATGAATATGTCAAGTGGAATGATCACCCTATTGTTGAATATGCTATGGCATATGAATTCTATGAGATAGAATGGATAAAGATTTTATTAAGAATAATTCATGATGATCTATTTTGGATTGGTGATGTGCTGTTAAGAATTACAGGTGACCTGATACATGAGATGACATGCCTATCTAGAATAGGTGTCATCCTTCTTGTGGGCAAGGATGTCAGAAAAATGGTTGAGCAAGCATGTAAGTCAAGGAGAGATAGGCACGGCATGACAATCGAGCCTATTGAGTAAGAAGACATCAAATTGGTGTCAATGATATTGGGATATAGATTTCATCACACTAGCAGGGTGAATAGTGTGTTTGCGGGCACTATCCTAGTAGCTTTCAGACTTGTGAAAGAAGATGGAGAATTCAACTTGTGTGAGATCTTGCATGCACAGTTGATTGATAACATCAAAGCTATCAAACATGACAATACAAAGATATTCAGGCTTGGGTCATTAATCATTTACATGTATCTTCATATAGGTGGAAGAGTATCAAACTTGTATTTAGACAAGTCCACTCCAACCATGCCACAAATATCCCTTAAAGCATCCACTGAGAGAACATTAAGAGATTATGTAACATTGGAATTAAATACCTTCAGGGCTAAGATGCAAATGAGCTACATGATTCCAGAAAGCATTGTAGAGAAATATAAGGATATAATATGCTTTATGGTTGAAACTAATACTACTTGTATGGAAGCTGTTGAACCAAGAACTAAGTGGATTCATCCACTTGGTTATGAAGTAGAGGAACAAGTCCTTGAAGCATATGCACAGGTACTTCTATCAGCCCCCAAAGATCCTAATGAACCTAGGTGGGGAACTTATGAGAAAAAGACAAGAGAAGTAGATGAAAAGCTAAACAACACATCAACAAAAAGAAAGGTTGCTAAAGTCACATCAGAGATCTTGAGAATACATGGTGTGTCGCAAGAAGACCTTGATAAAGAAAGGGAGGAGAAGATAGCATTGGAAATTAAGAGTGCATCCATAGTAGGAGCTGAGTTTAATGATCCTAAGAAGAAGAAGATAAAAAATGAAAAAGATGATAGTCAGAAGGGTAAAGAAGATACCACTCCTTCTGTGCCTAAAGATACTATTGACCTTACCACTCCTCCAGAGTATAAGCCAATAGCCAAGAGGAAGAAATCATCCAGCACTAGTCATCCATCCTCATGAGCTACAAGAAGAAAGAAAAACATTCAAGTACCTCCTAAGGTAGGATTTAGACCAAGCCTTAAAGTTTTGAGCACAAGAATTATTGATGATGGAAGAATTGATCAAGTAGGGAAGTTTAATGATACATACAATATGATTGACAAATAAAAAATACATGGTATGATTGTCAAACATATGATCAAGTTCAAAAAGATAATTTTGGAGTTAAAGACCTTGATTCCAGACAAAGTGTGAGATATTTTAGAATTCCAAAAGAAACAATAAAATGAAGAGGATCTAAGGATCAGAGAAAAGGTCTTAGATGAAAGTCTGCCAATATGTTCTCTAGAAGAAAAATCTATGTTGCTAAACTTGTTAAAGCCATACTTGAGAACCAAATTAAGGACACTTTACATCATGGACAAGAATTATGATTTGGTCACCAAAGAGATAGAGAAGGCATTTGAGAAGGTGTTATGGATAGACACATGTATCCTCCCACTACGCCCACAATACAAGTAACCAATAAGGAAGATAAAGTAGTAGAGCCCACTAATGTACTAGTGACAGGTCCACAGGTCTCAGCGCCGATAGTAGAAACTCAAACAGAGATAGACAAGTCTGTGCCCATCATAGAATCACACAAAGACAACACTATTTTCATTGATAATATGGAGATAGCCATGGCAGCTACAGATAAGGATTTGGACTCATGGAGAGAAGAAGACCTAATTAAGTTCAACATCTTAGCTATGGAGAAGGAAAAAGAAAAATAAGTAATGAGGAATCCCCTCCTAGTAGAATCAATAAACATTTTGAACAGTCTACTACTAGAGGATAAAAAAGTGCTAAAGGTACACTTGGTTGATGATGTGAGTACAGTCATCTCACAATTTAAAAGCAATTTTTCTAGCCTAGAAGAATTTGCATCCATAGTGGCAGAAGAGAAGCACTTAAAGAAGAGACTAAATGAGTTGATGAGCAACTTTGTACTAGATTTGAATTCACTTAAGACATGACAAGCCTCCCTAAAATAATTTTCTAATCAAGGAAGGAAAATCATTGCAGAATGCATGGAACAAGATAAACTTACTAATGCTCATTTCAAAATAAAAGAGGCAGAGGCTATGATTGAGAAAGTAAAGAGTTTAATGAAAGACAAATCCATAGATGTGAACAAGTGCAATAATATCTACCAAGGACAGATATACAAAATTGAGAAGGTAGAGAAAGAGATGGCACAAATAAGGTCTAGACAGACTCAGTTAAGGAATGCTCTTGTGCCCTTAGTAGACATTCTCAATCAAAATATAAAGGAGATTGATGCCACCATGATAACCTATGATCAAGGTCTAAGCATAGATTTGAAGATGATGGAGAAGCTTCAGTATGCTTGTAGACACCGAAAAATCCTTCAAAAAATAAATTATTTTTATTTTCTGAAAATCCTTGATGACATCATCATTTATTAATTAATTAATTATTTAATTAATTAATTTATTTTTATGGCATTAAATCCCTCTCTCTTAATTAAAAATCTTTAATTAAGGAATCTAGCCTAAAAATGTCATTTGGACATTATCCCTAATTTATTAATTATTTAATTAATAAATTGACCAAAAACCTCAAAAATAAATTAATTTATTTTTAATTTATTTTTTATCCCAAACTTGGCCAATTTCCTCTAGACCACTAACCTCTTTCAAAATCTTCTAATCCCTTCTTAATTTCGATTAAGAGGCTAATCCCATCTTTTCTAACCCTAATCCCAAGGTTAAATATTTAATTAAGGTTAAATATTTAATTTCCATATTTATTGAAAGTATTTTAATAAATATTCCTAAAACTTAAGCTTTTGGAATGAATAACTTTTATTCCATAAAACCTAAGGAGAAATCTAGACTCTTCTAAAATCTTCTCAAATCCACCCTCTTCACCCATCCTAATCCTTTTTTTTGTCCTAATCTAATCCTAATCCTAACCTTAAACCTTTGTGCAATCCTAACCAAGCTTAAGACTTTCCTAAACCAAAGAAAAGTCTTCCCTTCCAAATATCTCAACCACAAAGCATTTATTGCTTCCCCAAAGTCTTCAAAGCCTCTTAAAGCCCATTCATTGCTCTTACAAACATTTATTTGGAGAGTTATGAGCTTGGAGCCCCCTTTGTTGACTCTTTTTTGCCCTTCCCTTCATCCACTCACCTTGTGACATGTGTCACCTCCTGATTGGCTGAGAACTAGCACAATCCATGTGCTTCCCTTTGAGTGAATCTTGGCCTCTCTTAAGGATTTCAATCCTGGCCATTCATTCCTCCTACCCCAAGTCTTAGAAATCCTATAAATACCCTCACTTCCTAAGGCAAATCATCTCTCAACTCTCAAACTCAATAGCAAAGTTATAATGCCATTTTCATTCTAGCATAAGCATAAGTTCATCTTTTTTAGATCATTTTCAAGCTTAAATAACATCTAAGTTAGCTTAAATGGATTAACATAGATTCATTTCTTGTTAACAATCTTAGTTCAATCATTTAGCTTTGCATATTTGTGTGTTCTTGAGGCCTTTGAGGCAAAATAGGTTCCTCATACCTATTTTGCGTCATTTTGGGTCTTCTTGATCCTCAAATCATTTATCTTGCATGCTCCAAGTGCTTGAGTTTGCACACCCACATCCCTCTATATCCAAGCATATCAAACGGTGCATGGGCGCATCCGTTTTAAGCTTAAACTGAGGTGGCTTTGATTTTAGTTTGCTAACCATTAAATTTGATTTGATAATATGCTATGACATTTGTTTGTCTTTGGCCTTCGAAACAGGTTTAGGTGCACTCACAAATCCTAGTCTACATTCTGGCACGCCCGGTGGGACCCAAACCATAATCATTTTGATGAAATTACACTTTATATGCTTTTTTTTTGCAGGAAATAAAGAAATGTCGCCTTCATGAAAAGAAATGACGCCTACAGCAATTAAATGTCGCCTTCAAACAAAGAAATGTCGCCTTCAACAAAAGAAATGTCGCCTACAAACAATTCAGTCATGCCTTCATGGAATTAAATCACGCCTTTGAAGAAAGAAATGACGCCTGTGAGCTCTGTTTTCACGCCTGCATAACTGAGATTTTTCTGTAATCGACAACTTCTGTTACGTCCCAGAATTCTTCTTCTGTCGCCTGCATGTAAAGAAATCACGCCTCTGACAAAAGAAATCACGCATGTGGTTTTTTATCTGTCGCCTTTTGAGGTACAGAATGTCACCTGTAGGAATTAAATGTCGCCTCTGCACTTTCCAGCGTCGCCTATAAGCTGGACAGTGTCGCTTTTTGTTTTTCTGTCTTGGGTTGCTTGGGACTGGTTTTTTTCATTTCTTTTATTACAGCAAAGGTCAAACTCAATCTTGAATGAAACTTAAGGAAATGAACTTAGGTCCTAGAGTGTCATTGTCAATTTGAAAATCAAACTCAATCTTGAATGCACTAAAAGGAACAAACAACTCTATTCCCTCATCTGTTTCAGTTTCCAAAGCAAGCAAACAAATTCAATCTTGAGTGATCTAAGGGACAAAACAAAGCTTTTTCAAAGTTCTTAAGACAACACGCACACTCAATCTTGAATGCCCAAGTCAAAAAACTTGCAAACGCTTGATTTACTTTTTGGAGAAAGGAACAAATCAAAAGCTAATCACGAGTGTCTTCATTTTCAAAGTTCAAACATCACTTAATCAAATTTGGGCAAATGAACAAAATCTGCTTGATGTGCATGTAGGAGTTTTTCAATTCTTGCATAATCCTTGTTAGAGTAAGTAACGTGGAACATTTGAACTTGGACAAGTTCACCTGTTCTACTTTTAGCGAGGCCTGTCCAAGGAGAAGCGCTTCCTCCTCGGAGAACGACCTCAAACCGGTATCCCCCCCGGCCGGTATATAAATAAGTGAAGTCCAAAAGAATCACTTACATCTCCTAATCGCCGGGCGTTCGTGCCAAACACGTGACTGGGGATGGTAAACATTCCTCTCCCCCAGCATAATTGGCAAGGCTCTTAAGTGAGTCACGGATGATCAGCATAACCGGGTATGGAGACACCACGGAACAAATAGCAACCTGATAAAATAGAGGCTACCCTATCTACATCCGAAAGTATCAAAATCCTTGTGCAAGGACCGATTCCAAGGGGTTTACCGGGTCGCCTCAAGATTACTCACCATTTGTATTCCCTTCTGGGGGATACCAAGCTGTGGGCAAGCGATTTTGATACTCACCTTCCTTAGGTAGATCTGTTTGAAGTGCTTGACAGTCAAAGACTCCGTGAAAACACTTGTTGAAACATACACTTTCAAAGCTTTGTCAGAGTCAGTTGCCTTTGTTTGTATCTCGCAGGGTTGCTTTGTCCCTTGCGGAGATTGCTTTGACTTTAAACCTTTGCCATTGGAAACCTTTGCCTCAAAATCAGAAGCCTCCTTTCCAAAGTGATGCCCAGCAAGAACAAACATCCTAAAGCAAAGTTGCCCAAATCCCAAGCCTATCAAGAGCAAAAACTTATCAAGAAGAACACCAAGAGCTATCAAGCCATTATCCAAGCAAACCAAGCAGAAGGGAAATCCCAAACCAAACTTGAGAACATTGCCCATAACGCCTGCATCAAACAGTTCGCCTTCCGTTTTCGAGTTAACCATCACTTTGTCAACCTTGAGCCAGAAAATTAGCCAAATCCTTGTTCATGTCTTGTTCCATCTTCAGATCCTGAAATCTTGTCTCAACAGCCTTGCATCTTAGTTTCATCCTAGTTTCATCCTTTGCATCAGCATCAAAACCTTAGTTGCATTTCAAAACATCATAAAGTTGCATTTGCATTCATCTTCCTACTAGCATTCTAGAATCAGTCCTTGTCATTTGCACTTGCATCATCCTTCTAGAGCATTGTCCCTTCACCCTTCAAAACCTTTTCCAACAGCATCCCCCCATCAGCTCTCCATATCTTTTCAGCAGATCCATCATCCTTGTTCCAAATCCAGAGATCCACCAACACTTAGTGTTCTACCTTTTTGAGTTGTTCCTATCCCATATCCAAGATCAGAGACCATCATCCTCTTTTTGGCACAACGTGTTGTCATAAAGAAATCAAACCTTATCCTTGCATAGCCATCATCTCGAGCAAGAGATTGGAGTGTATTGATAAGAAACTTGTTGACCGAAGATCATCAGTCTATCTTAGGTTGACCCCATCATATCTCTGATCCTCCATTTGGGAAAAACAGCAGCTCATTTGTTGACCACTCAGTAATCTTTCACCAACTTTCCACCAGCAACCTATCTTTCCTCCACCATCTTGATCCATATCAGTTCCATCCAGCTTCCATCATTGCCATCTTGATCCATCCTTGCATTGCATCCTAGAAAGTCATCATCTTTAGAAGTTCATCAACTTTGCATCCATCAACATCTTTTAGCCAAACATCTTGCATTCATTTAGCACTTGCATCTCCATGCCTGTTGAGACCAGATCTCGAAAAAGAAGAAGCATGAATCCTTATCCACCAACAACCTCATCTGATCCTAACCTTTTCACCAACGCCATGATGACCTACAATCCCCAGATCCAAGCCAGTAACCCATGTGAAGATCCAAACATCCCTTCATCCCCCTTGGCAAACTAAGCATTTGTAAATCCTCCAGAAAGCCCACCAGCGACCAATGCCCTTGTACCACAACATCAGCAGAGCACGTTTGTTCACTACCTGCCAGAAAGTACCTCCATCCCACCATCTCTCTATCCACGCATCCCCATCAAAACAATCCAAGTTCCAGCACAAGCATACTCTCCATTCCCTAATCCTATCATACAAACATCCCAAGAGCTTTCCACCATTCCCCTTTTCTTGCAAGGAAGCCTCACTAGTCCCACGACACAAGCTGCAGCACCATCCGCTCCATCTCATCCCCCTTTTTCTTCATCATCTGCTATGGCTGCCCAAGCCCAAATCCAAACCCAAAGTCAGCTTCCACCTCTCACACAAGCTTTTACACCACCACCATTCGCAAGTCAAGCAACGCCTTTCACCATCAAAAGAGCACTGTCACCTTTCACCCCCCAAGCACTCGTACCTTCTTCTTTGGGGTTAGCGCAATCGCTCCCCATTCCAACCTCATCTTTCTCTTGGGTGTTTCCTTCATTTTCCTCCTCACAAGCATCCGCTCAACCACAACCTCAACAAGCTCCTCTATCTCAACCATCATTCATGTCCCAAGCTCCCGTTGCTCCTACCATTCCATCATCCGCTGCAGTCCACCCTAACACAAGCTCTCAATGGGGCCTCACACAAGAAGAAATGAAGGCATGGGGGATTCCATCTCAATCCCCTACATCTATGGTTGCAAGTCAACAAACTGCCTTCGCCCAAGCAACACAGCAGCAATTACCCCAAACACCGCCAGCTTCAAGTTATTCATCCCAAAACTCAAATACCTTCCAGCAAGTTCCACCACCTCAACAGCCAACTTTCCCCAGCTATCTTACCCCATCACCCTTTGCTTCTAGCTTCCCCACATCTGTTCCACCTCTAAGTAACGCAGGCATGCACCCAGCATATATCAGCCAAATCCAAAGCCAACCTCAGCAACTACCACCATCATACCCGCAAGCGGCATCATTCCAACAGCCTCCCCCACAGCAACCACATGTCCCCTTTCAGCAAACAACCATCATTCCTCAACAACAGCAAGTCCCTTGCTATCAGCCTCAGCAACAAATCCCTATCATCCCCCAGCAACAACAAGTTCCCACCCAACAGTTACAACAGCAAGGTCCAAATGTCCCATATCAGCAAGCAGTCCCACAACAACTGCCAGTTCAACAACAGCAAGCAGCCCAACAACATCAAGCGATTCCATATCATTTACCACAATATCCTCCTATGCCACACCAGCAATATCCCCAGCAACCATTACCCCAAAATCAGTTCCAACCCATTTATCCACAGCAAGCGCCATATCCAGTTCCACAGCTTCCATCACAAGCAGAAGTTCCAGTTCCCTCGCCACTCAATGCTGAGTGGGAAGCAATGAAAAATGCTCTAAAAGAGCTACAAAGTGGAACAGAGAATAAAACATACAAGTTCGAAGAGGTGTGCTCATATCCCTTCGATCGATCCATAGCAACTATCCCTTTCCCCAAGCATTTTGAGATGCCTAAGTTCGACAAGTATCGAGGGAAAGGAGATCCAGTAAATCATATCAAAGAGTTCTACATGGCGTGCCAAGAAGTGGCTTACAGTGATAACTATCTCCTGTGCCTATTTCCCAAAAGCTTGGGAGGAACTGCTGTTGAGTGGTTTTACAAAATACCAAATGGGACAATAAAAACCTTTGCTGAACTCTCTGAGAAGTTCATCACACACTATGCCCATAATGTGGAGAATGAGTTGTCCTTGCTAGACCTATGCAACCCAAAGCAGAAAGACGGAGAAAGCCTTGCGGAATACTTGCAAAGATGGCAGAATCTTACAACTAGGTTATCATATCAGCCGCCAGAGAAGCATCTAACAAAGATCTTCATTGATAACCTGCATCCAAAGCTATCCCATCACATGCGAATGAACTGTCTCCAGATGTACCAAGATATCAAGAGCAAGGGCATAGGCATCGAGAAAGCTCTCCTAGACGAAGGCACTATTCGTCATTTCAAGGATGATTCCAAGAACAAACCCAACAATGATAAATCCCGTTACTGGAATCGTAACAAGAATGTTGTTACAGATGGAGCCACTGACACTAAGAATGTACAATTCGTGGTGGCTAGTCCTACACCAGCTCAAACATACCAACCGCCACAAGCGCCCATCTATCAGCAACCACCAGCTCCCGCATATCAAGCACCTATTTATCAGCAGCCTCCTCAAGCTCATCAACCACCTGTGCAACAGTATCAGCATCAATACCAATAGCAACAGCCAGCACGTCAAGGCAATCCTGTTAACACAGTTAACGTTGCCCCAAGGCAGAACAAACCCAACAATCAGAACAATCCAAAGAGGACTTTCACACCTTTGGGCGAGCCTCTAGATCAGATCTTTTATCGACTAGCCAAGGCAAATATGATCACATATCCGCCCATCCCACAGAAGGATGACAACGCACCAAAGTCTGATTGGTATAAAGAACATGAATACTGTGATTACCATCGTGTGAAGGGGCACACAACATTAAAGTGCATGCGGCTTAAGCACTACATCCAGGATCTCATTGATCGCAAGGAAATCCAGGTCGATGCACCAACTCAAGCTTCACCCAATGCCGGTTTGCAAATATATCAAAATGTGTTCCCTCAACACGATACCGGGAAGAATCAAGCCAATGCCAATCAGCCCCAAAATCATGGCAAAGGCAAGCAAGAAGATCACACAGCGGCCTACATCAACTATGACAAGTATGTCGGATGCATAACTCAAATTGAGCCCATCCAAGATGAGCCCACCATCAATACCATCCACGTCAGAGGGCCGGATCAACAATGTGCTGCAACTACCCGCAGTGGTAGGATAACTGTTGCCAGTGCTCCTCCGAGGTCAACTGCTCCTCCAAGGCCAACATCTACTGCATCCACAGCACAGTCTAACACCAGGCCAACATCTACTGCATCCACAGCACAGTCTAACACCAGGCCAGCATCAAATGCACGCGCAACACAACATAATGCACCAAGGGCACAATACAATATCATAGAGCATCTTGGGAACATGCCGGCCCAAATATCTATCTTGGATTTGCTCCGCACATCACCCATCCATCAGGAGATCCTGGACAAAGCTCTAAAAGAAGGCCATGTCCCCACGGACATTAACACAACTCAGTTTGAAACTCTTGTGGGACACCTATCAGCAGCATGTGCCTTGTCCTTCAAAGAATCTGATATACCAGATGTTGCTCTTGACCATACTCTCCCCCTCCGCATTGCCGTCATGGTCAGAGATTTTGCCATCAAACGAGTTCTGGTGGATAATGGCTCAGCCCTCAACTTGTGCACATTAAAATTCATCAAGAAGATTGGGTTCACAGAGGCCGACATACAACATGAGCAAATCACTATCAAAGCATATGATAACTTGGAGCGTACCTCTGAAGGTACTATGACTTTGCCTATCCAGCTAGGCCCAGCAACACAAGATACTCTCTGCCACGTTGTTGATCTTGACCTACCATTCAATATCCTCCTCGGTCGTCCATGGATCCATTCCATTAAGGCCGTACCATCTACTTACCATCAGTGCATCAAGTTTCCACATCAAGGCACTGAGGTTACCATCCACGCTGACCCTAACCCCTTCGCATACTGCCTTGCGATGGAAGCATCTTTCCCTCATTCTACTCATTGTCCTGGAACCGATATTGGTACTTCTATTGCTAGCTCATCCTGATCCCATCGCGATCCAGAGACCATCCTCTCTTCCACCTTATCATCCATCAAGATCAACAACCAGGGTTGTGGCGAATACAGCCTCAGTGATGCATTTGCTGTAGGAGCTCTTCCACGTGATCCACATACTCAAGGGCGCCCAAGTTGTCAAAACAAGCCTATTGAAGAGCATCATAAGCTCGAGCAAATTGGAAACATGACTTTTGAGTCTCATGGCAACATCAACAGCAAAGAAATGGATCCAGATATTAACAAATGGTTATACAAAGATCCCCCATCTCGTGACACCCAACTTCTTGAGTACTTCAAAGAGAAATATCCAATCCCCTACAAGAATGTCACAGAACAATATAACTATCAAGGTGGTGGTCTAGGACCGCAAGAGGATGGAAATTTGTTTCCTATCATACCATCCCAAAATCCAGAAAAGCAAGGACTTGGCTTTAATACCCCTCGCCTGCTTGAACAAGAGCCCAATACCACAACTGTGGACACTAACATGACCAACGTGAACTTTTCGAATAGCCAGGATGACCTCGTGGAAATCGAAGACATCCCCAAAGAGAAAGACATCCGATCCTACGATGATATCTTTGCGACGACACCCTCCTGGGGACTTCTGTCCTCCAACAACTCTCCATTAACCTCATAGATCTTCCCCTCACAAACCCCGACCTCATAGATTGGGACCAACCAAGCATCGCACACATCGACGAGTTCCAAAGCGCACAAGCACTCCTAGAATTCATGGGGGCATCAGGTCCAGCAAGCAATCAGGATCCAACATCAACCTCTGTCTATCAGCTTCACCCAGAAGGATATTTTGGGGAAGAGGCAAGCTTTAGTCGCAAAAATGAAATAGCAAAAGAACATCATGAGTCTTTATGTGAAAACCCCCTTGGGGCACATTCTGATTCCAAAATAGTAAAAATAAAGGGCGTATCTTCTAGTGAAAACCTGGCAATTCAGGCGCTAGAAGATGAAGCCTTGCCTCTTCCCCCTATCCACGATTATAGACCAGAGCAGTCGCCGATCATCATAGAGGAGACCAAGCCAATCAACTTGGGAACAGAAGAATGTCCAAAGATCACCTATATTGCAGTCAACCTAACAGAAGGAGAAGAAATCGCTCTCAGTGCCTTGCTCAAGGAATCAGTTATCAACTTTGCATGGTCATACGCCCACATGCCTGGGCTTGATCCTAATCTTGTCGTTCATCATCTAGCAGTGGATCCTAATATCAAGCCAGTGAAGCAGAAGCTAAGGAAAATGCATCCAAAGGTAGCATTACTAGTTAAAGCAGAGCTCGAGAAGCTCCTCCAAGCTAAGATCATCAGAGCAATAGACTATTCAGAGTGGATCTCTAACATGGTGCCAGTCACAAAGCCTTCTGGCGACATCAGAATATGCACAGATTTCAGGGACTTAAACAAGGCATGTCCTAAGGATGACTTCCCATTGCCAAACATAGACATGCTTGTAGACCTCACAGCGGGTCATGAGATGTTATCATTAATGGATGGATTTTCAGGCTACAACCAGATTCATATAGCGGAAGCAGGTCAACATAAAACCGCATTCACAACCCCATGGGGTACCTTCTGCTACAACATGATGCCATTTGGGCTAAAGAATGCAGGGGCCACATATCAGAGAGCAATGACAGCGATCTTCCATGACATGATCCATAAGATCCTTGAGGACTATGTGGATGATATCCTTGCAAAATCCAAAACAAGAGATGAGCACCTCGACATCCTAGAGCGTGTATTTGATCGTCTGAATAATTATGGCTTAAAGTTAAATCCTAAGAAATGTGTCTTTGGTGTTACATCTGGCAAGCTTCTAGGCTTCATCGTCTCTAGACGAGGCATAGAGATCGATCCTAAAAAGGTAAAAGCAATAACAGAGATGCCTCCACCAAGAAATCTCAAACAGCTCAGAAGCCTACAGGGCAAGCTTCAATCAGTATGGCGGTTCATCTCGCAACTAGCGGACAAGTGCCAACCATTCTCACATCTCTTATGCAAAGACACCAACTTCAAGTGGGATCCCATATGTCAAAGAAGCTTTGATAAGCTCAAGGAGTATCTAGCTAATGCTCCAATCCTAGTACCACCGGTTTCAGGATGCCCACTCATCCTTTACATCTCAACAACAGCTACAGCACTAGGGGCACTCCTAGCACAGCATGATGATGAAAATAGAGAACGAGCTATCTACTACATCAGTCGCACTCTTGTGGGCTATGAGCTTAACTATTCACCCATGGAGAAAGCATGCCTAGCAGTGGTCTTTGCCACTCAAAAACTTAGACATTACATGCTTAGCCACACAATCAAGCTCATATCAAAGGTGGACCCTCTTAAGTATCTGTTATCAAAGACAACTCTCATAGGCCGTATGGCAAAATGGGTCATGTTACTCAGTGAATTTGACATTCAGTATGTAGATCGCAAAGCAATCAAAGGGCAAGTCATTGCCGATCAACTAGCAGAAGCACCACTGGTGGATGCCTATCCACTAATCATAGAATTCCCCGATGAACACTTATGCATGATTGAAGAGCAGCCCATGTGGAAACTATACTTTGATGGTTCCAACACGTCACATGGATCAGGGGCAGGAATCCTATTCGTCACACCTCAAGGTGACTATATTCCAAAATCATTCAAGTTGGGATTCCCCTGTACCAACAACATTGCAGAATATGAGGCACTCATCTTAGGTCTCGGAACAGCCATTCAGTGGAATATCACAGAATTACAAGTGTTTGGAGATTCACAGCTGATTATCAAACAAGTCCTAGATGAATATCAGACAAAGGATGACAAATTGCTACCCTACAAGCAACTGGTGGATAAACTGAAAGAGCATTTCCTACATCTACAATTCAATCAGATCCCAAGGCTTCAGAACAAAGCAGCAGATGCAATGGCAACCATTGGATCCTTATTGGAAATCCCACGAGACGCATCACAGTATGAATTTCTAGTCGAGCAGCTACATTCACCAGCTTATGAGAACGCCGATGCAGACATGGTGTGTGTCTTGGTTGGTCCTCAATCCCCATGGTACCACGAAATCCATGCATATCTAAAAAATGGTATCATATCTCCCCATCTCACCAATAACCAACGCCAAAACTTTATTCGCAGAGCTTCCCGCTACACTCTTGTAGCCAACACCTTATATCGTCGCGGGTATCACAATGTCCTATCTAGATGTTTAGATTCAAACGAGGCCGTCCTGGCCTTACAAGAAGTTCACGCTGGAATTTGCGGTGCCCACACGAGTGGCATGGTTCTAGCAAAGCAGCTGCTTAGAGTTGGGTATTATTGGCCAACAATGGAACATGATGCGTGTGAATTTGTCAAGAAATGTCTCCCATGTCAACAGCATGCCAATTTGATACATGCACCAGCACAGGATCTACAGCCTATTGCACCACCGTGGCCTTTTTCATGTTGGGGCCTCGACCTCGTTGGCTTGATCACCCCCCTCTCTTTGGATGGACACAAGTATATCATAACAGCCACAGAGTACTTTACTAAATGGGTTGAAGCAATTCCGCTCACCCTAACTACTGGCATCCAAATATCCAAGTTCATCCTCTATCATATCATTTGCCGCTTCGGCATACCATCTACCATTTTCACAGACCATGGCACACCTTTTGAAAACCAGCATGTGGATGATCTATGTGCCAGACTCCACATCCATCACCGTTTTTCCAGTCCATATTTCCCTCAAGGAAATGGCCAAGCTGAGGCAACTAACAAAACTATCTTGAAAATCCTCAAGAAGGTTGTCAATGATTCTGGTCGTGACTGGCACCTCCAAATCAATCCCGCCCTTTGGGCCTACCGCACTTCTTATCGCACTCCCATAGGCACCACCCCATACTCCCTTGTATATGGTGCTGAAGCCGTTCTACCGATCGAGGTTGAGCTCCCATCCTTGCGCGTCTCCATGAAGAACTATACAACTGATGAAGACTATCATGTGGCCCGGCTCACACAGCTAGATCTACTAGATGAAAAGAGACAGCAAGCTTATGATCATTTGGTGGCATACCAGAATCGACTCAAAAGGAGTTATAACAAAAAGGTCCATCCTAGACAATTCCAAGTCGGTGACATGGTTCTTAAAGAAAATCAGAAGGTCCTAGCAAATAGAGAAAAGAAAGGCAAGTTTGAGCCTACTTGGTTGGGCCCCTATGTTGTCACCGCATCCTTTGGCTCCGGCGCCTATCAGCTATCAACACTAGAAGGCGAGCCCTTGAATGATCCTATCAACATCATCCATCTGAAGAGGTTCTATGCCTGAACCTGATCCTGCATATATCAGAAAATCCAAAAACATTCAGAAAAGCAAAAAAGCAAAAAAGCAAAAAAGAAAAGAGAAAGAGAAAATAATCGTCCAACGGTGAAAACTTGGCAATTCAAGCGCCTTGGACAAGTATGTTGGTGAAAACCTGGCAAACAGGCACCAACATAGTAAACTAAGCTATTTATCTATCCAGTTGTCCTTTCAGCTACTGTCCTCATCCTCCATCCATAACAAATCTCCCAGCAGTTCCATCTCCCCTATCTCCCAAGCATTCGGCTTCCATCTTCTTCCAACCCATCTGCAATCCATATCCTATTCCAAAGCTGTGTACCATATCTTGTACCATATCCTTTTCCCTTTCCTGTACAGCGCAATCCTCCCTGTATTTATCCTTCTTGTCTCCGTCCTAGTGAGGTCCCACTGAGTGTGATCTTCCTATCCCCAATCCTGAGCTTCTGTACATATCCCTTGTGCATATCATTCCTCCTTGTTGTACATAGTCCTTTGTCCGTCCTGCAGCAGCATTTGATCAAATATCTTGTCCCATCCCCAGCCTCAGAAAACTTTTGGTCCCACTCAGGCCTTGTGCTTCAGCAACATCAATTGTCGACTTATCCTTGCTCATCCTGATTATTCCTTGAACCACAACTTTTGCCAGCGAACAACTACACTTATTCTCTCACCAACCCATGGGTCCTTGAGGATATATCGTTCCTCCTATCTGACCTAATCTTCCATCCTGGTCCTTGAGGATATATCGTTCCTCCTGTCCGACCAATCTTCCCACCATCAATCAAACCTAATCTCTCTCCTTGGCAAAGGATGTCTTTTTGGAGTTATCATTTTGATCTTGGATTTTTTTGTCCTTTGGGTCTTGTTAATCATTTTGGCTTCTCATTATCCCACCAGGGTCACCACGATTCATTATATCATGGTGTGCTGCGTGTGCGGATAATCTGGGGCAAGGTCTTTTGATCTTTCGCTTCTGCCTGTGAGTCAGTTGTGTGTTTGTGGTTCCTTCAGCATCGGATCCGCCATGTCGCCTCTGCGCTTCATGTGTGATGTTGGGGCAAACCTGTGTGTTTTTTTAGCGTCAGTCCTCGTCAGTCCTCTGCAACACTGGTGACAAGGCCTCGTGATCCCAGTATCCTTGGCAGGTCTCTAGCATTGCTATATTAAATCTAGGTTGTGCACTCCCGTTTGCACTTGGAGCTATCTGGTCCCTTGCATTTATCATATAGATTAATCTTGCATCTTTGCATATAGCTGCATCTTACATCTTGCATTTCCATCTCATCTTGCATATCATCCACCTTTTGTTCTTAGAAGTGAGGTTATTTATCTCCCCTTTCTTCCTAGGTCTTTCCTTCCTCGTCCCGCCAGGCACACTCTGTCCCAGGGCGTAATCCCTCTTTCTCCTTGTCCCACTGGGCGCATCTTCCATGATTTTGTCCCACCGGGGCATGTTCCTCTTTCTTCTGGTCCACCCAGGCGTCATACCTTCTTCTTCTGATTCTAGCCTCGGCATCTTGTTTTCTTGTCTTTGACGCCATGCCACTTGCGGCATCGCATCAAAGAGGGGCAAAATGTAGACACCGAAAAATCCTTCAAAAAATAAATTATTTTTATTTTCTGAAAATCCTTGATGACATCATCATTTATTAATTAATTAATTATTTAATTAATTTATTTATTTTTATGGCATTAAATCCCTCTCTCTTAATTAAAAATCTTTAATTAAGGAATCTAGCCTAAAAATGTCATTTGGACATTATCCCTAATTTATTAATTATTTAATTAATAAATTGACCAAAAACCTCAAAAATAAATTAATTTATTTTTAATTTATTTTTTATCCCAAACTTGGCCAATTTCCTCTAGACCACTAACCTCTTTCAAAATCTTCTAATCCCTTCTTAATTTCGATTAAGAGGCTAATCCCATCTTTTCTAACCCTAATCCCAAGGTTAAATATTTAATTAAGGTTAAATATTTAATTTCCATATTTATTGAAAGTATTTTAATAAATATTCCTAAAACTTAAGCTTTTGGAATGAATAAATTTTATTCCATAAAACCTAAGGAGAAATCTAGACTCTTCTAAAATCTTCTCAAATCCACCCTCTTCACCCATCCTAATCCTTTTCTTTGTCCTAATATAATCCTAATCCTAACCTTAAACCTTTGTGCAATCCTAACCAAGCTTAAGACTTTCCTAAACCAAAGCAAAGTCTTCCCTTCCAAATATCTCAACCACAAAGCATTTATTGCTTCCCCAAAGTCTTCAAAGCCTCTTAAAGCCCATTCATTGCTCTTACAAACATTTATTTGGAGAGTTATGAGCTTGGAGCCCCCTTTGTTGACTCCTTTTTGCCCTTCCCTTCATCCACTCACCTTGTGACATGTGTCACCTCCTGATTGGCTGAGAACTAGCACAATCCATGTGCTTCCCTTTGAGTGAATCTTGGCCTCTCTTAAGGATTTCAATCCTGGCCATTCATTCCTCCTACCCCAAGCCTTAGAAATCCTATAAATACCCTCACTTCCTAAGGCAAATCATCTCTCAACTCTCAAACTCAATAGCAAAGTTATAATGCCATTTTCATTCTAGCATAAGCATAAGTTCATCTTTTTTAGATCATTTTCAAGCTTAAATAACATCTAAATTAGCTTAAATGGATTAACATAGATTCATTTCTTGTTAACAATCTTAGTTCAATCATTTAGCTTTGCATATTTGTGTGTTCTTGAGGCCTTTGAGGCAAAATAGGTTCCTCATACCTATTTTGCGTCATTTTGGGTCTTCTTGATCCTCAAATCATTTATCTTGCATGCTCCAAGTGCTTGAGTTTGCACACCCACATCCCTCTATATCCAAGCATATCAAACGGTGCATGGGCGCATCCGTTTTAAGCTTAAACTGAGGTGGCTTTGATTTTAGTTTGCTAACCATTAAATTTGATTTGATAATATGCTATGACATTTGTTTGTCTTTGGCCTTCGAAACAGGTTTAGGTGCACTCACAAATCCTAGTCTACAATGCTTTATGCGCCCATCTCCAGATAGTTAACTCATTGATAACTTTTTGGAAGAAGGAGATCCAGAACCTTAAGGTAGCATATCTAGATGTTTTCCCTCACTAAGTGTATGTAAGTAAAGATTTTTGATACACCTTTGGCATTAATGTCAAAGGGGGAGTTGTGTATAGAATATGGAGTATAATATGTATAGGGAGATATAAGATTATTTATAGAAGAGAATATGGAGTATAATATGTATAGGGAGATATAAGATTATGTATAGAAGACAAAAAAATTTTGTAGTAAGGATAGTTAGCAACTTGGCCATATTCTTTTGTTGCCATCAATGACAAAGGGGGAGATTGTTGGCAAGTTGGCTATACTGATGTATATGACTTGATATAGTGTTTTCATTATGGAAATAAATTCATATAGCAGTTTGGAGTCAACGCACTTAATATAAAGATCAGAATTCAGTTAAGTGTTAAAGATTGGACAGTGTACAGAGTTCTTGTAGCTCAGAGCATCAGTGCACGTGTGTACAGATGAATTATGCTATGTGCGCTAGAAGTTAAGCTTTTTGGAATATAATTATGCTTAGTCTATGAGTGCATAATTAGCTATGCAAGGAGGAGAAAGTTACAGTCAGTTGAAGTTACACAGCCAGTGTGTGCTAGTAAAGAATAGAGCATGGAGCCAACAGTCAATATGTTAGTTTGCGATAACAATGTAAAGTTGTAAAGCTATGTGCCTATTGTATTTAGGTTTTCGACATATATATTTGTTTGTTTGTAAGCACGCTTAAGCCAATTCATTTGGGAGCATTATTTGTAATAGGTCTACGAGCCGACCTAGTTGTTTATTTTGTATGAGCGTATAAATATAAGATGTGCCCATTGTATTCAGTATGGATGTTGGAAGAGAGATATGTTAAGCAGAGAAGAAGTGTGCAAAGACACTATGAGATGTATTAAAGCTTTGTAAGAGGTCAAAGCATCAATGCATCAAAGGAATTGATCTAACAAGCAATGTCATAGTGACAATTCACCTGACAGATATAGTGTATATCTGATATTAGAAGGTTGTAGCCTTCACCATTTGAGAAGTGAGCTCTAGGACAGTGAGTCCACTCCCCTAACAGGGATCATTGTAAAAGAATCCTAACAGGGTCCGACCCTTAAGAAGGTCTATTGTACTTAAAGCATTGTAAAGATACTCCTAATAGGGTAAAGGATTTTCTAGCAAGGATCACAAAACACTAGTACAGAATATTAGTGGGTGTCAATTCCCACCGGTGTTTTACCTATTTTTGTTTCCCCGTAATCATATTGGTGTCATGTGTTGATTTCATATTTCATGTTTATATGAATGTTCAATTCAGTACTTAAGCATTTAAGCTCAGTATAAATATTAAAGTTAAAAGTTAAAATACAGTGAACACTGATTCACCCCCCCCCCCCCCCCCCCCTCTCAGTGTTCCCGTTCCTAACAACATGTACAACATAACATGAAACAACATATAGAAGAATAAAGATACATATAGAGGAATTGTACAACAGGTTTGATTCTTTTATCACCTTGCACCAACTGACCAACAAGGGTCGTATAAAAGAATCTAAGGACATTTAGCTAACACATCATGGGAGAAGCACAGTACAACAAGAAAACACACAACAAAGCTACCATAAATGATAAGTCGATTAAGCACACCACCTACTCTCCCCATCTCATTCTATACCATTTAGGGAAGGTGGGTAACTCGCAAGAGGGACTGTATCCAACACAGTAGGAATGATAGCTAGTTCCAAACAAGGATCCTCTTGAGAATCACAATGTTTGATACTAGGTGTAAGTTTTAATTGTGATGAAAGCATATTAGGTAAATCAATGTCAATGTCAATAGTCTCATATTCATCATCAACATCATCAAGAGTATCTTCTTCATCCAGATTAATCAAAATAGGATCTAAGATACAAATAGATTCATCATAATCATGCATCTTAACATCATTATTAGTAACAACTTCTTCTAACACATCATGCATAGGTTTATCTGAAGAAGGAAAAGATTTTTGAGGAGTGGAATTACGAGCTTTAGCTTGAGCACAACACTTATTATGACATTCATTAGCAGGTCGATTACGCTTTTCTTTACTTGAAATAGGTTGAGAACTTGGAGGAACAAACACAGGATCCTTCACGGGTTCTTTAGGAAGATCAATAAGATTATTAGCAATAGTAGGAACTTGATTAATAGAACTAGAATCCATAGTTAAAGGAGGTATAGGAGGTGTAGGCAAAAGACCACAATCAAAATCTGTCACACTCAAAAATTTGAGCAAAACACATCTACAAAAATTTTCTACAACCTATTGTTTAACTATAAGAACACATACATACGTAACAAAGTTTACTAAAGTCAAAAACAATTTGACACAAGCACTCTATGAACGCGCAAAAATGATGCAAAAGGAAAATGGCTAATCAATTTGGTCAGGTGTTTAAAAATGTCACCAGGGTCCAACCAAATGAAGGTTGACCAAGTTTGACCCAAAGTCAAACTTCACAAAATTGCTTCCAAATAAACCTTAAGGGTTCCCTAAGTCGCTAGCTTCGATCAACATGCAAAACGAGGCAGTTTGACTAAAGTCAACTAGAGTTGACCAAAAAGTCAAACATGCATCGATAGACGTGTAACTAGGTTAAAAATGTATTAAACTCTACATTAAAGGTCTAGGCACGCAAACTGAGATGTATAACCTAGGTTTGACTAACGGTCGACCAAAAGTCAATCGTGCCTGAACTAGGTCAACGTGTCCAAAATGGCATAAAAACTCTAAATGCATCGCTAAGAAAGTTAAATATGATCATAACAATAAAATTACGTTCAATTTATAATTGCAAGGTTAATTTAGTATTTTGCATTATAATATCCATTTAATTAAGTTTAATAAGATAGCCTCTAGCTAATTTAACTAAACTATACAATCAATCAACTTTATCAAATAATCTAAGCTTGAAGTTTAGGTTTTAATGAGCTCTTAAATTAAATAAATCGACAATTTAATTTAAGAACTAAAATTATAAACCAATATATATTTATTTTGAAATCCATTCCTATATATGCTACTCATATGTGAGAGATAAAATTGGGCTAGAGACCCATAGGATTTCGTAGTTTAAAATTATTAGAATAAAATTATTTCTAAGTAATTTTATTGTTAATACTTTTATATAATATTATATTTTAAATTAGAATCTAAAATTATCATAATGAAAGTTTAATCTTAGTCTTAAATTTAATTTCGAATTTTATATTAACTATTTTAAAAAAAGACATTAACACCAACGATTTTGTTTTGCAGGCACGCGAGAGAGTGACGGAGGGGTTTGAAGAAATGAATATCCATCGTCGGCAAAATTTTCTATCGTGAGATTTGAACTCACGACCACCACCTCTCGTAAGGGGCCGGAAATCCAAACCAAACACAACAGCCCTATTTAATTTAAATATATAATTTTTTAAAAATTTCGTTTATATAAAAAGAACATTTATATGTTAAGGGTAAAATATATTGTCAAAAAGAAATATCTTAAGAAATATGTTAAGATATTTTTTAATCAGAATATCTCTAAAATAATATAATGAAATATAATTTAGTTTGTTAAATATATATTTGTTTATATTTTTACATAAATACTTTTATATCATTTAATCTATTTATATAGACAATTTATAAATATGAATGACAATACCATCGAACACCTTTATTTTCTTTGTTTAATTTTATTTAAATATTTCAAGTCTGTCAACAATAGATAACTAGATTTTAATGTCTAATTATTTCAAAACATGAATATTTACTAATTGAAATTTTAAGAATAGTAAATTACTCAACTTGGAATATAAATATTAACTCTTTTGAGAAAAAGAACAACTTAGATTTTACATCTACTTAGTTAAGACTGAATTTAATAATTAGATTTAGCAAAGGAATAATTAAATATCATATAAGAGATATTTATTTTTTAAATTACTGCTTAGATATTTAATTACTTTACAACTGAACTTTTCATACAAGAGAGAAATTATCGATGAATTTCTTGATAACTATATTAAGATAAAGCTTTTAATAAAAGAATCATCTACTTAAGGGAACATGTAAATCAACTAAAGAGATTTTCTTTAAAATTTTATAAAAAGAATATAAATATCTAGCTATATTTATCCTATTGTTATAACGAATGATCCAACCCTTATTCATTTAACTTTATGAAAATAACATGAATAGAATTACTCTAATAAAATATTAAGGATATTAACCATTCAAACATTTATCAAATTGAAATTATACGACTCCTAAGTTTTGAATTTATTTTACTAACTAAAAAAAATACCAAAAGAGTAATTATATAACATTTAAAAGTACTTACTCTTTAATCCATCTTTTAAGATTAATTAATATTAAATCAACTATTCATATATGAGGATATTATACTATTAAATCCTTACAACTATATTAGGATAATAGATTTAATGAAGGAACTAATTTAAAGAGAACATATATCTAACCTTCTTCTCGTAATTATATTCAAATATTTACATGCAAATTTACAACTTAAATTGAAATACTATTTATTTCTTTTACAACATAGAAAGAATACGTCATGAATACAACTTGAAATTGTTAATATGATTTAGAACAATAGAGAGGGGGGGTGAATCAGTTGTTCTCAAGTCTTGATGTATAAAAATAATCTCAAAAACTTATCCTTAAATTAGATCCAAAACCCAAAACAAACTCGGTCATCACTGATTAGATAATAGAAACATCTAACAATGCAGTCCACTACCTAGCTGTAACTTAACTTGCAAAACATAGTAATGTTTAGATCTAAACATCCACACAAGTAATAACACCAGAATTTATAGTGGAAACCCAATTTGGGGAAAACCACTTTGTAACATGCTACTATTATTTTCACTCATCTGAAGTGAGCTCGGTGAAAAGCCAACTCTGTCAAAGGTTACAATACACACTATCAGGTGTGACCCGGTTAAAGGATTTCAATCACCTTGTTAAAAGTGAGCTTAGTCATAGGACTTACATACACTCCATTAGAATGCAACCTTGTTCAAAATGATTTAACATATGACTGTTAGGTCAACCTCTGTTAAAAGGATTTTGACTCTTACAATGGTAAGAAAGTAGTAGCAGTATTATCTGAAAAATATACAACTCACTTTGCAAATATCAGATCTGATTCTATACACTAATGCTGGTTTACTAACTTTGAAGCTTTTCCATTTCCATCTCTGATCTGTTTGGAACTTTTCTTCAAGCAATCACCACACTTCTCCTTCAGCCTTTTCTGCTCATTCAGACAGTAAAACTTTCTCCTTCCAGCATCCTCTATTCTTCATGCATATACATACCAAATGCTTAGGTTCTCTTATATTCACCTCAATTAGGTTAACTCATCTTTTGAATGGCTCAATCTCAATTGTAGATCTTAGGGTTAGGTCAGATTCATTGAATCTACCTGCTTCATGTTCTTCTGCTCCTTTTCTAGAATCATCTCAAATCTCTAAAGATTTACAATAAAACATTTTACAAAGCATTCAATGCTTCCATACAATCAATAAATAAAGTCAACATGTTTTACATAATCCAAGAATTCAACAATGTCGGCTCTAAAATTAAATTCTCTTCGAATATAAAATTGCTAATGCTCGGTCGATACTGTGATTGTCAACTCGGTCTCCATGTAGAACTCTCGGTCATTACTAAAAATGTCTCCTTGGCTTATACTGTCTTCCTCGGCAATTTACTGATGCTCGGTAGACACTATAATTTTTCTCAGCATATACTAACTCGGTCGCCACTAACATCACTCAACTTAAACATGATTTTTCCATTCTTCACTCGGTTAAGCCTACTAGTTTAGTCTTCAATCTTACTAAGATAAACAATACATTATCTCATCATAGTGCAACATAGTCAAATACACTTTGTAGTATCAACATAACTCAATCTTTCCCTAGGTGCTATTGTTACCAACCTTGCTTAACCCCTTAATCAACACTCAAATAGATATAGTACTTTCCTAAGTAGCGACAGTCTTACCAACTAAGGTTTGACATCAATGACAATACAACAATTGTTTCAATTTAGTTTCCAACAATCTCCCTCTTTGACATTAATGAAAACACCATATGATATCATCTGAATAACACATGGATTACCAACCAATCCAAAACTTATCTATCCATCAAAAAAATATATAATATCCTTAGCTTCATTCTAATTTAGAATTCTATAAGCCTCACTTCTGTGACCGTCAAAAGTATTCAAATCTCCCTCTATCCTAATTCTTCATTTCAGTTCATCAACCTTCATCTTCCTTTTTTTTCAGTATCATGTGTTATCATATATCATATCAGTACGTCTCCCTCTTTGACAAAAATGCCAAAGTAGCAACTAACACATACATCCATCAGATGTAGATAATATCTGTGCAACTCAATGTTTCTCCCTCTATCATCTTTCTTATGACTAATTTCGTGTCTTTGCTTCTTCTCTTCACAACTCTAGGCCAACCCTAAAGTGACAATTTTCTACATCAATTTGTCAAATATTCTACTATAGCACATTTGATGTAGTGCTCCTAGCTTGTCTAGGCAGCTTCGGTTAGGGAAAGAACCCCTAATTGACTTCTCAAATACTCATGAGCTTCTCTGGGTAAAGCTTTAGTGAATATGTCTGCTAATTATTCTTTTGTATTCACATATTCCATTCGGACTTCTTTGTCTTGTACTAATTCTCTCAAGTAGTGATACTTGATTGCAATGTGCTTGGTCTTAGTGTGCATCACTGGATTCTTAGAAATATTGATAGCACTTGTGTTGTCATAGAAAATAACAACAGACTCAGTGATTTCTTCTTTCATGCCTATCAACAATTATTTTATCCATACAAAGTTTGGACAGTACACTGCAGCAACAACATACTCAACCTCGACAGTAGATTGGGAAATGAAATTTTCTTTCTTGCTTGTCCAGGAGACTAATCTCTATCCAAGAAAGAAAGCTCCACCACTAGTACTCTTTCTGTCATCTACATTTCTTGTATAAACTCAAAGTTCAAATTTTTCATCCTTCTTATAGTATAGACCATAGTCAGCAGTTCCTTTCAAGTATCTCATAATTCTTTTCATGGCCATCATATGTCTTTCCTTAGGATTGATAGAGAATCTTGCCACAATCCCAATAGCTGGTCTACTATGTACAACATACTATAATTTTCCAATCATGGATCTATACAAAGTCTAATTTACTTCTGCAACATCATCATTCTTAGATAACTTTTGTCTAATAACCATAGGAGTCCCTACTGGTTTAGCATCTTCCATCCCAAAAAATTTTAGTATTTCATTAACATACTTAGACTGTGTAATGAAAATTCCATTTTTCTTCTGATATACTTGTAAACCAACAAAGAATTTGATTTCACCAAACATACTCATTTCAAATTCAGTTTGCATTGCATTTGAAAAACTTTTACATAATGCATCTTGTCCACCAAAAATAATGTCATCTACAAGATTTTTTCCAACAAGATACCTTTACCTTCTTCATCCTTCATGTACAGATTGCTTGTGTCATTTGTTCTTGAAAATCCAATCTGTATCAAGTAGTTGTGCAACCTCTCATACCATGCTCTGGGACCTCGCTTTAATCAATATAAAGTTTTATTCAGTTTGCACACCATGTGTCTTCTATTTGGATCAATAAAATCTTCTGGTTGATCTATGTAAACTTCTTCTAGTATACCATTAAAAAATGCAGACTTGACACTCATTTGATATACCTTGAAATCTTTATAAGAAGCATATGCAAGCAGAGTTCTTACTCCTTCCAATCTAGCTACAAGGGCAAATGTCTCCCCATAATCTATTCATTCTTCTTGTACATAGCCTTTGCATACCAGCCTAGCTTTGTTCCTAGTGATTTCACCATTTTCATTCATCTTGTTTCGAAATACCCACTTTTTTCCATCAACATTTTTGTTTTCAGGTCTCGGCACCAAAGTCCAAGTATCATTCTTATCAATCTAGTCAATCTCTTCATTCATTGCTTGTATCTAGTCTTCATTGTCCAATGCTTCTCTAGTTGTCTTCGGTTCAAATTCACATAGTAGACATGTTGGATTCTTAGCCTTACTTCTAGTCTGAATTCTAGTATCCTTATCTCCAATTATCTGTTCGGGCTTATGATGTTTTCTTACATATTTTTCCAAAACAGGTTTAGCTATTCTCTCCTCTATTTCATCATGTTCCTCAACAAGATTTTCAGATTCAACTTCAGAATGCTCGACAACCTCTTCCTGATACTCAACAACATTTTCTTGTAGCTTGGCATGTTCTTGTTCTCTCATGGCATTATTTTCTTGATGCTCAACAGCTTCTATCTATCGCTTGGCATTGCTTACCCGAGACTCGGCATCAGGTGCAAGTCTATTACTTGCCTCTTCTTCTTCTTCAATGTACACAAAAGATCTATAATCTTATGGTTCTCTTTTACTGTCAGCTTCATTTCTTTCTGCATACTCATCAATTTTGACATTCACACTTTCCACAATTTTGTTAGTGTTAGAGTTCAAACACTTATAAGCTTTACTTTTTGTGGAGTACTCTAGGAATATGCCTTCATCACTCTTAGCATCAAACTTTCCATTCCTAGTGTCATTTAATATATAGCACTTACTTCCAAAGATTCTAAAGTATTTAACACTCAGTGCATGCCCATGCCATAGTTCATAGGGTGTCAAATTTATACCTTTCTTGATCTATACCCGGTTAAGAGTGTAGACATCAGTGCTTATAACTTCTTTCCAATATTTCTGTGCCAAATTCTTTTCAATCATTAATGTCCTTGCACAATCCAAGATAGATTTGTTTCTCCTTTTTGCTATACCATTCTATGGAGGTGTTCTAGGTGCAGACATTTGTCTTTTAATTCCTCTATCATTGCAAAATAGATTAAATTCATTTGATGTAAATTCTCCACCTCGGTCAGATCTAAGACATTTCAAGTTCCTACTTGTCTCTTTTTCAACTTTAGCCAAATACCACTTAAAGAATTGAAAAACTTTAATTTTTTCTTTTAGAAACATCAGATGCATCATCCTAGTATGATCATGAACAAATAAGATAAAGTATCTAGCACCACAGTAACTTTGTACACCCATAGGTCCAGAAAGGTTAGTATGAACCAAATCCAAAATGTTTTCAGAAGTAAAAGATTTTCTCTTGAAACTTGACTTTATCATTTTTCCTAACTGACATTCCTTGCACATCACATTCTCAAGTTTCTTCAATCTAGGTAGACCTCTTACCTTTTTCTTCTTACTTATCTCTACCAGATTGTCAAAGTTAACATGACACAACCTTTTATGCCATAACCAAATATCATCAAGTTGTGCAATCAAACATGTTTCTTCAGATAGGTCAAGATAGAACAAATTACCTCTAGTCTAATCTCCACTTCCAATCAGTTCTCTAGTAGCATCAAATATTTTAGCTTGCTTGTGATGAAATTCCACTTGGTAACCAATTTTGTTAAGCTAAGCAACACTTAACAAATTATAATTAAGACCTTCAACCCAATATGCATTTTCACAAGATATCTTATAAATTAGTTTAATCAAACCATTTCCTCTAACAGGACATGGTGCATCATTACCAAATTTTACACTTTTACCTTTGTAATGATGTAGGGTCTCAAACTTATTTTTATCACCAGTCATGTGATGTGAATAGCCACTGTCAATAATCCATTTATCATTCTTGTTCACATAGGATATCAATGTAGTTTTCTCATCCTCATCAGATTCATCTTTTATTGCCACATAGACTACCTCAATTTCAAAATCATCACTATCAGTGTCAATCTCTTTTTCAGCAATGTAACAAGATCTCTTACCTTTTCCTTTGTGGTCTCTTTTCCATTGGTAGCTTCTATAATCTTTTCTATCTTTGTATTTTCTTTTCATTTCATCATCTTTATCCTTCTTGTTAGGACATCTAGCAGTTATATGACCAACTTTATTACATGCAAAACATATAATAGGGAGTTTACCTTTATACTTTCCTTTTCCCCTTCTCAATCTTCTAGCCATAAGAGCTTCTAGATCTTCTAGGTCTTCATCATAAGTGTCACTGTCACTTTCACTATCACTTTCGCTTTCACTTTCACTTATGCATCTTTCTTTTTCTTTCTTTGGTTTGCTCAGAACTAGCTATGACTTAAAAGAAGATTCAACATTTCCAATGCTTTCAACAATGAAATTATCATAGTTAGAGAGTTCAAAAGCAATCAACTTACCAACCAAACTTTCCAAAGTAAGCACATTAGCAGAGTTACATCTAGATTCCTGAATAGTTGAGATCTTAATAGCATATATAGGACACAGGGTTCTTAGTGCATTCCCAATTATAGTTTCATCATCAATAACTCCATTGGATCCTTTAATAGCATTCATAACTTCCTTTATTCTACCACAATATTGTGCAATGTTTTCATCTTCTTGCATTCTCATTTCATCAAACTTACCTCTAAGACTCTCGGCCTTTTCTTTCAGCACATACAAATCACCACCATAGATCCTTGTAAGAGTATCCTAGATATTCTTAGCAGATGTACAGTCTTTAATGTCCTCAAATTCTGGATAGCTTAGGGCAGATGCAATCTCCAGCATTGCCTGATTATGTTCTTGCTTAGCTCTCATTTCTTCAGTAGTCAAAGGTGTGATAGGTGAGACATAGTCATTCTCAATGTAATATTTTGCAGAGTTAGCAATATCGGCCAAATGCAGCTTCATCAAGCTTTTCCATGCAGGGAAGTTTTCATTCTTTAGCTTCGCTACCTCCTTCTTATACATCCTGATCATTTGCTTCAAGCCTCTTTAAACTTGATTTCTGTCAACACTTATAATAAGCAACAAAGCTCTGATACCAATTGTTAATATGATTTAGAACAATAGAGAGGAGGGGTGAATCAGTTTTTTCTTAGAACCTGATGTATAAAAACAATCTCAAAAACTTATCCTTAAATCAGATCCAAAACCCAAAACAAACTTGGTCATCACTGATTATATAATAGAAACATCTAACAATGCAATCCACTACCTAGCTATAACTTAACTTGCAAAATATAGTAATGTTCAGACCTAAACATCCACACAAGTAATAACACTAGGATTTATAGTGGAAACCCAATTTGGGAAAAACCACTTTGTAACATGTTACTATTCTTTTCACTCTTCTAAAGTGAGCTCAGTGAAAAGCCAACCCTTTCAAAGGTTACAATACACACTGTCAGGTGTGACCCAGTTAAAGGATTTCAATCACCCTATTAAAAGTGAGCCTAGTCATAGGACTTCCATACACTCCATTAGAATGCAACCTTGTTCAAAAGGATTTAACATATGACTGTTAGGTCAACCTCTGTTAAAAGGATTTTGACTATTACAATGGTTAGAAAGTAGCAGCAGTATTATCTAAAAAATATACAACTCACTTTGCAAATATCAGATCTGATTCTGTACACTAATGTTGGTTTACTAACTTTGAAACTTTTTCATTTCCATCTCTGATCTTCTCAGAACTTTTCTTCAAGAAATCACCACACTTCTCCTTCATCCTTTTCTACTTATTCAGTCAGTAAAACTTTCTCCTTCCAGCATCCTCTATTCTTCATGCATATACATACCAAATGCTTAGGTTCTCTTATATTCACCTCAATTAGGTTAACTCATCCTTTGAACGGCTCAATCTCAATCATAGATCTTAGGGTTAGGTCAGATTCATTGAATCTAACCTCTTCATGTTCTTTAACTCCTTTTCTAGAATCATCTCAAATCTCTAAAGATTTACAATAAAACATTTTACAAAGCATTCAATGCTTCCATAAAATTAATAAATAAAGTCAACACATTTTACATAATCCAAGAATTCAACAATGTCGGATCCAAAATTAAATTTTCTTCAAATATAAATTTGTTGATGCTCGGTTGATACTGTGATTGTCAACTCGGTCTCCATGTAGAACACTTGGTCATTACTAAAACTGTCTCCTCAGCTTATACTGTCTTCCTCGAAAATTTACTGATGCTTGTTCGACACTAACATCACTTGGCTTAAACATGATTTTTTCATTCTTTGCTTGGTTAAGCCTACCAGTTTAGTCTTCAGTCTTACTAAGATAAACAATACATTATCTCATCATAGTGCAACATAGTCAAGTACACTTTGTAGTATCAAGATAACTCAACTTTTCCCTAATTTTTATTGTTACCAACCTTGCTTAGCCCCTTAAGCAACAGTCAAATAGATATAGTACTTTTCTAAGTAGCAACCGTCTTACCAATTAAAGTTTGACATCAATGACAATACAACAATTGTTTCAATTCAGTTTCCAACATAAATTACATATGTTCCTTTCTCATAACAAAGGATTTACAACTATCCTCCCAAGATATTAACATAATTACAATAACATAATCTTTCTAATACAAAGCCTCTAAGATTAACTGGTTCCTTCCAAGAGCTTCATAGAATCTACAAATGAAACCCTGTAGGTTTACCATGGAGGCTCACCTCCCAACCTAGGCCTTTTAGGGCACCCCTGAGCTAGGGGTTACAAAACACTAACAGGTACAAACATTCAATCATAAAGTCAATATTGAACACATATCAATAAAAATATCCTATCCAAGGCTTACTAGGTCACTATTATTAGGACCTAAACACTAGGGATGAAAATGAACCGAAATCCCAAGAGGAGCTAGCCAAGAGTATCCTAATATGACTTGCCACAAAACATTATTTTTATTTGTACAAGAATAGATTCCACAATTAGGATAAACATGGCATCATGGAGCCCATAACATCCATGCTAGCCTCTCCCATTTGGACATCTATCTTTTCACAAGAATAATTGCTGCACATAGGCTAAACAAGTCATATCTCTTTCATATTTATAAGTACCGATTCATATGTAGGATAAACTTAGCATTATGGAACCTATAACATCCATGCTAGTCTATCCTACTATGGACACCCTTCCTTTTACAAGAACAATTTCTCACATAGACTATTCTTGGCATCACATGGGAAGTCACTAAACCTTCACCCCCTTCAAGGCTACTCATTCCTCCCAAGGGTGAGTATGCCTTGAGAGAACCCTCAAAAATATACATCACACAGTAAAAGAAAGATTTACACACCTCCATGGAAACCCATGGAGTTCAAATACAATAACATAAAACACCATGAATATACCTTAAGCTTTTATATGCATGGAAAAATAAGATATACTACAAATTTATAAGGAAATCCAACCTTGAAACCAAAGATGAAGAGGTGACTTGTGAAGATTTCTCCTCTCTAAGCTTTCCCTTCCTTCTCCAATTTTAGTGATCTCTAAGAGTAGAGAGTGGATGAAAAACCTTCTTTCCTCTCCTCTTCTCCCTAAATAGGCTCTATTCAAGAAATATCAGGTCCAGACACTATTAGGAAACCTCTAGAGTCTTTCTCCCTAATCCTTCCAACTCATGTCCCTCATAAAGGAGTCTGAATCACTAGATAAGATAAGATACCTATCCCAAAATTCTCAAACTCTTCCATTTTCGCCACTTTGAAGATGAGATATTTTTCAGGTGTCATAATGAGTATTCTAGGCTCTTAGTGGGTTGAAAATGACCCCTAAACCTTAAGGTATCAAGTGGGGTGACCAAAACTAATCCTAATCACCTTCTAGAAGCCTATTAGGTCCTCCTAAATTCCACTAGAAGTTTGCATCCGAAAATCAACTAATGAATAGGTGCTCCTAGATACATTTACTAGTCATGCCAACACATAAGAACATACGTGTCAAGTGACACACATAAATTACATTAGGCATGACTTATTTCACAAAACTTATTTAAGTACAACCATACAATTTTACTTTCATGAATTATACACATTACAACGAGGTCTTTGTCTCTTCATAGACATGACCTTAGCATCACAGAGGATATACATAGGTTAGTGTTTGAAACCCTGAATTTATTACCATGGTCAACTATCTACACACTCAATGCACACATTAGTAGGTCCAATAAAATCAACATATAAACATAATATAGTATGTAACATAACACACACTACTTACTACTGCATTCATTTACACATTGGTAAAACAATATCTAGATTTTGATATATCCTAACTTGTATATCTCATACAATGCATCATAAAATAAACCATAAAGATTAACTGCATAATTATCCATAGGATATTACTTGAATAGGTTCACATCAACATAATGCTTAGTAACATGGTATGAAATCTTATAGATCTACAAAAATAACTTATATTTCAAAGTATTTAAGAGACTCAAATAGTAACAACTTAAAACATAAATAGTAAACAATTGTGCTACTCTATGACAGGCTGGGGTAGGCCCTATAAAATCCATAGGAGGGATGCTTAATTAAAGAATCTTACAATGCTTATAGGCTTGATATGAATGGAAAAGATTATCAGGTCGAGAAGGACATGAATTAGGTAATGAAGGCCAAAATAAATCAAGAGCAGAACAATCTCTAGGCCTAGAAGGTTGATATAAACTATGATTAACCATCTTTACTTCTTCATCATTCATAAATTTAAGACATTTATGGATTGGTGAAGCAACAACATGCATGACATTTAACCAGGGCAAACCAAGCTTAACTTGAAATTGATCAGAAGTAGGAACAACAACAAAGGTAGTGTTCACAATTTTTCCAAAAAGTTCAACCAGCAAGTTAATAGAAACAAATGATGGATAAAGAAAACCATTACAATTTTGAATCCACACATCCAATGTATCATAAGAATCACATTGAAAGTTTTTCATAAAAAGATTTTCTTTAGTAATAACATTGAATAAGGATGTAGGATCAACAAGACAACCACGAGTAGGTTTCTGAGAAATCCTAGCATAAATATAAAGGGGACCATCAGGAGCTTTAATAATCTCAGAATCATCAAAGGTAATTAAAATTTCCTGAGGTCTTTTATTCTTAGGTTGTTATCGAGGTTTAGGTTGAGTTCTCAATTTAAGCTTAGGTTTTGGTTGAGGTTGAGATTGAACTTGAGGTTTTGGTTGAGGTGGAGATACAGATTGACCAATATGCTCCACTTGATTAACAATGTGATTGAGATCATCCATATTTGAATCATAATTTCCATAGAAGATGGCTAAGAAATGGTATTAGTATCATGCGCAGGTAAAGAATTCTTATAAATTTGAAGGTTTTGATTCGGATGAGAGACATATTTGTTCCCACTACCATCAAGATTATCAACAAATAAGGAATTAGAATCAATTAAGTCTTGAACCTTATATTTTAAAGAATAACATTTATTAGTATCATGACCATTCTAATAATGATATTGAAAAAATGCTTTAGGATCAAAAAATCTAGATAAAATCATAGTAGGTAAAAGAGGTTGAATAGGAGGTAAAGTAATCATATTAGCAGTTAAAAACCTATTTATAATAACATGTAAAGATTCAGACAAAGGAGTAAATGTATGATTTAATCAAAAAGAAGTGGATGTAGAAGTGGTATTGTGAGATGCAACAACAACTTGATAGCAACTTCATTCGCTTGTTTATTTATCTTGACATAATTGTTGAATTTTTTAAATTTGTTCGGATTAGGAGCAACATCACTTTTATCAACAGGAACATGATCCATTGCAGTGGTGCTCTCAAATTGACTCACTTGTAATTGATAATGATGAAGCACTACACAAAGTTGTTGAAAAGAGGTAAATTCAGTAAGAGGAATCTTATCTCTAATATCCTTTTGCAAATTTGAAATAAACATATGTTGAATATCAATATTAGGATAGGATAAGAAATTTTTCCTTGGCACTTTGTTTACAATGCATCAAATCAGTTAAAGATATTTGCGGGCCAATGTTGTTTTGAAATTGTTGAATAAAAGAATTGGCAAGTTGTGGAAAGGAATCAATACAATAATAAGGCAACAAACAATACCATTGTAAGGCCTTGTCACAAAAAGTTTGAGCAAACAGTTTGGCTAAAATCCTATGGTCATGAGCATAATCACTACAAAGGATTTGAAATGTTTTAACATGATGCACATGGTCTCCTTTTCTATTATAATTCTCAAGAAGAGGCATATCATTTATCAACTTGCTAAGGAACAGGAGTACAAATAATATCACAAGACAAAGGACTTCCCATGTCACATGTAGGAAGACTAAACTTGTTTTGAGTTAAGGATGCAAGTTGTTGTTGTAAGGAAGACATAGTTTGAGCCAAACTGATGATTGTTGAATCATTAGAGGAAATAGGAGGAATAGTAACATTAGAAACACTAGGTAAAGTGTAAGAAGCTACAGGAATAGAAGACACAACTGGAGGAACACTATGAACTATAGTTGGAAGCAGATTGGAATAAGTAAAAGGAACATTATGATAAGAAGGTTGTGATGTAGGAAGGGAAACAATAGGAACACTCATAGGAATAGAGGGAACCATCATAGTCACCAAAGATGGAGTATAGGTAGGAACACTAGGCAAAGCAATAGAAGAAGGTTCTACACTAGTGATAGGAGGAACCAACCCTAAATCTTGAGCTTCTTGAGCTAAAGGTTTAACATTTGAATGCACAAGATGAGTAATACCATTGAAGAGGTTAACACCTTGATCACTATCATGAAGAACTTTCTTAAGAGCCTCTATAGATTGAATAGAATCTTGATTATGGTTTTCTTGAACAAGCCAATTACCCATTTTATCAAGTTTAGTTGAAATTTTTTGGACTTGTTCAGGAGGAACACTTAAAGCATCATCCTCATCATGAGATGAGTGAGAAGAGTTTTTCTCCATAATAGGATTGGAATCATGAAGAATCAAATTATCATCCAAGATCCTAAGGAAAGGAGAGGAAGATTCAGGATCAAAGGCACCCATGAGTCTACAACTTCTTCTAACTGAAATGTTATAAGTAGGACTAGTAGTAGTAAAGCTCATAAACCAATATAATGCAAATGAACTAAACTAAGAACACATAAAACATGAATATTTTGTATTTTGAAAGAGATTTTGCAATTTTTTTGTATTTTTAAAATCTAATTAGCATGTAAGATTTAACACAAAGGGAAATTGTGATATTGCTATCAAGATTCAACTGTGTAGTTTTTTTAGTCAAACTCATTGACCCATGATTCATGAGTAGTGGTCAATGAGTTTGACTAAAAAAACTACACAGTTGAATCCTGATAGCAATATCACAATTTGACTTGCTGTGGAAAATTATCTCCTACTTAACAAAGGGAAATTCTAACATCAACAAGATAATATAAAAGGAAATCTAACACCAAAAACCATAATAGGGTGTCTAATTCCACAAAAGAAAGGAGAGTAAGTATGTTGGGTTCACCAAAATGAATAAGGTGAAATAATATCACCTTAATGAATGGGATAGAATAATAATTCACCACAATGAATAGGGTTGGATTTGAGTATGATGAATGATATAGGGGTGGAATATAGGACCTATCCTCAATCCAAATTTTCAAAAGAAAAGATTCAAATGGATTAATCAAAAAGAAGTGATCAATGCACAAAAGAATCAAACAATGGAGAATATGAAGAAAGAAGGAAATCCTGTAATCTATTATGAAAGGTATATACTTGAAATCTGAAATAAATAGAAGGCAATTACTAACCTCAAAATAGGGAAGATCTGGAAAATGTTGATATTTGATGTCTATGCACTATTTCAGGCAATTTTGCAGCTTGTTCCAAATTGGAAATGTCGAGACAAAGAAAACCCATAAAAAAAATTTCTTTTTGGAAGTAGGTAGTCTTTGACCCCGATAAAAGGTCAAGGGCTACCTTGGAATTTTGAAGGTTGTCTTTGACTTTGCTTTTGAATCTCGAAAGTTCACCGAAAAGGGTATCCAGATCTGAGCTCCAATTCACTGTCATGTACCTATACCTACAAGAAAAATGGTTTTTTTGTTGTTTGGATGGGGGGTTTGCATTGGTCAAACCCCAATTTAGGAATTAACCTTGAAATTGAATTGATATAGCAGCATGTATAAACAAAGTAAATGAAACAATTCACCTTGCTTATGTTGAAGTCCTTATGGAGGATTCGAATCCTTGCATCCACAAGTAGAGATGCTTCAAATGAATGCAAAAGTATGTAGGATGTCTCAAATCAATGGCGTTATATCTTCAACAAAAATCTTGAATGGATCTTTGGATAGGAAGAGGCTTGGATGAATGTTGAAGGATGGATCTTCAAGGGGGCTCCAAAGAGATTGAATCCTTCAATAGCTAACAATGGATCTCCTTGATTAATGCTTGAATTCTTGAGGATGAATGAATTATTTCTTTCTTTCCTTCTCCTTCTTTCTTTCTTTACAATTGCTTGATTGTGGATGCTTGATCATGAAAATGGATTCTTGAGATTTGAGATGTGAGATGTGAGATGTGAAAATGAGAGAGGAAGGCCTCCTTTTATAGTGATCTAGGGCACAAACCTCTAGAGAAGGCTAAAATTGGAGAATTAAATCCCAATTAACCTTAACCCCTAGAAATGGACTCAAATTAAATTCAATTAAGGATTTACCATTCCAAAACTTGAAATGGCCGACCCAGAAGTAGGAAAAAGAAACTTTCCGAAGCCCGACATCTTGTAACTCCCGAAATTTAAAAATTGGATCTGGGGTCAAGGATGAGGTAGACACCACCCTAGGTCAGAGTCAAGGTCATCCCTAACCTAGGTCTAGGTCTAGATCATCCTTGACCCTACCAGTTCATCTTTGACCCAGACAGTCAGAAACTCCATATTCTCAGAGAAAACTATCCAAAAAAGGCCAAAAATAAGGAGAGAAGAAAAATAGGGGGGAATAGCCAGATACATGCAAAGAATTGATCAAGGCACTTAGCATGACCCTAGACCACTCACTTGGAGGGCTAATTGCTCTTAACATGTAAGTGCTTACATTTTAAGATGATACATGGACTCACATTAGTCATTTAATAATTAAATATAATTATTAAATACTTATTTACCTATTTGGGTTTCCCATTAGGTTTTTCGATCTTTTTCTATAAGGATTGATCCATTGTATATTTTTTTTCATTCTTTTGGCTGATAATAATAAAATTTCATATTGTCAGAGCAAAACCCTTGTTTATTTCCTATAGATTTCTTCTTTGTGACACGTTTTTGCATGCAAGTTTCTTGGGCTTAATAGATTTCTTTTTCATGAAATCTTACATGGTATCAGAGATGAATCTATTGTAGCTTTTTCATGTTTGAAAAAAAAGGAGCAAGGGTGTGACAAAATAAATTTGGGATTTTTTGGCTAATTTTAGAGGTTTTGGCTGTAGTTTTCAGATTTGGTATTTTTTGTAGGACATTATTTTTTTGTTTCTTTTTTGTATGCAAAAAATAATTTTTTCTTTGAGAAATTTTTATAGGCACATGCATGTGAAAGTGAATTTTTTGGGGGTGTCCTTCCTAACACCGTTTACAATGGTGTCCTTCCCAGTGTCATTTACCAGACCTACACCTTATTCCTCTAACTGTCGTGCATGAGCTGACATTTGCATTGGGAGATTTAAAAAGGCAAAATTTCAAACCCCAGTGAGAACCATACTTTGACTTGCAAGATTTTTTTTTTCCTTTGATTTCTATCTTGATCTATGGATATTTTCATCAAAAAATTCAAAGGTACACATGATACTCATTTGAATCTTTTTTCTCTCTCATTGTAAGCAATCTTTTCGAGATTCTAGGGTTCGATTTATTGAATTGTGGTGGGTATTTTATTTTTTATTTTCTATAATTTACTTCAATAAACTTGAAATTATATAACAAAACCCCTTCTAAAAATATGGTGAAGACCTCTTCTTGTCTAGAACTTTTGACCCCTCATAACTATCACACATGGAAATCCTTGATGACACGAATTCTCTAGTCAAAAGGGTTGTGGTCTTGTTTAGATGCAGTGCAACTAGTTTTACAGAGGCCTTTCAAGGTCATGCAGTACAGGAAAAAAATGGATGAGGTAATGGGGTTGATTTCTTTACATGTATCATATAGTCTACAATTTCATCTTGATGGGTGCAATACCCCTCTAGGTATGTGGACCAAGATTGACACCTTGTTTGGTACAATGAATGAGTTCAGGGAAATTCAAATTGAGGCAAAGCTTACCTCTCTTGTACCAGATCATTTTCCATCCATTGAGGAATTATTTATGAAGTTCAAGAAATATAGGTCTTTATTGCAAGGATGTGGAAAGACTAAGATTTACACAGAGTGCATCTACCCTATTCTGTCAAAGCTTCAGGGAAACTTTCAAATTTTCTCCACCACCTTCCACTTTACCATGGATGCATTGGGTCAAAGATTCCAAATGCCCACTTTTGAGGTGTTCTATGATCGTTTGACTAGAGAGAAGGCCAAGCTCACATAGTTGGATTCTTTATCTGGAACTAAGAATGAAGCTTTGGTTTCTTAGACTTCTAAGGGGAGAAAAAAGTAGAAGCACAAGCCCAAAATAGATTTAGTTGGTAGTGAGAATTCCTCCAAGCCACCTCATAAAATAGATTCTAAGAAATACACTCCCAAAGGTAAATCTTCTATGTCTGGCGTGTCTTCCTCCAAGACTAAGAAGTTCACAGGTGAACCTTGCAATTTTTGTGGCAAGGAAGGGCATCTAGTTTCCAGGTGTTGGAAATGTCTTGAGGCTCTAGAGGAAGCCTTGCAACAACACAGTATTGCTTCTCCATAACCTTCACCTACTCCCACATGGAAAGACCATCCTCTTTCTACATGAGCATTATCTACCACTACTACATGGATCATTGATTTAGGTGCTTCACACCATATGACACACACACCTAGTTTGGTTACCTCACTTTCTCAGAGTGCTACTACACAGATTGTAGTTGGTGAATTAGCACAATTTTTCATTACAAGTTATGGTACAATTTCATTGTATGGTGGCTCTCTATACGATGTTCTTTTGGATCCTTCCATTTCTATGAGCCTCTTGTCTATCTATCATATTTTCCATTCTAGTTCTGGTAAGACAATTGAGTTCTTAGCACATGATGTAGTTATTTAAGACCTCCATGATCCTAATTTGGTTGTTTCTATTGGGAGTGTTAATTCAAAGTCTTACTTATACAAGTTTGATGGATTTGAGAGCTCTAATTATACAGGTGTTTCTCTTGTTCCTCATATAGACATAGTGAGAATGCTTTGGCATTAGCATTTTGGCCATGTCAACTACAGATATCTATAATAGATGAGTATACATGAGTTAGTGATTGGGCTTCCTCAGATCTCTTGCATTGATGGTGTTTTTCAAGGTTGTGTACTTGGAAAACATCATAGAGATCCTTTTTCGATAGGTAGCTCCTATTGGAATGGAAAGATAAGGGACTAAGATGGGAGGGGTGAATCAATACCCTATAAAATTTTTAACTGAATACTCAATCTATAAATAGTAGTATCTAATCTATCCAATCAAATCCATTGTTTGCAACATTCATTCAATTGACTTGGTAAATGTAAAGTGCATGAAAAAATAACAATAAATAAATCACATAACACAAGTATTTTGGTTACACAAAAACACTTGTTAGAAGGTAAAAAATGTGATGGGGATGACACCCATAAATTCTTCACTACTGTAGATAATAAAGTATGTTGGATAAGGCTACAAGTTGTGATCATTTATGGTGATCTTTCCTTGTTAGGAATAACAATCAGATTGACTAGAGCTACCTTGTTAAAGAATTTAAACAACACTAATTAAGTGTGTACTTAGTTAAGAGATTTACAAACAAACTGCTAAGTCTACTCTATTAGGAGATTTTACAAACTCTGTTACAATGATAAGAAAATAACAAAAAGTATTTGTAAATGAAAACTATACTTTATCTAAATCAAATCTATGATATACTAAATGAATATCACCTCAATGTGTAGTAAGCTACCCTCTGTTCTGCTTAGTATCCTTGTTTTCTTCTGAATAAACTAAATTGTATCTCTAATCATTGCTTCTTACATGCAAACCATGTCTAAATTTTGATGCCTTGAAGTTGGCTACTGCTTCAAGATCTTCTACTTGATTCACTTTCTTTCCTTGTGTCTCCTTAAGGAAAAATGACATGAATTACAAATATATAGAAAACTTCTATGATTTCCATGACCTAATTAGGGTTATGTCTTCATAGGAAAACCTAAGATCTAAGATGTACCAAATTAACCTAGATCTAACTATTACATAAGAATCATCATTACATTTAATGATTGCATCTACAATAAATAATCCTCAATCTTGGTAAAATATTTTATGAATTTGTGTAACCGTTTACATAGATAAATGTGCCATAACTGATTACTATGTCATTTCTTGGATTTCTTAGTAAACACAACCATTCCTTCTCAGTGAATATACTAGCACTCGGTGCCAAGTCTACTCAGTGTTTACTGACGCCTGATGCTTGGTATACTCTGATGCTCGATAAAAATGCTCTGGTGTTTGGTTAAACCTATTTCCATTTAGTTCTTGGTACTGCCTTATGAATACTTGCTATGAAGACTTGTTTGTTTAACCGACTAGCATATTGTAGCTTGAAGTTCTTCCTTTTATCAACTAATTAACATAAATAACCGACTAATCCAATTTGATACTAATGAAAACATCTAATGCTCAAATAGAGATAACAGATCCTCACGTACTAAGGCACCATTGGAGTTGATACATAGTGATCTCATGTCATTTCCCACTCCTTATTTTTCTAGTGCTCGTTATGTGCTCACCTTTATTGATGGCTTCTCTAGACACATATGGGTGTACTTCTTGAAGGACAAGTATGATTTCTTTGATTCATTTTGAGTCTTCAAGAAATTTGTGGAGAAGTAGTCTGGTCTTTCTATCAGGCATATATGCACTAAAAATGGGGTGGAATATGTGAATTAGTCTTTTCATGATTTTTTCACTGAGAAGGGTATATTACATCAGCTGAAAGTTCCCCATACCCCTCTGCAAAATGGAGTTGCTGAGAGAAAGAATAGAACATTGCGGGAGATGGCCAATTGTATGATACATTCTTGAGATATGTAGTCTTCCTTTTGGGTAGAGGCAATGAATTGTGCCAACTACATTCATAATTAAATGCCTCATAAGGCATTATGATATTTGACTCCTGATGAGGCTTGGTCCCATGTAAAGCTTGATGTTTCTACATTTTGAGTGTTTGGAAGTGAGGCTTGGGCATTTATTCAATATTCTCAGAGGAAAGCCATGGAGAGGAAGAGCCAACCACTGATATTTTTTGGCTATTGTTAGGATATGAAGGCATACAAGTTGTTTGATCCTGATTCTAGAGAGGTCTTATTTTGGTGAGATGTCTAGTTTGATGAGCGCTATCCTTAGATGGATCCTCCACCATCTTCTCCCCCATTGCCTAGTACTTCCTCTTCTCCTCTTCAGGATTCTATATGCTCTGATGATGATTTAGATGATGATCTACCTTACCCTCCTCCACCAAATATTTCATGAGTGCCCAAGTGGGTTCAGGATACTGCTAGTGCTACTGGTTCTTTGGCATGAGATCCTTTAGATATCTGTCATACTCATGCTCAATGATCTAGTACTAGTCTTTTGAGTTATGTTGTTTTAGATGATCCTCATAATTTTTTAGAGGTAACAAGACATTTTGAGTGGGATAGGTTGATAGATGAGGAGTACCCTTTGTATGCACCCTAAAATGATCACCTAGACTTTGGGCCCCATTTCTGCAATTTATCAAATCCTGAATCAATATTTTCAAAAATCAACATTTTATCAATTATATCAATTTCCTTGATCAAATCATAACCAATTCAATATTTCCTAAGGTTTGAGCCTTATTTAATTTTAAAAAGAGAAAAAAATAAAAATCTTATTTAATTAAGAGAACATGCTCCCTTTTAATTAATTAAAAATCTCTTTTAATTAAATAATAAAATCACTTTATCCTAAGCCTTTATTTAAGTAAAAGGAATTTCCTCCCCTTTTATTTAAATAAAAAATCTCCACTTTTCTTCTTATCCTATGTTGCACAAATAAAGTATTATTCTTATTTTATAAAAAGAGAAAAAGTACTTTTTGTCTCATATGGATACTAAAGTCAACTCCTATTTTCCTATTAGAGGATATTTGTGCACAAGGATCAAGCTTCTATTTTTTCTCCATCGTTGATTAAACCTTTTGCCTCTTAATCTCAATAGTCCATTTTCATCTCATTTCTTATAAAAGGAGAGCTCTCTTCCTCATTTTCATATCTTAGGTTTTTATGCTAATGTTATGCTGTAGGTTTTCTAGGTCATTTGGAGCTATTTGAAGACATTATTGCATTCAAGCTTTGAAGACATTGTTGTTGTATTTCATTTAGCTTGTTTTCTTACATCATAGTTGCATGATAATGTCATTTTTAGTATATATTTCCTTTATGCAATAGATTAATCTCACATAGCTTAATAGGAGGATTTGTCACACTTGTATTTTCCTTTCATAGCATAGCTTGCATCTTTCATTCTCATAGATTAGTTTGCATTGCATTGCATCCATATTGATTTCATTGGAGATATTGGCATTATTGCCCTTGTCTTTGCTTTGGAATCTCTCGTTGTGTGGTTGACTAGCAAGGTCATGAGTTTATAGCTCTAGCTGAAAGCAATTTTACAAATCTTGCAACTCCATGCATAAAGAGCTATGGATCGATTTGTGAGTGCTCATTATTGAGTTTTCTTGCATGTAAGGATTCATAGAAGTGTGGTCACATTTTCACCATAAATTTTTGGCACCCACCGTGGGGCAACCCACCTCTTCCATGCTGGGTTTGATTATTTTTGAAGCTAACCCTTGTGCAGATTTGTTTGGAGATGAAAAACCCTAGATTTGAAAGATTTGATCATATCTCCCAAACGGCTTGGTTTTTTGGTTTAAAAATTTTTTTGTAGGTTGGCTACATATCAAAGAAGCTCCAAAAATATTTTTAGAATTTTTAGAGGTAATATCTATTTTTTATGATTTTTTCTTTTTTTTTCATAAAAAATCAATTTTTGACGCAAATCAATGTATTTTTTGGAAATTTTTACATTTATGGAAATTCTCAAAATTATATAGGGGTTCAATTCATTGTGTTTTTAATTTAGAGCTCATATCATAGCTCATTTGGTCAATTTTTAAAAAACTAGTCTATTTTGGTAAAATGGGTCTCTAAGGCACAAATGAAGAGATTTTTCTGAAATTTTTACATTTTTGGAAAGCTCTCTATTTTTTGATAGAGGTATCTTTCCTACATTTTGGGTTTAGGGTCCGAATTCATGTGTTATAAGTCTAATCTTGTTGACAAGGTCAAAAATCAAAATTAAAAAAAGGGTATTTGATGATTAGCATGCACTTATTTTTCACATGGTTCAATGCATGATGTGAGTTGTCATTTGAATTATTTTCTGGCTATTATTTCTCCTAAAAATTGATTTTTAGATCTAATCCTAGGGTTTGCATAAGTTGGATATACATTGCATATCTTGTTTGCTTGTTTTCTTGTCTTGTTCATTTGAAGGTGCTCTTGCTTTCATGGAAAATGCTTAAAACAAAGCGTTGGACTTGAGGTACTTTGTTCCATCTCTACAACATTTGGATTTTGGGATTAAAATTGAACCTCTCATGTGTTTGGCTTGATTTTTTTACATGCTTTCATAGAACACATTTCAATTGATGCTCTGAATGGGAAATGAAAGAACATAGATTTGTTTTTACAAGTTTGTGTAAGTGAATGCTTGTGTTTAAACCTTAAGTAATTTTTGGTTCCAATATCAAATATCTCATTGAGTGATTGAGGGCATGGATTCATTCCTTGTTTACATAAGGAGTTAAATGCACCACTTTGTGGACTCACTCTATGTTTACTTTGAAAGTTAAATATTTCATTGTTCAACCCTTTTTCATTTGTGAGTAGTATTGATAAGCAACTTTAGATTACTTTTGATTGAGCTTGTTATCTAAATTGGGTGTTGGACTCGCTTATTTCTAATCACCCTTCATTATTTTCCCTTTGGGTGCAAGGTCAGCATTCATACATGGGGGAGGGGTCTACTTGAAAAGAGCATTAAATGTTCCACAAAGTTTCCCCCTTTTTATGCTTTCTTGATCTCATTAGTTTTCTAAGGTGTGGACTCACTTTGAGTTTGTGTGAGGAGTTAAGTGTTCCAATTTTGGACTCACTTTGAGTTTGTGTGAAGAGTTAAATGTTGCACTTTTGGAATCACTTTGATTTTTTGTGAAGAGTTAAATGTTCCACTTTTGGACTCACTTTGAGTTTGTGTGAGGAGTTAAATGTTCCACTTTTGGACTCACTTTGAGTTTGTGTGAAGAGTTAAATGTTCCACCTTGTGGACTCACTTCACATTCACTTGAAGAGTTAAATGTTCCACTTTTGGACTCGCTTCACATTCACTTGAAGAGTTAAATGTTCCACTTTTGGACTCGCTTCACATTCACTTGAAGAGTTAAATGTTCCACTTTTGGACTCACTTCACATTTACTTGAAGAGTTAAGTGTTCCACCTTTAGTGCTTTAAATACTTTTGATAGTGAATTACTTAATTTTATTTTTAGAAGGCCTACTTGGGGACACACCACCTCAAGGGATGACCTTAACTCTCATGTTTTGAGGGAGTATAAATAGCGGGTGGTGAATTGAAAGACATCTCTCTTGGGAATTGAGTTTGATATCACTCTTGGCTAAGCCTCAAAGAACTTTATACCTTTGAGAAGTGAAGGAGGAGATTTGGGTTACCCTCTCCCCCCGACTATGTGATTTTGGATTCTTCTCATCTATGGATTTGGGCCTCACGTACCTTGCGTATATCAAGGACTCCTTTTAGAAAGCCACGTATATCCCTGTAGACAGCTTGTTAAGGTGTTGTTGTGTTCTATGTGCCTGCTAAAACATTTTCAAGAACATACACAAGTAGAACCTTTAAAGAGTATAAATACTAAGTCACTATACTTGTTCATGTGCAAGGTTGTTTTGCCCCTTGCTCATTGTTTGAAGACAATTCCTTTCTTGAACTCCTTGATTGCTGTCTTATGTGCTTGATAAAATGCTGGAAATCTATTAATGTGTCTGATTAAACCACAAAATAACTGAATTCCTGAGTTGAAACACCCAACTTTTTACAGCTTGCTCGATTTTCTATCTTGTCATTAGAGACTTGTTTTGACTTTAAATCTCTAGTTTTTGCCCTCTAGGAATAGCATCAATTGGTTTACAAGGCCACTTTGGAAATAGTTGTCAGGTTATAAGGTTATTCTTGGTGAGAAAGCTTATCTCTAGAATTGTTAGCTACATTCTTGAAGAATTTTAGTGCTCTTATTATCCAAATCACTTTCATTTAATTGATTTCAATTATATTTTGGCCTAGTTCAACCTCCTAATTTAAAAGTGCAAGGATATTCATCATTTGATTTTAGCACCTCTTTGACAGTGTTGGTAAAGCCCCTTTATTTCTATCTTTTCATTTCATTTTGGATAATAGAGAACTTTGATCATCCTAGTTTGGTGTTGACACTTTGTGAGGTCACCCTATCATTAAGAATCTCTTTCTTTCATGTTAGTTACAAGAAGGTACCAAGTCAATCAAGGGAAGTGACCCCCTATTGTCTTTAGCCAATTACCACCAGTTAAGACTTGTCAACAACATAAGGGAAAAGGACCCCTTTTTGATCAATCTCCTAAGAGTAAATTTGAGATTTGTTTTAATCCAAAAGGTAATCCTAGTGAAGTGAGTACCTCTTTAGCACCCATTTCATCAAGTATGGACATGAGTTACACCTTCACTCGACAACAAAGAGAAGCAATGAACCAGACTCTTGATGACATATTTCAACGGCATAGGGGTAACATGATGTCTATTGGGTCTGCATATGCTAGTCCACCTAGATCACCCCCAATCAACATAAGGTATCTTAATGCTCACCAACAAGCTGAGAGACATCACCAACAAACTCACTCAGATTCAGGGTCACAACACGAAGACCAAAGCAACAAGTCTAGTGACCACCACATTAATGCAGCCAATGCAATCAGATAGTCAAGGCAACCTTCTCCACTTAAAGATACCTCTCGATATGAAAATACAAGATTGAAGAGGATTGAAAGGGAGAAGAAAGCCTATTTAGATGAACAAGCTGCTAAAAAGGAGAAATTTAGACAACTAGAGGAAGAGGAACATGCATTATTGGACATAAGAAAAAGAGTCACTCAAAAAGAAGAAGATAGACTCTATGCACAACAACTCCAAAACTGATTCAATGGGAGGGGTACCAATAGTGGGACCCACTCACCCCCATCTACTCCCTCACCAAGTCCTAGAAGAAGGTTAAGGATTCCCTCAAGATCCCTAAGTCCTAGAGGTAGAAGGACTTCAAGATATGATCACCATAGGAGAGTCACCTCCTAGACTTTCAAAGCAACCCTCCCAACGAGCACATCATGGCTCACAACATGGAGGAAGTTATGCCAACTTTAATCATATAGATTTTATGACTATGCAACAAGAACCATCCTTTCAAGCATATGTAGAAAGGTATGTGGAATAAAACAAGGATCAGTTCCTAGAAAGTCTCATCAACAAAGGTGCTAAGGTCCCATATAATTTTGATGTGGACCGAAAGGTAAAGAAGTAAGATCCATCAACTAATGAGGTGATCAAACAACTTCAAAAGGATATAGAAAGGATGAGGGCTCTTAAGAGCACATTTAATTTGGACTCCATATGTCCCAACCCAATTGACAAGAGTGTGGTGTTGGTTGAGTTTCCTAAGAAAGTTGAGTTTCCAACCTATGACAAATATGATGGCATTGGTGACCCTCACGGCCATGTTAGATAGTTCTACATAATGAGCTTTTCTTTTCACCATGAAGACTCCTACTTGATGAGATTATTCCCAAGGAGTCTCAAGGGTCAAGCCATGGAGTGGTTTACTAACCTTACTCCTCCAGTTAAGACATTTAGAGAGCTTGTGCAAAGATTTGTTCAACATTTTTCTTACAACTTATCAAGGTCAGTCACCATGCTTGATTTGTGCAAACTCAAGCAGAATCAAGGGGAATCCTTTCTTATCTTTCTACAAAGATGGAGACGTTTGTGCTTGAAATATCCAAGGATAATTCCTAAGGAGGAAAGAATAGACATCATTGTGAGCAACTTGGTATCAGAATTAAGGTATGAAGTAAGGAAGATCCCATTTAATTCTTTTGATACCATGGTAGAAGTGGCATGTCGCATAGAGGATGTCCTAAAAGAACAAGGAATTTTGGCCAAAACAACTAATAACAACAATGGCCAAAACAACAATAATAATGGTAATAAGGAAAAAAAGAACTCCTATTGGAATAAGAATAAGCAAGTGGTCAATGATGGAGTTGTTGACTCATCACAACCTAAGAATGAAAGAGTTCTTAATCTCTCTCATGCAGTCCAAGCCATGAAGTTTCAAACATCTTCAGCACAACAAGAAAATAAACCCAAGTATCAAGGGAGACCTAAAATAGAAAAGAGACAATTTACCAAACTTGGGGACTCCTATGTAGACATTTTCAAGACATTAATTGCTCATAATTTGACACAACCTCAGGATCCTACAAAGTTCCACATACCGGATCGTAAACCTCATTGGTGGGATGAGAAGGCTTTCTGTGTCTTTAACAATGGAATTGGACATGATATAGAAAATTGTTTTAAACTTAAGTATCTTGTCCAAGATCTTATTGAAAGTGGAAGATTACAAGTTGATGGTTTAACCACTAATGTGGATCACAAATCTTTTAAAGAACCCTTGCCCAAATATGAGAAAGGAGAGAATTCTAACAACAAGAACGACAAGGCTGCTATCAACTACACCTACACAAATGTTGAAAATATTATTAATATGCTTGAAGTTGTTGATGATAATGTCAATATGATGAGAGGGAAAGACCCTTATGGATATGATGTGGATTCAAATCCTATGCTTGATGAAGGACCCGTTGTGGTACTAAGAGGTCCTCACTCATGAAGGATGCTTGAACCCCTCAATGCAGTCACTAGGAGTCAGTCTCAAGCTCCCATTGTTATTAGAGGTCCTAACTCTAGTAAGTCTAAGTAGCCAGTGTCAAAAGGAATTCTTCCTAAATCTATTGTTGGTCTTGAGTTGAATTATAATCTTGTTGACCAATTACAATGTACAACAGCATAGATTTCAATCTTTGAGCTTTTGGAATTGTCCCCTAAGCATAAGCATGTCCTTGAGGATGCCTTGCGAGTGGCTAATGTCCCTAATGATATAGATGTAGATCAATTCCAGAATATGGTCAACCACTTGGCTAGCCCTCACTACCTTACATTCTCAGAAGAAGATGACAAGTCACTAAGCCACCCACACAATTTGGCCCTTCATATAGAGGTTATGATCCTCAAGATCTGTGTCAGGCACGTGTTGATAGATGGGGGTGCTGGGCTTAATATTTGTTCTTTGAGCTTATTGAAGGCCTTGGGTTATTTAGAAGAAGTCATTGACACAAGGAAGAAGATAACTATCAAGGCTTATGATGAAGCAGAACGTAGTTCTAAAGGATTAGTTGTTCTTCCTATCCAAATTGGTCCTGTAGAGAAAGATATTTTGTTTCGGATTGTCGATGCCGGTCCTTTGGCTTACAATATTTTTTTGGGTAGACCTTGGATACATGAGATGCAAGTAGTCCCATCTACTTATCATCAGTGTGTGAAGTTCTCTTACAATGGAGTAGAAGTTTGCATACCCAAGGATAGCACATTGTCAGTCAACACAATTTTAGCAAGGTCTCACATTCCTTTGAATAGGGAGGCTAACACTTTTGATACTACATTTGAACAATGCAAAGACAAACTCAAAGCCATGGATCTTGGCATGGGGGATTACAAAATTGATTCATTCACAAATTTTCCAATTTCCCCTAGGTCTTATGGAAAACCTTCTCAAGATATGAAACCCTCATCTTCGGCCATGACATTGTTTGACAAGTTTGTAGAATCCTCAGTTCTGATTCAAGAGGAAAAAGAAGAGGTTGCCATTAGGGACTGGATTTAACAAGAGGAGAAATACTAAGATAACGAGGATTTTGCACCTTCTCCTCAAGCTTATGGGAGAGGGTATACATTGGTCAAGAATATGGGTTATCTAGGACATGGTCCCCTTAGTCATCGGTTGGATGCCAAAGCTGAACCTCTTAACCATGCCCTTTTTGGATGAAGGAATAAGTCAACAATTGGCTTAGGTTTTGCAAATAAGAAATAGAAAAGTGTCCTGGTCTTAGCTACAATGGATAGTGACAATGACTCAGACTACACACCTAATCTCTCTAATCAGAAAGACATGTCTGATGATTGGGTGCCTTCAACAAATCTCCTTTGGGGAGATTCAAAACATTTGACAATTAATAGTCCTACTATCCTGGCTATGATGGATAGTAACTATATGAATGCTAGATTGACAACGGAAAGTGTTGCTATCCTAGCTGCGATAGATAGTAACAATTCTAGTGCTAGAGAAAGGGAAACCTATCCTAACCTTGAGGCTTCTACATCATGAGGCCCAAATAATGATTCAGAGACAAACTCACATGAGTTTGAATGGGACTCACTTTCAGATGCAATAGTTGATTTGGACATGGATGTTGTCCATACTTATAGTACTCAACCCGATGTGACCAACGAGCCTAGTGCAGGACTAGAGGATTGGACTCCTCGAATTGCCTTAGTGGATGATGCTTTGTTTGGTAGGACAAATCCGTATTCAGGTATCTTAGAAGGAGACTTGATGAATCCCAATTGTATGATCACCAAAGATAACACCTTCCACATACAAAATGTTGAACCAGTCATTGACCTACCCCTTGTTCATTTCCACCTAATTGATTGGTCTCAATGTCACCAAGAGCCTTAGCTCTTAAACTTTTAGAATGACTATGAAATTGCCTGTTATCTAAATGCTCTTGAACCCGTAGTCTCTTCAACTAGTGAACCAACAACAAGTATGACAGAGCCTGATATTAAGTACCTCAGTCTAAAAATAAAAGAAAAAGAAAAAAAGAAAGATGGTTCTGATGGAAAAAACCACTTTGTGGTAGTGTCGGAACCCAAAATGGTAAAAAAAAATGACATATTCAAGGGAGAAAACCTCTTTGAGGTGCCTAAGGATGGGGTACTTAATAACTTGCCAAGTTACTTCCAAGATAGGTCATCAGTTCTCATTGAGCCCACACAACTAGTGAATTTGAATATAGAAGAGGCTCCCCAAATAGTGCACCTAGCTTAGTCTCTACCAGTTGAAGAAAAAGAGGCATATACAAAGTTTTTGCAAAAGAAGAAAATCAACTTTTCTTGGACATAGTCTGATATGCCAGGGCTTGACACTGATCTTATTATGCATCATCTATATATTTCTCTAGGAATAAAACCTATCAAACAATGGTTGAGGAAAATGCACCCTCATGTAGCTCTTCTTGTTAAAGTTGAATTAGAAAAGCTCTTACGCACAAGATTCATTTGAGCTATTGACTATGCTGAGTGGATCTCCAATATTGTTCCAGTTTCAAAACATGATGGGTCCATTTACATTTGCATAGACTTCAGAGACCTCAACAAAGCATGCCCAAAGGATGAATTTCCACTCCCAAACATAGACATGATAGTGGATATGACGATGGGTTATGAGATATACTCCTTAATGGATGGGTTTTCTGGATATAACTAGATAAAAATAGTTTCCGAAGATCAAGAGAAAATAGCTTTCATATGTGCATGGGGAACCTATTGTTGGAACGTCATGCCATTTGGCCTAAAAAATGTAGGAGCAACATACCAATGAGGTATGGCCACAATTTTTCATGATATGATGCATAAGAACATGGAAGATTATGTGCATGATACCTTGGCTAAATCTAGGAAATAGGATACACACCTCGATGATTTGGAAGTGATTTTAGATCGCATGGAATAGTTTCAACTTAGATTGAATCTGAAAAAGTGTGCATTTGGAGTTACCTCAGGTAAACTTCTAGGATTCATAATTTCAGCAAAAGGAATAGAGGTTGATCCTGAAAAGGTCCAAGCTATCTTAGATATGCCACCTCCAAAGAACATAAGTCAAATGAGAAGTCTTCAAGGATGACTCCAATCTATATGGAGGTTTATTTCACAACTTGTAGATAGAGCAAAACCTTTCAATAAAACATTGCATAAGGGAGTCACATGTGTGTGGAATGAGGATTTCCAAAAGAGCCTTGATCAAATAAAATAGTATTTGGCTAATCCTCCAATTTTGATGCCTCCTATTCCAGGGAAACCATTGATTTTGTACATTTTAGCAATAGAGTCTTCCTTGGGGGCATTGTTGGCTCAATTAGATGACACTGGGAAAGAAAGGGCCATATATTATATCAGTCATACTCTAGTATCTTATGAGATCAATTATAATAACATTGAGAAGTCTTGTCTTGCAGTAGTGTTTGCTTCCCAAAAGTTGCGACACTATATGCTTGCTCATAGTTGCAAAAATTGATCCTCTTAAGTACTTGCTTAGTAAGGCTACCCTCACGGGTAGACTTGCTAAGTGGATGATGGTTTTATCTGAGTTTGATATAGAGCACATTGAGAGAAAGGCCATAAAAGGGCAAGCTATTGCTGATCAATTAGCTGATTTTCTAGTTAAGGATAGTGTGCCTATTCAGGTAGAGTTCCCAGATGAACACATTCTATACATGACCACTCACACTTGGAAGATGGTCTTTGATGGTTCCAACATGCAAAATGGATCAGGTGCAGGAGTATTGTTTGTTTCTCCTCATGGGTATAATATACCAAAATCCTACAAACTTTTATTCCCATGTACAAACAATATTGTAGAATATGAAGCATTAACCAATGGATTGAAACTAGCTATAGAATGGAACATAATAGAGTTGCATGTCTTTGGGGATTCATAATTAATTATCAACCAAGTCAATAAGGAGTATCAAACCAAAGATGATAAATTGATACCTTACAAAAAGATGGTTGATTCATTGAGATGTTACCTTACCTTTGTGACATTCCAATAGATCCCTAGAGTAGAAAACAATGCTACAGATGCTATGGCTACATTAGCTTCACTCCTACAGTGGGAACAACATGAATCCAGATTTGAATTCTTGGTGGAAGAGCTACACCACCCCATATTTGACTCATCTGAAAGCAATGTCATTTGTACCCTTGTCACACATGATTCTTCCCACTATGGTGCTATCTATTCATATCTACGCGATGGCATCATCCCTAACACTTTCAACCATTCTAAACACCAAAACCTCATCCGTAATGCCTCTTGCCACACCCTTGTCTCTGGTGATTTATATAGGAGGGGTTTAGATGGGACACTTCTTAGGTGCTTGGAAAAGGAGAAATTCAACCAAGCATTAGTTGACATTCACGAGGGCATTTTTGGTGGACACTCTAATGGTCTTGCCATAGCCTGAAGGTTTCTTAGGGTGGGGTATTATTGGCCCACAATGCAAACTGATGCAGTAGCTTTCTCTAAATCTTGTGAGAAATGTCAAAAAAATGGAAACCTGATTCACACTCCAGGGAGGGAGCTAATTCCTTCTATTTCTCATTGGCCATTTCAGCACTGGGCCTTTGACCTTGTTGGGAAAATTCACCCCAACTCATCAAGTGGACATAATTTTATGATCACAGCTACTGATTATTTCACAAAATGGGTAGAGGCAGTCCCTCTTTCTGTTGCCTCAGGAAAAATAGTTTCCCTATTTATTTTGAATCATATTATTTGCCGATTTGGAGTGCCTTCTGAGATTATTACTGATAATGGAGGTCAATTCAAGAACAAGGACCTAAATCATTTATGCAAGAAGTTTAAAATTAAGCAACATTGGTCCTCCATCTATTTTCCATAGGGAAACAGATAGGTAGAAGCCTCTAATAAAACCATTCTTAAAATCCTTCATAGAATAGTACACAAGAATGGTAGGGATTGGCACTTACAAATCAATCCAGCACTATGGGCCTATAGAACTAGCATTCGTACACCTATAGGAGCTACTCCTTTTGCTCTTACCTATGGTGCTAAAGTAGTGTTTCCTTTAGAAGTAGAGATACCTTCACTTAGAATCTCTCTCAAAGGTTTGATTAGAAATGAGGATTACCATGCCATGAGGTTACAAGAACTAGAACTTCTAGATGAGAAGCGTAAGGCTTCCTTTGATCACATGACAGTATATCAGAAGCGTATGTCCAAAGCATTCAACAAGAAGGTTCACCCTAGGGAATTTTAGATAGGTGATCTTGTTTTGAGAGAGAACCCTAAGAATCAATAGAACAAAGAACAAAAGGGCAAGTTTGAACCTAATTGGCTTGGACCATACATTATTATAGCAGCTTTTGGTAATAGTGCATATTTATTGTCGAATGAAGATGGAGAACAGCTCCCTGAGCCCATCAACATTTTGCACCTAAAGAAGTTCTATCCTTGATGCCCATTTATGTCTAGGGGCATCCTTTGTACATATTTTATGATCCTAAAAAAATACCAAAAAAATTCATATATGATGCTGAAAAAATCCTAAAAAGCATATACAGTCTTGAAAAAATACAAAAAAATAAAAAATGCAAAAAGTTCAAAAAAAATAGAAAAAGTGCCTTGGTGAAAACCTAGAAACAGGTGCCTTGGTAGAAAAAATACAAAAAAAAGAAAACAAATCAAAAAATGAAAAAAGATTCCAAGTGGTGAAAACCTAGAAACAAGCGCTACTTGAGGCCTTTGCACTTGTATTTGTTAGCATGCGTCCTCGAAACTGAACCTTTCTCCATCATGCCTTGACCTTATTTGACTTGGTCTGGAATTGGTCTTTATTTTTGTCTAGGGGGCATACCTATTAGCATAGGTCCTTTCGGTGCGTTTGTCTCTTGGGGCATTTCACAAACAGGTGTTTTTCAACACCACCCCAAACTATGTTTTTCAACACTACCCTAGCGTCTAGTGTTTCTCAACACTTATCACATGTCTTACCCACCAGTCTAAGTATGATGTGATATTGCTCATTAGAAAATTTGATCCTCAAAGTTTGACTCTATGACCAACACACACGCACTTAGACAATCAACCCACTTGAGATATGTTGACTTTATTTTTCTTTGTGTGCTGTCTATGAGGATTTCTTTGATGAGTGGTCTCTCCCTGAGAAGTTTTTGATGATGCATAGCTAGAAGACTGAGGGTATGAGAACATGTTTTATTTCTTTATCTACTTATGGGTATATTTTGTTGATCATAACTATCATGAGCATTTATGCTGGTCTTACTTGACACTATGGATTGACAAGGTATTATCCTTGACTATTTTGCGAGTGCATGCTTCTAGTTATCCTGACTTTCATGTGTCTTGATACAAGCATAATCTTGCCATATCAAACTTAGGTAATCTCACTACATTAGTCATCTTGACCTCCATGTCTTTGATGCCTAGGTGGGATTTCCACATTTCTATCTGATAAAGATCATATTCATATCTACATAGTTATGCTAGTGTGCATTGTATGATCTTACGACACTACCAATAATGCTCAATGATGATAATTAGATGTCTATAAGCATTGTGACCTTGCAAGTCAACCACTTTCATAGTAGCTTGCATTCTTAGGTTCATCATAGTTTGGTTTTTGCATCTTGCATATGGAGAGAGCTCTTCTTTTTATCATCTATGGACTAGTTGGTCAACTGTGCTCATTTTTTGATTCTTCTTGATCATATCTTTCATTTCTGGTCTTTCATATCACATCATTTTCTATCCATTTTTAGACTTGAAATTGAAATCTGAGTCGCGTTTCCAAGTTTTCTCATTCTTCTATGTAGTTGACTGACCTTTTGAGACATAATTCTTTGATCTTCGATGGAATTTCTTCCTTTCCATGTCTTCCAAACTTCTAGTCTTTCATTCACCCCTTTTGCTTCCTCTCTCTGAGGTTTGACTTAATCTTTATCCTATATCTTTTTCAGTCAAACCTCGTCAACCTGGAGCATATCTTCACTATTTGATGGTTATCCTATCATGCTCCATCCTTCGATTATGATTTATTATGACTTGATCAGGTTTATCAATTTGTTGTTCTCCTCTATCTGATTTTAATTTTGATTTTGAGGGGGTAGTACCTATCAGCTTTAATCTTTGATTTAGCTTTATCATTTAGCTTAGCTTGAGATTCTTATTTTTAGACTTGATTATCACCTAGCAGCGATGGTGGTGATTTTATCTTTTGATTTTTATCTCCTATTTTTTAGACTTGATTATTGCCTAGCAGCGACAACGATAGTTTTGTCTAAGGCTTGATTTGCACCTAGCAGGGACGGTGTTTTTTCTTGTTTTTTAGCTTATGCTTATGCTTGTCCCAATGTGTTCCCATCCGTCGAACACACATCTAGGTTATTTTGTGATCCCAAATTGATCTCAAATTTCAATTCTTCTTTGACTGCATGTGTTCCCAAAATGATCACACATTAGTCAAAGAGGGGCAAATGTATGCACCCTAAAATGGTCGCCTAGACTTTGGGCCCCATTTTTGCAATTTATCAAATCCTGAATCAATATTTTCAAAAATCAACATTTTATCAATTATATCAATTTCCTTGATCAAATCATAATCAATTCAATATTTCCTAAGGTCTGAGCCTTATTTAATTTAAAAAAGAGAAAAAAATAAAAATCTTATTTAATTAAGAGAACATGCTCCCTTTTAATTAATTAAAAATCTCTTTTAATTAAATAATTAAATCACTTTATCCTAAGCCTTTATTTAAATAAAAGGAATTTCCTCCCCTTTTATTTAAATAAAAAATCCCCACTTTTCTTCTTATCCTATGTTGCACAAATAAAGCATTATTCTTATTTTATAAAAAGAGAAAAAGTATTTTTTGTCTCATATGGACACTAAAGTCAACTCCTACTTTCCTATTGGAGGATATTTGTGCACAAGGATCAAGCTTCTATTTTTTCTCCATCGTTGATTAAACCTTTTGCCTCTTAATCTCAATAGTCCATTTTCATCTCATTTCTTATAAAAGTAGAGCTCTCTTCCTCATTTTCATATCTTAGGTTTTTATGCTAATGTTATGCTGGAGGTTTTCTAGGTCATTTGGAGCTCTTTGAAGACATTCTTGCATTCAAGCTTTGAAGACATTGTTGTTGCATTTCATTTAGCTTGTTTTCTTACATCATAGTTGCATGATAATGGCATTTTTAGTATAGATTCCCTTTATGCAATAGATTAATCTCACATAGCTTAATAGGAGGATTTGTAACACTTGTATTTTCCTTTCATAGCATAGCTTGCATCTTTTATTCTCATAGATTAGTTTGCATTGCATTGCATCCATATTGATTTCATTGGAGATATTGGCATTGTTGCCCTTGTATTTGATTTGGAATCTCTGATTGTGTGGTTGACTAGTAGGGTCATGAGTTTATAGCTTTAGCTAAGGGCAATTTTATAAATCTTGCAACTCCATGCATAGAGAGATATGGATTGATTTGTGAGTGCTCATTGTTGATTTTTCTTGCATGTAAGGATTCATAGAAGTGTGGCCACATTTTCACCATACATGCTTCTTTGATAAAAAATCACACTTGGAATCTTTGTACTCCTCCGAAAGGAAGAAAGATGGTTTGGTGCAAGTGGGTGTACCATACAAATTATGTTATAGATGGTTCTATTGATCGTTATAAGGCATGTCTTGTTGTGAATGGATTTGAATAGGTGGAGGCTATTGATTACTCTGAGACCTTTTCTCATGTCACCAAGATGAATTCTATTCACTTGGTACTTTCTCTTGCTCCTTCACAGGGTTGGACAATGTATTAGATGGATGTGAAGAGTGTGTTATTGCATGGGGATCTAGATAAGGAGATCTATATGGAATAACCTCAGGGTTTTTTGTAGGACTCTTCTATTGTGTGTAGACTTTAGAGGTCATTATATGGTCTCAAATAAGCCCCTCGAGCTTGGTATGAAAAGATGGAATCTTTCTTGCTAGACTCAGACTTCACCCATTGTCATTCCAATCCTACAGTGTACATTTAGCATCATGGGGATGATATTGTGATACTTGTACTGTATTTTGATGATCTAATTATCACATGTATCTCATCTTCTATGATTCAGAGTGTTTAGAGATCATTGATGGCATAGTTTGAGATGACAGATCTTGGACTTCTGCACTACTTTTTGGGCCTACTAATCATTCAATCTTTGGATGAGATTTTTATACACCAGAAGAAGTATTCTCTTGACATGCTTCAAAGATTCAACATGCTTGATTGAAAGCCTACTCCCACACCTTTTCAGTCAGGTGTTCTTTTTCCTACCACTTTCTCTACTCTTTCAGTGGACTCCACCTTATACATGAAGCTTGTGGGTAGTTTTTTGTACCTAAAACACACTCAACTTGACATTTCATTTGTGGTTGGAATTGTCTCTCAATTCTCCCATGATCCTAATGAGAGTCATTGGAACTATTCCAAATGCATTTTGACGTACATTCAGGGTACTACTTCATATGGCATTCAATATACATTAGGAAATCATCACATTGTTGGTTTCAGAGATGCCAATTGGGGTGGTGATATAGATGGTCAAAAGTCTACTTATGGCTTTATTTTCTATCTTGGTTCTAGTCCTATCATATGTCCTTGCAAGAAGCAGACTGTTGTTGCATTATCATCTATAGAGGCAAAGTATCGAGCAACTATTCTAGCTACTCAAGAGGTTTTATGGCTTCAACAATTGATGAAAGCATTTGGATTTCCTCATGATAGTCCCACTCTTCTTTGGTGTGACAATCAGAGTGCCATTCATATTTCTCACAACCCAATTTAGCATTAGAAGACCAAGCACATTGAGATCAATATGCATTTCATTAGGTAGCCGATTGAGGATGGTTCTCTCAGCTTGGAGTATGTTCCCACTTTAGAGAAGGTTTCTAACATCTTCACTAATTATTTTTCATCCTTGCAGTATGTTCAACTATGTTCAATGCTTGGGGTGAAGGAAGTTATCCTTGGGGGGTCTTATTGAGGCCTACCTTCCTTTCTTTCTTTCCTCTTTCCGCATCTTTCTATCTCTTTTTGGAGGAGGGTTTTTCCCATGTGGTTTTCCCTATTTCTCTATTTCATAGAGATTTGGTTGTGATTGGGTACCTCATCAAGTCATGTTGTTGGGACCCAAATTTGCATTTAACATTATAGTTTCTTTTCTTATTTCGTGTATTTTTTGTAGTTTCATTTTTTCTCATCTTAAGGGGGGGTGTTAGAGTAAAGAATTAATGTACTTACATTGATTAAATTAACTTTACTACCTCTTAAGATTTCACTTTATGCACTTGCATTAGTCATTTAATAATTAAATCTACTTATTAAATGCTTATTTACCTATTAGGGTTTCCCATTAGGTTTTTCAATCTCCTTCTCTAAGGATTGATCCATTATGTATTTTTATTCATTCTTTTGGTTGATAATAATAAAATTTCATATTGTCAGAGCAAGCAAAACCCTTGTTTATTTGCTACATATTTCTTCTTTGTGACAAGATTTGTTTTTCATCAAATATTACACTCAATATGTGAGGAAATGGCTAAAATAAGCCTAAATTATCTTTATAAGTGTTTTATACAACATTTTAGGTGGTTTGGAGTGACCTAGGAATGTGGAAGAGCACTTAGGAAAAATTGCCAAAAAGTTTCTCAAAAGTTGTCATGACAACTTTTGCAACTTTGAAACGTCACATGACAACTTTTTGTCCTAAAGGGACCGACCAAGGAATTAGGTCTAGTGGAGGTCCTAAAAACCCAAAATTGATGGAAATAATCTATTTAAGCCCTAAATGGCCTAAATACTGAGGTTGGTTCATTTTGTAATTACTGATATTAAGCAATCAGACACTATTACAGACAGTCAAGACAATCCTTTGTTTCATTGCATCGGTAGGAGAGAATGATTTACATTTTTTTATTGTATTGAGGGAATTAGTTAAGAATCTTAAATTTGTTTCAATTTTGTATTGATTTGTACTTATGTATACAATTTTTCCATTTTTTTAACCTTTCCCCAAGTGAGCTCAATCATTTCCCAATGAGGAACAAGGAGGTGAATTGTAAGTTTCCATGCAAGGGTGACTATGCAGATGAGAATGGAGATGAAACAAAATCTAGATGAAAAGCTAGAGGCTTGAACAATCCATTTCACAAGCATAACCTTACTATGATCAATAATTTCCTATAAACCACTAAAACCCTAATTAAACCCTCCTAGTTGAGATAGGTTATTGTATGGAGGCTTAGGAATCGAAGACCAATAAAATATCTTAGTTTTTCATAATTGACAAAAAAATCCTTGATTTTTTTGGGAGGTCCTTTAGGAGAAAATGAAAAAAAATTCCTAAAACCCCAGATTAGGAGACCTAATTGGGGGCTCAAGGGCTACAAGGCCAATATAGGTAATTTGATGAGATTTTTAAGAAAGTGTTGAGAAGATATTAATAAAATGTATCAATAATTGAATAAAGGAAATAATTTTATTACCTCCACACCCTTAGAAGACTCACCACTTTCTTAGGAGGTAGAGTACACTTGGGAGGATGGAAGAGAGCATGAGAAGAGAAGGAACACTTAACCATTGATAGGTCACCTAGGAGTTTGAGAGTAGATTAATTTGTTTGAGGACATTGAATAATTCCTTAGGAGACAAGGAGGAACCTTTTTGAATCCCTAATCAAGGAATCAGGGAGTTGGAGAGTTGGGAACCTAAGTGTTCCTAACAAGAGAATTTGTGTACCTAGTGTGATCCTATCATATTGTTATCAAAGCCTAAAAAGATTGGGATAGAGAATAGTTGATGTTGTATTCAGCTGATTTAGTAGATTCTTCAAGGATGGTGACAAATGTTGAGTTGACCAAGAAGGTGGAAGACCAGGAGGAGGAAAATAGACTCCTAAGGGAACAACTAGTAGATATGGAAACTAAACTTGATGAGGTACAAGCTAAGACAAAAGAAGTTAGTGAGAAGGTGAAAGAGTTAGCAGAGAAAGAAAATTCAATGGTAGAGGAAGACAAAGTCCCTGAACCAGACCCTATGTTAGAGGGAGAGCCTTTCTTCAGAGAATTGAATGCCATGAGTGGTAAGTGTTTGGAAGAAACACTACTATTTAGTGGAAAGATGGAAGTAGAGCCAATTATGGAATGGATTGAAGGCATGGAGAACCATTTTGAATGTGAAAGCATTAGTGAAGCCCAAATATTTAGGGTGGAAAAATCAAGGATGAGGGGAGCTTCCCTCACATGGTGGAAATTTGTGCAAGCTAAAAGGGTAAAAGAGGGAAAGAACCCTACTACAAATTGGATAGGTATAGAGGAAAATATTAGAGAGATAGACCTACTAGATGATTATGAAGTGAAACTACATAAGAAGAGACAAAAATTGAGGAAAAATGACCATCAAGTGAGTGCCTATACTGAATAATTCCATAAACTATGTCTTAGATAAGATGTGATGGAGGAAGAAAGCCTAAATGTGGTTAGGTACCTAAATGGCCTAAGGTGGAACATACAAGAAGAGATAAGTCTCTTGATCCCAAGAATAGTTGACCAATGTTATCAACTATCTCTCAAGGTGGAAGAGAATCTCAAGAAGAAACATGACTCTATCATTCAAGGTAGAGGCAGAGGGAGAGATAGTAGAGGTAATAATTGTAGTTTTGGAGGGATAAATTTAGAATAAAGAATTCAAGGTGAGAATAAGCACACAAAGTAGCAAGGAGAAGTCACTAGTAGTAGAGGTGGTTACAATAAAAATGTAAGATGAAAAATATGTTGTGGGGTCCTCGAACAATGATTTCCACATAAAAGAGACCCCAAAGCCAATTTTTTACACATACAAGAAATTATAATGATATGGGATGTAGATATAGAAAACTAATATTGAAATGAATAAATAAAGTTACTTACCTCTGAAAAAGAATCAGCTGAAAAATCTATTAGTCTCAGAAACTATTGAGTTTTACGATCCTAAACCGAAACCGTGAGATCTAGAAAACCTAGAAATATTTTTCTGATCTGAGGGAGGTCAACCTTGACCTAGATAGTGGGGAAAAATCTTATCCCAGGGCACAATCTTACCCCCCACTAAAGGTTGACCTTGACCTAAAACAACTCTGATAGAAATTTTGTTCGCAGATCCTAAAAGTTTGATGAAAAGGTTATCCAGATTTGCACTTTAATTCACTATCCCACACCTGTACCTACAAGAAAAAATAGTTTTATTTTTTGGGGAGAGGGGTTTCCCTTATTCAAACCCAAATTTAGGAATTAACCTTGAAATTGAATTGAAATTGCAGAGATAAACAAAGTAAATGGAACAATTCACCTTGCTTATGTTGAAAACCCTTGTGGAGGATTCAAATACTTGAATCCACAAGTATGGATTCTTCAAATAAATGTATAATTGAATGTAGGATGTCTCAAACCAATTTAATTAGATCTTCAACACCAATCTTTAATAGATCTTTGAGTAGGAAGAGGCTTGGATGAATGTGGATACATAAATCTTCAACAAGAGGGCTCCATAGAGATTGAATCCTTCAATGGCTAATAATGGATCTCCTTGATAAATTGGACCTTGAATGCTTGATCTTCTTGCTTGAGAGTGCTTGAGCATGAAAAATTGATGGAGAAAATAAGAGAGGAAGGCTCCCTTTTATAGTGATCTAGGGTACAAACTTCTACAGAGGCCACATAGAAAATAATAATTAAGGGTCCATGGCACAAAACTCTAGAAAAGTGCACATGGAGAGGAAATTAAATTAAAGTCTTTACATAAAAATCTAGAAGGGGACCAGGCTTAATATAGAAATAAAAATAATTATTTAAGATCCTTGTCACAAAATTTGAGATAAGGCCAACCCCAAAGTTAATTTGAGCATTAGGCACAAAACTTGAGAAAAGCTAATCTCCAATAATAAATTAGGAATCCTATACAAATCCTGAGAAAGGTCCACCTCAAATATTAATTTCAGAATTCAACACTTAACTTGGGAAATAGTGGCCCCAAAGAGGGAAAAGAAATAATTTTAACAAAACCCCGAAACTAGGAGCTAACCCTGAGGATCCTGGACCCAAGGGTCAAGGTTAAGGTTGACCTTGACCTATGTTAGGGTCAAGGTCAACCTTGACCTAGGTCAAGGTTGAGGTCAACCTTGACCCTGAGGTCAAGAATCTCAGGTTTGCAAATTAGGATGCTAGAATTATGTTAGGAAAAAGTGGAAAATGGGGTAGAATAGGGGAAAATGCTAGATCCAAGTCGAGTACCCATTCAAGGTGTTCAACATGACCCCAAACCACTTACTCAGAGGGTTAAATGTTCTTAACATGGAAGTGATTGCATTTTAAGAGAATACATTAAGCCCCCACTTTAGCAAGAGTATGGACTCGATGCAAACTCTTGGTAAAGGAGATCACAAAGAAAAAGATAATCTTATTTAAATCAAAGGGACAAAGGAATCCTCAAGCCCCCAGGGACTCAAGTCTTTGTCAACTCCAAGATTACAATAAGAGAGACATCACTAGAAAAAGATAGAAAAGGAGACAAAGGAGTGGCTAGCTTACCTAGTAAGATGTGTCTATCTTGTTGTGAACCACAAAAGGATAGGATGGCCCGCTAAGAAAGAACTTGATAGTTGTCCCATAAAGTTGTGTGACTTCTAGCAGCTTTGTGCATGTATGTAGTGTGTCTTTTGATGGCTTTTATGAAGTACCTATGAATCCATATCCTCATATCACCATAGAATACATTTGTAAAATGCGTATGTCTTCAAGATTTAGAAACTTATGTGTGTTACCTTCCAAGGATTTAGCATATTTGAAATTGGAAATGCGCATCTCTTCAGGATTTAGAAAATTATGTGTGTTACCTTCTAAGATTTAGCATGTTGTAAAACAAAAGGTTAGAAAAAAAATACATAATATAGAAGGAGGGAGGTTGTATATATACCCCCCTCCTTAAGATGGAAAAAAAATAGTATTTTGACATGTTAAGGAAAGAAAAGAACTAGGATAAATCTTTCTTCAACATCAAGACAATATCCATAGACAACACTTAATCCAATCCAAGAAGGTCACAACTCCTATGAGGCCATGGAAGGGACGAATGCAAAGAGATATCATGCACAAATAGAAAAATTCATCTTTGTGAGGGATACCACATTATTCAGTTTCCAAGGTGAGAGATTTATCAACCATGGAAACTCGATGTCAAACAATGAAAGAGGTTATGATCAAGGACAAAGATCCTCAATGCAAACTAAAATTTTCATGTATGATTGGATATCACATAATAGATAGATACTACTGAACCAAGGAAAGAGGTGAATCCCAGAAAGATAGAAAAGAAGGAGATGACATCCTTGCCCCCAAGCATAGGAACAAGGATGGAAGGGAACCTATTATATCACTCACAACACTATGCAAGACAACGAGCCCCCAAGGATTAGGCTAACATTGTTTATATAATGTGGCTCTCCATAATAGGAACATAAATATTATTTAGAGAAAAAAGGAATGAAATACAACTCATTGTCACATGAGATATAAATAACCTTACTATCAATGAGCTACCTAATCTTATAATCTAAAGCTTGACATTCATTAGTAGAGTGATCATGAAATATATGATACAAAAAAAGGAAGAGTCTTCAAGTGTGGACTACGTTTCTTTTTGCATTTAGGTCTAGTAATCATCTTAGAATGAAGGAGTTTAGGAAAAAAAACTTCTTGGTCAAATTCCTTCATTGGTTCATCATGTTTTGAAGTGTTATTTGAGATGTTGTTAACATTGATTTTTTGTTGAGGATTAAATCCCAATCCATAAGAATGCTCATGACCCCCAGTGTGTAAGGGCATTTGAATTCCCTGTTTATGATTACCACATCCTTGACCATTGAATCCTTGTTTAACAAGGAAATGATAACCAGGACCATAACAAGAAGCCATATTAGAATAAGTCAATGGAACTTCAGTAGTCACTATGTCATTATTAGTAGGTTTGATAGATTTATTGTGGGTAGAAGTAGCAAAAAAGTTATTATGAATGGTATTAGAAGTAGAAGCAAAAAATCATTGTTCAAACCCACTTTGTTGCTTCATAAAATCAAGATCAGAAACCTTATACTCTCCAATAAAGGTAGGATTAAAATCCAAGGTTCCCTAATCATCATCAGGAAGAGAATTAGAGGAAGAAGGATTACTATTAGGAATAGGAGTAGCGTAGGTTTGAATATTTAAACAAGGGTTAGGTTCATCATCTGCATGAAGTGTATACATCATGTTGTTATGTATAAACTTGACTTTATAGTGAAGGGTGGAAGGAATAGCATGCATCTCATGCAACCAAGGTCTACCCAAAAGAAGGTTATAATTGAGAGGTCCATGCATAACATGAATAGGTGTATTTAGGATGACTATACCTACTTTGATAGGTAAGGTAATGATGCCTAAAGTGTTCTTAGCAATGTTATCAAAGCCATGTATAGGAACATTGTCAGGTTGAATAGTTGAAAAATTGGCTTTAATCACTTTGAGCATGTCCATGCTACAAACATTAAGCCTAGATCCATTATCAATCAAGGTCCTACAAATGATACTTTTATTGATAGTAACATCAACCATAAGAGAATCATATTGATTCTGAACTTCTTTAGAAGGTTAATTCTTTTGAGTAAATACAATGTCAAGAGCACCAGGGTAGCATGCATGCATTGTAAGAAGTTATTGACGCTCTCTTGATTAGAAGGTGGAGTGGGAAGAGTTGCTAGAGATTTTTACAAGGCTTCATAGTAAGTAGGTGAAGTTTGAAGAAGCTCCCATAGAGAAATCTTGGTAGGGGTATTTTGCAATTGGTTTATCAAATCATACTCCTTGCTAGGAAGATGGGGTGGAGAAGGAAGAATGGGTTGAGAAGGTGGTAAAGAAGTAGAAACCACTGGATTAGGTTGAAGGTTATTCCTTGTATGATATGTGTGAGCTATTCAATCTTGGTCATTGAAAGACTCTAAAGACTCCATAAATTTACCTTTGATAGTAATGTGAGGACAACCTTTGATAGTCAACAAGGGTTTCAGAAAAACCATATTAGTTGTCTCAACACTACAAATAGATTCACAAGAAGGAAGAAAAGAAGACATCCTAGGAGGAGATGAGGTAGAATCTTGATTCTCCATAAGATCATCACTAAGAGGGAGATCATTAAGGGAATTCATATAATTCTCCACTAATGCCTCATCACTAGAAGTAATCCCAAATGGAGGTAAAGCATCTATAATATCATCTTATTTCACTAAAATGTTTGCATAAAGCGAGTGTGTTTTAGAAAAAGAGTCATCTTCATCCATTAATAAATCACCCTCTTGTATCAAAGCTTCTTCATGATGGGGGGATAAGTCAATGTCTTTATCCAAGGGATCATTCACAATGGTTTCATGAGGAAGAGAAAAATCAACATCCCCATCCCAAATAGGAGGATTATGGTCCTTATCAATAAAGCACATTGTAGGGTCACCATAATTCACTAAATCTTGATCCCTATTGGGGGAAGAAGGTAAATTATATTCTAAAGTAGGCTCATACAAAGGACATATATTAGGAGAAGAATTAACATAAATCCTCAACTCGTCTCCATAAAAAGAAATATGATGGAGATATAGATTAAGGTCATCTTCTTTCTCTAATATATTCTTATAAGGTAATTCAAAAGAGGACAAAGCAACATCACATGCACTAAATAAAGTCTTTCTAGGCGTAACACCATGCAATGGTAAGGTAAGAGGAGGATGTTGTGTAATCCCAAAAGTTTTGGAAAAAAATTGAAACAACTTGTGTAACATGATAACAAATAGATCTAGATATATCCAAATGCATTCAAATGAAATTTATAAGCATGAAAAGGAAATCAAACACAATAGGACATCTAATTCCACAAAGCAATGTAAATGTTTTTGTATTTTTGAAGAAATTTTGAAAACTTTTTTTGTATTTTTGAAATATAAATGTAAGAGTATAAAAGAAATCTACTCTTATTGTAAGATCTAACACAAAATGAAAATCTAAAACCAAAAAGAAAGAGTTGTCATAAACAGGTTCACCAAAATGTAAGATGAAGGTGAACACACAATATAATACAAACACAATAGGGCATCTAATTCCATAAAAGAAAGGGGTAACCATGTCGGGTTCACCAAAATTAATATTGAAGGTGAACACAAGATAATGCAAAGGGAGATCTAGCACAACAGGGCATCTAATTCTAAAAAAGAAAAGGGGTAAGTGTGTCGGGCTCACCAAAATGTAAGATATAAAATATGCGGTGGGGTCCTAGAACAATGATTTGCACATAAAAGAGACCCCAAAGACAATATTTTACACAAAAAAATTTATAATGATATGGGATGTAGATATAGAAAACTAATATTGAAATGAAGAAATAAAGGTACTTACCTCAAAAAAAGAATCAGCTGAAAACCCTATCAAACAGTCTTAGAAACTATTCATTTTAGCGATTCTAAACCAAAACTGTGAGATCTACACAACCTAGAAATATTTTTCCAATCTGAGGGAGGTTCACCTTGACCCAAATAGTATGGCACAATATTACCCCCCACTAAAGGTCAACCTTGACCCAAAATAGCTCTAACAGAAATTATGTTCATGGATCCTGAAAGTTCAGGGAAAAGGGTATCCAAGTCTGCACTTGAATTCACTATCCCACACCTATACTTGTAAGAAAAATGGTTTTGTTGTTGGGGGAGGGGTTTTCCTTAGTCAAACCCTAATTTAGGATTAACCTTGAAATTGAATTGAAATTGCAAAGATAAACAAAGTAAATAGAACAATTCACCTTGCTTATGCTGAAAACCCTTGTCGTGGATTCAAATACTTGAATCTACAAGTATGGATGCTTCAAATGAATGTAGAATTGAATGCAGGATGTCTCAAATCAATTGTATTAGATCTTCAAAACCAATCTTGAATGGATCTTGGAATAGGAAGAGGCTTGGATGAATGTGCATAGAGAAATCTTCAACAAGAGGGCTCCATAGAGATTCAATCCTTCAATGGCTAATAATGGATCTGCTTAATGAATTGGATCTTTAATGCTTGAATGTTTGAATGCTTGAATTCTTGAATGTTTGATCTTCTTTCTTGAGAGTGCTTGAGTATGAAAACTTGATAGGGAAAATGAGAGAGTAAGACTCCCTTTTATAGTGATCTAGGGCACAAACTTCTAGAGAAGCCACATAGAAAACAATAATTAAGGGTCCATGGCACAAAACTCTAGAAAGGTGCACATGGAGAGGAAATTAAATTAAAGTCTTAAAAAAAAATCTAGAAGGGGACCACCCTTAATATATAAATACAAATAATTATTTAAGAGCCTTGTCACAAAATTTGAGGTAAGGCCAACCCCAAAGTTAATTTGAGCATTAGACACAAAAATTGAGAAAGGCTAATCTCTAATAATAAATTAGGAATCCTATACAAATTCTGAGAAAGGTCCACCTCAAATATTAATTTGGAAATTTGACACTTAACTCAAAAAATAGTGGCCCTGAAGAGAGAAAATAAATAATTTTGATGAAACCCCGAAACCGGGAGCTAACCCTGAGGATCCCAAACCCTAGGGTTAGGGTCAAGGTCAACCTTGACCTAGGTTAGGGTTGAGGTCAACCTTGACCCTAAGGTCAAGAATCTTGGGTTTGCAAATTAGGATGCCAAAATTATGTCAAGAAGAAGTGGAAAATGGGGCAAAACAAGGGAAAAAGCCACATCCAAGTTGAGTACCCATTCAAGGAGTTCAACATGACCCCAAACCACTTACTCAAAGGGCTAAATGTTCTTAACATGAAAGTTCTTCCATTTTAAGATGACACAAAAAGGGGTAGATGATCAAGCAACATCTATAGAGGGAGATCAAGTGGCCAAGGAAGAGGATCCTACTTCTCTTCCATGAAGTGTTATAATTTCCATCAATATGGGCATATGACATATAGGTTACCTAAGAAAATTTCAACATCCCAAGGTAGAGAGAAGAGGGTGAATTATATACAAGAATAATCCTCAAGCAACATGTTTTCTAAAGTGTCATTAGATTCATAAGTGAGAGGTTATCTTATGATTAGGAGAACACTCATTAAGGATGCAATCAGAGAGAAACCAAGCCAAAGAAAGTCACTAATAAAAATCAAGTGCATGATACTAGGCAAGCTTTTCAAGATCATCATAGACTCTAGATCCATTGATAACATAGTCTCCAATGAATTATTCAAAAATTTTAATTTGTAAAGGATGCCACATACCAATCCCTATAGGTCACTTGATCGAAAAAGGGTCAACATGTATTAGTGAATGAAAGATCTTGGGTAAAATTTACCATAGGGAGGTATAAGGACAAAGTGTTATGTGATGTCTTACCCATGGATGATTTCCATCTCTTATTGGGAAGACCTTGGAAATTTTATAGGAAGGCCATCCATGATGGAGCCAAGAACTCCTACTCATTCAAGAATGATGGAGTCAAATTTAGAATCCAGTCAATCCTAGAAGAAGGTGAGGTGAAGCCAATAGGTTCAAATATAATCTTGGTAGGAGAAAAAGACTTCCTAAATACCCTAGAGGAAGGTGAAGGACTGGGTTATACTTTGGTGTTGAAGCCTAAAGAAGAGAAAGAGGTGAAGAATCGAAATGTACCCATAAAAGTTCAAGAGTTATTGGGATAGTATAAGGAGATACTTGGAGGTTGTGTATAGAATCTAGGGAAATTAATAGGATTACTATAAGGTATAGGTTTCCAATATCAAGAATAGAATACTTGATGGATTTCCTAGGAGGATCCAAATATTTTAAAATATTGACCTTAAAAGTTGATACCACCAAATAAGCATTAAGGAGGCGGGTGAGCGGAAAACTGCTTTCAAGACCACAATGATTGGTTAGTTATTCTCTTTGGGTTGTCCAATTCCCCTAGCACCTTCATGAGGCTAATGAATGAAGTGTTGAAAGACTTCATAGGTAAGTGGGTATTATTATACCTAGATGAAATTCTCATTTTCAATAAGACCAAGGAAGAACACTTGAGGCATTTACAAGCTATGTTACAAAGGTTTCATGAGGAAAAGTTAACTATCAACCTAGACAAGTGTAAATTTATGAAATGAGGGTTGGTGTACATAGGATTTGTGGTGTCACAAGGGAACTTGAAAATGGACACTATAAAGGTGGATTAAATCATAAATTTTCCTACACCTAGGTCTTTTATAGAGGTAAGAAGATTCCTCGGTTTGACACAGTTCTAGAGGAAGTTCATTAGGAAATTTGGTGAGATTTGTGCATTAATTCTAGATACCATTAAGGGAGGAATGAAAGCCAAATTTCAATGGAATGAGAAAGATAAAAAAAAAATTTAAAACCTTGAAAAGGAAGATAGATACCCAACCAATCTTGGTGTTACCTAGCTTTGAGAAGTTATTTACTATTGAATTTGATGCTAACAATATTACTATAGGATCAGTCCTAATTCAAGAGGAAAAATGAGTGGCCTTCCATAGTGATAATCTAAGTGAGGCAAAGAAGAAATGATCCTCATATGATTTGAAGTTATATGCATTGGTTCAAGCCCTAAGAAAGTGGAGGCACTACCTCCTCCCTAAGGAATTTGTGGTGTACATAGATAACCAAGCTTTAAGCTTTCTCAATTCACAAGATAAGCTAAACCAAAAACACATGAAGTGGATAGAATACATTCAAGCCTACACATTTACAAGTAGGAATAAGAAGGGACAACAAAACAAAGTGGAAAATGATTTGAGCCAAAGACTCTTGAAAATTGAAGAAATCCAATTGAGGAGCATTGGCATAGAGAGCTTCAAATAACTATACCTAGAGGATGAAGACTTTTCAACAGCTTACAAGGTATGCACAGATTTTCAAAATCATTTTCATAGTGAATATTTTGATTACATTCTCCAAGAAGGTATTTTTTTTAGTAGAGCAAAACTTTATGTGCCTAGAGGTTCAATGAGAGAGAACCTAATTCAAGAGCAACACAATGGATCAATGAGTGGACACTTTGGTGTACATAAGACCTTAGAACTAGTTCAAAGGTTCTACTTTTGGCCTAAGATGAACCAAGACATCAAGAGGTACGTAGAGACTTACATATTTTGTCAAAAAGATAAGGGATTTTCATCAAATGCAGGGTTGTATCAACCCCTTCCAATCCCTAATAGACCTTGGGAATATCTTAGCATGGATTTTGTTGTAGGGTTTCCCAAGACAAAATAGGGGTTTGATAGAATATTTGTGATTGTGGATAGGTTTTGCAAGATGGCCCATTTTTTTCCATGCAAAACCACTCATGATTCTTTCCATATAGAAAAAAAAATTTCAGGGAAGTAGTCTGGATCCATGGTTTACCTTTGAGTATTGTATCTAACAGAGACTCCAAATTCATGAGTCACTTTTGGAAAAATTTATGACAAAAAATTGGCACCAATATTTCTTTTGGGTCTACATAATATCCCCAAATAGATGGATAAACTAAGGTGGTTAATATAATCTTGGAAAACCTCCTAAGGTGCCTTACTAAGGAATATGGTCAGACATGGGACCAAGTCATAACAAAAGACACATTTTCTTATAATGACACCATCAATAGGACCACTAGTAGAATCTCCTTTGAGGTGGTCTATTGGATTCACCCAAGGGATATATAGGAGCTCAAAGATCTTGGAGATACAAAAACTAGGAGTGGTTATGTTGAGGACTTTTATTAGTCCATGAAGGAGGTGTGTGATTCACTCAAATAAACCCTTATGGATAGTACCACCAAGACAAAGAACAAATTGGATGAGAGAAAAAGAGGTCTACAATTCCAAGTTAGAGATATTTTGATGGTTCATTTAAACAAGGAAATATTTCATAAGGGGGTCCGTAATAAGCTTTAGATGAGAAGGATTGGCCCTTGTACCATTCTAATAAAGTATGTAAATAATGCTTACAAGGTGCAGTTGCAAGAAGACCTAGGACTCTCACCAAAGTTTAATGTTGTAGATTTGGTGCCTTACAAAGGACCAATCCTAGTAGAAGGTGCTAAACACATGGATGTTGCAAAGTATATTATGACATTGAAGTTTCTAGTCACACCAAGACCACAAGAAGAGAAAATCTTAAGCTCCAAGGTCACCAAGAAGACAAGGGGAAAAACATACATGGAATATCCTATAAAATGGTAGGTGAAAGAGGATTCAGATGCTACATGGATTTAAGAGATATATTTTCACAAGTTAGGCATTGATCCTAACTTGATCCCTTCAAATGGGATTTGATCTCTTTTGTTTAGGGGAGAATGGTGTAGGAGCACCTAGGACCTAGGCTAAGTTTCCTACCTTGTTTTTGGCTTCTACTAATCCTAGATAGATCATGAAGTTAATAAATGCCACAATATATTCTAAGAGGTGTGAGGAATTTAGTTTTATAGGTTAGTTTAGTTGGAGTTAGTAAAACTTGGTATGAGAGCTCACTTGACCCTAGGAGCTAGTATAGTCCTAGTAGGGGGAGAAGAGTCCAAAGTTGGTAAAGACCTTAGTATGTGAAGAAATGGATAAAATAAGCCTAAATTATCTTTAGAAGTGTTTTCTACAATATTTTAGGTGATTTTGAGTGACCTAGGAATATGGAAGAACACTTAGGACAAATTGCCAAAAAGTTGCTCAAAAGTTATCATGACAACTTTTGCAGCTTTGCAAAGTTGCATGACAACTTTTTGTCCTGAATGGACCAACCAAGGAATTAGATATAGTGGAGGTTCTAACCACCCAAAATTTGTGGCAAGAAGCTAATTAAGCCTGAAATAGCTCAAATACCAAGGTTGGATCATTTTTTAATTATTGGCATTAAGCAATCAGACACTATTGCAAACAGTCAAGACACAATCCTTTGTTTCATTGCATCAGTAGGAGATAATGGTTTAGATGTTTTATTGTATTGAGGGAATTAGTTAAGAATATTCATTTTGTTTCAATTTCATATTCATTTTTACTTTTTTCCATAATTTTAGTAGTGTTAGTGTAATCTTTTTGTTTTATCCAGTTCACTATGTTAGGATTATGGAAAGATAAGTACTAAGAGGGGAGGGGTGAATCAGTACCCTTAAAAAATTTTCACACTTAAACTTTACAATAGTAGATATCTATTAACTGACTGATTTCATTTTTTGAAACATACATTCATATAACTAAAAATGTAAAGTGCATGTAAACAAAACAATAATTCATACATGAAAATCCATACTCATGACACAAATATTTTGGTTACGCAGAAACCCTTGTAAGAATGTAAAAACTGTGGTGGGGATGACACCCAAAAATATTCACTACTACAACAATAAAGTATGCTGGTTAAGGCTTACAAGTTGTAATCACTTTGAATGATCTTACCATATTAGGAGTAAAAAAAAGATTGACTAGATCTACCTGGTTAGAGGATTTTAACAACACAAAGTATGTGTGTACTCGGTTAATAGATTTAAAAAAGAACTGTTAAATTCACTTTGTTAAGAGATTTTGATCTACTATAATGGTTAAATTTATAATAGTATAGTATCTATAAATAACAAATTATACTTTTCTGATTCAGATCTATGAAGTGTCAAATAAATATCACCTCAATGTGATGTATATGCTCTTCTGTTATGCTCGGTAGTCTTGTGTGTTGTTCTAAAAAACTAATTGCCTCTATCATAAACCTTCTATTATAAACCCTTGTCTGATCTCTTGATGTCCTTAGTACAACTACAACTTCATGATACATGATCATAATGACATCTTTACAAATGTATATAACAAACTGACTTGACCTAAATAGGGTTTACATCATCTTAGAAAACCTAAGATCAATGGTATACAAAAATAACCTAGATCTACCATTACATAGGAATCATCACAAAAATTAATGATTACATCCATATTAAATATGTCTCAATCTTGGTAAACCATTTATTGATCGGTGTAAACCATTTGCATAGATATATGCGTCATTCCTAATTACTATGCCATTTCCTATTTTACTCAGTTATCATTGCATTCACCATTCAGTTAATTACTGATGCTCAATTCATATGAATGCTCAGTGATCACTAGCTTGGTACTCAGTAATTTCCTATCATTCGGTAAGTGTACTCGGTCAAACCTTTATTCAGTTAGCTTGAAGTTCTACCTTGTCTTTGCTTAGCGTGAAGGCTTTGTATGCTTGACTGACAATCTGTTGTCTCCTTCTTCCAAACTTTACCGACTGAATAACTGACTGATACTAATGACAATCCATTAATGCTCAAATAGAGATAACAATCTCCCCCTTAGGCATTAGTATCAAAACCTTATGTATATGTACCAACCAACTCAAAAAATATACTAACTCCATATAGATAGATAGAGACTATATATACAAACTCTTTTCTTTACATACTCCCCCTTTGTGCATGCTCTCGATCATGTGAAGTACATAGTGGCATACACATGACTTTCCCCCTTTTTGAAATTAATGCCAAAACAAAACAATGTACTTACAACTTACCAAAAATGTGCTAGTGGGTTTTCTTTAGTGATGCCAAGAGGTTTTCCCATTCCTCTTTCAAGTTGTCAAGAGCAATGTGTTCTAGACTGACTTGTGCATGCATATCAAAAATATTCTCAAGTACAGAGATCTCGGGGGTGGAAACTAAAGCTTTTTCCTTCTCTACATGTCTCTCCATGATTTTTAGATGTAGAAGAAGCTCAAGTTGTAGCTCAGTGACTTGGTCACTTATGGTATCTTCCTGCTTCCTCAAATTTGATCTCAACCACCTAAGTTCTTGAACTTTTAATATATGCTTGTGAAAAGCATTTGGATCGGTTAGAGAAAAATTAGCACTAACCTTGATTTCTTCATCCAATTTCTTAATCTTTTCACTCACCTTGATAGTGAATTGGTCAACAGTGCACAATTAAACAAAATTTGAACTATTTTATAAATAATGGTTTCTAGCTTGGTTATTACCTCAGAGAGCTTAGCCTTATTTGTTGCCACTTCTTGGCTTATCTTCTCAACTAGTTTCAGTTGAATCTTTTCTTCAGCCATGTCTTCTATGCTCTTCTCAACATCAATATCTAGAGCATGTATGTGACTTGTTAGAGTTGCAAGTTGATCAAGGATGGGAGTATCCTCATTGACAAATTGATCTTAGGAACTACTTACAGCAAGACATCTCTAACATCCTCTAGAATTTATTTTCTTTTTCTCTCCTTTTTTAGTTTTTCTTGTGCAACCTTCCTTGTGCACAATTTCCCATATTTTCTTAGTGCCTCAGGGTCTAATGTTCTAGGGTCACATTCTGGTATCTCGATTATCTCATCCAATGTAATTGGCCCTTTTCCATGTTTCTTTTTCTTCTTCAGTGTAGGTGATTTATTAAATGGAACAAGAGCTTTAGACTCCAAATTTACCTTTTTAGTCTCGGTTGACACACTTTCCTTCTTAGGTTTCCCAATAACCAGTATCTTGGTGTTTTGTCCTTGGGCTTCGATTGTGGTGTTACCTATTGATTCTACCGATTTAATTTCTTCTAGTGCTTATGATGTTGCCTCTATTTACTCAAGCTAATTAGAAGTATTATGCTTTATTGTCCCCTATTCCTAAGTTGTGTCTTTAGGCTTATCAGGGGTTGAGCCTTCGGGTTCCTTCTATGTGACTATGTCAACAACTTGTACTAAAATTGGTAAGTCACCTAGAATTTCTCTTATTATTGCCTTGGTGGGTGTATTTTCCTTAGTGGTATCTATAGCAATGTTAATATCTTCATCATCCTTAATTTCATCAATATCACCATTTTTTATATCTTCAATAAGTACATCATCTATCCCTGTTATGATCAACTGCTCGCGTGGATACTTGTATTATTCTCTATAACTTGCCAGATAAAAATCTATTGCAATGGTAGTGTCTACTACCTCAATGTCTGATAGATCTATGGGTTCCTTGGTAGCAAGATTGACATCATCCAAGTGGATTTCTTTACCTTTATTTTTAATTTTCTTCTCGAGAACTACTACCAATGCCAACTTGTCTACCTCTACTCGGGTAGTAAGTATTGAAGTCCATAGTAGTTGACTATTTTCATCAACTTCCTCCATTTTCTTGCTAGAATATTTAGTGTTGTACTCTTCACTAGAAATCTCTTTGAATATTGTGTCATCAATTCTTCTATTTAAGAAACTGATAGTGTAGGCATAGCCAATATCAATGAATATTCCCTCATCTTCTTTTTAGTGTGCAAGGCATAAGTCCATCTCACAAACACTTTCTCATATAAAATTTTAGGTACATACTTAACAAATTCTACAGCTACCTTCTTAAATTTGATCATCATCTATATGATTTCTTCTTCAATATTTTCCTGATCTTTGGTAGACATATGTACATACCAACTCATTTTGGGGTTGCTAAGACTGCTAGTTTCCTTTATTGTCTCAACTAATTCATCAACTGGTGGATTCTTATTTACAACTAATTTAAACTTATCTTGATCTTCCTCTTCATCATCATCAACAACATCATCCTTTTCTCTAATCAATTTCCTCCTCTTCTTAGGTAGCTCAGAGGTGGCTTGGGCTTCTCTCTTTTTCTTTTGATATGTCTTTTTAGGATTTGGCTTAGAAATTTTTACTGCTCCTTTCTTTAGAGGCGGAGAAGTAGTTGTTGTGGACCTTGTCCTTTCTCTCATCAGTGCTTCTTCTTGTTTTCTCTTTCATCTGGCCTTGACTAGTGTAGATTGAATGTCTTTATCAGAATCGGTTACCTCTTTGTCATGTTCACTCTTACCTATCAATAATTTTTCCTTGGTTGCCTCTTCAACCACAAATCTTCACTACTACAACAATAAAGTATGTCGGTTAAGGATTACAAGTTGTGATCACCTATGATGATCTTACCCTATTAGGAGTAACAAAAAGATTGACTAGATCTACCTAGTTAGAGGATTTTAACAACACAAACTATGTGTGTACTCGGTTAAGAGATTTAAACAAGAACTATTAAGTGCACTCTGTTAAGAGATTTTGATCTTCTACAATGATTAAATTGATAACAATATAGTATCTCTAAATAACAAATTATACTTATCTGATTCAGATATGTGAAGTATCAAATAAATATCACCTCACTGTGATGTATATGCTCTTTTGTTGTGCTCGATATCCTTGTGTGTTTTTCTAAAAAACTGATTGCCTCTATCATAAACTCTTGTTTTATCTCTTGATGTCCATAGTACGGCTACAACTTCATGATACATGATCATAATGCCATCTTTAAAAATATATATATCAAAATAACTTGACCTAATTAGGATTTACATCATCTTAGAAAACCTAAGATCAGCGGTATACAAAAATAACCTAGATCTACCATTACATAGGAATCATCACAAAAATTAATGATTACATCCATATTAACTATGTCTCAATCTTGGTAAACCATTTGTTGATCGGTGTAAACCATTTGCATTCATACATGTTCCATTCCTGATTACTATGTCATTTCCTACTTTACTCGACAATCATTGCATTCACCATTCAATTAATTATTGATGCTCGATTCATATGAACTCTCGGTGATCACTAGCTTGGTACTCGATAATTTCCTATCATTCGGTAAGTGTGCTCGGTCAAACCTATTTTTGGTTAGCTTAAAGTTATTTCTTGTCTTTTCTCAGTGTTAAGGCATTGTATGCTTGACCAACAGTATTATTGTCTCCTTCTTCCAAACTTTACCGACTGAATAAATGATTGATACTAGTGACAATCCATTAATGTTCAAATAGAGATAGCACACTAGCCTATAAATGGCAATGTGTGGAAACATGGCTCCCCAATATAATTCCACTATGTGCTCATCATATCCTATTGGGACATGGAAGTGGAGCCCATTTATAGTTTATATCACCAAGTAGAAGGTCTGGTAATTTTTTTGGTGATTTTTGTAACCTTTCCCTAGGCAAGCACAATCATTGCCTAACTAGAAACAAGGATGTGAATTGTAAGTTTTCTTGTAGGGGTGACTATGCAAATTGATTCCAATACTTTGGAGATGACAATGGAGATGAAACAAAGTCTTGATGAAAATATAGAGGCTTGAACAATCTATGTAGCAAGTATAACCTTAATGTGATCAATGAGGTCCTAGAAACCACTAAAACCCTCATTAAACCCTCCTAGTTGAGATAGGGAATTGTATTGAGGCTTAGGAACCCAAGACCCACAAAATATATTAGGGTTTCCTAATTGAACAAAGAATCCATGATTTTTTGGGAGGTCCTTCAGGAGAAAATGCATAAAAGCCTAAAAATGTGGATTACGAGACCTAATTTGGGGCTCAAGGGCTACAAGGCCAATATAGGCAATTTGATGAGATCGGTAAGACCTTGATAAAATGTATCAAGAATTGAATGATGGAAATAATTTTATTACCTCCACACCCCTACAAGACTCACCACTTTCTTAGGAGGTAGATTAAACTTGGGAGGATGGAAGAAAGCGTGAGAAGAGAGGGAACACTTAACCATTGATAGGTCACCTAGGACTTTGGAAGTAGATTACTCTATTTGAGGACATTGAAGAAGTCCTTAGGAGACAAGGCACCTTGTCAAAGACATAATCAATGAATTGGGGAGTTTGAGAGTTGGTAACCTAAGTGATCCTGACAAGAGAATTTGTATACCTAGTGTGATCCTATCATTGACTTGGACCTTCATGGGTACACTAATTCAGATTGGGTTGGTTGTGTGATAGACAAGAAATCATACATCTAGGTGTTTCTTCATTTCATGATCAATAGGAAACAATTATCAGTGGGGAAAAGTTCTACATAAGCCATATATATTGCAACATCCATGAGAGAAAAAGAAGCAATATGGTTTCATAAAAAGTTAGTGGGATTGTTTGGTGAACCTATGAATCCTACCATTATTCATTATGAGAACTAGAGTTGTATAAAACTCTCAATGAATCTAGTATTCCCTGAAGGATCGAAACACATTGAGTTTCCATACTACTATGTAAGAGATATGGTAGGTAGAAATTTGATTCGATTGGAACATGTAAGTACCTATGAATAGACTACAATCATTCCCACCATACCATTAGCCAAGGAAAAAGTATCTCATTTCCATAAGAAACTTGGTATGATTAAAATATAATTATTAAATTTAATATTTATTCATTTGTACTTATATTAAGATGTTTAATGTGTAAAATCTACTTGTCATGTGTGCAAATCCATAACTTTATGGGCCCTGGGATATTCTGTGAAAGGTAATAACTTTTCAAAGGATGAATACTTATGTAAACCCAATATCATGATGGATATCATGTGACTTGATATCCATGGACATATCATGATGATGAATGAAACATTATGTTATACATCATGAGACTTGATATGTATGGATAAGACATCATATTTAAAACTATCATGGTGGATAATATGTGTGAATAATATCCTTATACCATGACTTCATATCTTTATGATAGGCATCATGTGAACTGATGCTAATGCACATATCATATAGATTTCCATATGAGAGTGTTGATGAACATCATCTTACTTGATATTCAAGAATCCACCATCTCTCCTAATATTACAATGAGGTGATATTTCTCTTGTAGATCTCATGAAGGGTAGAATTAATCTTCCCTAGCTAAGAGGGAGTGTTAATGTTTGTAGCTTCGGTCATATTATTCTAACCTTGAGAATTTGATATCTCCTTCTTTAGATAAAATGAGAATTATATGCTATATAAATTATCATTCTACATTTGATGATTTTATTAACTTGAGAATTCATTAAGATTCATTCTAAAATTATTATTATTTTATAACCATGATAGTTATAATTTATAACTATCATAGTTATCATTATTGATAACTAATATGAGTAAAAGTAATATCAATGTTATAGTTGATATGGTTATCAACTTTAATGGTTAATAAAGTTTATAACAATACAAATTTAACATTATTAATTTGGTTATCAAAAGTCGATTATGGTATAGACCAGATCAAGATATTACTTTATGTTGATTATGGTATCAACTATGATTCTGAATTATAAAATTGATTAATCATTATTGATGATGATATCACTGTGATTATCATTTTCAATAATGATAATAATATTTATATGATCATCAAAATACTTATATTGACTTCTTTCTTATCAACATAACAAACTTGTCATTGTTAATAAGGACACTATCGACATATGTCAACAGTATCATTATTAACAATGATTTTATTAAACATGTGTTTCAACAACAAATAGAATGAAGGCCAATTTGTATTGGCTAGTATAACGTTCAATATTAATACGAGGATCGACATTAACAAGTTGATAATGAGGATCAACTTTAACATGTCGATAATGCAATTTGCTAAGTTGGTAAACTTTGATAATAAGAATATCTCATGAAGAGACATCACTCTTCATGAGACACATAGTCTCATGAAGAGGTATGTCCCTTCGTGAGACATCCTTGAAGAATATATATATTACATCAAATTCATTTGATGAAATTGATGATTAATAACAATACAATTCAGCCTTAGTTTGATATATATATATAAAGTCCTCTATACATATTGGTTAATAAGAAGATTATTTATATTATATTGATATTGATATATATCAAATAAGTGATTTCATATAATATTAATTTGGAGATCAATATATATAAAGATAATATTCTAAGGAGAAATTATCAGATATACTTATATCTATCTAAGTTTAGATAACATTCTATTGTGAATTTATGTAATATATACATAAAATTTTAGAGAATTGCATACCCTATATTTGATCAAACAACAATAGACACAACACATAACACAATTAGAGAAAGGTGTATTGTAAACAATGAGAAGGAAAAAGGCAGTTTAATTAAATTTTGTATGTATATTTGTTAAAATCATTAAAAATGTTTATATTATTGGTTCTAGTCATTATTATATGTTTATCTAATTTAACTCGATTTAAAGGAAGAATCCAATGTCTTCAACAGTAAACAAACTGGGGGTAGATAAAAGGAAAATGAACGAACATAATGCAAGTTGTTAATTGAAAACCTACTATATATTTTGCATATGTTGTGAATCATATGTCCTAGGTCATAGAGAACATAGTAGATTGGTAAAATTATTGAAAAGAATAGTGTTTTACTCCTTCCCTTATTTAATGACTCTTGACCCATATTGAATATATTTTTTGTTTATATGTTTATGGATTAGGGTTTTAAAGAATTGGGATGTTGCATGGCTTATAGTAGGAATAGTTATAGTGTATGCTCAAAACATTACACATGTTTAGGAATAGGGTTTCCAAACATGGCACGAGTGAAAGGTAGAACAAAAATAATTGATGCAGTGGATCCTTGCATGACCTTACATTTATACTTCTAATGTAAATAATTCCATTTCTATCCATGAATATTGAAGATATGTTCATCATATATAAAGTCCTCTATACATATTGGTTAATAAGAAGATTATTTATATTATATTGATATTGATATATATCAAATAAGTGATTTCATATAATATTAATTTGGAGATCAACATATATAAAGATAATATTCTAAGAAGAAATTATCAAGATATACTTATATCTATCTAAGTTTAGATAACATTATATTGTGACTTTATGTAATATATACATAAAATTTGAAAGAATTGCATACCCTATATCTGATAAAACAACAATAGACACAACACATAACACAATTAGAGAAAGGTGTATTGTAAACAATGAGAAGGAAAAAGGTAGTTTAATTAAATTTTGTATGTATGTTTGTTAAAATCATTAAAAATGTTTATATTATTGGTTCTAGTCATTATTATATGTTTATCTAATTTAACTCGGTTTAAAGGAAGAATCCAATGTCTTCAACAGTAAACAAACTGGGGTTAGATAAAAGGAAAATGAATGAACATAATGCAAGTTGTTAATTGAAAACCTACTATATATTTTGCATATGTTGTGAATCATATGTCCTAGGTCATAGAAAACATAGTAGATTGGTAAAATTATTGAAAAGAATAGTGTTTTACTCCTTCCCCTATTTAATGACTCTTAACCCATATTGAATATATTTTTTGTTTATATGTTTATGGATTAGAGTTTTAAAGAATTGGGATGTTGCATTCCTTATAAGTAGGAATAGTTATAGTGTATGCTCAAAACATTACACATGTTTAGGAATAGGATTTCCAAACATGGCACGAGTGAAAGGTAGAACAAAAATAATTGATGCAATGGATCCTTGCATGACCTTACATTTATAATTCTAATGTAAATAATTCCATTTCTATCCATCAATATTGAAGATATGTTCATCATATTTTGTACAATTCATAATGGTTCAACAATCTATAGTCATCCCATCAACCTTATTTTGTAAAGTGTTTGTGTACAAAGGGTTCTTATGTTTTTTTATGTGAAGTAGTTTCTTCCTCGTCTTTTTAATTTCATATTTATTATAACATTTTTTCCAAAATGTGAGGGTTGTACCTAAGTTGAAATATATTTATCTTTCTACTTCTCATTTAGGTAATTTTTAATCCTCACTATATCAAATAGATGTAAACTATTATTGTACAAATCATTTGATAAGATTCCTTGGAATTAAGGAAGAAGAAGGGTCTAATATTAAGGAAGTAACTTTGACTAGGGCATAAAAAATGATAAAGATTTGTGACCCTTTTAAAAGGTGGAAATTTTGAGAGAGTACAACCATTGTAAGGGTATTGTGAAGAGGTTTGAGAATGCCAAACATTGAAAGATAGAAAGAGGAGAAGGTTTCATTTGAGGAGGCAATCCAAGGAAGATAAAATTGGGGAATAATATATTATTCTCAAAGGCCAGAATGGAAAATACCAACTCAATTATAATGAATGGTGGTGCACATACTGTTAAAAAAATACAAAGGAAAAATCATTCAAGGAACATTTATATATCATCACTCAACAATACATAAAATCAACACCCACTCAATCATCACTCCTAAATCTATGAATTCCACAATCATTCAATCAACATTCAATAACATATGAAATCACAAAATCCTTCATAAAAAATTTATTGGGAATCAAGAAAATAAATGTGTATTCAATTTTTCCATCATTTCAACCAGACTATATTATACATTCAAACATTGAATGAGAATAGAAAATAAAATCATAAGAAAGGAAGTCATAGTCACAGTAGTAACTATATGTATTGTGGACATACAAGGTTAAATATATACCATTATATGTGTTTCCATTCATAATAGATAATTCTGTTTACACCTGTATACCTCTCATCTAACATGCATTTCATGATTATATGTCATAGTATCATAGATATATGGATGAGAAGGCATGTTTTGATATGTGATACATGAAATAAATACAATCTATGTTTATAGTATTTGTCTTTTGTAATTAGCCATGATAGGGGAAATGAGGGATTATAGTCATGGGAAGGCACAACATGTTTATCCATGTACTGGTTAGGGATAACTTTAAGGAACCCCCCCCCACCCGAAAAGTATAAAATCATGGTGAATCACATGTGTTTTGGAGGGAAAAATTTTAATTGTGATGACAAATTATGTGTCAAAACATGGATATTTGGTGGTGAATTTTTTAATAGTTTATACCATTTTTATAAAAAAATGGTGACGATAATTTTTTTTTAGGAAAATTATTAATATTGATGGTGAATTATGTTTCAAAATATGGATATTGGTTGGCGAATATTTTAATAATGGATACCATTTTTATAAAAATATGGTGAAACTATTTTCCAAATATTTTAATTAATTTATTTGTCATGGTGAATGACATGTGTGATGATTATGGAGAGAGTTTTCAGTAAAGGAGATATCTCACCACATTCCCTCCAAAATGCACCTTCCACCGTTCATCTCTCTTAATCGAATGGTTGTGATTTGATGTTGAAGTTTCATCAGGTCCCACTCCCATCACTATGACATCACAGACTCACAAGACACACATCCATTGGATTTACAACATATCGATGGCCAAAGGTGAATTTTGGGCCTATTGTTGCTCTTCATAATATTTACAGAAAACTCTTGGTGAAATCATGACACGTGGTCATGGTATGATTGATCATAACACATGGTGATGTGTCATACCATGTGTCATGATTCCATCAAGAATTTTTTGTAAAGATTATGAAGACCAATAATAGGCCTAAAATTTACCTTTGGCTGTTGATATGTTGTAATTGAACTTTGAATGGAGTTTTAGAAGCAACAGTGATGTCAAGTCACACTTCTAAATATGAATTGCTAACGAAGTTGCTGGAGTGTGACTATACTATGAACCAAATTGTTCTTCCATCAAAGGATGTTTGGACTGGCCTACAAAGATTTCTCTAAATTTTGAACTACTATAAATTGTAATATATTGCAAATGAATACAAAACAAATTGTGCTCTATCTAATTTTCATGTTTTCCAATTCAATGTATGTTGAATTACTCTATTTTATTTAGTTATTCTTAGTTGATTTACTTTGTTATATGTATTGGAATACAAAATTTCATTCATGAATTTCAAATTTAAATATGAATGATCATTAATGATACAATACAAACTACACTCTACAGTAATAATACTCTTTGTTCTCAAATTTTAATGATGAAACATAATACATTCTTGCTTTTCTAAAATAAACATTGAATGATAGGATATAGTAGTTAATAAGTTTTAAAAATACCTATTGATTGTTACTGCAAATTTAGCATAAATTTCCTAAATCTGCCAATTCATCTCTATGTTGTCATCATCATCCAATTCTGGTATTCTAGTTTCTTCATTATTCTCTTCATTTTTGTTTGTGTCTTCTTCACTCTGACCTCTACTTCTATGACTCCCATTGCCACTTGTACTTGTCCCACTTGGAGTTGCTACTGAAGATTGGTTAATGGTGTTTCCCAACCCTCTTCTTTTGCATCTTTTCTTCTAGATTTCCATTTCTTTTTTATAAGGAAAAGTATTGACATCATACGTAGATGTGTAGACCCTCAAGAATTTTTCCAAATTCTTGTCTAGTTTGTTTCTTAGCTTTGATTTTAGGAATCCCAAAGCACCAAAAACTCTCTCATCCTCCACTAAACCCAATATCATGGTTTGACATAGATCAACAAGCTTGAACAACTCTAAAATTTCTTCAAACAACATTATGCTCTATTTTAGTTCTGTCCAAAGCATTACTGCTAAGCCCTCTTCATGTGGGTTATGCATTAATTGATATTGATGCTTCATAGTCTTTGCAAAAGTGCCTGATTGTTGTCTAAGAAGACCCTCATCTAAAATTCCATTGATAGTCACTCCATTGAATTCTACAGATTTGCAAAATTCCTTTATCAAAGTCAACAATCTATTACGATAATCTTCCTTAGAGTTTAAGGACCAATATTGAGGAAACATAATTTCCATGGCCTCAAGAACTTGTTTCATATGGGAATCAAGATCTTATTTTAGAGGAAAACTTATAGGCTATGTCCCTTGCATTACCTACTATAGACTCGACAATCTTGGTAAACTCTTCCCTTGTAACTCTTGTAGCTCGCTTCTTTGGGGCACTGTAGTACATTGGTATTTGAAATCCCCTTACATAAACACATAAATCCCCATTTTCAATGATCTTTAAATAATTATCATGATTGTCCAAATCTGTTAGCTTCTGCTATTGATTAAATCTTTTATCAAATAAATTTAGGTCATATTGATAGAGACTATCAAGGGCTTGGCATGACATTTTACACAAGTAAGAATATTCTACAATATACATGGCTTTCTTCTGGGCTTTTTTCATAATGAACATCATTTCTTCTAGCATGAGAAGAAGAGATGCTAAAGTCAAAAGTGTAGGATTTGAGAGATACAAATCCACAGAATGCCAAGAATACCTACATGCAAATAACCTATCGCTAAAAGGAAACCAAAGAGACAAAAAGTAAGGGCTTGGAAAAATCTCAGTGGAGTGAGAGAAAATTGTATTCCAAGATAATGAAAAAATATTTACAAGGTTCAACCTATAAAGGTGAACAAAACCCTAAAACCTAAAAAAGTTATGTTGCACATTATAATTAATAAAGATATTAATTATAATGCACCTAAGAGATAGCTTAAGTAAATAGAGTAATAAATAACTTAATTAATTAAACTGAAGTGATTTAATTAATAAGTGTAAAATATAATTACTCTAACACCCCCCCTTAAGCAAAGCTCAGGAAGTAAGCTAACCTAGCATAGCTATGAAAGTAGGAAATGGGTCTCGGCGACAAGGCCTGATTAGCTACCCAATACAAGAAAATCTCTGTAAACTGGAGACAAAGGAGAAAACCCAATGGGAAAAAATCCTCTCCAAAAATAGATATAAAAACAAGCAAAGGACAAAAAAAAATGACTTCAAGAGACTCTCTCAAGGCCATAAGTACAATGTGTGCTGCCAACCCCCCCTATGAGAGAGGGTGAAGGCTCCAAAGCCCTCTGGAATTAAAGAGCCCCTGGATCGATGAACACACCACCATGACTCCAATACAAAGGAGTGAAAGGAAGTGAACACTGAAGAGGTAACCTTGAAGGATGAGGTGTCGCTAGAAGGTTGACCTGATGCTCAAAGGAGTAGACACAAGGATCCTGAAAGGGAATCCCCAATGTAGGGGGTATGATAGGTGTGTTGACACTATCAGGAGAAAGGAGATGAATGTCCTCTATAGAATCCTCAACAACTACACCTAGTGGCAAGATGAATAGAGCTGGAGGGTCTAACAGTGCTGAAGAAGAGTCCTGCTAAAGAGAAAAGACCTCAATAGAATTTGGTGTGGCAGTCATAGTAGTGATCTTAGAAACAATAAAAGGGTTCAAGTGACCTCACTACACCACATGAGGCTCTCACAAAAGAGGAGAGCTAGGCTCTGACAATGGAGATGGTGGACCAAAGTGTGAGAAGGTGTAGAGATGGGTGGAATGATAAATTGTCCCTATAGCAACAATGCCTCCTATCACACTATCTCAGATGAAGATTGAATCTGCTATGAACTCAACTATCTTCCCTGACCCACTGAGTGTAATCTGATAAATAGAGAGAACAAATCTCTTCTAGAAACAATGTGACACATCATGAGGCCCCTTCTAAAAATAGGAACATGTAGGGCTCTTAGTCTTCTATTTCTCCTTCTTAGAAGAAGATGGTGGGGTAGTAGAGTGTTGAGAAGAGGAATTAGGTGTCTGCTTCAGCTTCTACTTCTATGTATCCTGAGGTGTCTTGGCAAGCAATGCCTATGACTATGAACCTGTAAGAGAATCCATCTGATTGAGCTTGGATTTCTCACAAATCAACCTATCACAGAAGTTCTCAAAAGAGGGCATAACATGTCATGCACCTAGTGCATCCATAGTGGAGTAGAAGGTAGAAGTGAAAATTTGATAAGGGTCATGGAGGTTTGAGAGTATTAGAAAGATACACTCATCATCTAACTTCATCTTTCTAGCAACCTATAAAATAGATCAAAGAGACTTGAACCTCATCAAGAAGTCCTCAATGATGGTGAATGATTTAGGTACCAAGGAGGTGAACTCTGCATCTATTTGGAGAACCCTGAACTGACTTATTGTGCCAAACAAGGTGGAAAACTTGTTCCACATATCCCTAGGTGTGGTCAAACTATCCAGGTGGAACAACAACCCATTTGAAATATTCATTGCGATGAGGCCCATTGCCTCATCCATCTTTTTTGTCTATATAAGAGCCTCGTAAGGCCTTTGTAGAACTAGCTAAGCTGCATCAAGGCATGACCATAGCCCTTTTTCCATAAGAAATCTAGTCATCTGTCCTTTCCAAGTGTGATCATTGTGAGGTGTAAGGTGAGTGACAGAAGAGTCCACCATTGAGAGAAAGAAGATAGAAGTAGAAGGGTCTTTCTGAAGTAAATTATAGAAAGTAAAGAGAAACCCCCCATAAAGTATAATACTATCCCCCATACACAACAAAGTACTATGAAAGCACAAGAAATAAGAAAAAAAACATGAGTTTCAGAACTAGAACATGAGCACAAAATAAGGGGCATCTTTGACTACCAAAACTAGAAATCAAATGGAAAAATCAAGAAGTGAAACCTAGATGAGAGTGACGGGCTTGAAAAGACCTTTCCAGTGATATATCATATGTCAAATTTTGAGTCCATATGAGCCCTGTAGGACCAAAAAAGCCTAGGTACCCCCAAAATGCAAGCTCCTTGGAAAAAAATAGGCACAAGAAAAAATTTGACGGCCATCTGCACATCACAGGCACATCTCGTTGAAAAAAAATTTTGGTCGCCAGAAAGTTTGAAAAATCCACTAGGAAAAAAATTCGGCGGTGATGTCATTGTTGTGGCCAGAGATCGGTGAGTGGCGCGGGGGGCGGCGTAGGGGTGGTGGTGGCGGGGGTGGCATGGGGGTGCGGTGGCCGGCGGGTGGTGCGGGGGTGGCACTGGGGTGGTGTGCTATTTGCACCCCAAAAAAGCTTAGAAAATGGAAATAGGAGTTTTTGGGTCTTCCAAATGAAACTATGAGGTCATTTGTTTCCCAAAGTGCTCCAAACATAGATCCAATAAAGAACAACAAAAAAAAACTAGAGGAGCTATGGCTTTTGTCTTCGAATCAAGGCTCCAAAAGCTCAAAACAGGCAATAGTAGGGAAGCTTTGATACCATGTAGGATTTGAGAGATACGAATCCTTAGAATGCAAAGAATACCCGCATGCAAATAACCTATTGTTGAAAGGAAACCAAAGAGACAAAAAGCAAGGGCTTGGAAAAATCTCAGCGGAGTGAGAGCAAACTGTATTCCAAGACAATGAAAAAATATCTACAAGGTTCAACCTATAAAGGTGAACAAAACCCTAAAACCTAAAAAAGCTAGGTTGCACATTATAATTAATAAAGATATTAATTATAATGCACCTAAGAGATAGCTTAAGTAAACAAAGTAATAAATAACTTAATTAATTAAACCAAAGTGATTTAATTAATAAGTGTAAAAAATAATTACTCTAACAAAAAGTGTCTCTATATTGCTTAACCTCCGAAGCATGTCACTACATCTCTGATTTTTTGCATTGTCCCGATTTTCGTACATCAGTCCAATCAAAGATTGATATTCTAGAAAAAACTTGATGCACTCGTCCATCCAAAGAGATCCATCTGGTATCAACATCTTTAAGAAGCTTGTTTCCATTGGTAATTCCATCAACAAAGTGTTGAAATTACCTAAAACGTTTGGGACTTCAACGCAAATATGAGTACAACTCTCTTACTAAATCTTCAACCTTGTTTACTAAAGGAAACCTCTTCACAACTCTAAAAGCAAGATTCATCCTATGGGCCATACAGTGAATGCCAACAACATATGGTGAATAAGAAGCCTGCATCTTTGTGCATAGACCATTCCTTTGACCTTGCATTACTGAAGCTCCATTCGCTCCAACAAAGATCAACTTCTTTGCTAGGGTCAATTCATCCATATCTCCATATTCAATTAAATGGCTCTTTACTAATTGAAATAAAGTTTCCAATGTCACATTGTCCCTCAATTTTGCAATAGTTAGTAGATGTGGTTGGCAGACATTATTCTGTATAGTATAAACATTCATGCATACCCATGACGTATTATCTATTACTGTAACTTCATCTAAGGACAATGCAATAAAGGTTGACTCTTTTTTTTTTCTTTGTAAATCCTCTATTTCAACCTCGACAATACAACTTGCCAATTCCCGTCCACTATTTATTCACCAATGAGTGACAGGATAGTTAGGAACTTTCAGAAAGTGTAACAAACCACTCATTTTTGGATAGTCTTTCATTGGATGCCCTCAACTCAAAATATGGAAAACATTGCTTAATTGAACCACTTTTATTTCCTTTCCATCTACAATTGAGGTTTTGTAAACCTTACCAACACGTTTCTCTATGGTGTCTAGTTTAAGCTACAACCACTTTTCCTTTTTATACTTCCAACTACAAATTGTACATCTACATTCTACTAGCAGCTCACCTACAATTGGATTGTCCACGGGTTCAATGAATGGATACTTTTCTACCCAATCAAATTTAAATCTCCTCGACATCTCCCATTGACGATCAATTTTTTCTTTTGATTTTTCTCTCCCTTTAGTGTTACTGTTAATTGAACCATCATCATCACCGAAGTTGATCAATTCATCCTGGTACTGGTTATTTACTTGAAATTCTTCTTTAAGGTTATCTTCATCAGAGATATTTGTGTGTGTGAATTTTGTACCTAGCTGTAGACACAACACTTCAGTAAAATATTAGAGGTTAGCAAAAACTAAAATCTACAAGTAATTAAAATTATGCTAACTAGGTGATTTACTGCCTTCTAGTAGGTGCGAGTATGGTATTCTCAAATTTGACCGAGATCAGTGACAATGCAACACCTAAATGAAGGATTTGGATGCTAAAAACAATGAAATATGAATGCAAATTTAATCTATATTTTTGTATTTTCTATGCAATAGGATGAAAAATTGTATGAAATTAATCTAGATGAACTGATATGAAATTGATATGATATGCTAATTAATCTAACAATGACATGAAAAACTATGCAAAAGATATGAAAATTATGAATGATCTCACAAATTCGCCTGTCACAAGTGCTTGATTCTTCAGATGTTAATTCGCTAGAGTAATTGTGCAAATTTGAGAGATATGAGAGATGAATTATGAAGAGCTGAGCCTTGATTTTATAGAAATCCAGGGCTTGAGGATGCATTGAGAAAAGCCATAAATCAATTTTGATAAACTCGGGTTGATTTTTGAGTTAACAAGAAATTAAGAATAAATAATTCATAAAATCATGCAAAAGCAGTTTTTATCTCAAAATAGAGCTTTAGTTTTAGTTTTAGTTTTTTTAGTTTTTTCAACTCATCATCAGATGTTGAGTTTCAATTTTAAAATTGATTGTTAATTTCTAGTTGCTTGCTTTTCTGATTGTGCATGATTTAATATGAATTAATTTAATAAATAAAGTGATTATTTTCCACTTAACTAATTTTTTTGAATTAAAACAATTGATTTATGGGTTAATCAATTATTAAATCAAACTTTTATTCAAAAATAATATCATTAAATATGACAACTTGCTTTAATTAATTAAACAAGAATTTAATCAATTAATGATAGGAATTTTGATTTATTATCAAATTTAAATAATAATAATTAGGAATAAATATAATTAAATTCAATTAAATAATTAAGTGGCAGAATTAAATTAATTAATCAAATATTTAGCATAGTCAATTAATTAACTTTAGGATAAATATGATTTATCACCAAATAATTATTAAATTAAGAATAATTATGATAAATTAGGAATATTTCTAGGAATATTCCCTGATGCAAAATTTAGGATAATCAATTAAATTTGATAATGTGCAGATGTGCCTTAGGTTAGGACTTTGATGTCAATTTCATTCAAATTGTTGATATAGGAGGTTAATGAACCTATAGCCAATTTTGGGGTATTACAATATCAGGTTCCACAACTTTGTCACTAGATTTATTAGGCTCCCTAATTTGTTGATTAGACTCCTGTGTAGGTTGAGATTGTACAAGTTCCTCTGATGATGTACCTTCCTCACTTTGACCAACACTATTGTGTCTGCCCCCACCAAAGTATGAAGATATATTTTTTCATTTCATTGGCCTCTCTTGGACATCTCCACCTTCAATAGTCCTCTTGCTATTTAAATTTGTCTATGACATCTCCAACAAGTTAAGGCTGCAATAAAATTTTACTAGAATAAGACACTATAGACTCGTAGTCATTCTGGTTCCCTACCGATTGCAATTGTGAGCTCAGAATCGACTAAATTTTCGTACTAATAAATCTCTTGAAGTCTCCTTCTCTTCAGCATGTTTCAATAATGAAACTCATATCTCTTAAATAGACAACTACAAGTAAACCATTTTCATATCAGCCATTAGATTTTGCCTCATAATCTCCATCGTCCATTTTGGCGAAGGGGCCGACAATTGCTTATGATAACAACTAATATTTGGCGAACCCTGCGTAATTTCAAATAATTGACTGGGTGAATAGGGCAGGAATTTGGGACATGATTATGTATGATGCATGGCGAATTGGGTCCTAGTGCAAATAAAAATTTTACTTGGGACAATGGGCCTTTGGCAAATGGTGATCCTTGATAAATACACCCAATTTAATCCATGGTGAATAAGAGTAAAATATAATAGAAATATGGGCAAAGAACCTGACTATAGTAGTGAAATTAAGTAAAAATAGTGGCGAATAATCTGACTGCTAAACGTGTCTTTTATAAATTCTGGGTGAACCGATCAACCAGTATATGAGCATCTTACTTGCCAATTTCTATATGTCGATCAGGACATATTCACCAATTGGTGAATAATCGCCACTAAAAAAATCCCTGGTACTAGTTCCTTGAATGACCTTATGTTTTATATTGCTAATGTAAATAATTTGTAGTTGTATCCCCTAATATCCAAGATAGGTTTATCATATATTTTATACAATTCATAACAAGTATCTAAAGTCATCCCATCAACCTTAGCTTCTGAAGTGTATTTGTGTGTACAAAGGATTCTTATTTCATATACATGAAGTATCACGTGGCTTATATTTTTGAGTTAACAATCATTATAATAGTTTTCCCAAAATGTGATGCTTGTGCCTTAAGGTGACATTAATTTTTATTTCCACTTCCCATTTAGGCCATATCATTTGCCCAATCCATCAAATAATTAAACATTAATGGTGTACAATTCATTTTCTTTTACTTGAAAAAATGTTGATCATCATATCCACAACATCCTGTATGGATGGGGAAGTAAGAATAAACTCTATGCTTGACTTGACAATGTAAGAAGATTCTATAATTTATCTCATATTATTTGAATAATTTGGTGAATAGGGTAGTTGGATATCTTGAATGATTATCATGAAAATCTTGCATCCTATTATCTGATATGTTATTGAATAGAATAGAGTGACTCTTCATATCATTCAATATTAATTGAAATCTAGGAGATAGTGTTGTAACCTTATCTCTGTCCTATTTTTCTAACTCAAAACATGGTAAATGCATTCATCATCATTCTATATTGTATCATTGTTAAGTCATCCTCAAGTTGTGGGTATTGTTCACAAGTAAATACCTATGATAGACCAATTTAGAGCGTTCCAACTCTTTCCAAACCATTCAATATGTCTCTAGTTACCAATGAATATAGTAGGAAATAAGTCACACACATATCTTGTATGTTTGAGAATAAGTAATATGGTTCTATATTCTACCACTAATAAGTATAATTTGTTGCAACGTCTACTAGCCTTCTACACTGGTATCATTATATAGACACATGTAGTCCTCTAACACTACATCCATAGGTAATGCAAATACTCCATTGTGCTAGAAAATGATGTTATGAGGTAATTGTTATACAATGTGTAATGAAAATTGGATAGTGATTTATGAGGAGTATTCATTTAGTTCATGTTTATTAAGTTTATTTCATCTCCATTAGACACCTATGTTGAAAATATTCTTCGATGATGAATACGATCATGTAAAATTTGAATTTGAAGCTATGCTAAATATCATCTTATTAAACAAAAAAGTTCTACATATGTCATTTTTGATATGTTGATTCTCCATATTTAAATGAGTCATACATCATTCAAAACCATCTCTACATAATGCATTAGTATAGGGAATGTTTCTAGCTTGTCAAAGTTGATTAAGATTAGTTTCTTAGCACAAGGTGTTCTTTGAAGATCTTGTAATTATTGGTAGAAATATTCCATATTATTGAATCCTAACTCTGTCTTAGTGATGTCCCCATAGTTTTGTTTGTTTTGGGATGCTATAATATTCCCCTTCTGAAATAGAATGTAATAATATATAATAACTAAGAAAATTAAAATATAAATATAAAAATTAATAATAAGGTATAATTACAAGTTAGTTAACTAGTGTGGTGAAAGATTAAGGGCCATACATTCAACAATTGTGACTCCATCAACATAAGATATAAGAGGGAGAAGATTTCATTTCAAAGGGGACATGGATGAAGCAAGGAAAATTGCAGATTGAAATATGGAACAATCAAGTTTGAATTTCCGAATAAATTCAAAAATAAACAATGAATTAGAAATAAAGAGTGGTAGTTAAAGATTAGTTAATTGGAAGTTACAAAGTGGAAGAGACACTAGTTTTTGGAATATATATTAAGAATCTGTAGACTGAAACTTAGGGGAGAAAGATTTTATAGAAGACTTGTGATTGTAGATATGCAAATGAGAAGAAAAAAGGTAAGACCATAAAAAAAGGTTGAAGGCATGATTGTAACAAGGCCCTAATGATGAATTGCATTGTGAGTATATGTAAATATAAATGAGGAATACTTGCATATACAAAAAACTATGGTGGTGCATATTTAAAAGGAAAGTCTATGTAGAGATAACATAGTTTGAATGTAAATTCAAGAACTTAATTAATGGAAAATAAAGAATAAGAAAATGACTCCTTCACAAGGCAAAGGTCGTGAAGGATTGTGAGTCTCCCAAGAGGTGGTAATTAAGCAAGGTTTTGAATCCTTACAAGGTCATGAGAGACAAGAACTTGTCACTATTTCAAAACTTGATAGTAATGAAAGGTTTAGACTCTTTAAAAGGCATAAGGGATAATAGGTCCTGATTCTCTTGAAAGGTAATAAAAAAAGGAAATGATTCTCCCATCATGAAGGTACAATTATAAAGGAAAATTATTTGTTGAAGGCATGGAAGAAAGGATCATCATAAGGAAGGTAATCATAGCAAATTATTTTATGAAATAGAAGATATTTATGTGTGTAAAAGGGAGTAGAGGCATTAAGGCAGAAATGAAGAGGGGGAAGTGAATAAGTAAGTAACTTTGAAAGGGAAAGCAATGATGAATGATTTTTACCCTTTTAAAGGGTGGTAATTGTGAAAGAGTGTAACCATTGCAAGGGCCAAATAATGTGAGGAGATGTGACTATTCCTCACATTGAAACACATAAAGAGGAGAATGTTTTATTCATGAGGGCATAGAAGGGATATAAAGTTGTCAAATAATATATTATTATCAAAGGACATAGTGGAAAGTGTTATCTCTATTTGAGCTTTAAGTATTGTCATTAGTATCAAATGAGTTCAATCGATAATCTAAGTTACTTAGTCGGTAAAGGTTGGAATAAGGAGTTAAACAAGTCAACCAGTTGAGCTTACAAAGCCTTCACACCGAGCATATGCAAGGTAGAACTTTAAGCTAAAATATTATAGGTTTAATTGAGCATGTTTACTGAGCATCAGTAATTATCGAGTATCAAGCTAGTGATCACTGAGAAGTCTACACACCGAGAATTAGTTATTCACCAAACAATGAATGCAGTGATTACCGAGTTATGTAATGATTTGTAAATGGTTTAACAAGATCGAGACACATTTAATATAGATGTAATCATTTAATTTTGTGATGATTCCTAAGTAATAGTTAGATCTAGGTTATTTTTGTACATTGTTGATCTTAGGTTTTCTAAGATGTTGTAACCCTAATTAGGTCAAAGTAGTTTGATATATAATTGTAAAAGATGTTATTTTAAGTATGCGTGATATATGAGATCATGATCTAGTAGTTGCACACTGTACATCAGAAATTAGAAAAGGGTTTACATGATAAAGAAGTTTATTAGAGATAGTATCATTTTATCAGAAAAATGCAAGGCTACCGAGTAGGACAGAAGATTGTATTCATCACATTGAGGTGATATTTTATTGTTATTTCATAGATCTAATTTAGACAAGCATAAGTCATCATTTATAGATATTCTACTATCATCAATTTGAACATTGTAGCAGGTTTTAAATCTCTTAACAAAGCAGACTTGACTGTCTTATGTAAATCTCTTAACTGAGTGCACACATAATTTGTGTTTCTAAAATCCTTTAACAAGGTAGATCTAGTTGATCTTATGTTGCTCCTAATAGGGTAAGATCATCAAAAGTGATCAACAATGGTAACCTTAATTAGCATACTTTATTTACTACGGTAGTGAAGAATTTATGGGTGTCATCCCCACCATAGTTTTTACCTTCTAACAAGGGTTTCTACATAACCAAAATACTTGAGTCACAAGTTAAAAATTTAATGTATAATTTATTGTTTTTCTTAGATGCATTTTACATTTACAAGCTATTTGAATGTATGTTACAAATAATAGACTTAGTCAGTTAGTTAGGAACTACTATTGAAAATTGATTATTATTAAAAGTTTTTGAGGGTACTGATTCACCCCTCCCCTCTCAGTACTATATCTTTCCTATCCCAAAAATTGTTATCGGAGCTAGATCTCTTATTAAGGAAGTTTAACCACTAAAGAGGAAAGATCTCAGGATGGAGAGATATAGGTTGGACAAGACTATTGAGAATCAAAAGATACAAATGCAAATTTTCATTGAATAATACAAGCAAGCCAAAGATGAATTGAACAAGTTATTGATTCTATGAAAGGATATGACTATTCAGTACAGTGAAACTGATTATCATGAAGAAGATATTGATGACCCATTTAATAATTCTAGATCTGGATCAGGTAGTATATCTGACATATCTAAAGGAGCAATTTCTGATTTGTCTGAGAAGAATATACAACTTACTGAATAAGTTAAAGCTTTTCATATTGGTCAAAAGACACAAATGGTGAGAATGATTGATGTCATGAACAATGCTATGAAAGCCGAATAAAAGAGAAACTTGGCTATTGAAGATAGAAGATAGATGACTGATAAACTACAAGAGAAGGAATCTAAGATACTAAGACTTACTGAGCATCACTTTGAAATTTCTAATCAGATGGTTATTATAATTTAGGAAGTTAACCAAGTAAATAGTGAGCTTACAAGGAAACTATAAGACATTAGTGAACTCAAAGAAGAAAATGAGAGATTGAAAAATAAAGTCAAAATGCAACAACAACATAGTGAAATGATTAAGAAAGATGAAGATATTTCTAAGAAAATTGACAAATTTCTGATCAGTCAAAGAGGACTTGGAAGTAATAATGGATTAGGCTACACTGAGCAAGGAGAATCATCAAGACAAGATGAACAATTGAATGCCTACACAAATCAAAGACCAAAGAATCTATCTCATGTTATCATTGTGGAAAACTAGGTCACACATCTAATGTTTGCATGAGTAAAGCTAAAGGTATTCCTAAATCCACTCCTAAGTTTAATGGTTATTATTATAGTTGTAACAAGTATGGACATCAAGGACATGAGTGAAAATTTAAGTTGAATAGGACTCTCAACAAACCCTACATGGAGAAACATTGTCGCACTTGCAATATGCATGGACATATATCATGAGAATGCAGGACTAATATGAAGCAAGTCTGGACACCAAAAGGACAAATTAGGACCTATCAACTAAGAAGAAAAGGTAATGCTTATACTTGGGATTATAACACTCGGGTTAATTTCACAACATGTGGAAGGTATGGACATATTGTAGCTAATTGCATGAGGAAGAACTAGAGAGGCAGATCTCGCACATTGGTATGGCATGTTTATATTGTCACAAGATTGGTCACTTAAGTAAAGATTATAGAGACCAAGTACCAAAAACACAAATTTATGAAAATGGAAATACAATCAAGGATATCATGAGGATAAGAAATACAATGTGCAAAAAAGAATCAAGTGATAATGTTGAGTCAAGCAATGCAGTCAGTGACACCTCATCCATTGGATTAGGTGGCATCACAACTTCCACCTAAGTTATAAAGGTATGTATGGAACTACAAATTCTAATTGGTTATATCTAACATATAGTTCATTATATCTAGTGTTCAAATACCAAATCTACATGAAACAAGATGCACTATGGTTTTATATTATTGAGCTTTAAATGTATATAGTCGGTAGAAGCAAGCCCAGATGAGAAGTTGTCAGTCGGTAACTATTAGAAAGGTTAACTGAGTCATGGAATTAACCAAGTGATATCTTATGTGTTAACCAAGCTTTGGATATTTTGAAGTATACACTGAGCATGATTTTTCTTGCTGAGCTGTGTTAGATCAAGAATTTATTGCACAAAAATTTGAGGGGGAATTTGAAAACTGTTATAAATACATGATGGACTTAGTTTATTTTTCACATTGTGAGCACAAAGTGCTGAGAGATTTCAAGATAGAATTTGAGTGAAGAATTTACAGAGCATTTGAAAAAATATTTGAAGGTTTATGAGAAAATTTATAATAGTTACAAGTAAGTTCTATCTTCCCCGAGCTATTTCATTTCTATTTCCCAAAGCCCTAAATCGAAGAAAATGGTGTTCGCATCAAAAGTTAACAAATCTAAGACTAGAGCTGAGGAAGATGTTAAGTTAATCACATTTGCACCTTGTAATGAGCTGAAGTACAAACTTCATTCTGAGGTTGCTTCACAAACTGACAAAACTGGAGCTTTTTAGAGCATACCACCTAGGTTTTTGCTGGATAAAGACATCTGCACCTATATACACTGTAAAATTGGTGAGATTGATGATTTTGAGCTCATATCCACTTTTCAAGAGTTAAGTGTTGATGAGAAACTAAAGGATGCTCGTGTACATTTGGAGATGAAGGGTTTTGTCAATGCCCTACATTTCCCAAAAGTTTTCAAGAATGAATGGATTAGGATAGTTTTGAGCCATGTACATGATGGAAAAATATGGTTGGATGAACCTTTTAAGATCACCAGAGATATCATTCACGCAGTTACCGGTTATCCTATAACTGACATGGTGAAAGCAATGAGGAGTGCACTGAGAACTGAGATAGAGAAATTTACTAAAGCTTAATGGGACAGTAGAGGATTGAAAATCAACACCATCGTTGATCCTAAAACCAGATTTGGTGCATATGTTATTGGTTACAAAATCTTTCAATCAAGAAGACCTAATAGTGTACTATGTGGAGCTATGCACATAGCTTACAAAATTGTGAAGAAGGTATTTCAGTTGGACCTTGTCAAGATATTGCTGAAATAGTTAGAAGAGAGCATGAGAACCATTGGGTTGGCAAAATCAGCTACATGGAAGTTTGTTTTTTTTCTACTTTGCATATTTTTCTATGTGCAAACTTTTTTCCTCCCAATTGGTAATGTTGATTGGACTAGTGATAAGCTGGTTACTTTACAAATTAATGACTTTATTCAAAGTCTGGGACATGATTTTGTAAGTATAATGGATGTATATTTTGAACAATTTAAAGATAGAATGAATTCAAGAAGCATGATACCGAGATAGTTGGTTGAGGAGTATGAGCATGACATTTGTTTCTTAGTAGACACAAACATACACTGATTAAAGTAGTTGAACCAAGGACAAAATGGTTAGTGCCAATAGACTACGAGATTGATATTGACCGAGCATCTAGGTAAATTAAGGCTTTGCTGGAAGAGCCTAAGGATCCATAGGCTACTAGGCTTGGAACCTATCAAGAGGCCAAACAAAGAATAAAAATGGATCTAGTCATTGGTAAAGTAACTAAGAAATATAGGAAAATGATGGATAAATTAGTGAAATAATTTGGAGATGATGTAAATGATGTTGATGCATCTGAAAATATTCTAGTTGAGGTAGCAAGTGAGGGTTAGATACTCCTAGCTGACACTACATATGATGAAGAGGCAAATGAGTCAGAGAAAGACATAGAGTCTACACTAGTTAAGGCCACTCCAAAAAGGAAGCAAGCAGAAGTACAAACATGGGCAAGAATAAGAACCAGATCTACCACTACTGCTTCACCACCTTTGAAGAAAGGAGTTGTAAAAATATCAAGGCTTACTCCTACAAAGACTTATCAAAAGAAGAGAGGTGCACAAGCCACCTCTAAGGAACCAAAGAAAAGAAGAAGGCTAATAAGAGATAAGGATGACATTGATGAAGAAGAAGAGGAAGATCAAAATCAATTTAAGGTAGTTGTACATAAAGATCAATCTTTTAATGAGTTAGAAGAAACAATAATAGATACTGGAGACCTTAGTAACCCACATTTGAGTTAGTTTGTACATATTTCAATTGAGGATTGGACAAAGATAGAAGAGGCCATCATCCAGATGATGATAAAGTTAAAAAAGGTACCAATCAAATTCTCTAAATATGTACCTAAGAGTCTATATGATAAATTATCTTCTAGATAGACATATGCCTTGAGTACATTAAAGAAGAGGAAGGAACACTCCTTGATATTGGCAATTCCCACATTAGTAGTTCCCAAGATAGAAGATATGATGAAAAAATATTGTAAGACATTTTTGGTGAAAAGAAGAGCACTAAAAATTTTGGGTGGAAAACTTGTGGAGGTAGGAGAGAATAGTCAATTATTATGGACTTCAATCCTCCAAGCACAAGATGAAGCTGAAAAGCTAGCACTGGTGGTGATACCTGAGAAGAAGAGAAAAAGAAAAGGTAAAGGAGTACAATCAGATGATGTTGATCTAGCTACCAAGGAACCAATAGAGCTACTTGACACTGAGGTACCAGAAACCACCATTGACATAGATTTTTATCTGACACCTGATATAGAGAAGTATACCAGGATCCTCCCGATAAGGTTATAATCACATGGACTAATGATGTTCTTATTGAAGACATCACAAACAGTGATCCTAATGATGTTATGAATGATGAGGATATTACCATTGATATAGAATAAACTCAAGAAACAACACCAATCAAGGAACCAACAAGTACAATACTAGGTGACCTTCCTATTCTAGTATAAGTAGTTGAGATAAATTCTCAAAAGGAACCCAAAGGTTTTGTTAGAAAAATTGATAGGGGGGTTGAATTAGTTAAATCAATTATCCTTTAGTCCCAAACTCTCAGATGTACCTTACAAAACAATTTCAACAATTTATGTAGCTTGGTAACATAAAATATCAATATGTCTATTTACTTTACCAAATACCAGTAATTATCCAAACTGTGATTACCGATTAAATCAACTATGCAGTATGTAAATTATGATAGAAAAACAATCATAAAAAATAACACATAACACAATGATTTAACATGGAAATCCTACTAAGGGAAAAACTACTTGGGATCAGTAACCCAAAATAATTCACTCTTCTGAAGTGAGCTCGATTAGGAGCCAACCCTGTTAAAGCTTACAATGCACACTTTTAGGTGTGACCTCATTAGAGGATTTATCACTAACAATTAATTTTTTACCAAAATTCACTATGGGGTCAACAAGATAACAATTTACATTCATTGAATGTCATAGGGTAATACAATAAGACTATTAAGTCCACTTGATTAAGATATTTTTCTGAATTAATGGTTAAACTAATACCTTTCTGATCTGATTCAAATACAACTCAATTGAAAATATTTAGATCTATGCTATGCTCATAAAATCCTTTGATCATTAATCAATTCACTTCCTCAATATTTCTCAACTTACTTCACTCAATAAATAGTTATTTGACACTCGGTAATTTCTACAACTCAATTCTTTCTATAACTAGTTTGATCAAGAATGCATGAATAAAGTCTTCATGTGAAATCTCTGTAGTCTCCTTTTGTTTGGCATGTTTCAACAATGAAACTTCTATCTCTTAAATAGACAAGTAAATCATTTTCATATCAGCCATCAGATTTTTCCTCTTAATCTCCTTTCTCCATTTTGTCTCTTAAACCTTGCTCGATAAATGCATCCTTAACACTTTTCAATCCCATCCTTTAGATCATCTCTAAATTTTGTTAGTAGTGGATCTCATAACTAACTTCATCCTTTACCTCTAAATCATAACAACTTCTAAATCATCAATTTTAGTCGGTTGTTCTTAGCATTTATTGTTTTCATCCATTCTTGGTTAAGACTGAAATGTGTCGGTGATAACTAACTCAATTATTACTGTCACTCGGTATACACTGCACTCGCTTAGTGTATAAATAAGTCTTCAATTACTGACCACATTGACTTGTTCAATTCAAATCTCTTCTTCATAATAGATTAATGTAACATGGTCAACTCAACAATATAAAGCCATAGACTCGTCAATAAGTTACCCAATTGTTTACCTTATCCTTATCTATCATATCCATCTTTCCTTATGTAGATATCTCATTCTTCATCTTTTCTTCATTCTATAGATGTTTAGATGTTTATAACTATCATGATAAGTATTTTCAAAAATAGTTGACATCAATGACAATATATTGACTGATTTAATCATCTTTCATATCACATTAGTAGCTTGGTGATCTCTAATCATTGTCCTTTAGTTCATCTAGATATTCAATCAGTTGTAGATCATTAATCTCTCCCTTTGGCATTGATTACAACACAAACAATATGAAATATACCATACACATACCAAACATGTATTCTAAAACTATGTAGGTAAATTTTGTTGCTCAGTAAGCTCTCCCTAGCTTGAAATTTAATATGTTTAATCAATACAAAACAAACAACATTCCATGCAGACTCTCCCTGTGGATTTTCTCTTTTTTAGTTCTCAGATTCTTTCTCCTATATATGCTCTCAACAATAGATATTTGAATATGCAGTCTCTCTCCCTTTGACAAAAATGCCAAAGAAAATAAATAGCTCTTCAACAGCCAAGTAATTCTTCGTCATTTGTTCCAGATCTGGTACCTTCATGTACTAATAAACAAATTCATGTTCCAACTTCTACAATCTGTCACAACCTTAGAAAACCTAAAGTGTGATCTATGTGCATCAACATGAATGATTTTTTTATAAAGTGTAGGTTGATGCAACCTCCTGATCACCTTAGTGACTGATAGATAGGGGACAGGCCCCTAGTCTTGTCCTCAAATACTCAAATGTTTCCTTCAGCAAGGGTTTGGTAAGTTGTTCTTTAGATGTTACAAATTCTAGTTTCACCTGCTTCTCTTGAACTTGTTCCCTTAAGTAGTGATACTTAATAGATATATGCTTTTTTTTTTAATGCATTACAGGATTCTTAAAAATATTTATAGCATTGGTGTTGTCATGATATATAAACACTAGGTCAGTGATTACCTCATTCATTCCTTCCAACACTTGTTTTATCCAAGCAATATTTGAACAATTTGTAGCAGCAACAACATACTCTGCTTCAGTAGTAGACTAAGAAATTCATGCTTGTTTCTTGCTTATCCAAGTCACAAGCCTTTCTCCTAAAAAGAATGTGCCACCAGTTGTGCTCTTCCGGTCATCAATGTTTCCAGCCCAATTTGCATCGGTGTAAACTAGGAGTTCAAATTTTCCTTCCTTTGTGTACCATAAATCATAGTCTTCTATATTATTCAAGTATCTTAGAATCCTTTTAACAACATCCATATGTGAATATTTAGGATTGGCAGAAAATCTTGCCACAATCCCAACTGCATGTTCTATATCAGGCCTATTGTGTACCACATACATTAGTGTTCCAATCATTGATATGTACAATGTCTGATTTACTTTTGTAGATTCATCATCCTTTGTCAATTTACATCCTGTCACCATCAGTATTCCTACCAGTTTTGAATCTTCCATGCCAAAAGTCTTTAACACTTCTTTAATGTATTTTGATTGAGTGATAAAAATCACATCATCTTGTTCTATAATCTACAAACCTAGAAAGAATTTAATCTCTCCAAACATTGACATCTCAAATTCCTTTCTCATTTCATCAACAAAATATTTGCAAATTAGATCATGTCCACCAAAGATTATATCATCAAAAAAGATTTCAGCAATCAAAATATTATCATTAGATCCTCCTTTCATGTACAAATTACTATTTTCACTTGTCCTTACAAAGCCAATACTATTAAGATAAGCATTTAGTCTTTCATACCATGCTCTCAGTGCTTGCTTCAGTCCATACAAATCTTTGTGTAGTCTACATACCATGTTCTTCTAATTTGGATCAACAAAACCTTTTGGTTGTTCTATGTAGACCTCCTCCTCAAGAATTCCATTCAGAAAAGCTGATTTCACATCCATTTGGTATACTTTGAATCCCTTATGTGCAGCATATGTAAGTAATATACAGACTCCTTCAAGTCTAGCAACAGGTGCAAAGGTTTCATCATAATCTATACCTTCTTCTTGTGCATATCCCTTGCATACAAGTCTTGCCTTATTCCTAGTGACCTCACCATTTTCATTTAACTTGTTTATGAAAATCCACTTAGTACCAATTACTTTTTATCTTTCAGTCTGATTACTAATGTCCATGTCTTATTCTTCTCAATATGTTCAATTTCCTCATTCATAGCCTTAATCCATTCCTCATTTTCAAGTGCATCCCTAACATTCTTAGGCTCAAACTCACAAACTTAGCATGTGTTATGTCTTAACTTACTTCAGGTCATCATGCCATCTTTCTTATCTCCAATGATTTGATTCTACAGATGGTTTCTTCTGACAAATCTTGCTATCACTTGATCTCTTCTTTACTCATCATTCAGTTCAGGTTCATTTTCTTACTCAGTAGCTTCTTCTTGGTTCTCAGTTTGCATTTGCTAATTCTTGGTAGAATTTTCCTTATGCTTTGTAGACTCATCCTATGGTTTTGGTAGATAATCTATATTCTCAACATATGTAAACCTACCATAGTCTTCTAGTTCCCTCATTCTTTTTACATCATTCTTTTCAGCAAACTCATCAACTTTTACATTAGTACTTTCTACTATTTTATTATTAGCCTTGTTCAAACATTTATAAGCTTTACTCTTAGTATAATACCCTAAAAATATTCCTTAATCACCTTTAGAGAAAAATTTACCATTCCTATCATCTTTCCAGATATAACACCTACTTCCAAAGATTCTGAAAAAAATTACATTCGATGTATAGCCAAACCATAACTCATAAGGTGTCTTGTTTGTATCTTTCTTCAGTTGAACTTGGTTCGAGGTGTATACAGTAGTGCTAACTTCTTCTCTTGAGTACATTTGTGCAAAATTTTTCTCAATCATCAATGTTCCGGCACAATCAACAATAGATCAGTTCCTCCTTTCAGCAATTCCATTCTGTTGCATGTCCTAGGTGTAGAAACCTATCTTTTTATTCCATGCTCATTACAAAAATTAGTGAATTCATTAGAAATAAACTCACCACCTCTATTATATCTTAAGCATTTTAATTCTTTCCTGATTTCTTTTTCAACTTTAGCCTTATACCATTTAAACAATTTGAATGCCTCAGATTTTTCTTTTAAGAACATGACTGTCATCATCCTAGAGTAGTCATTAAAAATTAAATAAAATATTTGTCACTGTAGTATCTTTGAGTTCTCATAGGACCACATAAGTTGGTATGTACCAACTCCAAAATTTCTTTAGATGAATAGTCTTTACTTTTAAAACTAGATTTTGTCATCTTTCCTTTCTAACAATGATTACACATAACATGAGCAGGTTTGGTTAGACTTGATAGACCTCTAATTTTTCTCCTTCTACTGATCTTAATCATGTTATCAAAGTTCACATGACATAGCCTCTTATGCCATAACCATACATCTTCATTCTTCACCAGTAAAAAAGAAGTTTCAATATTTTTGAGATAGAATAAAACCTTTTGATTATCCTCCAGTACCAACAATCTTTCCATTGTCATCATAGATTTTCACCTTCTTTCTTTCAAATGCAACTCAATGACCTAAGTTATTCATCTACACTACACTCAAAAAATTGTAGTTAAGTCCTTTTACCCAGTATGTATTATCACATCTAATCCTTTTATTCAATAAGATAGACCCTTTTCCTTTCACTTGACAAGGTGTATCATTTCCAATTTTCACTAATCCTCCATTATAGTACTCAAGATGTTCAAATTTATCTTCATCACCAGTCATGTGATATGTACAACAACTATCAATGATCCAAGTATCATTCTTACTAACTTTATAAATAATGGTTGTTTATACATACCTTTCCTCTTCTTATGAATCATCTTTCATTGCAATAAATACCACTTCAATTTCATCATTAGTGTTGGTATCGGTGTCATCTTCATTTTATCCAACAAGGTAACATGCCTTCTTTCCTTTGTCTTTGTAGTCTAGGTTGTGTCTATTGTAGTGTCATTTTCCTTTGTTATTCCTTCTGCCAAATGTTCCATCACTAGATTGGTCATTGTCTTTATCTTCATCTTTTTTGTTAGGACATCTAGCACCAATATGGACAATATCTTTACAATTAAAACAAGCTAAAGGTAACTTTCCTTATACCTTCCTTTACCTTTTTGAAGTCTCTAGGCCATAAGTGCTTCAATCTCATCAAGATCATCTTTTTTGTCACTATCACTTTCATTCTTTATATTATGCTTACTAGTAGATTTACCAATCTTAAGAGATGACATAAAAGAAGACTCAACATTTAGTACAACATTATTGTCATAATTATTCAGCTTAAAAGTAGTTAACTTTCCATTCAAGCTATCAAGAGTAAGAGTTATATTAGGTGCAAACCTCATCTCATGAATAGAAGATATTCTGATTGTGTAGATAGGCAACAAGGTTCTTAGTATCTTACTTACCATAGTATCTTCATAAATAATACCTACTGCTCCTCAAATAACATTGACTACCTCTTTGATTTGGTTAGAGTACTGTGTGATGTTCTCACCTTCCTTCATCTTCATGTCATCAAATCTGCCTCTCAAGATTTCAACTCTAGCTCTCATTACATTCACATCACCACCATAGACTAGTGAAAATTTATCCCACATTTGCTTCACTGTAGTGTAATCCTTGACATCTTCAAACTCAACATTAGATAGAGCAGAAAAAATCTCTATCATAGTAATATTGTGTTCATGTTTGTCTCTCAACTGATCAAGAGTCAAAGGTCCAACATTCGGTTGTAAGTAGCCATTGTCTAGTAGATGTATAGAAGATTCTCCAATTTTGAATATGTGAAGCCTCATCCTACTTTTCCATGTTGTGAAGTTATCTTTGTTTAGCTTAGGCACTTCCCTCTTATACATCTTATAATCTTTTTGCTTAAGTCTTTAAAAATGTCCTCCAAGCAACCAATACACTTTGATACCAATTGATAGAATAACTAAGAGGGGGCTGAATCGGTTAAATTAGTTATCCTTTAGTCCAAAATTCCTAGATGTACCTTACAAAACAATTTACATAATTTATGCATCTTGGTAACATAAAATATCAATCTATCAGTTTACTTTACTGAATACTAGTAATTATCCAAATTGTGATTACCAATTAAATCAACTATGTAGTATGTAAAGCATGATAACAAAAAAGTCATAACAAATAACAAATAACATGATGATTTAACATGGAAACCCTGCTAAGGGAAAAACCACCTAGGACTGGTAACTCAAAATAATTAACTTTTTTGAAGTGAGCTTAGTTAGGAGCCAACCCTGTTAAAGGTTACAATGCACATTGTTAGGTGTGACCTAGTTAGTAGAGTTATCACTCATAGTTAACTTTTGACCAACATTATTGGGTCAACAAGATAACAATTTACATTCATGAATGTCATAGGGTAAGACAATAAGACTATTAATTCCACTCGGTTAAGAGATTTTTCTGAATCAATGGTTAAACTAATACAGTTTTGATCTTATTCAAATACAACTCAATTGCAAATATTCAGATCTATACTATGCTCATAAAATCCTCTAATCATTAATCAATTCACTTCCTCAATATTTCTCAACTTACTTCACTCAGTAAATAGTTCTCTGGTGCTCGGTAATGTCTGCAACTCAGTTCTTTCTATAACCAATTTGATCAAGAATGTGTGAATAAAGTCTTCACACAAAATCTCTACATTCTCCTTTTGTCTAGTATGTTTTAAAAATGAAACTCATATCTCTTAAATAGATAAGTAAACCTTTCTCATATCAACCATCATATTTTACCTCTTAATCTCCATCCATTTTTTTGCTGAAACCTTCCTTGGCAGATGTGTCCTTAACATGTTTCAATATCATCCTTTAGATCATCTCTGAATTTTTTCATCCATGGCTCTCGTAACTAACTTCATCCTTTACCTCAAAATCATAACAACTTCCAGCTCATCAATTTTGGTCAGTTGTTCTTAGCATTTAATGTTTTCATCCATAGTCGGTTAATAATGAAATGTTGTTAATATGATTTAGAACAATGGAGAGGGGGGGGGGGGGCTGAATCCATTGTTCTCAGGTCTAGATGTATCAATTAAACATTTAAACACTTCAACAACTTAGATATAACAATCAACAGCTACTTGGTCATTACAAAATGTATATCAGAAACACATAACAGTGTAGTCCACTATCCAACAGTATTTAACTTGCAAAACACAAAAATGTTCAAACCAAAACATTCAAAAAAGAAATAACACCCGCATTTATAGTGGAAACCCAATTTGGTAAAATGATGCAGGGCATAGATGGATGATCCAAACCTACAACTGCCAATTATAACAACAACAATTGTAGAAGAATACAACAAGATAATTTTTCAAAATAGAATTTCATTCAACATGCTCGGCTGTAAGGCCTTCTGGGTTTCGACCTATTACAATGAAATTAAAAAGTATCTTAGTAATCTCCTAGCTATTCTAGCTCTAAAACACATCAGCAACTAATGGAAACACTAAGGCAGATCTGAACTTGAGCTCGCAAGCCTCCAAGCAATCTCCTTGTCTCCAAGTATGCAAACTACTAGCTCTATTGTTACAATATCAAATAAAACATCTGATCTACAAGATCTTGCAAGATCCAATTATGCTTCTAATCTCATGCTACTACAAATCTACCATCCAACTTACTACCAAACATGTACCCAAGCTCTCAATATATAACCAGCTATGCCACAAGTTGGCCAGTCAGGCTTTAATTACAATATAGGTCTAGTTTAAGGAAAGAAACAAAAAATAATGCAAGAATTTTCAAAACTTAATGTGCCTTTGGATTTAGGTCCCAACATGACCCAAAAACATTCCCTTAACTTCTCAAGGCTCCATCTCATAACACAGAACCACACAAGAAGAAACACTCCATGTTTCACATGAAAACTGACAAAAATTAAGTCCCCAAGAAAAATGGTCATAAATTTTTACTCATAATGAATTAGGGCTTGCGCTCTTGGGAAATGGTATTAATTTATTTCCTCTTAAATTCTTTGAGAGCACAAAGGCTGATTCATTAAGGATAAACATCGCTACTACACACAATCAGCTCCAAAACTGTAGGAAAATACTACTCCGATGACAAGTAAAACAGCTCCAACTTTGAAACAGTCCATCCAATGCTTATGAGATCATAGGAGAAGGTTCCAAAATATGTTCTCAACATCATGTAATCTTCACACAACATGAAACCAACAAATGAAATGATTACAAAGAAAAAAATAGAAAATAGGAAATGTTTTTGGTTGATGCAAGATTGCTCAAAGCCTGAGATGCTCCTGCATTAGACACCCCAGGTAAATAAAAATAAAGTTCTCATGAAATTTTGAGGGGAATAAAAATAGGTATTCCATATTTATTCTTAACCCATATCTCCTCTTGTCCTTCATTCCATGTTGTCTTTACTTTATCCACTGTCACACTCAGCAAATCATCTTGTCTTGCACTTTTCTCATCTTTCCCTTTTGCTACTGACTGAAACTGATTCTGACCATCTTTTCTACTTTTGATTACACCATCACTTCAGTGAATCACATCTTCTCTAGACTTACTAATTATCTTGACATCATCTGTAGTCCTCTTTGTCACTAGCGCCATCATTTATTGCACTATCTTTGTCAAAAAGTCCATCTACCTCTTAATCTCTATAAACTCCTCAACTATGGCATTCTCCTTTCCTTTCAAACTTAGCTTCCTTTCATCTACATGAATAGGTTCATCAACTCTCTACTCCTAATGTTTTTCATAAGGATAACATCTGATAACTCCACATTCCTTAGCTCCAACTTCCTACAAATGTAACAACTTATGCCTGGATCCACCATGCATTACCACATATGTATTCACATGACCATCAAACATAACATGTCTATCAAATTGCCAAGGTCTCCCAAGAAACAAATGAAAAGCATCCATAGGCAATATATCACACAATATTTCATCATGATAAGATCCAATCTGAAAATTAACCAAGCATTGATCTTCAATCCTAACCTTAGACACATCTTGTATCCAACTAATCTGATAAGGATTAGGATGTTTCCTTCTTTCCAAATTCAACTTACTAACCATTTCTTCTAAAACAAAATTCTCATAATTACCACCATCAAATATAACATTACATACCTTATCCTTGCACTTACATCTAGTTCTAAACAAATTTCTTCTTTGTACTAGTTCCTGGACACATGTAGCCAACCTCCTAGTGAGAAGAAATTCACCTTGTTCTACAACATTCTCAATGTCTTCTTCAGTAGTTAGTGAAACTCTTTTCTTAGGAAATTCAAAACTTCTATGACCTTGTTCACCACATTAATAACAAGGAAAAGTGAACTCATTTCTCCTTCTCCCTCTCTGTTCAACATTGTAGTTATTAGTAGCTGGACCACTGCTAGATCCTTCATTAGTCTTCTTAGGATTTCCTCCAGCAACTGTTTCATCAGTCTTTCCACTTTTGTTCCTATTATTTTGTCTTCTTTTAAACCTCTTGTTCATCTTCTCCTCAATCTTCAATGCCATTAGATAAGAATCTTCTATAGTGGCATTCTAAATAGTAAGTAGCTCTTATTGAATACTGGGTCTCAAGCCATAAATATACCTAGCAACCTTCTCTTTATCAGCTTCAGAATGACCGGTCCTAATCAGGAATCTATAAAACTCTTTAGTATAATCTTGCACTAATTTTTTTGTCTCCTTCAAAGCTTGCATATTTTAAACATCTCCAATTCATAATCCACTGGAATGAATTGCTTCTTCAACATGTCAACCATTTGATTCCATCTAGTGATATTTTCTTTTCCTCTTCTACTTCTTTCCTATTGAACTTCTCTCCACCAAATATTTTCATGAACCTTCAACTTAGTCCTTACAAATCAAACTCTATCAAGATCTTCTATTTCTTCATATTCAAAGTATTAATCTATCTCATTAATCCAATCAGTCAACTCTTCTGGCCTAAGGCTTCCAACAAATGGTAGAAACTTCAATCTTAGGTCTTTTCCCAATCTTAGACATAACCTTCAGGATTCTACTTTCTTCTAGATCTCTGACTTCTTCTATAGCTTCTTCAAATTGATCTTCTTCAGACTCATCACTTTAATTCTTCATGGTAGTCTTCTTTCTCAATTCCTCTTTTAGATCTTGCACTTGTTTCTACAAATCCCTAAAATCATCAAGACTAAATTCTCTAGCAGGTTCTTCCTCTGAGATCTCACGAGCTCTCCTTGGAGGCATCTTCAATACAAGGTCCTGGTGCAAATAGCCTCAACTAGTTTACACACTCAAGATCTTCAAGCTCTGATACCACTTGACTCAGGGCATGGATGGATGATCCAATAATGGATGGTCCAAACCTACAACTACTAATTATAACAACAACAATTGCAGCTAAATACAACAAGATAATGATTCAAAACATAATTTCATTCAACATGCCCGGCTGTAAGGCCTTCTAGGTTTTGACCTATTAAAATGAAATTAAAAATTATCTCAGTAATCTCCTAGCTAGTCCATCTTTGAAACACATTAGCAATTGATGGAAACACTAAGGCAAATCTGAACTTGAGCTCGCAAGCCTCCAAGCAATCTTCTTGTCTCCAAGTATGCAAACTACTAGCTCTGTTGTTAGAATATCAGATAAAACATCTGATCTACAAGATCTCATAGGATCCAATTATGCTTCTAATCATGCTACTACCAATCTACCATCCAACTTACTACTAAACATCTACCCAAGCTCACAATATATAGCCAGCTAAGCCACAAGTCGGCCAGTCATGCTTTAATTACAATATAGGTCCAGTTTAAGGAAAGAAACAAAAACTAATGTAAGAATGATCAAAAATTAATGTGCCCTTGGCTTTAGGTCCACACATGACCCAAAAACATTCCCTTAACTTTTCAAGGCCCCATCTCATCACACAGAACCACGCAAGAAGAAACACTCCATGTTTCACATGAAAACTGGCAGAAAATAGGTCCCCAAGAAAAATGGTCATAACTTTTTACTCATAATGAATTATGGCTTTCACTCTTGGGAAATGGTATTAATTTAGGTCCTCTTAAAGTCCCTAAGAGTTCAAAAGATTATTCATTAAGTATCAACATTGCCACTATGCACAATCAGCTCCAAAACTGCAAGAAAATACTGCTCCAACGACAAGTAAAACAACTCCAACTTTGAAACGGTCCATCCAATCCTCATGAAATCATAGGAGAAGGTTCCAAAATAGGTCCTCAACATCATGTAAGATTTTTAAAACATGAAAAAACAAATGAAATTATTACAAAGAAAATAATAGAAAATAGGAAATGTTTTTGGTTGATGCAAGATTGCTCAAAGCCCGAGATGCTCCTGCATCAAAAAAACCACTTTGTAACATGTTACTAATATTTTCAATCTTCTAAAGTAAGCTCTATGAAAAGAAAACCCTGTCAAAGGTTTACAAACACACTGCTAGGTGTGACCCTATTAAAGGATTTCAATCACCCTGTTAGGAGTGTCCCTTGTTAGAGGACTTAAGTACATTCTATTAGAATGCAACCTTGATCAAAGGATTTATAAAATGACTGTTAAATCAACCTTGATTAAAGGATTTAATCTAATATAATGGTTAGAAAGTAACAACAGTGTTTATTTGAAAACATACAACTTACTTTGTAAATAACAGATCCAATTCTTACATATATATGTTGGCTTACTGATTGGATTCCATTTCCATCTCCATCATTGATCTACTTGGAAATCCCTTCAATCAATCACAAATTTGATCAAATCCTTCTCCTTTAGCCTTTTTTCTTATTCAATCAATAACAACAACAACTCCAACATCTCTCTTTCAACCTCATACTCAAGTTTCCTTAATACCTCTTTGATAGGTAGATCCATCTTTTGCCACTTAATCTCCTATGTAGATCTTAGGTTTAGGTCAGATTCATCAAATCCTTCCAAAATTATGTTCTTCATCCATCCTTCTAGAAGCATCTCTAATCTCCTTATTGAAATCACAATAAAATAATGTACAATGCATTAAATGCTCCATACAGACAATTAATAAAGTCAATATGATTTACATAATCCAAGATTTCAACTATGTTAGCTAGGAATCTGAATTCTTCCTCAAATATAAATTACTAATGCTCGGTCAATACTATGTTCAACTCCTCGGTCATCACTATGTAGTTCGGTCACCACTTGAAACTATTTCCCTTGGCTAATGTTGTCTCCCTCAGCAATAGACTGATGTTCGGCCAACACTAAATTTACTCGGCATATACTGGCTTTGTCAACACTAACATCATGTGGCTCAAACTAGATTTATTCACTTTTTCTTAGTTAAGCCTACTTGTTCAGTCTTGCTTCTCACTTAGATAAACAATACATTATCTTATCAGTGTGCCACATAATCAAGTACTCATTGAAGTATCAAATAACTCAACCTTTCTCTAGGTTCTATTGTTATCACCCTTTCCCTAATCCTTCTCAATAATCAAATAGATATAGTACTTTCTTAGATAACAATAGTCTTACTAGTTAAGGTTTGACATCAATGACAATACAACAATTTCTTCAATTATAGTTTCCAACAATCTCCCTATTTGGCATTAATGGCAACACCACATGAATAACACATGATTCACCAACCAATCCAAAACTTGTCTATGCATCAAAAACATTTGTAATATCCTTAGCTTCATTCTGATTTTGAATCTCGTTAGCCTTTCTTGCTTGACTGTCCATGTAGTAACTCCCAAAGAATCTTTTCTATGTCCCTTTCCTCTAAATCTCTTCCTATTTCTTGATCTTCCATGAAATCTCACCATGTTTTTTCATCTTACTCATCTTCCTCTTTGACAATAATACCAAAGTAGCAACTAGAACTTGCATCTTTCAGATGTAGATGTCATCTTGTTAGTTCAGTAAAAATATTTCTCCCTCTGTCATCTTGATTATGACTGATTATCATCTTTGTTTTACTTTTCACAACTCTAGGCTACTCCTAAAGTGTGACCTTTTCTGCATCAATTTGTCAGATACTCTTTGCAGCACATTTGATGTAGTGCTCCTAGCTTGACTAGGCAACCTCAGTTAGGGGAAGAACCTCTAATTTTCCTCTCTTATACTCATGAGATTCTTCAGGTAAAGCTTTGGTGAATATCTCTACTAGTTGTTCCTTTGTATTTACATATTCCAATCTGGCCTCTTTATCTTGTACCAATTCCCTCAAGTAATGATACTTGATGGCAATATATTTGGTCTTTATGTGCATCACTAGATTCTTTGATATGTTGATAGCACTTGTGTTGTCATAGTATATGAGAACTAGTTTAGTGATCTCTTCTTTCATGCCTTTCAACAACTAATTAATCCATATCAAGTTTGAACAATTCACTACAGCTGCTACATACTTGGCTTCAGCTATAGATTGGGAAATGAAATTTTGTTTCTTTCTTGTCCATGAAACTAATCTCTGTCCAAGAAAGAAAGCTCCACCGCTAGTAATCTTTGTGTCATCCACATTTCCTACCCAGTCTGCATCAGTATAGACTCTCAGTTTAAATCTTTCATGCTTCTTGTAGTATAGTCCATAATCTGCAATCCCTTTCAAGTATCTCATTATCCTCTTTATAGCCATCATATGAGTTTCCTTAGGATTGGCAAAGAATCTTGCCACAATCCCAACTGATAGAGAAATATCTGGTCTATTGTGAACAACGTATTGCAACTTTCCAATCATGGACCTATACAAAGTTTGGTTTACTTCAGCAACATCATCATTTTTAGACAATTTCTATCCAGTAGCCATGGGATTACTTATTGGCCTTGAGACCTCCATACTAAAGGTTTTCAATATTTCTTTAACATATTTAGACTGTGTGATAAACATACCTTTCTCCATCTAATAGACTTGCAAGCCAACAAAGAATTTTATCTCCACAAACATTGACATTTCAAATTTAGTTTGCATCTCATTTGAAAATTTCTTACACAGGGCATCTTGTCCACCAAATATGATATCATCTACAAAATTCTTAGCTAACAAGATTCCTTTACCTTCTTCATCTTTCATGTACAGATTGTTGGTGTCATTTTTCCTTGAGAATCCAATCTGTATCAAGTAATTATGCAGCCTCTCATACCATGCTTTGGGGGCTTGCTTCAATCCATACTGTGCCTTATTTAGTTTGCAAACCATGTGTCTCTTGTTTGGATCAACAAATCCTTCAAGTTTCTTAATGCACACTTCTTCTTCTAATATACCATTCAAAAATGCAAACTTGACATCCATTTGGTATACCTTGAAATCTTTGTAGGCAGCATATGCAAGTAAAGTTCCCACTCCTTCTAATCTTTCTAGAGGGGAAAATGTATCCCCATAGTCTATTTCATCTTCTTGTGCATAGCCCTTGCATACCAGCCTTGCTTTGTTCCTTGTGATTTGTCCATGTTCATTAAGCTTGTTTCTAAATACCCATTTTGTTCCTATAACAATTTTGTTTTTCGGTCTCGACACTAGAACCTAGGTATCATTCTTTTCTATTTGGTCTATCTCCTCATTCATGGCTTGAATCTAGTCTTCATTTTCTAATGCCTCCCTTATTGTCTTAGGCTCAAATTCACACAATAAGATGTAGGAGCTATTAAATTTCTTCTAGTGAGAACTCTAGTTTTTTGTCTCCAATTATTTTCTCAAGCTTGTGATGTCTCCTTACATACTGTGCCAAAGTAGGTTCTACTTTCTTTTCTCCTTGCTCTTCAGGTTCATCAATAAGATTATCAAATTCAGCCTTTCATTGCTCGTCAACCTCTTCCTGATGCTAGACAACATCCTCCTATCACTCGACATTATCTCCCTGATGCTCGACATTTTCTCCTTGAGTTCAAAATTTCTTACCCAAGACTCTACATCAGGTGCAAGTGTGCTACTTTCTTTTCCTTCTTCTATATATACAAAAGATCTATAATCTTTTGGGTCTCTTTTTCTTTCCTGTTCATTTTGTTCTACATATTCATCGGCCTTCACATTTACACTTTCCACAATTTTGTTAGTGTTAGAGTTCAAACACTTGTAAGCTTTAATCTTTGTGGAATAACCTAGGAATATGCCCTCATCACTTTTAGCATTAAACTTTCCATTCCTATTATCTTTTAGTATATAGCATTTTCTCCCAAAAATTCTAAAGTATTTTACATTAGGTGCATACCTGTACCATAATTCATAAGGTATAACATTTGTACCTTTTCTAATCTATACTCAATTTAAGGTATAAACAACTATAATTGCAACTTCTTTCAAGTACTTTTGTGCAACATTATTCTCAATCATTAGTGTTCTTGCACAATCCATGATAGATTTGTTCCTTCTCCCTACTCTACTATTCTGTGGAGGTGTTCTAGGTGCAGACATCTTTCTTTTGATTCCTGTATCATTGTAGAAGAGATTGAACTCATTTGATATAAACTCTCCACCTCAGTCAGATATTAGATGCTTTAGGTTCCTACCTGTCCCCTTTTCAATGTTAGCCAAATACCACTTAAATAACTAAAATGCATCAGATTTTTCTTTTAAAAAACATTACAGTCATCATCCTAGTACAATTATCAACAAACAAAATAAAGTATATAGTACCACAATATATTTGTACACCAATAGGTCCACAAAGGTCAGTATGAACCAAATCTAAAATATTTTTAGAAGTAAAAGTCTTGCTCTTGAAACTAGACCTTGTCATTTTACCCAACTGACATTGTTTCCACATTACATTATTAGGTTTCTTCAATCTCGGTAGTCCTCTCACTTTCTTCTTTTTACTAATATCTACCAGATTGTCAAAGTTAAGATGACATAGCCTCTTATGCCATAACCATATGTCATCAAGTTGTGCAATCAAATATGTCTCTTCAGATAGGTCTAGATAGAAAAAATTACCTTTTGTCTATTCTCCACTTCCAATCAATTTAGCAGTGGCATCAAATATTTTAGCCTTCCTATGATGAAACTCCACTCGGTAACTAGTTCTATTAAGTTGTGCAACACTTAGAAAATTATAGTTAAGACCTTCAACCCAATAAGAATTTTCACAAGTGATCTTAACAGTCAACTTAATTAATCCTCTACCCTTTACAAGACATGGTGCATCATTACCGAACTTAACACTTCTACCTTTGTAATGATCTAGGGTATCAAACTTACTTTTGTCACCAGTCTTGTGGTGTTAGAAACCACTATCAATAATCCATTTATCACCTTTGTTTACATAGGATACAAGTGCAATTTTATCATCTTCATCAAACTCATCTTTCATAGCAACATAGACCACTTCAATTTCAAAATCATCATTATTAGTGTCAGTTTCTTCTTTAGCAATATAACAGGATTTCTTACCTTTATCCTTGTAGTCCTTGTACCTTCAGTAACCTCTATTTTCTCTCTTATCTTTGTGCTTTCTTTCTCTTTCCGCATCCTTGTCATCCCTATTAGGACATCTTGTAGCTATATGGCCAACTTCATTACATGAGAAACATATGATAGAGATTTTACCTTTGTACTTTCCTTTTCCTCTTTTCAATCTTCTGGCCATAAGAGCTTCAAGATCCTCTAGGTCATCATCAGATGTGTCACTATCACTTTCACTCTCACTGATGCATCTTTCTTTTTCCTTTTTAGACTTATTCAGAACCATTTGTGACTTGAATGCAGATTCAACATTAGAAATAGTGAAGTTATCATAATTAGAAAGCTCAAAAGTAGTAAACTTACCAACAAGACCTTCCAGTGTTAGAGCATTACCAGGGTTACATCTAGATTCTTGAATTGCTAAAATTTTGATGACATAAATAGGGCGCAAAGTCCTCAATACTTTTCCAATAACAGTCTCATCATTAATAGTTCCATTAGCTCCTCTAATAGAATTTACAACCTCTTTGATCCTACCACAATATTGAGCAATATTCTCACCTTCCTACATTTTCATTTCATCAAATTTACCTCTCAGGCTTTCAGCTTTTTCCCTTAGTACATTCACATCACCACCATAGATTTTTGCAAGAGTGTCCCACATTTTAGTTTCATTTGTGCAATCTTTAATGTCCTTAAATTCAAGATAACTTAAGGTGGATGCAATCTCCAACATTTCTTGGTTGTGTTCTTGTTTAGCTCTCATCTCCTCAATAGTCAAAGGTGTAACAGGTGTATCATAGTCATGTTCAACATAATATTTCACTGAGTCACCAATACCAGCTAGATGCAGTTTCATCATACTCTGCCATGTGGGGAAGTTCTCCTTATTCAACTTTGGCACCTCCTTTTTATACATCCTGATCATTTTCTTCAAGTACCTTTAAACTTGTTCTCTATAAGCACCAACAACTCTGATACCAATTGTTAATATGATTTAGAAAAATAGAGAGGGGGGGTTGAATTAGTTGTTCTCAGGTCCAGATGTATCAATTAAACTTTTAAACACTTCAACAACTCAGATCTAACAATCAACAACTACTCGGTCATTAAAAAATGTATACCAGAAACATATAATAGTGCAGTCCACTATCCAATAGTATTTAACTTGAAAAACACAGAAATGTTCAAACCAAAAAATTCACACAAGTATTAATACTAGGATTTATAATGGAAACCCAATTCGGGAAAAACCACTTTGTAACATGTTACTGATATTTTCACTTTTCTAAAGTGAGCTCTGTGAAAGCCAACCCTGTCAAAGGTTTACAAACACAGTGCTAGGTGTGACCCTATTAGGAGTGTACCTTGTTAGAGGACTTAAGTACATTCCATTAGAATGAAAAATTGATCAAAGGATTTATACAATGACTGTTAAGTCAACCTTGATTAAAGGATTTAAACTGATACAATGGTTAAAAAGTAATAGCAGTGTTTCATCTAAAAAACATACAACTCACTTTGCAAATAACAGATCCAATTCTTACATATATATGTTGGCTTACTGACAGAGTTTCATTTCTATCTCCATCACTGATCTACTCAGAAATCCCTTCAATCAATCATAACTCTGATCAACTCCTTCTTCAGCCTTTCTGCTTATTCAGTCAATAACAACAACAACTCTAGCATCTCTCTTTTAGCCTCATATTTAGGTTTCCTTAATACCTCTTCGATAGGTAGATCCATCTTCTACCGCTTAATCTCCTTTGTAGATCTTAGGTTTAGGTCAGATTCATCAAATCCTTCGAACATTATGTTCTTCATCCATCCTTCTAGAAACATCTCTAATCTCCTTATTGAAATCATAATAAAATGGTTTACTATGCATCAAATGCTCCATATTGATAATTAATAAAGTCAACATGATTTACATAATCCAAAAATTCAACAATGTCAGCTAGGAATCTAAATTCTTCCTCAAATGCAAATTAGTGATGCTCGGTCAATACTGTATTCAACTCCTCAATCATCACTACGTAGCTTAGTCACCACTTGAAACTGTTTCCCTCAGCTAATGTTGTCTCCCTTGATAATAGACTAATGTTCGGTCAACACTGAATTTACTCGGCATATACTTGCTCGATCGACACTAACATCACTCAGCTTAAACTAGATTTCTTTACTTTTTCTTAATTAAGCCTACTTGTTCAATCTTGCTTATCACTTAGATAAACAATACATTATCTTATCATTGTGAGACACAATCATGTACTCATTGAAGTGTCAAATAACTCAACCTTTCTCTAGGTTCTATTGTTATCACCCTTGCCCTAATCCTTCTCAACAATCAAATAGATATAGTACTTTCTTAGATAGCAATAGTCTTACCAGTTAAGGTTTGACATCAGTGACAATACAACAATTGCTTTAATTGTAGTTTCCAAAAAATACATCGGTGATAACTAACTCAGTTATTACTGTCACTCAATATACACTGCACTGGCTCGGTGTATACATAAGTCTTCAATTACCAACCACATTGACTTGTTCAATTCAAATCTCTTCTTCATAATAGATTAATGTAATATGCTCAAGTCAATAATATAAATCCATAGACTCATGAATAAGTCACCCAATTGTTTACCTTATCCTTATCTATCATATCCATCTTTCCTTATGTAGATATCTCATTTCTTCATCTTTTCTTCCTTCTACTTATGTTCAGATGTTTGTAACTATCATGATAAGTATTGTCAAAAATAGTTGAGATCAATGACAACATATTGATTGATTTAATCATCTTACATATCACTTTAGTAGCTCGATGATCTTTAATCACTATTCGTTCAGTTCATCTAGATATTCAATCAAATATAGATCATCAAGCTCAACCCCCAAGCAAAAGAAAGACACTACAAGGAAGAAAGGATCAAGTGAATAGGGCACAACAAAGCCAAATGTGCCTAAGGAATTAGAGGCTGAGACAAAAGCACCGGAAGACCCCAAGCTAGTAGAGACTACCAACACTGACACCACAACCAAAGCATAAATACAATCGACCAAGACACTAGTCACTGAGTAGTAGAAAGAATAAAGTGTGTCAACCGAGCCAGAACAGACAAACATAGAGACAAAATCTCTAGTTTCTTTTGTTAAAATGTCACCAAAAGAGAAGGAGAAGAAAAATAAGCATGGAAAAGGACCAGTCACATTAGATGAGATTATAGAGATCCTAGAATGTGACCCAAGAATATTGGATCCTGATGAACTTAGAAAATATGGGGAGTTATGCACGAGGAAGGAAGCACAAGAGAAACTAAGAAAGGAGAGTAAAATAAAAGATATTCTAGAGGAGGTTAGAGACATCCTTCAACAAGTTTTTCCTAAGATCACAATAAATTAGGACACTCCCATTTTAGATCAACTTGCATCTCTAACAAGTCACATCAATGCCCCTGATATTGATGCTGAGAAAAGAATTGAAGAAAGGGTTGAAGCAATGATTCAGATGAAATTAGCAAAGAAAATCATTCAAGAAGTGGCTATCAATAAGGTGAAGTTATTTGAGGTAATAACCGAGATTCAATCTATTACTCAGAGAATTGTACAAAATTTGTTTAGGTTAAGTACTATATACCAATTCACTGCTAAGGTCAGTGAAAAAATTAATAAGTTAGATGAAGATATCATGGTTAGTGAAAATGCATCTATAACCAAGCCTAATGCTTTTCACAAGCATATACTAAAAGTTCAAGAACTAAGGCAGTTGAGATCGGACTTGAGGAAGCATGAAGATACCATAAGTGACCAAGTCACTAAGCTACAAGTCGAGCTGCTTCCATGCCTAAAAATCATGGAGAGAGACATTGAGAAGGCTAGAGCCTTAGTAGCTACCCTAGAGATATTAGTTTTGGAAAATATTTTTGATATGCATGCACAAGTCGGTCTAGAGCACATTTCTCTTGATAACTTGAAAGAGGAATGGGAAAAACTCTTGGCTTCATTGCAAAAAACCCACAAGCACATTTTTGACAAGCTGTAAGTACATTTTTGTTTTGGCATTAATTTCCAAAAGGGAGAAAATAATGTATATGCCACTATGTACTTCACACCACCAGGAGCATGCACAAAGGGGGAGTTTTGAAGAATTTTGAAGAGTTTGTAAAGAAAGAGAGTCTATGTATATAATTTTTATTATATGGCATTAGTAAATATTTGAGTTATTCAGTACATATACATAAGGTTTTGATACTAATGCCAAAGGGGGAGATTATTATCTCTATTTGAGCATTAAGTATTGCCATTAGTATCAAATGAGTCCAGTCGGTAATCTAAGTTACTTAATTGGTAAAGGTTGGAATAAGAAGTTAAACAAGTCATTCGATTAAACTTACAAAGCCTTAACACCGAGCATATACAAGGAAGAGCTTTAAGCTAAAAGATTATAGGTTTAATTGAGCATGTTTACCGAGCATCAGTAATTACTGAGTACCAAACTAGTGATCATAGAGCATCAGTAATTACTACGTACCGAGCTAGTGATCACCGAGCATTCTACACACCGAGCATCAATTATTCACCAAATAATAATTGCAGTGATTATCGAGTTATTCAGGAAATGACATAGTAATCAGAAATGGAACATATCTCTAGATGAAAATAGTTTACATGCATCTATAAATGGTTTACCAAGATCGAGACACATTTAATATGGATGTAATCATTTAATTTTGTGATGATTCCTATTTAACAATTAGATCTAGGTTATTTTTGTACATAGTTGATCTTAGGTTTTCTAATATGTTGTAACCCTAATTATGTCAAAGTAGTTTGATATATAATTGTAAAAGATGTTATTTTAAGTATGCATGATATATGAGATCATGATGTAGTGGCCGCACACTAGACATCAGAAATCAGACAAGGGTTTACATGATAGAGAAGTTTATCGAAGATAGTATCAGTTTATTAGAAACATACAAGGCTGCTGAGCAAGACAAAAGATTGTATTCATCACATTGAGGTGATATTTGATTGTTATTTTATAGATCTAATTCAAACAAGCATAAGTTTTCATTTACAAATATTATACTATTATCAATTTGATCATTGTAGTAGGTTTTAAATCTCTTAACAGAGTAGGCTCAACTGTCTTATGTAAATCTCTTAACCGAGTGCACACATAATTTGTGCTGCTAAAATCCTTTAACAAGGTATATCTAGTCAATCTTATGTTACTCCTAATAGGGTAAGATCATCAGAAGTGATCGACAATTGTAGCCTTAATTGACATACTTTTTTTAATGCAGTAGTGAAGAATTTGTGTGTGTCATCCCCGCCACATTTTTTACCTTCTAAAAAGGGTTTTTGCGTAACCAAAATACTTGAGTCATGAGTTAACAATTTCATGTATGATTTATTTTTTTGTTTACGTGCATTTTATATTTACAAGTTATTTGATTATATGTTACAAACAATGGACTCAGTCAGTTAGTTAAGCCCTACTATTCCACATTGATTAGTTTTAAAAGTTTTTGAGGGTACTGATTCACCCCTCCCCTCTCATTACTATATATTTCCTATCCCAACAAAAAGTGCTTAGTAAAGTCTTATGAAGGTTATTTCCCCCTTTATCAACAATGTATAAATGAAAAAAAATTGAAGTGTCAATCTTCTAACATTAGTCACCAAAACATGAAATAAACACCCACTCAATCACCACTTCCCAATCTATTAATTGTAGAATCATTCAATCATCTTTTAGTAACACTTGAAATCATTGAATCATGATAGCATTCATATACTACTAATTTGGAATCAAGAAAAGAAGTCAACAATCAATGGGTGGTCCCACAATAGTGTGTCCCACTTTTTGGCCAACTTTGACACAGAGATCAACATTTTAAGAAAATACTTCACTTTCGAACACCTATTGCCGCAAAACTATTAGGAATTTGAAGATTATGTAAACAAGAGTCTTTTAAAATTTTCTTTCTAGTTTCTAAATATATATTTTTAAGAACAAATTAAAATTTATTTTTCCTTCTCCTTCAAAAAGTGGTATGTGTGAAAAAATTGTGTTTTTAAGGAGTTATTGTCACTTGGATCAACATTACTTTTTTTAAAAAATATGATAATGATGTAATTCTTTTGATATTATATTTGTAACTTCAATATCTAAAGGATGAAATTGGTTTCATTCATTTTGGATCAATATTTCATAGTTTATTAAGTTCTAAAGTGACAGTGACTGTAATTTATACATAAGGTCACTTGGATCTCTCTAACTTGATCTATGTATATCAAAATTTATTTTTTATTTTTCTTTTTTATAGAAAGGTAACACAAATACTCTTTTCCTACATATTTTTCATAATTTGTTTTTGTAATTTACTATTTTTCTTGAAGTCTTGAAGAGACAGGTTGTTGAATAATCAAACAACCTATGTTTAGTTAAAGTAATATTTAAAAGTGATAATGAGCTCAATATGTATTAAAATTATATTCATTAAAAATATTATTCTGAATAGCATCATACTACATATATAGGTTTTCAAATGGATTCATTTGATCTACCAAAAGATAAAGTCGAAGTTATTTTTTGTCATTGTTTTAATAGGTACAAAGGAGACTCCATTGTAGGTATGAATGAGGAGCATAGATGTTATATCAACATTTTTTTAATCTAAGAGGCTTTGAGCTAACCATTTTCAATTAATTCTTTCAAATGGAACCTCTCAAGGCCTAAATCATCTTATTTTATTAAAAATATGTTATTTCAGCAAAAATCAACATGTCTAAAAAAGTGGGACACACTATTGTGGGGTCACCCCAATTCTTTCATCAACTCAATCACTCTATATTAAACATTGATTCATAGAATGTGAGAAGAGAATACAATCATAAGAAAGGTAGTCATACTCACAACACTAATTATATGTTATTGTCACTTGAGTTATTGTCACAACAATAAGGCTTTGAGTTATTGTCACTTGGATCAACATTACTTTTTTTTTAGAATATGATAATGATGTAATTCTTTTGATATTATATTTGTAACTTCAATATCTAAAGGATGCAATTGGTTTCATTCATTTTGGATCAATATTTCATAGTTTATTAAGTTCTAAAGTGATAGCAACTGTAATTTATACATAAGGTCACTTGGATCTCTCTAACTTGATCTGTGTATATCAAAATTCATTTTTTCTTTTTCTTTTTATAGAAAGGTAACATAAATACTCTTTTCGTACATATTTTTCATAATTTGTTTTTGTAATTTACTATTTTTCTTGAAGTCTTGAAGAGACGGGTTGTTGAATGATCAAACAACCTATGTTTAGTTAAAGTAATATTTAAAAGTGATAATGAGCTCAATATGTATTAAAGTTATATTCATTAAAAATATTATTCTAAATAGCATCATACTACATATATAGGTTTTCAAATGGATTCATTTGATCTGCCAAAACATAAAGTCGAAGTTATTTTTTGTCATCATTTTAATAGGTGCAAAGGAGACTCCATTGTAGGTATGAATGAGGAGCATAGATGTTATATCAACATTTTTTTAATCTAAGAGGCTTTGAGCTAACCATTTGCAATTAATTCCTTCAAATGGAACCTCTCAAGGCCTAAATCATCTTATTTTATTAAAAATATGTTATTTCAGAAAAAATCAACATGTCTAAAAAAGTGGGACACACTATTGTGGGGTCACCCCAATTCTTTCATCAACTCAATCACTCTATATTAAACATTGATTCATAGAATGTGAGAAGAGAATACAATCATAAGAAAGGTAGTCATACTCACAACACTAATTATATGTATTGTGGACAAACATTGTTAATTAGATACCATGCTATGGGTTTCCATTTATAGAAGATAATTCTATGTACACTTGCATACCTCTCATTTAACATTAATTTCATGATTATTTGCCTTAGTATTATAGGTATATTTATGATTCAGACATGGTTGATATAGCATATGTGTAAGAAATTCTATGTATTTTTATATTCTCTATCTGTGGTAAGTTTCAATGACAAGGGAAATGATTGATTATAGGGAGGGGGCGGTGATGGGGTCATCTCTTAAGAATTCCACCTCATTGTATATGATGGTGGAGTCCCCTGAGTGAAATAGATGAGAAATGGGACTAACTTAGTGGTTATAAATGATGCACTTTCTAGGAAGCTCATTATAAAAATTGCTTATGACGTCTATCGTGGAAAATGAGTGCATAAGGATGTTTAGTTAATTGAACAAAGTTTTTGAATCAATTGAAACATAAGGTTGTTAAATCATTGGCTAGTGAATAGTGTGGGAAGGTGTTGTAATGTTTGGGTATGCAATTTCATGAAAAATTGAGAGGTGAATGGAAGTTTGAAGTAGGAAAGATAAATGGTAGAAACATGAAGGACAAGGGTGGACTATTGGTTTGTATCTTTAAAGTGTGTAGAAGTGTTAAATGTCAAATTCAAGGGAGAAAGACATGTGTCTCCTCATTTTTACATTTACAATTATTCATGGTTCTTTTTTTTTTTTTTTGTGGGGGGGGGGGGGTGGTGGAGATAGTTGGTTTGACTAAAATTTTTAAAAATATATAATGTATTTTTAAATTTGTTGTAAATGAAATTTTTCTTTACAACATAAATCTAGAATAATAAAAAGGAAAGGAAAATATATTTTTAAAATTCCAAAAGTAAAGAATTGGGAAATAGCAATGTTAAGATTCATATTATACTATAAAAGAAATGTGTGAATGCTAAAAGGTGTAGACAACAATACCCTTTAAAAAAAATCTTAAAGCACGTATGATAGAATGATTGAATGAGCTAAACAAAAGGAAGAAAAAAAATAATTAGGTCTTATTTACAACTTTTTGGTAGTATTATGTCAAATAGATGACCACAAATAACAATGTATGATAGTATGTAACCTTTTCCATGTCAACACAACCATATTCAATCAAGTGTGTACAAGTATTTTTTTCATTTTTAATTGCTACTTCTAATAGTTCCACTTGTAACAATCCATGTGCTTAGATTGTCTACAATGGGATAAGGTGGTTGCATAAATCTAAGCAAGACGATAGTGAAAACAATATTAAAAAAAATTGAATCTACAAAACACATTTTTTCCCCCTCATTCATTGTGGATTACAACAACGAAGCCACAAATCGTGAAGATCAACTATTGAAAATTTAGTTAAAATTTGATGTCATTTTCCAAATCTAAAAATAGTACGACATGAAATTTTGCATCGAGTTTAGCTATGTCCCAAACATGCATGGGTGAACCCAATTGTTTTGTTGTTTTTAAATTCACTCTTCTTTTTTTGTATGCCACTGTGCACTATTCATCATGTAGAGCATGTAAAGGTAGTTAGCAAGTGAGCCTATATTGTGTCATGTTTATTTGTGTCAAATGTTGTCTAAAAATGTTGTGTACACATGAATAATTGTTTTCATACCCGAATGTGGCTACATCCACTCAGTCTTGTACTTTATTAATGGATATTTTCACTTGGTATAGTTTTGGAGTTATGAAGCATCCTTTACACCTAACATGTGAAACATGCATGTTAATTTTACTAGTTTAATTATGTTTATCATAAACTTGTAATGAATTTTCATAACTGGGTAAGTGCACCAAGATGGTGTACAAAAAGGGGGTATAAGTGGCCACTTTATTTTTTATGAAATTGGGTAAACCTGAACTTCAAAGAGAAATTGGAGGGTCTTGCACTCAAAATTAGAAGATGTGTAAAGAATAAAAATTGTAGTACTCTAAATATAGTTTCTAAAATACTATTTTTTTAAAACAATAGATGAGATTAAGAGGTTCAAACACTTCATGCACAAAAAATTATTCTTAATTTTTTCAGAAAAACATAACATAGTTGTTTCTGTGCGCTCAACAAAAGATATAGTTAGATTTAGTATTTTGCAAAACTGTTTAGAAGGATGGTAGGAAAGAATGAGATCTAAAAGTGGTATATTTTTTCATAATTTTCTGTCGAGTACTTTTTTAATGATTTTTTGAAGTGACCGCATCCTAAAAAATATGGTACCTGTTCATGCATTAGGCATAACTTGCATCAAAATAATAAAAAATGTAATCTTTTTTCTAAAGTGTATAGATTCAAGTGTAGAACAATAATATGTAATTTATTTTGCAATTGTTCAAGTAGATCAAAATTTATTAAAAAAAAGGTAGACATATGTCTGTGAGGCCTGTCAAGACATTGGTAAAGAAAATCAAATTTCACTATGTTGATGTTGTTCAAAAATTGAAAAAATTATATGGTTATAAAGATGACAAGATGTGTGAGAATATGGTGGTAATTTTAGAGATACCCACTTGATCATTTGTAAACCTGATGAGGATGAAGTTGATAATTCATGTTGGAAGATGAAAAAATGTGTAAATGGACTAAAATGGAGGGAAAATGGGCTTTCAAGCCTTAGGGTCATTTATCAAACCTTTTTCCAAGCCTAAAACGGTTATGGGTTTTGGTGTCCATCATAACACGCTCAGGTTTTGAAAAGAAAAAGTACATTTAAAGCCTTTCATAATGCCTACATATTTTGGAGATGTAAAGCCATGCCTATTATCATTTCCTCTCTCTCTCTCATCTTTCATCCCTCATGAACTTCTCTATATGTTATGAGCCATTATTATTTTTCTTTATCTCTATCTCATCTCTCTCCCCCTCCCTCTACTCTTTTCATCATGTATCTCTTCTCCTTCTCATACCCTCTCTCTCTCTCTCTCTCTCTCTCTCTCTCTCTCTCTCTCTCTCTCTCTCTCTCTCTCTCCTCACTTCATCCCCTTCTCTCCCTTCCTCCCTCTCTCCCCCACTCCCCTCCTCCCCCCTCTCTTCCTATCCCCTTCTCTCATCCCCTTCCTCCTTCCCTATCTCTCTCTCCCCTCCCCTCCCCTCCTTTGTAAGTTCCTATTTTTACAAAACTCGTATAGGTTATGGAAAAGTATAATTGAACCTCTAATTTTTCATAATTTGTACACGTTATGAGGAAAATGTTAACGTTTGTTTTGGGTTTCAATAACCCATATAGGTTATGAGAAAATCTATATAATATATTCCTAACATCCTAGAAACCAACATTGTAAGTTGTTTGAAGGTCCCACTATTGTTTGGCATCAATTTTTGTGACAATAATAGTTAGGTTTATAGTTTTTTTGTCAAATTTTCTTTGAAATGATTGATTTGTTTTCTTTTTTGTTTTGTTACTTTAGATTATAATAAAATGATTCTCATTTTTTTTTTCTTTCTATTTGATTGTAGATTTTAATGATCATGATGTTATGTGTAGGAAAATTAATATTAATGTAATGGGAAACCACAAGAGAGGAACACATGAACAAAAAGAGGCAAGAAAGATAAGACAAAGGGAGCCTATGAGGAGGTTATGTGGAGGTATGCCATCTAATGCACCTAATGAAAATTATGAACATGAAACAATCCAAATTGACATGAGAAATGTACCTAATGCACCAAATCAAAATTATCAACATGTATTAATTCAAACGCACATAACGAATGCACCTAATGAATGCAATGAACATACTCCATTTGAAATCAATGTGATGAATGCATAGGTAATGAATTTGAAGAAGATACACCACTTCAATTTAATGAGATTAATGCACATCATGCTCCCAATGAAAACCAATAGCATGCATGTATCTGAACACCTCATAGAATAATTATTAGAAAACCAAAGTTTCTAATTGGCATTGATGAAAATATTGTGAGGCCAATGCATGATAAAATTTATGAAAGAATTTGGAATAACTATTTTGAAAATTTAAACCAAAGTGGAAGATTCCAATTAGTTGTTGAAATGATTAAACATATGAAATTTAGAGAGACAATGAGAATTTTGGGGTTAAGAACAACTGAAAATAGTAGTGAAAGAACTATTGTGAGAAATCTATTTGATGCATACCAAGCCATTGGTATGAAATCATATACAAAATATGCTAATGTTACTCAACGTGTCCACACATCAACCATAATGAGAAAGGAAATGAAAAAATATCATTTAATAAGAAAAACAAGCAAGTCATTAAGGATAAGTAGAACAACATTATGCAATACCTTAGAGAGGTGAGATAAAATTGGGGATCCTAACAATAAATCTCTTTGGGCATTCTTGGGTAGACTCCAACACAAGGAAAAGGTTTTTGTTGATGCACTAAGAATGTTAATTGATAAGTTTTGGCATGACAATATAAGGGTTTCAACCAACCAAAGATATTTTTTTAGAAGGCGAATTGGAATTAGAAAGCATGAGCCACATCCAAAACTCTATTTTGACATGACTCAAACACAATTTTATTAGATATTTCTTCAAAGCTTTCCTAATATTAAAATTAGCCAAAGATTTTGCCAAAACCATTTTATGTTAAGATCAATCATGCATGTACTATCTGTTGTTGTAGGGTCCATGTTTAATTTTCCATGCATTATGATATTTACCATTATATATGTTGTACTTTGCACACTAATGATGTTTTGTAGGAATGTGGTCTACAAGAACCTCCTAAGTCACCAAGAGAATTTGTTTCAAGTGTACTATATAGATGAGATGATGGGTGAATTTACTATAAGATGATGTGTTTGAAAGGTTTTTTTTCCTACAAGCAGTGGTTTTCAATAGTTGCCTACATGCCTACATCTAGATAACACACATTAAATTGGTAAGAAACTAGTTTCTATTGGAAAATACAAGTTAGTCACATATGGTGTTAAAGATTGAAAATAATTAAAGATGTGTGAGTTAGTGAAAATGGATATATACGTAGCTGATTTTATGAAGATGTTTCAAGACAAACTAGTTTATGAGTGCACAGTTCACACACATAGAGCTAGGTGGTTAGATAAGTAATTCAAGTTGTGTAAGGACACTTTCCCCCTTAGTACTATTGTGTTTGTCATTAATTTTTCTAATAATTATACACTAAAACCTCAAAAATAAATGTAACCTATGTATTACCACTCTACACAAGTTAAAATTTTTGTACACATAGCATTCATGCATGCACATGATAGCACATAGGAGGAAATAATGGTTGTAAGAGAGTGTCACTTATATATCAGAGATGATCATACTCATTCCTCAAATTTTGTGCAAGGATTCTTTACAGTTTTCTATGATAGTTTAAGGGAAAGAGATATAAGATACAACCAACACTTAATATGGTCAAATAATTGCACCACACAATTCAAGAATGCAAGGATGTTCTACTAGTTGAATGGGATGCATGTGAAAAGTGGTGTACAACATTTTTAGAATTTCACTGAGGTAGGGAATGGAAAGGGAGAGCGTGATGGTGTAGGAGCATGTGTGAAAAGAGATCTTAACAGAGAGGAATTGAAGTATGAAGGTGGGGCGGTATTAATAGATGTAGAAACAATTGTGCGATGGTGTAACTCTATGATGGGACCAGGTAATGGAGATAAGTATATGATTTCTAGATTTTTTTGGTTGGTACATGAATCTAACATTAAAAAATATCTAGATTATTGTACACTTAAAGGATCAAACAACATGCATTCATTTAGAAGTTCAAATGCAACATTATTATCTATTTATACTAGATAAATTACATGTTTTTTCTCTTCATGTGTACATTTTGTGTGGGATGAATGTGAATCAAAAGAGTGGGTTAACCAATAGTCTTGTAGATATTTTCAAACCCTAGGTACATATCAGCTTCCCAGAGAGGTACAAATGAACCAAATTGAAGCATCAATGGATTTTGACAATGTATCAGAACTAGTTGAACCAGGTAATTTAGCTAGATTTTGTAGGTTAAATCAAGCTCAATTTATTAGTTCTTTAAATGTTGATGTTGGTACTAACTAATCCTTCTATTAAATGCAGGTCGTGTATATGCACTAATTTCACATGAGAACAATGAATAAGGAACAAATTACTTATTTTGTTGTTGTATTGAGGCTAACAAGAAATTGACAACTATATTCATTGATGGAGAGGGTATTCGGTACCCAACAAGATCTTTGGTTGTCATAGGGACATGGCTTAGAAGGTACCATTATTGTGTCAAGTTGTATGCATACCTATTAAACTCTTTTTATTACACTTTACATTGATTTGGCTATTAAACTCATTTTATTATTCTATAAAGTGTAGGTATCCTGTCAAGAATTTTAATGCCTGGTTGTTTGAGGACTTTGAGACACATAGATATATTCTTCATTACTCTAACCTTATTGTTACAACAAAATTGATTAAGTAACATGGTAGACCTCTTAACAAGAATTTGTGGAAAGTTTGTGAATATGACCACAAGGCAATACTTGACACAATTATGGTTAGAGTAGGAGCATCTGCACATCTATACGTGACATGAGTGGATGGGCACTAAGTAGTCTATATTTCCCTCCCTTGTAGCAGCTCCATAGATGACGTAGACTATACCACACCCAATAATAGTTTGTGTTTGGGCCCTACTATTCCCCACCCTATAGCTATGTTGTCGGTGCTCATTATGCTTCTTGTTCAATCTTTCATTATTCTAGACGTAATATGAATATTGTTGGGCCCCTACTATTATAAAGGGGGTTGATTAATGATCCTCCATCCCCCACCTTGCATAGTTTGATTAGCAAGGATTTCAACAAATATAGATGGCCCCTGCTTGCCTCAAATATGTCCTACAATAATATAGAAGGGGCCCCTATGGGAGTTATAGTTGAGCCAATTTCCAAGGTTGGAGAGAAGTCCCTACTATTATTAATGGTGAAAGAAAAGCTTTTACTACCTGTCCTATTATTATTCTAACAAGCCTCTCTTTGGAGTACTATCCGTCGCTCCTAAGGTCACTCCGGAGGTTGCATTGTCTGCAGAGGTAGTGGTTCTCGATATCAATTGATCTAGAAGGTTCTCTTGATTAATTTTGGGAAATCTAGAAGAATAATTCTACAATATGGTAGAATGATTTTGACAATTTTGTGCATATCTTCGAGGTTCTCTATGTGCATATTTACAGACCAAACTTTTTATATAAAAATGACAATGAGATGTAATGTGCATATTTAGATGCCAAATTTTGTATAAAAAAGGGCAATGGGTTTCCATGTGCAAATTAGATGCCAATCTTTATGTAAAAAAAGGGCAATGAGTTGTCATGTGCATGTTAGATTCTAGATTTTGTATATAAAAGGTGCAATGAGCTGCCATGTGCATATTAGATGCCAATTTTTATGTAAAAAAAGGGCAATGAGCTGTCATGTGCATGTTAGATGCTAGATTTTGTATATAAAAGGTGTAATGGGCCTAATTTTCAAATAAATTATTGAAATACATGTATTCAATCCTCTCAATCCCTACCTCAGAAGAATCTAGCATTTACTTTTGAAACTTACCTTTTATTTTATACGTTCAACAATAAATAAGTGTGAAATCTATTTAAAAATTTCTTACTTAGATATTAATTGCCATTAAGAACATGTTCAAACATATCTTTATAAAATTTGTTCTTTAAACACCATACATGGATGTGACAAAAAAATATGAAAATATTTGTATGTACATTCTTAAAAAATCTCATGTCACATGAAGTAATGGAACACATTAAGCTAAGAAGACAAAAAAATGTCATTATTGGAATTAATTTAATGGATATATATTATTATGAAGACTATTGGTGTAGGAGCTAAAATGAATCATATAGGTCAAATGTGGATTCAATCACTTCCTAGGTCCTCTATATACCCTATCCAACATGTCCCAACTGAAAAAGAGCACATATTCACTGATTTGGAAATTTATCCCTACCCAAACTCAAACTAGCTAGGCACTCCTTGTAGCCCTTCCAACCTTATTTTTCATAGTTTTCTCCCAAACTTCCCAAAATACTTGACAAAATAATTATTTATCTAGATAAAATTTTAAAATATACACAACATATGTCAAAACCACATATCACTCTTTTGGACCAACTATGTGAAGAGTACCCTGCCAATCTTCAAATAGGCCTAATTAGCCCACTTTTATGAAGAAAGTACTAACAAAACTTGGTACAAAACCTCCAAACCTAGAAAAAGTCTTAAGTTATGCCTTAAAATAAATTTTTTTAAATTTTTTTTATCAGACACAATCAATTTCCCTCTCAACCAAGAAACCCTCCTTTTTAGGCCCTTCGAACTAGGGCTTCCTCAAAACTCACCTTCCCAACTCTTCTAGAATCTGAAAAAGGTTTATTCTCCATGTTATCATCATGTTCAAACACATTCTAATAGAAAACCATATCCTCATTAAGGGAAATCTCAATATCCATTACCTTAGCCTCTATGGGCATGCACCTTCAACATGGAATCTTTACCCTAGAGTATCAAATTTTAACTTCTCACTCTTTCCTACATCAAAGCTTGTTAGAAAATATTATAATAAACATGTGTGATCCATTCCACAAGCCATAGTAATAACATAAAGTTGAATAGATCAATATTTAATCTTGACTCTCAAAGTCTTTATGTGTGCACGAACGTTGTTTTGGACCAGTTTGAATGTGAATAACAAAATGAAGTTAAAAATATTTTAGATGGAAAGGAACATGTTTGATAGACCTATTAGATGCTCATGGAATCATGCTAGTTCAAAGAATGACCAGATATATCATGTGTCATATTTCATGTATCATATTTCATGTTTCATGTTTCATGTTTCATGTTTCATGTTTCATGTTTCATGTTTCATGTTTCATGTTTCATGTTCCATGTTCCATGTTCCATGTTTCATATTTCATATTTCATGTTTCATATCTTTCAAACCATTCACTATGGGATTGAATCATCTTCTCTATTAGCTCCAGTTGGCCAAGTAAATACTAGTGACAACCCAATTTCATCCACGAAGTCCCTCAAATATTTGCGATCACACCTGACCAAAGTTTCCCTAAGGGTCACTAAGGAACATTGGGGAGAAATATTTATTGGGTCATATCTTGGAGCTCATGCTAGGTATTGTATGGTGTAAATGTGACCACACTTCTATGAATCATTACATGCTAGGAAACTCAAGAATGAGCCCTCACAAATCGATCCATAGCTCTCTATGCATGGAGTTGCAAGATTATGAATTTGCTCTCAGCTAGAGCTATTGAGCTTGTGACCTTGCTAGTCAACCATACAATGAGAGATTCAAGTGAAGACAAGGGAAAGAATGCCAATATCTCCAAGAATCACTATGAAATGCAATGCAATGCAACTAAAATGAGGATGCAAATATGCAAAGTATTCTATGAAAAGGAAAGAACAAGTGTTACAAATCCTTCCTATTTAGACTATGTGAGATTAATCTATTGCATAAAAGGAAATCTACACTAAGAATGCCATTATCATGCAACTATGAAAGCAAATATGAACTAGATGGAATGCAACAAAGATCTTCAAAGCTTGGATGCAAAAGTGTCTTCAAAGAAAGCTCCAAATGACCTAGAAAACCTGCAGCATAACATTAGCATGAAAGAGATGGATACAAATGAAGGAGAGAGCTCTCCTTTTATAAGAAATGCAAAGGAATGGACCATGGAGATTAAGAGGAAAAAGTCTCAATCAATGGTGGAGCTTGAAAGAGGAGCAATCCATGTGCGCAAGTATCCTCCAATGAGAAAATAGGAGTTGACTTTATGTCCATATGAGACAAAAAGTGCTTTTTCCCTTTTTATAAAATAGGAATAATGCTTTATTTGTGCAACATAGGATAAGAGGAAAAGGTGGGCCTTTTCATTTAATAAAAGGGGAGGAAATATTCCTTTTGATTAAATAAAAACTTAGGATAAAATGGTTAGCCCATAGGATAAAAATCCAATACATGATCGAAATTAAGACTTGATCAAGAAATTGATAATGTTGAAAATATTGATTATTGATAAAATTGATTCAAGATAAATAATTCAAATAAAGGGGGCCCAAAGTCTAGGTGACCATTTTAGGGTGCATATAGGTATCGATGAATCATCAAGTTCTATAGGACTATGTTATGGAGGCCTATAATTACCCATCTCAATTTTGGGAGATTCCTCTTCGTTTTAATTTGGCATCGCTATATCAATTTATGTCAAAAGTTGCAATGTTGTTCAGTTAAAATGAGTGACATTGGCTATCTTTCAAACCATTCATCGCAGGATCGAATCATCAACTCCATTAGCTCTGGTTGGTTGGGTAAACTCTAGCGACAACCCCATTTTTCCCACGGATTCCCTTAAAATTTTGCGAGCACACCAAACCGAAGTGTTCCTAAGGGTCACTAAGAAACATTGGGCAACGATATTTCTTGGGGTATATCTCGGTGCTCATGTGAGGTATCAAAAAATCATCAGTTGCTAGAGGACTGTGTTATGGAGACCTACAATTACTCATCTTAGTTTTGGGAGATTCCACTTCATTTTAATTTGGCTTCCCTATCCTAGTTTATGTCAAAAGTTACAATGTTGCTTGATTAAAATGAGCAACATAGGGTATCTTTCAATCCATTCGACATGGGATTGAATTGTCTGCTTCATTAGCTCTAGTTATCCATGTTAATGCTAGTGCCAACCCTATTTTTCCCATGGAGTCCCTCAAATATTCGCAAGCACACCAGAACAAAGTGTCCCTAAGGGTTACTAAGAAACATTGGTAAAATCAAGTTTTTCACATTTTTCACCAACTTGTTCCAAAATACTTTCCAAAAAAAAAAATCTTCCAGATACCCTTTCAAAATTTATTCAACATATCAAAAAAATAGATACTATTCTCTTGGACCAACACACATGACCAATACCTTGTAGTTCTCAAATTAGGTCAAATGAGCCCAAAATAGGCCAAATTTACCAAGGAACTATATCAAATACATATGACAAGAACCCCACACCATTGGGAAGCATTGAGTTATGATTCAAAACCAATGAATTTATGGGTTTGAATGGCTACCATACTCTCATGTTCTCCCAACTCATGTACCTTCATTTTTAGGCCTTAAAACCTAGGGCTTTCTCAAAATTGACCTTCCAATCACTTCCAGACTCTAAAAAGAGTTGGTTCACCATCCATTAAATATATGTAAACTGATTACATCATACAAACATACCAAGTAAAATCTCTCAAACATTCACCATAGCACCATTCATGTACCCTTTTCACAAGAAAACTTCCACCCTAGGGTATCAACTATCCATTCAATGATCCTTCCTACAAAAGAATCTATTAGCAGACATAAATATACATATTCCATGAACCAATCCACAAGAAACACCAACCACATAAACCACCCATTAATATACATCTTCCTATGACCCTTATTTGGTCAATTAGGATAATTTGACACAATAGCCAAAATCATTACATATTTTGGCTTTTCATTCCTTATTACATCAAATTAAGTCACATATGACTTTGATTACATTATCCTTTCCATGATGAATTTGATAAACATGTTTCAATTCTATTATATTAAATAATAAACAAACATGTTTGATTAATTGTAAAAAAATTAAGTTTTAAAGTACAAAGGTATGCACACAATGAACAAATTGGATCGAATTTCAAGTTTCATATATATCAAAATGAACAAAAATCATGTACATTTCTGAAAATGGTATACATTCCAAATCAATAATAAAGTTACAAAAATATGGCATCTGATATGTCAACGTTAATATATACAATACAAATGTCAACTATATATAAATGTCCTTTAATGACCACAACTACATCTATATATCTCTATCAATATCTATGACCATGCTAGATCATCAAAATTGAGCCTCTTTGTAGTAGTACATGGATTGTTGGGTATCTGCACAAGAATAATTCAAACATGAAATCAATCATCTTATCTCTAAATACTAACAAAATAACTAAATACTGGACTATAATTTTTTGCTAGTTGAATTGTTGATTACTTCATCTCTTTCTTCTACACTTGGGATGCGTAGTAATGTTGATGGGCTCCTTTGTGGGTGAGGACTCCTAGCAAAAGTAGAGGCAGAGGATCTATGGGTAGTCATGAAGGGGGCTATAAGAGGTAAAACAAAATTAATACAAGTTAATAACATATATGTCAACAAACACTACAAAACTAAAAAATGCATGGACCAAAAAATAAATGCATACTAGTATCTTGGATGGATCTCCTATGTTGATAGGAGGCACAAGCACTGATGAATCAATTGTGATATTTTCCTATATGGTAAGTGTTAAAATATGTTATAGTCATAGAGGGGGGAATTAGGGCTTTCTAACAAACACAAAATAAATGTAAAACAAGTTGACAAGAGGGTTTAAACTAAGAAGACATGCATACCTCTTGCCTCTTTTTTGTTGGACCTCCTCTTCAATGATTGAGACTTGTAACAAAATGGAATGGTAAAGAATTTGTAGGGATTCATGAAGGGAGATGTAATAGGTAAAAGATAATTAACACAAGTTAATAACCCAAAGTTTATGACAAACACTACAAAAGTAAAAATGCATGTACTCATATCTAAATCTATATATATATATATATATATATATATATATATATATATATATATATATATATATATATATATATATATATATATATATATATATATATATATATATATATATATATATATATATATATATATATATATATATATATATATTTATTTATTTATTTATTTATTTATTTATTTATTTATTTATTTATTTATATATATATATATATATATATATATATATATTTATTTATTTATTTATTTATTTATTTATTTATTTATTTATTTATTTATTTATTTATTTATATATATATATATATATATAATGCATACTAAAGCGTCAAATAGATCTCATGTACTCTTAGGAGGTATAATCATTGATGAGGCCGCTATGACCATTTCCTGTATGAAATCATAACATAAATCATAGTCATAGAGGAAGGATTTCTAAGAGATATTTTTGAACAAACAAGAATGCAATTGAAAGTGAATATAAAAATATTACCTCTTCCCACTCCTGAACATCAATGACATTCGATGCATTTATTAATTCTGTAAAACCCAATTGTTTTTGTATATAGAATAAATAGATAGGTGAATTCATCAATATACATGCACATGTTTAATCATAATATATTTCAACAAATAAACTTAAATTGTACTAATTACCTTTTGTACTTTGGGTGTCCTCAAGGATTTATTTTTTCATCCTGGTGTCTTAGAGCCAAGTAGGGTACCCTAGTAGAAAGAAAATTAACATAAGAGAAATGAGTATGATAACACATGGGTTCAATTAAAATTATAAATAAGAAGTGTGAAAAATATGATACTTGATATCTCTCTAGGCCAAAGTCAATGACAGAAAGTGTCACATCATCAACTTCAGACATTTAAACCCCCAACAAGCCCTATAAAAAATCAAATAAATATATATATTAAGAAAAGATATCTTGACACCAAAAAATTATTCTATTTTTATAAATATTTAAAAACTATACCTCAAGTGTCGAAGCTACTTGTGCACATCTAGTTGAATGAACACTTTGTGGTGTCCTTGTAGTATCACTTGATGCACCTTGCAATGCATATTATTTATATTTCAATTTAATTTTTTCTCTAAATAAAAAATTATTTACTTTTATAAGATTTAGGTGATTAATTAATAACATGTCAAAACACAAATAAACATACCTATATTTGCCTCCTAGAAAATACCATTGTCAATAGCTTGTTTGTGAGGGCTACATCCTCAGCAGTGAATTCTTGGCATCTACTCCCACAATGTGTACACGAATGGGATGCCATACCATCCTCATTCACGTTAGTATCTACCCTGAAACATATACCCTAAAAAATAGGGCACATATTCTCAATGTGTTGGACTAAGCCAAATGGAGCATCTGATCATGATGGAGGAAGTGTAGGTGCTATTCCACCCTCTGCCCCAACTAACTGTGTTCTATGCTATATAGTGACATCAGTCAATGATGTAGCTGCCTGACAGATCTATACATACATAGACTCCTTCACTCCCACTAGGACCATAACATGAACTATGGGTTTTTTGGCTATACACCTCCTATGCTACAAATATACTACCGTATGGCCCCTATCTCTATCCTATGCATAACCTCTCCCTCTACCCTAGAACTATCGAATGTCAAAGTAATTTGGCTTCTCATCGAAGATAAACTCACAATATAGCTTTCTCAAAAAATATAAATGCACCTCCCAATTATTATAGGGTTCTTGGTCAAATTTACCATATACCACCTATCCCAAAATGAAGCTCTCATCCTATTAATGAAAACATCAATTTATGGGAAATCAATTTTTAGTTACTTCTAAGGAGTTACTACTAATAGGATTAGTGAAAATATCACATATATCATCTTTAAGTATCCTCTTTTTTTTCACTTGATCATATGACAACCCTTCAGCATTAAATGCACAACATCTATCCCTTCATGAACCCAATGTTGTAACCTCCCTAGACACCTCATTCTTAGTATTGGCCATTCTTTCTAAGGAAGTGGTGGGGGATGAGTGGTGCTCAAAATTAGAGGACCTCAACCTATTAACCAATATGGATATTTGGGCACTATTTTGTTAAAGACGATTGATAAGGTCCTCTTGTGTGGCATCAACATGACCTATTTGAGGATGTAGAGGGTTTGGATTTGGGTTTGGTAGTGGGTTTAGGTTTTGGTGAGGGTTTTCTTGTTGTGGGGCTGCATTTTTAGGTTTCTCTAGTTGCTCATTTCCAACATTATCAATATTTTCCTATGTTCAAAGTGGTCTTTGCTGTCTCTTTCATGGTCGGGGATTATTTTATGAATCTAACATCAGATTAATTAAAAAAAAACTTAAATCACTTCAAAAACCCCTATTCAATCAAAATTGAAACAAAAATAATTAAAAAATTAAATTCTTACTTGTTTGATGACATAACATATATGGTAACAAAACTGAATAACAATAAGAACCCTCTCGGGTTTAGGCATTTTCCATTTCTTCTCTCTCCTTCGAACTTGGTTTTGGCGAGAAAAAATAATAGTCAAATGCGGATTTTTAAAAAAACATTTATGACAATCAAAACTCAATTAGGTTTTGCAAACCTTAAGTTTTTTTATTATTTTTTGTGGCTTGGCAAAGGCTCGTCTTTTCAAAGCCTAGTTTTTTAAAATTTTGAATAACCCAATCGTGTTACGAAAAGTTATGGTTTTTTTTAGGAGGTGGCCACTTTTTTGCACAAAATCTTGTTCCACTTACCCAACTATAATATTTTTCTTTATCAGTCACATTGCCATGTGTAGCTTGTAAAGATGGGGATAAAATGCAAGTGGAAGCTACTTGTCCAACTTGAAGTGCAAGAGGGACTTGACAGAGTGCAACCTTTCTGGTTTAAGGATATCGACTATCTATAATTGGTGTGGAAGATGATGAAGTAATGGACCTATGCACAACAATTCTAGTTTGCAGAGTGGATGTTTTTGTCTTGGGGGAGGCAAAGAGTGAATGTGAAAAAGCTTCATTCATTCACTTGTCACATAGATAAACCTCCCTTTGGATTACAATGAACACACAACAAAGATGTATGGAGGGTGAGTAAAAAAAATTCAGCATTATAGTTCTCATTACAGATTTTTGCAATAGATTTATAGTTCACATAATGAGTTTTGGGTTGCACAATTATTTGTGTACTTTTGGGCCATGGGATAATAGGAATAAATCACCACGAAAACAACATGTTCGAGAATTTACAAAAAAAGGGGTTGTTAGTTCCACTTCAATGCTAAGGTTTTGTTTGGTCAACCAAATATGGCAATTTTAACTTTTAATGAAATGTTCCATGTAGATGTGGAGGGTGAATTTTTTCACGGTGTAAATGATGCAAGGAATGAGCCATGATCTTAGTTTTCACCTGATCTTTTTGTAGAATGCAAGACTTATATAGAGGACCTCTTGGAAATGAATGTTACTATTGATAATGTCATGGATATACATCTCTCTAATCCATATTTTTGAGTATGTTATGAAAGAGAGATGGTTTCATTACATAGAAAGATGTCATGACTACATGGAGAAGAGTTAAGTCTAGTCAAGGCCAAAAGAATGTTCATGATCCCACTAGCATCCTTTATTGGAAAGAACAGGATGTCGATATTTCTTTTATTGGAAACAAATGACACAAGGTGACACAAATTTTATTATGGGAATCCAAACCCCATGGATTCTATAGATGATGGTTTGACACTCACATGATTCTATAATTTCCATATATTTAACATTTGTTACCAACAAATATGGGATGAGACATCTACAATTTGTTAGGAATAACAGTCCACAATAAAACTGAGAGGGGGGGTAAATCAATTGTATGATAGAATATTAAACTCTAATCTTTAAGCTTATTAATATCAGATGTAATGACCACAATGAATGCCAACACAAAAACATAATATTTTGGTTACAGGGAAACCATGTTAAAGGTAAAAACCCTAGTGGGGATTAGCACCCACTAATGATGTATTGAGAGTATAGTAATCCTTGTTAGAAGATATAGACCTATTAGGAGCTTATTGAAACATTACAATACATATTCCTTGTTAGAGGACAAACCCTGTTAGGATTCAAGAACAATGAGGGCTCACTTCCCAAGGCTCACTACCCAAAGAAGGTTAAGTCCACCTTTTGAACTCACTAGTTTGCAACAAGTGTGTATGAAGAAATACACAATCTTTTGAACTGTTTTCTACCAGCTGTCTTTGCTTGATCAATTCCAATGAAGTCCACTAGTAATCCTTTGCTTTACATGTAGCAGACACAAGCTCGCAGCTTTCACAACCTTCTTATATCACATCCATATCTTTTCCAAAGAAAAGACCTTTCATTTATACCTTATCACAATTTACCAAGGTCAGGGCAGCCCATGAGGCTTTCCTAATTACAAATAATTACATGAACCCTTGCTAAGATACACAATGTTTCTAGAAAAAGTATACAATTATTACATTTCAACAATTAAGGACTGACATCCTTAATTTATGCTTGCCAATTAGAACACACGCTTCATTCTTTGAGTCAGCTTCAGAATAAACCATTGCCAGATCATACGCCACAGATGATGTCACCAATCACTCTGTACCTTGCATTGATCAATGAGCATCCTTTAGTGCCTTATATTTCATCCTTCAAGTTCACATACCTTGATTCCAAGTCTTCTAAAAGATATACCAAAAATCTAGAGGCTAACTCTATGAATTCTCAATGTCATAGTCCAATGACTAGTCTTCACCAAAATAGTTGTAACTCTCTTAATATGAAGCATCTAATGATGCAATCTCAGATATAAGATCACAACATTCTCTTGAACTTTCATCTAACTTTGCAGCATTTGAATAGTCCGTACACCATTTGGAAACTCTAATTACTAGTCTGGTTCCTTCATAGAAGCATATGTTGACATCAATGAAAAAACACAATTTACAATAGTATGAGTACCCATTCAGTAATGTAGTGATTAAACATATTAAATGTCTCAATCACCACCCATGCATTAGCAATATCCAACAATCTCCCCCTTTGGCATTGATGTCAACATATAGGGAAATCGTATCCCAAGGTTGTATCAATCCAAAGTCCTTCAAGTCCTTCAACTGAACATTCTCCCCAAATAGTAATTAGAGATTTTTTTATTTTCTCATAGCAACACTCCCCCTTTGATAGCATTGGCAAAGGGTGCCATGATCCATCAACTTCCTTCACATATAAACTTTCTTCCACAATCACTCCCCCTGAGGAGTGGATCCCTACATACAATCCAGAAAATGATGAAGCTCTAAATACCTCTAGACTGATGCATCTCTTGCATCATTTAGTTCTAACTAGGAGGGGCTTTAACCCCTAGCATACCTCTAAGATATTCAAATGTATTCTTTGGTAGTGGCTTTGTAAAAATGTCTGCAATCTACTCTTTTGTACTAATATATTCAAGCTTGATTTCTTTTTTTGCCACCTTGTCTCTCAAGAAGTGATACTTGATGGAGATGTGTTTAGTTTTAGAATGCATCACCAAATTCTTTGACATATTTACTATGTCGATGTTATCACATTGAATAACCACAAGCTTATTAAAATTTATTCCAATGTCTGTCAATGTTTGTTTCATCCAAACAATTTGAGTGCAGTTTATAGCAGCAGCAACATACTCTGGTTCAGCAGTAGATTGTGTTATACAATCTTGTTTCTTACTTAGCCAAGAAACTAAATTTTTCCCAAGGAAAAATGCACTGCCACTAGTACTTTTTCTATCATCAATATTTCCTGCCCAATCAGCATTAGTATAAGCATGAAGTTTAAAACTATCATTCCTGTCATACCACAAACCATAGTCTATGGTTCCTCTAAGATACCTCAATATTCTTTTCACCATAGCTAGATGAGTCTCTTTGGGTTCTACCTAATATCTAGCCACAATTCCAATAGTATTAGCAATATCTGGTCTGGTGTGAGTCACATATTGTAGCCCTCCAACCATTGATCTATACAAAGTCTAAAAAACACATTTTGATTCATCATCAATTGTTAGCTTGTTTCTAGTCACCACAGGTGTTCCTACTGGTTTGCAGTCTTCCATTCCAAATTTCTTAAGCAATTCTTTGAGATACTTGGTTTGAGAAATAAAAATACCATTCTCATTCTAAGTTATTTGTAGTCTAAGAAAGAATTTCATTTCACCTATCATGGACATTTCAAATTCACTTTCCATTTCTTTAGAAAACTTCTTACACAAATCATGATTACCTCCAAAGATAATGTCATCCACAAATACTTCTACTATAAGGATTCCATCTTCAGTAGTTCTTAGATACAAATTACTGCCCGCATTACCTTTCCTGAATCCAAGTCCAAGTAGATACTTGTCTAACCTTGCATACCAAGCCCTAGGAGCTTGTTTTAATCCATACAAGGCTTTCTTCAATTTGCACACCATGTCTTTGTCTTGGCATAGAGGAAACCCATCTGGTTGCTCTATATATACTTCTTCAAGATCTCCATTCAAAAATGAAGATTTAACATCCATTCGATATACTTTGAAGTTTTTGTGTGTAGCATAAGATAGGAATAATCTAACTACCTCTATTCTAGCAATAGGAGCAAATGTTTCTTCAAAGTCAATGCCTTCTTGTTGTAAGTATCCCTTACATACTAGTCTTGCTTTATTTCTTACAACTATTCCTTCTTCATTCATTTTGTTTCTAAAGACCCATTTGTTTCCTATAATATTTTTATTTTTAGGCCTAGGAACCAATTACCATGTATTATTCTTCTTTATCCAATCCAATTCTTCTTTCATAGAATTTATCCAAGATTCATCTTTAAAGGCTTCATCAGTAGATTTTGGCTCAACTTGAGAAATAAAACAAATTTCTTCTCTAACTTTGGATCTAGTTAGCACTCCCTAACTAGTATTGCCAATAATTTGATTTTTTATGATGGTTATTTTTTACATACCTTGGAGTTTTAGGAGTCTCAGTAGTCTTGCTTTTATTAGCATCACAATCCTATTTTTCACTTTCTTCCTCAACAAGTTCTTCTTCTTCATCTACTGCAGTAGTGGTTTCTGATATCTGACTGCTGACATACATTCTTTCTTATATCTAAAATTTCTCATACATTCTTACATTGTTGTTTTCAACCATCTTCCTCAATCTTAGATTGAAACATTTATTTGCCTTACTTTTGACAGAGTAACCAAGGAAAATTCCTTCATCACTTCTAGCATCAAATTTCCCTATCTCATCATCCCTCTTGATATAACATTTACTACCAAAAATTCTAAAGTATTTTATAGTGGGAGTATGATCAAACCATAGTTCATAGGGAGTCTTACTTTTACCTTCTCTAATCTAAATTATATTTGATGTGTACACTTTTGTTCCAACAGCCTCTCTCCAATGTACATGAGATACATTTCCTTCAATCAGCATTGTTCTAGCAGTGTCAAGTATAGTCATGTTTCTTCGCTCTGCTATCCCATTCTGTTGTGGAGTCCTAGGAGCAGATATTTGTCTTTTTATTCTGTGCTCTTCACAATATGAATTGAACAAATCTGATGTAAACTCTCCACCTCTGTCTGACCTTAAACACTTTATTTTTAGTCCTGATTCATTCTCTACTTTTTCTTTGAACAATTTCAATTTATCAAAATCTTCTGATTTTTCTTTCAAATAAGTAACCCACATCATTCTAGAAAAGTCATCAACAAAGAGTATAAAGTGCCTTTCACCATAGTATGATTTTCTTCTTGTATGCCCACATAGATTTGTATGTACTAGATCCAACTTCCTTTCTAATGTAAATGATTTACTTTTATGACTATTTCTAGTTTTCTTTCCCATAACACATTCTCTGCATACAGTGTTAGACAGTTTCAAAATCTTTGGTAGATCTCTTACTTCACTAGCCATACTTGCCTTTACAATGTTATCAAAATTAACATGACAAAATCTTCTATGCCATAACCAACTATCATCTACCTTAGCAACAAAACAAGAGGCTCCAAATGTGTTTAATTAGAATACATTACCTCTAGGTCTTGAACTGGTAGCAATCAATTTTCCTTCCTTGCTTTTGATAAAGCATTTACCATTAGCAAAGCTTAACTAAAAATTCTTATCCATTAACTGTCTAACACTCAATAAATTGTGTTTCAGTCCTTCAATAAGTAATACATTGTCTATATTATTCTTTCCATCCAAAGTAATGGATCCTACTCCTATGATGGATTTTGAGAGATTGTCTTTAAACCTCACAAAATCTCCATCATAATTTGCTAATTTAACAAACTTTTTTCTATTACCAGTCATGTGATGAGAACATCCACTATCAATTATCCATTCAGTTTTCTTGTCAACATGAGATACTAAGGATTTTTCTTCATGAACTAATTCATCTTTAATAGCAACAAATCCAATCTCTTCATTGCCTACTTCATCATCATCAAAGATTCCTTCACTAGCATAATAACATTCTTTGTCTCTTATAATTTTTGCATAATCAGGTTTGTACTTAGGAACTCTTGTAGGACATCTAGATGCAAAATGACCTATCTTATTACATGAAAAACATTTCAAAGGTAACTTGCCTTCAAAGTTTCCCTTACCTCTTTTTTCTCTTCTAGCAATCAATGCAAAAAGTTCTCCTATTTTTCTTTCTTGTCCCATTATCTTCTCTCATTCCTCGGCATACTCACCAAACTCTTCTTTTAGATCTTCTTTGCTTGTGCTTGGAATTACAGATACATTCCTCTATGTGGATGCCCTAAATGCATATTCAACTTTAGGTGTAGCTTCTCCTATTTCTGCAGCTTTAAAGGTGGTTAGCTTTGCAATCAACATTTCTTTACTAAAGTTCAGTGTCAAAGGCATAGTTTCTTCAATAGACATAGCTTTGAACTTGTAAGTAGGGGTTAGAGAACTAAGAGTCTTTGCAATCACTTCATCTTCATTATAAGTGCCCCCAAAATTTCTAATTCCAACTGCAACTTATGTAACCCTTTGAACATAGGCTCTAATGCTTTCATCTTCATTCATTTGTAGCTTCTCCATCTTTGTCTTCCAGTTTTGTAGCTTTTCTTGTTTGGTGTACTTGTCTCCTTCATAAAGTGCCTTTATTCTATTCCAAATTTCATGTGCCAAATCTAGATCCTTTATTTTAGTAAACTCACCCTCATCTAGTGCACTAATCAATGCTTCTCTTGTGACCATGTTATATGAAAATAACTTCTTTTCATCATCAGTGGCTGAATCCAAATCATTCTCAGCCTTCAAAGTTTCCCTCTTCTTTACAATCATCTAGTAGTCTATGCCCAAACATAGCAAATGTGTCTGCATCTTGTTTTTCTAACTGTCAAAGTTTTCAGGATCAAAATTAGGACTATCTTTCCTACATAATTCCATTTCCAAGATCACCTCAAGTTGTCAAGCTTTCTCTCTGAGGACCACAAGCTCTGATACCAATTGTTAGGAATAACAATCCATAAAACAACTGAGAGGGGGGGGTGAATCAGTTGTATGATTGAATAGTAAACTCTAATCTTTAAGCTTATTAATTTTAGATCTAATGACCACAATGAATGCCAACACAAAAACACAATATTTTGGTTATGAGGAAACCCTGGTGGGGATTAGCACCCACTAATGATGTACTGAGAGTATAGTAATCCTTGTTAGAAGATATAGCCTTGTTAGGAGCTTATTGAAACATTACAGTATATAGTCCTTGTTAGAGGATAGACCCTATTAGGAGTCAATAACAATGAGGGCTCACTACCCAAGGCTCACTTCCCAAAGAAGGTTAAGTCCACCTTCTGAACTCACTAGTTTGCAATAGGTGTGTATGAAGAAATACATAATCTTTTGAACTATTTGCTAGCAACTGTCTTTTCTTGATCAGTTCCAATGAAGTCCACCAGTAATCCTCTTCTCTACATGTAGCAGGCACAAGCTCGCAACTTTCACAACCTTCTTATATCACATATATCACATCCATATCTTTTCCAAAGAAAAGACCTTTCATTTATACCTTATCACAATTTACCAAGGTCAGGTCGGCCCATGAGGCTTTCCTAATTACAAATAATTACATGAAACCTTGTTAAGATACACAATGTATCTAGAACAAGTATACAATTATTACATTTCAACAATTATGGACCGATATCCTTAATTTATGCATGCCAATTAGAACACACACTTCATTCTTTTAATCAGCTTCAGAATAAACCATCACCAGATCATATGCCATAGATGACATCACCAATCACTTTGTACCTTGTGCTAATCAATGAGCATCCTTTAGTACCTTATCTTTCATCCTTCAAGTTCACATACCTTGATTCCAAGTTTTCTGAAAGATATACCAAAAATATAGAGGCTAACTCTGTGAATTCTCACTGTCACGGTCTAGTGACCAGTCTTCACCAAAATAGCTATAACTCTCTTAATATGAAGCATCTAATTATGTGATCTTAGATATAAGATCCAAACATTCTCCTAAAATTTCATCTAACTTCGTAGCATCTGAATAGTTTGTACACCATCTATACACTTTGATTACCACTCAGGTTCCTTCATAGAAGCATATGTTGACATCGGTGACAAAACACAAATGACAAGAGTATGAGTGCCCATTCAGTAACATAGTGATTAAACATATTAAATGTCTCAATCACGACTCATGCATTAGTAATATCCAATAAAAATTGTCCTTATAATGATTAGTATTTACCTTTTCTACTTGTTGTATACACCTAAAAATGGTCATCTAGACTATTAGTCCCTTTTGCTAAAATCATAAATTGCTTATTCTTGATCAAATCCTAGTTCTATCATTTATTTGATTATTTTCTATGGGCTAACCATCTTATCCTAAGTCTTTATTTATTAAAAGGAATATTTCCTCCCCTTTTAATAAATAAAAAGCCCCCACTTTTCTTCTTATCCTAAGTTGCACAAATAAAATATTTATTCTTATTTTATAAAAAAGAAAAAGCACTTTTTGTCTCATGTGGGACACAAAAGTCAACTCCTATTTTCCTATTGGAGGATATTTGTGCATAAGGATCAAGCTTCTTTTTTTCTCCACCATTGATTAAATCTTTTTCCTCTTAATCTCCATGGTCCATTCCTTTTCACTTCCTATAAAAGAAGAGCTCTCTTCTTCATTTTCATATCTTAGGTTTTTATGTTAATGTTATGCTGTAGGTTTTCTAGGTCACTTTGGAGCTTTTTGAAGATTTGGAGCATTCTTAGCATCTACACCTCATTCTTGCAATCTACATCTCATTTTTGCATTCTTAGCTTAGCTTCACATTTATGCTTTCTTAGATTAGCTTCATTTCTATGCTCTAGATTAGCTCACATAGATTTGTAACACTTGCATATTTCCTTTCATAGCTTAGCTTCCATTTCCATTTCTAGCATAGCATTGCATTGCATTTTCATTCTTGATTCTTGAGGATATTAGAATTATTTCCCTTGTCTTCATTGAATCTCCCTTTGCATGGTTTACTAGCAAGGTTATAGGATAAATAACTCTAGCTAAGAGCATTCAAAAAACCCTTGCACTCCATACCTAGGGACCTATGGATCGATTTGTGAGGGCTCATTCTTGAGTTTCCTTGCATGTAATGATCCATAGAAGTGCACCATTTTAGTGTGTAAATTTTTGGCACCCACCGTGGGGCAACCCACCTCTTGCATGCTGGTTTTGTTTTGTTTTTTAGCTAACCCTTGTGTAGATTTGTTTGGAGACAAAAAAAACCCTAGATTTGAAAGAGTTGATCATATCTCCCAAACGGCTTTGTATTTTGGTCTGAAAATTTGTTTGCAAGTTGGAAACATATCAAAGAAGCTCCAAAAAAAAATTTAGAATTTTTGGAGCTGATTTGTATTTGTTATGATTTTTTCTTGATTTTTCATAAAAAATCAATTTTTGGTGCAAATCAGTGTAGTTTTTAGAAATTTTTATATTTCTGGAAAGGTCTTAGAATTCTATTGGGGGTTTATTCACTGTGTTTTTAATTTAGAAATCATATCATAGCTCATTTGGTCAATTTAAAAAAACTGGTCTATTTTGGTAAAATGGGTCTCTAGGGCACAAATGAAGAGATTTTTCTAAAAATTTTACATTTTTGGAAAGCTCTCTATTTTTTGACAAAGGTCTCTTTTCTGTATTTTGGATTTAGGGTCCGAATTCATGTGGTAAAAATCAGAGCTTGTTGACTAGGTCAAATGCAAAAAAAAAAAAAAATTTGTGATGGGTATGCACTTATTTTTCATTGTTCAATGCATGATATGAGTTATCATTTGGATTATTTGCTAGTTATCATTTCTCCTAAAAATTGATTTTTAGATCTAACCCTAGGGTTTGCATAAGTTGGATATACATTGCATATCTTGTTTGCTTGTTTTCTTGTCTTGTTCATTTGAAGGTGCTCTTGCTTTCATAGAACATGCTTAAAACAAAGCATTGGACTTGAGGTACTTTGTTCCATCTCTACAAAATTTGGATCTTGGGATTAAAATTGAACTTCTCATGTGTTTGGCTTGAGTTTTTACATGCTTTCATAGAATACATTTCAATTGATGCTCTTAATGGGAAATGAATGAACATAGATTTGCTTTCATACAAGTTTGTGTAAGTGAATGCTTGTGTTTAAACCTTAAGTAATTCTTACTTTCAATATCAAATATCTCATTGAGTGATTGAGGGCATGGATTCATTCTTTGTTTACATAGGGAGTTAAATGCACCACTTTGTGGACTTACTCTATGTTTGCTTAGAAAGTTAAATATTTCATTGATTCAACCCTTTGTCATTTGTGAGTAGTATTGATAAGAAACTTTAGATTACTTGTGATTGATCTAGATTGCTATCTTAGGTTATTGGACTCGCTAATCCACCGGCCCCTCATTTCCACCCTGTAGTTGCAAGATCAGCACTACATTAAAGGGGAGGGGTCTACAGGAAAGAAGCGTTAATTTCTCCACTAGGCAACTCTTTTGTGCTTTTTGGAACTCACTTGTTTTCTAAGGTGTGGACTCACTTTGAGTTGATGTGAGAAGTTAAATGTTCCACTTTTGGGCTCACTTTGAGTTGATGTGAGGAGTTAAATATTCCACTTTTGGACTCACTTCACGTTATCTTAAAGGGTTAAATGTTCCACTTTTGGACTCACTTCGCATTCACTTGAAGGGTTAAGTGTCCCACTTTTGGACTCACTTCGCATTTACTTGAAGAGTTAAGTGTTCCACCTTTAGTGCTCTAAATACTTTTGATAGTGAATTACTTAGTTTTTATTTTTAGAAGGCCTGCTTGGGGACACACCACCTCAAGGGATGACCTTAACTCCTATGTTCCGGTGGAGATAAATAGCGGGTGGTGAATCGAAAGACACCTCTCTTGGGAATTGAGTTTGATATCACTCTTGGCTAAGCCTCAAAGAACTTTATACCTTTAAGAAGTGAAGGAGGAGATTTGGGTTACCGTCTCCCCCCGGCTGTGTGATTTTGGATTCTTCTCATCTACGGATTTGGGCCTCACGTACCTTATGTATATCGAGGACTCCTTTTAGAAAGCCATGTATATCCTTGTAGACAGCTTGATAAGGTGTTGTTGCATTCTAAGTGCCTACTAAAACATTTTCAAGAACATACACAAGTAGAATCTTTAAGGAGTAGAAATACTAAGTCCCTATTATTGTTCATGTGCAAGGTTCCTTTGCCCCTTGCTCATTGTTTGAAGACAACTGCTTGCTTGAACTCCTTGATTGTTGTCTTATGTGCTTGATCCATGATTAAAATCTATTGATATACTTACTTGATCTTTTAAAATGCTTCAAAACTGAGATTTTTATGTTCATTGGTCATAGAGTCGTATGACTCTACAATAGTGTCACCCAGAACCTTTTTTACTGTCTTGTTGCTGTTGCAATCTGGAGCTACTAAACTTGCATTTTAACCGGTCGTAGAGTGTCTTTTTCTATTCTTACTTGAAGCTGGTCTGTTATCTACATGCTTAGACTTGTTCTAGACTGAAACAAATGAGCTAAAACTATTGGATTTGAGCTTAACGAATGCTACTCTTGATCACTTGTCACATCACGGTTACCTCTCTAGCTACTTGCTTATTGAGCTTCTTGCTCGCTACTTGGCTTTAGTCAATTGATTGTTGTAAGTGCTTGAGCACTTTTGACAAGCCATCTCTCTATTGTTCTACTTTAACAAGTGATCTTTATTAGCTTTTCTTATCTCAAATCTGAGAAACTTTGTCTCATTCTATTAGTCAACCAACATCTCTTTTCATTTCGGTTACAACTTGGTCACAATTTGAGCAGGAGAGTCATCCTCCGTTCAATTATACATAGTTACCTTCTCCAACTAGATGCTCAGGAGCACCTTCTAGCATCGATAGTTCTAATTCTGACCAATCTGAGGATTCTAAGGCTACCCCTTGGTACAAAGGAGGTTTCCTCTTTTCCGCATTTAAGACCCCCAAAAACACAGACAGTGTCTCACTCACTTTGACTGAACAAGAAAAGTTTCAACTCTTGCAAGAACACTTTAAGAGTAAAGATAACCAAGCGTGCTTAGAAAAAGAACACAATCAACAAAGGATGGATGCTACTAGGTGCATGGCTTATAGAGGGACATTTCATGAGCAACCTAAGACTAGTAATCATGAGCATAGACCTCTTTTTAATAGTGGCAACAATAGCAACAATACGCCACCAAGATCTCCTCCAAGAACCACTTTTGGTATGCCTTCTTCACCTCCTAGACCTCCTCCCTCTCAACATGAGGCAGAGGCTGATGATGAGATTTCTAGTGAGGATCTTATGAGATTTTAACAAGATGTGGTCTCTCAACGAATGATGCATAAGCTTTTAGAGTGTAATGGCGATTAGTACTTTCAATATATGACTTCTAGAGGATACAAACTTCCTCTCGGCTATGATGTCAGACAAATTGTCCAACAAAGAGTACCAACTGAATTGGAAGTTCTTCAAGAAGAATTACGTTGGACAAATCAACACCTTACCCAAATGACATTAGAAAGAGATCCTCCAAAGGTCTCTTTTGTAGAATCAATTTGTGCTCTTCCTTTTGATAAAGATCTATACATGGTCCCGTTTCCTAAGGATATTGAGGTTCCTAAATATGACAAGTATGATGGAAATGGTGATCCTCATGACCATGTGCGTCATTTTTATGCTCTTAGTATGGACTTTCTTCATGAAGACACATATCTTCTACGCTTATTCCCTCGAAGCTTAAGAGGCCAAGCTTTAGAATGGTTTGCGAAATTGACACCACCTCTTAAGACTTTTGATGAGTTGGCTCAGCGATTTATCCAGCATTATTCTTACAACATCCAACAACCTGTCACCATGATAGATCTTGGTAATTTAAGATGACATCAAGGTGAGCCATTTGTAACTTACTTACAACATTGGAGATCATTGTATTCTAGGTATCCTCTTCTGTTGCCTGAAAGAGAAAAGATTGACATTTTCATCAACACACTTGTGCCTGAGCTATTTTATGATCTAAGGAAGCAACTGTTCTCCTCCTTCCATGACATGGTTGAAAGTGCATATCAAATTGAGGACGTAGCTATAAGAAAAGGGGATATTGATATTAATAAAGATGCTAAAGGCAATGGCAAAGATAAGAACAAACCTTGGAATAAAAACAAGTATGTTGTCACTGACGGGGTTGTTGATGCTCCTAAAGTTAAAGAGCCTGCTTTCAATCTTTCCAATGCTATCTATGCAGCAAAACAACAAGAAGCTGCCAATGCTCACAATGCTCCTAAACCTCAATATGCAGATAAGCCTAAGAATTCATTTTGAAAGTGAGTCTATACCAAGTTGGCAGAACCTTACGATGTGATCCTTAAGACTTTGGTTTATAATGGATATCTTACGCTTCCTGATAAACCTGGTAACTGGGATCCGCTAAATAAGCCTGATTGGTGGTGAGAGGATTCTTATTGTCATTATCACAGAAACAAGGGACATCCGAAAAATAATTGTTTTAGGCTTAAGGATGATATTCAGGATCTTATTGAGAATGGCACAATCTCCACTGATGGCTTAACTAAAAATTCTGATCACACAGCTTTCAAAGATCCTCTACCTAAGCATGATAAGGGGGAAACCTCTCAAACACATAAGAAGAATTATGACACAAAGATCAATTACACATATCCTTCTAATGTGCCTGTGATCAACATGGTAGAGTCCGTTGAGAGTGTTCTAATGATGAGGTCTCAAGATGATAATAAAGTCAATCATGGTAAGCCAAATTTGATCTTGCAAACACGTGATAGTTCATCTTCCCAAAGTGAGACACTGAATGTTGTTACTAGGGGGCAGGCCAAGATTGTCCTTAAAACTACGCAAAATCCCAAATAAGCTTTACCTTCCAAATAAGTGGCTCCTTCAGCCACCCATAGCTATGATCTTGTCCAACATTTGCACAAGACACCGACTCAGATATCAATCCTTGAGTTGCTTTGGTTATCCCCTTCGCATAGAGAGATTCTTGATAAGGCTCTACGTACAACATGTGTTCCTAATGACATTGATCCAGATCAATTTCAGGTTATGGTCAACCACATTTCATCTCCACTATCTCTGTCCTTTTCTGCAGAAGATGACATATCTATTGCTCACCCGCATAATCTAGCTTTACACATTGAAGTTCTAGTCTACAATACCCGAGTCCGCCGAGTCCTGATAGACAATGGTGCAGGGTTAAATATTGTTTCTTTCAATGTCATACAACAGTTGGGTTTGTCAGAATTTTCTATGGATTCTAAGAAGAAGATTACTATAAAAGCTTATGATGAAGTGGAAAGATCTTCCAAAGGTCTTGTCACGTTGCCTATCTGAGTGGGCCCTATCACAAAAGATATTAACTTCCAAGTATTGGACGTTCCACTCGCATATAAAATTCTTTTGGGTCGTCCTTGGATCTAGGACATGCAGGTTGTTCCTTCCACTTATCATCAGTGCATCAAATTTCCATACAATGGCACTGAAATTGTGATTCCTGGAGACCATACTATTCCTATTAATGCTCTTGCTGCTACTAAAAAATTTGTTCCTCACAATGAACCTACTGATGATCCTAGTACGTCTCTAGTTACTGATGAGAAATCATTTAAGATGATGAGCCTTGGTATGGGTGAATATAAACTGGATTCCTTTGCTTCTATACCTATTTATCCTAGGTCATATGGGAAACCTTCCACTTGTGCTATGCTGATCCTTGAAGCTGAAACAGAAGAACAAGTTTTTCACGAGTGGATCTATAGAGAAGATGCCCAAAATAATCCCATGCTCAGTAATTCAGACACAGATATAGATGAGTCACCAATACACACTATGGCTCACATGGGGGATGATCTTCCCTCTACTTCACTTCTTTGGGGAGAAAAATGTATATCTACTGATGATATGGATGTTGATATGGTTCATTCTTGTAGTAACCATCCCGACGTGGTTGATGGGTCTTGTGTGGGGTCTGATGAGTTTGTTCCTTGTATTGCCTTAGTGGACCACGTTGGTTCTTCTATGACAAGTCTAGATCTAGCTACTTTTGGAGCTTACCCTATAGGCTCAACCTCTCTTGTTACCAGAGATGACACCCCTCGCATAAATGCTATTGAACCGGTCACTTCATTTCATCTTGCATCAACACCTGTTACTTCTTCCACTAGCGAACTAGCCATAAAAAATATTAAATCAGCAATCAAACATCACAGTCATCAAGTCAAAAGAAAAGAGCAATGGTCAGATGGTGAAAACCACATTGTGGCAGTATCTGAACCTAAGAAAAGTAAAAATAAAAATCTGCTCAAAAATAATGATTCTCAAATAAAAGATGACAAGCTGATTCTCTACAAAAAAAATGGTGCACTACTTCAAGCATGATCTCATATCTGTTACACTTCAACCCATTCCTAGAGCTAAGAACAAAGTTGGTAATGCCTTGGTTACTTCAACATCCATCTTACAAATGAAAAAGCATAAATTTCACTTCAAGTTCCTGGTGGATGAATTACACTATCCTGCTCACAAATCTTACAATCCTACCATCTTTTCATATCTTCCACCTCATATTCCTCTTGCAAATCCACCACGCCATTCCTTCCTCCATCCCTTACACTTTGCCTTTGTCTCTGGTGACTTGTATAGGAAGGGTCTAGACGGAACTCTCCTTAAGTGTCTAGAAATAGAGGAGTCAGGAAAAGTGCTAGCTGAAATCCACGATGGCATATGTGGATCACATTCTAATGATCCTTCGCTAGCTCAAACATTTCTTAGGGCTAGTTATTATTGGTTGAACTGGTTGAGACCTCCTATCATCACAGTTGTAGCATTTGGGCCTGGGGCCTATCAGTTCTCTACATCAGAGGAAGTAGATTCTTGATGCCCGTTTCTGTCTGGGGCATCCTTTGTACATATTTTATGATCCTAAAAAAATTACAAAAAAATTCATATATGATGTTGAAAAAATCAAAAAAATCAAAAACTTCAAAAAATCAAAAAAAAAATTGAAAAAGTGCCTTGGTGAAAACCTAGAAATAGGCGTCTTGGTAGCAAAAATACAAAAAAAATTATAAAAAGTCCTGAAAAAATTGCAATAAATCTATCAAGTGGTGAAAACTTGGAAACAGGCGCTGCTTGAGACCCTCTGCACCTATGTCTATCAGTCTTGCATGGTGCTCATTCGCTCCACTTCTCGCTTTGCCTCTCATAGCCTGGAATTGACTCTTGTCTTAGTCTAGGGGCATCTATTGTTTTGAGCTTATCTTGGGTCTCTTTGTGCATTTGGGTTTCTTAGGCATCTCACAAATGGTGTTTTTCAACACCACCCCAACTGTGTTTTTCAACACTACCCTAGTGTCAAGTGTTTCTCAACACTTATTAGATATCCTACCTACAGTCTAGATGATGCAGTATTTCTCACTAGCAGATGCGATACTCAAAGTTTGGCTCTATGACCTACACAAACGCACTTGACTCACTGAGACTTGCTTGGCTTTATTTCTTTGTGTGCTGTCTATGATGCTTTCTTTGCTGAGTGTTCTCCCCCTATGATCTTTTTCGATGATGCATAGCTAGAAGACTGAGGGAATGAGAACATGTTTTATTGCTTTTTCTGCTTGTGGGTATATTTTGTTGGTCCTAACTGTCATGAGCATTTATGCTAGTCTTACTTGACACTATAGACCTACAAGGTATTATCCTTGACTGTTTCACAAGTGCATGCTTATAGTCATCTTGACTTTCTTGTGTCTCGATGCGAGCAAATCTTTCTATATCAAACTTAGGTAATCTCACTGCACTAGTCATCTTGACCTGCATGTCTTTGATGCTTAGGTGGGATTTCCACATTTCTATCTGATATAGATCATATTCAGATCCACATAGTTATGCTAGTGTGTATTGTATGATCTTGCGACGCTACCAATAATGCTCGATGATGATAATTAGATGTCTATTGGCTTTGTAACCTTGCAATTAAACCACTTTTCATGTAGCTTGCATTCTTAAGTTCATGTTAGTTAGTTTTGCATCTTGCATATGGAGAGAGCTCTCCTTTCATCTTTCATGGACTTGTTAATCAACTGCGCTCACCTTTTGCTTCTTCCCGATCATGTCTTTCACTTCTGGTCTTTCATATCACATCATTTTCTATTCATTTTGGGATCAAAACTGAAATTTGAGTTCACCTTGATCACCCAAATCATCATTTTCCTTCTTCCATGCAGTTGGTTAACCTTTTGAGGCCTGATCCTTCGATCTTCACTGGGGCATTCTTCACCTCTTCATCTCCATCTCTTTCAAACTTCTAGTCTTTCATTCACTTTCAAATCCCAAGCTCAAACTCCTCTCTCCATGGTGTTTATGGGTTGAGGGACCGATAGGTTCGTGCCCCATGTCTCATGTGTGGGGCATATCTTCACTGCTTGATGGTTATTCTATTCTCTTTCTTCGATTATGATTTCTAGTGATTTGATCATGTTGCTCTTGCTTCTGCATTCCCTCCACTTGGATTTCACTTTCGATCCCAAGGGGGTAGACACATCATATATTATTGGTTATCTCTTTCCTAAGTGTTCAGTACTATCGCTATTAGGTTAACCATGCAGGATTTTCTATCTCTCTGCACTTCATTCTTTGGAGTCAGATCGCTATTTGCTTGCCTTCTTGGCTATTTGCTTGCCTTCTTGGCTATCTGCTTGCCTTGTTGGCTATCTCTTGCCTTCTTGGCTGATCTATTCTTTGATGTAATGTGTTCCCAAATTGATCACACATTAGTCAAAGAGGGAAAAATGTATACACCTAAAAATGGTCATCTAGACTATTAGTCCCTTTTGCTAAAATCATAAATTTCTTATTCTTGATCAAATCCTAGTTCTATCATTTATTTGATTATTTTCTATGGGCTAACCATCTTATCCTAAGTCTTTATTTATTAAAAGGAATATTTCCTCCCCTTTTAATAAATAAAAAGCCCCCACTTTTCTTCTTATCCTAAGTTGCACAAATAAAGCATTTATTCTTATTTTATAAAAAGGAAAAAGCATTTTTTGTCTCATGTGGGACACAAGAGTCAACTCCTATTTTCCTATTGGAGGATATTTGTGCACAAGGATCAAGCTTCTTTTTTTCTCCACCATTGATTAAATCTTTTGCCTCTTAATCTCCATGGTCCATTCCTTTTCACTTCCTATAAAAGAAGAGCTCTCTTCTTCATTTTCATATCTTAGGTTTTTATGCTAATGTTATGCTGTAGGTTTTCTAGGTCACTTTGGAGCTTTTTGAAGATTTGGAGCATTCTTAGCATCTACATCTCATTCTTGCAATCTACATCTCATTTTTTCATTCTTAGCTTAGCTTCACATTTATGCTTTCTTAGATTAGCTTCATTTCTATGCTCTAGATTAGCTCACATAGATTTGTAACACTTGCATATTTCCTTTCATAGCTTAGCTTGCATTTCCATTTCTAGCATAGCATTGCATTGCATTTTCATTCTTGATTCTTGAGGATATTAGCATTCTTTCCCTTGTCTTCATTGAATCTCCCATTGCATGGTTTACTAGCAAGGTTATAGGCTAAATAGCTCTAGCTGAGAGAATTCTAAAAAACCCTTGCACTCCATGCCTAGGGAGCTATGAATCGATTTGTGAGGGCTCATTCTTGAGTTTCCTTGCATGTAATGATCCATAGAAGTGCACCATTTTAGTGTGTATGCTTGTTACATGTCCTTAACCTAGTGCAATAATTGTGAAATGTTTGTATTTTATGTGGTATCAACTATATGAGTTACTCATGTTTGACAAGAAGTAGTAAAGTGTGCCAATTGCATGGGCCATATCCTCTTGTAAAAAGATTGAGGACATCAAAGGGTGGCTATCCATTGTATACAAATGATTTAAGTTGGCTAGGAATTATTGAATAGTGAACACCTTCTTGATTGATGATGCCAACACAAAGATACAAACCATACAGTAAGTGCATATCTATTTTTTTGTGATTGTCATTTTAAACTCCCTTTACATATTTATCTTGGCTACTTCCCAGGAGTAGACCCATTAACACTTCATCAATTAATGTGTACCAGGGAATATTTTTCACTATCATGTCATTCGTTGCAATTGGCATGTGTATCAGGCATGGCTAAAAAATGTGTACAAGTATGCATTGAAGGATACAACAATGACCATCTTTCATCAACTTGGGATGATAATGATAGAAATGGATAATAGTGAGGACAACACTATTTGGATGTTGCATAAATTTTTTGATGAGTTTGTTGACGACCCTACTTTCTAGATTATTTTAGGAGGACATGGTTCCAAGGGAAAGACTGTATTGGTAAGAGGTTCACTTCAAATTATGTAGCCTTTTGGTGTATCATAATCCTTCTTATGTCATGTATGGAGCATTGCCTTCATGGATAACCTCATGTTCTAATTTTAGAAATGTACGCCAAAAACTCCTGACACTTCTCACATGTGAATCAAGAGACAAACAATGCAATAGAATTGTACCATTACACTTTGAAGATACGGTACCTTTGTGATCATCAAAAGAAATATATGCATCAGATGGACCATATATACTATACCCTTGTGTACAAAATGGAATCATTCTATAGTCAAAAAGAGAAGTTGTGGGACTTTGGTTTCCTCATGAACTATAGGGTACAAGGTTTTCATAATAGTATTGAGAGGGAAAAGGAAATCCTTGATGATGACATTATACCGAATTAAACTAATTTGGGGGAAGTATTGCATCAAAAGCTAGACAACAATGAACATGCAATTGGTATTTGGTTAGACCATGTGGTACTCACTTGTTTGTCTATGATTATCTTTAGAGTTTTTAGGTAAAAACCTATAAGCATGCATTGAAGGTTTTAGATATAAAAAGCAAAACAAAGAATCTAGAAGATCACTATCATCTGATTCTAATACCTAAACATAAAATTGCCAGTTCAAAAATTGTTCCCTGAAATCATCCTCTATTAAGAACATCATCCTGTGCATCAAAATGCAATTCTATTACAGAAACTCACCTTTCCAATTTTCCCCACCATAATGTTGTTTCATCTCCCTCAATTTGTCTTTAAATTCATCCACCTCTACAAGTTGGTTTCTATTCCACCACCCAATTGACTTGTCCACGAATGATGCAATCTTCTTCTTGTCTATCAAATCCAACTCCCTTATGATTTTTCATCCAGGACGATGTTCCTCATATTGTAGACATTTAAATTTCTACTCACGTCAATGTTGAAGAAAACATTGATCTATGGGACTCGTCTAGATGCTGGTAGGATGTCAGAGAGTTCAAATTTCCTGAGCATATTATTGTTCTCAGAGTAAGTGGAGAACACCTACTCTTTCTTTGATAGAATCACCATGTTCCTCAGAATAAGTGTGTTCATCACACCTTCAATAGTCTTGCTCCCCAAGCTGAGTGGAGTAACAAAAAGAAACAACAAAACTTGCACCTTCTCATTATTCTCGCCACTGAGAATTCTCATTCAATTTCCACGCATGACAAAACTTTCAACCATTGGTTGTAGACCATTCAACCATCTTTGAGCAGTTTGAACTAGTGAATAGTTACCCACATTGGACTATGGATTATTCATAGTCTCCCAAATAGGACCTATATGTAGAGAATTACCTGCACCAAAGAAGGATCCCAAAGCACAATTTGGATTGGTCAGAAGTTGTGTGGGTGTCCTCTGGGATCTAACCTCTATAGAACATGTAGGTACCTAGTCTCCAAGCATAATGCATTGAATGAAAATGGTGTCTTGACCAGAGGCATGCCAGGAGGAGTCTTGTGTATGCTATCCTGTGCAATCGACATTTTTTTGTTCATTAAAAAACTTTGGCAAATCGATTATGGCTTTCATACCCTGCAAAAGAGATGGAACACTTCTTATTTCATAGTCGACATCATTACTTGAGTGATGACTAGCATAAGGGTTTCCTAAACTATCAACCACTCTTCCTTCACCCTTTGACTGAGTGGAATTCATTCAATCTCAAGTTGTATTGATTTCAGGCTATGTATGATAGTGTAGACCAATAGTTTGGTCTTCCAAACTACCTACCATTCTTGCATCATGTAGAGAATGACATTTTGGCTGCACACCATCCACCATGGGATAGGGGCATGGGCAGTCATAATAATTTAAAGGCTTTGTAGAGCTCTGAGGATTGAAGAATGTCTCCTCCAAAATGCTTTGATCTAGCCCCTGAATAGCTTGGCCTTTTGAATCCTCTTCCAAAAGATTTCCCCTTTCTTTATCAAGAACAGAACTTGCTAGAAGCCCAAATGCCTCAACCCTATGCCAAATAGAGGCCTTCCTCTTGACTTGTCACTTTCTCTCTTGCCCTTCATCTTCTTCCACAATGAACTTCCCATTTCTCACAAACTTCCATTCCCCAGGAGAAGGTGCTTCTTTGTAACCCAGCTGCAACATCCTATGAACTTTGGAAGAAAAATTATTTGGATCATTAAGGATGAAACCAGAAATAAGAGAAGTCATTTCATAAATGACCAATACTAGGTCCTTTACAGACTTTCCAGTCTTGTCCTCTTTTTTCCTCTTCCACAATTCTTCCATTAGGCCTTTCCTATGGTACACATCACCTATGTGTTCAATAATTGCAATAAGCTCCTATTTGAGAGCTTCAAAATCTTCTTATAGTTCAGCTTCAGGCTTATTTTCCCAGCCATCCCACCAGTGCACATGGTGGATTCTTAAATGCTCTTTGTAGGCACAACCTCAATCTCTACCAAGCCCAAATTTCCAAGAAATTCATTGATGATGAAATTAACTTCGCCTTCTTCCATCGCTGCTCTAGCCTCACCTTGGATCTGATACCAATTATAAATATTAAACAAGAAGAGAAATAAAACTAAAACCAAAAATTAAAGAACATAACAAGAACCCAAATTTATAGTGGTTTGGCAATTGCCTACATCCACTCTCAAAGAAAGAACTATCTCAGATTAATCAATATCCAATACACCATACAATGGAATACATGACTACACATAATTATTTATAAAAAGCTCTTTGAATACAAGGAGATGGGAGAAAATGAATGGTCATGTGACTGTTGGACTTCATATCCCTACACTTATGTCATTTATGGAGCATTGCCTCCATGGCTAACCTCATGCTCTAATTTTAGAAATGTAGGCCAAAAACTCTTGACACTTCCCACATGGGAATCAGGTCACAAACAATGCCATAGAATTGTACCATTGCACTTTAAAGACACGGTACCTTTTTGATCATCAAAAGAAATGCATGTATCGGATGGACCATCTATACTATACCCTTGTGTACAAAATGGAATCATTCTATAGTCAAAAGGAGAAGTTGTGGGACTTTAGTTTCCTCATGAACTATAGGGTCTGGGGTTCACATAATAGTATTGAGAGGGAAAAGGAAATCCTTGATGGTGACATTATACCTAATTAAACTAATCAGGGGTAGTATTGCATCAAAAGCTAGACAACATGCAATTGGTATGAGGTTAGAGCATGTGGTACTCACTTATTTGTCTATGATTGTCTTTAGAGTCTATAGGTAAACACCTACAAGCATACATTGAAGGTTTTTATCTATGAACATGACCATTCTCAATGCTGGAGAAGGTGTAATTAGAACGTCATAATTTCATGTTTATCTACTCTTTTTGTGCATTACATAATCATGCTTTCTTCACTTGCAATTAATACTTTCCTCTAACTTGATAATTATAACATAGGTTATTTTTCCATGCAAAGTAAATCATTTATAATTGAGATAGACATTGGACCACCGATTCTTTATGATAATAACACATCTAGTACTGTAGCTACATCATAGTGTCCTTAAAATGTCATCGATGCTAAATCACTTTTTTAGACAATGGCATTGTGGACTGAATCAGTTGGGTTGCTAAAGATTGTAATGTGAAGAATACTCCAGACACATGAACAAGAATCATTCCTTACATTGTAATGTGTTTCCTAATGTTAGCTATAGGAGAAGACCAAGAATCATTCCTTACATTGTGAGGAACACGGTGGCCACACAGCCACCACTCCAATAATTGTGAGTGAGCACTTATATCTTTCAAAATTAGATTTTGTTTGATTGGATGACTATGTATGTCCTTTATATTTTGTTTCCCTCTTGTTCACTATATTTATATTTAATTATCAATTGTTCTTTCTCTATTCCACTGAGCATGACTAGTACAAATTGCACCTTTTTTCAACAAATGATTGGCTGAAGTTTCTACCAAAATCAGTCGAATACTTGACCAACTGATTGGTTGCTATTTTCATTGTCAAAATATCAACATATCTCTTTAATCATAGAATGTTTGACACCAATCTTGGTCAAAAATGGCATTGGCAAGTGGTGGTTTATTACTCAAAAATTATACCAAAGTTGGTCGAAATGCTTGGCCCATTCGACCAGGATGCAAAAAACACGACGGTCATATTTTGACTAAATTACATCGCAATATAGACCAATATTGGTCAAAATATTTGGCCACTTTGACTAGGATGCCAAACCCATGATGCCAAAGTTTGACAAAAAATGGTCGATTGTTAAACCAAACTAGGTCAGAGTTTCGACGTTGGTTAGTCAAACCATTGACTATGGTTAGTTGAAATTTTGACTAAATATGGAATGTTTAAAAAAATGAATGAAGATAAATATCCAGACTAATCACCAATGACATCCTGATCGGTGATTAGTCAAGATATTTATCTTCATGTGTCCACACTTGTTCTGCTACTTGTTGCCAACAGGTCCCTACTCGTTCTATTTTCTAGACTACTTTGGGATCTAGCAATCCATCTGCTTGTTGGGGATGTTGGTGGTGCTACAGATAGAGTCCTTAACCAGTCCCTAACCTAATGAGTCCTCATGTTATCAAATTTTCAAGTCTTTCTTGAGAAAATCACCCATCTCAAAGGATGTGGACCTAATGGCACTGGCCCATTATACCCAAGTATTTAATGGAGCCGATATTACAGAGTTTTGTTAGCAGGCTTGCAAGTATGCTATTAGAGAAAATATTGATAAGTTAAGTTTCAATTGTGGCAGCTTTTGAAAACTAGATTTGGTTTGAATGTTTGTAGCATGGAAGCAGTGTTGGGGATGTTGTGGATAAAGTCCTTAACCAATTGTTGACAAAAATGGATGGTATGACAACCAAGAAAATAGTTTTCATTATTGGTGCTACAAACAAACCCAATATCATTGATCTTGCATTGCTAAGGCCTAGCCAACTTGACCAGTTGATTTATATTCCCTTACCTAATGAGTCCTCATGTTATCAAATTTTCAAGTCTTGCTTGAGAAAAGCACCCATCTCAAAGGATGTGGACCTCATGGTTCTGGCCTGTTATACCCAAGGATTCAGTGGAGCCGATATTACAGAGATTTGTCAGTGGGCTTGCAAGTATGCTATTAGAGAAAATATTGAGAAGGTGAGTTTCAATTGTGGTGACTTTTGCAAACTAGATTTGGTTATGAATTTCTCAATGCTTTTATTTGAACTGGTGTGTTATAATTTTACTTTTTCTGATTCAATTTTCTTCAACTTGTATCTTATTATTTCAATTTTTCATGTTCTCTTTCCTCTGCACTTTTACAAGATATTGAATGTGAAAGAAAAAAAAGTGAGAACCCTGAGGCAATGGATGAGGATGATAGTGATGAGGTAGCTGAAATAAAGGCTACTCATTTTGAGGAGTCGATGAAATATGCCCAAAGAAGAGTTAGTGATGCTGATATTCAAAAGTATCAAGCCTTTGCACAAAATCTACAACATTCTTGAGGCTTTGGTTCTGAATTTTGATTTCCAAATGGACTTGCTAGTGCTTCAGATGTATTTGCTACAATAGATAATAAAGATGACAATGACTTATATAGGTTGCACATCCACATCTGATATAAAATTTATTATTATAAAGTCTTGTTATAGAAATCTATTTTATATTAGTCTATATTATTCTGAAGCCTTGTTATAGAAATCTATTTATAATTAATCCTTAGAATTAGTTAGCAAATCTTCTTCTTTCTTTTTAAATTCATGAATGATTCTATTTTTCTACAGTAAATAGCATACGTAACAGATAAACATGAAATTAGCAACAAATATCTACCTCTAAATACAACTCCAAATGAATGAATAAAAGAAGAAAATGATAATGGTGATTGGGTATCCAGTAAATTAAATAGTTTAATCATGCAAATAGATTTGGATAGAGCACATCACAGTGATGAAGAAACCATGCTAGTAGGGCAGTGACTGTTACGAATAGTCCCAAGAGATAACTGGGGGGGGTGAATCAGTTATCTACGAGATTCAATTCTTTATCCAATTAAGTATACTTAAACATAAAGCATAAACACATAGAAAGAACATATGAACACAACACCAATATTTTGGTTACGGGGAAACCCAAATAGGTAAAAACCCCAGTGGGATTTGATACCCACTAATATTCTGTACTAGTGTATAATGATCCTTGTTAGAAGATCATTTACCCTGTTAGGAGTAGCTTTACAATATATGAAGTACAGTAGACCTGGTTAAGGGTCAGACCCTGTTAGGAGTCTTTTAAAATTGTCCCTATTAGGGGAGAGGATGCACTATCCACGAGCTCACTGCTCAAAGGGGTGAAAGCTACAACCTTTTGAATAACAGATACAGACTATATCTGGATCTTGGTGAATTGTGCTTAGACCTGCTTGTCTAGATAAGTTCCAATGTATAGCACAAGTACTCTACTTGGTCACATTGACCTTCTTCTGATGGTTCCACACTTCACACACTCTGCTCTGCTCTTCTTATTCAACCATGAACCACACTCAAGCAATCACAAAGGACTGCCTATAAATATCTTTCCTCCAAATGATATAATCAAGTTAGCCTGTTAGAGCCACCTTGAAATCATATTAGAGAAACCATAATAAACTCCAACAAACATTTTCTTGGCTCTACTATGGGCGCAACACATTCTAGGACTTGTTCATATAATATAATTGTAGACGCATGCTACACACTATCAACTCTACCAAAACAACTCTAACTTTCTCCTCAAGTTGAATTAACTCATGCACTCTTAACTGAACATCAAAAGCTCACCTCTAAGCTTAATTCCAAGTGTGCATACCCTCAAGATAGGTGAAACTCAAGAACTAATAAAATCTATGTCAGCTCTTTTGAACAAACACAGGAAACTGCTACTGGTGAATAGTGACTTCATAACTTCACTTGCATCCAACATCAAACTATGTTTCCATGAACTTAACATCACTAACATGTATACAAAATAAATCCAAGGGTGCATGCCCATAGGATATCTGTACGGACAACCATATACATAACAATGTTTGTTACTCTATCATAAACACTGTTGCTGCTATATAGCTGTCTGTGCTTACAGTTAACCTCTGCACCCATGATATCATGTTGATATCATGTCCATGCATCATATACTAAAGGCTTACTACATAAGACTTCCATGTATGCTACTTTCCATATGTTGTCATCAATGACAAACATACAGTCAGTACTGGCCTGTTGGTAAATCTCCAACAATCTCCCCCTTTGGCATTGATGGCAACATGTGGAATGAAAAACCACCATCAACCCAAATGAACAATCCTTTCATAACATTCTCCATTTCCTCTTCAAAACTCCCCCAAAGATGAATCCTCCATCTACTAAAATATTTTCTAACATTCTCTATTTCCTCAACTGAACTGCGATCACAACTGAATACTTCTCCCCCTAAATATATTACTCCTATTTTTCATGACTCTGTATACTACTCCCCTTTTGACATCAATGGCAAAGGGTGCCATACATTTTAAGCACTGGTACTACTCCTAAGGTAGAGTAGTCAACCTTCCATCAGTCCCTCAGGACTGATGCCATTCCTACTTCCTTCTAAGCAGAATCAAAGAAGAGAATTACTCCCAACTTCTCCCTAAGATACTCAAAAGTATCCTTAGGCAAGGGCTTTGTGAATATATCTACCAACTGTTCTTTAGTACTCACATAGTCCAAATTGACTTCTTTCTTTGCCACTTTATCTCTTAGGAAGTGATACTTAATTTCAATGTGCTTTGTCTTTGTATGCATCACGGGGCTCTTTGACATATTGATAGTGCTAGTGTTATCACAATGAATAACACTAGGATAATCAATCTGAATTCCAAAATCTTTTATCATTTTCTTGATCCAAACAATTGTAGAAAAATTCAAGGCTACTGTAACATACTTCACTTCTATTATTGACTGAGAAATACAATTTTATTTCTTGCTTGTCCAAGTGACAAGTCTATCACCAAGAAACACTACTCCACCTGAAGTACTCTTTCTGTCATCAACACAACCTATCCAATCTGCATCAGTGTACACATGAAGCTCAACATTTTTTGAATTAGGATACCACAAACCATAATCTATAATGCCCTGCAAGTATCTGAATATTCTTTTTACTACCATGAGGTGACTTTTCTTAGGCTCTACTACAAATCTTCCAACTATGCCAACTACATTGGAAATATCAGGTCTAGTCTGAGTAAGATAAATTAGTTTACCAATCATAGACTTATATAATGTTATATCCACTGCTGGTGAGTCATCTTTCTTTGTAATCTTGCATCTAGTAATCATAGGTATCCCTACTAGCTTGCAATCATCCATCTTGAACCTCTTTAATATTTCTTTCACATACATGGACTAATTAATGAATATACCTTTCTCTATCTGCTACACATTCAATCCTAAAATATATTTGATAGGACCAATCATGCTCATCTCAAATTCATTCTGCATTTCTTTGGAAAATTCTTCACTTAGTTTGTCATTACCTCCAAAGATAATATCATCAACAAATATGGCTACAAGTAGTAGTCCTTCAGATGTCTTTCTATGATTAGATTACAATCTTCTACTCCTTTCTTGAATCCAATTTTTGTTAGATATCCATCTAGTCTTTCATACCATGCTCTAGGGGTTTTCTTAAGTCCATAGAGGGCCTTCTGGCTGCTCAATGTATGCTTCTTTTAGGTCTCCATTCAAGAATGTTGACTTGACATCCATCTTATATACTTTGAAGTTTTTGATTATATCATAAGCTAAAAATAGCTTAATAGCTTCAAATCTGCTCACAGGTGCAAACGTATCTGAATAATAGATGCCTTCTCTTTGTGCATACCATTTACATACTAGTCTAGCTTTGTTTCTCACTACTTTACCATCTTCATTCATTTTGTTTCTGAATATCCACTTTGTTCCAATTACATTTTTATCACTAGGTTTTGGGACCAGTTCCCAAGTGTCATTCTTAATAATCTGATCAAGTTCTTCTTTCATAGCATTATGCCAATCTGAATTATTACAAGCATCTTCAACACTCAAAGGTTCAATCTAAGATAGTAAACATATTGTTTCACTACTTGCTGAATTCTTTGCTTGTGACCTTGTCAAGACTTTGCCGCTCTGATCCCCAATGATGTCTTTCTTGAAATGATTTTTAGATGCATATTTTGGAACTTTAAGTGATGTGGACTCATCATCCTTGGGAGTGTCTTCTTCACTTGTTTCAGGGTCATTGAATTCCACATCAATACTGTCAAACATTTCCTCAATAACCATCTCACTAGAAGAGGGTTTGGGTTCTTCAATCATGGGTGAGTAATCATGATAGCTTTCTTCAACCATAAAATTTTCATCAATCTTAACATGAGCAATTTCAATTATCTTTTTCAATCTTAAAAATGAAACATCTATAATATTTACTTTTAGTAGAGTAACCAAGGAAAATACCTTCATCACTTCTTGCATCAAACTTGCCTATTGCTTCATCCCTCTTGATGTAACACTTTCTTCCAAAGATTCTAAAGTATTTTACTCTGGGAACATTACCAAACCATAACTCATAAGGTGTTTTGTCATCGCTAGGCCTTAACTGAATTCTATTGATGGTGTAGACTATTGTATTGACCACATCTCTCTAATAGGTGTGTGCAACTTTTCCTTCTATCATAATGGTGCGCACTATATCCAAAATGATCCTATTCCTTCTCTCTACAATTTCATTCTGCTGAGGTGTTCTAGGTGCACTCAATTGTCTCTTTATGCCATGTTCTTCATAGTACTCATAAAATCTATTAGAGGTGAATTATCCTCCCCTATCTAATCTTAAACATTTAATCTTTAATCAAGATTCATTCTCAACCTTAGCTTTGAATATTTTGAACTTATCAAATTCTTCTAACTTATCTTTCAAGAATGCAACCCACATCATCCTAGTATAATCATCAAAAAACAAAATAAAATACCTTTCACCATAGTATGATCTTGTTTGAGTTGGTCCACATAGGTCTGTATGAATCAGATCCAACTTGTTCTCTGCTGAATTGTGCTTGCTCTTGAATGAATTCCTCACATTCTTTCCCATCACACATTTCTTGCATATAGTATCAACTGGCTTTTCTATGCTAGGTAGATCTCTTACTGCCTTAACATTTCTTATCTTTACTATGTTATCAAAATTGATATGGCATAGTCTTTTATGCCACAACCAACTGTCATCAACTTTAGCAACAAAACAACTTGCTTCTGAATTGAGTTGAAAAAAATTACCTCTAGTCTTTGAGCTTGATGCAATCATAATACCATCCATGTTGTTAATGATGCATTTTTCATTCTTCAACTCCAACTGATATCCTTTTCCAAGTAACTATCTAACACTTAGAAGGTTATGTTTCAAACCATCAACATAGAGAACATCATCATTACTGTTCTTTCCATCAAAAGTGATGGCTCCTCTACCAACTATTGGTTTAGGAGTGTTATCTCTGAATCTAACCATACCACCATTGTATTTGTCTAGATGAACAAATATTACTTTATCACTTGTCATGTGATGTGAGCAACCACTTTCTATAATCCAGTATGTTCTTATGTCTGCTCGGGAAATCAATGCTAGCTTTTGAATTTCCTTTTCATCCTTAGGAACTGACTTACTATTCAATTTTTCTACAATAGCAATGAATCCAATTTCTTCTTCACCTAATTCATCATCTAAAACTCCATCTCCAGCATAGTAACATTCTTTAGGTTTGTAATCCCTTTTGAACTTTCTAGCTCTAGAAGGACACTTAGATGCAAAGTGACCTATCTTATTACATGAAAAGCACTTGAAGGGAAATTGACCTTCATATTTTCCTTTTCCTTTCTTTTCTCTTTTAGCAATCATAGAAATAAAGTCATTTAAATTTTTCTCTTCATCATCATCATTAAAATTACCAAAAGAGTTTGCAGATTTCTTACCATGAATTATTTCTTTGAAGGTTGTCTCACTTTTAGGTTCTATCTTCAATCTTGAAGTCTCAAAAGCTGAGATCTTACTGATCAAGGTCTATCTCTTAAAATTAGATGTAAGTTTCATAGTCTCATCAGGGATATTGATCTTTCTCTCATATTCTAGAGTAAGGGTAGTCATCAACTTGTCCATGATGTCTTCTTCTAAAATCTCTCCACCATTGTTCCTGATTCTAGCAACTGCTTCATTGATCCTCTGGTTGTAAGCTCCAATGTTTTCTTCAGGAAACATTTCTAATGCATTGTATCTTTTCTTCCATGTTTTTCTGCATGCATCCTTTTCTTGCTTATCTCCTTCAAACATGTCTTCAAGGTGTTTCCATATCTTGTTGGCGGAGTCTACTTTCTTTAACTCTAAGAACTCACTATCTAGTAGTGCACTGATAAGGGCTTCTTTGGCAATAACATTCTGATCAAACAATTCCTTTTTTCTTTCAGTAGCATCATCCTTTCCAAGATCTTCTAGGGTAGGTATCTTGGCTTCTTTGACAGTTACATTAAAAACTTCAAAAGCAATGCATTGCAAATGGGTCACCACACTAATACATTTGGGGTCACATTGCGACGGCCATTTGCGACGGCAGGCAAATGTCATGTGGTTTTGCTCTTTTTTTTTCAAATATAGCCCGACACCGTCGCAATTTGCGACGACAATACATTTGTAACTGTCGCAATTGCGACGTTGTCGGGATATAAGCGCAAAATTTAAAAGGAACGTTGTCATGTGTGTTTTGAACAGCGCCGTAACCCTCCGCGAAATCACATCACAATATAACGGCAAACAAAATAAGAACATTGTCATTTGTGTTTTCAACAGCGCCGTAACCCTCCGCGAAATCACATCGGGATATAAGGGCAAAAAAAACAAGAACGTTGTCATTTGTGTTTTCAACAGCGCCGAGAGAGATTCCCTCCGCGAAATCACAGCTACAATTTCTGAGTACGTTGGGTTTATTTTTCTTTTGTCATTATTATGTAATCTGGTATTCAGCTGTTAGAGAGCTAAAATACCCAGAAATGAGGACATATCTATGTTGAATTTATTGTTAGCGGCTTTGGTTATTTAGAAGTTTAATTTTATTTGTTCATCTTTCAAGCACAAACGTTTTGTGGACCGTAACGTCTTCATTGTTTCGGGTATGCAGTGAAACAGCCCTAACTTGCAATTGCGATGTTGTTGGATATAAGGGCAAAAAAAAAAAGGAACGTTGTCATTTGTGTTTTCAACAGCACCGTAACCCTCCGCGAAATCACATCGGGATATAAGGGCAAAAAAAACAAGAACGTTGTCATTTGTGTTTTCAACAGCGCCGAGAGAGATTCCCTCCGCGAAATCACAGCTACAATTTCTGAGTACGTTGGGTTTATTTTTCTTTTGTCATTATTATGTAATCTGGTATTCAGCTGTTACAGAGCTAAAATACCCAGAAATGAGGACATATCTGTGTTGAATTTATTGTTAGCGGCTTTGGTTATTTAGAAGTTTAATTTTATTTGTTCATCTTTCAAGCACAAACATTTTGTGGACTGTAATGTCTTCATTGTTTCGGGTATGCAATGAAACAGCCCTAACTTGCGACTACCTTCACGGTACTTGTGTACATTATCATGTTGTCTTTACAGTGACTGTCCTCATTCAAGTGGCAATTACACAAGGGACAGTCACTGTGAGATGTCCTCATTTGTGACAAGGACAGTCACACTTAGGACATCTCATAGTGATATTCCCTTGTGTAATTTCCACTTGAATGTATTGCTATTGAACCACATTAATGCTTTTCTTCTTCAACAAATGAGGATAGTCACTGTAAAGACAACATGATAATGTACACAATTACCAAAAAATGATCTTGTTAATTGATGTAACACTTTGTCTTGCTCACTCCCTATCCTTCACTAGGGTCTCTTTAGGCCAATGTTTTGACTTGATAGGGTACTTAACTATCCCCACACTCTTTAGGTATCTCTACCCAAGATCCCACTCCTTCAACTAGTGCACACCAACAAGAAATACAACGAACTCTGCTCAATACCAATCTAGCTACTAGGACACTCCTAGTCTTGTCTTCACAAATTGAAACACATTCAACTAGAACTTTACTCCATGGAGAGGCTGGCCACTAGGACCTCTATTGGTTTCAATATTACTCCTTCACCTATACTTTTCATCAGTACTTCAATCCGGTTCATCAAACCATGCATGCCAATTGCACCCAAAAATAGGCTGCTAGCAATTAGGCCTTTGTCAAGCCTTTTTGTTTATATTAAGCCACCTAAAGGGCTTAGGATTCACACCAAGATATCTAAGGTCTTCTCCTCCTAGATTTTTTGTACACCAACTGCTACAGCCATGCCTGAAAACAAGTATTTTGACACAACTTGGACAGTCTGACTAAGAGTTTGTTTTCTTAGCAGCCAAAGAAACTCACCCAATCTTCTAATTTGACTTGGGGCTTCTTTAGATGTGTGTCTACCTCTCCATGAGATTTTAGTTGAAGCAACCAATGCATTCAACTTGTTGTAATCTTCTTGTAATGATTTGTCATCCCTAACTGTGCTCAACTGACTCACCTAGGACATCATTGCAAACATAGAAAATGAGCTTCCCAGGGCCCCTCCTTCCAAACATATAGTACATGGATTCTCCTCACCCATTCCAAGAGCCCGTACAAAATTGACAATGGAATGATGAGCTAAGACTCCATTTGTTCAACCTGCCTGGTTCAAACCAATGATAGGGTACTTAACAAAAGAATTAACAAACTAGTTGGAATGCTTCAAAACTCAAAAAAAACACAACACAGAATAAAAAAACAACTTGTACTAACTTTTCCAATAGACACTGCGAGCTATCTAATCCATTAATCAACTGAAAACAAAGAAACAAAAAAACTCAAGAATTCACTAAAACCGTGTTACTCTACAAATCTTCTTAATTCCAAATGTTTTTCCCCCCAAACTTTTGCACAGATCGATGGAGGCCTCTTATAGTTGATCTGATGCCTAATTCAATGGTTTCATATAGTTACATAACCATCTTACTCGAAAATGCTCCCTTGCACAAATGTTGTCAATGTTGTGAATGACAACATTGACAACTTGTTACAACCTTTGGGATTTTGGTTCAAAACTTATTGTTCAAACACCATAAGACCCTAACCATGACTTAGTTAGGCTATTTAGACCTCACATAGGCCACTTCTACACTTCTTTGCCCAATTTGACCCCTAAATGCTTCATTCCCACTTTTTCCACAATATTGGTAACTTGGGTACAAATTGGCACTTGCCTTCACAAAGGTCACACATGAGGACATCTCACAGTGATCGATTGTCCCTTGTGTAATTGCCACTTGAATGTATTGCTATTGAACCACATTAATGCTTTTCTTCTTCAACAAATGAGGACAGTCACTCTAAAGACAACATGATAATGTACACTCACTGTAAGGACAGTCACAAATGAGGACATCTCACAGTGACTGTCCCTTGTGTAATTGCCGCTTGAATGTATTGCTATTGAACCACATTAATGCTTTTCTTCTTCAACAAATGAGGACAGTCACTCTAAAGACAACATGATAATGTACACTCACTGTAAGGATAGTCACAAATGAGGACATCTCACAGTGACTGTCCCTTGTGTAATTGCTGCTTGAATTACACAAGGGACAGTCATTGTGAGATGTCCTCATTTGTGACAAGGACAGTCACACATGAGGACATCTCACAGTGATTGTCCCTTGTGTAATTGCCACTTGAATGTATTGTTATTGAACCACATTAATGCTTTTCTTCTTCAACAAATGAGGACAGTCACTCTAAAGACAACAATGTACACTCACTGTAAGGACAGTCACAAATGAGGACATCTCACAGTGACTGTCCCTTGTGTAATTTCCGCTTGAATTACATAAGGGACAGTCATTGTGAGATGTCCTCATTTGTGACAAGGATAGTCACACATGAGGACATCTCACAGTGATTGTCCCTTGTGTAATTGTCACTTGAATGTATTGCTATTGAACCACATTAATGCTTTTCTTCTTCAACAAATGAGGACAGTCACTCTAAAGACAACATGATAATGTACACTCACTATAAGGACAGTCACAAATGAGGACATGTCACAGTGACTGTCCCTTGTGTAATTGCCGCTTGAATTACACAAGGGACAGTCATTGTGAGATGTCCTCATTTGTGACAAGGACAGTCACACATGAGGACATCTCACCGTGATTGTCTGTAATGTCCCCTTTTTGGCTAACTTGGAAAATAGGAACAATTACTCCACTTCTCAGACTTACTCTATCAGATACTTACAATTAAACTAAGTAATGGAGGTTACTTAAGATATCAACCGCTATTTCAGATTCAATCACAATATGTGTGCAAGATGATATTGATACCAATATGTTTAATAGCACTGTCGGATATAATGATATGAAATATGCTATGAATATGATGTTTCCTATCACTTATAGTGATAGTATAATGATGGTATGTCTGATATAAACAATATCGATATACAATCAATAAGTATTGCTTACAGCAATGTATTTGCTGTGTCTGATATGATGATGTAATTATGCAAATGTGTAATATCGCTATGAGTGATATGTTGCTATTTCAGATTCTGAATTATATGCTTGCAACTTCAAATATTGATGCTGTTTCTGACTATCCTTTCTATCTGTGCAATCATGGTGTTGTCTCTGATCTGCAATGATAAACTTGAAACCAAACTGCCAAAGGCAGATGCTCTATTGAGTATATCCAAATATGGATAAGTAAATAAAGTTCTAATGATGCCTTGAGTGACTGACGAGAATGCATTCTTATATTGTCTTTAACAAATGAAGAGATGCTATGAATGAGACGTGTCTTGTTTCTTCCTCCATGTCCCTTTGTTAAGCACACCTTTCCATAATCCGACAGTTCACATAATATTATTTCATTATTTTCTGATCATAGATAACTCCCAGATTGACTCAATATCAAATCTTTTTATGAAGGTAATCTTCCCTAATTGGTAGTGCAACCAGTAGTTAACATCCATTGTGTTTGTATTAGTTTGGTCTAACTATCATTAGTATTTAGTCAATCGATATTAACTCTTGCCTTATCCCATATTGTTATGATGATATCCAATCTTTCTACTCTGATATAAGTCGATATCATTTTCTGATAATTGTCCATTTATTGGTTGATTGCTGGTAATGGAGTTTGATCTTCAAATTGACTTCCATTCCTGTTAATACTTAAGGATACATTGTACTTATTATCCATGACTGATGCCTCATTCATCAATAGCTTGTGATATAATCACTGATGCTTTTGTGTTTCTACAAGATGTGGTTTATCTCAGACAATCGATAATCTTTCAATCCTTTAGTCGATATCCTCCTATGTGGTGTCTATTGATATAGATAGTAGAATTCAATCTAGTTTATGTTATTGTCATGATAACATAGGAAGTGATGGTGCATATTTGCTAGCGGGTCTTCATGTTTGATATTGCTTTATCGGATATGTCATTGTCTAAACTTGTGCAATTAATGATTATTTATAATATATGAATGGTTATCCTTCTTGCTTATCAATACATCTTCTGAAACCCATAGCGACCTATCCCTTATTCATATCATGTTGATCTTGACTTCATAGTATTTGGTTCATTAATCATCCTCTCATGGTATCGATGTGTAATGACTAGTGATTGTTGTATCACTTCTTCGTTCCTCATCGTGATAGATAATGCAGATGTTTAATGTAGATGTATATCGATTACAGATATTCGATATTACTTTAAACGTTATTATTATTATTATTATTATTAATGTTATTGTTATTATTAAATATTATAATTAATGATGTTAGTAATATTAATAATATTATAATAAATATTATTATAGTGATAACATATTGTTTTATATTGAGAGGTTTATTAATATTATTTATATATTAAAATTATTATATCAATAATTGATTTAATATTATTACTTAATATATTATTATAATATAATATATATAATTTATTAATAATTATTTATTATTAATTTATATTATAATTATAATCATAATTATATTATTTATTAATATTTTAATATTATTTAATTAACATATTACTTATTATGCTAACTATATATTATTATTATCTTTTGATAATAATTATATATTATTGTTATATACCGTTAATAATAGATTATTATATATCATCTAATCATTTTATTATTATACTAAGTTCAATATGTCACGGCTCATGACATTGTCCCTTGTGTAATTGCCACTTGAATGTATTGCTATTGAACCACATTAATGCTTTTCTTCTTCAACAAATGAGGACAGTCACTCTAAAGACAACATGATAATGTACACTCATTGTAAGGACAGTCACAAATGAGGACATCTCACAGTGACTGTCCCTTGTGTAATTGCCACTTGAATTACACAAGGGACAGTCATTGTGAGATGTCCTCATTTGTGACAAGGACAGTCACACATGAGGACATCTCACAGTGATTGTCCCTTGTGTAATTGCCACTTGAATGTATTGCTATTCAACCACATTAATGCTTTTCTTCTTCAACAAATGAGGACAGTCACTCTAAAGACACCATGATAATGTACACTCACTGTAAGGACAGTCACAAATGAGGACATCTCATAGTGACTATCCCTTGTGTAATTGCCACTTGAATGTATTGCTATTCAGCCACATTAATGCTTTTCTTCTTCAACAAATGAGGATAGTCACTCTAAGGACAACATGATAATGTACACTCACTGTAAGTGTACATTATCATGTTGTATTACAAATGGACCTTATGTTGGTCGGGATATAAGTGCAAAAAAAAAAAGGAACGTTGTCATTTGTGTTTTCAACAGTGCCGAGAGAGATTCCCTCCGCGAAATCAAGTGGGTTATCATTTGTGTTTTGAACAAAGCGGGTTGTCATTTGTGTTTTGAACAGCACCGAGAGAGATTCCCTCCGCGAAATCAAGCGGGTTGTCATTTGTGTTTTCAACAGCGCCGAGAGAGATTCCCTCCGCAAAATCACAGCTACAATTTCTGAGTACGTTGGGTTTATTTTTCTTTTGTCATTATTATTTAATCTGGTATTCAGCTGTTAGAGAGCTAAAATACCCAGAAATGAGGACATATCTGTGTTGAATTTATTGTTAGCGGCTTTGGTTATTTAGAATGCTTCCCCACAATACTTAATTACACAAGGGACAGTCACTGTGAGATGTCCTCATTTGTGACAAGGACAGTCACACATGAGGACATCTCACAGTGACTGTCCCTTGTGTAATTGCCACTTGAATGTATTGCTATTCAACCACATTTATGGGCCCGTTTGGACCACGACACACAGTAGCATCTACAGAGAAGAATATCCCAGGTGTAACAAGTTGTAAGAATATACCAACAGTTCTAAGAAGTTCCCTAGCACGTAGTAGCATCTACAGAGAAGAATATACAACATGAGGGCAGCCACTGTAAAGACAACATGATAATGTACACTCATTGTATGTGTACATTATCATGTTGTCTTTACAGTGACTGACCTCATTCAAGTGGCAATTACACAAGGGACAGTCACTGTGAGATGTCCTCATTTGTGACAAGGACAGTCACACATGAGGATATCTCACAGTGACTGTCCCTTGTGTAAGCCACTTGAATGTATTGCTATTCAACCACATTTATGGGCCCGTTTGGACCACGGCACACAGTAGCATCTACAGAGAAGAATATCCCAGGTGTAACAAGTTGTAAGAATATACCAACAGTTCTAAGAAGTTCCCTAGCACATAGTAGCATCTTCTAATTGTCTATACCACTTCACAAGGTATTGTTTGCACACATTGTTTTTGGTTCTTTTGATGACCCTTGTTTTGAAATTGCTATTAGGCCTTGTAGCTTATATGTTTTGACTGCTGGAGAGCTTCTAAAGCTAAGCAAGAAGACCATTGCACGAGTTATAGCCGCGCGCTCAGGTTTGAAAATTGTATATTTTTTAATCTAATGTATATTTTAATCCTTTTGCCATGTCATGTAATATGTCTTGCCTTGTAGCTTATATGTTTTGAAATTGCTGTTAGGCCTTGTAGCTTATATGTTTTGATTGCTAGAGAGCTTCTAGAGCTAAGCAAGAAGGCCTTGTAGCTTATATGTTTTGTGTACTTTTGACAATTTTGCTTAGTCACTGAAAGTTGTAGACCGAAGTTTTCATAGCCCAATTTTTGCTTCCTACGAAGAACGATCATGTCAGATAATATAAGTGAAGAACAAAATAGGGAGACAATTGCTAGATTGTGGTCTAACTTGAAAAGAAAAGGTGATGGAAAATGTTATTGTCCCTGCAAAATTTGTAAGGGCTTAAACCGTAGAAGATTGCTAATCAAAACAGTTAAGAGACATTGTAGGGAGAATGGTCACATTGAAGGGGGGCATGACTATCATCCACTGGTAAGTTGTTCATTATATCATTTTAACAATTTATATACATATGAAATCACTTGATGATGAGTTGAAGATCATGGTTTATTTATGTTAATCAATTTTATATAGGTTGATCTCCCCAGGGAAGTACATGATATGGAGGAACATGGGGGTGCGAATATCCAAGGTGAAGATAATGATCCCATGGAAGATGACGATCATGCGCCAGAAAACACAATTGAAGATGATGGTATAAATACATTGATCCATGACACATTTAGTCCAAGCGGATCTGATCATGATGATGATGATAGCCTTGATGTACCTCTACTTGAGAAGGCATACGAGCCCCTATACAAAGACTCCCAAACAACTCTTCTCTCTGCTGTATTGTTGTTGTTGAACTTGAAGGTTATGAATGGTTTATCCAACATAACAATGTCACGTATGTTAAGGTATGTCATATATGTCTTTATAGTTAACAAAGGGTGAATAATGTACCACTAATATTGTTTATATTAACAACTTATATTTTTTGCTGTAGATTGATAGGCGAGTTTTTGTTACCACCATCAAATATTCTACCTCGCTCATATCGAGAATTATCTGCTATTATGAAAGATATTGGAATGGAGTATCAAGCAATACATGCTTGTCCCAATGATCATATTATATATTATAAAGAACATGAATTTGCAACACAATGCCCTGTATGTCATACGAGTAGATATCGAACAGATCGAATAACAAAAAAGGTGCCTCACAAGGTTCTTCGTTACATCCCCATTATTCCACGGATGCGACAATTATTTAGGTGTACTAGCTTGGCACAATTTATGGATTACCATGCATGCAATAGAAGTCGAGATGACATTATTCGAATCCCTGCGGATGGTTTGGCATTTATGCACATAGAGGAAAAGTGGCAACACTTCAAAGAAGAACCTCGTAATCTCAGGCTTTCATTGGCAGCGGATGGTGTCAATCCATTTGGAGAGATGAGATCTGTTTGCTCGGTGTGGCCTATTTTTGTTATCAACAATAACATTCCTCCGTGGATGTCAATAAAGAGGGAGCACATTATGTTGGCAATGATTGTTCCAGGTATTTTATCATTTGATAGTTATTAATTTACATGTACTTACAAATCTTACAGTAAAATGGTCACAATAATTATGTAATGTTACTGTTCATTCAAGTAGGTAAATATCAAGTTAAAGATATGAATGTATATATTGAGCCTCTTATTGATGAGTTGGTGGAGTTATGGAACGGTGTCACTATGTATGACGTGTCTAGACCAATAGGACAAAGACAATTTCAATTCCATGCAATACTTGTATGGACAATACATGATGCCCCAGGGCTAACACATTTTTGTGGTATGTTATAGTGAATTCAAGTTGCGCATGATAATTCTAATTATAAAAATCAACATATTTAATAATCCAATTATATCATTATCTTGTAGGTCTTCAAACAAAGGGAAAATTTGCATGTCCAGTTTGTGGTCCAAAGATGAAATCTCGTCATTCAAAAAGTTTAGGAAAGCATGTGTTTGATGAGTACAGACACTTCCTCCACAGGAATCATAAGTATCGAAGTATGGAAAAACATCTTTTCAATGGGAAAGAAGAGACTACATCAAAGCCACGAAGAATGACACCTCGCCTATGGAAGTTGGAATATAATAGAATTAATCGTCGAGGTAATGTCGTTCCACTTAATGGTGTATGTTTGTAATTTATATATTTCTATTGTGATTTTTGTTTACTAATTATGTAATTGATGATCGTGAAGGTCGTCAAGGCACTACTGACAACCTTCCAAAGGGACTAAAAAGCTATCCTAGACAATTTAGTAGGTTGCCCTACTACGAGGACCTACAAATTGTGCATTTGTTTGATCTTATGCATGTTGGAAAGAATATAACAGAGACATTGTGGAAAATACTGGATGGAAGGCGTGACAAAGAAAAAATTGTCAAAATTTGTAATGACATTCATGAATCCAATCATGCACTGAAGAATTTCATTCACTCAAATAGCAATAGAGATCAGATTAATATAAGTGCCCTTCCTTGGTTATTAACGGAGCAGCAAAGTGATGCCATAAAAGAAGTCATACGAAAAATTCGATTTCCCACAGGATTTGCTGGGAACATAAGCAATCTCATATCAAAGAAAAGTGAATTTGGGCCAGGGCTCAAAATGCATGATTGGCATACTTTCATCAAGGTAAGTTATGTTCTTCTGTATTTACAATATATTCATAAACTACGTGTACTATTCATTATGTTATGTTAGAAAATAATGAAATGATTGGTTTATAATTACTGCAGTACGTGCTACCTCTATCTCTCCCAGAGCACTTCAACAATAACATCAAACAAGTGATATATGATCTTGGAAAATACATGAGGTAAGCAGTAATATCTGTTCAATTTGTTGTATATATTTATTATATTCGCGATTTGTTTTTCTTGCTATGTAATCTATTGTATATTATTTTGTAAAGTCTCGTATTTATATATTTTTTGTGACTTGAATCTCTTAATGTAGGTGGTTGTCATCTAAAGAAATCCATAAAGAAGATATAAACTATTGGAAGAGAAGAATTCCTCATTTATTGTGTGAAATGCAAAAGTGTCTACCTCCAACTTTTTTCAATGCACAAGAACACTACCTCATACACCAAGTTGAGGAGATTGAATTGTGTGGACCTGCACACACTAGGTCAATGTGGATGGTTGAGAGGCACTTGAAATCTTTGAAGGATTTGGTTCGACAAAGAGCACATCCTGAGGGTTCTATGGTAGAGGGATACATGGTATACCAGACTATGGTGTACATTACTGAATATCTTCCTAAGTTTGCTTCAAATATCCATGTAGATCGCATTTGGGATCTCGACCCTTTTAAAAAATTCAAAGGGGAGTACTTGATGGGGAAAGGTAGATTGAGGAAAGTGACAGGTAATAAATTATAAGATGTTATTGTAATAAATTATTTCTTAATCTTCAAAATAAATCGGTTGTAAGTCGTCTATTTTTTTTTTGTACAGTTGCTCGAGAGTGGGATGCACTACATTTGTATATTGCAAACAATCTTGATTGGATGACGGTATGGATTGAATGATGTCAACATTCTGGTCACACATTAACATGGGAAGGTGTATCTTCATTGGTTAAAGAAGCTCATCGTAATGGAGATTCTAATGTTACGCAAAGGGAAATAGATTTAGCATATGGTTTAAGAGATTTCCAGGTACGTACAAAATTATTAATCACCCGTATGTTTATCAACTCACGATATAATAATTTTGACATGTTTCACATATTATTGCAGGTTAAACACCACAAGGGTATGTTCTGTAATGGTCAAAAATTTCGCGTCAAAGTGTTGGATGACACGAAGAAAACTTGTGATTCTGGAATAACTGTAGTCTTTCAAGTGACTAATATTTCATCTAGAAATGACTTAGATCCTCAAGAGTCTAAAAATCAATACTATGGCATTTTGGATGATATATTTGAGTGCGACTTTAGTTCCTTCAAATTAGTACTCTTCGTTGTCAAATGGTACAGGCTACGACTTAATCCAAATGATCCTAATAGAACTGTTATTGAACATGATAATGGATTTACAATGGTTAATACAAGGTCGTTTGAGCCAGTTGGGGATGAGCCCTATGTTCTTCCAAGCCAATGTGAACAGGTATTTTACTCAGAGGTTTCACATAAACCGGGTTGGTCATTTGTTGTTAGACATGAACCGAGAGGAAGGCCGATAAAGTATAATGCGATGGAAGAAGAAGATACCGAAGAAGTAGAAGATGATGTAGATGATGATCACGATCGACAATTATTGGATGATGTTCCTGAGACAAATTTTCATGAAGAAGAAGAAGAAGATGATGCTGCTACTGATGATGATGATGAAGATGATGTTGATGTTGATGAGGATGATGTTGATGATGACGACAATGACGACAACGACGAGGACGATGATGATGACGACGATGACGAGGATGATGATGATGATGATGATGATGATGATGATGAGGATGATGATGATGAAATTTAAAGGTATGCCATCAATCCTTAATGTATTTAATATTCATTTCTTGATAGAAATATATTTGTCTTAAATGGTTACATAGTTTATTCATTATCTATTTAAAAGCTATAAGTGTTATAATGTGTACGTTTTAATGTTTTTAATTTTTATGTGATGCTTATGATGGATGTGATTATGCTCACGATAATTGAATTACATTTGCAGGAAATTGAACCCCTTTCAAGAGCATCCCACACAGTCTCATGGATCGACAGGTATAAGTCAATACACCTTATAGAAAGTCTATTTAATACACTTATCAATAGTAAGATTGATGTCTTCTAAGATCTCTCCCATTTGCAGGTACCAGCAAATAGGTATTTGTCAGAAGTGTCTTCCTCGAGTGAGGGAAATATAGGAATAGAAGAGGAAAGTGAGACATGCAGTTTATCTAGAATAGGGAGATTAACTAGAGGTCAAAGGACTAGAAGGAAATTCAATAAACACATGAAATTTTTCCCTGCTCAAGGGGGGTCATGTTCTTATGATGATGAGACGAAAGGCGACATCGAGGTGCCCTTGAGGTACCAACATCTACAGAAACATTGGGTACCCAAGGAACTTCCTCCAATAAACATTGATTTTTGTGTTAATGAGAGGATATATCGCATAGCACCATCATCATTACATGGTTTGGGCCTATTTTCTATGGATGGCATAAAGGTGTCTTACAAAAAAGTTTCTGAATTGATGGAGTATGTTGGACCATGTTACGATTACAAAAGTTGGATGCATATTGTTCAATATAAAAAAAGTATGCGTAGGTATGCACTCTCGGCAAATTATATACAACAGCAAGACAATAATCAAAGTAAAAGTGTGGCTATATACATTGATGGAAGGCCAAAAGCAACAGGGAATATTGCGGGTTTTATAAATAGTACACGACCTGGGTCAACTATAAAGCAACCCAATTGCATATTTGAGGTGCGCGAGGGAAATCGTGTATTCATCTGTGCGATAAAATCAATACGTGCAGGGGAAGAGCTGCTTATTGATTACAATTTGAACCGCATAGATACAAACGAGGCTACTATCATGGGGGTGGTACATACTATTAAACCAACTTCTAATCAATGACTCCAACATACCATTTAGTTATTAAATTTTTGGCTAACATTTTTATACTTGATCTTTGACACAGGGGCACAATATGGAGCGACCGCCCGAAGGTGATGGTGACGATATTCCTAGCTCATCTACACATGAGCAGGTAAAATTCATTGTAATTGTGCAAACTAGATAGAAGCAAAATGTTATTTTTTTTAATGTTATTTTCTTCCTTGTTTTGGAGTAATTTTGATAATACTAATACTATTGTTGTCACAGAGGGCCGGTGGTCGGAGAGAGGGAAAGCAACCTGCAGTCCCTCAGGAGTCCCCCCTTGTGGACCCTTTTTTTATTGATTTAGCAGAGACCGATGACCCGATCGGTTCCATTAAAAAGCTGCTAAAGAAAATTGGGAAAGAACTTCTACGTTTGGTATCCATACATCCTCAGACTCAGGAAATAAAAGACAGGGCAGCTGAGTTGTTGCGCACTTCTGAAAACTTTAAAGTAAGTATTAATGAAATTTTTAATTATTACAAGAGTTCAATAATGGTTTTTATGTTATGCTCTTTTATGACATTAATTAAAATATGGATGCATTGTCTTTACAGAGTTATTTGCGTAATTTTGAACCCCATTCCCATGATGAGGTCGGTATTGCAAGTGGTTCAGGTAGATCACATGTTCCATTCCCCACTTGTGTTTTCCACTGAATATATATAGGAATGATCATAATCATTGACAATACATGCTCGAACAATCTTTTTTTTTAATGCTCTAACAATCTTGTCCATGCTAGTCCACACGTTCTATATTTATGCATGCTCTAACAATTTTATTCTTCAGCTCCTTTCCATGATGATATGACAACGCCGCCTCCATCCAGGACAGCCACAAATGTCTTGCCGACTGCCATGTCAACAACACACAGCCTAAATGCACCAACTGTTGCACCATCTACTGGTACACAAATCCCTCTTTTTCTCTCTGTTGTTATGTGTTTAAGTGTTATGTGTTTACGATGTAGATCCCTTGATTGTGTTTGTGCCATGGGTGCTCTGCACCAATTTATTTCCCTTGAAGTATTATTTCTTGGAGGCATTTGATAATGGTTTTCATTTTTTGCAATAGGAGATGCAACAAGTCCCAATGCAACATCATTTCCTGGATGTTCCCGTGTTCCTAGTACGGGAACGGTGAAGGATTGCGTATTGATCATCAGCGATGATGAAGGCGTTCCCTTAAAAGTATCCAAACTTCCAGGTACTTTAAAGTTATTATTATTCTATAGTGATATAATAGTAATTTAGTTTTTGATCACTCTTCATCGACTAATGATCCCATGATTATTTTGTAGGGAATGATATTTTTTGGCGAAAACTTGGTGACGAGTGTTTGCGGATATTCAAGCCCACCATACGTACATGGTGGAACATCATATCCTAACTAAAACCCCAAACCACTATTTTGATTTCATATCATTGCTAGAATAGTTTTCCTTTTCATCAATTTCTTGAACTATATTAAAGGTAGCTTCTCTTCATTTATGAGTCTAACATGTTTTTTTTTACTTAAAAGGTGGAATAACCAAGATAAAAAGTTGAAGGATGATCTTGTAGATAGTATGACCCAGCTTTTTGGACCTCGTGCATTCGAGAGAAACAAGCTCCTTGAAAGAGCTGGTTTATGTTTGAAGTATATTAGGGACCAGTACAGGAAATATTTAGAGGTTAACCCAAGGCACGAGCGTCCGCCCTGTGTTCTTGAGGCTGAGTGGCAGGGTTTGATTTTGGATGGAAAGTATAAAGCCGACATGAAAAAAGGAATTACGCCAGTAGAGAGTAGAGCAAGGTATGTGATACTTTTGAGAATGTAATTATGTACTAATTAACCTCTAAATTTTTCCTATATTGGTCTCTAACATATTTCAAACTTTTCATAGATTGCCTGACACATCAAAGGCAACAAAGGCAAGATTAGAAAAGCACGGGACACACAAGCTCGGCTCTGGTGGTTTTTCCAAACTTCAAGCACGAGTTGTAAGTATTAGTAAATGAAAACTTGTATCAATTTTTTTATATATTGCAAGGAAATTTTTTTTGATCAAACAATGCAAGTAAAATTCACCATACCAAGAAAAAATGTAGGGGTCAGAGTTCAATAGATGCCTCACAGAAGAGGACAAGAGAATTGGCTTCCAACAAGGCTATAGAGCCGTGGCTGAACGGCTACGAGCTGAAATCAGTGTGCAAGGTTCAAATAATGATGCATCTGAGCCACAGGTAAATAAGCTAAATGAAATTTATTTCAAATTGAATACTTTACCAATTAGTCTATTTGATGTTAAGTTCTAATATAAAGTGAGTATATCTGTTTTAAGAAAGCAATGATAACAATGTGTAGGATATTGGAATGCAGCCTGACAATCCTTCTACACAATCTATGCATAATGAAGGTTCGCATGATGTGCATCCTAGTGGTGGAGGTATACATTTGCTATTAAAAATTTTATATGTAATTACAATTGGTGTTTGGATTAATGTAACATTTTGTATAGCTACTGTAGAGGATCGAGGGGTCGGTGCTCATGAGCATGTTGAGGTTGAGTCTAGACAAAATGATGTGGCCAGATCAGGTAATTAAAGAGCGCCACAGTTATGTTCTTTAAAATAATTAAATACTTGTAACAATTATAGTTAAATATTTTAAATTTAACTCTTTTATTTGTTATTGTAGAGGACCCCCCTTTGCAGCAGCATAGGAATTTGAGATCATCAAGAACAAAGAACAAAACAACTGATGAGGGGGGTATTGATGATAACACTGATGCTCTTCTTAGAGCTTACATAGAAAAAAAAATTAGAAAGAGAAAAAAGAAATGATTGTCATCTAAATACCTTAATTGATAATGACTGAATTTTATGTCTCAATGAATTTAATTATGTGCTAATGAATGTTCATGAATTATGTGTTTATTTTCATATTGATGAATGTTGTGTGTTAACGAATCTAATGTGTTAATGAATGTTATCATGTGATATTGATTGAATGTTACATTTTATTAATAATTGAAAGAATGAATGAATGTTAGATGTTAACGGGGAATGTAGAGTGATGTTAGGGGGAGGGGGGTGGGGCCAAATGAGCTTCCACCTTCACGTGGTTGGCCCTGTTTAGTAGAGAATATTAAACTATATTCTCGAAACAAAGTGAAGCTCAATAAGATACTAAATGAGTCAAAATGGTTATCAAGGTCCTCTATCCATAAGATACTTGTAGTCAAAATGGTTATTAATAAGATACTTGTAGTCAAAATGGTTATCTAGGTCCTCTATCCATTCCATAAGTTCTTCACCATTCAAACTTCCTCCATAACAAGGAATGTGCTCTAGGTTAGTCATGAAGCCTAGCATGGACTCTCTGTCAGATAGAGCCACTATTTCAGAGCCTTTTTTGTGCATTTCCTTCAAGCACTGTACAGTGTACGGATGTGAAAGGGAGGGCAGACCAGTGTGGAAGTTAGAGTATTTATATCTTATGCTTTGAGAGTTTATTTGGTAGATTCAAGACACCTTATATCAAAGTTATTCCTTTTTCTTATCTGTTGTTCTGTCAAACCCTCATTTTTTGGGTTATTGCATTCAAATGGCCTTAACTTGCAAATAAACCATAGGATATCCTCTGTTCTTTGTAAAATGCAAGTTAAGGGGGTTTATTTTCATATTTTAAAAGCTTTGGAACAGGATACTAAGCCAGAGAATTTCAAGAGCAAGCCCTAGGTCAAGAATCTCAATGTTCTTGACTAGGAGTTGATGGATTATGCAAGATCAGAGGGTAGCGGCAAGTAAAGGACCTCAAACCTTGTTGAATCTAGATCTTTAGAGCATGGTGGACATCTTCAAACTCTGATCTTGGTTTCATGCACCCATTTTCAATGCCTTGTTTTGGAACCCACACCCAAAGGCATGCATTAGGTCTGCGGACTCAATAAGGACATTGATATGCTCTGGAGTGGAGTCAAGGTCTGGGAGTTGGAGGATTGTTAGAACATCAAAAAGGGTACTCAAAAAACATATAAGTTCATAAGGTCCTTTGTCAAATTGAAGAGTTATTGCTGCAGAACAGGTTTTGGAGACCTACTAGAGTCACTAGGTCTATTTGGACCCGTTTGGACCACAACACACAGTAGCATCTACAGAGAAGAAGTTTGGTATGCAATGGTCTTGAAACCTCCTGAGAAATTCTTGGTATGCATTTGTGTGGTGCAAAAGCTTCGTTGAAAGAGAAAAAGAAGAAAAGAATAGAAATGATTTTTTTTCTTTTTATGTCATATACTGTAACCAGCTACTTATAACTTGCAAAAATTATTATAACCATTTGAAATTGAAACTTAGTTTAATGTGAAACTGAGAACTGCTTTATTAGAGTTTTCTGTGATTTAGATTCAGACATCAAGAACATTGTTTGCCTAATATTGTGATTAATGTTTATTTATTAATATCTCATACTGACAAACAATTGATAATTGTAGGGAAAACGTCATTGGGGGTCTTTGAGGATCCACCAGAAGCCAAGGAGAAAATGTATTCAAATGCTAAAGATGGTGTAACAATCCTTACAGCTGTTGAACCTTGCTATGTAGATCATCTCCGATTCTCCAAGTTCAACAGTACTGTGGTATTCCTTTGGATACTTCTAATGGTAAATTTCAGACATCAAGTTCTTTTCGTATGAAACTACTACATTTGTAATCTGTAGTTTTAAACTTTTAGTTTATAAATGTTCATCAGCTTTAGTTCGTATGCTGCCATTTCAAGTATGATTAATGAAGTTACCTTTATCACAGGATGAAAGTGAGCAGTCAGCATACTGGTACGGAGCTGGCAGCATTGATACGGTGACTAGGGCATCGTTTAATGGTGGTATTGTGTTTTCCCGTATTTAGGGCATCGGCCTTTTGAAGCATTGCCTTCATCTTTCTTAAGTCTGAGTTTTAAGTTTGTTTATCTCTCTCGGCGCTGTTGAAAATACAAATGACAACGTTCTTGTTTGTTTTGCCCTTATATCCCGATGTGATTTCGCGGAGGGTTACGGCGCTGTTGAAAACACAAATGAAAACACAAATCCCTTGTGTAATTGCCACTTGAAGGAGGACAGTCACTGTAAAGACAACATGATAATGTACACTTACAGCCCGTGTACATTATCATTGTGTCTTTAGAGTGACTATCCTCATTTGTTGAAGAAGAAAAGCATTAATGTGGCTGAATAGCAATACATTCAAGTGGCAATCACACAAGGGACAGTCACTGTGAGATGTCCTCATTTGTGACTGTCCTTACAGTGAGTGTACATTATCATGTTGTCTTTAGAGTGACTGTCCTCATTTGTTGAAGAAGAAAAGCATTAATGTGGTTCAATAGCAATACATTCAAGTGGCAATTACACAAGGGACAATCGATCACTGTGAGATGTCCTCATGTGTGACTATCCTTGTCACAAATGACTATCCTTGTAAAGACAACATGATAATGTACACATACAATGAGTGTACATTATCATGTTGTCTTTACAGTGGCTACCCTCATGTTGTATATTCTTCTCTGTAGATGCTACTATGTGCTAGGGAACTTCTTAGAACTGTTGGTATATTCTTACAACTTGTTACACCTGGGATATTCTTCTCTGTAGATGCTATTGTGTGCCGTGGTCCAAACAGGCCCATAAATGTGGTTGAATAGCAATACATTCAAGTGGCAATTACACAAGGGACAGTCACTGTGAGATGTCCTCATGTGTGACTGTCCTTGTCACAAATGAGGACATCTCACAGTGACTGTCCCTTGTGTAATTGCCACTTGAAGGAAAAAAGCATTAATGTGGTTCAATAGCAATGTATTCAAGCGGCAATTACACAAGGGATAATCACTCTGAGATTTCCTCATTTGTGACTATCCTTACAGTGAGTGTACATTATCATGTTGTCTTTACAGTGACTGTCCTCATTTGTTGAAGGAAAAAAGCATTAATGTGGTTCAATAGTGATGCAGAGTAGTCAGGGCTTTTAGAATATACAAATATACATCCTTAACTCTCATTCCACCAAGGAAGAAGGAATTCCAATGGTTGAAACGTGAGTTAAGGTCTTTACATCAGTCAAACCCTGAAAATGAGGGTTTGTAAACAATGCACAGAAAATTTGAAATAACTTAGATATAAAACAAAGAGAATCAATCAAACCAACTTCCAAAGCATCAGATGTCACTATTACAACTTCCAGGCAAATTTTATCATCCAACCACCATCCGTACAGCCGTACAGAGTTCATTTTTCACCAGAAATGCACTAAAACAGGGTTATTTTTATTTTTTATGAAAGCAAAATGATTACAATACTGGTTCTCTGTCTGTCTTCGACCATTTAAAGCCTAAAATAGGCTCTCCAAATGTTGGTTCAACCATCTAGGTGGTTAGAACAGTTTATCCAACAAATGTCAACTTTGTTAAGCAACTTTTAAAGTTGCATTACAACTTTGCAAACAACTTTGCCGAGAAGGTTAAAAATGTGTTGTGAAACTTTAGGAACCTTATTAAAGTTATTTTGGACCTTCAAACTTCTTAACAACATCTAAAAGACACCTAATAAACACTTACTATGCTCATTTCATCCAAGGACTCAAAAGATGCCCAAGGTTTATAAGTCACCAAGGGGTCTTGTGTCCAACAAGTGGATGTTTATAAGGAGATAAGATCAATCCTTAATATTTATTACAAACCAAGAAAACATCTAAAACTCCTATTCTAATTTATTGTCATTCAAAAAGACTCTGATTTGTCATTCAAAAAGACTCTGATTTGTCAATCAAAAGGACCTTTCACCAGTCAATCCTTCAAAGCTCCAAGGTGAAAATCTTATGTTCCAATTGATAGGATTTGACTCCTTGGCTTCATGGAAACTTCCTTCAATCATGGTGTCTTTGGCTTGCATTAGGGATGCCCCTACATCAAATAGCAATGCATTCAAGTGGCAATTACACAAGGGACAGTACATGCCCATTAAAGTTGGTGTTTTGTTATCCAGCATGACAATGGAGACAACATACTCTGTGTCAATTTTACTGATCAAATTTCCCTCCGCCAGGCAAAGCAACAATCTGGGTATGATAAGGTGAAATTTTGTAGTCCTTTTGGGTATGATAACAGTTCCAGTTTCCAATAAGATGGTTCATTTTTATAATCTAGCTTCAATTTCTCTTGTGAAAATCTTTTTTTCATTTTATGGGTGGTAAAATATAATTATTATGCTAGAGGTGTGTACTTATGGATGATAATGAAACAAAATGATAAGATTTAAGACTCTTGTTTTTTTTTTAAATAGCAATTTAAGTTTCCTTCTATTATAAATTACTATTTTTCTATTTTTTAATGTATCTTTCCAAATCTTTTATATCAATTTTATTTATGAAATATAAATATATTAATAATGTTTTAGTGTTTTTAGGATTAGTTTATATCAATTCTATGTATCATCATTCGTCATTCAATTGTCAGTATTATTAATTTAGACTGTGCAATTGTAGAACTACTCGAATATGGGTTGGATGGATACTCAAGCAGGGGAACCCTCCTCAAATATCTCAAGCAGTGAACTTGGAAAAATGTGTCCTGAAGGAACCCTTTCCATCAGAGAGATAAAAGTACAAACAAGTAAAAGAAGCAGGCTCTGCAAATATGTTTTTGAGAAGAAAAATGATAGATTATTCGAGTATGGTTCATGAGGTATATCTAAAAAGACATTTTTTTTCTTATTATAATAAAAGAGGAAGTTGTGAATGTCAAAGTTGAGTGAAACAAAAATTATTTTCATCAAATTTTATTAGGCTTGCTTTTGGGAATAGTTTCTTACAATATTGCTATTAAGATTTTTATTGTGTAGTTTTTAGATTAGGTTTATAAAATTATATTTCATGAGTAGTGATTCATATTAATCAATTAACGATACTTTTGGAAGGTATTTTCAATGTGTCAAATTTTGATATTTTTACAAGAATTAGATTGTGTAATTTTTTTAATTAAAGTCATTGACTCATATTTCATAAATAATAGTTCTCATGAATCCATCTCTTATAAGATTGAATAGTCTATTTAGGAAGTATTTCTGATACTATGTCAAATTATGATATTACTATTACCATTAGATTGCATGGCTTTGAAGTCAACCTCGTTGACCCATATTCTTCTCTGTAGATGCTACTATGTGCTAGGGAACTTCTTAGAACTGTTGGTATATTCTTACAACTTGTTACACCTGGGATATTCTTCTCTGTAGATGCTACTATGTGCCGCGGTCCAAACGGGCCCATAAATGTGGTTGAATAGCAATACATTCAAGTGGCAATTACACAAGGGACAGTCACTGTGAGATGTCCTCATGTGTGACTGTCCTTGTCACAAATGAGGACATCTCACAGTGACTGTCCCTTGTGTAATTTCCACTTGAATGAGGACAGTCACTGTAAAGACAACATGATAATGTACACTTACAGCCCGTGTACATTATCATGTTGTCTTTAGAGTGACTATCCTCATTTGTTGAAGAAGAAAAGCATTAATGTGGCTGAATAGCGATACATTCAAGTGGCAATCACACAAGGGACAGTCACTGTGAGATGTCCTCATTTGTGACTGTCCTTACAGTGAGTGTACATTATCATGTTGTCTTTAGAGTGACTCTCCTCATTTGTTGAAGAAGAAAAGCATTAATGTGGTTCAATAGCAATACATTCAAGTGGCAATTACACAAGGGACAATCGATCACTGTGAGATGTCCTCATGTGTGACTATCCTTGTCAAAAATGAGGACATCTCACAATGACTGTCCCTTGTGTAATTCAAGTGGCAATTACACAAGGGACAGTCACTGTGAGATGTCCTCATTTGTGACTGTCCTTACAATGAGTGTACATTATCATGTTGTCTTTAGAGTGACTGTCCTCATTTGTTGAAGAAGAAAAGCATTAATGTGGTTCAATAGCAATACATTCAAGTGGCAATTACACAAGGGACAATCGATCACTGTGAGATGTCCTCATGTGTGACTATCCTTGTCACAAATGAGGACATCTCACAATGACTGTCCCTTCTGTAATTGCCACTTGAATGAGGACAGTCACTGTAAAGACAACATGATAATGTACACATACAATGAGTGTACATTATCATGTTGTCTTTACAGTGGCTGCCCTCATGTTGTATATTCTTCTCTGTAGATGCTACTATGTGCTAGGGAACTTCTTAGAACTGTTGGTATATTCTTACAACTTGTTACACCTGGGATATTCTTCTCTGTAGATGCTACTGTGTGCTGGGGTCCAAACGGGCCCATAAATGTGGTTGAATAGCAATACATTCAAGTGGCAATTACACAAGGGACAGTCACTGTGAGATGTCCTCGTGTGACTGTCCTTGTCACAAATGAGGACATCTCACAGTGACTGTCCCTTGTGTAATTGCCACTTGAATGAGGACAGTCACTGTAAAGACAACATGATAATGTACACAAGTACCGTGAAGGTAGTTGTAAGTTACGGCTGTTTCATTGCATACCCGAAACAATGAAGATGTTACGGTCCACAAAACGTTTGTGCTTGAAAGATGAACAAATAAAATTAAACTTCTAAATAACCAGAGCCACTAACAATAAATTCAACACAGATATGTCCTCATTTCTGGGTATTTTAGCTCTGTAACAGCTGAATACCAGATTACATAATAATGACAAAAGAAAAATAAACCCAACGTACTCAGAAATTGTAGCTGTGATTTCACGGAGGGAATCTCTCTCGGCACTATTGAAAATACAAATGACAACGTTTCTCTACATTATCATGTTGCCTTTACAGTGACTGTCCCTTGTGTAATTGCCACTTGAAGGAGGACAGTCACTGTAAAGACAACATGATAATGTACACTTACAGCCCGTGTACATTATCATGTTGTCTTTCGAGTGACTATCCTCATTTGTTGAAGAAGAAAAGCATTAATGTGGCTGAATAGCAATACATTCAAGTGGCAATCACACAAGGGACAGTCACTGTGAGATGTCCTCATTTGTGACTGTCCTTACAGTGAGTGTACATTATCATGTTGTCTTTAGAGTGACTGTCCTCATTTGTTGAAGAAGAAAAGCATTAATGTGGTTGAATAGCAATACATTCAAGTGGCAATTACACAAGGGACAATCGATCACTGTGAGATGTCCTCATGTGTGACTATCCTTGTCACAAATGAGGACATCTCACAATGACTGTCCCTTGTGTAATTCAAGTGGCAATTACACAAGGGACAGTCACTGTGAGATGTCCTCATTTGTGACTATCCTTACAATGAGTGTACATTATCATGTTGTCCTTAGAGTGACTGTCCTCATTTGTTGAAGAAGAAAAGCATTAATGTGGTTCAATAGCAATACATTCAAGTGGCAATTACACAAGGGACAATCGATCACTGTGAGATGTCCTCATGTGTGACTATCCTTGTCACAAATGAGGACATCTCACAATGACTGTCCCTTCTGTAATTGCCACTTGAATGAGGACAGTCACTGTAAAGACAACATGATAATGTACACATACAATGAGTGTACATTATCATGTTGTCTTTACAGTGGCTGCCCTCATGTTGTATATTCTTCTCTGTAGATGCTACTATGTGCTAGGGAACTTCTTAGAACTGTTGGTATATTCTTACAACTTGTTACACCTGGGATATTCTTCTCTGTAGATGCTACTGTGTGCTGGGGTCCAAACGGGCCCATAAATGTGGTTGAATAGCAATACATTCAAGTGGCAATTACACAAGGGACAGTCACTGTGAGATGTCCTCGTGTGACTGTCCTTGTCACAAATGAGGACATCTCACAGTGACTGTCCCTTGTGTAATTGCCACTTGAATGAGGACAGTCACTGTAAAGACAACATAATAATGTACACAAGTACCGTGAAGGTAGTTGTAAGTTACGGCTGTTTCATTGCATACCTGAAACAATGAAGATGTTACGGTCCAGAAAATGTTTGTGCTTGAAAGATGAACAAATAAAATTAAACTTCTAAATAACCAGAGCCGCTAACAATAAATTCAACACAGATATGTCCTCATTTCTGGGTATTTTAGCTCTGTAACAGCTGAATACCAGATTACATAATAATGGAAAAAGAAAAATAAACCCAACGTACTCAGAAATTGTAGCTGTGATTTCACGGAGGGAATCTCTCTCGGCACTGTTGAAAATACAAATGACAACGTTTCTCTACATTATCATGTTGCCTTTACAGTGACTGTCCCTTGTGTAATTGCCACTTGAAGGAGGACAGTCACTGTAAAGACAACATGATAATGTACACTTACAGCCCGTGTACATTATCATGTTGTCTTTAGAGTGACTATCCTCATTTGTTGAAGAAGAAAAGCATTAATGTGGCTGAATAGCAATACATTCAAGTGGCAATTACACAAGGGACAGTCACTGTGAGATGTCGTCATTTGTGACTATCCTTACAGTGAGTGTACATTATCATGTTGTCTTTAAAGTGACTGTCCTCATTTGTTGAAGGAAAAAAGCATTAATGTGGTTCATTAGCAATGTATTCCCAGCATCTGTACCTGCATCTCTCTTATATACTACAAGTTACTTGCCATCAGAAATTGCAGTTCCCTCACGTGACATTGATGGTGAAGTGTTCTTTTCAAAACCATCATCTGTGGTTACCAATGCTCCTATTTTAGGCAATAAGTTTGTTGCATTCCATGAGCCATTGGTCAAGTTTCTTCTACGAGCTTCTGATGCCTCAAAATCTAAGCAGTGCCTACGCATGCCTCGTTGTGGTTGATTATCATTCTGTACATGAATTATAATGAGTAATCAGTTTTGGGCCTTGGAATCTTGTATGTAACATGCACAAGCATTTCATGGCTAAATGAATCTATTTAAAAGCATCAACTTTTCTTACATGATGCTGGATACATAAGTAGAACAAGCGTATATCAAATTGGAAGCAATCAGAACTCCACAATGACATATTATTTAGAGTACTCTTCAGTTTAAGTAATAATGCATATATTGACACTGTAAAGACAACATGATAATGTACACTCACTGTAAAGACAACATGATAATGTACACTCACTGTAAGGACAGTCACAAATGAGGACATCTCACAGTGACTGTCCCTAGTGTAATTGCCACTTGAATGTATTGCTATTCAGCCACATTAATGCTTTTCTTCTTCAACAAATGAGGATAGTCACTGTAAAGACAACATGATAATGTACATTCACTGTGAGTGTACATTATCATGTTGTCTTTACAGTGACTATCCTCATTTGTTGAAGAAGAAAAGCATTAATGTGGCTGAATAGCAATACATTCAAGTGGCAATTACACTAGGGACAGTCACTGTGAGATGTCCTCATTTGTGACTGTCCTTACAGTGAGTGTACATTATCATGTTGTCTTTACAGTGGCTGTCCTCATTTGTTGAAAGAAAAAAGCATTAATGTGGTTCATAAGCAATGTATTAAATTAATTTTTTTTTTTTAATCCACCCACGGGCGTCGCAATTGCGACGGAAACCCGTCGCAATGCGATGCAGGCGCCCGTCGCAATTGCTTGGGAGGTCCGTCGCGATTGCGACGGCCCTCCGAAGCCATGCGACGAGGGGGCGACGGCCATGCCGCTTCTTAAATCTTAGCCACATTGCGACGGATAGGTGTCGCAATTGCGACGGATACCCATAGACGTCGCAATTTGTGACTAAAAAATAGTGACATCTATGGGTGTTGCTATTGCGACACATAGCTGTCGCAATTGCGACACATAGCCGTCGCAAAATGACCCAAAATGTATTAGTGCCACCTTATTCTTCCAATCAAGATAATTTTCTCCATCAAACTTAGGACTCTCTTTCCTGAAGTATGTCATCTAATCAACCTCAAGCTATTAAAATTTTCTCCAAGGCACTTGGCTCTGATACCAATTGTTAGGAATAGTCCCAAGAGATAACTAAGGGGGGGGGGTGAATCAGTTATCTACAAGATTCAATTCTTTATCCAATTAAGTATACTTAAACATAAAGCATAAACACATAGAAAGAACATATGAACACAACACCAATATTTTGGTTATGGGGAAACCCAAATAGGTAAAAACCTTGGTGGGACTTGATACCCACTAATATTTTGTACTAGTGTATAATGATCCTGGTTAGAAGATCCTTTACCCTGTTAGGAGTAGCTTTACAATATATGAAGTATAGTAGACCTAGTTAAGGGTTAGACCCTGTTAGGATTCTTTTACAATTGTCCATGTTAGGGGAGAGAACACACTATCCAAGAGCTCATTGCTCAAAGGGGCAAAGGCTACAACCTTCTGAATAACAAATACACACTATATATGGATCTTAGTGAACTACGCTTAGACCTGCTTGTCTAGATTAGTTCCAATGTATAGCATAAGTACTCTACTTGGTCACATTGACCTTCTTCTAATGGTTCCACACTTTGAACACTCTGATCTACTCTACTTATTCAACCATGAACCACACTCAAGAAATCACAAAGGACTACCTATAAATATCTTTCCTCCAAATGATATAATCAAGTTGGCCTTTTAGAACCACCTTGAAATCATATTACAGAAACTATAATAAACTCCAAAAAACATTCTGTCAGCTCTACTATGGGCGCAACACATTCTGGGATCTATTCATATAATATAATTGTAGACGCACGCTACACACAGTCAGTTCTACCAAAACAAATCTAACTTTCTCCTCAAGCTGAATTAACTCATGCGCTCTTAACCAAATATCAAAAACTCATATCCAAGATTAATTCCAAGGGTACATACTCTCAAGATAGGTGCAACTCAAGAAGCAATAAAATTTTTGTCGGCTCTTTTGAACAAACATAGGAAACTACTACTAGTGAATAGCGACTTCATAACTTCACTTGCGTCCAACATCAGAATATGTGTCCATGAACTTAACATCACTAACATGTTTACAACATAAATCCAAGGGCACATGCCCATAGGATATCTGTACGGACAACCGTACATAGAACACTATCTATTACTCTGTCAAGAACACTGTTGGTGCTATATAGCTGTTTGTGCTAATAGTTAACCTCTACACCCATGATATCATGTCCATGCATCATATACTAAAGGCTTACTGCATAAGACTTCCATGCATGCTACTTTCCATATGTTGTCATCAATGACAAACATACAGTCAGTACTGGCCTGTTGGCAAATGTCCAACAGTGACATATAAAGAGACTAGCTTAAGAGGGAACATAGATCAGACCATGACATGAATACAAGGATAATAAATAATTATAGTGTGTTTAACTAGAGATAAGAGATCAACCAAGGCACCTACATGAAATAGTCATATATCAAGTGCAATATCATGATCAAGAGATGGTTTAATCATTAAGAGTCACAACTAAGAAGAAATAGAGCATCGTGATTACATATGGAGAAGCCATCAAAAGTGCACTATAAATGAAAAATAATAACTAGAGGATAAAAGAGATATTACAGGTTTGCATCACACATGCTTAAGGAAAAAGTTTCTAATACAACTGAAGAGATTAATTAATATGGAAATTGAATCAAATGTAAGCAACATATGGCACTAATTTTCAAAGACATAGTGATAATTTAAGATTGGCAAGTTTTCTTATGAATGTTGGAAAAATATTGATAGTTGGTTGAAGTTCCAAATGGCTCTTGGGAAGATATTGGAGGGTTGGAAAATGTCAAGAGGGAGCTTCAAGAGGTACACTATTTCTACATTTCTTTTCTTTTAATGCAGAAAGTTTTCTATGCAAGGAGATATTAACTAACAAAATTCATTATGAGTTTGATGTAGACTATTCAATATCTAGTGGAGCATCCTGAGAAATTTGAAATTTTGTCATGTCTCCTTCAAAAGGAGTGTTATTTTATGGACCAACGGGTTGTGGAAAGAAATTAGTGTGAAGGGCCCTGAATTGTTAACAATGTGGTTCGGAGAGAGTGAGGGAAATGTGAGGGAAATTTGTTATAAAGCCAGAGGATGAGCTCCTTGTGTCCTATTTTTCAATGAGCTTGATTCTATTGCTACATAGGTGTGTTGATTTTTTATGAGTGAAGTTCAAGTTGAGAACTTGATTCTATTATAGAGATTTTTCAGCAAGCTTGCAATTATGCTATTAGAAAATATTGAGAAGGTGAGTTTCAATTGTGGTAGCATTTGCAAACTAGATTTGGTTATGAATTTCTTAATGCTTTTTTTCTAACTAACGTGTTAAAATTTTCCATTTTTTTATTAAATTTTCTTCAACTTGTATCTTATTGTTTCAATTTGTTAAAAAAAAAAACAAGTGAATATAAATATGCAGAGTAATCACCAACGGCATCCTGCTCACTAATTAGTCTAGATATTTATCTTTAGGTGTTACTTTGCATTAATATATATCGTTGTGTATTTTGTTATGTTACTTTACTATTTTTTTTTAATGGAAATTGGTAATTTTATTAATTGTAACAGGCTAGAACCTAGCCCGAACCAGGGATAGATACATTCTTTTCTCTACCCTATGGTCTTGGCACCCAACAGGTCTTTTCTTTTTTCTAGCCTCTAGTGTGGTTGCTACCTTTCTAGCACTCTACCCATCATCCAAACCATCCATTCCCTTCATAACATTGGCCACTTTACATGCATTTCCAATTTCCTGATTTGATGTCTCACCATGCACAACTTGAGAAAAACTCTTTTGTTGCTTCAACTTCTTCTCCACTGTATAATGATGCTGTGAGACATCTTTTCACCAGGATTCCATGTCTGAATACACCTCCCGCAATGGAATGGAATCCCTTCATAATGGAGAGGTTTTTCCCAGCACCCTTTACTAGTTTTAAGTAATTTTATATGATCACTAGCACATTTCGTGCATGGATGAGAAACAGAAAAAAGTTTCTAGATTCTGAGAAGAGGTATGAGTGGAGGCCAAAGAAGGGATATTTGTGAAATTTTTATAGACGTAGGTTACTGAATCATCATCTCTACACTAGTACTCAATCTGGAAACCCTCGTATGTATATAGCCACTCTAGCAAATCTCTACATCTAGAAAATCTCCACAAAAATCCCTTATGGTCTCCACTGCATATATGTCTTCTCAGAATCTAAAAACTCCCCATCATTGATTCTCATCAATGTACCAATTTTGATAGTAAGTCTACATTAATTCGTCTATGGATTGAGACATTAAATTATTGAGCTTCTCTTTGTTTTGAGAATATTTTTAACATTCTCTACTTAATAGGGCCAACCACGTGAAGGTGGAAGCTCATTTGGCCCCTCCTAGTAGCCTCTTATGACCCTTTACGACATTTTAAGACCTCTAAGATGTATTCTTAAGGATCGTAAAGGGTCATAAAGGGTCATAAGGGGTCCTAGGTCACAACAGCTGAGAAACATAATTGTAGGCATCATGGTCACATTTTTTGGAGACAATGTAATTGAGTGGTATACCTATATGATGTAGAGCAACTTCTGCTCCTCCGGTTCCAAGTTGACAGTGCGGGATCCAAAGACCATAGACAAGGAATAAATTTAGAGAGTGGAGGAGGGCCATAATGACAAAAATAATACATGAAAAACCTCAAGTTAAATGAGGCAACTACAAACATTTTAATAGATTTTTATTATTAAATAATGAAATTTTCATATACTAGTGTTCTAAGCCCCCTCATTACATGATTTATTATTGTAAGCCCCCTCTGACTTACACATCTAGAAAATGAAACTACAACCTACAATAAGAACTCTTGCCAACATTAGGGTACCCACAGAACTCTTGCCTCACCAATTTGAGGTAAGACAAACTCGGTCCAATTCTCTTAACAATGGTACACATCCGTCCAAGTGCACCAACCTTCAAAGATTTGTAGTGGTAAAGAGAATCCCCATATTTTATCAGCCTAGCATAGTCTTTGGCCACTTTGGCAATGAGATTGTGAGCAGCATTGATCTGGCCCTTGGCCAAATTGTTCTTGAAAAAAAATTACAAAACTGAACCAATGACATGTTTACAACAAAAAACAAATTACAAAACTGAACTTGATGCAATGAGAGATTGGAAAAAGGAAGTGGAAAGGTGAACTTGTGTGGAATGGTTGTGGGAGTAACTTACAAAGTTAGAGAACTCTATTTTATCTTTGAGTAGGACTAAGTCCTTGAGTTGATTCCAAGTTTCTTGTTGAATCCTCAAGTTGAGTTGGCCTATTTAAGGTGATAGTAGAGGGCTCTGCTCAGCAGTCTATAAAATTTGACCTTTATTCTATTTAATACATGCCAAAGGACTAGTAGGAGAGAGAGAGAGAGAGAGAGAGAGAGAGAGAGAGAGATGACAAGGATATTGATGTTACACTTAGCCGTTACCTTAGAAAAATGAGCAAGAAACCAAAAAAGAAATGATTTTAATTAACATTTTTTTCTAACGAAAGAATGTTGTCTTAATGGATGTAATTTTGTACTAGTAAATGTTGATGAATGATGTCTTAATGAATATTTTACTAACACAAAATTTATGAATAATTCATTAACACATCATTCATCAATATTTACTAGTACAAAATTTCATCCATTAAGATAATGTTCTTTCATTAGCAAAAATTATTAATTACAATCATTTATTTTTGGTTTCTTGCTCATTTTCTAAGGTAACGGCTAAGAAAAGCATCAATATCCTCATCATTCCCTCTCTCTCTCTCTCTCTCTCTCTCTCTCTCTCTCTCTCTCTCTCTCTCTCTCTCTCTCTCTCTCTCTCTCTCTCTCTCTCTCTCTCTCTCTCTCTCTCATATAATCAAATGTTGATCCAAACTCTCTCAATTAGTTAATTAGTCTATGTTTATATAAAAAGATTATATCTTTATGTAGTAATGAATTAAATAAGATTTGAATAAGATATGGGGGAATATGTATTGTATTGAGAGATTCTTAGGTACCTCATGATAGTTTATAACTCATGAGAGTTATAACATGAGAGTTTATAACTCATGTATCTCATGCTAGTGTGCTTGGATTAGACTAGACATTAGCAAACCACCTGTGAGGGTTGTCATTATTATTAATTGGTGTAAAAGGAGGACCACCTATGTGTTATAGCACTTTATATAAATACTCACTATTTGGATAATGTCTAGTTTTGTATAATTTGGCAATTCTGTACTTGGGCCTTTGATCTTCAAGCACTTTATATAAATACTCACTTGAATGATACATTCCCATAAAAATGTGAACTATTAATCTATAAAATCTCATGTTAAACAACTACAAAATAAAGTCAACATAGTTCCTTCAACAAAACCAAAGTTAAAATTAAATTATCTCTATCCTTAAGATAAACTAAGTAGCCTTCATATATTTTATGTCAAATCTTCCTTCATGCTAGCAGTTGGTGCAGGAGCACCAAGGTCAAAGCCAGGTGTCATGAAGAGCACCAGGGTCACTGATGGATCCTTAGGTGTAGTTGAAACCAAATGGCCTTTAAAGGTCAAGGAACAAATGGAATAACCAAGAAAAAAATTACGTTAAATCATGTGATTGATAGAAGATTGGGGTTCACTTGAGCCATAAAAATGAATAATTATTGTTAAAAAAGATGTAAACCATATATATCCGCACTTGAGGCAAAGAGAAGTTATGCCATATCCATATTAAAATATTAGTTACAATATGAAAATACTAAACTGACAGATTCCTGAGCTCATCTCTGCATATGGTCACAACAAAGATATGTAATTACAATATAGAAAAGCCATCGTAAAAATATAATTTTTGCATTTTCCCTAGCCTGACACGTTTTGCACTCAAATCCTTCATCGTGGATAAGTGGAGATGGGCGGATAGATGCAGATGAGTTTTCATCGACCCAGCTAAAGTATTCTCAACCATTATTTCCTTGTGATTCCCAATCTACATTAGTTCTTATAATATAATAAATAGTATTTACATTAGAAACATTAAATATATACACATTAGTAACCTTTTTTCTATTTGGGTAGCACCAAAATTGTTGTCCAAATTTCTCTGTGTCCGTGAAGTCTTCAACACACACTGCCCACCACCACATTGACAGTTTTGCACACTGACAAGAGCCATCGAGCCTATATCAATAATGCACCACACCATCATTTCTACATTTATTACATAAATATTATAACATATAATCATATGATTATAATAATCATACATTCTCCACTATTGTTCTATTGTAGATTCAAGTACTTAAAAAATGTTTGCAATCAATGGACAATTTAACTAGACTTGAGCTAGAATTAATCAACTTCAATACTTTCAAAACTCAAATTGAACCTTGTGTCTTCTAGCGCCAACATTTATAAATTTCATGTAACATGGGATGATTAGAAGCCTCCCTTCACTATATTTTGACATTTTGTACTTGTTTTGTAAGGGCTCATTAAGACAGTCACCAAGGAGTCTCTCACCATGAAAATAGCCAATAATTAATGAATTTCAGATTCTACAAGCTCACTCTAACAAAAATTTATTTGTCTTGACTCCTATTCCTATGATGGTTTGGATTTTATAAGCATATTGCCATTGGGAGAGTGATATTCTTGCTAAATCAATAATGAGCTTCATTAGAACTAGAGATTATGGTTCCATCTGCCAACTTGCTTTCTCTATTCTTAACTATCTACAATTGATCATCAAGATGATCTTGAGATCCTCTTAATTTCTATCTCAACACTCCCTTTCCCCCTTCTCTCATATTCATGCTTGAAATGTTCTCATGTTTTATGTATACTTATGATCCTCTATTTGTGTAGTTCTAATGTGTTTGTATGTGTTGGCATTGGTTTGTCATTGATGTCATTTAATTTGTTGTGGACAAAGAAATTTAAGAGGAACCTTTGTGTTTTAAAGCCATATTAATGTTTACTAGAATGATATCAACAACAATGTTGATGGACAAAGAGTTGATGCTTACTTGAAGAAGTGACATGATGTTCATTTAAGTTGTAAGCTGGGTTAATGAACATCTATTTTCTGTGAGACTGGACATCTCTTTTGAGATCTCTTCAATCTTGACTACCTCAATGTCAACTATGGAAGTCATACACAAAAACTCTAGAAATACAAGGTTTGGCTCAAGAAACATAGAGTGAATATTGAAGAGGCTCTAAATTAAAGGGAATGTTAGAAATAAGTAACCTTGAGTCAAAGAATTGATTTTTTATCATCCTGTAACTTACCCAAAATCTCTTGGATTTATAGACATCCCATCTTGAAATATTTACCTTATTTTTCTTATTTTTAGGCTCAAATTTCTAATGTCTAGATTTGTCTACAAAGATTTTTTGAGGGGAATCAATTATTAATAGGTGAAAATTAAAAAAGGATTGGAATAAAATAAGAATAGCATAGAACAATTTTAGAGAAGAAAAAAGAGTTGAAAAATAATAATATGAGCATTTAAATGGAAGAACAGAGCTCCAAAAAGTATGTGCTAATAAACAATAGACACACAAGAGAAGATAGCTACAACTCTATAAAATATATGTCAAGCAACAACTCCAAAAAGACCAAACATTGCAGCAGCTCTAAAGAGAGTCCATATTGCAACAATTATAGAGAGAGAGAGCATCTACAATAGCAAGCAAAACTTTTTGTTGATATTTTGTAATCTATTTGTCAACGTTTGTTGATATTACGTAATCTATTTGTAAACATTTTGTACAAGATTTCATATATAAATAAGTGTGTTCTCTATATTAGAGAGTTATCTCATATAATCTCCATTGTCATTGTATGAAGCCTAATATGAAATAGCTAGGGATATAAACAAGAACTATCCACACAGGTTATAGAGACTAAAACCTTTCCATTGATCCATACGGGTATAACGCAAAACTTTACCACAATTTAGAAAACTTGAATGATATTATACCACTGTTTGCTTCAAAATTAACATGGGTGCTAAAACCAAATAGAGAGTTTATCAAGATAATAGTTGCTGAAACAGATTTACATAAATCAATTAACTCAAAACACGGACCCTTTTTTGAATAATTTAATTTTAACTTTGGTTGTGTTAAAGGAACTATGTTGACTTTATTTTTGTAGTTGTTTAACATGAGAGTTTGTAGATTAATAGGATTTCACATTTTTATGGGAACGTATCATTCAATTGAGCATTAATGCCCATCTATATCTAGTGAGATGAACATAACTCGTGTACCTCATGCTAGTGTGCTTGGATTAGACTAGACATTATCCAACCGCCTATGAGGGTTGTCACTGTTATTAATTGGTGTAAAAGGAGGACCACCTGTGTGTTATAGCACTTTATATAAATACTCACTATTTAGATAATGTCTAGTCTAATGAAAAACAATGTATAAAAGGTATCCAAGCACACTAGCATGAGGTACATGAGTTATGTTCATCTCACTAGTTATAGATGGGCAACTATGACACACTAGTATCTGTGAACTCCTATTAATCTACAAACTCTCATGTTAAACAACTACAAAATAAAGTACTCGACATAGTTCTGTTAACACAACCAAAGTTAAAATTAAATTATCTCTATCCCTAAGATAAACTAAGTAGCCTTCATATATCTTATGTCAAACTACTATTAAACTGACTATACCCTAGATGTTTAATAAAGAAGAAAACACAAATTACTTTCATAGCCTACATAAGGAAAAAAAAATTCCTTCACAAATGAGGGCATTGACCACAAAACCAATATCCTTCTCCATATAAAAGGGGAAATATTCACACTCACTTTTAGGTCAGGAGTGTACAAAGAATATAATGCCCACACAAGAGGAATAGATATTTTAACAAAGCTATTTTTGCTAGTCATGTCAATCAAATCCCCAGTGATGCAGAGCTATGCAGCCAACAACCAAAAAAAAGGTCTTCAACACTCTAATCCACACAATAATGGATTCTAGGATTGATTCTAGATCCTTTACCCACACCCAGGTACACACTCCTAATGAGCCTAGTTTCCTAGTAGCCTTCTAGACTAATTTCACAAGGTTCTTGCCAGACTTCCCCAAAAGACTCAGGAAGATAATCACATATTTGGATACCCTTTTTAGGGTTATACAACATACTAGAAAAAGAAATATTTTTCCTTTGGACCAACTATCCATACTAGGACTAGTGCTCTATGACTAGCCCTCCATTAGGCCTCCTTTTCCAAAGCAACACCCAACTCCACACTCAATCATGACTTCTCTATCATATACAGAGTCTAGCTACCCTCCGAAACCAAAAATTTTCACATTTACAAGGACCACTAACAAGTTTTAAATTCTCATTCACAAAACCCTCATTTTAAGGCTTAATAACCAAGGGTCTTCTCAAACACACCCTTCCACACCTTCTTAGACCCTACAAATGGATCTAACACCATATTCTGATCATAAAGTGGTCTTCTATGCAAAGAAAGATGGTCCTCCAATGGACCGATCGTCCAGACCTTGACTTTCCCCAATTCTAGTGACCCTTAAACTAGGCTATCCAAGCAATCTAAGAATGTTCTTCCACTTCACTATCTACCCTGCATTCAAGAAAATTTGAAACACATAACATAATGATAATCTATCCTTCACAACTCCCTTCCATTCATGGAAAACATTAAGTCCTATCTCATTACCCTCTCCTCGTGGTATTTCAATGGTGCACTGTGCAAGAACAACCACTGTTGGTTGTGTTTCAACACACCAACTTCCTCTACACCTGTAGACACTCATGAATGGATTAAAATTGATAAAAAAAAACCATTCTAACATACTTATCCCGTGGATGCGACTGTCCCTGTACAACCATATAATGATAATCTTTGCATCTATCTAATCTGACTGGTGTATACCCTGACTGTACAGGGACAGTCGCATCCAGAGGACCCAAAAATTATTTCAAAACTATTCATAACTCCAATTACATGAAACACCATACCCTAGAAATCATTTGGATCCATATCAACCATAAAAATAAATATTTTTCAATAGAATATTCAAACTGTACCCTCATAGGCAGTGACTAGAAGATCACCAATGAATTTACATTTTCATTACTTGAAAATAGTTTACATTCATTGTTATGATCTGGAATCGATCATTAACTTGGTCCTCCCTCTTCTCTTCCTCTAACACATGCATCCAACCACAAATAAGCCTCTTCAAGGTCAGTTGTAACCACCAACTAACTAGAAGAGTCTATTGACAGTTAGTTACTTGTTAAGTTTGGTTGTCTAGTTGACAACAAGTTGTCAACTTTGACAACATTCTTCCTCTAAGGCATTTATATTATTGCCTTGAACCTTTTAAATTTTTATCCAACTTCAAAACATCCTATCCCTTTTAAAAACCTCATACAAGCCCTGATTTTGCCAACTTGAGTATTTTACAACTTTAGCACTCTAAGTGCTTTTAACATCAAACTTAAGGCTCTTTTGGCCATTTACAATTATTATGGACCTTTATAGGTCATTGTTCAAAGCCTACTAACCTAGGATAAACTTGTTCTTCCCTAGTGACCCCTAGGTACCCTTATCCCTAATCAATGCCATTTAATGGCTTACAAACCATGGTCCTTCACAAAGAACTTAAAACATTACAAAACATTATTAGAAGACCTTTAAGGTCCATTACAATATCAAATGACCTTGGATGGTCATGTTGTTCTCATCTTCACCCAAGGATCTATTAGTGACCTTGGTATGCCACCTTGGTATATGTGTCCTAATTAACATTACTGTAAGGTATATGTGTCCCAAATCCTTCTTTCATTTACGATTCTCGCATCAATTTCCTAACTTACTCTTAGGTGGTCTTCCCACAGCTCACTTTAATGTAGTACAAAATGCAACTAAAGGCTTCAATACTTTTGAAGCAAACACAAATGGTGAGGTGAATGCTTGGCATTCAAAAAAGTATGTTAAACTAATTTGTTCAAAATTACAAATTTTTTAGGACTTTCTGGTTTCCCATGTTATCTAAGGTAAGGCAATTCAGATGAGGATGCGTTATCAGAATTTAGAGTTAAGTTATCATATTCAGAAAAAAAAAAAAAAAAAAAAAAAAAAGGAACTTGTGCAAGATCTAAGGGACATAAAGGAAAAATGGTTAGATTGGCTAGAGTAGGAAGATTGGTTAGAACAGATAAATTAGGAAGTGAAGAGACATAAGCAAGTAACGGTGTTAGGAGAATTGTATTTTTAGGGAGCCCTTACAAAGTATATATATGTTCACCTATGTGAATAGATCTATATCAAGAGTGAGAGACTGAAAACTATATGAAGGATTGATTCAGTGAGATTTCAAAAGGAGCATTATTGAATATCATATTGAAAACAATGTTAAAATTGTGAGGAATAGAATATATTACTTGCAAAGATTTACATGATAGATTTGGCTCTATGGGAGCAGTATTTTGTATTCTCATTCACTAATTATAATTTCCACAAAAAGGAACATACATATTGTCACAATGAACTACTGAATTTATCATTTTCAATCTCCAGTAATCTTGTGATAGAAGTTATTATAAAGAATCATAAGATTTTTAGTTTTTTTTCAGTATTATTGAACTATTGCGATAGCGGGGTTGGTGCTCCTTGAAGTTGGTGCTTCGAAACATTAAGGTACAAAGTTTGTGATCTTTGGATTAATAGGAAAGATATAGGTGCCGAGTGGTTTTTCTACTCTTAGAGAGTTTTGCACTCATCAAAATCATGATGTCATGTGTCTAACATTTGTCTCTTAGTTTGATGCATTATTTGCCCATCTTTGTTTTAGTTCATATGTCCATTCAGTTTTAGTTTATGATGTGATACTTTATGTTCAAGTTATCTTTACATATTGTCTCAAGTAGTTTGATTTTATTTAGGGCATGTTTAGGTTATCTTTACATACTTGTCATTGTATTGATCTTTTTTGGTTTTTTTATATGGGGTGGGGTTATTTTGATAGACTGTTACATATCCTAACTCTACAGGGACAATCACATTTTGAGGGATTAAACACTTCCAAAATTTAATAGAAACTATCCAAGACTTCAATGTAAATGCATCATAATACCATAACAATCCATTTAGATCCCTAACAACCAGTAACAATGGCACCTTGGATGAACAATAAATCACTCACGGGTTGTTCATGAGTAGAAAATTTAGGATAAACACAAAATAATGATGCCCTAGCTTCATGTAATGTGAAGAACATAGCCATGGGCTTATCAATAAGTACCTCATGAATGTAATAGCAGCATTGTATATAAATAGAGATCAAAATCTCAAAAACTTATATAATGATCAAAATTTTGCCAACAAATACAAAATACATGATGCCCTGGTACATTGCTAACGGGCCCTAAGTAGGTAACCAAAAAGTAACAATGGCACCTTGGATGAACAATAAATCACTCACAAGTTGTTCATAAGTAGAAAATTTAGGATAAACACAAAATAATGATGCCCTAGCTTCATGTAATGTGAAGAACATAATAAGTACCTCATGAATGTAATAGCAACAATGTATATAAACAGAGATCAAAATCTCAAACACTTACACAGTGATAAAAAATGTGCCAGCAAATACACAATACATGATGCCCTGGCACATTGCTCATGGGCCCTAAGTAGGTAACCAACAAGTACCAATAGCATAGAAGCATAAAATAATGCTAGACAAATACAGAGTAAGGAAATCCTTACAGGCAATCCTCCTTTTACACCAAATAACAGTGGCAACCCTCACAAACGGTCCTCCTTTTACACCAAAATAACAGTGTTAACCCTAGCAGGCGGTCCTCCATTTACACCAAATAACAATTAAAACCCTTGGAGGTGCTCCTCCTTCGTGCGCTCCAAGTTAAAACCAAATAATGAAATGAGATATGAAATCTTTTTTCTTTTTAAAGTTATGCCTGTGTTGGTCAAAATTTTGGCCTACATGGTATTGGTCAAAATTTTGACCAACACGAGCATGGATCAAAAAAAAAAAAAAAAGTTTTCTTTCTATAATCTGAACAACCTAAACCATTTTAATTGATGGTCAAAAATTTTGATAGGAAAATGAGGTCAAATGTACTAGTGGTAGTTTCACCCACATAAATCATCGGTGATGATTGTGTTATGATAGTGCTAGGGATGGAAAAGTTGTGGACAGAGGTGATAATTAGTTGGATGACATGATTTCCTAGTAACCTTTTTGTTCTCTGCAACCAGGATGTTTGTTTTTTTTCTTATGGGTTCTGTCGACCACCCTCCCAAACATACAATTTTTTTTAGCATTTGTTATGATATTTATTTTGGCTATTTGTATTCCTTGTGCAATGTCCCACAAATTTGGTATGACATGCAATATATTCTTCATTATTTTGTCTTTTATGTGTTTGTTTTATGTCTTTTATGTGTTTGGCAGTTACGAACACATCCTGTTCTATACACTATTTTGTGAAGGTTTTTTATTAGATCTGGCTTATGTGTGACACAATCCTTTCTCCAAGCAGCAATAAACAAAATGATTCCTTCCCTAATATTCTCTCTTTGTACAACCTTAATCTATTAGCCTCTTCGAAGATGCATTTTGTCACCACTATCATTTTGTCACCACTTTCTATCATTATTGCTCTAAACACACAAAATAACTTCTATTACCAATTGAAAAGGTAAGGTGTTATGATTAACTTATCAGGTGAATGCACATTTAATTCTACCTAAGTGTATTGGCATATCATATAATATGACAAGTGCACTATGAGTACAGAAAAAAAAACATCAAATCAAGTTGTGTTTACATATCATATATCATATCATGTTTTGCAAGAAACATGATGTTGTGCATAATAAATGTAGCATGCAAGAGATAGAGAAGAGTTAATAGAGACAACTATCAATCATTTTCATAATTCATGTCTTTAATGATGTTCGGGGATGTTCAAAGACTGTGTTATTAAGATCCCTTCCAAACATAAGCTCAACAAATTGCTCGTCAAGAATCATTTAGTCGACTGCAGTTAAATTATTGGTTTCTCAATTTTAAATCAATTTGTTATGATTGTTGTACATTGTTTACCTTTGTTGATTTCAGAATTTCATGGATTAAATCTCCTATACTACTTGTATGATGGTAGATTGACATTTAATGTACAAGGTGGGAGTATGCAAACACTTGGTCTTCTACATTTGTGAGAGCAGAACATTACTTCTTCCTTGCAAATGGTTGTCTTCTATTGCCATCATATGTTTAAGACTTATACGGGGAGTTACTTTTTTCCTATAATGGTTGATGCAGAGAAAGCTCCTTATAGGATGCTATTGCATTAAATGCCACTTATTTTCTATGAAGACACTGAAATACGAAGTGTTTTCTCTGAATTGCATTGTTCACCATTTGTGACTCCCTCTACCAACACAAGTCAGACAATATTGATTTCCTTCACAAACTGCTAGGTACCCAAACATATTTGTATGCTGAGATGAATAATATTTAGGCATATTGGTAGATATGCAGATGAAATAGACCAGAGTCTTCTACATTATTTCTTTTTGTTTTGGGGGACATTAAATTTGACATGTTTTTACTATTTGGGGAAATAAAAAAACAAAGGACCTTGGCACACGTCTGGCCAATATTATCATATCTGTTCGATGAATATGCTCAATTGGACCTTGACATACTTTCCTCCAACCACATATCATCTCTCTGACACATATGCTTCATCGGATGGACCCCTAAGATCACACACCGATGTGAAAAAATAGTGTAATTTGTACCAGTGCATAAACCATGTAGAATTTAGCTAATGATGAAGTATTTATGATCAGTTATCTTTAATGGGAAAATCAGGGAAAAGCTGGCAACAGTTATGAAAATGATTAGAAAAATGTACAAGGTCTTCTCAATTGTTGAGTGCGGTCAACAGTATGAACATCAACATTAATGCAGATGGATTATGCACCTCTAGTCAAAGACAATGTAACTTTCAATTAAGAATTTGAAATTGTTGCACATTTAAGTTTACATGTAAAAAATGGACCCTTAACATCCCCATGATGTCATTAATGCTAACATTAATGGTGTGCCTTCTACTTCCTTTACTCTAATTCATATTAGAGAGACCATATGTGGCATCTCTATGAGACCAATAAGTCATCCCAATAATAAATTACACAAATAATGCACCCTGACACGTCTCACTAACATGATCATGTCCCGCAAGTGAATACCATTGGAAAGACATCCAAAAGCTTCACTCCAACCACATGATATCTCCCCAACAAGGATGCTTTATGAAAGACACCCAAAGGATGTCATAACAATGTCACTGCATCATTTTCTTGAAAAGACCCGCTACAGACTCCCACTGACTAAAAAGTGTCTCGCCGATATGAAAACAAACTGTACTTCACACCAATGTAGAAAAAACATCAAATTTTAGGATAGGATGAAGCATCTCAGATCGGTTAGCTTTGATGGGAAAATAGTTGTGAAAATGCCAACAGTTATGAAAATGGTTAGAAATCTAAAGAAGGTGTTTTGAAATATTGACTAGGCTCAACATTACGAATCTAAATAGTGATATGGATGGATTACACACCTTCATTCAAAGATGATATACCTTTAAAATTATATTTTGAAATTGTTGTAACTTTATCTTCATATGTCAATAATGGCCCTCACCATCTTCTGATGCAGGAGCATCCTGGGTGTAACAGCAATCTTGCATCACCCAAAAATATTTTTGTTTTTGTATTCAATAAAGGGCTATCTTGTGCAGAGTTGCTATTTATGGAAACTTGCTATTTTTAGTAAGTTGGCCTTACGATCTTGGAATGTTCTGATTTTACATGTGGAGGTTCATCTTAGTCATATCAACCTGCCAACAAAGTTTCATAGCTAGATCAGGTGTAGTTTTGAAGATATTGAAGATTTTCGGTATTGGCAGCAGGGTACAAAAACTTCAAACTCAATTTTGAAGGCTTTAGAGGCCCCGGATGAGGTTGAAAATTTGGGTGACGAGCAATTTGTGTTGGTTAAGCCTGTAGAGCGCTTCGTGGTGTTTCCAGAATGGGGTTATAATAGCCAATCGGGTCAACGGGTGATGACTTATGGTCTTCGAAAGTTGGGTCACCTGAAATGGCAGAAAATAATTTTTCTTCAAAATTTCTGTTTGGGTTTCAAAACTCATTTTGAGCCGACTTTGATGTAATAAATTGTAAAATAAAATAATTCTAAGTTTCGTCGGCCCTAAGGGCTAAATTTTTAGAACCTTCTCTAGCGGTGGAAATTGTCTATATAAAGAAGGCCCGTAGTGTTGTCTAGGGCAGTTCTGGGTAGTAGATCTAGGTATTGATTCCAGGCTTTGTCCTACAGAATATTGTAAGGGAATGCCCATGTGGCTTTGCATATTGTAATTCTGAAAGTTTGTAATTCCACATTTGTGGAGATAATAAGAAGCCAATTTTTTGTTCTTGCATATTATGGTAGTTGTTTCTCTATTTCTGTTATGTGCTTGTGGTATTAAGGGGAGCACCCTTCATCAAGTGGTATCAGAGCAGAAGTTCCTGAGTGTGTAAAAAGATCGTCGACTGTGAGGCAGTTTGCACTAGGACCGTGGTTAGGGTTTCAGCGCGCATCGCGAAAATGCCTCCATGCAGAGAACGTGGCGGAAGAGCTGGTGCTGTGACACCTGAGGTTAGAGAGCTGTAGAGACAAGTGCAAGCATTGCAAGAAGAGATTCGCAGAGGAATGAATCTTAATGTCAGAGACGAAAGCGAGGATGAAGCTGAAGAAGAATATCAAGAAGGAGAAGTTGAAATTGTGAACCAGGAGGAAGAAAGACTTTTTCAGGCGATTTCCAAGATTGGGAAAAGACCTAAGATTGAGGTTCCTACATTTTCTAGAAATCTTAACCCAGAGGAATTGATCGACTAGATCAATGAATGTGAGGAATATTTTGAGTATGAAGATGTTGAGGATCCTGATAGGGTCAAATTTGTGAAGGCCAGACTGAAAGGTCATCTGAAGATCCGGTGGTAAGAAATTCAATTGGAGTGAAATAGAAGAGGGAAAGATAAAATCACAAGATGGGATCGGATGGTGGATAAATTGAAGCGACAGTTCATTCCTATTGATTATGAGCTTAACCTACTAAAGAAAATGCAAAGTTTGAAGCAAATAGGAAGATCTATTCAGGAGTATACAAGGGAGTTCTATCGACTCCTCATCAGAACAGGCCATGCAGAAACTGATAAGCAAAAAGTTTCCCAATACCTTAATGGGCTAAGGCCAAGCATTCAGAAGGAGTTGAATCTGGTTCGAATGGACAGTATTGAGGAGGCATACCAGTTTTCCCTAAAAGTAAAAGAAAAGCTGAACAAGAAGTTTGAGAGCAGACAAAATGGAAGAGGTCATGGTGGAAGATCTGGTGGACGGTCATATGGTGGCCGAAATGAAGATCCGAAAAAGAAGTATGAGGCCGGTAGCAGCCAGAATCAGAGAGGAAATAATTCCAATCATTTCCAAGATCAGAATAATAGAGATCAGAGAGGAAGAGGAAGAGGAAAAGGTTCAGGAAGAGGAGGCTTTCGTGGAACATGTTTTCACTGTGGAGAAGAAGGTCATAGGGCATTTGAATGTCCTCAACGCCAAGGAAGGACAGATAGGAGGAATGAAGGCCATGCTAGAGTTGCACATGTAGATGAAGATGCTAGATCATCAAATTCTGAAAGTTCTAAAAGAAGAGAAATGCTAATTAATAGAAGAGTCTTACTGAGTGGTGAGAATGAACCTGAACAAAGGAGGAGCCTATTTCGCACTAGATGCAAGTGTGAGGGTAAATGCTGTGATATGATTATCGATAGTGGAAGCACTGACAATTTGGTGTCAGAAGAGATGGTGACAAAGTTGAAGCCAAGAGACAGAAACACCCACATCCATATCAGATTACCTGGGTGCAGGATGACCACAAGGTCATGGTCAGTGAACAGTGCCTGGTAAAGTTCAAGATCAGCAGTTACCAAGATGAGGTACCACGTGATATCATCTCTATGGATGCATGTCATATGTTATTGGGTAGACCGTGATAGTTTGATAGATGTGCTGTACACGATGGTCGTGCCAATACCTATTCCTTGACAAAAGATGGAGTGCGACATAAGCTAAAGCCATTGAAGGATACCGAAGAAAAGGTATGTGGTAATGCAAGAATAACATTTGTTGATGGAAGAAAATTCCTAGATGGTATGAGGCATGAGCATGTGTGTTTTGCTTTAATTCTAAAAGTTGGTAAAGAAGAAGTAGATGATGTACCTGTAGAGGTTGCAAATTTGTTGAATGAGTTTCAGGATATTGTATCTAATAATGTACCTGATGGATTCTCACTGGTAAGGAAGATCAGTCATCAGATGGATTTGATTCCAAGAGCCAGTTTGTCAAACAAGGTAGCACATAGAATGACACCAGCAAAAAGTGAAGAGTTGAACAGACAAGTACACCAGTTATTGCAGAAGGGGTTGATTCGAGAGAGTCTGAGTCCTTGTGCTGTACCAACGGTATTAGCACCAAAGAAGAATGGAGAGTGGAGGATTTGTACAGATTTCAGAGCAATAAACAAGATCACAATCAAGTATAGGTTTTCATTGCCACGAATGGATGATATTATAGATTGTTTGAGTGGATTTATGTATTTCTCAAAGATAGATCTGAAGAGTGCATATCACCAGATTCAGATCAGAGAAGGAGATGAATGGAAGACTCCCTTCAAGACAAAGGAAGGACTATATGAGTGGTTAGTCATGCCTTTTGGGCTAACCAATGCATCGAGCACTTTCATGTGGCTCATGAACAAGGTTCTGAAAGAATTTATGTGTAAGTTTGTCATTGTTACCTAGATGATATTTTGATCTTTAGCAAGACATTGGAGGAACATATGATGCATATTCGTATGGTGTTTAAGAAACTAAGAGATGAGAAATTGTTGATTAATTTGAAAAAGTGCAATTTTGTGAAGAAAGAGTTAGTGTATTTGGGATTTGTAGTTTCAGCAAAAGGTCTAAAAATGGACCCAAAGAAGGTGCAAGCTATCCTTGAATGGCCTACTCCAAGGAGTGCTACTGAGGTAAGATCTTTTCATGGTCTAGCTACTTTTTATAAAAAATTTATCAAAAGATTTAGCAGTATTTGTGGTCCCTTCACTGAAACAATGAGAGGGGATAGAAAATAGTTTAAGTGGACTAATGGGGCAGAAAAGAGTTTTCAATTGTTGAAACAAAAAGTTACAGAACAACTTGTTTTAGCACTTCCAGATTTTAATAAGGTGTTTCAAGTAGACTGTGATGCTAGTGGTACTACAATAGGAGCTCTTATGAGCCAAGAAGGTAAACCTGTTGCTTATTTCAGTGAGAAGTTAAATGATGCTAAGAGAAAATCTTTTGTCTATGATCAAGAATTTTATGCTATAGTTCAGATGTTAAAGAAGTGGAGACATTATCTGCTTCCTAAGGAGTTTGTTTTGTATACTGATCATCAAGCTTTGCAATATTTGAATAGTCAAGGAAAGTTGAATCAAAGGCATTTGAAATGGGTTGAGTTTTTGCAGAGTTATACATTTATTTTGAAACACAGAAGTGGAAAGTCTAATAGGGTTGCAGATGCTCTTAGCAGAAGGTAACTATTGCTGACAGAGATGCAGATTGAGGTGGTTGGGTTCAAGGAACTCAAGAATTTGTATCGAGAGGATCCTAATTTTGGTGGAACTTAGAAACCTTGTAAAGAACCTGTTACTCTAGATAGGATAAAGTGGCTGAATTTTATCATCAAGGATGATATGCTATTCAGAGGGAGTCAGTTATACATTCCAAGAAGTTCTATGAGGGAGAATCTTATCAAGGAGAAGCATAGTGGAAGATTGGATGGACATTTTGGTCGTGATAAAACCCTTACTTTGGTTGGTGAGAAATATTATTGGCCATAATTGCAGCAACATGTGAAAAAGTTTGTACAGAGTTGCAGAGTATGTCAGATGGTGAAAGGAGTGAAGCAGAATATAGGGTTATATCAATCATTACCCGTACCAGAGAAACATTGGGAGGATATCAGTATGGACTTTGTTCTTGGTTTACCGAGGACACAGTGGGGACATGATTCAATTTTTATAGTAGTTGATAGATTTTCAAAGATGGCACATTTCATTCCCTACAAGAAGACTAATGATGATGTTCATATAGCAGAATTATTTTTCAGAGAAGTAGTGAGACTACATAGTTTTCCAAAGACCATAGTTTCAGATAGAGACACTAAGTTTGTTGGATATTTCTGGCGTACATTGTGGAAAAAGTTGAAGACAGATTTGAAGTTCAGTTCATCACATCATCCACAGACTGATGGACAGACAGAGGTGGTGATTAAGAGTTTGGAAAATTTGCTGAGATGTTTAGTTGGAGATAAGCCAACAGGATGGGATTTGATTTTACCACAGGCAGAATTTGCATACAATAATTCTATCAACAGGAGCACTGGTAAATCACCATTCCATATTATATATGGAAGTAGTCCAAGAAATGCATCTGAATTGAGAAAGATAGATAAAAGAGAAATAAGTAGTGTTGAAGCTGAGAATTTTGCAGAGCACTTGAAGAACATCCATGAGGAGGTGAGGAAGCATATTACCAAGATGAATGTGCAATACAAGGCTAAGGCAGATGAGCAAAGGAGGCATAAGGAATTTCAGGTTGGAGATGAAGTCATGGTTCTTTTGCGGAAGGAGCGATTTTCGGTTGGTACATATAACAAGTTTAAAATGAAGAAGTTTGGGCCATGTAAGATACTAAAGAAGCATGATTCAGGAAATGCATATGAGGTAGAATTGCCTACTGAGCTGAATATTTCACCAGTGTTTAACATTTCAGATTTGACAGAGTATCATGAAGGAGGTGTTGAAGATGAGGTTGCAGCAGCACAGTGGAGTATTCTAGCAACCAGTTCAGATATCAAGGAGATTGAAGACATACTGGATAGTCGTGTTGGCAGAAGCACAAGGAACATGACATATGAAGAGTATTTGGTCAAATAAAAAAGACGACCTATAGAAGATTCATCATGGCTAACAAAGGAAGAGGTTAACCATCTTGGTTTTCCTCTGCACACCTGAGTCGTGACAGGGTCACTTCTCAAATTACCCCGGGTGTCTGATGCAGGAGCATCCTGGGTGTAACAACAATCTTGCATCGCCCAAAAATATTTCTATTTTTGTATTCAATAACGGGCTATCTTGTGTAGAGTTGTTATTTATGAAAACTTGTTATTTTTAGTAAGTTGGTCTTACGATCTCGGAATGTTCTGATTTTACATGTGGAGGTTCATCTTAGTCATACCAGCCTGCCAGCAAAGTTTCATGGCTAGATCAGGTGTAGTTTTGAAGATATTGAAGATTTTCGGTATTGGCAGTAGGGTATAGAAACTTTGAACTCAGTTTTGAAGACTTTAGAGGCCCCGGATGAGGTTAAAAATTTGGGTGACAAACGCCTTGTATTACTTAAGCCTGTAGAGCGCTTTGTGGCATTTCCAGAATGGGGTTATAATAGCCAATCGGGTCAACGGGCGATGACTTATGGTCTTCGGAAGTTGGGTCACCTGAAATGGTGAAAAATAATTTTTCTTCAAAATTTTTGTTTAGGTTTCAAAACTCATTTTGAGTCGACTTTGATGTAATAAATTGTAAAATAAAATAATTCTAAGTTTGGTCGGCCCTAAGGGCTAAATTTCTAGAACCTTCTTAGGCGGTGGAAATTGCCTATATAAAGAAGGCCCATAGTGTTGTCTAGGGCAGTTCTAGGTAGTAGATCTGGGTATTGATTCGAGGCTTTGTCCTACAAAATATTGTAAGGGAATGCCCATGTGGCTTTGCATATTATAATTCTGAAAGTTTGTAATTCCACATTTGTGGAGATAATAAGAAGCCAATTTTCTATTCTTGCATATTATTGTTGTTGTTTCTCTATTTTTGTTATGTACTTGTGGTATTAAGGGGAGCACCCTTCATCAAGTGGTATCAGAGCAGAAGTTTCTGAGTGTGTAAACAGATAGCCGACTGTGAGGCAATTTGCACCAGGACCATGGTTAGGGTTTCAGCGCGCATCGCGAAAATGCCTCCACGAAGACAACGTGGTGGAAGAGCTGGTGCTGTGACACCTAAGGTTAGAGAGCTGTAGAGACAAGTGTGAGCATTGCAAGAAGAGATTCACAGAGGAATGAATCTTAATGTCAGAGACGAAAGCAAGGATGAAGCCGAAGAAGGATATATCAAGAAGGAGAAGTCAAAATTATGAACCAGGAGGAAGAAATATTTTTTCGAGCGATTTATAAGATTGGGAAAAGACCTAAGATTGAGGTTCCTACATTTTTTAGAAATCTTAACCCAGAGGAATTGATCGACTAGATCAATGAATGTGAGGAATATTTTGAGTATGAAGATGTTGAGGATCCTGATAGGATCAAATTTGGAAAGGCCAGACTGAAAGGTCATGTGAAGATCTAGTGGCAAGAAATTCAATTGGAGCGAAATAGAAGAGGGAAAGATAAAATTAGAAGATGGGATCGGATGGTGGATAAATTGAAGTGACAGTTCATTCCTGTTGATTATGAGCTTGACCTACTAAAGAAAATGCAAAGTTTGAAGCAAACAAGAAGAGTTGTTTAGGAGTATACAGAGGAGTTCTATCGACTCCTCATCAGAACAGGCCATACAGAAGCTGATAAGGAGAAAGTTGCCCGATACCTTAATGGGCTAAGGCCAAGCATTCAGGAGGAGTTGAATCTAGTTCGAATGAAAAGTATTGAGGAGGCATACCAGTTTGCCCTAAAAGTAGACGAAAAGCCAAATAAGAAGTTTGAGAGAAGACAAAATGGAAGAGGTCATGGTGGAAGATCTAGTGGACGGTCATATGGTGGCCGAAATGAAGATCCGAAAAAGAAGTATGAGGCCGGTAGCAGCCAGAATCAAAGAGGAAACAATTCCAATCATTTCCAAGATCAGAATAATAGAGATTTTAGAGGAAGAGGAAGAGAACAAGGTTCAGGAAGAGGAGGCTTCCGTGGAACATGTTTTCACTATGGAGAAGAAGGTCATAGGGCATTTGAATGTCCTCAACGCCAAGGAAGGACAGATAGGAGGAAGGAAGGCCATGCTAGAGTTGCACATGTAGATGAAGATGCCAGATCGTCAAATTCTGAAGATGCTGAAAGAGGAGAAACACTAATTAATAGAAGAGTCTTGGTAAGTGGTGAGAATGAACCTAAACAAAGGAGAAGCCTGTTCCACACTAGATGCAAGTGTGAGGGTAAATGTTGTGATGTGATTATCGATAGTGGAAGCACTGACAATTTGGTGTCAGAAGAGATGGTGACAAAGTTGAAGCTCAAGAGATAGAAACACCCACATCCATATCGGATTGCCTGGGTGCAGGATGACCACAAGTTCATGGTCAGTGAACAGTGCCTGGTAAAGTTTAAGATCGGCGGGTACCAAGATGAGGTACTATGTGATATCATCTCTATGGATGCATGTCATATGTTGTTGGGTAGACTGTGGCAGTTTGATAGATGTGTTGTACACGATGGTCGTGCCAATACCTATTCCCTGACAAAAGATGGAGTGTGACATAGGCTAAATCTATTAAAGGAGACCGAAGAAAAGGTATGTGGTAATGCAAGAATAACATTTGTTGATGGAAGAAAATTTCTAGATGGTATGAGGCATGAGCATGTGTGTTTTGCTTTAATTCCAAAAGTTGGTAAAGAAGAAGTAGAGAATGTACCTGTAGAGGTTGCAAATTTGTTGAATGAGTTTCAGGATATTGTATCTGATAATGTACGTAATGGATTAACACCGGTAAGGAAGATCAGTCATCAGATGGATTTGATTTCAAGAGCTAGTTTGCCAAATAAGGTAGCACACAGAATGACACCAGCAGAAAATGAAGAGTTGAACAGACAAGTACACGAGTTATTGCAGAAGGGGTTGATTCAAGAGAGTCTAAGTCCCTATGCTGTACCAGCGGTATTAGGACCAAAGAAGAATGGAGAGTGGAGGATGTGTACAGATTCCAGAGCAATAAACAAGATCACAATCAAGTATAGGTTTCCATTGCCAGGAATGGATGACATTATAGATTGTTTGAGTGGAGCTGTGTATTTCTCAAAGATAGATCTAAAGAGTGGATATCACCAAATTCAGATCAGAGAACGAGATGAATGGAAGACTGCCTTCAATACAAAGGAAGGACGGTATGAACGAGGTTCTGAAGAAATTTCTAGGTAAGTTTGTCATTGTTTACCTAGATGATATTTTGATCTTTAGCAAGACATTGGAGGAACATATGATGCATATTTGTATGGTGTTTGAGAAGCTAAGAGATGAGAAATTGTTGATTAATTTGAAGAAGTGCAATTTTGTGAAGAAAGAGTTAGTGTATTTGGGATTTGTAGTTTCAGCAGAAGGTCTAAAAATGGACCCAGAGAAGGTGTAGGTTATCCTTGAATGGCCTACTCCAAAGATTGCTACTGAGGTAAGATCTTTTCATGGTCTAACTAGTTTTTACAGAAATTTTATCAAAAATTTTAGCAGTATTTGTGGTCCCTTGACTGAAACAATGAGAGGGGATAAAAAAAAGTTTAAGTGGACTAATGGGGTAGAAAAGAGTTTTCAATTGTTGAAACAAAAAGTTACAAAATAACCTGTTTTAGAACTTCCAGATTTTAATAAGGTGTTTCAAGTAGACTGTGATGCTAGTGGTACTGCAATAGGAGCTATTATGAGTCAAGAAGGTAAACCTGTTGCTTATTTCAGTGAGAAGTTAAATGCTACCAAGAGAAAATATTTTGTCTATGATCAGGAATTTTATGCTATAGTTCAAGCATTAAAGAAGTGGAGACATTATCTGCTTCCTAAGGAGTTTGTTTTGTATACTGATCATCAAGCTTTGCAATATTTGAATAGTCAAGGAAAGTTGAATCAAAGGCATTTGAAATGGGTTGAGTTTTTGTAGAGTTATACATTTATTTTGAAACAAAGAAGTGGAAAGTCTAATAGGGTTGCAGATTCTCTTAGCAGAAGGCAACTATTGTTGACAGAGATGCAGATTGAGGAGGTTGGGTTCAAGGAACTCAAGAATTTGTATCGAGAGGATCCTAATTTTGGTGGAACTTGGAAAGCTTGTAAAGAACCTGTTACTCTAGATAGGATGAAGTGGCTGGATTTTATCATCCAGGATGATATGCTCTTCAGAGGGAGTCAGTTGTGCATTCCAAGAAGTTCTATGGGGGAGAATCTCATCAAGGAGAAGCATAGTGGAGGATTGGCTGGACATTTTTGTCATGATAAAACTCTTGCTTTGGTTGGTGAGAATTATTATTGGCCACAATTGCAACAAGATGTGAAGAAGTTTGTACAGAGTTGCAGAGTATGTCAGATGGCGAAAGGAGTGAAGTAGAATACAGAGTTATATCAGCCATTACCTTTACCAGAGAAACCTTGGGAGGATATCAGTATGGACTTTATTCTTGGTTTACCGAGGACACAGCGGGGACATGATTCAATTTTTGTAGTAGTTGACAGATTTTTGAAGATGGCACATTTCATTCCTTGCAAGAAGACTAATGATGATGTTCATATAGCAGAATTATTTTTCAGAGAAGTAGTGAGACTACATGGTTTACCAAAGACCATATTTTTAGATAGAGACACTAAGTTTGTTGGATATTTTTGGCGTACATTGTTGAAAAATTTGAAGACAGATTTGAAGTTTAGTTCATCACATCATCCACAGACTGATGGACAAACAGAGGTGGTGAATAGGAGTTTGAGAAATTTGCTGAGATGTTTGGTTGGAGATAAGCCAACAGGATGGGATTTGATTTTACCACAGGCAGAATTTGCATACAATAATTCTGTCAACAGGAGCACTGGTAAATCACCATTCCAGATTGTATATGGAAGTAGTCCAAGAAATGCATCTGAATTGAGAAATGTAGATAAAGGATAAATAAGTAGTGCTGAAGCTGAGGATTTTGTAGAGCACTTGAAGAACATCCATGAGGAGGTGAGGAAGCATATTACCAAGATGAATGTGCAGTACAAGGCTAAGGCAGATGAGAAAAGTAGGCATAAGGAATTTCAGGTTGGAGATGAAGTCATGGTTCTTTTGCGGAAGGAGCGATTTCTGGTTGGTACATATAACAAGTTGAAAATGAAGAAGTTTCGGCCATGTAAGATACTGAAGAAGCATGATTCAGGAAATACATATGAGGTAGAATTGCCTACTGAGCTGAATATTTCACCAGGGTTTAATATTTCAGATTTGACAGAGTATCATGAAGGAGGTGTTGAAGATGAGGTTGCAGCAGCACAGTGGAGTATTCCAGCAACCAGTTCAGATATCAAGGAGATTGAAGACATACTGGATAGTTGTGTTGGCAGAAGCACAAGGAACATGACATATGAAGAGTATTTGGTCAAATGGAAAGGATGACCTATAGAAGATTCATCATGGCTAACAAAGGAGGAGGTTAACCATCTTGGTTTTCCTCTGCACACCTGAGTCGTGACAGGGTCACTTCTCAAATTACCCTGGGTGTCTGATGCAGGAGCATCCCTTGTGTAACAGCAATCTTGCATCACCCAAAAATATTTATGTTTTTGTATTCAATAAAGGGCTATCTTGTGCAGAGTTGCTATTTATGGAAACTTTCTATTTTTAGTAAGTTGGCCTTACGATCTCGGAATGTTCTGATTAGTCATATCAGCCTGCCAGCAAAGTTTCATTGCTAGATCAGGTGTAGTTTTGAAGATATTGAAGATTTCGGTATTGGCAGCAAGGTACAGAAATTTCAAACTCAGTTTTGAATGCTTTAGAGGCCCCGGATGAGGTTAAAAATTTGGGTGACAATCGCGTAGTGCTAATCAAGCCTATAGAGCACTTTGTGGCATTTCCAAAATGGGGTTATAATAGCCAATCGGGTCAACGGGCGATGACTTATGGTCTTCGGAAGTTGGGTCACCTGAAATGGCAGAAAATAATTTTTCTTCAAAATTTCTATTTGGGTTTCAAAACTCATTTTGAGCCGACTTTGATGTAATAAATTGTAAAATAAAATAATTCTAAGTTTGGTCGCCCTAAGGGGTAAATTTTTAGAACCTTCTCGGGCGGTGCAAATTGCCTATATAAAGAAAGCCCGTAGTGTTGTCTAGGGCAGTTCTAGGTAGTAGATCTGGGTATTGATTCGAGGCTTTGTCCTACAGAATATTGTAAGGGAATGCCCATGTGGCTTTGCATATTGTAATTCTGAAAGTTTGTAATTCCACATTTGTGGAGATAATAAGAAGCCAATTTTATGTTCTTGCATATTATTGTTGTTGTTTCTCTATTTCTGTTATGTGCTTGTGGTATTAAGAGAAGCACCCTTCATCATCTTCACAATGTTAGTAATGTCATTTTGAAATTATTGTACCTTTATCTTGATATGTCAATAATGGGCCCTCACCATCTTCACAATGTTAGTATTGTCATTGTTAATGGTGTGTTTTCTACTTCCTTTTTTGTAAGACATATCACACATACAAAATATAATATTTCTATGAGACCAACAAGTCATCCCAACAATAAAAACACAGATGATGGACTTTGGAATGTGTCTCCCTAATATGATCATGTCTAATTGATGAATTCCATCATAGACATATCTACAAGGTTCACTCCAATGATGGGATGTCTCCTCAAAGAGGATACCTTATCGAAGATACCCGAAGGATATCATACCGATTTCAATGTGTCATTTTCTTGGACTCCCACCAACTACTAACTGTCTAGCTAAAGACTCCCACCGACTGCTAACTGTCTAGCTAACATAAAAATACATTGTGCTTTGCACTAGTATAGAAAACGTATAGAATCTTACGATAGGTTGAAGTATCTTAGATTGGTTAGCTGTGATGGGAAAATGGTGCCAAAAAATAGCAACAGTTACAAAAACGGCTAGAAATCTATACAAGGTGTTTTGAAATCTTAATTGAGCTCAACATTATGACCATGACTAGTAACACAGATGGATTGTGCACCATTATTCGAAGATAATGCACCTTTATATCAAGCTATTGTGGTTGGTGTTCCTTTAATTTGACATGTCAAAAAATGGACCCTCATCATCTTTACAACATTATTAATGTCATTGTTAATGGTGTACCTTCTACTTCCTTTGTTGTACATTGTATTGAAGACACACCAAATATGGAATCTCCATAATTCCAAGAAGTTATCCCAAAAATAAAAAATAAAAAATAATAGATCTTGGAATGTAGCTTGCTGATGGATTCCATTAGAGAGACATCTAAAACCTTTACTTTGACCATAGACTATCTCCTTGAAGAGGATGTCTTATCAAAGACACCTAGAGGATGTCATACTGATGTCAATGCACCTTTTTATTAGAAAGACCCATTATAGACTCCCGTTGGCTATAAATTGTCTTAAAGACATAAAAACACACTACATTTTACACCAAGGTATAAAACACATTGAATTTTATGACATGCTAAATTATCTTAGATCGATTAGTTTTGATGGGTAAATGGTGCCAAAAATTGCCAATAGTTACAAAAATGGTTAGAAATCAATACAAGGTGTTTTGAAATCTTGACTAGGCTCAACATTAGGACTGTCAATAGTAACATGGAGGCACCTTTATATTTAGATGGTGTGGTTTGTGTTCCTTTAAATTGACATGCCAAAAAATGGACCCTCACCATCATCATGATGTCGTTAATGCCATTGTTAATAGTGTGTCTTCTAATTTCTTTGTTGTAAGTCATATCAGAGACACCATATGTGGCATCTTCATAAGGCCAACAAGTCATCACAATAATAAATAACATAAATAAAGGACCTTAGTGTGTTTCTTCCCAATATGGTCATGTCTCGCTAATGAACAACATCATAGAGACACCCACAAGCTTCACTTCAACCACAGACTATCTCTCCGATGAGGTTTCTTTATTGGAGACACTCAAGTGATGTCATACTAATGTCAACATGATGCAGTCAAGATTAGAGAAATCCCCAAAGGAGATGTCCAATCTTGCAAGTAGAGACAACACAATAAAAATCAACAACAACTGATACCAAACAATAGATTGAGCAAGCTAAACTGGTATTCTCATTGACAAAGAACCAATATTTTACATCCAATTGGCCTACATACATGCAATCTCACATTCCAAGCATACATGCCTGACTTTGTAGATACTTCTTGACCAATCGTTCCACTAGAACATTCTAGATCATCACCACGCATTGTATTTACCATGATTAATTGTGTTATCACCGATACACTAGATACTTAGAGAATTTCTTATGCAATAAACTTTATCACTAGTATAATAGATTCAATTAACCTAGAAGACTTATCAAGCTAGCAATGATAACACTTCAACATTCACCACATGATCATCTTCATCATGTTCCAACACACATAAGGTAGAAAAATTCTAATGCATGATAATTCCACAAATAAACTTAATCCCATGCATTCCCTAAGTAAAATTTAGTAGGATGTGGAATTAGGACCTAAGTGAACATTTTGAGTTTAATCACACCAACAAATACAAAGCACTTCTTGAGTTACAATTAATGCTTCTAAAGAATCAAGCCTCTCTCATGCATCTTCTAGGTGTCCAAGCATGAATCTACACATCTCATGCCATGATTCACATATGAACTCCTAAGAAAAACTCAACAATGATAATCCACTCAACCATCCAACGTAATAATTTTTCCTCTATTTTGGATTTGATTGTGTAATAATTTTTTAGCATCAACATCTTAGATCACACTACATGATCCATCATTAGGATGAAAGAGAGAAAATGAAATAAAATGAAGCATGTAGTGTGATTTGAAATGTTGTTGCTAATAAATTGTTACACAGATGAACCCAGAATAAAGAAAATACATTGGTATATAGATTGTGAAAACCTAATAGTGTTCACTAGCGTGTTCCTTCTCTTGTAGAATTAGGCTCACTCAAAATATAACTAGTAGTAAATTAAAACCATGTACCACAAGACCATGTGAATATAATACCATTGAACCCTTGTTTAATATTGGGTACTACGTTTTCACTTTATTAAATATTTTTCCCCATTTTAAATAAGTATCTCAATGTGACACCTACATTAAATATAATTTTCAATATTACAATACAACATATAAAGTGATCCCAAGAATATTCACTCCTAGTGATATATGTCCATATAGGTTGCCCTCAGTACACCACATATAATAATTAAATAATACATTATAGACATTACTCAAGGTGCACAATACCTTATCCCAACATAAACATCCAAAAAACACATGTGATTAATTGGATTTCCAATTAAATATTTAGCACTCTACAAAATATTTCATTGGGAAAAAAAATACAATGTCGAATTAATAGAACTATACATCTTTAGCTCTTTTAAGATAATTGTAATTTTTCATGCCTTAAATATAATAATGAAGACTAACTTGACACGTTTTCTTCTTTTTCTTGATCATTTTTACTACATATTTGACATCTTGGTATGATTCAACGCCCTGAAGTAATTAATGTGATAGGTGGACAAGTGTAATTCTCAGTTGTTACAGAAATTCTCTTGTGCTCCACAAAACTTGCATCACTATAAATTCTTTGTTTTTTTGTGGTAGCACGAATCCAAACAAGTTCCTCCACTACCTCTCTCATGGATGGCCTTTCATTTGCATTCACTTGCAAACATGCTTTTGCTAACATTGCCATTTTCTCCATTTGCCCTTTGTTTTCCTCTTTCACTATGTTGGGATCTAAAATTTCTGACAATCGGTTTTCATTGATTGTGGATAGGAAATGTTCATACAAAGCACACCTAGATCCCTGTATAAATAACACAGGTTTAAGACCAGTGAGAAGCTCCAACAAAACTACACCAAAGCTATAAACATCACTTTTATTTGTGAACTGGTTATTCCTTATGAACTCTGGATCCACATAACCTGGAGTGCCTGATGGAAACATGGTACTCAAATGTGTTTCATTAGAAGGTCGCAGGCGAGAAATACCAAAGTCTGCTACTTTTGGTGTGAATGTGTCATCTAGCAAAATGTTTGAGGATTTTATGTCACGATGGAAAATAGGCTGAGAGGCTTCATGATGCATGTATGCTATACCTTCTGCAGTCTCTATGGCAATTTGTTGTCTTCTTTCCCAAGGAATGTTCTTCTCTGGAGATTGTAGTTGTTGAAAGAGTGTTCCATTTGACACAAATTCATATACAAGCAATGGAACTTGCGTGCGAAGGCAACACCCAATCAATTTCACTATATTTCTGTGATTGGTATGGGATAAAATCACAATTTCATTAATGAATTCTAGGGAAAATGCTTTGTGTTTTTTTATCGCAACGGGAACACCATTTGATAGAATTCCTTTATATACAGTTGCAAAGCCACCTTTTCCTAGCTCTGTTGAGTAATTATTGGAGGCAATTTTTAACTCTATTTCAGAAAACATTTGCAGGCTCTTTCTTGCTCCCATGGAAGATATACGTTCCTGCAACTCAACACCTCCATTTTGTATGAAATTCTCGTCCCCTACAAGTTTCAAATGACGCCTCCATAGCCACCAAAATAATCCAATAACTACAAGAAGAACTCCAATGGATGCAGAAATAATGCCTGTCAAATTAGTGAACAAGAAATTATTGTTAACTAACCTTTTTAGCTATAAAGAAGTATAAAAATAATTGAAAGAAAGACGAACAACGAAAATACTAATAATTTTAACTACTGGGAAGAGATGTCTATAAGATCTAATAATTTTATGGTTGAAAAATATGCATGTAAGGTATTTATCAAAATTAAATAGTAATTATTCCAGGAAAAAAATTGGGATTAAATTTGGAACATAATTTTCATATTACCAAGTCTAGTTACAATATAAACATGCTCAATATTTTACAAGAGAAGAGAAAAAATAAGAGAAATATCAACACATCACCCCTCACAAATTATGTGCCATCATACATCTCCAAACTATTTACCATCATATATCTTAAACTATGCACTAGTGTAAATAGATCTAACTCAAAACTTGAAACCACAAATTGTTTGTATTTAAGCAGGAGAGAAAAATAGTCTGAAAGAAACATCTAAATTAATAAAAGTTCACCAAAAAATAAGTTAGAAATTCAGTCAATCAACTAGGGAACTCCACTCAATCTTATCCATCTTCTCCGTAATTGCACATGCAAACTAAATTCTTTCCTTACATCTTTCTATTAGATAAAGAGGTGAAGTATTGCCCCTTGTTCATCCAATAAATTATAACACCAAATCTATTAAAGACATAAGCATTCTTGTATCATCTATTATCTACATCTCCTCCTAATCTAAGTCAAAATTTTGTTTAATTTGATAAAAAAAAAATTATCAATAGTATCCCAAAGTTATTAAGGACTCCCTTCTCTACTTCCTAGTGCTCACTAACAATATTAGAAATATAATAATACTTCGGAAACATCTAGTATGGTATAGACCACAACATACATTGAGTATTGACTATACTAGCATAAGGAACATAAGAAACATCTACCATCTCCGTAGGTATTATTCAATTGATAGATTACTCCCCACTAAGATAAGAATAATCACTAGTCTATATTCTATTATGCTATATTATTGTAATATAGATTCAACACACTTACTCATTCTTGACTAGATATTTTTGTTAAATCTATCTATTTTTTAATTTCCATGCCTAGGGTTACCACAAGAAAATTTGTATTCTTCATGTCATACTATAACAAAAGATAATGCATTCTATCTATAATTGCCCCCATATTGTTTGTAGTTATCAACATATTGTCCCCATACAAAGTAACAAGGAAATGATCACCATCAAATTTTAATATAGATGGTGTTCTAACATTGAACAAAAAATTTTGACTTCAAAACATATGAATCAAGCTTTATATACCCTATATTGGGAGACAGTTTAATAAAATATAAAGACTTCTTCAATCAACAAGCTAATGACTCAGATTTAGTGTGAGGCTTGAGATATGTCACATATGTAGATTTGTTTCTTCAAGTCACTACGTAGGAAGGTTGTCTTCACATACATATTCCTAATCTCAAAAATAAAAGCTAAATATACTAATGATAATAAGAATCAAATAAATGTTATTTTTACAACTAAAAAAATTCACTATAATCAAAATTTTATTAATTGAAAATATTTCTTCACAATCAATCTAACCTTATAATTTTCAACACTACCATCAAAACTAGATTTCTTCTTGAAAACCAACATGCTTCGTACCTTTTGGAAACTAATCCAAGTCCCAAACATGCTCCTTTCCTTATGTTGTAAAATTAGGTTTACTATATCCTTAAATAAATTCCTTCTTTGTTTAGTGGAGCTCCTCAAAAGTTGAGGTGGAGGTTCTTCTTCTTCTTCTGTAATATCTATGGTCTCTACACTAGCCTAATTATATCCATCTCTACAAAAATATTAACATCTATATAGTCCAATTAGTTTTGAAGACATCCGATGTGGTTACCTTCAACTGCACGCACGAGGGAATTGTTTGAGCTCGGCGGTTGGCATCTTGTCCCATTTTGAAAGCCATCGCCACTATAATCCCTCCTGCACGAACAATTGTAAGAACCAGGCAAATTGATACATACGCCGCCGGCCGATGGTTCAACACACTGATTCAAATTTCTTAGACACTCGTCCACATCTGTACATTCAAAAGAGTGACAATCGTCTTAATAAAAAAAAAAACATTTCAGCTAGATTTCCAAAGTATGGAGATCATACCTGTGCAACCCGTGCCATTAAAGTAACCAGTCCCTTTATAGCCTGGTAAACATCTGCACAAATGGCCGCGCTTTATTGGAGAATCTATGCATTCCGCTTCCATGGCACAAGCGTAATTGCCTGTTCCTTTCGCCCTCGAGCAATTCTCATTCCCCACGCCCCACGCCACGAGGAGGCCGTAATGTCCCTTACCGAATTGACCATATTCGTCATCGGGTATGCTCCAAGTAAATGGATGAAGAATAGTGGAGAATCCGCACACTCCTGGAAACATCGCATACTTAATTCCCCCACCAGTGAAATTTATCGCTCTCCTATTTCCTGGAATACCAGCTTCACAACACCCATATGTGTTGCAGTATTTCGGATCAAGTTGATGCAGACATGCAGATTTACAGTTCCCCTCCCCATCATCAACCGTAAAAGAACCACTTGATCTGCAACCAATTACCACGAATTTATTGATAGAGGAAATGGCGAAGGGCCCATCTGCAGGTAACTTGAACTGCACAGAAGTATCATCTATTTCATGGCACGACATGGCTTTCAAAGAAGTGGAATTTATGATCAGAGAGCCTGTATAATTGATGTGCAGGATCTCTAACTCTGTGTTTCTACCGTTTACAAGAGCACCAAGAAATGGAGCGAACTCCTTGGTAGAATTCCCATTCTCCTTCTCCTTTGCCAGGCATTTGATCTGAAAACCACGGTACCCACAACTGGGATCGTCTATCCAAAATGGGTAGCTCACATTTATCGATCCACACAAATGAAGATCGCATTTTGCAATGGCAGAGGCGATTAAACACCACCAAGTCAGACATACAATACCAACCTCCAAATGCATGTTATATACTCTGTACCTAAAACCCAAATGGCTACAGATTTATGGCAACAAAAGAGAAGTACCTATAAACTTTCTGACTTCGCCTGCCTGCAAGATACCATGGATTAGACGTGGACAAAGGAATCCGTTTCTAACAAACATCGTTGTACCCGGAGTCCAATTATATCGATGTAAACCTGGAGATTAAAAGTATATAAAATCTCTCTTCAGGGATTATCTTCTATTGAATACTTCCTAGATTAGTCGATCTTGTTTTAAGAAATGATTATGTGGGCACAAAGTTGAAGCTCGACGTTTTTACCGAAATGAGCAAAGGAATCATCTATTTTTTTTTAATGAGAAAGTGTGGCTTACATCTATCTAGAACCATTTTAATTTTTTATTTTAATTCTATTTAAAATCAATATTTAAAACATAAGAAAGTAATTAAGTAAAAATCAATTTTATTTTACCATTAATTAAATTTTGACTATACAATGTATTTTTACATCCTATATTTTTGATATAAAAATATCAATTATATATTTATTTATTATGATATATAATCTTTAGATTGAATTTTTATAATTCATTTGTGCATGGTCATACAACATTACAAATAAAAAATTAAATTAAATTAAATAACTTACTTTAACATAAAGTTATATATTTTATTATTCAAATGTATAAAATTAAATTAATTTTTTTAAAACATAAATTTAGATTTACTTTCCAATTAATTTTTTTGATTTAACAATATAATAATTTTAAGTAAACATTTCAAATATAACATTTGTATAATTAAAATATAAAAAAGATTAAATTAGATTAAATTTTTTATTAAATTAGATTAAATTTTTCTAATTATCTGCTAGTATAAACATAAACAATTAAAAAAATATAGAAAAGACAAAAAAAAAAGATACCATAGAGACTCCATTGTCTTATGTACACTTTGAATCTAATTTTTTTATTTTTATGATTAAGACAATGTAGTCTCTATGATATCATTTTTTTTTTCTTTCCTATATTTTTTTTATTATTTATTTTTATTCTAATTTAATCTAATTTTGTTTTTGTATTTCAATTAAAAAAATTTAATCTAATTTTTTTATATTTACATTTAAACAAAATATAAAATATAAAATTAATTTAATATTATAAATAAAAATTGAATTAAAAAATTATTTATCTTATTTAAAAATATAAACTAAAAAGATATAATATTATTGATCAATATAATATAAAAATATATAATATAATATAAATAATTAATATAATAGAAAAATAATATATTATAAAAATATATTTAAAAAAAATTGCACCACACATAGCCGCTAAATCTAAACGCACTGTTTAAAAAGGAAAAATAATTATTAATAAAACCATAGAAACATGGCTGTAAAGCAACAGTTTTCTGACAAGTACGGTTGCATTTTCATACGATACCATCGCATACATAAGAGGGGGAATCTGTCGGCTGCATAGTCAGCTCCTATATATAGAACAGTAGCAGTTGCTCGTTAGCACCGCCCAATCATTTGTCTGAAATAGCATATATACTTCGATTCTTATCACCTCGACCGTATATACTTCCCTCCCGTACTACATATTAGTATTCCACTACTTTATTCATTTAAGATATATGTCTAAAAGACAAGAATTTTGCTTCAACCTACCAATCTTCGCGCTGTTATAGTTAAATTGTACAAGACATTTGGTATGATGAGATAGTGAGAGTCTAGGTAGCTATTCTAATTACTAATTGTATTCTCTTTTGTTCTTTTTCAACAAAATATTAATAGGGGAGAGGATTCATAGTTGAGCACTCTAATTTTGCACTTTTCAAAATCGTACGTGAAAATACTAAATTGCTCCCATGTTTTTAACAACAGCTTACTTGGTAAGTCCCCTGCTTATAACTAAGTTTTCAAGGTCATGTCATCAAATATGAAGCCACATCAACATGCTTTTTGCCAAGGTGTCCATAACAGTCCCCCAATAGAGAGAGACCAATTGTAGTACATTAGAGACCCCCATACTTGTGCAGCTGATGTGGCATCGCACGATTGGTTGCTTTTTAGAATAAAGGACACATTTCATTCAAGTATGGGTAGTCATCATTAGAAAAAAAAACTTTCAAGTCACAATTATTGGTACAATGTTGTTAAAAATATTGGATATTAAATCAACAAGTGTGGGTGTTATGTTAACAATTGCTATCACAACCATTGGAATGTGTTCAAGTATTGAGTCCTCTCCCCTAGGTTTTATTATTATTTAATGGTTGATATTGATAAATAGTAAAATAATTGACAAATGATTTCTATGTTTGCAAGCTTCAATCATATTTTTAAGATATTGATAGTCTAAGTAATATCTATTGCTACTCATGTAATTTATGTAGACTATAATACAAAATTGACTTTAGCTATATCACAATGAAATTCATTCTTCAAAACCAACCATATACAAGTGATTCAATGACCACCACAAATTCATAATCTTCATTCTGGTTGTTGAGATTTGTTAGCTTTAATAGGAGTTTTGAATTGACATGAAATAAAGAAGGGGATTGCAACATCCAAAGTCTTAAATTATCTCCAGACAAAAGCCATGTGCTATGATCAATACTAAATTTTCCAATGTGTGCATGATAATTCCATTCTCTATAAATGTGTTTGATTTTAAAAGTGTTTTGTTTGATTAGTTAGGGTCAAATTTGATTTTTAGTTCTGCTGATTTTTTAATTCTCTTTCTCATTTTTTCTTGTTTCATTTATAATAATATGAGAATCACCTTCTATTTGCACCCTTTTTATATCAAGGTGTGAGCAAGTTTGTAGGCCTAAAGGAGTGTTATAGCTTTTACTTTGTTGTTTATTCCTTATCTAAGCACCATAAAAAACTAAACCAATAACATGATCTTGCATGCTCTTTGTGGTATCTCATTTGGGCTGGGTGGGGAGATGGGGGAACATGGTTGGATAATCTTAGTCAAATGGGAGGGAACACAAGTGTAGGTGGGTGTTACTATCACTATATCCACCTTGCATTGGGTGGGAGGAGATAGTTTGGCTAAGGGGGGCTACTCTTCTATAGTAGACCTTCCCATGCATGTACGGTGGGTGTTTTTATTCTTCTTTTTTAATCAGTAAACTATTTTTCTATATTGATTCTCAATGAGGATTTTTTTAAATTATAGGAGTGGATTTTTCCACTAATATTGACACCTAGGATCTACCCCTTATAGTTTTTATACAAAAAATAGTCATGCCAATATCCCTTTCCACTACTTACATCAAAATTAAAATAAGCTAGTGGCTTGCAATCAACCACTATTGAACACTATGTACTATTTATGATTTCAAAACACTAATAAAAAGGGCATCTAAGCTCAATCAAACTTGCTTTTTTTTGTCTACTACATTTCCCAATGATAATCTTTTGTGAAACCCAATTTCCTCATATTTTAAATTTGGTCCATGGTGGCATCTACATCCAACTCATCTTCCTAATCCTTGAGGTACTCTTTTTATACTTTATAATGCCACTTAGACTTGAACACTTTTCTTTCCTTGTCTGATGTGGCACTCCACTAAGGGAATGATTGTAGTAGTAGAGTGAATTCCGCAACATAGAGCCAAACCTCACCTCTGGCCTTGAAACCCTGGCCAAGAATAAAGACTTCAATTAAAGACCCCAGCCCATAACACCACCCTTCTCTTATGCAATTTTTCATTATCCATTTGGTGTTCTCTCTACCTCTCATTTCCAAGCATGAGGCAAGAAATAGGGATGCTATATAAACATTGGTCCTATACATGTATTCTACCTCCATATACTCATTACCTAGCAACATCTTCACCATTTGTAAGAACATAGAGTCTTCAACACTAAAAATATATTCAAGCCTATCATCAGTGACCTTTCCCTAAAAGGAAATTTATTGAATCTTTTTCTATAGAAGTTTTTTGGGTTCCATCACTCTACTTTTCTTTAGTGGACTCCACCATTAATTCAAATATTCAAGTATTCATCACTTCTTCCTCACCTGCAAACTTGGTTGAATTGCTTCGCCCCTCCATGAGAAGAGCAACTTGAAATGCAAACAAATCAACAATTATATAACCTTTATATTATTTTCTTCATACCATGACTCAAATTTAGAATAAAATGATGTTCTCTCCAACAATGTATTTTCTTATAGCCATTTACATATTTTTTTTCCTGCATTGAGATGCATCATACATTCAATCCATGGATTTTCTCTACCTTAACCCTATCCACTTTACCCACTCATCATCCCATCTAATTTCATGGTAATCCTCCCCAAAAAAATTCATGATAGGCTAGTATTAATGTGACTTCTCACTTTGATAACACATCCACCAACATAATGTCAATCCTGTACATATGTGTAATTCAAAATCTTAGAAGGATTGGTATTTAGCTCTTATTGATTTTAAATAAACTTCTTTATTTTCCAAACTTGTGATTCATCATTGATTATTGCATTGATAATTATTTGAGTCTCCTTTTAAGTGGAGCATTTTTACTATCATATTGCTCTCCAAATTGATGGTGAGCTAAGCCACTTGTACCTCTACTTCATTGTTTGTTCCATCCCTAAGTTTCTGAGCTCCTAAAGCTAATATATCTTTGTACCTATCTCGGGTCGTACATCTCGCCTCTACTAGACTTGGATTACCTTTAGATGCTCCATCAAAATTCATTTAAACTAAACCTTCATCTTCTTTCACACAATCCACATTTTTCTCATTAATGAACAATGAATTAACTCACGGAAGCCAATTAGAAGTACTCGCACATATTAAGATTAATTATTTATATATTATAATAAATTAATTCTAAAATATATATAAATTAAAATTAAAAAAAATAAACATATAATTTATTATTAGGGTAATCTTTAAGAAACCCCCCTCTTAAAAAAAATATAAAATCTTGGCAAATCTTTCATTTCCTTGAAAAAAAAAATTAATTTCTTTTGGCGAATCTCTCAAACTTTTTGAAAAAAAATCTATTCTTATTGGTGATTATTTTTTAATAACAATTTTTTTGTAGAAAATATTGGCGAATCCCAAACAATAAAAAATAATTAATTAATCACCACGGTGAATACTTCTATTTTAAAAAATAGAATTTTTATAGAAAATTATTAGGCTTAATGTGGAAATCTTTGATGGGTTTAAGGAATAGGCTTTGTAATAATTACTTGCTGCCATTTATTTAAAATATAATCTAATAACTTCATTGTATTGTATAAGACAAATGTATTGATATTTTTAAATACTAATGGGCCCCAAAATTTCTTCAAGACCAGTGATTTATATTGAGATTAACAATCTGGAAGAAATTTTAGCTCCCATAAGCATTACAAACCAAATAGTAACATTTTTACCTCATAGAATATAATGAGGGTCACTAGATTATACTTTAAGTCAGTAATGCCAACTAAAATTTGGTGATAGATCCCTACAGTAACTAATAATCATGATATATTATTAGTGAATAAATTTAAATTTCCACAACAACTTATAAAATTTTGGTGAATCAAATATAATCATGTATCAAATATTGTGGCGAATTTTCGAGTTCAATTTTTTTATAAAATAAATTATTTTACAATTTAAATAATTATAAATCAAAATTTTGTAAAAAAATGGCGATTTAGGTTGCCTTAAATCTTGAATTATTAGCCAAATTTGGATTCTCAAATTTCCAAAATTAGCCAATTGGCAAATATTAGCCACTAAAAATTACTATGTTTATTATCTAAGATAAAAGATCTTAAGTATTTTTCTTTGAAAAATCATTACAACCATTAAATTAGTAGTACGTATTTATGTTGGATTATCCCACATATGATTTATGTGTAAACCTTTATGCAATAATTATAGTCTTATGTTACATGTATATGACAAATGGAGAAAACCTGGCTTTAGATTTGAATTATATATAAAGTTTTGAGACGTGGCATTTGTGCTGAGATTGAAGAGAGATACCATTTGGAGAAAACCAAAATGCAACCTTCCATCTAAAATTATGATGTAAAGTTTTTAAAAAATAAAAATAGATAATAATAATAACATATTACTATTATTATATTATACATTATTAAATTAAAATAATAAATAAAAGTAATAATTATATATTGATATATATAAATAAAATAATTGATATACACTTTATATACTAGACAAATATTAGACTTTTATAATTCTTAATTTATTTATAAATTTATAATGTGTTCCTTTATTAATATCTAATTGATATAAAATATCAATCAATTAAATACCAAAAAACAAAATATCTAGCTAAACTAACTAATAATATGTAGTGAGGGATTTTAAAATTTGAGAGATGTAGGGAATGGGGACGAGGATGAAGATGGTGATATAGGGGGATTTAAAGAGAATTTGGGTAGTGTTTTGGTGGTTTGAAGCACCTTCTTGCAATCATGGGTTTGGGTTTATTATTTTTGGACCCCTTTGTTGCACCCGTGATGGGCTCTAGCTCCACCTATCTGACCTTTTCTCCTTTGGGTCTGAGAAGTACCTTTTCTACAATGGGCGTACTCATGTGGCTAGGGGACATGTTGTTTTCCTCCTTTTGGTAGACACTAGATCCGCTATATGGTGTGCTTGTAGGCATTATGTGGATAGTGTTTTTGCTACTCTATTTGAATATGTGATTGTTATGGTTTCTTTACCATTGCACTTGGTATTGAGATCATGTCTTGGCTTTTTCCCCTTGCTTTGGGATTTTGTCTTGGTGGGTGGAGAACTGATGGACACAGCAAACAACTTTATCTTGGGTGGGCATTGTTTTATAGAGTTTTTTCTTGCTGAGGCTATGGGTCTCAGGCTTGTGGAGGATGCCATGTTTGAATTTGATGGTTCCAAAGATATGTGATGTTCTTCTCTTTGGCATTGTCAATTTTGTGGGTTTATTTGTAGAGGCTTTCCCCAGTCCTGACTTCTTTTGTCCTTGTTGGGTTATTGTGGACTTGGATGGCAGTGCTACCTAGTTCATTGTTAACATTATGGAGTGAGCCTATCTTATGGGCTTCTCTTTGAATAGGGGAAGTTCTATTAGCAATTTTGGGGGTGGAGTCTCTTTTTGTCTTCTCTACCCCTACTCTCTTTTAGTACAAGCAATTGTTTCCACAAATAACCCTCCTTTTTTGGAGGGTATTATTGCTTTTGGAAACTTGTGTGTTGTGTGTGTTTGGGTTGTGCATGCCATGTGGCTAGTGGGGGTTTCCTTATGTGCTTCTTGGGTGTGCTTCTGGAAGTTAGTGGTGGCAAATGCTTTTCATCCCTTTGAGGTGGGTTTCTTGGTTTGTTGTGGTGGGTGTGGTTTTGCAGCTAGGGGTGGATCTTCAATAGGGGTGATGTTGTCTTCCACAAGTTGGTCTTGGACACCTTTATATTTTCCAAAGGGAAGGCTTGGGGATCCTTTCAAAATCCCTTTATTAGCTTGGCTACCCTAAGGGTTGTTGCCTTGGGCTATATGTTGTTAAAGGTCAATTTTGTCCTCTATGTCATAAATAGCCAATTGTGGCACCATCTCCAAGTGACATTTCTAAAGAAGCCAAGTTACTTTGTTCACAATGTGTCATTTGAGGTTCTTTTTTGTATTTGCTAGCACTTTTTTTGTTGTGTTGTTGACAACCCTTGGGTTTTGTTGTTGTAAGGGTCGGACCCCTTGTTATGATGCTTAATTAATCAAAAAACATATAATACTATTTATATTAAATATAAATAATTAAATGACATAAAAGAAAATCACAACTATTAATTTATAACTTTAAAATTTTTTCATTATAAGCTCAAAATTCTCAACTACTACTAAATCTTTGAAAAAAAGATCTCACCTCTCAATATGAATTTATGTTTCAATAAAATAATCCATTTTTCAATATGGAGGGAGACTTAATTGCTCTTTCATTTTCTAAGTGATAAAGTAGGTGTAAAACCCTGTGTGCAAATTTAAGAGTTATGATGTGATACGCAAACAAAATATTACTTGTCATTTCAAAAGTAGTGAAAAGCATACTTTAAAACAAACCCTTATTTAATCCTAACCATGCTTGATCCTAAAATCATTACCAAACCTAACCCTAATTTAAATTGAACTATAAAAAACACTAATAAAAGGTCAAAGCCACCTAAGAAGTCATCTTAACAATTTTTTTTTGTAAAATTAATCAATTTATATCACAATACAATATTCTTTTCTTGAAAGAATATTGTATTATAAATTTTTTTATCATTAATATATGTAATCTTCCAAACCAAAAAAAAATTTGCATTTATTATTATGTTAAATCATCACCAATTAAATTGAAGAATTTATAAATTTATTATTGTATAGAAAATGAAACTAATTATTTTTGTATTAAATTTTTTAATATATTGAAGATTGTATTAATTTTTCAATACAATTATGGATAGAGATTTTCTTATTCCATTTTATGATGTACAATTTATAATTTATATAAATTAATAATTTTCATCAATTAATAATTTAATTTAAATTACTCAACTCAATTTAAATATAGAATATCAAACATAATGTTAATGTAAAATGTAAAAGTCTTGTCAAGCGCAAGGCTCCAACATCATAAGGAATGAGGCTAGGATCGTGCCCGAGGTGAATTTGGTAGCATGGATGCTCCTCAGTCCTTGGCTCGAGCTAAAGAGGTTTCAGGCACGAGTGGGCCCATATCGGGTTCCTAAAACGTTTAGGTGGCCTTGGCTGGTTGGTAGCTCGTAGGCTTCATGCCTCGCTGGGTTGTCTCGCAGGTTTGAACCCTCCAACAACAAAAAAATGTAAAAATATTAAATATATAATATAGAATAAAATACTAAATTTAAAATTTATGTGAAATAAAATACATAAATTTTTGAACAAATAAAAATAAAATGTAAAAGACACTAGTAAAAGAAAAAATTATGAAAAAAATGGCTTAAATCCTAAGCAGGGCCTAAATCCTAAGCAATTTGTGAAAAAAGGAAAAAGGTCAAAGGAAGGCTAATCAATAAAGACATTTCTTCGATCATATTGGGATTTGATCTAACAATAGGTTCTCTACTAATAGGTTCAAATCTCTGGGTTGCAATCCTCCCCGTTCCCTCGAAGCAAATTCTACTAAACACTCTGGAAGGATTAATTCTTGGAAGGAGAGGCGGCCTTAGAATTAGTATTTAGGAAATTGTGCAGGAAATTCAAACCAAAATTCATGGAGGATAGAGGGAAATATTCAATGGGTTTGGGCTCCTCCCCCACACTAAGACAAAATGAATCTGAATGGCAACAAGTTAAGAACAAGAATACTAATAGGGCTAAGTGGAGAATGATGGAGGGGAGTAGGAGGAAAGAAGGGAAAAGGATTTCTAATATATGGCTCATCCCAATCACATCAAAAACTCCAAATTTTTCTTCAACTTGAATCGAGTTGCATTAGGAAACAAAAACCCTTGACTTACGCTCATACCTACCCAACTTCAATCAAATGTTGTCACTCAACCACTCTTGGGCAAAAATATGTTTCCTCCTCTGCAAAATAAAGTGGGGGGTTCATAAAATTGGCCCCTGATAGGATAAATCAACATCATAATCGATCTCAACAAAACCCTAACCCTAGGGTAAATTCAATGGCCCATCCATACAACCAACCTTCAAAAATTGGGTCAATGCAAAAAGAAGGCACTAGGAAAGATCATAGATTTGAGGCTTCACATTATAACAGAATCCCTACGCCTTTGCCAAAGGATATAAACAGACCAAATGGGCAAGCACCACATACCATGAATACATGAGAAAAAGTTACCCTCCATATAAACAACTGTATCACAAAATGCATGTGGGCTCATTGCAAAACTTATGGTTTGTTTGCTAGATTGTGTGGTGCTGGAATTCCTAGCGAAGATGATGTAGAATGGTTTCAAGAAACCTACAGGGACCAAGTAGGTTTTTCTATCTTGTCTAAAGACTTTTTCTATATTGATTTCTATAGTGTAAAATTTAAAAAATGAATTCTCATCAAGTAGAATTCCATGTTATAAAGGGCATAATTTCATAATTATGGATTGGTAGCCTAATTTTAATCCTAGCAGTCTTAAATCATTTAAAGTTAATAGATTGGTAATGTTGCCTAATTTTCCAATAGAGTTGTTGAATAATGAGATCATAAAAAATATTGTTAGTCGGCTAGGAGAAGTTGTAGGGTTCAAAGAGGACTCTATATCATACTCTGATGTTGTTGAGGAAATTAAGATGGATATAAATATTAGATCAATAAAACATATTGAATTAAGAACTCAAAATGTTGTATACAATGTAAAACCTATATTTTTCAAAGGATCTATTAAGAAAAATATAGTAAAAGAACCAACAATGCTACCATCACATAAATGAGCCCTCCACAAGCTCCAGAGGTTAATATTAGATTTAATGAACACAAGAGACCATTTATTATAGAAAATTAGAATGAACCTCCATCAATTTTATATAAGAAACCAATAATGGACAAAATAGAACACGATCAATCCCTGAGTATGGTACCATTACTGATGAAGGGAGAGGATATTTCAAAATTTCTTGATAAGGAAATCCACAGAGATAATAATAAAATTTTCCCTCGACAAAATACCATGGAGAACCCTATGTAAGAAGAACAAGATAGAATTTCATCACTAGCTCATTAAAATTGTGAGTTAGTGCTTGATTAGGAAAAGATGAAGGAGAACAAGGATGAAGGGGGAGTTGGTTGAGGAATGCAATTAGAATCATGATCCTATAAAAGATATTGAGAGAACAACTTTTGACAAGGAAAAACCCTTGGAAAATAGTGAAAATAATCTTGCTACAGAAAGGTCTCAAAGACATTAAAAAAGAAGCAGAAAATACTGTAGTTAATCAAAAATTTGAAACAACAAAGAGAGGAGATATCTATGTAGAAGAAATTTGCGATGAGGTCATTGAGAATATTATTGAGATGATGGTGGAAGACATGATTGATAACAAAGAAATGGAAAGAGAAAGAGAACTTGTAACCAAGATTAGAGAATTATAGGAAGAGTAGAGGAGTCAAAAGATGTTTGAAGAAGAGATGGTAGCATTGGGGAGCAGAGAGGTAGAAGAGGATTCTCTTACCCTTAAAATTGCCATCAATAAAATTAGGAAAGAGACCCCGTACTATGCAAAATCCAGCAAAAAGAGGGGTAGAAAATTATTATTAGAATTAAGAGGAAAATATGGTTTGGCTCTGGACCAAACAAAAATTACTACTTTATTTAATGCAAGGAAGGGGAAGTACCTTCCCACTGAGCAATGAGGATCAATATGTGGAATGTTAGGGGCCTCAATGCCCCTAACAAGTAGTGGTTACTGAAATGTTGCATAACTATAACCAAACTTGAGGTGTTATTAATTAAAGAAAAAAAACTCAACAATGAAGATGCAGTAGTATTTAAAAATAAATTAGGAATATGGGACATGGTCAATATACCTATTGCAAGAGCCTCAGGAGGGTTGGCAGTAATATGGGACCACAGGGAAATCCCTTTTTGAACTATATATGAAAATAAGAATTGGATAGGTGGGTCCATAAAGAGTATCCACAGTAATCTTTAGCTCATAATTGTTAATATCTATGGCCCCACTCTAAACAAGGACAAAAGAGTTATGGAAGGAAATAGGCCAATTCTTAGAAACTATACTAGATCAAATATGCCTACTAGGAGGGGATTTCAATGCCATTCTTGATCGTAAAGAGAAATAGGGTGGATCAACTAGACTATCAAAAGAAGCTAGAGATTTCAAAGAATGGGTTAAAATAAATAGGATGACAGAAGTTAAAACAACATAGAACAAATTTACATGGAACAATAGCTGAGATTCAACAATATTGAAGAAAAACTAGATAGATTCCTTGTAAGAGGCACCTTGGTTGGGTTACCTTATCACCTTTTGGTGGAGATATTGCCATACTTAGGGTCTGATTATTATCCTATCCAATTAAGTATCTCAGAAGAAACCAAACCGAATAGGTGTCCCTTCAAATTTGAACAAATTTGGCTCAAGGATGAGAATCTATTGAAACTAATAGAACAATGGTGGACAAAAATAGAGGTTACACATTCTAAACTCTATTGGCTAGTGTCAAAAATGAATATCATTAAAGAAAAATTATTATTATGGAATAAAAGAAACTTTGGAAACATCTTTGAGAAAAAAGACTAAATAGAAGAAGAATAAATTATGGAATAAAAGTAACTTTGGAAATATCTTTGAGAAAAAAGACTAAATAGAAGAAGAATTAGAATCTCTTAATAAAATAGTTATTGAAAAAGGTATGGACAAGGAAATCTATTTAGAAGAGAAATAGATGAAAACAAAATATGAGGATATATTAGCAAAAGAAGAAATATTCTGGAGATAGAAGTCAAGGGAAACTTGGCTTGAAGCTGGAGACAAAAATACTAAATTCTTTCATAACAACACTAAACTTTGGAGAAACATGAATAGAATTACAAAGATAAAAGATAGCAGAGGCCAGGACATAGAAGATCCAAAATAGATAGCAAAGGTTGTGGTAGAGTACTTTGAAAAAATCTTTAATAGTGGAGAAGGATCCACCATGACTTATCAAAAGAAACTACTTAGCAATATACCTACAATAATTAGTGAGGAGAAGAAAAAAAATTTAACAACTAAATTCACTAAAGAAAAAATTGAAATGGTGATAAAACAAATGCACCCTGATAAAGCCCTTGACCCAAACGGGTTCCTGACTATCTTCTTTATAAAATGTTTGCATTTCATAGGAGATGAGGCAGTTAGTGCCCTAGAGGGGGTCAACCACTCAAGCAACCTTTTAAAAGAAGTTAATAACACCTTCCTCACCCTTATTCCCAAGAAAGATAAGATTGAAAGCTTTGAGGACTTTAGACCCATATATTTATGTAACACAATTTACAAAATATTAACTAAGACAATGGAAACAATAATTCAGAAAGTCTTATCGAAAATCATTAGAGAGGAACAAACAAGATTTGTTCCTAGAAGGTCTATCTATGATGGGCTAATCATAGCATAGGAAGCTATTCATTCAATTCAATAGAATAAGAGACCTAGCTTGTTAATTAAATTAGATATTAGTAAGACCTATGACAAATTTGTTTGGAGTTTTCTCTATAATGTAATGGAATCTCTCGGATTTGCAAAAGAGTTGATCAACCTAATTTATGGGTGCATATTTAGTCCCAAATTATCAATGTTAGTTAATGGATCTCCAGAAGGCTTCTTTTATATCTCTAGAGGATTGTGAAAATGAGACACTATCTCCCCATTCCTCTTCCTAATAATGGAAGAGGCATTGGGTAGGTCAATAGATAAGGCTAAGGTAGGAGGGAAGATTCAAGGTATCAAAATTATTAGCGAACTTGACTCTACCCACCAACAATTTGTAGATGATCCCATGCTTTATGGAGAATCTAGCATTACAGAAGCTAAAGAATTTAAAAGTATTCTAGACTCTTATACTATAGCTTTAGGTCAAGAGATTAACACTACGAAATCAGAAATTTTCTTTTTTACACAATGCATAGGCACGACATTACAATGTCTCTTCAAAAACATTCATCATTACAATGCAATATAACTTAAAGTTTCTCTATTACCATCGATAATCTCAATCATTCAAAACATATAAAAATAGAAGGAGAAACCACATGCCTGCCTGAACTCGCACAGGTAAGAAAAAAATTCAGGTTGCAGACAAAACAACCAGCACTGAGTCATGCTTCCCATAATTTCATTCCTCTATATTTGTTAAAGTACAAAAAATCCATCAACATATCAAACAAGGGACGCAAGCGTCAAAGTTTCTACCTATTGTATTGTTGGTTTTGAGGTCGTATGTGGTGGAACGAGATTATTCTTTTAATTGCATGGATTTTATTGATTTATAGTTCCATGGAGGTAGAAAATATGATTGAAATGTGGACAATGGAATCTATTATTGCATTAAGTGGCGAGAGTGATAAGATGTTCGTAGATTTATTGATATTATATCCGCTCTTAAGAGATGAGATGTTGAAAAAGCAATCATCATATTATGATTTAAATATGTTATAATCTAGTGATTAAAAAGTATGGAAAGCATTGGAACATCAGGAAGGTTGTTTTATTTTTTTAAAAGCATCATTTTTACTAACAATGTGGAATACATCGATAGAATCGGCGATACCATTAAGGAGATCATATAATCATGAATATAAATTTTTTTGTACCCTTGTATAGTCATATTTTCAATGGACCCATAACACCATTATAGCCATTAAAAAGAGTGTGTGTTCCTAGAGTTTTATCAGCACAAAAGAACCAGTTTGCAGATGAAAATATATTGCAGTAAAAGCAACATTATGAACACATTATTTATTGAATAAATAAATTGATTTCCAATAATTATATTTTTTTGGTCTAATAATTTTTGGTTTTACATATTTCATTCTATTATAGAATCATAATAGAGATATAATATTACATAATGATATATTTTTATCTACACTATTATATTAAAAAAAACTTTTAAAAAAATTATTTTATAAAGTATTTATATTTTATTTATTTTTTCAATACAAAAGAGAACTTTTTATATAATCTTTGAATATGTTTCTGATGATGCTTTTAGATTTTAGTAACAAGTGCGTGAAGGAAATGTAAAAAACTAATTCAGCAACATTTTCCAGCACACTGCCAGTTTGTGGCTTGAAATATGAAAATATATGGCAAAACATATAGTAAGTGGCCATGCATTTTGTGGAAAGGCAATTCCTATATAGAGATAGAACAATAATCCAACAAAAAAAAACTAAATCAAATATGAAAGGTTAATCATGGTCGTAGTAACTTTGATATGCTGAAAAAAAAAATTCAACTGGTAAGCAATATATTCAAATCAACAGTTCTGTAATTGCAATAAATCTTAATTTTTGCCAATACAATAATAGGTGCTTCGTTAAATTAAATTATTGAATTAGTGATCAACTTGGTAGTTTTACATTAAAAAATAAGAAAACAGGATAAGAATAGAAATTCTGAAGACCGGATTGCAAATGAAACATGGTGTAAGGTTTCTAAAATAATCATTTCAAACGATAAAACATGGGGTATTGCAAAGCTGAATCTGAAATGTCCTTGGTCATGATTCAAGTTTTGACAAAATGCCTAATTGCAATGTCATAATCTGGGCTGCTATGACTGCTATGTTTTGTGCAGTGAGATTCAGTCTGATTGTTTGATTATTTCTTCATTATAATTATTTTGGTTTTATCTTTATAATTGTGAGGTCATAGGGCTTTAGGAATTATTTGATTTGTTACACATATGCACAATAAATTGGGAAAATAGGTTGCTCAATCAAAACCAAAGTAAAATATCAGTCTGTAGATCTGCAACAGAGCAAGGTTAGCAGAACAAATCAATATAGAGATCAACAACAAACCAAAGAAGCCATCGAGAATAGAAACACTTAATAATGCTAATAGGGATGATAGATGAATATTAGTGTCTAGAAAATAGTTTGTACAGTTTGCAAGTTAAATACACAATAAAATGAGTTTGCCATATAACATATGTTTAAAGGTTGGCTTGGCATCTCTGTACTAATATGTGTTCAAAATTATACTACATTTGAGGCTATTTGACCAAAGTTCTTGGTATATTTGCATCGATAAAAGTGTGTTTGCCATCGTTTATTTTCAGCATGCAATCTGCTGAAGGGGAATGGTTTATCTTGTAGAAAATAGTTTATTTTTTTGTTTATATTGGCCTTTGAATCTTTGATACATTGGAATTGAAAGCATCACTTTATGGGGTTTCTCTTCTATGGATAAATCATTTGGAGGCCTGTAATTCTGAGTTGTAGGAATTTATATTATTCTTTCTTCAACATTCATTTGTGTGTGAAAGAATGATGTTGCTAGCAGAGAGGAGGAAATGACAATGGCCTTGAATCGATATATAATTCTTTCTCACATTGATATAGATATGAGCAAAGTTAGTTTCCTAGATGCAAGATAAACCATACATACACAATATAAATTTTCTTATTGTGAAGACTTCAGAATTTTCTCAAGGTTGAAGTCCATAGGTACACATAGGAGTAAATCATTTCACAATATTATTTCCCTTCGAACAATGGGCTTCTTCAAATGATTGATGACTTTGAGCATAAAGATGTTAATCATAAACTAACCAAAAAGAAGCGAATGTTAATTTGAAAATGAATTATAAACAAGCCTTAATCACATTGGTTCGAGGAAGCCATGTTTTATGAAGGGACATAAATTAATTTAGAAGAGACACCTCTTTATGAAGAAGGTTGTCCTTTGCAAAAGCTGTGACCCTATGCCTCCTTGCGAAAGCTATGTAAAGTAGATTCTCATTTGGAGAGAGAAGAGGGAAAAAAAGGGCATAGAAATGAGGTTTGGAATTAAGGTAAAAGAAACAGTTAATTTAGAAAGGGTGCCTATTTAGGAAGATAGAGAAATTCTTAGCAAAGGTTGTGACTATATGTTTTCCTTGAGAGGTATAAAGGAGGACCCAATGTTTGAGGAAAGGATGGATCAAAGGAGATTAGATCTGAAATGAGAAATCTGGATTTAGAAAAACATCAGTCTTGTGATCTAATAGGTATTTTGGCAAGCAATGTGTGGTTAATTTATAATATATAATCCAAAGTTTTAAACCACACATTGAACTAGTCTTGATGATTTTTTTTTACAAGAACATCTGCATGCCACAATGTTAAACAGTTGGATTTTTCAAAAGACAAAATAAGAAATGTCTACTTTTGATAGATAGTCTAAAGCTTAAGAAACAGTATTGTAAAGGAGCCAAAAAAAAGACTTCAAAAAACTTAAATTACAGGTCCATGAAATCCCCCTTCGTAACAAATCTAAAAACATAAAAACCAAAAATATAAAGATATGATTCCAGAGAACAATATGCATAGCAAAACAATTTTTTCTATATAAGTAGGAAGTTGCAAAAATAGTAAGTGTTTAACGCATTTTCAAAATATTGGTAATGTGCAAATATGTTCGGCGACTGCTATTCAACAACAAAATTTTGAATTGTCTTCTAGAAGACTACATAAGCATGTAGAGTAGTGTTCATTGGGGTGAGATGTTTGCATGATTCCTTGTATATGTGAATCATGGGCCCTGCAGAGTAATTTGGTTAGTGGAGAGAAGTTAGTATTATATAAAAACAATTAATTAGCATTAGATTGTGGAGCATAAAGAGTAATAGTGTATTTACCTTTGTCAAAATAGTTTGTTGACTATTCTTCAAGTGTAATGGCATGTGTGATCATGGTGTTTTGGTTGAGAGTGAACTTTCCTCTGATTGTAAAATCTCTCAACATAAATATCACTACTAATTTGTCATTGATATATTCCTCATAAGTCATTTTTTTAAAGGAAGGCCAAATTTGTTCAACAATATTTTTTTTTGCAAAACAATGGATTGTTTGATTGTTGTCATTTTTTATCATTGTTTTGATATGCAAAGAGTATATGTAGGTGACGTCTTCATTGCATTTCGTGCAATGAGCTTTCTTTTCATCCAATGTGCCATAGCTGTCAAATCTATAATTGCATTTGGGGCAGAATGCATGAAATGGATTCGAATATGCATTTGTTGGCTTCAAAATCCCGATGACTTGTGTGAAACATAGTAATATTAATATGGTGTGAGAAACACAATTATAAAATGAAGAGTGAAGGATGTTTGAAATAGTTACCTCAAATGTGGTGTGGAGTAGGCCATGGAGGCTTTCCATTGTTCTTTTGTTATTGAGCTTGCAAATGTATGTTGACAGACTTGTGTGAAAAGCATGTTTTTGATCAAGCTTTTTTGCAATGTTTCTAAAAAGAAAAGCAAAAATTTCATTTTTTTGTAATTGTTCTTGGATCTGAAAGTATAGGTGGGCAAAATTTGGATGCATGTACAGCTGTTATGAAATAGTAATGTTAGCTTTTTTTATGGTATAAATAGAAGTTAAAAATGAAAGGATAAATGAGAATGGAAGTAGAGGGAAGAAGTGTACCGGTGCTTTGTCCATATCTGTGTGGCCGTCTTTGATGTCAAGTATGTATTGAGAACCCTTTTTATTGGTTCCAACAACTATTGCGCCTATTGTTCCAATAGGGAAATCATTTGTACTCATCAGAAGACGTTGTATAGTTGTCCCTGGAATGAACTTGTATTCATTTGAAAGTGTTGGAATTGTTTCAATTGTGCTAGATTCTTTTAAAATGAGTATGCAGTCAGAATCTCCTCGATCGTACTCTATTTTTGGTGCAATTTCAAACCCTTGTATTGCTATTGTTGTTCCTGGAATTATTTTGTCCTCGTATTTGCGGAGGAGGTTACTACCAACATTAAGTGTTATAGTCATCTCATCTTTTGAATCTATCAAATCTACACGCAAAACTTCACGTGTTCCTATTCCTCTATCAAGGACAACTTTGTAGACAACAAGAACATTGCCTTCAAAAGTCATTCTAGCTTTTTTGGCATTTAAATCTTCAATTGTTATTGGGGTTTGATTGTTTAGCTTTTGCCTAGTACAAGTGGATAAGCATGATGTTAAATTTCTTCATTTGTTTAAAAATTGTAAAGAGGAAAAAAGGTTAATGTGATTACCTTTTTGGTACTTTTTCCTCATTTGAGTCTACTTCATTTGTTGTTGGTGTTGTATTCATTGTCATTGCAAAAAAGTAATATTTGAATATATGTATTTTGACTGAAAAATATGTAGACTTTGGTGTATTGTAGTAGTTGAATTGTGCATATTTGTATGTAATAGATTGTAGAGAATGGAAGAATTGTGAAGTTGTATGTTGGCCAAATAATTTGTTATCTAGTTTTATGAACCCTTCAAAAGTTGTTACATATGGTCAGGCAATAGAATGAATATTTACAAAAGTAGCAAGGTGGTCTGTCCAATATGCTTTTGTTTTATAAATGGAACATATATTTGCGGTTGAGTTTGTCCATACATGGTCAATGAGTGGTTTGTTGATAGCATGTGATTTGTTCAGGACAAAATGTATGTTGTATTGTTGCATATGTTTTATAAGTCTTGTTGTGGTTGTGTTTTCATTGGACATGTCCAAATTGAAGTCACCTAGAATGAAAATATCATTTTTTGGTGGTAGATATGTGACAATTTCAGTCATCATGGTCATTATCTTTGGAAAAGGTGCATTGGGTCGTACGTAAACGTTAGAGACATTGAGCTTATTTGTCAGATGGTCAGTGTTAATGTTATGGCTTCAATATTTTTTGTTCTATGTTGTTTTGTATTTAAGACAAGTAGATTGTTTGCTACAAAGGTTGTTATACCATGTATATGGTACATTATATGGCTTTTGTATTTTTCAAGGAGGGAAAAAGTATCTGATGGAGTTGAATGCACCTCCTATAAGCATAAAATGGTAGAGGTCATTATGTCATAGTCGTTGATAATATCATTTGTGTGGGCTTCGAAGCTACGAGTGTTTAATGTGCATAATAGTATGTGCGATGTTTGAATTGAGTAGGGCATATGATTTTAAAGTTCCCATTGTGCATTTGATTAAAGACGAGACATTTCTATGTGGATTTTTTCTTTGACCTTAAAATTTTTTTGTTGTAGAGGTCTCAATAGGAAAAGTGATTGGATTGTCCTTGTTCTTGAAAGTGTTGTATATGTTAAGCCATGTTGTGTTATGCCATTTGGATCGAATGCAAGGCCTTGCATTGTTAGACCTTGTGATCGATGTATTGTTCGAGCACATGCAATTTGTATTGGGAATTGTTTTCTAATTTTAATTTTCCTTCTTGTCAGGATTTTTCGGATGGGTTTGGCAATGCGTAGTATGGGAACCCAGTCTGTTGGAATTTGTCGAATGTAGAATTGAGGTAGTTTATTTCTTTGTTGTTGGCCAATTTTGGGATCGTTAAATTGGATCCAAAGTATATCGAGGTCTTGTTGTTTTGTGTATGTTTTGAATATTCCATCTAATCCATTTACAAGCCCATCTTCAATATTGTAGTTTCCTCCAATAATCTCAACAAGAATGTTTGGTTTTAGGATAATTTGATTTGGTAGAGTTGTTGCATGGTTGTATAGTCGTGCTGCAGTATAATTTTCATCTTTGTCATCAATTGCATCTAATATGATGTGGTTCCAAGGAACCATAGACAACATGTTATTGTTGTGTGCATCAACATCCTTTCTCCTATAAAATAGGTAGGGAAATGTTGGGTCAGTTGGTGGTGGACGTAAGCAAATATAATTGAGGTATTGAATATCATTGATTGTTTGTAATCCTAGTCGTATTCTATTGAGAATTGATATGAATTGGTCATCCTTTTGTCGCATTGTTGTGGTCAACGATTAGCACTTTATATTATCTTTCCAAAAATTGTAAGGCATTAATTTTGTTGAATTTGGTTTGTTGTCGAACATGGCAGAGTCAAGTACAGGGAGAGCTTGGTATAAATCCCTACAAAAAATTGTATCAAGGTTAGCGAAGTGCGCAGTTGGCAATTGCATAATATCACGTATTTGATAATCAATGTATCGCAAAAATGTGGAGCCTACTAATGAAATCCCATCTATGAGGAGTACATGTAATTGATTGTAGTTCTTTGACATTGTGTCCAGTGTTTCTATGTTGAGTGGGACAAATTCAGATTTGTTGAAAGGAATATGGAAGGCTGAATGAAAAGTTGTTCTGCCAATGTTGTATGTTGCTTTTCATGTATATGCAGTGATTAGGCCTTTAGGTTTATCCGGATAATTGTCAATGTGATTACTATAGATGTGCATTAGGGCTTGGTAAATGGTTGTTGCAGTGAATGTTTTTCCAGTTCTAGCTCCTCTTGTGAAGAACAAATGCATTGGTGTATTGAGGTATTTTAACTTTTTTAAAACAATATCCTTCACAATTGTTCGTTGCTCTTTGTTTAACATTCTTCTTAATGTGTAGTAGTCATTGTTGTCCATAATTTGCGGATGGCGTGCAATTTCAAAACCTTTTAGAGGTATGTTGTTAAGGGTGTTTTGGAATGTGGCTTGCATATCTTGTCGTATGTCATATTGGTCTTGTTGTTTAGTTACTTTCTTTGTTAAACACATGTTTTCGTTGTATACCTCATTTTCATTTATTTCATCAATAGCTTTATCAATGTCGCCCCATGTAGAGTTTGTATTATAGCAGAAATTTGCGCGATTGATCTGGATTGTTTTTCCATTGTGTAAGTAGGCATTTTCCCAAGAGTCGAAGTTGTGTTTCAATGTATCTTCGCTTATTATGAATGGCATGTACAGCAATAATTGTTCCCTACAATGATTCTCTAAGTCAAAATGTTTGTTGAAGTTAACAAAACATATAATTTTTTGTATTCTTTTTTTTTTAAGCTTGCTTCCATCTTTTGTATAGGTAGAGGCAAATTTTGCAAGGCATATGTTCGACAAATTATGAGGACATTTTTAGTAGTAGTTGATTAGAGATTTGCACATTTCATTTTCTGAGTCATCTACTTCTTTGTTTAATTCTTTGACAGATTTCAATATAAATGTGCGGTTGTTGTCTGATCTAGTGTCAATAAAAATGCATTTTCTAGAACTGTAATTTAGTGGGAGCGAAAGAGCTAGATGGGCTGCTTGCTGGGATGACATTTGTTGCAAGTTCAATAATGCATTTCCAAGTCTTAATATCATTTTGAATGCATATATATTGTCCTATTGATGGTCTTTACATATTCTCTTAAATGCATTTGTCATTGACTTATCAACTTTGGCCATGTAGGAGCTGCAGTACATCACTGCGGCATATGTGTTAAGGACAAATTGTGCATCTGTATTTGCTTTCCAAAGTTGTGAAATTTTTTTGCCAAAGCTATTGTTCCATATTTCTGAAGGGTTTCTTTGGAGATAAAGGGTAGGCCTATTGATTGTTGATCTTAAGGCTATCATGTATTGATCCTCATTCATTCCCATTTCATTTAAGAAATCTTCGAATGTAAATGTGGTGTCGTAGATTTTGTTTTGAATTTTGGAAAGAATATTATTAGTTGTTGAACATATAGTCTCAATCGCCTCAGCTAAAGGTTCAAGAATTGTAGTTTTGCTAATTGGTGGAAATGGGAAATTGTATCTGCATTTTGCATGTTTTGATTTCCTGCATTGTTTTGTATGATGGTGTCTATGCAATATGGCTATGTTGAGTTATAAATCTTATGTGGAACATGTAATATATTTGTCTACGAATTCAATAATGCTTAGATTGGTTTGTTTCCCATAGATCGATGCATTGTCAACCCATATGAGAAAATGGTCATGTTCATTTCCATGATTTTGGAATTCAGTGACAGAGAAATAGTCCACTACATTTCCAAATAAAGAGTGATCGACAAACATCAATTTTTTCATGGAATTTATCCTATGTCTGTAGTATCGTGCACAAGTTATTGGGTCTTTTTTAATTAGTTGGTATACATCAATATTATTTTCAATATTGAAATTTTATTTTCTTGATGAATTGTGATAGTTGTGTAGTTCTTCAAGTGTGTTTTGGAGAGCTGACCAGTTTTGTTTAGCACTAGTAAAGGTGAGGGGAAAAGTTGGTGGTCCTAGTTGTTGTATCATTGCGAATACATTTTTTTTAAGTTGTTGCGTATAGTCTGGAGATATTCAATTTTTTTTGAAGTCAACATAGTCGATATCTGATTTTAGTATTTTTTCTAAATTTGGTTTATGCTTAACATCTTTTGCCAATAGCTTTCTTCCTTTTAATTGGCCTTTGCAAATTCTTATCCACATCGTAGACAATACTTGTTGTATGAGTATCTTAACTGTTTTGAAAAACAAGTTGGTTGTATGATATGCAAATTGCCTTTGTGAATTTGATAATTCCCATCTTGCAATTTTTAGGTAGCTAAAGTTGTTAGCAATATCATTATCACGTGGATTGCCAAAGAACAGTGTTGGAAACTTCATTTCTTCTGCATATTTGTCTTTAAATATTCCAATAGGGTATTGGCCTTGGGCAGGTGCAATTTCTATTAGTTTATCTTGCATTTTATGTATATTGATGGATTCTATGAGCCCATGTATTAGAGTTTCGCATGGTTCTTGTTAAATGTCACTATCTGGGTCAATTTCATTTGTCATAACTTCATTATTTTCTTTAATCTCGTTATTGATTTCAAGAGCTTGTTGCCAATTTTCATTGAGTTGCACATCCTGCATTTTGTATAATGTTGTTTTTGTTAATTCTTAAAGAGCTTGCATGATCAAATTTGGGCGTACCATACTTTTTTGGAAAGCATTTCTATATTCCAAATGTCTTTTTAGGGAGACAGCTATTGTTGTTGTGTTAGTAATCGATAGAGGCAAAGCTCTTTGTATAATATTTGTGTCGACTGGGACATTAATAATTGAACCCGTTAAGCCCATTTGGGATCTCTTGTATCGTAGCTCCCAAATTTGTGCAAATGCTATTCGTAGTGAAACTAGGCGCTCTTCTAATTGCATTAACATTTGCACATATTGTAGTGTATCATTAGTTTTGATATTATATGGTGCATCATACTTAGGAAGAGTTGAATGCTTCGATGCAACATTGCATGTTCGACAAATTGAATTTGTTAATATATTATCTTTTGATTTTACTAGTATATGATAGGTTTCTTTTTGTTCTTTTTGGAATGTTCTAATGTCTTTCTTGAAACACAATAGTTGGCAAACAGTGTAAGTGTATTTTAGTGTTTTTTCAATTATTTTTTTCAAACACTTGTGTTGGTGATAGCATTTTTTTCTTTTTTCTTGGTAAATGTTTCTTTTTTTTTGTGGTGAGAGGAGTTTTTGATGTTCATTTCCTCTATGCATTTTTGGTACATTTGGTATGGAGATTGTTGGTTCCATTGGTACATGTTTTTTATTGGTTCTAATTTGTTGTTTGACCCTATAGAGTGATGTTCGTTGTTGTGTATTGTTTGTTTGGTCCATGTCTATTTCTATTTGGGTATTTTGCATCGTTTGTTTATCTATGATTGTTTTATTAAGGTCGTTGAGAATGGTTTCTTCGTGGTTTTCTGAACATTGAATTTTTATATGTATGAGGGGTTCAAAATGTCTGCAAAGTGGATTAGCATCGTGGAAAAGTAGTGAATATGACTTTGTATTAGAATTTTTGTTGAAGTGCAAGTACTTTTTGCCTCTTGTTAATGACCAAACACAGATTTGTATGTTTAACCACTTTGATAGCAAGTGAATACAGAATACATCTCCCCAAAGCCCGATTTCATTGTTGGTTGTTGTTGGTTTTGCAGATAATTGCATTCTTCGTAAATATGTTCCAGTGTCTTTAACTTTATGCAACTCATATAGAGTTTGGGGGTCCAATTCGTGGTTGTAGGAGTCAATTGCCTCTATTTCATGTCTATTGAGGCAGCTTAGGAAGTAATCAATAGTTCCTTTACGCAATTGAGTTGATGTATACGTATCGTTTAGTAAGAATTGTAACGAGTCAAACAAGCAATCTCCGACAATGTATTTAAATATGTTCAATCTATATAGTCCTTCTCTGTTTAGTGTCTTGTTAATGTCACATATTTGAAATTGTCTTTTATTTTCGTATTTGTCAACATCTATAATTTGTGGTTCATTTTCCTCTTGCTTGTTTGTTAAATTCATGTTTTTGATAGGTACGCAATTGTCACCCTTGTCCATAGAGGAAGAAAAAAGCTTTTTATTGTTAATGATTGTAGAGTAAACACACAATGTATAGTTTTTCCTCTGGAATTTAACTAGTCTAATTTTTTTGACTAAAGGAGAGCAAATTAATGCATCAAAATATCAAATTGGTACCTTTGTTGCAGCACGTTGTTGAGAAGTTGGATGCTTGTGTTCTGTATATGTTCTTTGTGCTATATATACAAATGAAGATGTCCCTATGCACCTAGGAAAAATATTGAATATTTACTTCAATATATGTGAGACAGTATTTTCCTTTGACAATTCACCAACTTTATAGGCAAAAGAATTGGAACCTTATCAGAATATAAAAATTTAAATTGATGATTCCAAAAGAATTTTCGATTCATATATACTATCATCAACAGAGAACTGGATGGCATTCTAGCATAGCAGAAGAAACTTGGCGAGGTATTTGTTGCTGTTATAAACATACATGTTTATTACTGTAAGGTTTATGGAAAGAATACTTGGCAAGAGGCAGGGAGTTTTAAAAGTAAAAATGTATATATTAATTAAAAAGGAATGTATAATAGAAATGTCAATTTTGACTGCTATTAAATTATCTCATAAAAATTAAATTGGCAGCATATATTATTGAATAGATTGGATACTTTATTTTATTACATATTTATATATTTATGAGCAAATATAATAAAGTTTGATTATTTTGTGTCTGGTAGGGTTGGCTATGCCATGATTAAAGATGCAGAGGATAAAAGGCTCATTTCCCCAGGCAAGGTATAAGGAGGATCATGCATAAATATTTTTGAAGAATTTTTAAGAAAATTCAAGTATAAAAACTCATTACAACTCTTCAATAAAAATATTTACCCTACTAATTATCTATAAACTAAAGCACAGATCTCTCTTCAGAATCTTTATTTTATTTTAATTTAAGAGATCTCTCTTCAGAATCTTTATTTTATTTTTTTAAGATTCTCTTAAATTTCCCTGACACTGTGATTGAATGATTCAATTCTGTTTGAAAACAGGCTATTTTGGTTTTCCATTCTCAGATATATATCTATTCCCCTTTAACGTTAAATATGTGGCGTCTACATTTTTCCCCAAATTCGTCACTACAGCTGTAAATTTAGCACGTTCCTTTTGCAAACAATTTTTGAATAAACATATTTAGTGAAAGTAATTAATTAAAACCTACTTTCAAATTTATCTTTAAAAAATTAAAAATTACTTTAAAAGAGTCTATACATCTTCTAAATTTTTTCCCAAATTCGTCACAATGCCGAAATAGAAGCCCTTCTTGTGTTGGGTACTACGGGCAGCAAAAAGCTTTTCTTCTGTTCAGTACTACAGGCAGCAAAAATGTCACAGATTTAAAATTAAAAACAATGCACAACCGATCTTAATTATGAGCCAAATTACCATTTCAATTTGAAAATACTATCAGGAAAAAAGATAACAAGAACAGCTTAAGCAAGGATTCATTAAAATTCTTACTTATGAAAGCCTATGAAAGCCGTCAGCAGAAATCTACTGTTTGCCGTGATGCCACGACAATGACAAAATGGAAGCCCTCCTATTTTCCCTCTATTTCCTAAGCAAGCTTAATGTCTGAAATAGACTCTGAATCGAAAGATTTAAGCAAACAACAGCTGTAGCATTTAACTTGATTTAATGATGTTGTACTACAGGCAATAAATTTGTATTAAATACATAACAGGCGAACCATCATGTCACATTTTGAATTTATTGTTAATTACAGTTTTAAACTTTGATTTTTCTCATTGCCTTTTTTGATGATAGCCAATAGAAATACAAATAAAAAATATTATTTAAATTTTTTAGTTTAATGAAAATCATCAAACTTTAGGAAATAAAATAGTCTTCAAAAATCTTTGAATCAATTGGTTGATTTGAAATTTTTTTGGCATCTAATGATTCCAATAGTTACCTGCCATAGGCAGGAAATAATAAATCAAATATGTACGGTATACGAATAGTATAATGATCTTCAAAATTATAAAACATTGATTTATCAATTATAAAAACAATGTACAATATAGATCATGATCTCCTAAGTCTACTATAACAGTTTTCAACACCTGTAAGATAGACGTCTAACGCTTACGTGCTAACATAAACCACCCTTCATGCACACTATGAGTATATTAATAAAACGCCATTAATTTTTAATATTTAGTACAAATGTATACATAAGGTACAAAGATTGCCTCCCTTGTTAAGCGCTGGGCTGATCTAAATCACAACGTACAGTGCCACAGTGTCTGACAGTTATGTGCCCAACAACCCCTATGCACAAAAACGCATCAGTAATTTTAGGAAAGGAATACAAATGCATACATAAGTATGCACAAGTATTGTTTTGCTTCCTGAGCACTCACTTGATCTGAATCCCAATGATGTATAATGTCACTATGCTTAATTTGAACCTGCCCAAATAGCCAGTGTCTGCAAAAATCCAGCTTGTTAATTAAAAAAATAATTAATTGTCTTTCATAGTTCACAATATCAGGTGATATTTTTGGGTTTACAGACGGCTTGCAATAAATGGAACTCCCCATACTCTTAGTATGCAGGAGAGACCTAGTGCTTCAAATAGAAGGTGTGCATAACCTACCCCTGGAATTTGAACTCTCCACATCTCTTTCAAGAGTACAAGTTCTCTACCATAAAGTCAGCTCAGTGTACATTAGGCCAACTCAGATGTACAAGAAAAATTAAATTGTTCAAAATGTGTAGATATTTAATTATATATAGAATGTCTTGAATTTATACCTTGTGGCTGGAACAGGACCACCATTGTTATCTAAGCCAACTCAACAGTAGCATCGGCAACATCCTCTGCTATCCTTGCTGTAGAATCATCCGAAAATGTTTATACCGATGTCCTCACTGAACTCAAATGCACAGGGGATATGTCCTCCAACATTGTATCTATGTAGTCTAAGATATGCTCAGGATGGATAGTTATACCAAGCATACCATAAGAAGTGAAGGTAGAAGCACCGAAAGTAGCAGAGGCAAGAGGAACACAGAGTGAATAGCATGATGAACAATAGAAGCAAAAGCACTATAAACAAGAGTCAACAACACGTTAACCACCAGAGATAGAAGCCCGAAAACCCACATCATGGTCAACAGATACAGATGCTCCCGAAGATCGACAATGCTGATCATGTATAGGAACACCAAGTTTGAGGTGGGTTGTAATGGCTGTGCTCAAATTGTTGTTCTCCCAATCACATGCAATGGCTGCTTGTATGCCTCTACATTATGGGCAGCAATATCTTGTTACAAGCTTCATATCATAAGCCCTACGTAGGTTTGATGTCAGACACCATGGGGACATATGCATCTGATCAAATTATGGACATGTTCTCTGCAGACGGCAGGGGACTAACATGAAATGGCCGGCTTCTTGGAAAATAATTCAATATTATGATGCGTTCCTGATATCATTGGAAAAGGCTTTAACGAAAACCCATCAGTATGTTATGTATAGGGAATGATGCACGACATCATCTGACTTTTTGAGGTCAACAATATGATCTACATCTTCAAATACTTACAAAAGGGAAAAAAAGACATTTTACCTTTTCAAAACTGTAAACAGATCCTGGCCCTTCTTTATCACAGGAGATCCAGCATGGCGCACCCTGTTACTTCACCAGCCTCAGTTTATAGATTGTTTCACTTAGCATCACCAATAATCTCTGCAAGAACATTGTCCTTGTTGGAAATGATGGAACCGAATCGCATCTCTCACAATAATTTGTCTTGCAACAATTTTCGTGATAAACTTGGTTGCAGTATGGCATTCAACACAGACTCGAAGGTTCTTAACAACTCTAATGGTTGTTCCGGGGGGTGTGTTTAGTAAGCCGAATGTGATTGCCAATTTCTCACTATGGTGAGAAAGGAACAATTCTTTTTCCTCCTCCTCCACATCATTCACAACATGTCTTGAATCTGGAAGGTATCCTGCTGCTTTCAACTCCTGAGACAATTTCTCCAACTTTTCATAGATTTCCTTTGTTTGTGGATGTGACCTGTCTCCTACCAAAAAGGTATGTACCATTTTATGGCCTTCAATCCAACTACATCCAGGTACCTTTTTAATATCTCTATCTTTCATCAATCTCCTTACCATTTGACCTTCATCCCACCTGCCCAGTTCTGCATAGCTGTTTGACAGAAGAACATAAGTTGCTGTATTTCTAGGATCCAGCTTAAAAAGGAGAGTTGCTGTGAATGATCCTAATGCTATATTCTTATGTGATCTACAGGCACCAAGCAAAGACATCCACAAGACTACCACAGGTTTCATTGGCATTTTGATGATGAACTTCAGAGTTTCCTCAAGATAGCCAGCACGACCAAGAAGGTCAACCATGCACACATAATGATCAATAATAGGCGAAATGCAAAAAGACTCACTCATGCTGATGAAGTATTTAAATCCCTCATCCAATAAACCTCCATGGCTGCATGCAAATAAGACACATGCAAAGCTTACATGATCAGGGTGTGCTCCTGAGTGCTTCATTGTTTCAAAGAGTTTGAGAGCATCATTGCAAAAGCCATTTTGTGCATATCCTGAAACCATGGCATTCCATGAGATGACATCTCTATGAGGTGTTTTGTCAAACAGCTTGCGTGCCTTGTGAATGCTTCCACATTTTGCATACATGTCTATCAGAGCATTCACAACTACAACATATGACAAAAATCCACTTTCAATTGCACTTTGATGGATATACAAGCCCTGTTTCAAAGCTCCGATCTTGCCACAGGCAGGGAGGATGCTTGCAAAGGTTGTGGAGTCTGGGGTTACGCCTGCAGATTGCATTTGCTTAAAAGTTTCCATGGCCTTTACAATAAACCCGTTTTGTGCATAACCTGCAATAAGTGCATTCCATGAGACCACATTTCTTTGAGGCATTGCTTCAAAAAGCCTTAAAGCCTCGTCAAGAACACCATTTTGTGCACATCCTGCAATCATTGCAGTCCACGAAACCACATTTCTTCTAGGCATTTCTCTAAAAAGTCTCAAAGCCTCGTCAAGAGCACCACTCTGTGCATATCCTGCTATCATTGCAGTCCACGAAACCACATTTTTCTGTGGTATTTTGTCAAACAGTTCACGTGCCTTGTGTAGGCTTCCACACTTAGCATACACGTCTACCAACGCATTTGCAACTACAACATCTGACAAAAACCCCCTTTCCATTATGCTTTGATGGATGTCAGTACCCTGTTCCAAATCTCCCATTTTGGCACAAGCTGGAAGGATGTTGGCAAACGTTGTGGAGTTTGGTATTACATCTGCCAACTCCATTTGCTTAAAAGTTTCTAAGGCTTTTTCAAAAAGCCCATTTTGTGTATATCCTAAAATCAAGGAATTCCATGAGACCGCATTTCTCTGAGGCATTTTGTCGAACAGTTCGCGTGCTTTATGTATTCTCCCACATTTAGCATACATGTCTAGTAGCGCACTTGCAACAACAACATTTGATAAAAAACCCCTTTCTAATATGTTCAGATGGATATCCATACCCTGTTCCAAAGCTCTTATTTTAGCACAGGATGAGAGTATGGTGGCAAAGGTGAATTGATCGGCTTGGACACCGGTTCGCTGCATTTGGTAAAACAATGCCAATGCCTCGTGAGGATACCCATGTCTTCTGTAAGCTGCAATTATAGTATTCCACGAGCAGACGTCTAGTTCTGTCATTTCGTCAAACGCATTACGTGCATCTACTAGTCTCCCACAATTGACATACATGTTGATAAGATTATTTTGATATTTTGTCTGTGTAGCAAATGCAAAACCCCTTTGAATGATGAGAGAGTGGATTTGTTTACCTTGTGAAAGTTCATTCTCGGCGATGCAGGTCTGAAATAGTTGGCTATATGTAGAAGAATTTAGAGGGAAGTCGTGTGAAGTAAGTAAAATATGTAGGGTTTCCTTCAACCAACCCTCTCTGCGTAATGAAGAGAGATTGAGATTGAGATGGGCGTGGAATGGCGTTGGCATGTCATTAGCGTTAGCATTGTATGAGTATAATTTATGAGTTGGAAATACCGATTGTGAACTCAATCTACTTCTCCCTCATTGACAGAGGACGTGTGAAATACTCTCCTTAATGACAATTATTTCTGTGAATGAAAATTATTGGCAGCCATATTGGCAGTGATTATGCCTTTTTTTCAAACTTTCCATGTATATTTTACGGTTTATTTTGCCGGATAGCCACCGGTGGTCTAAACAGAAAACTAAAACATATCTTACAAGGGAAACGCTTAGCATTTTTGGCCACAGTTGGGGATCCAAAAACTTACATGGATGTCCCCATAAATATCACCATTGTCAATCATGTTAATATTTTGTTGAGTGGCAAGCGGTTAGAGGCTTGTATTGTGATTAGAAAGAAAGAAAGAAAGAAAATAATTTTAACATCTACGAGGCTAAAGATAGTCTATGGGACAGACCGTCTCACACGATGAAATTTTTCATTTCCGTCATTTTCTTGTGAAGCTTGATGATGAGTGCCCCCAATTGCACAATCATCCCCTTATTGAAAAGATCAAACCACGAATTCACGGTCTAAAGAGTATTAAAACTGTCCCTACTGTCCTTGAAGGCGTCACATTCTAGAATAAAGTGTTTTTCTGTTTCTACCTTATCGGAAGTGTAGTAAATACAAATTATTTCCTCCCAGGTTTCTTTAGGCCTTTTCCAACACCTGGTTTCATAGCGAAGTTGATGTGAATTGGTCCTTAATTGGGCAAAGAGAATCTTGGCTCTCTATAAGATATTAATCCCCAATGTACGCTTTTTGATGGAAGTTACGAGTGGGATTAAACTTCACAATGTAATACTCTTTCTTTCTAGTTAAACCTTTATCCCAAGAATGCTTGTGGAACTTATTCATAACAAAAGTCTTTATTTCTTTACTATTTGTGGGGCAGGAATTCAAGTGAATATCCCATTTATTGAGCCACTTGTTGTTTTGACACATCCGCGTTTTCTTTCTTTTGCACAAAGTGTCCCTAAAGACAACTTTAGGCAATCTGTCCTCATCCATTTGTTCAATTCTTTTTAAGTATGTTATAAGACACACCATAGAAATTGCTTCAATAGGACCAGCCCCAACCTCACTCAACATGATATCATACGGGACTGAGTTTTTAAGTTTGAACTTGTTTGTAATCAAACATTTTTGGATTTTTTCAATTTCCTTCCATTGTAAATCTGAAGTGTTGTTGGCCCACAGTTCACACCCATAGAGAACAACTGGTAACACTAAAAGACCAAAGACAGTTTGAGAAGTCTTCCAATCTCGTAGCTCAGCCTCTCTGCATCTATTTTGGAAGGCATAAAACGCTTTCCAACCTCCTAAAATACGCTTCTTTATGCACCCTTCCCAATTCAAATTTTTATTGAAGTCAATTCCTAGGTATTTGTAATATGACACCTCTTTGAGGATGCTGCCCTGAAAGTGAAACTTATGTTGGTTATGTTTTCTTTTAATAGAAAAGACCATCACTTTCATTTTGCTCATGTTGACCTGCATCCCCACCATGTTGCAAAAATGCTCAAGGGCAAGTAAGTGCTTTTGTAAGCCACTGACAGAATTAGAGATCAGCACAAGGTCATCCGCATATAAAAGAAGTCTAATAATAAACTTGCCCAAATGTAAACCATCTCCACCTTGAAGGTTTAACCACTCCTCGAGTTTATCAATATACAAACCAAAGAGTGTGGGGGACAAAGGGCACCCTTGCTTGACCCCTATATCACTCTTGAAACTCTCAGAGATGTCATCCGTAGTTCTGATTTTAACTTTAACCTCCTCATACAGTCTATGAACAACAACTCTAAGATGGATGGGGACCTCAAGTTCCTCTAGTCTGAGCCAAAGCTTGTCCCTAGGGACCGTATCAAACACTTTTCTAAAATCAACAAAACAACAAAATGCTTCCTCCTTCTTCTCCCAAATTTTTTCAATGATGTGTCTTAAGGTTATACCATGATCCACTGTAGAATGTTTAGATCTAAAACCCGCTTGCCCTTTAGCACGTTTATCATTTTTTTCTGCCCACTTGCTGATTTTGTTTTAACCATACTCCCAAATAACTTAGCAAACAAAGGATTAATCATAATGGTTCTATAGTTGGACGGGTCATTGACATCACTGCCCTTGAAAAGAGGAATAGCAAGGCTAGTTGTCCAATCTAGAGGGAACCCCTGTTGAATGATGTTGTTAAAAATTTTAGTGATGTGAGGAGCAAGAATTACCATCCCCTACTTTAGGTACTCTACTTGAAGGTCCGCAAGATCTTTTGCCTTACCAACACCTAATTTCTTGATTCCCATCTCTACCTCTTGGACTGTGAAAAGTAAAGTAGAAGTGTTGACTAAAAGAGGATTGTCAACCTTGAGTTTCAGTTCATAAAGTTGCCTAGCATAATTGAACCACTGAGAGGCTATAATGTTATTCTCTATTTGTTTTTCCTTTGGTTGCAACTCTTTCCAAAATGCATTAGGGTTATTTTTCCCAAGAAAGATAAGCTCTTCACGTCTTGCAATCATGTAATCAGCTTTTTTATTTTTTAAAATATGCTTGTAAGCTTTGATATTTATTTTCTCATTTTTTGAATCTTTCAAAGTTCTCCTTGCCTTTTTGCATTCTTCATCAAACCAAGCATTAGCTAGAAAATATTTTTTTTCAAATTTCTTATATTTTGTCCTTTTGCACCCATCAAGTGCGCTAAGAATCCAATTTATGTCTCTTAGTTTCATCTCTCTCATGTTCTTTTGATGGCCATGTTCCAACATATTAGCTTCTGTGCTTTTTGGTTATTTCAATCACATATCTCATAAGAACAATTTTATGTGTCCTTGGTTGTTTCATTCTAATAGAGTTCAAGCCCTCAAATAATGTCTTTTCTTATCAATATAGGGAAAAAATATTACTAAATAAATTAGATTTTAGAATAATGCAATTAGTATAGTCATATATAAGGAAAGTAAATCTCAAACTGAAATAAAGAAATTATAAATAGCTTAACACTTTGAGTTGGGGTTGAGTGTCAATGTTATGAGATATCTAATATCATGACTCTAGACTATTTTTTGTTATCAAACTTTAACCCTAAAATGCCTCTTTTGGAACATACATGTTAGTTTGTGTAAGGAAACTCAGGTGCGGAAACAGCTTCCTACGCTAATCTCTATAGGAGAGTATTGTGCAAATTCTTATAAATCCTTACAATTTCAGATTCGTTAACTACTTTAACAAAGATATTGCAACCACATATCATGCATACAGAAAAAATAGAGAATGACACAATGATATACCCTGGGGAAAACCTTTCGGTAAAAAACCCTAGCACTCCAAAACCTGCACAATGTATTATCTTCAACACAAAGATTACAATACACTTGCAATGCAAGTTCTTTCAGGAAAAGAGAGACAAAGCCAACAAGACTTAAATTTGTTATATCTCTCCCATAGGAGCAGCATCATATATAGACTCCTCTGGACCCAAAAATAGGCACAACCACCAAGACCCATGCACAAAGCCACATGTACATAGTTGTTACATGCAATCCCAAGAATAGGCATCCATCCCTAAAATAGACTATGACAGCTTGTCATAGAATCCGCCAAAAATAACGGTCACAAGAGAAGTGTAAGAGAATCTGTCATACCAACCTATTTTTGGCATATTCTCTTACACACACCAACCACTTTTTCTTGGGCGCCCAAATAGGCCCAAGTCATAAGATGCTCTTACACCTGTCATAGCACATTCCTTAAATAGTTCTTACGCGTCATAGGAATCCGTCATGACCGTTTCAGTCATGATCTCCTTACGCACAAGATGCCGACACATCAAGTGAAGTGACACATCAACATGCCAACTAGACATGTACACTCACACTTAATTACATTATTTGCAAAAAATAAATTTACAAAACAAATAATAAGAATAGGAATTATCCAAGGTTGAGACACCTTATTCCTAACAGTTTGGACCCAAAAAATAGATAGAGTTGCTAATACAAATTTGACCTTCAAATTTATTATTTTTTCTAGAACCCACAACCACTTCCCTAGTTGTTGCATACTCCTAAATTACTTTGCCTATATTGTAACACATGGGTTGAAGTCAAGATGGTGTTAATGAACTCCTTTTAGGGCCTAGTATGTTAGGATTGAGCTTTGTCACATTGATGTTGTTTAACAACGCCCCCATCGCCCCCCCCCCCCCCCCAAAAAAAAAAAAAAAAACAGATAAGAGTTGCTAATACAATTTTGACCTTCAAATTTGTAGTTTTTTTCTAGAACCTACAACAATATGCGCAGTTGTTACATGCTACTGAATTGGTATTTTTGCATTAAAACACATGGGTTGATAGCAATATGGTATTAATGAACTCCTTTTTGGGCCAAGTGTGTTAGGATTGAAATTTGTCACTTTCTTACACCTAAGGACCTATTTTTCATTGTTCACAATGTATAATGAAACAAATTAGGATGTAGAATGGAAGATAATTGATGCTTGTTAAATTTCAAGGATGTTTTAATATGAAATGTGCTTGAATTTTTATCATGTTAATGCTTGAATGATTGTTTAATGGATTAATTAATGGATGATAGTATGCTCTAGGAGATGTCTTTAAATATACAATCCTTACACTCTCTAACACCTTAATGATAGATTATAAAATGTCATCTGAAATGTTGATGCAAAAAAATAAACACAATAAAATCTAGTTCAATAGCTAACTAATACACTATGGATTATGGAGATCTAATAAAATTAAATGATCTAATTTTCAAATGGGGTTGACCATTGAATGTGATATTGAGCTTTTGATTAAGGTCAATGAGATCATGTCAATGATTGCATATGAGGTAGAGAAGATTATAGGATCAAAGTTGGCTCTAAATCATAAAGGATAAATAAACTAAAGGACTAGGGAAAGATTAATTTTTGTCAACTTGTATGCTATAATCTCAAATTAAATATTGTGATGACATATATATCAACAAGGATAAATTGAGTATTAGACAAGAGAGTAAAAGTGTGAAGTGTACACTTTTTTACTCAACATATATTAATCAAGAGACAACTTATCACCCACCCTAGGTAGAATCACATGTCCACCAGAGGTAGATCATCCTCCAATGTGTAATAAAGTTTGTGCAACACATGCAACAAAGGTGGAGATTGATAAAGTGATAAGTCCATGAAAGGTGGAAAAGGCTATCCACTATAAGAGGATATGACAATGATAAATCCACATATAAAGTGGAGATTCTTCAACTATTCCTATGCAATTTGCCAAGTAAGCTTAGTTAAAGTGTAATTAGTACCTAGGTGTGAACTAACCAAGGTAAAATATCTTAATTACACCAACAACCCCTTAAGTGCAACTTAGGGAGAATGTACAAAAGATAAAAATGCAAGATGGGTTCTAAATACTAGTCCATGTTATGTACCCATATACAAATGCAATGCAACCTCTCACAAACGGTGAAAAGGAGAAAACCTAGTGGGACAAAACTCCTCCCCAAAAGAGAGATGGAAATACAAAAGAACTCTCAAAGAAAAATGAGAAAGACAAAACCTCATGTGAGGAAAAATTCCCCCCATAAGAAAAGAAGAGATGCCATGAAGTCTCCCCTCAATGTAGAATCTCCTACAAAGATGGTCTAAGATAACAACCAACACTCCTCCATAGGAAGAAATAGAGCCAATGTTGAACCAAGAATATCAAAGTGCGACAAGATCAAGGGCCAATGTCAATGAACAATTAATGATGAATCAACCACAATAATATGATAGAGATCAAAAAATGGAGATGCCTACTTGAACATCAACTAGATGCTCACAAATGGAAAATTGGTATATTCTAAGTCTACTCTGGAGCCATGGACTACCAATGGAAGATTGATACATTTTAAGTCTCCTCTAGAGCCATGCACCAAGTCTCACAAGATACTTCCTAATCCACTGAGTATAGAAGGATTACATCAAATATGTCATCAATGTCAGAGTACAAAGAAGGATGACACTTTATATTAGAACCTGTACAACATAGCTCACGCAAGAGAATACAACATGATATGATAATACAAATATGAAAAATGATAACGACGCCACCAAAGGATGTGTTGCAAATGATCACTAATGATATCCTCTTATTGGACTAATATGCCACAAAAATATAGGAGTAATTGCCCCCCTAGCTATCAACTGGAGGATGATTGCTACAATAGGTATAGTAGGTGGACAAAAAGAATTGTTCCCAATTTTACATATTTATTTATAATTTATTTTTGAAAACTTATAATAAAAAATAAAAAATACTTTATTACTAAAAAGCTTTATTAAACAAATAAAAAAATTCAATTTTCTTTTTCTTTTTCTTGCTTGTACTTTCCATTCGAGTGATTACAATTGCCACAATTAGGCCATAAGAGACTTAGATTATTATTGCAAAAGACCAAGCTAAGGTCTATGCTATACAATTGCAAAATGAAGCTAGAATTTGAAACTACAATTTTTTATCCAATCATTGTAAACCGATAGCACCACTGTAAAAATATAAAAACAATCATGCACTTCCAAAAGAAATTCCACTTGAAAAGGAGTTTGTATGAACTCGAATGAGGCCTTGGAAGTTGCAAAATTGGGATTATGCAATTTTTTAAATAATTCAAACACTAAAATCAGAACCACCTACACCACTATGTAGAGCATCAAATTCTATCCAACTAAAAAAATGCTTGAAATAGGAAGTCTAGATAACTAAGATATCACTGTTTGAAAATCGTATGTGTAATTATTTTGCCCGAATCATCATCGCACCTCCTCCGAACCTCAAATGGCTATAGACTTGGTCTCCGATGTCTAATTTAGTCAAAACAAAAGTCGATCTTGGGGTTTTTCAACCTCCTCAATGTGATGTCAACCTTTGATTTGCACTGGAAAGCTCCAATTTTTTCATGCAATAGAAAGCCACAAAGAGGACCCCCAAAATCCACCAAAATAATCTCAAATGACAAATCAATGACACTTTATGGGCTTTGATACCATGTAAATTAGGCTATAAAGATATCCTCCCAAGATCTAGAGACCAAATGGAAAGCACAATAATAATAGAGAATTAATATGATAAGAATAAACTTTATTCTCACCAAGAATGTAGTAGAATAGATACCATGGATGATAGTACATAGGAGACCCCTTGATTACAAAGGAGATCTCTACAATCCATATTAATAGTTGAGATAATTGAATTTCATTGTTTAGAATCCAAAAATCAATTTCACACTGAAGAACAATACTTTTATCTTCTCTGAATCGTAAATTCAAAAATTGAACACAATCGAAACCAAAAACATTAAAAATTTCACCCAATCAATCAACAAAAGCCTTGAATAAAATACTCTTCTCCCAAGACACATCTCCAATTTTGCACAGATCTCCTGTGTCTGTGGAAATGATCTGTCCCCACAAAACGTATCTACCATTTTGTTGCCTGCAACCCAACTACATCTAGGTATTGTTTTGATTTCTCCTTTCATCAATCTCCTCATCATTTGAACCTCTTCCCACTTGCCCATTTCTGCATTGAAGTTCGACAGAAGAACATTAGTTGTGGCTTCGAGCATAAGATTAGTGGTGGCTTCAAGCATAATATTATTATCTTTTAAAATTTAAGAAAACCCCTCTAATGAAGTTCGACAGAAGAACATTAGTTGAGGCCTGGATTATTTTTTTCTTGCAGAAGATGTCTTTGCTGCATTAGTTTTTGAAGCAGGATTAACCCTTTTTCAATCTTCTGCTGCTGCGTTCATGCCCAGCGTCAACCCCCTGCAGCGCTTCTTTGAACTAGGTGCAGATCTGCTGTTTCACTGATTTTTCTTCAGCTCACATTGATTCTCATGCCGTATCTTTTCCGTACCCTGTTCTAAAACTCCCAGTTTTGCACAGGCTGCTGGGATGCTAACAAGGTCCGGCTTTATATCAGCCAATAGCATTAACTTGAAGATTTCCACAGCCTTCTCAACAAACCCATTTTGTGCATATTCTGCAATCATTACATTCCATGAGATCACCTCTCCTTGAAGTATTTTCTCAGACAAGTCACATGACTTGTGTATACTGCCACATTTTTCATACGCCTTTAATGGCATTTTCAATTGTAATATTTAAAAAGATTCCATTTTTAATTGTGTTTTGATGGATGACTGTACCCAGTTCCAAAGCTCACATTTGAGCACAGCTTTAAAGGTTGAGTAGCACAGATTTACATCTACCCTTGGAGTTGCCTAAAAGTTTGCAAGCATTTACCAAAAAAACCCATTTTGTGTGTATCCTACAATCATAGCAACCAATAAAATGAAATCTCTTACAGGCATTTTGTCAAACAGTTTGCAGGTAATGTGCACACTTCCACATTTTGCCGGCATGTCTGCCAGAACCCTTGCAACCACAAAATTCGAGACAGATCCCCTTTCCATTATGCATTAATACATGTCCATACCTGTTTTCAAGGTCTCATTTTGGCACAGACTGTAAGTAGACTAGAAAGTGCGGACTGATCAGGTTGGAAACCTGTTCGGTACATTTGGCAAAACAGTATCACTACCTTGTGAGGAAATCCATGCCTGCGGTACGCTGTCATACTCTTTCACCAAATGCAACGAAAGGTTTCCAATCTCCCAAACACTTTGTGTGAGCATCCACCAAACTAGCGCACTTTGACATACATGTATCAAATGCAGATCGCCTGTGTGTTGAATTCGCTCCAACTGAGCCTCTCTGCATAATAAAAAATGGACGGCAATGACATTTATGATGTAAAATGAGCAATGATTTTCGATCTATATCTCCCACGATGACATTTTGTAAGCATTGAAAGTCATTTCACTTTGAAATGTCAAATTTCAAACCCATTTCCTCATCTTCTGAGCTACTTGCAAATCCGAACTATTTTCTTCAGAGTATGAAGAAATTCTATCGACTAACAGACGCCAAGTGATTTTGGGGAACGGAGAAAAATGTACCCCAGATAGTCCAGATCTTTTCAATATTGAGAAGAAATAGAATGTTTTCCTTTAATTTAGAGCATAGGTTAAATAAATGCAATAATATCTATAATGAGATATTTTTGGCTATTAAAATTCAATTATGTATTTTTGAAACTAATTTCATTGATTTATAAGATAATGATTGATTCATTCATAAAATATAGGTCAATAAATTTGACCCGAAATTACACAATTGAATCTCATAACAATATCATAATCAGTAATTAGATTATTTTAATGTAATAAGAATTCAAAGATTTCACATAAATATAATTTTTGAAAATTTTAAATGTTATTTAAAAATTAATTTTATATTTAATAATACATTATGATCTTAACATGCTAATAAATAGATGACATTCCTTCAATATTGGTTTGATATTATATCTACGAAAGTGATTTTTGCATCTATAAATTTTGATTTTATATCTATGGAAGTGATTTTTGCATCTATAAATTTAACTTAATTTATGCACTTTTAATATTTGAGAATCTATTCATCTCTATTGTCTAATTTGGTTATGTTTAGATACATACTTTTCATTTTTCATTTTCAATGAGTTTTTTAAATGAATCTTATAACAATGAATAAGTTGGGACATATATTGAAAAAATTGTAGAAACATAAATTGTCTTTAATATTTCAAACATTTATATATTGTTTCTATGTCTTCAATTGTGCTCTTGAATAGATAAGTGTTCTAATTTAATGATTTTGAATAAGTTCAAACACACATTGAGAAAAAATTATAGATGCATATGTTGTTCTTATGATCTCAAAAATTGATTTATGCTTATGTGTCTTCAAGAATGCTCTTGAATAGGTAAGTGTTCTAGTTGGTAGATGATTAAAAAAAATAGGGTTTTTTTCTTCCTTTTTTAAGCCAATAGATCCTTAATTTGAATATTTTGTGGTCAAGTGATACATAACAACTTGTTGAAGGCAAGTTGACTTAGGTCCAAAACTTCAATTTTAGGAATCATGGGTTCAATTTCCTTATGGTTTCCTAAACTAGGTCAAGGCTATAATTACAACTTTGAACCAGGGTGAAGAACAACAATCATAAAATATGGGTACAAAATAATGGATATAAGGACTCAATGTCTAATAAGTTGTATGTCAACTCTAGCATGTAAATATGTCAATTGGACACTAGGTTATTGCATTTAAGACAAAGAATTATGTGATTCTAAAATGAGAAGCAAAGTTTTCAGTATCCAAATTTTACCCTCACCTTCGCCAACTTTGACTCAAGCACGTAAACTTCTATGAATCATACATAGAGGAGACGACACAATAGTGGTGCACCTTATCTTTGGGGGTCTATGTGGAGTGCCATATGGATCCAAATTAACATCCAAAAATCATGACATGTAAGAGAACTAATCCTCTAATTGAAAAATCATTTTTATCCTTTATGGAGGGAACTTGTCACATGTAGAAGCTCAATTGGTCCAAGGTGTCCAAAAGTTGGTCATTTGGATGGATGCCCAACCATAAGATGAGTCCACCCTACAAGCCATGTGACATAATGGTGGTATTGGGTTGTTGTGTCATATGATAGTCAACTAGTTTTCCACCCTTTATATTCACTACCAAGCATTAGTCACTTGCATCCCCATTCCCTTTTGTCCAACCACATCAACTACGCATCCCTTCGCATTTACTCATTCTTTTTGCATGTTTGGCTTGCAATATACAACACATGATCCATTGATTGCTTCTATATTTTGCACAACATGCTTACTTCCCTCCTTTCCTCCACACATCTTCTAGAGTGTTTGTGACCTTTGGCTCCACAACATGTTCAACTAAGGTCGCTAAAAATCCTATTCTAACATCATAATATGTTTGGCTCTAGTCATAGTTTTGCACCCAACTCAACGATGGTTGGAATAAAGTCCTTCACAAAACAAGTGGTCATAGTGGTATGTAAAGTAAACATATAATGTAATTTTTAATGCACTTTTATCTACCTATAATTTTTTCCTTTTGTTTTCATTTTTGACTCATTCCATCATAGAATGCTTCTTCTTTTTAACTCCTTGGTAGGTTTCTATTGGAAGCTCCCATTTCTCACCATAGCATGCAACCCTGGTAGCTCATTGATAATTGTTCAACCCAGATGAGATTTTCAAACCTCAATAAGCTAATATCATTCAACCTATTTTATTTCTTATTCCATTTACATTTATTCTATTTCCTTTTTGTTTCTTTTTCTCTCTAAACCTTAACTCAAAGGTTATGTTTTGTAGTTGCCTATCTAATGAAAGTTAATGAAGGGTTTTTCGTACTTTGAAGGTTTTGTTTGTTTCTAAGTGCTTCTATAATAAAATTGCTTAGAAATTCTACGCTACAATGTTTATTAACACTACAAAAGAGTTGTGTTAACATTAAACACTAAAATTGCCATGAAAATAAAATATTATATTCAAGCATAACTTTCACTTAATGAGTTAGTTGTTTCCAAATGTTTTATAATTGTTTAATAATTTGGCTTTTCTTATATGTATCCTTCATTTTAGTCATATAGATGTTGTTGGCTTATTTGGTCCACTAGTTAGCCAAATTATATATTCCTAACCTAGTGACAAATGAAGTTGTCATGAATATCTTCGTCTAGATAAGTTTTTAACCCAAATTATGTCATGTTTCAATTTTTAAGTTTTATTGATTAATGCCTATATATCTATCAAACTTGTAGTTAGATTTATTTTATTTCATTCCATTTTAAGAATTGTTCATCATTTTAGTGATACAAATACAAATAATTTATCTCATATTTTTCAATAAAAGTCCTAATTTAAGTCATATAAGAGATGTAGTTAGCTATGAAATATAAAGTTTCTTCCATTTGTTTTATTTTGGTTGTCATTTTAGGCATTCATCTCTTTATATATGTCATTTATTTCATAATATAAATAATATTGATTTGTTTGGTCTCCTAATTAGCCAAATTATGTATTCTTTGACGTAGTGACATATGGAGTAGACTTGATTGTATTCTTTTAAACAAATTGTTCACATCTATTAATACCTATATATTTATAAACACCTAAAATTGTTCTTACCTCCACCCTTGTCCATTTGATCCTAGCCTTTCATCCTATTCACAAGGATCATAATCTAAATTCGTAGTCATGCAAAAAGTATTCGACCATGTTCCATTCACATGTATAACTTAATATTTACCCTCAATCATTGAACTAAAACACCTATCCAAAACTCAACCCAAATTTATATTATATTCCTCCATCTTAACTTAAACTTATTAATCATAGCCATTCCTATAAGGATGTTTCCCTAACTTTATCTCAAACCTTATATCTTTCCTCTATTGTGACACTTTCACATGACTACATCTTTTTAGCCTAACCCTATCCTCCTTCACTCTAAGCCATCCATTTATCCTCTTAACCATAGCCCTTAATTCTTCCTCTTAATATTTCTATATCTTGAGGTCTTCAATCAATCCATGTCATGAACACTTATGCTACTATTTTGATCATATTATGGCTATCGTAACAAGGTTATGTTGGTTTATTGAGCAATCAACATATCAAGAGAAAATCAACTAGAACTAGGGTGCATTCTATTTCAAGCTCAATGGAGGATAATATTGGTAGTTGAGGTATAAATTTGATTCATAGAATTTATTATCTTGTTTTTCCTTCAACTTATTTGCTCCCCTCTTCATGTTGACATTTTCGATAGGTTCTATGTCCCTATACTATCTTTTTTGCTTGACCTTTTGTCATTTTTGAAGCCACAAATTACATTTTTTAGATTCATACTATAACCTATGTTGCACAAAAAGGCACCTTAGTGTAGACTTTAGGTGTTTCTTATTAGGAAACAATGTATCTACTTCTTAGAACAAAGCCTTAGGTGCTCAAAGTGATGCTTATGTTTGCCAATTTCAGATTAAGGCGTCGGGTAATTTATTGAGGGTTTTGAGAGTGTTTTGATGGTTGTATACATGTTTACATCCTTGTAACATTTTGGTTTTTCATGTTTCTAGGTGTTTTTCAATCAAGGTTTTCTTGCAAGTTCCTCTAGGTGTTTTTCAATCTAAGATTTTCTTGAGGAACTCCAAGGATGAAATGATTGAAATCCATCTAAATACCCTAACCAAGATATTGTCAAAAACTACCACCTTCAAAACCTATACACAAGTTGCACTCTATAAATCTAGCCCAATAAACCATGAATTAAGTTATACATTTATTCTATTATCTTTCAAAAAAGTATCTTGCAAAAGCTTTGCAAAGATTTTGTAGTCTTTTGGTTGACCAACTAATTAGAAATGCATCCATGTAAGTACACATAATACACATGGAGACACTCTTATAATGTTCAATTTGCATATTAGATTCATTTCTTAGGGGTTATAATGTTTTATTACAGATTTGGGACGAAACCCAGATTGTTATGACCAAATCAATTGAAACCCTATACCAGAGACAAACCCTATTAGCTCAGAAGTATTCTTCTATTTGCTCTTTTTCGACAACCCTTTGCAGTCCATTGCTAAAAATTTGGCAATATATATCATTCAGCGCATTGAAGTAGCCTAGAGAAGATACAGATGGTCGTTTGATATCACATAGGTCACTTATGCCTTTAATGTCATCAACATCAATACCCTCATACAAAAATTTCTCCTTTGGGATGTGCAGAAGTGCATTATGAAATCCTTCTCTTTATGATCACCGATTCACCATTATGTTGAGCATTAATGAAATCCGTTTGTTTGAGTCTGCTATTCCAAGAAAAGCTCATGAAATTTGTTAAAATAGTCTCTTAGAGATGGTGTGAGAACAATCAAGGTTTGAAAACTAATGGCCACATTAATTACAATGTGGGTGCCTTAATCATTCAAGAGATGCTCTTCCCATCATCTCCAAGCGTCGGGTTGTCTTTGAGCCTCTTTCATAATGCCTGATCACCAAGCATCTTTTCGTTGCTTCAAGTGTTCTTTGCTTTTTCCTTTTCTCCACTTTTTCGTTCCAGAGGTGCAGATTTCTTGAAACAGTTCAATGTATTTACTCCTCTATGGTATCATAAAACAGGAATTTCACAAACACACAATCTGTATATATAGGCAGCAAAATTGATTGTACATTATTCATCTGTTTTGAAGTCAACAGCTAGTCTATATCTCCAAACACTAAAAAGATGACATTTTTAGAAACTGAATAAAATCTGCTACCTTCATTATTACTGCGAGTTCGAAATGGTGCACCTTGTTATAGTGCAAACCTATGCTTACAGATTGCTTCACTAGCATCAACAATTATGTAGCAAGAATAATGTTCTTGTTTGAAATGATGGAGCTGGTTTCTAACTGTTCTTCCAGTGCCGTGTGTTCGACATTCCTAAAGCAATTGCCAACTTCTAAGTATGGTGATACTTTTATCTTCTCCATATCAATCAGCAAATGCCTTGGAGTCTGGTAAATACCCTTCTGCCTTCATCCCACAAGACAATTTTCAGAGTTTGCATTGATCTCCTGTGTCTGTGGATATGATCTGTGTCCACAAAATGAATGTACCATTTTTTTGCCTGCAACCCATTATATCCAGGTATATATACAAATCCTCCATATTTTAATCAAACTTCTTACCATTTGAAACTCTTCCCACCTGTCTATTTCTGAATAGAAGTTTGACAGAAGAACACAAGTTATAGCACGTTTTGGATCTAGCTCAAAAAGGAGGGCTGATGTAAATATTCCCAACTCTACATAGTAGGTAATTTGCACACACCAAGAAAACACTTCTACATGAACATCACAGGTTCAATTGGCATTTTGATGATAAAGTTTAGGCTTGGTCAAGAAGGTCGACCATGCCCACATAATAATTGGTTGTAGATAAAAGTCCTTGGTGTTATATTAAGTATTTAGTATTTACAGCTCAAGTCCACTAAACCAGCATGGCTGCATGCAAACAAAAATACAAGCAAAGCTTCCATGGTTAGGGTATGTTCCAGAATGCTTCATTTGTTCTTAGTATTAGAGAACATCGTTGCAAAAGCCATTTTGCACAAATCCTTTGACCATGGAACTCCATGAGATGACATTTCTTTGAGGTATTCTGTCAAGAAGTCCTCATCTATTGTGTATGTTTCCACATTCTGCATAGAAGTCTATAAGGGCAGTCACAATTACGAAATCTGAGTTAAAACCGTTTTTTATTATGATTTGATGCATGTCCCTGCCCTGCTTTATAGCTCCTATATTTGCAGAGGCTGATACGGTTCTGACAAAATTTGTAGAGTCTGGCTTTATATCTGCCAATAGCATTTGCTTAAAGGTTTCCAAGGGTTTTTCAACAATCCTATTTCATGCATATCCTGCAACCATGGCATTCCAGGGGATAGTACCTCTTTAAGGGATTCTGTCAAACAGCTCACTTGCCTTGTTTATGCTTCCACACTTTGCATACATGTCTGTCAGGGCATTTTCAGTTTTGGCATCAAACAAAATTCCACTTTTGATTATGCTTTAAAGGAGGTCCGTAAACTGTTCTAAAGCTCCCACTTTTGCACAGGCTGGTAGGATGCTGGCAAAAGTTGTCGAGTCTGGCTTTACATCAGCCAATAGCATTTGCTTAAACGTTTCCAAAGCCTTTTCAACAAACCCATTTTGTGCATATCCTGCAATCATGACAGTCCATAAGACAACATCTCTTTCAAGAATTTTGTCGAACAGTTCACGTGACTTGTGTATATTTGCACATTTTGCATACATGTCTATCAGCGCACTGGAAACTACAACATCTGACAAAAATCCACTTTTGATTATTCTTTGATGGAGGTCCATACCCTTTTCTAAAGCTCTTATTTTGGTACAGGCTGATAAGATGATGACAAAGGTTGTGGAGTCTGGCTTTACATCTGTCAATTGCATTTTCTTAAAGGTTTCCAAAGCCTTTTCAACGAACCCATTTTGTGCATATCCTGCAATCATCGCAGTCCACGAGATTGCATCTCTTTGAAGCATTTTGTCAAACAGTTCACATGACTTGTGTATACTTCGACATTTTGCATACATATCTATCAGGGAATTGGTAACTACGACATCTAACAGGAATCTGTGCTTGATTATAATTTGATGAAGATTCATACCCTGTTCTAAAGCTCCTCTTTTGGCACAGACTGGAAGGAGGCTGGAAAAAGTTGTGGAGTTTGGCTTTACACCCTCTAGTTGCATTTGCTTAAAAGTTTCCAAGGCATTTTGAACAAATCCGTTCTGTGCATATCCTGCAATTATTGCATTCCATGAAACCACTCCTCTTTGAGGCATTTGGTTAAACAATTCGCGTGCCTCGTGCATGTTGCCACATTCTGCATACAGTTCCACCAACACATTTCCAACTATAACATTTGAAAAGATTCCTCTTTTAATTATGTTTTGATGGATAACCCTACCCAGTTCAAAAGCTCCAACTTTAGCACAGGCTGGGAGGATACTGGCAAAGGTTGAGGAGTTTGCTTTTACACCTACCAACTGCATCTGCTTAAAACTTTGTAAAGCTTTTTCAAAATACCGATTTTGTGCATATCCTGTAATCATTGCAGTCCATGAAACCACATCTTTCTCAGGTATGTTTTCAAACAATTTACATGCCATGTAGACACTTCCACATTTTGCGTACATGTCTACCAGGTCACTTGCAACTACAACATGCGAACAAAATCCACTTTTGATTATGCTTTGATGGAAACGCATACCCTGTTCTAAATCTCCCACTTTTGCACAAGCTGGTAGGATACTAACAAAGGTTGTCGAGTATGGCTTCACATCTGCCAATAGCATTTGCCTAAAGGTTTCCAAAGCCTTTTCAGCAAACTCATTTTGTGCATATCCTGCTATCATCACATTCCACGAAATCACATCTCTGTGAAGCATTTTATCAAACAGTTCACACGACATGTGCATACTTCCACATTTTGCATACATGTCTATCAGGGCATTCATGACTACAACATTTGACAACAAGCCACTTTCAATTACGCTTTGATGGATAACCATACCTAATTCGAAATCCCCAATTTGGGCACAGGCTGAGAGGATGGTAGCAAACGTTCTGGAGTTGGGTTTTACATCTACCAATTGCATTTGCTTAAAAAATTGTAAGGCTTTGTCCAAAATACCATATCGTGTATATCCTGCTATCATTGCAGTCCATGAGAAGTCATTTCTTTGAAACATTTTGTCAAAAACTTTACGCGCCTTCTGCACACTTTCACATTTTGCGTACAAGTCTATCAGAGCTGTTGCAACTACAACATTTGAGAAAAACCCACTTTCCATTATGATTCGATGGATATCCATACCCTGTTTCAAAGCTCCAATTTCGGTACAAGCTGAGATTACAGCGGAAAAGGTGAACTGATTAGGTTGGAGACCTGTTAGTTGCATTTGGTCAAACAATACGATTGCCTTGTGCCCACTTCCACATTTTGAATACATGTCTAGCAGGGCTGCTGCAACTACGACATTTGAGAAAAACCCCCTTTTCATTATGCTTTGATGGATAGCCATACCCAGTCTCAAAGCTCCCGTTTTGGCACAGGCTGAAAGTACGTTGGAAAAGGTGAAGTGATTAGGTTGGAGATCTGTTCGTTGCATTTGGTGAAACAGCATGACTGCCTCATGAGGATTCCCATTTCTGCGGCACGCGTTGATGATGTTATTCCATGAGACGATGTCTCGTCTTTTCATTCTGTCAAACGCTTGAAGAAATGATTTTTTCCCTTGCGAAAGCGCATTCTTGATGATGCAGGTTTGCGATAGTTGAAGATGAATAGGAGTGTTTGAATATAAGCAGAATGTTCCGCACCTCTTTCGACAGAAACCTTTCTACATATTGCAGTGAGATTGAGATGGCTAATGAACAGAAATGTCATTCATGGAATGTGAGCATTGACATGCAAATTATGTCATCATGAGTAATAGAAGGCTGGGTTCTATAGGGGCTGCTTGAAAGTTTTCACTGGGTTTTTTAAGCTTAAAATTTTAAGTTCTCCAATTTCTCGATGGTGGTGGTTTCTTATATCTTATTATTGTTTAATATATTCAATTTAATATATAATAAATATTCAAAAGTTAGTCGGTAGAAATTGAAAAATTTAAGATGATTGACAAATGGGAGAAAAACCTAAGCTAATGAAGTAATTTCTAGTATTGTATCTTTCTACTTACTCAAATCTGCAACCCTAAAAAGTAGGAGCTGCTATTTTTGAAGAAAAAGATCTCGATTAGTTTTGTAACAATATCTTTTGTTGTTTCATAGGATCTTTTGTTCTTAAAAAATAGACCGTAAAGACCCCTCATGGCACCCTACCCTAATAGTATGCAACAAAAATGGAGGCTAATTAAATGCAATAGATCACATTAACTTATATATATATATAGTAAACTATTCAAAAGTATGTTAGGATGATAAAGTGCAAGATGTTCTTAGCTTCTATTTGCAACAATATTATGTTCTAATATATATTTGTGATTCAACTTAGTATTTGTTATTAGATTCTACACCAATGAAAGTGTGAAAGATTGAACCATGCATTAGGCTGTGTTTAGGATTGAACATTGTATGGGTGGCCTTAAACTTCTTGCAACCCTCATCTTATAATTGTGGTTTTGAATTTTATGTGCTTTGTGTTAGTGCTTCTAGATTTGATTGTGTTTATATTTTTTGCATTTATGTTTTGGATCACACTATGTGATGCATCATCAAGATGAAAGAATGCTTGTGGAGAAGACACATAATGATGGATCACAAAGTGTGATCTGAAACCTTGATGCAAAAAATATAGACACAATCAAATCCAAAAGATCCAACACAAGCTATTATGGATTGTGGAAAATTAATACATTATATGTGCTTGTTCTCCGTAAACATAATTGTCTATTTATATGGACTAGCTGACACTTAAAAGTAGTAATAGGGTCTTCTATCAAGTGGAGAAATTTGTGGCTTGGCTTGGTTACAATAAGGATCGTGTTGTATCAATTTTAACAATGTTTGAACAAGATTGGAGACATGTGAAAAAATGCAAATACCTAGATAACTATTTTATATGTACAAATATTTCAATGTGATGATTGGTCTAGATGTGATTGGTTTCTATGATCATGTTTCCTCTTGATTTCAAGATGATCTAAATGGTTGAGGCTTTTTGTCTGCTATAATAACAACCTAACAAGTACCAACTAGTTCTCTTATTTTACACTAGCTTTGTTGTTATTTTGTGGTTGGTCAACTTATGTTTTGCTAATGTTTTCCTTTTTATAATAGGGTTTTAAATGCTCTTACAAACTTATTTTACCCCTTAATAAAAATAAGTGAATAAATGGCTACTATCCAAACTAAATATTCACTTCTTAGGATTAAGTTTTTGATAAAGGGTAAAATAGAGTTTGAAATAACTTGAAATCTTTCTTACAAATAGAAGGGCATCAACCAAGCAATGAAAAATCCATCCAAAACAAAAGGAAACCAAATTAAATATAATAGAGTTAGCTAAAATAAATAAAGCATTAAAATCATTGTCATTGGAGAACTTGCCCATGGAAGCATCAATGCTCTTCATCTTATTCCTACACTCCTTCACATGTTCTCTTTTTCCACAACTCCAACACTTAACTCTACTCTTTCTGGGGATCCTAGAATGTCATTTTGACTTATCTTTATTTTTATATACCATTTAGGCCCTTCTCCTTAAGCCTTCCTCGAACATGCAAGTCATTTTGGGAGCTAGCATTTATGGTCTTTCTCCTTGTCTCTTCCCAAAGAATTAAGGGAACTATATTGTCCATCTTAGGCTCTACACCACCACTGTACTTATGAAAACAATTAGATTTTCCCAAGAATCGGGTAAATAGCAAAGTAGAAGAATACATTTATCATCATCTTCTACGTAAACATCTATTGAAGCAAGATTAGTTATGATTAAATTAAAATAATATATAGTAATTAAATCACCCTTTCTCATTGTTAGAGAATACAATTGTCTTTTCAAAATAGTTTATTAGAAAAACTCTTTGTTTAGTAGATTTCACCTATTTTCCTCGATAGATTATATATGGTGTCTTCTATAGAGACATTCAAGAGAATATAGTTTTAAAGACACAACTGAATGGTTCCCCATGCCTTCTTGTCAATTTTCTTTAATTCTTTATCTAACAACTTAGAGTTAGTTGCTTCAAGGAGATATTCAACTTTCACATCTCATAACTAGTGCCATTGAAATTCTCAATATCTTGATGAGAGGTGGAGGCCATGGTATACAACCTTTCTCAAATCTACAAAATACCCACAAAATAAAAGCTTCCACTATAGCAAAAAACATTCAACACCTATACAAAAATGTGTCCCTCCCTAAAAGAATGTTAGCTTTGATACTTTTTTTTTTTAAAGAAGGACAAGAAAGATTTTAATATGAACTTGAAATGAATATTATTGAAAATATAAATATAAAGATTAACCCTTAATAAAGTGATTGTAGGATCAAAGAAAGAAGAAGAAAACCATTACACACAAAACACTAGATCTATGTAGAGAAACCCTTAGGGGAAAGAACTCCACCATGAAATAGAAGCAAGTATACTACTCAATAATGAAGATTAAAACAAAAATATACTTCTCTGTAAGCCCTTGTAATATCCAACACCACTCTATTACCCTACAAAATGAGCAAGACTCGATGAAAAACACTAGCTCACGGCCTCAATTTATAGAAACTTGTGAGAATGAATACCACTATAGTATAAAAAATAACTGACAGTAAAACCACTTGAAAACAACTCACACCTAACCCAAAGAGTAACTTCTTTCAAATGCTTCTTATAAGTAGCATATGTCATCTAGCTAATTTGGGCATCCCTAGACCAATATAAGAGTCTATGTCATAATTTTTTTTATAGGAATTAATTTTGATTGTTAGAACTGTAATGCCCCACCAGGGAACCCAAGTGAAATTAACCTAAACATGATGCTAAGTTAATGGAATAATTTTTTTTCTTTAAATGTTTAACAACAAGTATGTGGAAGAAAGAATAGTTAGGAATAACAGTCCACAATACAACTGAGAGGGGAAGGTGAATCAGTTGTATGACAGAATATTAAACTTTAAACTTTGAATAGCAACAATATCAAATCCAACGAACACAATGAATGCCAACATAATAACACAATATTTTGGTTTTGGGAAAACCATGTTAAAGCTTAAAATCCTAGTGGGAATTAGCACCCAAAAATGATGTACTGAGAGTATAGTATCCTTGTTATAAGATCTAGCCCTGTTAGGAGCTGATTAAAGCATTAAAGTACATAGTCCTTGTTAGAGGATAGACCCTGTTAAGAGTCAAGAAAGAAGGGTGGGTTCATTGCCCAAAGAAGGTTAAATACACCTTCAGAACTCACTATTTGCAACACAAGTGTATATGAAGAAATACACAATCATTTGAACTGTCTAGTAGCAATTGTCTTTGCTTGATGAGTTCCAATGAAGCACATAGGTAATCCTCTTCTCTACATCCAGCAGACACAAGCTCATAGCTTTCACAATTCTCTTTCACATCACATCCATTCCATCCATATCTTTTCCAAAGAAAAGATCTTACATATATACCCTATTACATTCTACATGATCAGGTTGGCTGATTAGGCTTTCCTAATATACAAATAATTGCATAAACCCTTGCTAAGATACACATGGTATCTAAAACAAGTATACAATAATTACATTACAACAATTAAGGACCGACATCCTTAAATTTACATTCACCAACCAAAATGCACGCTACATCTCTGAAGTCAGCTCCCAAATAAGTCTTCTCCAGATCACACATCACAGCTGACATCATCTAGCATTCCATGACTTGTGCTGACCAATGAACATTCATTAGTACCTTATCTGTCATCCCTTAAGATCGCATACACAAAATCCATTCCTTTTGAAAGATATATACCAAAAACATAGAGACTCACTCTGTCAGCTTCCACTATCACTGTCCAGTAACCAGTCTTCACCAAAACATTTGTAACTTATCCAATATACAAATTTACATGATGTGATCTTGGATATAAGATCAAAAAATCTTCTTGTTCTCTCATCTGACTTTACACATTCTGAAACATCTATACAGTGTCTGTACACTGTAGTAACCAACCTATTCTCTTTACAGAAACATATGTTGACATCGGTGACAAAACACTAACAACAATAGCAATAGTTACGACATCACTCAATGTAGTGATTAAACATATAAAATGTATCAACCATCTCCCCAATGCATTAGCAATATCCAACAATCTCCCCCTTTGGCATTGATGTCAACATATGGGAAAATCCATTAACCTAAAGTTTTATCAATCCAAAGTTCTGTAACCAAATAGTACTCTCATAGTATACCCCCATACAGTAGGGATTTTCTCATAGAAACTCTCCCCCTTTGACAACAATGGCAAAGGGTTCCATAGGTCATTAACTATTCTAAAAAATTGTCTTCAACGATCACTCCCCCTAAGGAGTAGATCCCTACACTAAGTCCAGAATAGGATAAGGCTATGAAAACCTCTGGACTGATGCATCCCTACATCATTTAATTCTGACTAGGAGGGGTCTGAACTCCAAGCATACCTCTAAGATATTCAAAGGTATCTTTTGGCAATGACTTTGTAAAGATGTTTGCAATTTGTTCCTTTATACTAATGTACTCCAACTTTATTTCCTTCTCCACCACCTTGTCTCTCAAGAAGTGATACTTGATAGAAATATATTTAGTTTTAGAATGCATCACTGAATTCTTTGACATGTTCATTGTACTAGTGTTATCACAATGGATAACCATTGGTTCATCAAAAGTTATTCCAATATCCTTCAATATTTGTTTCATCCAAACAATTTGAGTGCAGTTAATAGCAGCAACAACATACACTGATTCTGTAGTAGATTGATCTATACAATCTTGCTTCTTACTCAGCCATGAAACCAACTTTTTCCCAAGGAAAAATGCACCACCACTAGTACTCTTCCTGTCATCAATATGTCATACCCAATCAACATCAGTATAAGCATGAAGTTCAAAGCTATCTTTTCTATCATACCATAAGCCATAGTCTATTGTTCCTTTTAGTTATCTCAATATCCTTTTCACTGCAGCTAGGTGTGTCTCTTTAGGTTTTGCATGATATCCAACCACAATCCCAACAGCATTAGCAATATCTGGTCTAGTGTGAGTCAGATATTGTAATCCACCAACCATTGATATGTAATTAGTCTAAAAAACACACTTAGTTTCATCATTACTTGATATTTTATTGCCAGTCACCATGGGTGTACCAACTGGTTTACAGTCTTCCATTCCAAACTTTTTCAGCATTTCTTTAAGATACTTAGTCTAAGAAATAAAAATTTTATTCTTGCTTTGATATAATTGAATTCCTAGAAAGAATTTCATTTTGCCTATCATGGACATCTCAAATTTGTTTTCCATTTCTTTAGAAAATTTTTCACATAATTCATCATTGCCTCCAAAGATAATATCATCAACAAAAACTTCTATTATCACAACTCCATCTTCAGTGGTTCTTAAATACAAATTATTGTTAGCATTACCTTCTCTGAATCCAAGCCGAAGTAAGTATTTGTCTAACAATGTATACCAAGCCCTTGGAGCTTGCTTCAATCCATATAGAGCTTTCTTTAATTTTCATACCATTTCTTCATCTTTGGATAGAGTAAATCTATTAGGTTGCTCTATATACACTTCTTCTTCAAGATCCCATTCAAGGTTGTAGATTTCACATCCATCTGATATACCTTGAAGTTCTTATGTGCAACATATGCCAAGAATAATCTCACAACTTCTATTCTAGCATCAGGAGCAAATGTTTTTTCAAAATCTATGCCTTCTTGTTGTGAATAACCTTTACATGCCAATATTTCTTTTTTTCTCACTACAACTTCTTCTTCATTCATTTTGTTTTTGAAAACCCATTTGGTTCCTATTACATTTTTGTTCTTAGGTCTAGGAACCAATTCCCAAGTGTTATTTTTCTTTATATGTTCTAACTCTTCCTTCGTAGCATTTATCTAGGATTCATCTCTACAAGCTTCATCTATATTATTTGGTTCAACTTGAGAAATCAAAAAAAAAATTTCTCTTGCCTTTGATCTAGTCATTACTCCTCGATTAGTATTCCCAATAATTTGATTTTCAGGATGATTATTCTTTACATACCTCAGAGTCTTAGGAATCTCAGTAGCCTCATTTGTGTCATCATCACAAGTCTTGTTTTTGCATTCAGTCTCAACAAGTTCTTCCTCTTCTGTAGCAGCGACCTCTTTGATCTCTAAATTCTTATTACAGTCATACATTCTCTCTTGTATCTAAAATCTTTCATCTATCTTCACATTGTTACTTTCAATAATCTTGCTTAATCTCAAATTGAAACATTTGTAAGCCTTTCTCTTAATAAAATAACCAAGGAAAATTCCTTCATCACTTTTGGCACCAAACTTCCCTATCACATCATCTCTCTTGATATAGCATTTACTACAAAATATTCTAAAATATTTTACAGTAGGAGTATGATTAAACCATAATTCATAGGGAGTCTTACTTGTACCTTCTCTGATTTGAACTTTGTTCAGTGTGTACACTCTTGTCCCAATAGCCTCTCTCCAATGCATATGAGATACATTTCCTTCAAACAAAATTGTCCTAGCAACATCAAGTATAGTTCTCTTTCTTCGCTCTTCTATCCCATTCTGTTGTGGAGTCCTAGGAGTAGATGTTTGTCTTTGTATTCCATGCTCTTCGAGGTATGAATTGAATTTAAGTCTGAAGTAAACTCTCCACCTCTGTCTGATCTCAAATATTTTATCTTTCAACCCGATTCATTTTCTACTTTTGCCTTGAATATCTTGAATTTATCAAATGCTTTTGATTTTTCTTTCAAGTAAGTGACCCACATCATTCTAGAAAAGTCATCAACAAAAAGTATGAAATACCTTTCACCATAGTATGATCTTGTCCTTGTAGGTCCACATAGATCTGTATGTACCAAATCCAACTTTCCTTTTGATGTATATGCTTTTCTTTTGTAACTGCTTCTAGTCTATTATCCCATAACACATTCTTTGCATATAGTGTTAGATGGTTTCACAATCTTCGGTAGATCTTTTACTGCACTAGTCAAACTTTCCTTCACAATGTTATCAAAATTAACATGACAAAATATTTTGTGCCATAACCAACTGTCATCTACCTTCGCAACAAAACAAGAGGCTCTAGATGTATTTAATTCAAATACATTACCTCTAGATTTAGTACCGGTTGCAATTGGCTTTCATGCCTTACTTCTAATAAAACATTTACCATCATTGAATTGTAATTGAAAATTTTTGTCCATCAATTATCCAACACTAAACAAGTTATGCTTAATTCCATCAACAAGTAGTACATTGTCAGTATTAATCTTTCCATCCAGAGTAATAGATCCTACTCCTATGATAGGTTTAGGAAGATTGTCTCTGAATCTTACAACACCACCATCATACTTCACTAAATTGACAAACTTATTTTTTTCTCTAGTCATATGATGTGAGAAACCACTATCTATGATCCATTAAGATTTCTTATCAACATGTGATACTAAATCTATATACAGGTTCATCTTTAATAGAAACAAATCCAATCTCTTCATAATCTAAATCATCATCATCAGAAATACCTTCACTAGCATAATAACATTCCTTATCCTTAGATTTTAAAAAAATTGGGCTTGTACTTAGGAACTCTTGTAGGACATCTAGATGCAAAGTGACCTATCTTATTGCATGAAAAACATTTCAAAGGTAGTTTTCCTTGAAATTTACCCTTACCTCTCTTTTCTCTCCTAGCGATTAATGCAACAAGTTCATCCATCTTTCTTTCTTCTACTACTATCTATTCCCATTCTTTAGCATATTATACAAGCTCTTCTTTTAGGTTCTCACTTCTGGTGCTCGGAAGTGCAGACATTGTCTTCTTATGTGCAAATGCCTTAAATGTAGATTCAAATTTAGGTATAGAATTTCCTATTTCTGTAGCTTCAAAAGTAGTTAGCTTTCAAATCAACATTTATCTACTAAAGTTCAGAGTCAAAGGTATAATCTCTTTTATGGCCTAAATCTTGGTCTTGTAAATAGGTTGCAATGATCTAAGAATCTTTGAAATGACTTCTTCCTCTTCAAAGGTGCCTCCACAATTTTTGATTCCAATCACAACCTTTGTAACTCTTTGTACATAAGCCCTAACACTTTCATCATCCTTCATTTATAGCTTCTCCATCTTTGTTTTCTAGTTATGTAACTTTTCTCTCTTTGTGAACTTGTCTGCTTCATACAATGCTTCCAATCTTGTCCAAATCTGGTGTGCTGAATCAAATTCTTTAACCTCAGTAAATTCTCCTTCAGAGAGTGCACTGATCAGTGCTTCCCTTGCGACCATGTTGTGTGAGAATACCTTCTTTTCGTCATCAGTAGCTGATGGTAGGTCATTCTCAGTCTTCATAGCTACCTTATTCTTTGTAATCAACCAATAGTCGATACCCAAACATAGCAAATGAGTTCACATCTTATTCTTCCAACTGTCAAAGTTTCCAGGATCAAATTTTAGACCATCCTTCCTATAGAATGCCATCTCCAAGATCACCTCAAGTTGTTAAAATTTCTCTCTAAGGGCCAGTAGCTTTGATACCAATTGTTAGGAATAAAATTCCACACTACAACTGAGAGGGGGGCATGAATTAGTTGTGTGACATGATATTAAACTTTAAACTTTGAATAACAACAATATCAGATCCAATGAACACAATGATTACCAACATAATAACACAATATTTTGGTGTTAGGGAAACCCTGTTAAAGGTAAAAACCCCGGTGGGAATTAGCACCCACAAATTATGTACTGAGAGTATAGTATCCTTGTTAGAAGATCTAGTCCTATTAGGAAATGATTAAAGCATTACAGTACATAGTCCTTGTTAGAGGACAAACCCTATTAGGATTCAAGAAAGAAGGGTGGGTTCACTACCCAACGAAGGTTAAATCCACCTTCAGAACTCACTATTCACAACACAAGTGTATATGAATAAATACACAATCTTTTGAACTGTCTAGTAGCAACTATCTTTGCTTGATCAGTACCAATGAAGCACACATGTAATCCTCTACTCTAAATCCAGTAGACACAAGCTCACAACTTTCAAAATTCTCTTTCAAATCACATCCATTCCACCCATATCTTTTCCAACGAAAAGATCTTACATATATACCCTATTACATTCTACATGATCAAGTCGGCTGATTAGGCTTTCCTAATATACAAACAATTCCATAAACCCTTTCTAAGATACACATGGTATCTAAAACAAGTATACAATGATTAAATTATAACAATTAAGGAATGACATACTTAATTTACAGTCTCCAACCAAAATGTACGATACATCTCTGAAGTCGGCTCCCAAATAAGTCTTCTCCATATCACACATCACAACTAACATCATCCATCATTCCATGACTTGCACTGACCAATGAACATTCATCAGTACCTTGTTTATCATCCTTTAAGCTCTCATACACAAAATCCATTCCTTTTGAAAGATATCCCAGAAACACAGAGACTCACTCTGTCAGCTTCCACTGTCACTATCCAGTAACCAGTCTTCACCAAAACATCTATAACTTATCCAATATACAAATTTACATGATGTGATCTTGGATATAAGATCATAACATATTCCTATGCTCTTATCTGACTTCGTACGTTCTAAAACATCCATATAGTGTCCATACACTGTAGTAACCAACTTGTTCTCTTCACAAAAACATATGTTGACATCAGTGACAAAACACTAACGACAAGAACAACAGTTCCAACATCACTCAATGTAGTGATTAAACATATAAAATTTATCAACCATCTCCCCAATGCATTAGCAATATCCAACAAGAACAACATAAGATAAAGCATACACTTAAGCATTTCAACACAATTAACAATCCCAAGGGTTCTATGACATAGAGTTACTTTTAAGTTAACTAATCTACTAAAAACAACCACAAGTAAACTAACATAAAATTATATTGCAACTGAATTACTTGAGATACAATTTCACATTAATGTAAGAAAAGATACAACTCATATAACATGGTATACAGTATAAAACATATTCCACTGCACAAGCCGCATGGATCACAATAATGAATCAAGTCATAATATAATACATAACATCTCCATAATGGCAAATCTGGAAGGAGAGGAACAATAGAATTTTTAGGGAAAAAAATCCCCTGCCCATAAGTTAGCTAATTCAGTATGCAAAAACATAATGAAAAATATGAGCAATACTGGTTTTAAAGAAATAAATCTAAGATCAAGCAAGGATGACAAGAATATTTCATGGGATATTATTAATAGCAGGAAAGACATGAATCCTAGAGAAAATGTAAGGTGGACAGCTCCTCCTATGGGATGGTTGAAAGGGAACTTTGATGGCTCTGCCAAAGGTAACCCTGGAAGGGCAGGGGTGGGAGGTTTGATTAGAGATAGTGCTAGAAATTGTCTGGGAGATATAGCCACTCCACTGGGATTTCAAACTAACCATGTAGCCGAAGCTGAGGCAACGCTTTATGTGGTGAAGTTGGCTAAAGACTTGGGCTACTCAAAACTTTGGCTAGAAGGGGACTCCCTCAACATCATAAATTGCATAAACGGTAATAATGATTTTTCGTGGACGATAGCCCATATTATTGAAAAAATTAAAATTTTACTCCAAATGTTTCAAGAAAGCCACATCACTCATGTCTACCGTGAAGGTAATCAACCGACGGACAACCTGGCAAATGAAGGGGCCCAGAATGATGTCACAAAAATGTGGGTTGGCGAAGCAAATCTAAAATTGGAGATTATAAGTCTAATCATGTATGACAGATTTAACCATAAAGAGGGAAATATTAATAATAATAATGATGACAAGGACAAACCTATTTCCAAGGAGAGATGATTGTAAGGAGAGGTGTGTGATCATAATTGTAGAAATTAAGACACATAGATTATGGGCATTTTTGAGAGGCTTAAATAGTAGCAATCGACATTTTTGTGATTATTTAGAAACGGGGAAGAGCTTCAGCTAGAAAAGCACTAACATTCAGAAAATGGGTGGCGGACTGGGAAGGGAGGAGCCCCTTAACTGTGAAAAATAGAGGCAAGAGAAGAAGGTGTGGAAGAAATTGAAGAAAGGTGGGGTTACTCTATACTTGGAAAGACTCCATGGATATGATAAATAGGTAATAGTTATGTTTAATGAGGGCTAGGTTAATGGTAAAGTAAACTTATGGGGTAAATCTTTCACCTTCACTATCTCCTTAATCTCTAAAATTACTGGGTTACCTAAGGATGGTATGTGTTTCTATAGGGACAATAAGAGAATAGGAACTCAGGCTTTTAAGACTTTTCCCAAAACTGTTGATGAAGAAGCTTTGATTACTAAAGGGAAAGGAGACTATGTTGATATAATGAAAATCAAGAGCTTTTGGGATAAAATGTTTAAAGTGTTGATTGAGTATTTCACTCTGGATGGTCGATACTCAAAAATCTATAATCTTCACTTTTTCCTTGCTAACCATTATCAGGCACAACAAAAGGGTTTCTTTCCCGTATTTTTGGCTTAGTTCTCTAAATAACAGTATCACGGAGCACAAGAAGAAGTCGACTAACCCTATTCTGCATGAGGGATTAATCCTTCTTATTGAAGACTATGCTAAGAACATCCTCCCAGAGCCTATTCCCAAAAGGATTACTGGTAAGAGAAAGGATGACAGAGAGGTGAAGAGTAAGGCTAAACCCAACAAGAGGGAAGGGAAGAAAAATAAAATAACCACAAATAGAGATAAGGAACCTAAAAAAATAGCCCTTCTTCTTAGGAAAAGGATAGCTTCCAGGAGGATATTGTTGCAGAGGAGCTTGCAATTGAGATGGAAGCTGCCGAAAATTTGGTCCCTAACCTAGAGAAAAATCAAGAGGAGCCTATTGAGGAAACTGAGATTATGGAAGGTGTCGATGAGGACCCACGAAAAGAAAAGGAGGTCTCAGAAGAAGAGGAGATGACTCCTGATGAATAAGAGGAAGCCCTTGAAGCCACTTCTGATAATGACAACATTGATGGAAAACAAGAAGAGGAGGAAAGGGGAAAAGAGGGAGATCTTGAGGATGAGAAGGAAGAGGAAATGGAAGAGCAAGGGACTAAAGAGGAAGAAGAAGAAGCTACTAGAAAGAAAGATGAGGAGGGACAGTCTACCAAAGGGGAAAGAGAGAACCAAGAGGAGGATTCTGTGGGATTCAACATGGACATCCGCATAATGGAGGAGGTAAAGAAACATGAAGGTCATGGTATTCGCATGGATAAATGGATATCCTAGGAAATGTAGCAAATGGAACTCCACATTAAAGCTATGGAAGACATGATGGCTACTCTGAAGAACAAGCTGGATAAGATGGAAAAGGAATTTTTTATTAAGGTAAATAACAACAACTTGAATGAGGATTTAACAGCGGAAATCAAAGCTTTCATTGACAGTAAGATTAAAGATTTAATTGAAAAGGTTAGTTACAATGGGTACATTATCAATGAGGTCCTAAAGCACAGTAACGGAGGCCTTAGTGTTTCAGTCATGAATCTGAAAATGTTGTATAACCATCTGGAAAGTAATCTGCTAGAAAATACTATTATTACTTTGGAAGAAGATGCCATTGGAAGTTCTAGACTAGGCACAATAACAAGGGGTAGAATCAAGAGAAAGGTACCTGAAATGCCATAGGAGCTCAGAGGACTGAAAGATGCCATCCAGAAGATGGAAGATTTTCAAAAGAAGGTGGAGAAGACTATCAGTAATATGTTGTCTTTACAGGTTGCTTGTTGGTGGTCTCCTGGAAATTGTGCTAGTTACTATTATTTTTGTTTCTTCCAGTAGTATTTTTTTGGGTTAGGTTGGGTCTTTATTTTTCCCTTCTAAGCAAGCATTTGTTTTTTGTTATGATTTTAAATGCTTATCTTTAAGACTTTGTAAATGGTTTCAGGTTCCATTCAAAACCTATTTTTACCTTAATCAAAAATATCTCCAGAATGGATATCAACTAAAACGCTAATAGGATATAAATATACAACACATGATAACAATAAGAAAGTCTCTAATTAGGAACAAGAAGATAATAACATCAACAAGGATCATTCGAGCATATGAATACAAACATCATATCTCAATGGTAAATAAAATCATAACCACCTAACCATAGGGAACCCTAAGATCCACCCCACTATGCTGAGGAGATAAATATCAGGCCCCACTCAAATAAATTCAAATGTACAAGGGTACAAAACCACTATACCAACAATAGGCATGAACATGAACATTCTAGAAGCTCACTATCATAGTATACTCTACACACTACCAAAGGCACCAGACACACATAGGAAACCTAAGATGCATATATAGAGAAGTGTCATCACATAGGTCTAACCCTTGATTTACCTTGGTAGCCTCTCTAGACCCTAGTCGCCAAGTGACCATATTCCATATCAATAATCCTCTCATACAAATAGGGAAACTGACTATGCCAAACCTCAATGTCTCCTCTGGATGGGAAAAAATATTCTTGCACTTCATCCTAGAATGTACTAGCACTCAAGACATGGGCGAGGAATACATAACATCTTATTATTTTATTTTAAACCCCATTAATGTATTAAGTTATCACTTATTAAGCTACTTACAATGAGCTACCTTGGCAACCACTTTAGGGCCCTAACCCTAATTGTAAGATACTTCCCTTCTATGCACCTAGATAACCTACCCTAAGCTCATAGATCAAATAACATCATAATGGTAAAAATGATACATAAATCAATCCCTTAATACCACAAGAACATATTGTTCTCAACAACCATATAATCAAAACATACTCCAAGAATGATCAATTATGAACACAACTCTGAAACAAGGTCGGGTAATAAGATAAAAAAGATAACATCTCATAGACATAATGCAACCAAAACCTATATGTAAAAGAAAAAAATTCCCAAGTCTGGTATATCCAACTTATAGCAAATTTAATGCTACCCACGATGACAAATTACATATTCAAGAACACCAATGCAAACACGTCATCAACACTTAATTATTTTCCAAATTATAAATAAATTTATAATTAATTCAACTATAATCTAAGATTAAATAAATTAATTATAATTTTAATCTAATACAAATTATGATCAATTAATATACATTAATTAATTATCCATTAAAATTAATTAAATATACACATTAATATCCAAAATATAAACTTTAGCATACAAAAAATATAAATTTATTTTATTTTTTAAATACAATTTTTTAATTATTATTATTTTTATATTGAAATAGTTTATCAACTAATAATACAAAAACTAATAGGACACCACAAAAAATCTTAAAGTACTAGCACCCAAGATATTGTGTTGTTATCGGTCAATTATACTCCACGGAAGAATGACTTATATATATAGATTACATTTCAGAATATATCATTGTTCAAATATTTACAATACTTATCAAAACCTGAAAGAAATTATTCTGTGCAAACACTATTTTCAGTTTTCTTCCCATCCATCATTGTTATTGATTATATATTTTGTATTGTCCTGGAAGAATCATTGTTACTATTTTTGTATTCTGATTTGTCCCAACCATCATTGTAGTTCTCATTACGGTTATCATTTCCATCTCCATCTTCAACATCTCTGCTTCTATTATTTTCTTTCTCATCATTTGATTGAAGAATTTTGGTGTCTTGGTTCATGTTACTCTTGTCCTCATCAGTACCCTTATCTTGGTTTTCTTCTAGGTATGTTGAGGTTTGGATATCCTTTTTGAATAAAATCATATCTCCTTCCTTGACCAAAGATATGATTCTTTCCCTTGGCACTTCTATAATAGTTTTGACCTATGACACAATATAAAAATGTATGATTTTATAGTTAAACTCAGTAAGGTCTCGCCTTCTATCTTGGAAAATCTCCTCATTTCTCTTCTTCCTGATGATCCATAAAATTTTAGAAGTTAAGGAAAACCATAATTTGTTCATTTTAAGATCAAATTCTTTCACAAAACCAGTAAGTACTTCATTACATGATAGACCATCATTACAATTCCAAGTAATAGGTTGACCAAAAAAAGGGACCAAATTTTCCTGGCAAATTTACACTCAAAAAAAGATGTTCAAAAGACTCTAGATAATTACAGATGGTGCACATAACAATTTGTTTACCACAAGCAAAAAGAAAGGATCCAACATAAATTATTTTAAGAAGTAAAATCCATCTAAAACAAATTTTATGAGGCTTAATAGGTGAATGCCAAAATAAATCAAAGATGAAGTGCCATCTAGTGCTTGGCCAGTAAAAGCCCCAGATTTGATTGATTTTATTAATAATACCCACATCCTCCTTAAGAATATTGTATATTTTTCTGATAGAGAATTCACCCAAGGTTTTACCATTAGACCACTTCAACTGTTCGAGCACTTGACAAGAGTTCAAAATTTTACCAGGGAAAAAACTGCCCACTGCTTTGGAGATAAGAGTATAGGTTTTATTTTGAGATTTAGGAATGTTATACTTAGAACTAATATCTTCCCAAGAACCCAATTGCTTGTCAATCATAATATCTTGAATGAGTTTAATGTCTTTATTATGCCAATTTTTCGTAGAACAACATTAAGTCAAAGCAAGAGGTTTATCCTTAAGGTACATGCCCCACCAAATAGATCTATCTAAGGTAGAAAATGAGGGATTCATACCAACAACATTTATTGAACATTTTAGGGGTTTGACGTGACACCATGCCCTCCATATAGTAGAGAAAACATTGGAACCAAAAACTTTAACATCAAAATCCCCCAACACAATATCTAATAATGGGATATTTTTCTAGTATTTACCCTTTTTAATAGATGAACTGACCACATTGTTTCTGATAAGTACCTTCCAAGGATCATTTCCATTTAGTGCTCTATATAAGGATCCATTTGGTTGCTAAGGAAATCCCTTGTATCTTCAAGTCTCTTAGCCCAAGTCCCCCCATCATTTTAGGAGCACAACACCACTCCCACTTGACACAATGTCTCTTCCTATTACCAAGACCATCTAACCATCAAAACTCTCTAAGGATCCTTTCAAGTTTATTAGAGTGGCAATTAGACAGAAGCTAAGAGGAAGAATAATACACAACATGTGAGGAGAGAAATTTATAAACCACTTGATCCGTGTATGCAAGAGATAACATATGTATTTTTCATTTAAGATGTTTATTCTCTATTTTCTTGTAAATCCAAGCACACATATCTTTGATAGAAAGGTTAATAGAAAATAGAATTCCCAAGTACCTTACAATAGTAGTCAAGGGACTAGACCATTGCTATTCTCTACCTCTTACCCAGTTGGGAGGAGATTCTAACCACCCTAAGAGAGTAGACTTATGAGGAGTAATTGTGGCTCTTTATGCTCGAAAAAATAATTGCAACCTCCTAAGAACATAATCAAAATGATCTTCCTCCAATTCCACAAACAAAGCAGTGTCATCAACAAATTGCTCTATCAGGAGGGCCTATTAGTGCAAGAGAACCTATCAAAACACCTAAGTCCACCTTGGAACCAAATGGAGTTAGTGGATCTAAAGAATCCCTAAAGGTTAATTGGGAGCTTTTGAAGCCTATAATGGAAAATTGTAACAATCAATTTGATTTAAATGTTAAATATCCTAGAAGTCCTGATAAGGACTTAGGACCAAAATAATGTAAGGGTGGCCAAGAGTGCCAAATGAGATCTAAAGTTGGTTGGGATAATTTAATTAGGTCCTAGGAGTGATTTAAGATTAAATCCATGAAGTTAGAAGAGTTAATTTGATGAAATAAGAAATAAAATGAAAGTTAGAAATTTAAATTTTTGAATTCTAATAGCTGTAATACCCCAAAAATGGGCTATAGGTTCATTAACCTCCTATATCTTCAAATAGAATGAAATCGACATCGAAGTCCTAACCTAAGGCACATCTGCACATCATCCAATCTAATTGATTATCTTAAATTCTACATCAGGGAATATTCCTAGCAATATTCCTAATTATCTTAATTATTTTTAATTTAATGATTATTTGGCGATAAATCACATTTATCCTAAAGTTTGATTAATTGAGTATTCTAAATATTTAGTTAATTAGATTTAATTCTACCACTTTATTATTTAATTGAATTTAATCTTATTTATTCCTAAGTATTATTATTTAAATTTGACAATAAATCAAAATTCCTATCATTAATTGATTAAATTCTTATTTAATTGATTAAAGCAAGTTGTCATATTTAATAATGTAATTTTGAATAAAAGTTTGATTTTAATAATTGATTAACCCATAAATCAATTGTTTTAATTTCAAAAATCAGTTAAGTTGAGAATAAATCATTTTATTTATTTATTTATTCATAATTATCTATGTGCACATTCAAAGAGCAGTTAAACTCTAAATCAAAAAATCAATGCAAGTTATTGACTTTTTGGAACTCAACATCCTTTTTGAGTTTAAAGTTTATCTAAACTTCTGATTTGAGTTAAAAAGTTGTTTTTGCATGATTTGCATAATTTTTGAGTTAATTATCTTTTATTTTCCGATAACTCAAAAATCAACCTGAGTTCATCAAGAGTGATTTATGGCTTTTTTTCATGCACCTCCAAAGCCCTAGATTTCTATAAAATCAAGGCTTTAGCTCTTCATTTGGGATCCACAAATTTGCATCCTCATGCTGTCGAATTGGAGACTGAAGAATCATCTTTGCGAATCCAAGCTATTGTGAGAATTTCATTTATTTTGAGCATTGCATATCATTTAGAAATTCATCTTAGATCAATTCATAACATATCAATTTCATTATAGAATAGATTCATATCAGTTTTTCATTCATAATTGAACATAAAATCCAAAAAAATAGATTAATTTGCATCCATTCCATATCTAGATTTTGCATTCAAATCCTTCATTTAGGTGTCATCAAGGTCATTGATCTCGATCCAATCTGAGAATACACACTCGCATCTATTAGAAGGCAGTAAATCGCCTGGTTAGTTTAAGCTTTCAATTCATTGTAGATTTTGTTTTTCGCTAACCTCTAATGTTTTACTGAAGTGTTGTGTCTATAGATCAGGTACAAAATTCACACACACATTTCTGGTGCCCACCGTGGGGCCCTGAAACGGGTTTCCAATTCAATTCTATCATTTTCTATCATCTTTTTCTCATTTTTTGTGCAAAACTGCAATTTTTATTTTTTGTTTGTACAAATTTTGTACGAGTTTTGTCAAAAACTCGTACCAGGAGATACCCACTATCGTACGATAGTTTATTTGATTGAGGATCATACCATCAGAAATCCACTGTCATTTGGAAGCTAAAGTGTCGTATCATCAGACACCCAGTGTCGTACAAGTTTCTAGACTGTCGTATGATTGGTAACCCACTGTCGTATGAGTTTTGACACCAGGTTTCAATTGTCATTTCATTTTTCCAGGCAGTTTATCAAATTTGATTTTTGGATTTGGACTGACAGCTAACATTAACAATTGAGATTCTCTATTTCTGATTGATATTTGCTGATTTGGAGTGGAAAAAGTGCAAGAATTGCTAAAAATAGGTAATAATCTACTAAGCGCTTTGCAAGGAATTCAGGTAATCTTTTTAGTTGATAAAATTTTGATTTGGACTAAAACAAACATCTCACATGTCAGGCTTGTGTGATCTTTTATTGCTTTCATATCACATATTTCATTTGGGCTATAAAAAATGAACATAGTTTACTTTCAGCATCTTTGTTACACATAGCAAATAGGCCCTATGAACACTATTTGTGGATCTTGAGAGAGTGGTTTTCCAGCGAAACTCTTCTCAACGAAGGATCCCTTGTAGGTAGGGAGGATACTTTGAGAGTCTCACGTTCTACTAGATTTGCATGTCCTCAACTTTTGGTTGATACATTCTCTCTCTAGAGAGGTTGATAGATCATGAGGGGTTGAAATCATATATCTTTGTGAGATAATCTTAGTCTTAGCGTGTCAGATTTATCTGTCTGCTTTGTTTGGGTTAAAAGTGAAAAGGCTAGAGGACTATGCTCTACTCCCTTTCTGGGTAGTATCAGAAACTCAGATCCTTGAATCTGGAACCAAGTCTCCATGTGGTATCTATTTGTGAGTCACCTTTAGAGAGGGTTAATCGTAGTGGACATTCCCTTAATTGGGTCAACCACGAGGATGGAACCTCAAGCGGTAATAGCCATTTTCACCGTGGTAGTGACAGCCGCTATATAAATGTCCTTGTGGAAGAAATCTTCACAGGTGTGGTTCATTATTGGGTTGTTAGATCTCCCTAGCAAATCCTGATTGATTAAATTCTCGGGCTATGTCAAAACCCTGGTGCATCGAGATTGGAGTTCACCCCTTTAGATCATAAAAGTTGCAGAGTCAGACCATTACTAAAAACCCTAGAGAGGCCAAATTTTCATTTTCTAGGAATATGTGCATTATTGCAAAACTTTTTGGAACATACACAATTAGCACTCTTAAGGATTAGCGCAATTAAGTCACTTGATTATTCATGCACAAGGTTGCTTTTGCCCTTGTTCATTGTTTTCAAACATGCTTGAAATCACTTGCTTGTTGTTCTGTGTGCTTTTTTATCTATCTAGTTACTAAGAACGAATTGATCCAATACAATTTTCAAATTTGGATAAACAATTTTGTAAACAATTTGAAACTAAAAACCCTAAATTTGCAAAATTTGAAGTGAAATACCTTTCTGGAGTCAAAAGTCATCCTACAGATTCAGGAAGTCGTACGAGTTTTTACATTTGTCGTATGATCCTATACCCATTGTCGTACGAGTTTCCATATTGTCGTCTGGTATATGACCCAGTGTCATATGAGTCTTGCCACCAGTAAAGTCCAAAAAAGTCCAATTCTGCTATCAACTGTCATGCAAGTTTTGCAACATTCATACAAGTTTTGTCAACTATCATTTCATAGCATACCCACTGTCGTATGAGTCTGCAGAAAGTCATTTGGTAAAATTTGAAAAATCATCAGAAAGTGGTCAAAACTGTCAGAGACTCAGCTTTTATAGCCTATTTCCAAAATCTGTCAAACAAATCACTGTGTTAGGAACATAGCAGAAACTAGGAAGAATCCAATCATTTTCCCAAAGTGGCCTCTTGAGTTTGATTTAGCCTTTTGTTTTATCAATTTGAGTCTTGTTCATCTTGTGTCAAAACCTTGTCATAGTTATCAATCTTCAATCAATCTTCAAAATGACTAAGTGTTGCAAGCTTGTGTCCGCTATCTTTTGGGAATCTACCCATACATCCAGGGCACAATATCCTTCACCTAAGTCAAATCCAATCTTCAATCAAACCAATCTTGACAAGGTTGCGTCATTCGATCTTCTTGAATCAATTCATTCTTCAATTGTCTTCATCTTGTTCTTTTTCTTCACCCAAGGTTAATGGTGGAAACTAGAGCTTCCTCACACAAGAAATCTAGAGAGGCATCCCAAACCTTACCATTGTCTACTCCCATGGGTCCAACTCTTGAGAAACTCTACAATTCTGGTCTTTACGAAGACGACGGTCTTGGCAATTTTCAATTGAAATCTAGTTACATACCTCCTCCATCATCTCATGGAGGTCATTAATGAACCCCACCTCAATCTGTTTCAGGGGGTCCCAAAACTCCTACCATGTCTCAAATAGGAGGATCCTAGGGAAATCATTCTCAACATGGTGCAGATCAAGAACCCACACCCTCTGAAATCCTTTGATGTCAAAATGACGATGAATTCAAGAATATGATGAGGCATTTCTTGAAACAAGATAGAGAGGCATACTTTTTACAATTAGCTCAGGAAGGAGCTAAACTTCCTCCCAACTTGAATGTTGAAAATATCATCACACATGAGGAAGACACTCCCATAATGGCTATGATGAAACAAATGCATGCCATGCAAGTCAAACTTAACAAACTTGAAAAGGAAAAGGAACCTAAGGAATTCTCCATGGAAGCTCTATGTCCTTTTCCGTTTGATAAAGACTTGTACATGCCACCCTTTCCTAAGAAGGTGGAAATGTTGAAATATGATAAGTATGATGGAAACTCTAACCCTTAAGATCATGTCAGAGAATTATGTACTCAATCTATGGATTTTATGCATGAACCAACCTATTTGATGTGTCTCTTTCCTCAATCTTTGGGAGGAGCGACCATTCATTGGTTCTCTAGAATGCCTCCTACAATCAAAAATTTTGAGGAGTCAATTAAATTATTCTATCAATAATACTCTTACAACATCCAGCATCCAGTCACTATGATTGACATCTGCAATCTCAAGTAGTATCCAAGAGAACCATTCTTGACATTTCTCAAAGGATGGAGGAAGAAATTCTCTCTATATGCTAGGCCTATTCCAGAGACTGAGAAACTAGAAATCTTCATCAACAACCTTGTTCCAGAAATAAATTACCCATTGCAAATGCAGAATCATACATCTTTTGATAAGATGGTAGATAATGCGATCAAAATTGAAAAAGTACTTGTTAAAAAAGGAGACATCACACTTCAAAAGGACAAGTATGACTCTGGATCTAGTTCTAAAGATAAGAACAAAAGCTGGAACAAGAATAAGGGCATCGTCACTGATGGCGTTGTGGACAATCTTCATGCCCCATCTAAGGCACCAACTTTCAATCTAACCATCGGTACCCAAGCCATCAAAGCTTCAGAACAAAAGGTACCTGAACCATCTCAAAAGCCAAAAAGGTATAAATCTTGGTCCTCTGATAATAAACAAAAGTTCACTCCTCTTGGAGAATCTTTGGAATTAGCTATGAAAACTCTATTGGCTCATAACATCATCTCTTTGTTTGAGATCCAACAATTTGATCCTGATCCTAAACCAAAGTGGTGGAAAGAAATCAAGGAGATTCATCTTCTCAACCTAATGTGGGTGCTAAGGTTAATTATGCTTATTCTGGAAACAATGTTGTTATCAATATGGCTGAACCAAGTCTATTTGAGCATTGCAATGTCATCACGATTGTAAGAAGAGATAGAGACAATCAATCAGCTAATGCAGTTACTCAATCACAAGCTCAGGCACATCAAAATGGACAAATCCCAGATTCATCAAAAATCCCTAAGGTGCCTTTCAATCTATCTCCAGCTTCTAAACATAAGGCTACTTCTAAATCTTCAAATCCTAAATCTAAAGACACAAGGCCTACTTCATACAGTATTGTTCAATAACTCTAGCATACCAATGCAAAAATTTCAATGTTTAAGTTGCTTCAGATATCTCTAGCTCATAGAGGCATTCTAGATAAAGCTTTGCTCAGATCCAATGTTCCTGACAACCTTGATTTAGATAGGTTCCAGACTATGGTTGGTCATCTTATGTCTCCACAGTATATTTCCTTTTCAGAGGAAGATGATAACTCCTTGAGTCATCCGCATAACCAGCCCTTTCACATAGAAGTCTTAATCCAAAACAGTTGTGTCAAATGTGTGTTGATAGATGGGGGCGCTGGTCTAAATATCTGTTCTTATAGCTTGATAACACAATTGGGATATTTTGAAATGGCTATTGATCCTAGAAAGAAAATAACTATCAAGGCATACGATGAAGAAGAGAGATCCTCCAAAGGATCAATTGTCTTGCCTATCAGAACAGGTCATGTCATCAAAGATACTACTTGTCAAGTTCTGGATATACCTTTGTCTTACAACATCCTTCTAGGGAGACCCTGGATACATGAAATGAAAGCTATTCCTTCTACATACCATCAGTGCTTGAAATTTCCTTATGAAGGAGTAGAGGTGACTATTCCAGCAGATGTATCCACCATTTGTAATACATTGAAAGAAAGTGCTGATAAGCTTGTTCCCAATAACAGAGAGTCTTCTACTAAACCATCAGACATTGCTTCAACATCCAAAATGGAAGACATTGCTAAAGAGGTCACAATCAAAGAGAAAGGTATGGGAGAATATACTATTGAGCCAGTATTAGCTTTGGCATCTCTCCCTATCTTGCCTAGGTCTTATGGGAAAACTACAAAACACTCCAAACCAGAGCCCAAAGAACCTCTTGAGGCATATAAGGGAAAATTTGTTGCAGAACAAGTGCCTAAACAAGAATTTGAGGAGGATGAAGCTGTGCTTGCATGGCTCTACAAAGAAGAACCTAAATCTCAATTTGATCTATCATGTGATGCTAAAACATCAAAGGTTCCTTCTAAGTCATATGGTCCAGGGGACAAATTGATTACAAAGATGGGATACATAGGAAAAGGACCTCTAGGACTATGAGGTAAGGGTCTTATATCACCTCTTGACCAAAATGGTCAAGAAAACAAAAATACAACAAGTCTAGGGTGTAAGAAGAAGCCCTTCTATCTTAACAGCAATTCCCCACATGTCATAGAACAAGTCAAACTAGAAGAAGCTCTCCTTGAGAAGGAAGAAACAAAATAATTGGATAGTGATGAATTTGAAGAGCTCATCCCTTATGAGTGCTTACCCAAAGAAATCAAAGATTTCCTTGATGCTGAAGATGATCCCATAAAGAGAATCAATGTAGTAGAAACACAAGAACCTACTATACAACCAAAGATAGTTGCCACATGAGAACTAGCTAATCTCGAAGGTGATCAAATAGAAAATGGAGAAGAAAAGCCTATCACCATAGCTGAACATTTGGAGCATTCTAGTGATTTTGAGATAGATTCCCATGAGTATGAATTTAAATTAGAATCTGAGGGTAACCCTTCTTGGGGCATCCATCTTGACTTTACTCATGTTCTTAGATTCCCTAGAGGTATAGATGAGAAATCGAATGACTATGAATGGGGAGCCATTCTAGAAGAAGATGAGCTTATCATATAGAAACATATCAATGTTATTCACCAATATGTGCCTACACCCAACGTAAATCTAGAGAGAAATAATGAACTTAACGAGTCTGATCCACCGATGCCTGAAGTGGACTCCCACAATGACGTTGAGCCTATTCACAAATTGAATGTCTTAAGTTGTAATATCACCTTTGAACTTGAGCATTGGGTTAGGACCAATGATGAAAAATCCATATCAATGAACAACATAGCCCAATCTTTTCCCGCTTTGACTATCCAAAATCCAGACCTTCTTGACCAAACCTCCACAAATCTGAGCTATGGTATTTATACCTTCCCAAATGGCTATGCCCTTTCTTTCTATCTAAATGCAGTTGAGCCTATGAGGACTTCCATCGGTGAACTGAGTGTCAGCATGACGGAGTCGGACATCAAATATCTTAGTCAGAAAAATAAGAATAAAAAGAAAAAGAAAAAGAGTTCTGAGGGTGAAAACCACTTTGTGGCAGTCTCAGAACCGAAAAAAGTAAAAATAAAAGACATATCCAAAGGTGAAAACCTCTCCGAGACACCTAAGGATGAGATATTTGATGTCTTTCTGAGTCATTTATAGGATAGATCTCCAGTTCTAGTTGAGCCCACTCAATCCATCAACTTGGGAACAACAAAAGAACCTCAATTGATCCATGTGGCACAATCCTTATCAGAAGAAGACAAGAAAAATTTTACAACATTCTTAACAAAGAAAAAGATCAACTTTGCATGGAAATACTTAGATATGCCAGGGTTGGATCCATATCTTACAATGCACCATCTATTTATTGCTCCTGGGGTAAAACCTTTTAAACAAAAATTGAGAAAGATGCATCCTCATGTTGCACTCTTGGTAAAAGAGAGATTAGAGAAGCTCCTAAAAGTTGGATTTATCCGAGTCATTGATTATGCTGAGTGGATCTCTAATATTGTACCTGTTTCAAAACTAGATAAATCAATCAGAGTATGCATAGACTTTAGAGATGTGAATAGAGCATGCCCTAAGGATGATTTTCCACTACCTAACATTGATATGATAGTGGACATGACTGCGGGTTTTGAGATGTATTCCTTGATGGATGGTTTCTCCGATTATAATCAAATAAAAATTGCTCGAGAGGATCAAGAGAAAACTACTTTCACATGTGCATGGGGTACTTTTTGCTGGAATGTTATGCCATTTGGACTTAAAAATGCTGGTGCTACCTATCAAAGAGCCATGACATCTATTTTTCATGACATGATGCATCGAACCATGGAGGATTATGTTGATGATACTCTAGAAAAATCTATGATTAGAGCTAAACATCTAAATGATTTGAGCAAGATACTTGACAGAATGGAAAAATTTAGTCTCGGAGTAAATCCTAAGAAGTGTGCATTTGGTGTTACATTTGGAAAGCTATTAGGATACATAGTTTCCAAGAAGGGCATTGAAGTTGATCTAGTTAAAGTGAAGGCTATAATGAAGATGTAACCTCCCAAGAATATTAGTCAAATGAGAACATTACAAGGGAGAGTTCAATCTATCAGGCACTTCATATCACAGCTTACAGACATATCACAGCCATTTACAAAAACATTGCACAAAGGTGTGACATTTGCATGGAACGAAGAATGTGAGAAAAACTTTAACCATATCAAGAAATATCTGTCAAATCCTCCTATCTTGATGCCTCCTATTCAAGGTAAGCCATTGATCCTATATGTCTCCGCAACAGATACATCACTGGGGGCATTGTTAGCACAACATGATGAGAATAAAAAGGAAAGAGCTATATACTATATCAGTAGAACATTGGTTGCATATGAGAAGAATTATTCAATGATTGAGAAAGCTTGTCTAGCTATGATCTTTGCATCACAGAAACTGAGACATTACATGTTAGCTCATACCACTCGTTTGGTAGCTAAAATCGATCCACTAAAGTACCTACTAAGCAAAGTTGCTCTCACGGGTAGATTGGCCAAATGGGTTATGCTCTTAAGTGAATTTGATATTGAATATGTTGAAAGAAAAGCTATAAAAGGCCAAGTTATTGCCGATCAATTGGCAGATGCACCTATGATTGATAACACACCAATGCACATGGAATTCTCAGATTCCTCTATCATGACGCTTTCTTCTAGAGAATGGCAGTTGTTCTTTGATGGCTCCTATACACAGAATGGATCTGGAGCAAGCATATTATTCATAACTCCTCAAGGATACTCAATCCCAAAAGCATTTAGATTAAAGTTTCCTTGTACAAATAACATTTCTGAATATGAAGCCCTTCTTAATGGCATCAAAATGGCAATTGAGTGGAGACTGATAGAGATACACATTCATGGTGACTCCCAACTTGTTATTCATCAAGTCAATGATGTGTACCATACTAAGGATGAAAAGATCATTCCATACAAGAGAATGGTAGATGATCTAAAGAAATACTTCATATCTATCACATTTGAGCAAATACCTAGAATAGAGAACAGGGTTGCCGATGCAATGGCAACGCTATCTACTTTATTGCAGCAACCTGAACATGAGCTACACTATGAGTTCTTGGTGGAAGTACTATCTTATCCTGCATATGACTCACCCAAAACCCAAATGATCTACACTATTGTGGGTCATGATTCATCCCGATACAAAAACCTTTTCTCCTATCTCCAAGACCAAATCATTCCTGATAACTTCAATTGCCATGAGAAGAGATACCAAATCCGTAACACCTCTCGATATGTTATCATTGGTAACGATCTATACAAATGAGGTCTAGATGGTACGCTACTTAGATGTTTAGAATGGGAAGAGTCTCAACATGCATTAGAGGCAGTCCATGAAGGTATTTGTGGGTCACACTTGAATGGTTTAACACTAGCTCGAAAACTTATTAGGGCAGGGTACTACTGGCCAGAAATGGAGAAAGATGCAATCAAGTTTGCTAAGAGTTGTCAAAAGTGCCAAGTACATGGTAACTTAATTCATGCTCTAGGGAAAGATCTAATTCCTTTTACTACACAATGGCCTTTTCACCAATGGGCGTTTGATCTTATAGGAGCTATACATCCTCATTCTTCTAATGGACATACCCATATAATCATAGCTACAGATTATTTCACAAAATGGGTAGAAGCAGTTCCCTTAACACAAGCAATTGGGAAACAAATATCTATGTTCATATTGAACTATATCATATGCAGATATTGGATCCCTCATTCCATAGTCACAGATAATGGTGGACAATTTAAGAACAAAGACCTAGATGGTCTATGTGACGAATTCAAGATTACACAACATTGGTCTTCTATCTACTATCCTCAAGGGAATGGACAAGCATAGGCTTCAAACAAGAATATATTGAAGATCTTGCATCGTACAGTTAATAAAATAGGAAGAGACTAGCATCTCATGATCAATCTAGCTCTCTGGGCCTATCGAACAAGCATCAGAACACCAATAGGGGCTACACCATTCGCTTTAGTTTATGGGTCTGAAGCGGTACTACCTATTGAGGTTGAAATCCCATTACTAAGAATCAGATTGCATGGTCTAGTAACTGATGATGACTACAGAGTGTCTAGGTTGCAAGAACTTGAATTACTAGATGAGTGCAGACAAGCAGTGTATGATCATCTTAGAGTATATTAGAAGAGAATGTCTAGAGGCTACAACAAGAAAGTCAGACACCGAGAATTTCAGGTTGGCGATCTAGTCTTGAGAGAGAATCCTAAAAATCAATCACATAGAGAGTGCAAGGGGAAGTTTGAACCCAACTGGCTAGGTCCCTTTGTAATCACTACTACTTTTGGCTCTGGTGCCTATCAACTCTCAACGACTGAAGGAGAACAGCTCCGAGAACCAATCAACGTTCTCCATCTAAAGAAATTCTATGCCTAAGGCATTCAGTGTGTGGTAAAATGTCCTGAAAAAATCTTTAAAATTGGAAAAAGTCCTGAAAAAAATGAACATCTTGGTGAAAACCTAACAATAGGCGCCTTGATGATTCACAAAATATATATATATATATATATCAAAAGGACAAAAAAATTGAAAAAATGAAAAAAGAAAAAAAATGAGAAAAAGAAAAAGTGCCTTAGTGAAAACCTGGAAACAGGCGCCTTGGTAGCAAAAATAGAATCTCTGCCAAGATGGTGAAAACCTGGCAAACGTGTGCCACTTGTTCCAAAATGCTCCATCTATTAGCGCAATCTTGGTCTTTCCCAGCTTTCAGTCTTGCTTTAGTTTGTACATATCTCTTGGTTTGTTTTAGCATTTCCAGTTTTCAATAAGTTGGTCCGTACACCAATCAGCTCAAGCGTCTGTATCCTATCAATGCTTAACACTTGGGGGCAATCAATGTCATATCCTATGGTCTCCAATATCCCTCAAATGAGTCATGTCTAGTCAGAGTCCTTTGAGTCAATTAGTTTGTCTCATCTCCAGAAAGGATTTTGCATCAACAACAATAATCGAACATCGAAATAAACTGAAAATAATCTGTGCTTTTTACATGCTTTTATCTCCTTGTATGCTTACTGATTCGCATTGAGATTTTTTCATATTGTGTCCCTTAAAGCTCTTCGATGATGTCCTTTATAAGATTTAGAGAGTGATGACTGGGGGCATAATCTTTTCTCTGTCTTCTGCTTGTATGTGAAAATCTAACAACTTTGGAAATTTTGGATTGAAATGGTGTCCGACTGTAAGAGCCTCTATCTCAAATTGGATGGCCATGCATACCTCGACCATTGATACCCAAAAAATTTAGGGAAGTTTGATCTAGCTATTTTTTTTTTGAGTGAGTTATTTCTCCTACTATGAAACGCGATCTTGCCTAAGCAGGTGAACGATAAAAGGTCACTACGGGTAATTCACACTGGATTTAGAATGATCTCTTGACTATTTGATGTGTTTGTTCTACAAGGTGTATTCTGGTCATCAAGATGTTTATGTTTTGATGCTTATACAAATTGCTATATCAAAATGGACATGATATTCAGGTCATCCTGGCATTTGTGCCTTGGTGCTTATATCTAATTTGACATTCCAAAAACAAAATCAATATTCATATATCCATGGTTGTTTGACTAGTGGATGTTGTATTAGTTCTTGAGCGTTAAAAATTGCTATTCATGTCTATGGTTTCATGGCTAGTGGGCATTGTATTGATTTATCCAGTTACCTAAAATTTCAATGATGATAACGACTAACACATGATTAGTGACTAGGTCCTAGGTCTTAGGTTGCATATCATTATGCATGTTTCTTTGCATTTTGCATATTTGCATGATCTCACAATGTTTGGATAAAACTTCAATGCTTAAATGATTCTTCAATCACATCTTTGAATCTAACAAGAGTTGAATCTTACACGAAGGTCCATCTAATGAAATAGCAAGTAGAATCCTTTTTCTGAATCAAAATTGAAATATGAGATCATTTATATTATTAATTGCTTGCATAATCGACCTTCAATCATCACAGAAATCTAAAATTCAACTTAACTGATTATCTTACATCAAACCATCAATATTTCAACTTGGTCAACTATGGTCAACTATGGTCAACTCATGGTTTAACCTAGTCAAACTTGGTCTCCAGGACCTCTAAATGATGCAGAACACGTTCTCGAATGTGCACAACCACTTCTCAAATCAATTAACATGCTTCTAAAACATTCAACACTGACTTCTCTTGTCAGATTTCAATTTTAATCCCGAAGGGGGCATGATATTGCACATCATTCAAGTCTGTAAATCTAATTTTATCTATTAATCTTTCCTCAGTAATTAAGACAACAACCACGTCTAGTCGCTGACTCATCAAAAGACCTCATCGCTTGGGGAAAATCTATCATTGCTTGGGGCATATCAGATTCATCGAGATCCATATCAATCTGGTATTCTCCTAATCTTGTAAACTGTATCAGCTTTTCACAACCATCGGCTCATCAGTGTTCTTTCCTTGGTTCTTCAGTAACTAAAGGGTTCAAATGTGATACCAATGTGATTCTTCTAAGACAATCAGGTCTGGAATCGGTCACTCACTTCTTCGCAATCATAAGGTTTGGGATCAGGTGTTTTGACACTTTTACTTCATTGGTTCATCGTTGCTATAGTGAACATTATCTTTGGTCATTTAGAACCTAACATCATCATATCTTTCAATCAGTTTCTGTCTCGAAATCGGTTCACTTTTCAAATCAGTTTCATATCAAACACAGACTATCTTTGAACCACTGCGCTTTGCACAATAATTCAAAGAGGGGCAAAATGTAATACCCCAAAAATGGGCTATACGTTCATTAACCTCGTATATCTTCAAATAGAATGAAATCGACATCGAAGTCCTAACCTAAGGCACATCTGCACATCATCGAATCTAATTGATTATCTTAAATTTTGCATTAGGGAATATTCCTAGCAATATTCCTAATTATCTTAATTATTTTTAATTTAATGATTATTTGGCGATAAATCACATTTATCCTAAAGTTTGATTAATTGAATATTCTAAATATTTAGTTAATTAGATTTAATTCCGCCACTTAATTATTTAATTGAATTTAATCTTATTTATTCCTAAGTATTATTATTTAAATTTGACAATAAATCAAAATTCCTATCATTAATTGATTAAATTCTTATTTAATTGATTAAAGCAAGTTGTCATATTTAATAATGTAATTTTGAATAAAAGTTTGATTTTAATAATTGATTAACCCATAAATCAATTGTTTTAATTTCAAAAATCAGTTAAGTTGAGAATAAATCATTTTATTTATTTATTAATTCATAATTATCCATGTGCACATTCAAAGAGCAGTTAAACTCTAAATCAAAAAATCAATGCAAGTTATTGACTTTTTGGAACTCAACATCCTTTCTGAGTTTAAAGTTGATCTAAACTTCTGATTTGAGTTAAAAAGCTATTTTTGCATGATTTGCATAATTTTTGTGAGTTAATTATCTTTTATTTTTTGATAACTCAAAAATCAACCTGAGTTCATCAAGAGTGATTTATGGCTTTTTTTCATGCACCTCCAAAGCCCTGGATTTCTATAAAATCAAGGCTTCAGCTCTTCATTTGGGATCCACGAATTTGCATCGTCACGTTGTCAAATTGGAGACTGAAGAATCATCTTTGCGAATCCAAGTTGTTGTGAGAATTTCATTTATTTTGAGCATTGCATATCATTTAGAAATTCATCTTAGATCAATTCATATCATTGTTAGATCAATTCATAGCATATCAATTTCATTATAGAATAGATTCATATCAGTTTTTCATTCATAATTGCACAAAAAATCCAAAAAAATAGATTAATTTGCATCCATTCCATATCTAGATTTTGCATTCAAATCCTTCATTTAGGTGTCGTCAAGGTCACTAATCTCGGTCCAATCTGAGAATACACACTCGCATCTATTAGAAGGCAGTAAATCGCCTGGTTAGTTTAAGCTTTCAATTCATTGCAGATTTTGTTTTTCACTAACCTCTAATCTTTTACTGAAGTGTTGTGTTTACAGATCAGGTACAAAATTCACACACACAATAGCTAGGATAGTTTTAGAGGGAAAAGTGTTTTAGTTTTTTTTAGGCTTAAATAGCTCATCCAACCGATCAAATGTGGTTGGGGAAGTTATTAGGAGTTCATATAATGTTGGAGAATCTATTGTACAATAGAGACAAGGAGTGTGTGTACGAACTATTTCAGAAATGCAATGAAATCTCAAAATTTTAGTCATTTCCTTATGGTATTTGCATGATTTAAGTTTCTATATGTTAGACCATTATTTCCAATGCAGTAGGGATATTAATATCATCATTGTAAACCCTTTTGAATTCTTTGAAGGACCATTTGTCTCAGATTTCTATCCTTTGTATTGACTAATTACATTTTTGTTAGTGTTTTTCAATAACAGTTTGACAAAACTCAAATGCGAGGGCATCAGTCCATGAATTTTTCACTGATTCTCATGGAATGATGTGTATTTAACTTTTATATTAATATCCTAACATGATACACTATAGAGACATTGATTTGATAGGGTGATCACCAAGTTTGAGGACGAAAACTTGAAGGAAATGATTGGTTTGGGAGCAACAACCATTAATCTAGTTGAAGGAGATATATGTTTTATGACTTGGATAGTCTTAATATGGTGTATGTATAGTGAGTAAACCTTTGTTTAAGGGTAAAAGAATAATAAGTTGTCACCTTTTTATAAAGGAAAAGGCTAACAAAATCAAAGTTGTTCAACTTCAATATTACAAAAATGATATTTATGTTTGGAATTTGAAGATGATGTAAACTAATTATATGTGTTAAAATGGATAAAGTTTATGATTAATATTTTTAATAATTTTTTTGAACAAGAATTGATATGTTTTTTTATTTTTTAAAGATGATTTTTTATTGGCTGAAAAAATGCTAAAAAATAGGGGTGTAGTTCCCACCAAAAACTTATACGTAAATAAACATTTTTTCCCCTAATTTCAAAATATGTTATAGATGATGTATATGGTTAGTGCATGAAGAAATAAAAATTGGTTTGTGAACTATATTTTCTCTTTTATAATAATTCAAATTCCAACTCACCCGAAATCAACAATTTTCATCTCCCACCATATTTTTCATAACAAATCTATCACAATCAAAAAAAGAAATATATATTCTTGAAGATGACTCTCTCCTCTAGTGCACCATATATTTTTCAAATTTATTTAATACAATTTACTATTTTTTTCTTTCTCTAAATCAATATCTCCTTGACTGTTAAAATATGTACTTGCAATATTTTTTAAAATTACAATAGAGCATGTTTAATTAAAACACTATATAAAATCTCTATGAGGATATTCTTGACTCTAATCTCTACAAAAGGGCATTTTTGTATTTTAAAAAAAAATATCACTAAAAATATTAGGAGTTATTGAAATACCACTTTTTTGAAATAATTTTATTTGTATGGTAATTGGGCCCAAAGTGGCATAAAACATGCATTTAATAGACATTTTAAATTGCAAATGTTAAAGCACTTATATAACTTAACTAGAATGAATCTAGCTAGACCATATATTTGACCAAAATTAATTTATAGTTAGAAATACTAAAATTCAACTATGTTAATAAGTTAGCCTAAAAGGTGACACCTGATTGTGCTTTTACCCTTAAGCATAGAAGTTCTTGGAGAGGATACATTGAGGAAGCCCTAGCCTTAAGGGCTTGTTGGAGACCAATTTGGGGGTTTCTTATTTACAGGGGTTTGAGGACCAAATTAAGTCAATTTTTCTTGGTTTTGATTCATTACATGAGATTGTTGAAATTCTAGGGGTTGGGGAGTCAGTCTAACCCACACTTGCTTTGTAAATTGACCATATTTTGTGCTAGGAACATAACATAGTCTGAAGGTCCTTATTGATTGTCCAAAATAACCTATGTCTGGATTTGGATATGTTCTAGTATGGTGAAAAGGGTATCAAGAAATATAATAAGTTTTCCTAATGCTTTGGAGAGTTTCAAAGTTATTTGCACTTTACTGTCGCTGGTGACCTACTAGAAGGGTAATTAGGCCTAGTAGGCAATTTAAGGAAATTGGGAGTTGGGTGTTGTGTAAGAGCCCAAAATTGATTGAATCCTACTAAATCCATCTTGTTTAGACCTTTGACAACAACCTTTGGCATTTGGAAGGTCTTGGAGTTGTTTGTAACATATTAGTTATTTGGGAGTCTTTGGGGCTAGTAGGCTTGGAGTGCCTAAACCTCTCAAACCATAATCATTCTTGAGAACTTTACCACCACTCTGCTACACACTCCACATCACCTATCTCCTTGGCTTTTAAAATATATGAAAGAGCATCAACAACAACTACAAATAGTGCAGGTGCAAGAGGGCACCCTTACCTAATAAACCTTCCAAGAGGGATAGGTTCTGAGTATTCACCATTAACTTCAATTACAGTTGAGGAATATTTAAAGAGAATACTGATCCATTTGCATAAATACTCTGGAAACCCAACTTCCTCTAGCATTTTAAGAAAAAATTGACATTCAATTCTATCATAGGCCTTTTCAAAGTCAAGTAACATCATAGCTACATTTGTTCCTCCATCTTTATCCAATGCATAGAAATAAGTTACACTTCTAATTATATATATATATATATATATATATATATATATATATATATATATATATATATATATATATATATATATATATATATATATATATATATATATATATATATATATATATATATATATATATATATATATATATATATATATATATATATATATATATATATATATATATATATATAATTAGAAATAACCACTTTTAATTTATATATATATATATATATATATATATATATATATATATATATATATATATATATATATATATATATATATATATATATATATATATATAAATTAAAAATATTTATTTCTATGCATCAGTCTTTAAAAAATAATTAGAAATAAACACTTTTAATTATATACACATCTACACACACACACACACACACACACACACACATATACATACATACATACATATACATAGATACATATATATATATATATATATATATATATATATATATATATATATATATATATATATACACACACACACATACATGTATGTATGTATATATGTGTGTGTATCTATGTATATATGTATATACATACATATGTATATATGTATATGTATATAAGACACTATTGTATAGAAAGAAACACTTTTAAGTTTTAATTTTCTTATTTTTAAAATAATTAATCCGGAACAGGAAGCTCAAGGGCTCTATATCAGTAGTAAAAGAACCACCTGCAGCAGAAGCATTGGCCCTTTCTATAGTAGGCAACAGATGCTTCAATAGGTTTAAAAAGAAACATTCATGCATTTATTTTACATGTCTATGTACTTTTAAAACATGCAAGTATAAATACAGTTATTTTCTATGTATATGTACAAGCAAGTATATAATTATATTAATTTAACATTTTAATCAAAGGGAGAAATACAATAATTTTGAGGAAACCCTAATTGGAAAAGAAAACACATGCAAATACTTCAAAGAAAAATTATTTTCTTTAATTATTTCAACACCATAGAATGTCAAATTTGGAAACTTGATTAAAGAATAAATTTTTAAGAGAACCTCTATTAATATTTTTTTCCAAAAATCCCTCTAATCAAACATAATCTCCCAAAATATATTTTTCAAAACCATTCAACGAATACACACGAATTCTATGCAGACACAAAGAAGACATAGATTCTAATGGAAAACTTCAAAGGTTTAACAAACCCTACCTTGAATCAACAAATAGAAAATGAAGATGATGAAGACCAAATCCAACTCCAAAAACTCCAAAGCTTTAGACAAATTATTTAACCCCAAAAATTTATCAGAGAGACTCTTTTATCCTGATTGAATAATCCTAAAATGACCTCCCAGATATATAATATAGAAAACCTACAAAACTAGGGTTTTTGAAAAGTGCAACCCTAATTAGGAATAGAACTCAACTTTACAAATAATAAAATCAATTTAATTTAATTTTCAACTTCACTAAAGTTTGCACAACTGAACTCTTAATTTCTGTTCAACTTTGATTTTATCAATTACTTATGCATTCAAATGCATGATTTAACTTTTAATTAAATTTAAATAAATAACTGAAGCATGATTTTCAAACAAGAAACTTTGAAATTGAAAGTAAATGTTAAAGTAACTCATTCCTCAGTTGTACATAAAATATGAATTTTTGATTTAATATTAACTAAATCTTTAATTACTATTTTTATATACTTATAATTAAGTCATTTAAGAAATAAATGTATTTAATTAATACTTATTAATTAAAAATTTATATAAATTAATATTTTAACATTTAAAAGGTATGATTATTTAATCTTAATAATTAACCTTAATTAATCCCTTTTTACCAATCACATGACGAAAAGCAACAATGACCTATAAGAATGTGTGCATACCGAAAAACCAACTTAAACCAGAAGCAACATTCAGAAACATACTCAAATAGGGTTCCCGAATTCACATCACCTTGATGGATTCATATATGGTAGTCAATGGGATACTTGTCCTCTCCTAGGAAAATATGTAGGTCTAGGATAAGATTTTTGGCCTGAATGTAACCTCCCCTCTTTTACCATTGAGATATGTGTAAGGGCGCACTCACTCCTTCCAATTCAAGGAAGATGATGCCTGGTACCTACAAATCTGCATCACAAATCTGAACATGTACATAGATATATAAAAAATAGGCACGCAACAAAGGAGAAGTTTGGAAATTTAGAAAGCGACATGAGGAATTCTGTAAGCTGACAAAGACATTTTTTTACCGGGCATTATTCTCATTAGCAGTTAATATAGATTAGAAAGTTTGATCTATTCTAGAATGTTGCGACATAGATTAAATAAAATGAAAAAAACTATATTCTTATTTTTTATAGGATTGAATATTTTCCTTTTAGCGGCATATGTATGTGTTACATTTTAAATTATTAATTTCTCTGATACCACATCTAAGGATCGATACTATCTCACAAGAGACACATAAGCACAAAAATGGAAAACTTGAAAAAGTCAAAATCATAATCAAAGTCTTCAAACATTAAGATATTCCACATAATCTAACCCATTTGCAACTAAATTAGAAAATATAATATTTTGATTATACATCCTCCAATAACATCTAAGTACAAAATTTGGAAAATGATCACAATGTCGAGAGTACATGATAATCCAAATAAGAACAAGATAAAATAGATACATCTAAGATGTCGACCATCCTGTCATGCATCATATAACATAGGTAGACAAAAACAAAAGGTACATGAAAAAAAGGTTAAAATGGTACAAGGTATCATCATATGCCAACAGACTATCCATCGTCCATCTACATGCTCTGGTCTCCTATGCCATCAAACATTTTTCCATCTGCAAATCTCGAGACAAAAATGTGATCTAGGGGATTTTTCTGCTCAAACACAAAGTGGTTAGCTCCCCTAGGGCTCATCTTGAAATGAAGAGAACATCGACTCTGCATGAGTAACCTAGAAACTTGGCATTGATAGATCAAAAGAAATCTAGTGCAAGTTGTGAACTAACTACTTTTCTCATGCATAAAATTAGAACCAACACAGATATGGCAGAGAGAAAGAATATAGTAACCAACACATTATGCTATGGAAACATATATTGATTATGATTTTGACTTTTATATTTTTGTGTTTATGTGTCTCTTGTGAGATAGAATCGATCCTTACTTTAAAGGGAAAATGTACTAACAACTTTATTGAAGCTCTTTCCATTCTTTATATTGGAAAGAGGTTGTGCCCTAGACATGGGAAAGATCATATATGAATTAGGTTCACAAATAGTGATAGATATGCCAAATACGAGGTAACTGGATGGAGCGATTTAACTAATGGTTAGAAAGATTCTTAGTCTTCGTAGTTCTTTAGACTCCATTTTATTTTGTCACATTTGTCGAGAGTGGAACAAGGTTGTAGATTGCTTAGCCAAATGAGCTTATGGGTAGATGTGAACGTGGTATATTGGGGACCAAGGATAATTTTCTATGAAGTGTTCTTGACTGTTAGAAGACTTAATTATGGAGGACATGAGGCCTTGGAGAGTTTTGTTTGGATGGATGTTTTCTTGTCTAGATTGTGGCCCTTTGTTGGGCCTGTTGGTATATTGTCTTTGTACTCTATCATTTTTATTGATTACTTTTTATCCCTCTTTTTTCTAAAAAAAAAGAAAAAAAGAAATAGAAAGAATACTAATATGTAAATATTAAGATAAATAAATAAATTACATAAAATAAAAATGATAAGTAAATGAATTTTAAAAAAATAATTAATATTTTTTATGGGTAAAATTATAATTCATATTAAAAATTAATATCAAAGATAAATTAATTAAATAGAACAAAGAATATAATTAAATACTTGCAAAACATCTATTTAAAGGTTGTATTATATCAAATATAGAATAGAATTTTTCATTGTTAGTACTTCACAAATATTTATATGCAAAGAAAAATGTTAATACAAATGAAATGGTTATTTCTATGTAATTAAATGTTTAAGAAATGTTAGAATAATTCAATTTTGAAGATAATAGAGGAACAAATCAATGAAATATTGGAATTCTTCAAAATTATAGAGTGATAATTTTTTAATTAAAATGTTTAATACATTTTACTTATAATAAGATAAAATGAACTTGAGTCTTTAATTTGAGTTAATAATCCAAAAGCATAAGATAACAACTAAGTTGTTTATGGGTCTTATCTCTCATGTCAAATTTCACTAATAATAAGATAATCTAAGAAGAATGGTTCAAAATACATTATTATTCAAATAAAATACTAGACAATCATTAAATAAACATTGTTCACAAAATTATATTTGTCTCATAAAGCTTATTTTTAATTAAAGACAACAATTTGTAAATATATTAAATGTTGATTGTTTAAAAAATTATATTCATGTTTTATTTGGTGTAGAAATTAAAGTTTATTATATAACTTCATTTAAATTTTAAATTATTAATTAATTTCATTTAACAAAATAATTATAACAGACTCTATGCTAAGTTAAAAAAAAATTATTATCCAAATAAAATATAATCTAGATAATGATTTTACTAATTTATTATTAATTTTGATTTATAAATAAGTATAATAAATTATTATTTCAAAATATATAAATAAATAAATAATACATAAATAATAAGATATTTAAATAATATTAATTGATAGGAGAGATTTGACCCATTAATTTATTTACCTTGAAACGACAAGCTTTTGGCAATTTTGAACCATCTTTTTAACATTACCTATTAAGACTGTAGCGAAACACATTCATCGAAAATAATTTCCATCCAAAACAAAGTTTATGTTATGAATCTTCCTAAATAAACTCGTTCATCTACATTAACTTTTTGAAACGATATTTATATATGTTTTATTTTATCCTAGACCAAAGTCCTTCATATTTAGGCATTATTTAAATGACTAGTTTCATAATGATTGGACATAATATTTTGTATGTATATTAAATCTATTAAAAAATATATAAAGTTTTTATATTTACTATATTTATAGTTGATTCTTTAATATTGACTAAGTAACAATCTAAAAGGACAACTACTAAGTCATATATAGGTCTTATATTTTAATTCAAATCCCACTAGTAATTATAATAATCTATGAAGAATGGTTCAAAATACATTATTATCCAAATAAAATAATAGAAGAATCATTGTTTAATAATTATTCATGAAGTTATATGAGTCTCTTAATATTTATTTTTTAATTTACAAACATTGAAGACAACATTTTACAAATGTTATATATTCCATTTTATTGTGCATAGAGCTTTCATGTTTACTAAATTTATAGTTGTTAATTTTAAATTAATAATCTAAAAGCATAGGACAATAACTAAGTTGTTTTTTTTATCGGTAAAGGCTAAAGCCATAATTATATTTATATATATGTAATATATAGCCTACATAAAGATTTTATAACAGTACAAATATGATCTTATAAAATGGTGCAACAAATATGGAGCTACAATGCTCAACACCCTTACAAAAAAACTATCTAGTTCAATTTAAAACAAGCCAAATGCTAGATACAGCCATTAATAATTCCATTAAAACAAAAAAGATGCAAGAACCTGGAAGCACACTTGCTCCATGGCTAATCCGATGGAGAAGAGGAATCTTGTTCTGAGCTTTCTGAAGCTTCAACTTCCTCCTCCCATGAAGAAGTTAAGTCTCCTTGATCCATATTGTCCTCTGCATCATTTTCCTCGTCCATGTCATCTTCATCTTCAATATCATCCCCAACACCCTCTTCCTTTTCTTCATCATCAAAGTCTTCCTCACTCGCAGCCCTTGAAGAGGCACTGGAATCATCTGTCTTCTCATCCTCCATCTCAGAAGAATTTGATCTGCCCAAGCCGTCCATCTTTTGCTTGAATCTATATCTAACAACCCATTCCACTTCATCATCCAAATCATCACCATAGATGGAATCCAAGCCTTCTTCAATCCCTAAGAATTTGGAGAGAAACTTCATGGCTTTTTTCATCCCTGCTAGTCTCAGCTCTTGTTGTTCCCACTCCCATCCCCACAGGATGAAGAATTGTCGCGGTGGGCCTCCATAGAAGTTGCAGCAAGGAGCATTGCCAAACCCAAGGAAGGATGAACCTGCCATCATAGTAATGGGAAGATCCCATGGGAAATAGATACATAGATTGGCATCTATCCCAACTAGATTGTTATGAAGCCCGCCTAGAAAGTTTCCATAGAAGAGTCAGGAACAGATTTATTCCATATGGTTCTTATGAGCACCAGCAACTAGTATGCTAGCCAAAAAGCTTGAGCATATATCTGAATTAACTCTATACCTGTGATTTGTAAGCAAAAAGTTTGTTCCCAAGACTTCCTTTACTGCATGAAGAACAACCCTATGGTGGTAGATGCAAACTTCTTTGAGTCTTTCATTATTAATCAGGGAGTCGAAGGCTATTTGATCAATCTTGGCTATCAACTTGATGGGGGTGTCCATTGCAGAAGAGAGTGAAAGCTTGAGAAAACTAGGTTGAAAGTGACAAAGAGAAATCCATCTCTCAATGAGAAAAATGACAAGGTAAGAGACTGAATCCCACTGAAAATAATGATGCAACCTGAAATGATTTCATCACAATCGAACCCACTGCCTTCCCCATACCACCATCATTGCCTAAAAATGCATTAAATCTATTCTCTGTGAAAAGACCACTGGAATTCCAAATAGATGGCTAAAAATGGCTACGAAGGAATTTGCTAGAGAGATATTTTGGAAAAGAGCACAATAGCTAAAAGAGATTTAGAGGTTGTTCTAAAATAGCAATTGCATGTGGAGTTTGATTTTAAACTGTGGGCATCTTAAAGTTTTCAATTTGACAGGACCATTAATATCCTGCCAGAGATCTACTGCCCGAAATCCACTGAAGATTGATCCTAATAGCTGGAGGGGGTATTACGCCACCTCATGTACTTTAATGAATAACTTGCACTACAAGGATTGTCCAAAAAATTTCCTCAGTTCTGAAGAGATGTCAGTCGGAATGAGGAGAACAAGAGAGGTGATTTAACCTTGGGCAATTTGAAAAGGCATATCTGCAAGTCTTGGGATTACTGCCAATGAAGATTTTGAAGACCATTGCAAGGAGAAATTGACACAATGGATTTAAATGAGGATGGACTAAACATCTGGAGAAATTAATTTGATATGAGTACCGCCAGCAGGTGCACTTGCTAATTCATCCGCTTTGAAATTTCCCTCGTGGTAAATGTGGTTAGCCATTGCAGATTCAAATTTGGAAATAAGATTTAAAATAATTTCCAAAGATGCTTGTAACTTCCAATTGGATATAGTCCCTGATTTGATTGCATTTATCACAATCATTGAGTCTCCCTCAATTTCCAGTTTGTTTAATCTTAATTCCTTAGCTAGCACTAAACCATGAAGTAAAGCTTTAATTTCTACCACATTATTTGTGTCTGGTTCCAAAGGAATAGCTATTTGTGCTAGCATCTTACCATCTGAAGAATGAATAATACAGCTTGCACCTGAAGGACCTGGATTGTCTTTCGAAGCACCATCAAAATTGAGCTTGAACCAACCCAAGGAAGGAGATTTCCAAACACAAGACATTCTTTGAAAGTGGCTAGCTTTACATCCCCTGCCAATGTTGATCGGTGTTTTGAGACCATGAGAACATTTAATCATCTGATCATCCCAGCTAGTGTAAAACTTTTGTTTAGCAGATTGATATTGAATCTGAGAATTCATGAGTTCCACTATTGCTGCCTCAATTTTATTTAAAACATACTCAATTTCCATAAATTTTTCTTGGAAGAGCCTCTTGTTTCTCTCTTTCCAAATTTCCCATATTACAATGGATGGAGAGATGATCCATAGATTACCACATAGACTTTCTCCATAAAGTGAGGGCCAAGATAGTAGATGAGATTGAATATCTTGGAAATGAGTAGAATACCAATTCAATTTTGAACATAACCAATCCCAGCATTTGTTGGCAAAGGGGCATGTTAGCAACAAGTGATTGTAGTCCTCTTCGTGGTTGTGGCAAAGAGAGCATCTTGATGGACCAAAGTATCCCATTTTTATAAATCTTTCTGCCGTCAAGATTCTACCTTGAGATGCTACCCACATGAAGACTCCAGCTTTCAAGAGACACATCTTGTTCCAACATAATTGAGTCAGAATTGTGACTGATTTTTGAAGAGGTCTAGACATGAATTTGTATCCATCCTTCACATTGTAAATACCATTTTTAGATCCATTCCATATGATTTCGTCCCTCCCATGTTTGAGGAAAAAGGATCTGCCTAGCAGAATTTCTTTTAAAAAATTTAGATCTCGAGGATCTGCCCTTAAGCTTGAGAAGTCCTTCCAATTCCAAGAGCCATCAACTACGGAAGAGGGAGAGGAGGTGATGTAATCTTTGAGAAAAGGCCCCCAAGCCATCTAACATAACTGGATAATTTGATTCAGGCCTGGAAATGATTGAATAATTGGATAACCTCCCCAAGAGTCATCCCAAAATCAGCTAAGTTACCTTCTCTAATGTTCCAAGAAAGATTTGAGTCCACTATATGTCTTGATTTGGAGATAAAATTCCATATCCTGGAACCTTTGGGAAAATATTTGATGTGGAATATCTCTGAAACTGATCCATTGCCCAAATATTTACCTCTAAGAATTCTGACCCACTTGTAATCCTAATTTTTCACCAATTTCCAATAAAGTTTAGCCCCTAAAGCTAGATTCTGCCACATGTGATTTTTGATCCCTGTACCTCCTACAAATATAGGTTTGCAAATATTCTCCCAAGAGATGAGTTTGAATTTTCTATTCTAATCTGAGCCTTTCCAAAAGAAATCCCTAAGCTTTTTCACTATGTCCATATAACCACTCGAAGATAGAGAGATGCATGACATAAGATAGATGGGAATGGCTGCTAATTTTGCTTTGATCATGACAATTTTGCCTGCCCATGAGAGCCATTTAGATTTCCAATTGACCATTTTATGATCCATTCTTTCATTGATGGGATTCCAAACCCCTATTGTTCTAAGGGTTTTATCTATGGGAATCCCCAAATAGGAGCAAGGAAGAGAGGCCACTTTGAATGCTAGAATAGATTCGATTTTTAGTTGGATTCTCTTTTTTGTATGGAAGAAGAAAATGACTGGTTTATCCTTGTTTACTACCTAACCTGAAGCTTGAGCATATTTTTGAAGAATTGCCTTGAATTGAATGGCTTCCCTGACCGAACCAAATCCAAAAAGAAGAGCATCATCTGCAAATTGTTGGTGAGTGATAGAGATTACTGAAGAAGTGCCTTCAATCCCTTTAATGCAACCTTGAGATTGGAAGTTAATTATGCTGCAGCCCAAAGCTTCTGCCATGATGATATATAGAAAAGGGGAGAGGGGATCACCTTGTTTGATACCATTCAAGCCTTCAAAGAAGCCTTGAGGAGTGTCATTTACCAAAATAGAATATTTTAGAGAAGATATACAATAAAAATCAAGTTTGTCTAGGCTTTGGAGAATCCAAAACATTCCATACATTTGGATAGAAATCTCCAATTTACTTTATCATATTCTTTTTTAATATCTAACTTGATAATCATACTGGACTGTTTGTTGTGTTGAATGGAATGAATAGCTTCTTGTGCAATAATGATGCCATAAAAAATAGATCTACCAGGAACAAAGCCAGTTTGTTCTTCCCCAATGATTTTGCCTAAGACTAGTTTTAATCTATTTGCTAAAGATTTTGATAAGACTTTAAAAATGGTGTTACATAAAGCAATAGGTCTGAATTCATCCATGGCATTTGCATTTTCTTTTTTAAGGAATAAGAGCAATAAAAGTATTATTGATTTCTGATAAGAATCTACCTGAAGATCTGGCTGCTTCCAAAGCCGCTGTGAATTCTTTCCCAAAAATGCTCCAACAGTGCAGAAAGAAACAAGGAGGGAAGCCATCTGGGCCAGGAGCTTTATCTGGAGCCATTTGTGTTAATGTTTGCAAAATTTCTTCCCCAGAGAATGCTTTTAATAGTCTTTGATTATCAGCATCCGATATAATTGTAGGAATGTTGCTTAATAAATCTTGCTGACATTTGAAAGGAGAGCTATTTGAATTATTTAATAGATTAGAGAAGGAGACTATTTCTTTCTGAATCTCTTTTTGATCTACCAAAAGTGACCCCTCTGAATTGACAATTTGTAGTATCCTATTAGTATTTCTATGATTCTTGGTGCTAGAATGAAAGAATTTTGTGTTTTTGTCTCCTGCTGCCAACCAATTTTCCCTTGATTTTTGTTTCCAAAAAATTTCCTCTTTGCTCAATATATCTTCCAGATTCTTAAGGAGATCTTTTTCAATCACAAACAAATCTTGATTCATCTGGGTTTGCATAGTGATTTTATTTAAGGCTGATAGCTTTTGTTCTATCTCTTCTTTGGTTGAGAAAATGTTCTTGAAATGAGTTCTGTTCCAAATGAGAAGGTTTTGCTTGATGAATTTTAATTTTGTCACAAAACAAAATAGTTTAGAGCCCTTTACTTTAACCTCTAACCACCAATTAGCTATCATATCTATGAATTTTTCCTCTTTGAGCCACATATTTTCAAATTTTAAAGAGCATCTGTGGGGTTTATCTTCTTTCACAATGTCTCTTCCATAATGTCCAACTGGATGGGGAAGTGATCTGATCCTGAGGAGGAATAAATGGAAGCTTTTAAGTCATAAGGAAGTGAAGTAATGTCTCCTTTAAAGAGGAATCTATCCAGTTTTTCTGAGATGTTATTGAAACCTTGATGAAGGGTACTCCCCTTAATACCACAAACACATAACAGAAATAGAGAAACAACAACAATTTGCAAGAATAGAAAATGGGGTTCTTATTATCTCCACAAGTGTGGAATTCCAAATTTTAGAATTACAATATGAAAAGCCACATGGGCATTCCCTTTACAATATTCTGTAGGAAAAAGCCTCGAATCAACACCTAGATCTACCCAGAACTACCCTAGACAACACTACGGGCCTTCTTTATATAGGCAATTTCCACCGCCCGAGAAGGTTCCAAAAATTTAGCCCATAGGGCCAACCAAACTTAGAATTATTTTATTTTACAATTTATTACATCAAAGTCAGCTCAAAATAACTTTTGAAACCCAAACAAAAATTTTGAAGGAAAATTATTTTCCATCATTTCAGGTGACCCAACTTCTGACGACCATAAGTCATCGCTAGTTGACCCAATTGACTATTATGACCCCAATCCGGAAAGGCCACGAAGCGCTCTACATGCTTGATTATCACAAGCGCTTGTCATCTAAAGTTTCGCCCTCATTCGGGGCCTCTAAAGCCTTCAAAACTGAGTTCAAAGTTTTTGTACCCTGTTGCCAATACCGAAAATCTTCAATATCTACAAAGCTAGACTTGATCTGTCAATGAAACTTTACTGGTAGGCTGATACGACTGAGATGAACCTCCACATGTGAAATTAGAACATTCTGAGATTGTATGACAAACTTACTAAAAATAGAAAGTTTCCATAAATAGCAGCTCTACACAAGATAGCCCTCATTGAAAACAAAAATAGAAATATTTTTGGGTGATGCAAGATTGCTCTTACACCCAGGATGCTCTTGCATCAGACACCCGGGGTAGTTTGAGAAGTGACCCTGTCACGACTCAGGTGTGCAGAGGAAAACCAAGATAGTTAACCTCCTCCTTTGTCAACCATGATGAATCTTCAACAGGTCATCCTTTCCACTTGACTAGATATTCTTCATATGTCCCGTTCCTTGTGCTTCTACCAACATGACTGTCTAGTATGTCTTCAATCTCTTCAGTATCTAAACCACTTGCTATAATACTCCACTGTGTTGTTGTGATCTCATTTTCAACCTGAAATTCCTTATGCCTCCTTTTCTGATTTGCCTTAGCTTTATACTGCGCATTCATCTTGGAAATATGCTTCCTCACCTCCTCATGGATGTTCTTCAAATATTCTACAAAATCCTTAGCTTCAGCATTACTTATTTCTCCTTTATCTATCTTCCTCAACTTAGATGCATTTCTGGGACTACTACCATAGACAATCTATGGATGATGTGATGAACTAAACTTCAAATATATCTTCAACTCTTCACTTTCTATTAGTGTCATTCTATGTGCTGGCTTATTTGGCAAACTGGCTCCTGGAATCAAGTCCATCTGATGACTAATCTTCTTTACTGGTGGTAATCCATCAGGCACACTATCGGATACAATATCCTGAAACTCGTTCAATAATTCTGCAACTTCTATAGGTACATCTTCTACTTCCTCTTTCCTAGCCTTTGGAATTAAGGTAAAAGACATATGCTCATGCCGCATACCATCTAAGAAATTTCCTCTATCAACAAAAGTTATTCTTGCATTACCACATACCTTTTCTTCTATTTCCTTTAATGGTTTTAGCTTATGTTGCACTCCATCCTTTGTCAGGGAATAGGTATTTGCATGACCATCATGTACAACAGATCTATCAAATTGCCACGGTCTACCCAACAACATATGACATGCATCCATAGATATGATATCACATAGTACCTCATCTTGGTACCCGTCGAACTTAAACTTCACTAGGCACTGTTCACTGACCTTGACCTTGTGGTCATCTTGCACCTAGGCAACCCGATATGGATGTGGATGTTTCTGTCTCTTGAGCCTCAACTTCATCACCATCTCTTCTGACACCAAATTATCAGTACTGCCACTATCAATAATCACATCACAACATTTATCTTCACACTTGCACCTAGTGCAAAACATGCTCCTCCTTTGTTTAGGTTCATTCTCACCACTCAATGGGACTCTTTCGTTAATCAGCATCTCTCCTCTTTCACCATCTTTAGAATGTGATGATCTGGCATCTTCATCTACATATGCAACTCTTGCCTGGCCTTTGTTTCTCCTATATGTCCTTCCTTGGCATTGAGGACATTCAAATGCCCTATGACCTTCTTCTCCACAGTGAAAACATGTTCCATGAAAGCCTCCTTTTCCAGATCCTTGTCCTCTTCCTCTTCCTCTCTAATCTCTATTACTTTGATCTTGGAAATGATTGAAATTGTCACCTCTCTGATTCTAACTATTACTGGCCTCATCCTACTTTTTCAAATCCTCATTTCGATCTCCATATGACCATCCACCAGATCTTCCATTGCGACCTCTTCCGCTTTGTCTTCTCTCAAACTTTTTGTTCAGTTTTTCCTCTACTTTTAGGGCAAACTGGTATGCCTCTTCAATACTGTTTATTCAAACCAGATTTAGCTCTTTCTGAATGCTCAGCCTCAACCCATTAAGGTAATGGGAAACTTTCTCCTTATTAGCTTCTGCATGGCCTGTTCTGATGAGGAGTCAATAGAACTCCTCTATATACTCCTGAACACATCCTCCTGCTTGCTTCAAACTTTGCATCTTCTTCAGTAGGTCAAGCTCATAATCAACAGGAATGAACTGTCGCTTCAATTTATCCACCATCCGATCCCATCTTGTGATTTTATCCTTTCCTCTTCTATTTCACTCCAATTGAATCTCTTGCCACTAGATCTTCGCATGACTTTTCAGTCTGGCCTTCACAAATTTGACCCTATCAGGATCCTCAACATCTTCGTACTCAAAATATTCTTCACATTTGTTAATCCAGTCAATCAACTCCTCTGGGTCAAGATTCCCTAAAAATATAGGAACCTTGATCTTAGGTCTTTTCCCGATCTTGGAAATGGCTCAAAAAAGTCTTTCTTCCTCCTGGTTCAAAATTTTGCCTTCTTCTTGATAAGAATTTCCTTCTCCTTCGACTTCATCCTCACTTTTGTCTCTGACATTAAGATTCATTCCTCTGTGAATCTCCTCTTATAATGCTCGCACTTGTCTCTATAGCTCTCTAACCTCAGGTGTCACAACACCAGCTCTTTTGCCATGCTCTCTTCGTGGAGGCATTTTCAGATGTATCGCTGAAACCCTAACCATGATTCTAGTGCAAACTGCCTCACAATCGGTGATCTGTTTACACAGAAACCCTAATCCATAGTCCTAGTGAAAATTGCCTCATAGTCGGTGATCTGTTTACACACTCAGGAACTCCCACTCTGATACCACTTGATGAAGGGTACTCCCCTTAATACCACAAACACATAACAAAAATAGAGAAACAACAACAATTTGCAAGAACAAAAAATGGGCTTCTTATTATCTCCACAAGTGTGGAATTCAAAATTTTAGAATTACAATATGCAAAGCCACATGGGCATTCCCTTTACAATATTCTGTAGGACAAAGCCTCAAATCAATACCCAGATCTACCCAGAACTACCCTAGACAACACTACAAGCCTTCTTTATATAGGCAATTTCCATCGCCCGAAAAGGTTCCAGAAATTTAGCCCATAGGGCCGACCAAACTTAGAATTATTTTATTTTACAATTTATTACATCAAAGTTGGCTCAAAATAACTTTTGAAATCCGAACAAAAATTTTGAAGGAAAATTATTTTCTGCCATTTCAGGTGACCTAACTTTCAAAGACCATAAGTCATTGCTAGTTGACCCGATTGACTATTATGACCCCAATTCGGAAAGGCCATGAAGCACTCTATAGGCTTGACTTTTGCAAGTGCCTATTACCCAAAGTTTCACCCTCATCCAGGGCCTCTAAAGCCTTCAAAAATGAGTTCAAAGTTTTTGTACCCTGTTGCCAATACCGAAAATCTTCAATATCTACAAAGCTAGACTTGATCTATCAATGAAACTTTACTGGCAGGCTGATACGACTGAGATGAACCTCCACATGTGAAATTAGAACATTCCGAGATTATATGACCAACTTACTAAAAATAGCAAGTTTCCATAAATAACAGCTCTACACAAGATAGCCCTTATTGAATACAAAAACATAAATATTTTTGGGTGATGCAAGATTTCTCTTACACCTAGAATGCTCCTACATCAAACCTACTCTTCTGTTTGACCATGTGAAGGCTCCATTGTTTGATTCAATTTCCATGAGGTCATCTCTTTGGAGCCAATCTTTGAAATCTGATTGTGACTGAGAGATTCTTAGAGAACCTCCCTATTTCTCAGAGGAATGTATGATAGCATTAAAGTCCCCACCCAAGATAAAATTCTATGATGGCCATAAAAGAAACCATTTGCTAATCTCCTCCCATAACTCCACTTTCCTTCTTCTAGAAATAGGTCCATAGACATTTACAATGTAGAAAGTCATATTTGATTGTGTGCTTGTAATTTTACCTCCCATCCAATTCAAACTATCCTTGATGTGTGAATAGTAAGATGATCTTGGATTTCATATAATTTCCATACCTCTTGATGATCCTATTGCCTCGACCCCTGAAGCTTTCCAATCACCTAGAGTCAAGAGAAAATTAGCTAGTTGTTCCTTATTCATTTTAGTCTATTGGAGAAATATGACTTCTGCTTTAGATGTCCAAATGCAGCATTTAACCAACCACTGTTTGTTAGGGGCATTGAGACCCCTAACATTCCAAGATAGAAGCCTCATTGGAACTTGGGTGTAATGCCCAAAATTTTGGGACAAAACACAACCAACAAATTTTTTTTTAGAAGGTTATAAGTTCCACGTTCACGATGCGAGACAAAAGTGCTAATGACGAAGTCCCAAAGCGACAAGAGGTCAAACCTCAACAAAGTTGTTTTTCCATAGGTTGCTAGTTGAAACTCAATAGAAGAAGAATTCGTTAATCATCTTAACGATCAATTTCATCGATCGTCAATCTATTAATCTTATAGATTATCCAAGAGTAAGAGAAGATTTATTTAATAACATTATTATATATATATATAGATTAGCCATTTTCCATAAGTCCAATTTTAATTATTAGATTGTCAGTTTATGAAAATATAGAATATAAAATTTAATAATCGTTTCCACCAATATCCGTTACAAAAAGAATATATACCAATTCAATTAATAATTACAACGTAACAATTGATTAATGAACTTTTTAACTAATCAATGAATTCAAAGAAAAACTTTAATCAATGTGTGTGTGAGTGATTTACACCTTCATGAAATAACAAGATTTAAAAGACAATTACACTATTCAAAGTAAACTAATCTAAATAATGCACAATTAATCTAAATATCTCATGGATCTCTAAAATAAAGTGGTAAATGAGGCTCTCAGCTATGATCCTCACTAGTGACACTCTAAAGATGAGAATTAAGCTATATGATATGCAAATTTAGATCTATTCTATCAAATTCTAGCTCTATTTGATGAACAATCTACTATGATCAAAGCAATTAAGCTAATTAGCAATGACAAATGATAAGTGAGTGATGTGGATGCAAATTGACAGAGCTTTGCTGCAATTCAAAGATATGGAGTGGATGATTTATGCTTCTAAATGCTTTCTACTTATAGGATTTTCCCAAGGGTAGGGGGTAGAGTGAAATAACCATGGTTATGCTTGGGTAAGGTCAATTGGCTTTGCTTTGTCCATAAATGGGGGGACAAGGAGGGGACAATCATTTAAATGGTTTCAAAAGGCTGGACCATTTCAACAAAAGTGAGTGATTTGTGTCCATTTTGTCTCCTTTTTGCTTTGTTGAGGGAAATTATGATTTATTAATTAATTAAAGTAATTAAATTTAGCCATGAAGGGTAAGAGGTTCATTTTGATTTTTGTTTTCAACAACTATGTCATAAATTGAATTTAATCAATTTCATAGTGTTTTTCCCCTTTTCAAGCTTTATTTAATCATTTAATCATTTAATTGAATTTTCCTTTGATTTGAATTGCCTTTGTTCCATTTATTGATTTTTCGTGCTATTTTTATGATTTGATTGCACCTTTTGATTGATTTAAGCCTTTTGCCAATTTTTCATGTCTACAAATGCCCCTCTTTGAGTCAATGTGCAAAGAACACCGATTCAAAGATTCCCTTAGTATGATGATCTAATTCAGGTCCTGGTTCTGATATGCCTCTGATCATTCTGATTGATGTACTTCCTGATGATGATGATGTGCCTCTGATATGATATGGGTCCTGGTTTGATGATAGGTCCTGGGTTCACTGATAAAGGTCTTGGGTTCACTGATAAAGGTCCTGGGTTCATTGATTGCTGATATGTTGATAGGTTTGATATGATAGCAGATTTGATATTGATTTTTCTCCTGATATGAAATTGATTTGCCTCCTGATATGATACTGATTTGCTTCCTGATATGAAATTGATATGATATGATAACTTGATATGATACGATATGATATGATATGATATGCCCCACTGATAAATGTTTTTGATGTGATGCCAATTTGATACTTTGATGCCCCCTCAGAAATAAAACATATTAATTCCTTGATTTGAAAGATTTTGATTAGTTGCAATATGTTTTGATTTCTGATACCGTTTTAAAGAAATAAGCAAGTTTTATTTATGCCCCGGCTAATGAAGATGTCATATAATAGGTCCAAAGTGCATTTTTAAGTCTTTATTAGGGCCAATTTCACCTTAAATAGGGTAAAACCCCTCATTTTACTATTCATTTTCACCGTTCCCTTTTGAGAATTTAGCTCTGATTTTAGCCCTTTTTACAAGATGGTGGTCCCACATCGCGAGCATCAGTTTGAGAGAGCGCACCAGTTCGGTCGGAGAGTGAACGATGGTCCTCCGGTATGTCATTCAAATTTTCCTCATGTGTCAAAAATTGCATTTATGACTTCATTTAATGCTTTTTAAAATTTTAATTCTGCATTTTTGAAAAGAAATGTCACCTCCGTGCATTGTAGTTACGCCTGAAAAATTTAAATGTCGCCTCTGGAAAATTTAATATCGCCCTTCGTTGTTCTGTTCACGCCTCTAGAAAATCCTTTATCACCTATGGACAATTTAATATCGCTTAGGGTTTTAAGCATTTTAATTGTTTATCGCGTGAAAAACCTTATATAATAAAATGTCGCCTGATGAAAATATGATATCGCGTCTATTAAATGAAGTCACGTGGATGATTAAAATCACGCGTATGGAAAATTTGATGTCGCCTCTGGTAAAAGAAATGACGCTTGAAAGAAAAGTTGCGTAAGTGAAAAAAAAGTTTTATGTTATTTGAGACTTTTCGATGACGTCTGATTGCTCGATTGTACCAACCTAATTGATATCGATCACTTCAATGAATTTGATCGAATGTTCAGTTAGGGTGTTCCCCTTGTTTGATTTCAACAATGAATTAGGACATTGGTAACTATGATATCAAAGGATTAGGTAAATCAATCTTCATCATGAATGATAGGTCATGGGTCTAATCGTCCATTCATTTTATTCTCAAATGCTTAGAGACATAAAAACTAGGATCCTCCTTCCTCAATGCTTAGAGTTAGGATTAGTAGGTCTGATAGGTATATTTAAATTGATGACTGTGATTGATTGTTTGATTTCCTGATATTCGGTTACTCATGTGATTCCATTGTTTTGATTAAACATGAGGATGTCCCTGTTCTATACCTCTGGACTGTACCACATTGGGTGATGGAGCTGAGGGAGCAGTTGACTGACGCCGAGAGATGAGTGATTAGGCGATGTGGTTTATTATGTGTATTAGAGCTTCCTCGGTTCCAGATGAACCGAGGTTTGATTACCGCTGTCGCAGAGTGTTGGCACTCTGAGACAAACACTTTTTGGTTGCCACAGGGAGAGATGACTATTACTCTTGAGGATGTATATAGGTTACTGCGGATCCCAACACACGGAGAGATAGCATATTATGATGTAGTATATGATGGGACTTATTGTTGACGAGTATTCGGAGATCCTTCCATTGGTGATGATTGCATCTTATGGCCTCAGTTTGCTTCATTTCCTATTTTACCAGCGATGTTAGGTGCTATCATTGGTGGCATGTTACTACCTGATCGTCAGGGTCGCAGGTTTTCAGTGGGTTGGGGTAGGATTATCGAGGACTTGCTACATCAGCCTCGATGATTTGATTGGGGATCTTGTGTGCTTGCACAACTATACCATGATCTTCATGAGGTGGTTTATAGGAGATCAGCTGCGTTATCTGCTGGGATTCATATTTTGCAGCTTTGGATATGGGAGCACTTACCAGTTAGTCATCCTATATCAGAGCGAGACTGACCTTTAGGATATCCTTTTGCATGGCAGTATACTGGGATGGTGACACAGCATCACTTGGGTCATTTGGAGTATTGGCGGCGACAGATTGATGATATGGATGAGGTCTATTGGAGACCATATGTCGATGTTGAGGATTGGAGAGAGGATAGCTTGGAGTTACCGTACATGTTTTCTCCTCGATGGATGATTGGCAGGATCGACTCTATTCTTCAGAGATTTTTGGCAGGTAGAGTACTATGAAAGTTTGGACGGATTCAGCCTATGCCTCAGGGATCTGCAGTGTATGCTCGTTCTAGTGCAGAGAGGGCTACTTGGGGACACATGCCTTCATATGATGATGCTATTGAGCAGATATCACGGCTTGGTTATATGGACTGAGATATGAGGTTACACATTAGAGATTTCGGGGTTACTCAGGAGTATCTAGATTGGTTGATGGAGCATCCTATGCCTCGATTTACAGACCCTGCAGAGCCAGTGCCTGGGAGAGATGATGATGGTGATGGTGTCGGTGGTGGGAGGAGATGCAGAGGTAGACCACGAGGTAGGGCGGTGATTAGACTCAGAGGATGAGAGAGAGATATACAGATACAAGCACCACCTCCTCCTCCTTCTTGTCCTGCAGTAGCACAGAGACAGAGGATAGATCGTCAAGACCATTTGAGGGCTGCTAGGCAGGATTCAGTGGCAGGACAAGATACGGGAGCGAGATTACTGTAGGCTACCATGGATGGTCAGGATACAGGTGCACAGCAGATGCCAGCAGATTTTTCCCGTGATCGGGGAAAAGCTCCTATAGATACAGGTGATCCTCAGAGTACCTATGAGGTTGGTGAGAGTTCTAGTACTATCCAGCTGCGAGCAGATGTGGGAGCGTTATAGACAGAGGTATCACAGATGTCTTCTATGATTCAGCAGTTAGTGTTAGGTCTGGCTCCATTAGTTCCTCTCCTTGTTTCTATGGTTGGTCAGATGCCTCTTCAGCCGCCTCAGCAGCCTCCATCACAGACTCCTCCATAGCCTCCTCCGGGACCTCCTCCCAGTGGTGACGAGAGTTGAGCTATGAGTGCTCTTGTTGATCAGTTGTGTATTGATGCTGAGATACTTGATGTTGTACCATATTCTTGTGACCTTGGTGTCACCTTTCCAGTTGTACTTTGATACTTGTTTGACATCGATGCCCCTGTTGATGGGCGATTATAGAGTTGATTTATGATATCATTGTTATACTTGATGCGTTGAGTTTTGAGTAGACATGTGATATGAGGACATTTATGATCTTTCCTGCTTTTTACTTGATGATATATAAGATTACCTTTAGATGCTGCTATATGTGTTTATCTAATGCATTTGTTTTGAATGGATGTGTCTATGGATGCAATGTATCTTATATATGATATAGATAGATGGATGCATTTCTTTCTTCATGTATGGATGCAAGTTTTTTTGTTTTTGATATGTTATTTTCTCATGTATGCAATCTATATCTCTGTCTAGATGTATGCACATGTAAATGATTATTTCCTTCTTTTCCTCGATATTATATCTATGTAATGATTAATGATATGGAATGAATGCAAAAAGTATAATCTCATGTTTTTATTGTAGAAAAGATGATGTTGAGGTGATGTTGTCCTTGCTAATTTGACCTTGTTGATGATGTTATGTACCCCCTTTTTGATGCGAAATGAAGCCCTTGGGAAAAAAATGCATGTGCAATTAATCTAACATGATAATGCAATTAACCTTTCTATGAATGCAGCTAAGTGTCACTAGCTTTTAGCAAATAAATGCCTTGAGGATATATTTTCATCATTGAGCACTTGGGACCGGAAAGTCAATACAATCACCACTGCCCACTGACATGATGATATGAATATCACTTTTTATTGCTCATATGGTAACCTCCGTTTTGCTTTCCCATCGGTCTCGTCGATACGACTATCACTGATTACAAACAATCATGAGAGTACGAATACCGATTTTGTCTGATTCTATGTTGCAAGTGGATTTTGGCATTTAGATATGAAGAATCTAAATATCCAAGGTATCCGGTTGCGTAAACAAACAAAAGTTAACTCATTGTTTTATAAGATAATCCTCGATGGTTCTTTGATGACCATGTCTTTAGATGAATTCTCATAAGGAAATGAATCTTCCTCCAAACATTCACTTCATAGTCAAGAAAAATATCTTGTCTCCATCATTGCCAATCTAGTCGAAACATCATTGATTAGCTAAAAAGACTTGATACAAATTGAATTAATATAAGTAAACAGATTTTTAACCAACTTTTCAAAAGAATCTATCTAGGTGTTTTGCATTGTTTTCTGATCTTCAAAGAGTATTTCCAAGTGTTTTGATCATGGAATGATGTTTGATTTTTAATCCTGAATAATAAGTCAATTTAGGCTCAAGGATTTTGTTGTGGTAGTCAACTTCTTGGTTAGTAAACAATGATATCAATCAAAGGTTTACAAAAATCTGATCTCTCTTTTGAAAATGTTGATCCCTTTCTGCTTGTGACTGAATGTTGCTCATTTGAATCCTTTTTGAGGTACCTACTTTCCAATCCGTTTTATGCTGCCCCCAAGTGTTTGATGTATCAGTTTTGACAACTTTGGGCAATGCAAAGGATGATGCTACAAAATGTTATTGTGACTATTTACAAATGACGGATGCAATGAAGGTTTGGACAAATGGGATGATGAGATGCATTATGTACACATGTGACTAGGAAAGAAATGACTTAAGGAAACCAAAAGTGCTTGTTACCAAGTTTTCACCTTTGGGTGCTTTTTTCTTCTTTTTTTTTGCTACCGAGGTGCCTATTGCTAGGTTTTCACCAAGGCACTTTTTTTTCTTTTTCATTTTTTTGATTTTTTTGTATTTTTCCTTTTTAAAATTTTTTTTTTTGTATTTTTCCTTTTTTTGATTTTTTTGTATTTTTCCTTATCACCTTGGCGCCTATTTGCTAGGTTTTCACCAAGAGATAGTTTTTCAAATGTTTTTGCTTTCTTCATGCTCAATTTTCCACTGTTTTTGATCTTTCTTCCTTTCCAATGTTTTTGGATTTGCCATTTTCAAATGTTTTTGTATTTTCCATTTTCAAATGTTTTTGTATTTTAAAGATCCCTTTTCAACTATGTACAATAATTATGATGCTCTCTCATCTGATACTCTTTATACTCTTTCATCTGCTTTAAGTGTAGAACCTCTTCAAATGAATGCTATTTATGGGTTCTTGTAACTCTTCACCATTACAATCTGATAACTTATATGTTCCAGTTCCAAAGGATGACACTATCACAAATGGGCCTATCCAATTAGCTTCCCACTTTCCTTTCTTTTCCCTTTCAGCTTGATTTTTGGGATTTTCTCTTAGTACCAAATCTCCTACTTGAAAAGTTCTTGGTTTGATGTGTTTGTTGTAATTGTGTGAAATCCTATTTTGATAAACTCTTAAATGTTCATAAGCTTGAGTCTGGTGTTCCTCTAACAATTCCAATTGTTGCAGTCTGGCAATCCTATAATCCTCATCAGTGATCAATCCTCTTAATGAAACCCTTAGAGATGAGATTTCAACTTCTAATGGTAGAACTACTTCGGTTCCATAGACTAAAGAGAATGGTGTGGCTCCTGTAGGTGTTCAGATACTAGTTCTATAAGCCCATAGTGCGGGATTTATTTGCACATGCCAATCTCTTCCTGATTTGTTAACTGATCTTTTTAATATTTTGAGGATATTTTTGTTCGTTGCTTCAGCTTGTCCATTGCCTTGTGGATAATAAATGGATGAAGAATGATGTGTAATGTGAAATGTCATGCAAAGTTCATCAATATCCTGATTTTTGAATTGTTTCCCATTATCCGTGATAATGGCATGTGGAATACCATAGCGGCAAATTATGTGGTTCAAAATGAACATTGAAATTTGTTTGCCATTTGTTGTTGTTAATGGAACTGCTTCCACCCATTTGGTGAAGTATTCTGTTGCTGTGATGATATACTTGTGTCCATTTGAAGATGGAGGATGTATGATTCCAATCAAGTCAAAACCCCATTGATAAAAAGGCCATGGTGTAATGAATGGGTGTAATTCTTGAGCCGGTGCATGTATCATGTTACCGTGATATTGACATTTTCTGCATGTCTTCACAAATTGACAAGCATCCTTTTCTAATGTTGTCCAAAAGTACCCTAAACGAAGGATTTTCTTAGCTAGATTAAGACCGCTTGAGTGTGACCCGCAAATGCCTTCGTGGACCTCGCGTAAAGCTAACTTAGACTCTTCTTCCTCTAGACATCTAAGTAACATCCCATCAAGACCCTTACGATACAATGTGTCTGAAAGGATTAGGTAACGGGCGGCTTGGCGTATGAAGTTGTGTTTTTGGGCACGAGTTTGGTCTATAGGGAGTACTTGGTCTTTAAGGTAAGTATAGATGGGTTTATACCAAGGAGAGTCATGTCCATGTAAAAGAGAAACAATTTGGGTGTCAGGAAGGTTGAATGCCGGTTTTACCAACTCTTCCACCAAGAACTCGTACTTCTCATTTTGATCTAGTTTTTGTAATAATGAAGCCAAGGTAGCCATGGCATCTGCTGCTCTATTCTTTTCTCTTGGAATCTGTTCAAATGTGATCAAAGCAAAGTACTTCTTCCATCCATCAATCAAGGTTTTATATTTCATCAATGTTATATCTTTGGTATTGTATTCATTATTAACCTGATTGATTATGAGTTGGGAATCCCCATACACTTGTAATTCTGCAATATTCCATTCCAAAGCCTTTTTGATGCCAATGACTAATGCCTCATATTCCGCTATGTTATTGGTGCATGGAAATAAGAGTTTATAGGACTTTGGAATGGTGTACCCTTGAGGGGTAACCAATAATATACCTGCTCCAGAACCTCCTTGTGTATAAGATCCATCAAAATATAATTTCCATGTCTTTGCTTCTATGTTGACAATTGTTGCATTTGGAAATTCAATTTGCATGGTTTGTGTAGACTCCATTGGGTTATCTACTAAGTGATCTGCTATCAATTGTCCTTTAATTTCTCTTCTATCAACATATTCAATGTCGAATTCACTTAGGATCATGACCCATTTTTCTATTCTACCTGTTAAGGCAGTTTTACTTAGCAAGTATTTGAGAGGATCAATCTTGGCAATTAATTTGATCTTATGCATCAACATATAATGTCTTAGTTTTTGAGATGCAAAGACCACTGCTAGACATGCTCTTTCCATGAATGAATAATTTAGTTCATATTTTATTAAGGTTCTACTAAGATAGTAGATTGCCCTTTCTTTTCCTTGCTCATCTTCTTGTGCCAATAATATGCCTAGAGACCTTTCTGTGGCTGATATGTATAACAACAGTTCTTTACCCTTGATAGGTGACATAAGAATAGGTGGGTTTATCAAATAAGTCTTCAAAATAGCGAAGGCCTTATCACATTCTTCATCCCACATAAATGTAGTGTCCTTGTGTAGCAATCTGGTGAAGGAGTGACACTTTTCTGCTAATTGAGATATAAATCTCCTTATTGATTGAATCTTTCCTTGTAATGATCTCATTTGGCTAATATTTCTTGGAATCTCCATTTCTAGAATAGCTTGTACTTTTTCAGGATCAACTTCAATTCCTTTTGTTGACACTATATAACCCAATAGCTTGCTGGATTGGACACCAAAGGCACACTTCTTTGGGTTTAATCTAACTTTGAATTGTTCTAACCGAATGAATATTTTTCTTAGGATTTGTAAATGCTCTTCTCTATTGTGGGACTTTGCTAGAATGTCGTTCACATAATCTTCTAAGAAAGTGTGCATCATGTCGTGGAAAATAGTTGTCATGGCCCTTTGATATGTAGCTCCAACATTTTTTAGACCGAAGGGCATGACATTCCAACAAAAAGTACCCCAAGGGAAAGTAAATGCTATCTTTTCTTGGTCTTCGGGAGCAATATTTATTTGGTAGTAGCCACTAAATCCATCCATTAATGAGTACATTGCGTGACCTGCTGTCAGATCCACTATAGTATCAATGCTTGGCAATGGGAAGTCATCTTTGGGACATGCAAGGTTTAAATCTCTGAAATCCGTACACACACGGATAGATTTATCATGCTTAGTAACCGGCACAATGTTAGAGATCCAATCAGCATATGCTATTGTTCTTATGAACCCCACCTTTAACAATTTTTCCAATTCTGCCTTGACTAGGAGAGCCACATGTGGGTGCATTTTCCTTAGTTTTTGCTTCACAAGTTTAACTCCGGGTCTAACATTCAGATGATGCATTATGAAATCAGGATCCAGTCCGAGCATATCAGCATATGACCATGCAAAATTTACTTTTTGTTCTTGGAAGAATTTGATAAAGTCCTCTCTTTCAAGAGATGTAAGTGATGTAGTCAAGTGTATGACCTTTGGATCTGCTTCTGTACCAATGTTAACTTTTTCTGTTGGTTCTATAAGAATAGATGACCATTCTTCTTCATGTTCAGGCAAAGTATCCAATCTCTCTTCTAATGGTGCCACAGTTGGGTTTTCACCAAAAGAAACATCTTTTATTTTCATTGTTTTTGGTTCTAATGGTGCCACAGTTGGGTTTTCACCAATAGAACTTCTCATTTTTTTATTTTTTTTCATTTTTTTCATTTTTTGACTAAGAGATTGGACCCTTGCTGTTGTCATCATGTCCGCATTGAGTTCGTTGGTGAAAGAGGGTTCAACTGCATTGAGATATTGGTTTGTTTCTTGGTCATTTGGGAAGTAAAGTAAGTCATGTGGTTCGGTTTGATCCCAATCAATGAGGTTCGGGTGCATCAAAATTAAGGAGTTATTGGGTAAGGTATCATCAATAGGATTAATGGACATGACTTCATTTGAGGGTTCATACATTGTATCGTTTAGATCTATGATGTGCGCTTCCTCAAGATGATCCATGGAAGCAGGGTCAAAGTCCCCTTCGCTTGAATCCTCGTCAATCTCTACGGGAAACAATGTGGGAAAAGCCACAACTGGGTTAAAACTAACATTTGAATTTCCCTCCTCTGAAGGTGTCCAAAATGTTTCTATCCATGCTCCACTATTAGATGCTTGTTCTATATTAGGCCTTTGAATAGGAGGTTCTTCATTAATTGGAGCATCTTGTTTTGGGATTTTTGCATAAGTATGTATAGCAATGACTTCTTTATCTTGACATGACTCATCTGATAAAGTATCCCATTCATAATCCCGAGAGTCATCACTATCTCCTTCAGATTCTAATGCATTTATTTGAGGATGAAAATCATGCATTGGACTTGAACTTTCTCCCTTGTATTGAAAACCTACTCCGGATTTTTCATGACTTGCCCTCCAAATAGGTTCAATAGGTTCTAATAATCCTCTATTTCTTTGGCCTAGGGGTCCTCTTCCTTTGTATCCCATCTTTTGCATAATATCAAATCCTTTTCCATATTGTTTGGTTTGTATATTGACATGCTGAATTCTTTCCATGGGAGTGTCTAAGGTATCATCCTCATCATGATAAAGCCATTGAAGGACATCATCTTCTTCCTTATCCCATGTTGCTTTGCTATCTTCCCTCACAAAATAAGAATTATACTTATGTGGAAGATGTTCTTTTGATGGTTTACCATGTGATTTGGGAGACATGGGCATGTCAAATAGAGAAACTGAATATTCTCCTACCCCTTTTGAACTAATCTTGCATTATTTGTCAAATTTGTTCATCATCTCACTCATGTATTGGTAATGATCTTCTTTAGCTTGTTCTTTTTCCTCTTTAGTAGGTTTGTAAATCATTGTCTCCAATTTAGGTGCTAAATATGGACTTTCCATTACATTTGGACCCTCGTAGCTCACTTTTTCCTTGCCCTTAGTTGATGTAGTTGAGCTAGCTTGAAGAGGATTTTGTGCATCTTCATTGGTGATTCTTGGAACAACTCCTTCACGATTATGTGGAATGTATAATTCATGCAAGGGTTTGAGTGCATTACAATATTGGAATGGATTTGAGTCTCCTCCAACTGTGATTTCTTCACCCATGTATGGGAACTTGATGCATTGGTGGTATGTGGATGGGACAGCTTGCATCTCATGAATCCATGGTCTTCCCAATAAGATGTTATAGGTTAATTTCATGTCCAACACTTGACACTTGGTTTCCTTCTTGACTGGTCCCACTTGGATGGGCAACACAATCATGCCTTTAGAAGCTCTTTCAGCTTCATCGTAAGCTTTTATGGTGATTTTCTTTGTAGGGTCAATGCAAGACTTAGATAGACCTAAGGATTTTACAAGACTCAATGTGCATATGTTAAGACCAGCCCCTCCATCAATAAGGGCTCTTTTGACTCTATGCCTTTCGATCAAAACCTCTATATGTAATGGAAAATTTTGAGGATGAGTTATAGACATGTCGTCTTGATCAGAAAATGAAAGACAATGAGGAGCCACGAGATGTCCTACCATATTTTGAAACTTTTCTTCCCCTAAGGTAGTAGAAACATGTGTCTCTTCTAAAGCTTTTTCTAAAATCTCTTTATGATTCGGTGACAACTTCAATAACTCTAAGATTGAGATTTGTGCTGGAGTACATTGCAATTGGTCCACCAAACTATAAGGCCTTGCTGCTGTAGGAGGTTGTTTGACCACAATGTTGGATTGTGGGATATTGGTGTTTTGAGGGACTATCCCTTGTAAAGTCATTCTAGAATTCTGCCCTCTTGTAATAACATTTGTTGCTTCCTTTTGAGGCTGTTCATTAATTATTATAGCATTAACAATATGATCATATGATGGCGCAAAGTTGAGATTATTGGCACTTTGTTTCTTGCCATTTGATGACTCACCTTTATCATGTTTGTAAAAAGGTTGTTTGAAGGCCGTATGATCTTCATTATTTTGGGGTCCATCAACAGTGATTATGTTATTATCTATCAAGTCTTGCACCACATTCTTTAATTGTAGACATTCATTTGTAGTGTGCCCCTGAATCCTATGATATTCACAATGATTCTTAGCATCCCACCAGCCCGGCTTGTGGTCTAGTTCATAAGGCTTAATAGCGGGTAATGTAATAACATTGTTAGCCATGAGAGCCTTTAATGCAGTTTCAAGTGATTCTCCCAAGGGTGAAAGTGTCTTGAAGGAGTGGGCTTCAAATACTTATCATACTTGCCGTTTTGATCCTTGTTTCCTTGATTATTCTTGTTGGCATTGTTGTTATTGTTGGAAGGTGCATTATATGCTTGATTAGTATTATTCACTTGATTTGGTGTCTTTGTAAGGGAAAATGGAATCACCTTCAAGTTGTTGGATTCCACTACACCATCATTAACAATGCCTTTGTTGTTATTTTTTGCAGCATAACGGCTATTGTTATTGTACCAACTTTTATTTTGATTGTTGTTATTGTTGGTATTGTTGTTGTTGGAGTTAGAGTTATTCTTATTTTCCTTGTACAATTTCAACTCTCCACTCTTAATCAACACTTCTTTCATTGTAATTCCGTTATCAATCAAATCTTGGAAGGTTTTAGGACATTGCATCCTTAGTCTATAATTTAATTCGCTTCTTAAACCATTAATAAAGATATCCATTTTTTCTTTTTCCGGTACACTTCTTGGGTGTCTAGCAAATGCAGTCCTCCATCTTTGCAAGAATGTGAGAAAGGCTTCTCCATCTTGTTGCTTCATGTTACATAACGTTATCATTGTGACCTCATGTTTGATGTTATAAGAGTAATGAGTCATGAATTTAGAAGCTAATTCTTCAAAGTATTTTATGCCGGATGGTAGTTTTGAAAACCAATCCATGGCCGTTCCTCCCAAGCTTCTTGGGAATAGTCTCATTAAATAGGTTGATTCATGCATGAATTCAAGACTCAATGCACAAAACCCCCGATGATGATCATGTGGGTCAGATGTTCCTTCATACCTCTCATATTTAGGAAATGTTACATTAATGGGAAAAGGCACCATGACCAAACTCTTATCGAATGGAAAAGGACATAATGTTTCAATAGAGAAAGGCTTAGGAGCCCCATTTTGTTTCAAACTATCGATTTCCATTTGTAATGCCTTGAATTGTTCCCTTATTGCTTCCATAGGGTCTTCTATTTCCTTGGGCTTTAGTTGTTCTATGTCAAAATCTTTAGGTAGCTTTACCCCCGTTTGTATCAAGTCCATGAAGTGTTTTTCTTTATCCATAAGCATGGTCTTTTTCATTAATTCTATGAAATAAGGACATTGTCTTGCCTCTAACGCTCTTTCAACCGTGGCTTCTTCCGCAGTTGGGGGTAAGTTTGTATTATGAGGAGGAAGTAAGTTGTTGCCTTGTGAATTTGCTTCTTGGGAATTAGGATCTCTTCCTCCATTATTAGAATTTCCTTGATTGTTGTTAGGATCCATACCCCCATTCATGTTGTTCCCTTGGTTGTTAGGATCGGTATTTCCTAGGGTGCCGCTAAACATCTTGTTGGTGTCCTTTGCCTTAGCGGGTTTTTCAATCACTCGTGAAGTAATGAAAGTGTCCTTCGGAAATGGGAGCTCTTCTCCTTTGTAGGTCCCATCTGTTTGTAATGTTTTCTTTATAGAGAGTGATCTTGTAATAACAGGCATGAACAAACTTTAAGGATATGTTGACTTCTTCTCTTGATAAGCTGGTTTTTGGAATAAGGTAAGGGTTTTTGATCAATTTTAAATGGTTTAAAATTTTAATAATGTTTTGATCAATAACTTTGGAATATCTTGTTTGAAAATATAAAAATAATCTCAACACACACATCAATTGGGTACCATATCCCTAGAATGCTCTAATGTGTGTATTTTTGAACGTTTTCACAGGTTGAAACACAAGAATAGCTTCCACGCAATCTACCTAGCACATAATTGGTTCGTAAACATGGCTCTAATAGGTAGTTTTGCTATTTTACTATTATGTAGTAAGTTTTCCATTCAAAATAGATCTTAGCCTTTCATCCCCCAAGTATGTTAAGGGGCTTCCCACACGCACCGAAGCACGATTTTGCGCAATCTGTTAAGACTACTAGAGGAAGTTTGAAAGAGCTAAAATCCTTTTTGTCGTGCACCCCATTAAGGATACACGCGTTTCATTTTATAGTGGGTCAGATTCTTGTGGCAAAAGCAAGTGTATCCCACTTTGGGCTGTCCCTCTCACCGACCCTTTTAAGGCAATCTCGGGAGGCGAGCCCACTAAGTTTTAAACATGTTCATTTGAAAGCATGAAAAGTGGATTTGGTATAGCAAGTTTGGGAATTTGATTCACTCAAAGAGTGAAGAGCATATCCCTATTGCTTTTCCCTTATCCCAAACACTCACAATCAATTTGGTTCTTTTTCAACCCCGTGACAAAGGGGTTCTTAGAATTGAAGTGTTTATTCTTTCCCTTTTATAATTAAACTATGTTTTGAACTTTAAAATGCCACAAGCTAAGGGAATGTGCAAGCTTGATGAGAGAAATACCTCAAACGATGCTAGCAAAGGCTAGGCGCATTTTTAAGTAGTAGATTTCTCATTTTTCTCTCCAAATCCTTCCCTTACCTTAATGAAACGTTCTTTCCACTAGCAAGTTAGTCGGCATAATACAAACAAAGTGAGGGGAAACCAAAATCAAAGCTTAAAATGATATAGTTGATTATGCTTTTGATTCTTTTTACCAAAATACTTGAAAAATTCTTACAAATTTAAGGACTAAACTCCCAATTTAATGATACGTATTTTTGTTTGTAAGCATCTACAACAACAATGTATTTAGCATATAATTCTACCTCCTTTTCTAAATCATTGTTGAGAACAAAAGTAGAGTGTACCCGGTTTTCCTTTCTTATCCTCTTAGAGATCAATTTCTCCTCTAAGTTATGCCTTCTCTCTAGTTTTTGAACTTTCTTATGATAGACCATACTCCTGAGACAGAAAAAAAATGACCGTGAAGTCAGAATATAGTCATCATTTTAACATTTTTGATAAAATATAGAAAATACAGCCACGCGACATTATCCAGACTATAGGCGAGATAAAATTTAACAAAGGTGTGACTACTTTAACCATGAGCATCACCTTAAGGGGCTCAAGCGAGATTAAAATAACCAGGTGCGATATCAAATTTTATCTAAGCGTGAAATCTTTACCAGACGCGACAACAGTGATTATTCTGATAAAATATAAATGCTCAGTCAGGCGACATTGTCTATACTGAACGTGAGATCTAATTTAATAAAGACGTGATTACTTTAACCGTGAGCATCACCAAAAGGGGCTCAAGCGAGATTAAAATAACCAGGTGCGATATCAAATTGTACCTACGTATGAAATCTTTATTGTACGCGACAAACTAATATAGAAAAGTGATATTTCATTAATCAAAGGCGACATTTAAAATGAAGGAAGTGAGAAATTAAATGGATAAGGCGGAGTACTCCCTTCACACCAGGCGTAAAATGATTCCTCAGCCGCGGCTTTTTAATTCTTATCACGTGACATTTAAATGAACAAAGGCATCAACTGTTTGTCCAAAAAGCGAGAATTTAATTTCTGACCGTGTGATTTCTTTCGCCAAAAGCGTGATTCTGCAGGCTAACAAGCATAAGAGTTCAGACTGTAGGCGATATTTTAATTTCCGTCCGTGACATTTCTTTGCTTTAGGCGTGACTTCTTTACTGGCAGACGTGATTTCTTTTCTGTAACCTGCAAACAGTAAGCAAATTTATGCAATTCTAGCCTAAATTTTGCAAATAACGTGGAAATAATGATGAATTTGAGGCCTAGGGCCCCACGGTGGGTGCCATTTGTGTGAGTGATTTACACCTTCATGAAATAACAAGATTTAAAAGACAATTACACTATTCAAAGCAAACTAATCTAAATAATGCACAATTAATCTAAATATCTCATGGATCTCTAAAATAAAGTGGTAAATGAGGCTCTTAGTTATGATCCTCACTAGTGACACTCTAAAGATGAGAATTAAGCTATATGATATGCAAATTTAGATCTATTCTATCAAATTCTAGCTCTATTTGATGAACAATCTACTATGATGAAAGCAATTAAGCTAATTAGCAATGACAAATGATAAGTGAGTGATGTGGATGCAAATTGACAGAGCTTTGCTGCAATTCAAAGATATGGAGTGGATGATTTATGCTTCTAAATGCTTTCTACTTATAGGATTTTCCCAAGGGTAGGGGGTAGAGTGAAATAACCATGGTTATGCTTGGGTAAGGTCAATTGGCTTTGCTTTGTCCATAAATGGGGGGACAAGGAGGGGACAATCATTTAAATGGTTTCAAAAGGCTGGACCATTTCAACAAAAGTGAGTGATTTGTGTCCATTTTGTCTCCTTTTTGCTTTGTTGAGGGAAATTATGATTTATTAATTAATTAAAGTAATTAAATTTAGCCATGAAGGGTAAGAGGTTCATTTTGATTTTTGTTTTCAAGAACTATGTCATAAATTGAATTTAATCAATTTCGTAGTGTTTTTCCCCTTTTCAAGCTTTATTTAATCATTTAATTGAATTTTCCTTTGATTTGAATTGCCTTTGTTCCATTTATTGATTTTTCGTGCTATTTTTATGATTTGATTGTACCTTTTGATTGATTTAAGCCTTTTGCCAATTTTTCGTGTCTACAAAATGATATATATTCAAGATTATAATTAAATAATATATATGAAATTAATTAATAATTATAATATATTAATTAATATTATATACAGACTATAACATTAGCACATGGTACCATAAATAATAACAACATAAATAATTTAAACATTGCTAAAAAAATAATGACTAAATGATAATATTAACAAGACATTAATCTTAATTAACTTAATTAACTAACAACCTAAACTAACTTATCTAAATACTAACCTACACACTAAACAAAACATCCTACCAAGTCAACTAGTCTAACCCCCTACTCTAAGCATCCTATAATCCCATCAAATCTTCCCTACTTCCATCACCCATCATCAAGGACTATGGGGGGGGGGGGGGGGGGTACGCATAAAGAGGAGAGGAGAGAAATTTAAACAAAATCTATAATACTCCCCAAAGCCTACGCCAAACCAGCGCATGGGAAAGTGGAAGACATGAAAAGGAAGTGGAAAGTGGGTCCCACTCCTTTCCCATCTCATAGTGAAGTACCAAACAAAATTGGTGTTAAATGCTAAGCATGGGCAAGAAGAAGCATGCGCAGGTTTTGAAGAGAAGAAGGTTAATGCATTAAGGAAAAAGGTTTTTGATGTGTCAGCACAAGGACACAATCTTGACCAAAAGAAAGGTTTGAATTAAAACAAAGACTTGACATCCCTCCACATGCGCCATGTTATGGGGAAGATAATAAATAAGGTAAGGGGGTAAAGTAGATTAATATTTTATTTGTTTAATATATATTGAGGTGGCAAGTTTATTATATTAAAATGACTGTGGTATGGATTTTGTATGGGATTTTTATCCCATACAAAATTCAGAGAGCATTTTGCTCTCTTAAAATTTGGAGAGTGTTATTTTGCTTGCACTATTTTTACATCTTCTTGCAAACTATGAGTAGTATATCTTAATCATTTAATTAGTCTCCTTAATGCATAAGGAAGTATATTGTCTTAAGATTGATAGAGTATCAATAAGGGTTAAATATAGTTTGATTGCAAATTAATTGAGATATCAACATATAAATTAATTTGTTCATTCCTTCATAGATGTTTCATTACAATTGATAGGTCTAAAAGTGAGATATGAATCACATTTAGAGATTGTTTTCAACGATCATTACATTTAGTTCATCATATATGATATTGCGATATTCATATATCAATCCAAATATGGAAGCATAAAGAAATTGCTACAATATTTAATCTATCATTGTAGATAACTCATTTGCAAAGAGAGATTATTTTTCAATTATCGTGAGAGAGAGAGAGAGATCTTTTATCATGTTTGCAAGAATTCATCTTAACATTAAGAAATCCATTTCAACTCATTTACAAATACATCAATAAAGTTTACAACATTCTAGTTTCAACAAGCATTGCAATGAATAATTCCACACAATGAAAGATCAAGATAATAACAGTCCCTCATCCATTTCATCTACACAATAGCTCCAAATGAAAGGCATTTCATTCTTTTTTTACATCAAATGAAATCTAAATACAAAGAGTGATTCACAATGGAATAAAAGGGATGTCTTCTCTCAACCATCCAAAAGGTGAAAACCTCCATGACAGCTCCTCTTTGAGCTTCCACAAATCTGCAAATACATACAAGGCAAAAGGGAAACGACCATGGGAGCTCACCTCCCATCCTAGGCCTCTCATGAGGCCACCCCCGAGCTTGGGGAAACCACAAAGAATAGGATACATACACAAACTCAAGCACTCACATGAAATCAAACAAATAGATCCCAAATTCCCTCAAGGATAAAACATAGGATCAAATCCGATCCTTTAATAGGGTGTGAATGGGAAACACATGGAGAAGCCAATGCCATAATAAGGCCACACATGGACCACAATAAACAATGTCAAGGCCACACATGGACCTCCATAACAACGTATCTCATATCAATGGCACACAAGGCCAAATCCCTCCTTATAACCCCAAAAATGCCCCTTGGGCTTCAAATGCAAAGGCTACTTGGGGACAACACACCCAAGCTTATCCTTCCCCACACATGGAGGAAACTCTACACATAATGTTGCCTCCATCTCCACACCCCCTCTTGGTTGCTCTTCCCTCCCAAGGGTGATTGAGCCAAGAGTAAACAACCCAAAACACCATCACAAAAGAAAATACAAATGCCATTTCATGCTCTCACCATGACCAACCATGGGGAGCTAAAACACTTAACAAAAAAATTACAACTACAAGATTCATCTACAACAAAATGAGAGAGATGAAGAGCAAGATCCTCCAACCTATGATCCAATGCAAAATGATGAAGTGTTTGAGCCTTCTCCTTCTTCTATCCCTAGCTTTCTCCTTCTCCAAGTTTAGTGGTCTCTAAAGGTAGAGAGTGGGTGAACAACCCCAAACCCCTCTAAAAGTCCTACTAAAAGGGACCCCCATACCAACTCTCCACAACCCTCATTAAGATGGTCCTAGGAAGTACTACTGGTTCCATCATGCAAGCTACAATTTCGTTCAAGATTAAATGGGCACTATTTGAGGGGACAAAAGGTCAAAATATGGCTTCTCCCATGCTAAAATTACTCCTAACATATGGGTACAAGGAATGGGCTACCTAAAAATGCATGAAACTACCCCCTAGGGTCCCATTTAACCCTCCAAAAACCATGGTTCAGTTTATGCACGAAAATGTAAGGTATGACTTCACTTAGGGGTCCTAAGACAAGAGGATGCACTTAGAATACCCCCTCGAGAAAGCTTCTAGGAATTTCTCTTGCACTCCAATCACATGACATACCTTAGTTAACAATTAACTCTAGTGTCAAGTGACACTCACATAATTAACATCACAATTAAGGTATGTCCAACATATTACAACACTTAACAATCCTACACATACATTCACATTACGGTTACAAAATAAAACACTTCACAACGAGGCCCTGGTCTCTTCAATAGACGAGGCCTTGGCTTTACTAATAGCACAAGCATTCAATGTGGTTTCCCCGAATGTTTCCATGGTCCTTCCACCTGCAAAACCTAAATGCAGCATCAGTAATTCAAGGAAGAAAACCATCATATATAAACATACAAGATGTAATATCCTCACATTAATCTTAACTCAATTGCATACAAGGAATCATACAAAAAGTAATGATCTAACACAATTCAATTGAACATTAAATCACATAGAATGAAATGTCATAATTCAATTGTCTGCACGTAATCATATAGGATTCAATACTCACATCACTAAATTCAATTTGCATAACCCAATTTATACTTCAATTGCATATATAATTCATAATTTAATTTGCATAATTCAATTTGTAATTTAATTGCATAATTCAAATGAAATCAAGATCATCCATAATTTAACATCATCATAAGGTAATCGTCAATTACTCATAACACCAATGCAGTGAAGATGTCTAACATGATATTCATTTGCAACATAGAATTCAATTGCATTCTTACAATCACTTTCTCATAATTCATAATTCAATGCATATGTCTAATCACTTTCATATAGTGCATAATTCGAATGCATATAATTTTATATACACAAGTTATAATTTCTACTGCGTAATCAAAGTCACATAAAGTACAGTGCCCTCATATAGATCATAATCCAAATGCAGGCTTGCAAACATATAGATTGCATTTCATTATTTCAATTCAATTCAATCCACATAATTAAATTGCATAACTCCATGGTACTCCTAATCCCATAGATTCTCGAATTTTCCTTAGCATAGTATTTAAGATAAATCGATGGTTCAATATCGGTAAGGGATAACCATAACAGTTGGGTCCTATAAAAATTCTTATCGCAAGGATGATTAAATTTCCTAATCTAGGAAAACATAATGCAGAATAATCCTATTAGTCTAGGATCTAGCAAATCCTTGATCAGGGTTCTAATAACATCACCAAAACATCACTATGGTATAACCATATAATATATCATCGAAGCATTACTCATCCTCCTCATAGGAGTTACTAGAATCATCACCTCAACTATTAATTTAATCCAAGATAAACTTAATACTTAACACATAACTAATTTGGCATTTACATCTCGACTTCTTGAAACTAATCCTTTTGACAAAAGTACTCAAAGGAGCCTTAATAGTCTAGCTGAATGTATGATCTGTAGGGTAACATACTGCATCCAAGATTCACTTACATAATTAATAACCCAAAGATATCACTTCTATCATTGTGACACTTAGTTGATAGGTACTGATATGTAGGTACAATTCCATTAGGGATTTACCATTCATCAAGATACTACAAAACCCCTTAATCCTTCGTCATCGAGTGTCGAGGAAAAGGTGGAAATGGGGTGGACCTTACATTGGGAAGGAAATTCCCCTTCCCTACATTTAAGTATGATGTGATTTTAGCCTGGTCATGTTCTTCCCCAATTTCCTCTCTAAGGTTAGCTGACGATTTCCTGCCCCTGCCTTTTTTTTTAACTGAACCACAATCCAACGCATTTCTTTGCTCAAATTTCATTAAACCTAGCATGAGATTGGATTGAGCTGAAGATTTTTTTGGGGAGGTCTCCATAGCATTATTCCCTATCAAAGCCATAGAATTGAAATTTTCCTCTATACCTTCTTCTAGAAATTCTATATCCATCATTCTTTCTTCATCTTCTACATAATCATCCTCAAGCATTCTCTCAACCAAGGAGGATGGGAGGGAATTAACCAAAGGATGATCCATAGATGCACACCCGAAAAGGTCATATACTGCTTGTAGTCTTGACGAGATGGGTTCCTCTAAGCATCTTGAGAGACCTATTTGCATATTTTCTGGGAAGCTTTTGTGAATTTTGTGTTTTAAAGGTTTGAGTGAGATTAGGCCTCCTTTCATTTTGTTTCTTTTAGGAATAATCTTTGGTTTAGCCATTGATGCTTTCTTTAGCTCCCCTTTTTCCTTATTTCTAAGCGGAGATGATTTCTTGCAACCCGAATTGGGACTTGGTTGATGAACCTCTGAAGCTTTGGAAGATTTGATAATAGGAGAGGGAGAAGGGGAATTGGAAAAGCTTTTAGACTTTGTTGAATCCCTGAGATCACATAATCTGATTTTTAAGATGTCATGTTTGATTAAAGGGGAATCCTTAATGATTACAAAATCTTGGCTATGATCCAAAATCTCCAATTCCTTTCTGAGATGTGAACCCTCCCTGTTGTTGACCACGTCCTTGATAGTGCTAGAAGGGAAATCTTCTTGGAGAACTTGATCTGTGAATTTCTCTAGCATTTCCTTTTGGACTTCCCTAAACTAGTAGGAGATGATTTGTTCCAAGGTGTTATGATTAAATCTGGAAATATAATGTATGAGTGGCTTCTAAAAAGTGCTCAAGAGAGACTTGTCTGTACCCCTACTATTTCCAAAAATTGCTTCAAATGCTTTCATATTTATCGAGAAAATTTTCCCTAAATGTGTCTACAACCCATTAGTCTCCATTAGTCTTGATGGGAATGTGCCATTACTTTGAAGTACATTTGATCCAACTGGAGCTGAGGATTGAGGTTCTACCACCTTAACAGGGTGAGAGGTCAAAAGGTATGTTTGGGGAAACTAAGTAGTGTTTCTGGACTTTATGATTTTGCTAAATAAAATCTAGAGGAATATCCTCATGCTTTCTAAGAACTTATCCGGCTGATGCATATCTGAAAGATGATTTGCTGAGATCAATTTCTGGGGTATCTGCTGATATGTAGATTTTGCTTATGAAACAAAGACCTGTTCAGACACCATTTTCTTTTCAGAGTCGTAAGAAATCAACAAAATCCAAGTTCCATACTTGGAAATGATTTTAATGGAATTAGGCAGCTCCTTTTCAACACTCATAAGAAAGTTGATCCATGTAGAAGCCGAAGGCCTATCAAAATGGTGAGACAAGTAAATGCCCAATTTGTTACCAATAATCTGAATGATTTCTGGGACTCTATATTCCGTTGGGAGGTTTATTAAGTTAATCCACATAGGGACAAACTTGATGATGTTCTTAGAGCTGTTGAAGTTAGGAGACCATTATATTGTTGCATGCGTAGGCCTTTGTTTTTGTGAAACCACCCTTTTTGCTTATATATATTATATCTGGTGGGTTTCTCTTTGAATGTTACCAGAAAATATCCTACTTCCCTATCTAGCATGTCTATCTGGGAGAAATTTTCCCAGTTGCTAGAGACCCATGTCTTAAATTAGTTATAAGACAAATTAGTATTCCAGAATTTGCAAATAATTCCATGTTGGAGGAAAAATAAATTTCTTTGTCGAAGAAAATCTTCTGAGAATGTGATAGATGGTACCTAATCCTTTTTTGATGCCTCCATGGTGTGTGAGGGGGACTGGAAGGTTGTGAGTTGAGGAGAAAGATCTTCCCTCAAGTCTGATGAAGCTTGCTGATTAGAAGAGATGGGATTTTTGCGTTGAAGGCCTTTGCTCTGCACCGGTTTCCAAATCTTTAAAGAGCCATTAATGGGTCCCTTGTCAGTAAAGTAATGCCGAGGCTTTCTATTTGGGCCTAAGAGCGCCAATCTTTGTCTATGAATCTTCCAGTGAGTTGCCGACCAAGCTTTTTTAGGAAGAGGAGGATTAAATGGTATACCTCTTGTTGTGGTTGGGAAGATAGGGATCAAGTTTGGGTTGAGAGTGTTATCTCTTCGGAATCTTGTACCCAACCCAGATTTTGAAAATTCAAAAAGTAGTCGTTTGTTGAAAGGAATGAAGCTCCTACTTTTGCTGTGGTGATTATTGATTCTCCAGTGATTAGCCTCTAAATTCTCTTTACCATATTTTCTTTGATTTATCCCCCTAAGTTGTGTACTGGATTTACCTTGAAAGTTGAGACCGTTGGATTGGAGATTTGAACCTTTTGAGAAGAAATGTTGTCTATTTGGCAAGGAAGGTCGGCCTATCCAATAAACTTTACTGAGATTCTCCCTTGTATTATATTGATCTCCCGAAGCAGACCTTTGCATACCAGAGGAATCATACCATTTAATACCTCTTCTTTGCGTCCCCCCAAACTCCTCCTGACAACCACTTGTCGCTTGCCACTGGTTTCCTCTCATGGCTGTCGTCGATGGTTATGGCTGCCAAGGTTTGTTTCACTACGTCTTATTCCCTTTTTTCTCTGTAATAACTAAGTTGTTTAAGGTCTTATGTATCATGTCAAATCCCATTAATATTTATGATAATCTATGAAGAATGGTTCAAAATACATTATTATTCAAATAAGGGCAATCACTATTTATGCATTATTCATAATGTTATATTAGTCTCATAATGCTTGTTTTCAAGTTACAAACATTCAAGACAACTATTTGTAAATCATTATATACGTATAATTTTAAAATATATATGTTCAATTTTTATTGTGCTTGGAACTTTCATGTTTAATAATAAAATTATAATTAAATCTTTAATTTTGAATTAATAATCTAAAAATATAAGACAAAAACTAAATTGTTGTCATGAATAAATCTCACTAATAATTAACTAATCTAAAAAAATAGTTCAAAATATATTATTATTTAAATAGAATAATATAATAATCATTATTAAATAATAGTCATAAATTATATTTTATTGGTAATATTTATTTCTAATTACAAATATTGAAGACAACACTTTGTAAATATATTAAATATTGATAGCATTAAAAAAATGATTGAATATAAAAGTTTTAATTTAGAATACAATTTATAACTATTTTTTAATAATAATTAAAAAAAAACATAAGACAACAACTAAATTGAGATAGATTTGATCAATTAACTTACATTACAAATTACCTAACTAATATTGGCAAACATTATGAATAATAATAATATTCAAAACATGACCTCTTTTGACTCGAGCGAAACACGAAACACATTCATCCAAAAGCATTAATAATAATAATAATAATATTCAACTCCATCCGCAGGCTTAAAAAAATAAAATAATTATAATTGATTCTTTAATAATAGTCCAAAAACATAAGACAACAATTGGCACAGAGAAATTAGATCAATTAATTTATTTATATTATAAATTAGGACTAATATTGGAAACAAGATTTCAGTTTTAGAACCATCTTTCTAACATTACATGCTTTGACTGGAGCGAAACGCATTCATCGAAAAGAATTTATGTATAATATTCAACTCATTTCGCAGGCTTCAAAAAAATAAAAGAACATTGACCTGTTGACTGGCATGGCCTTCTTAAGAGTAGCATTTCGCACCTTAACAACAAACACAGAGTGCATTTCATTTACATCCCAAATAGAATGGCCATCTCCCCCTCGTTTTTACTCATCATTTCACTCTTTCTTCTCTTCTTCTTCGTCTTCCCTCCTCCTGTAACCTCCAACAGATGCCCATCCCATGAATCACAAGCTCTGCTCCGCCTCAAAGCGGCCTTGAATGACTCTTATGGCTATCTGAGTTCGTGGGTGAATGGAACAGACTGCTGCACCAACTGGGATGGCATCTACTGCGACAATCTCACCAACCACGTCGTCTCTCTACAATTGGAAGGCTATGTCTTTACCGAAGTTGTGATATCTAAGAGCCTGTGCCAACTTCCTTTTCTCACATCACTCAGTATATATGGAGCATCAGGTACTACCATTCCTCCCTGTTTGGGAAATCTCTCGCATATGCAATCTCTAGTTTTATCTGATAATAGATTGAGTGGGATGATTCCCCCTTCCCTCTGTTTGCTCACCCGCCTTACACTCCTTTATCTTTCTTGGAATAACTTGAATGGAAGCATACCTTCATGCCTCGGCAATCTTTCTTCTTTAACATTGCTTGATTTTAGCTACAACCAACTGAGCGGTAACATCCCAAATTCCTTGGCTAATCTCTCTTATATGCAATCTCTAGATTTATCTTATAATAGCTTGAGTGGGATGATTCCCCCTTCCCTTTGTTTGCTCACCCGCCTTACACTCCTTCATCTCTACCACAATAACTTGAATGGAAGCATACCATCATGCCTCGGCAATCTTTCTTCCTTAACTGAGCTTTACCTTAGTTACAACCAGCTTAGCGGTAACATTCCAGATTCCCTTGGCAACCTGTCTTTACTTGAACGGTTGTGGATTGATAATAACCAGCTAAGTGGGACCGTTCCCTCTTCATTTTCTCTTCTTTCCTCCCTCACTCACTTGGATGCTAATGGCAATCGTTTCAATGAAACCATCTCTTCTTCCTCACTTCCACCTTCTTTAACCTCCCTATCCTTGTCACTAGACCATCACCAGGTGATTTCAGAAACTGTCTTGCACAAGCTTACAAGCCTAAATTATTTGTATTTATCTGACTGCGTACTAAATATTAGCATAACCTGGATTCCACCATTTCAGTTATCTCGGTTATATCTTGTGTCATGTATGATTGACGGTGAATTTCCACCTTGGATTTCAACACAATTCACACTTCAACAGTTAGAATTAAGTAACGCCAGCGTTGTGGGCATAATTCCCTCGTGGCTATGGAAAATCAGTCCTTTGTTGTTTTATCTAAATCTTTCAAGGAATCGTCTAGAAGGAAGCTTATTCCCAAATAATTCCATGTGGACAAACGTAGTACAACTAGATGTGTCTAGAAATAGATTGAGTGGGCACATCCCATCAATGTGGTCTCCTCATATGGAAATGTTGCTGCTTAGTGACAATTTGTTCACTGGCAATATTCCCCCAAGCTTAGGCAAGTTATCTTACCTCGAGTGGTTAAATCTTGCAAACAACAAAATAACGGGAGTGGTCCCTAAAAGCTTGTCCAATTGCTCTTCCTTGGCTGTCCTAAACTTGGGTAATAACAATTTAGAGGGAAGCTTGCCGCATGAGTTTGGCAAGTTAAGTCAATTATATTCATTTGTTGCTCGCAGTAATAACCTGATTGGATCATTTCCTCCCTCAATAGCAAATTGCTCAAATCTTCAGGTTCTTGATATTGGGAATAACCTGTTTGGAGGTGAAATACCAGCAAAACTTGCAAATCTTTCAAATCTAAAAGTATTGGTGATGAAGGAGAACAATTTTATAGGCAATATTCTTTTACAAATAGGTCAACTAATGAATCTCCAAATCTTGCTCCTTTCTTTCAATCGTATCTTTGGACCAATTCCACACACTATTGTATTATTGCAAGCAATGGCAATTGAAAGTCAAGATGGTTTTGTGTTATCTACTTCATATAGTACTAATATATATCAAGATGGATTGGATATGACTTCAAAGGGCAGAGATGAGCACTATCCATATATTCTTTCCACTCTCACATCCATAGATCTCTCAAACAATGAATTGGAGGGACAAGTTGCTTATAATTTTGGGAACTTGAAGGGATTGAGGTTACTAAATCTTTCAATGAATAATTTGAATGGGAGTATTCCAAATAGTTTGGGAGAAATGAGACAGTTGGAAACATTAGACCTTTCAATAAATTGCTTTTCGGGACAAGTCCCTATAGAGCTTGAAGCTCTCAGTTCTTTGGGTGTCTTGAATTTATCAAACAACAACCTTTCAGGATGTATACCGCAAGGACAACATATATTCACATTTGGAGAATCATCTTTTTCAGGGAATCCTAATTTATGGGGGTGTCCTCAACCCAAAAATTGCTCTTGGCCAAAATTGGCTTTGCCTCCTCTAGTTTCAATCAGCAAAGCAAATAAAAGCACTAAATATCCATGGTATGCCATAGCACTAGGATTGTCATATGGAGTAGCTTTTGGAGGAATAGTGTCATTGATCCTGACAAAAATGAGCTAGAGAAGGAGTTACTTCAATATAGTTGATACAATCCTAAAGTTCTTGTTTCCATGGATGAGAAATTTAACACTATGATCAGATACATCTACAATGCATTGAAATGTAAGTCTTTTTTTCTTTGAAGTATTATCATTATTTTTAAAATTTGGACACTTAAATTCGTAAGGAAATTATTATCTTACCTTTTTCAGAATTTTTTCTATTGGCTATTCTACCTTTGAAAATTGTTTGCAATAGAAATTGAATAATGTATCCTTTTATTGTTACTAATATATAATTTTATGTGCAGGAATCTAATTTTGTGTAGGATAATATTTTGGTATATTTATCTTGTTGAAGACATGTTTTTGTCGATGGCCTGGCTTACAATATTATCATATATAGGTTAGTTGTTCATACTAAATTGAGACTACATATAATTTAATGTTTTGTAATTATTTAATTCGTTGCATATATTTTTAGCAATGAACTACATGTAACATAAAACTCGTATATTGCTATGAAGAAAAAGGAAGGAAAGATTTAAAATTTTAAAAAATTATCCATTTTATTTAGGAATGTAAAAAAAACTTGTTTGTGAAGCACTTGATGTATCACCAACAATCTAGTTCTAGACAAACATTGACATTCTTTCTAGATCGTGAAAGTGTGAAATATTTGTCTTCATTCAAAAAGATGAGATGTTTCCAAAATTGTGCATTGTTTGATTCCTATTGCTTATTGCCTTACCATCCTATTCAATGTCTTTTTTCCCAAAATTATAGAAAATTCTTATTGTAACACTACAATTGTCAATGAATTTCTGGCATATAGACAACCTTCTCTTTGTAAGTATTTATTGAGATACCAAAAAAGCATTATGAATCAATATTAAAAACACACATTGTAGATTCCATCCGTTCAGTTAAAGAAGTCATTTTTAGCTTCAAGTATTACATGTGAAGACAAACAGGACATAACATAGTGCAGCAAATAAAACACAGATGAAAAATATCAAATATGCAGAGACAACAGAGTTTACCTGGTCCATCAATTTGACTACATCCAAGAGAAAACAGAATTTTTTTTTTTTCAAATTTCTATATAATAGGAACAAAAATACATGAAGCTTTTCTTTTCTCCATCCTTAATGTGTCTTTTTAATATTTTATAAACAGCATGTTAATGAAGATGAAGGGATAGAGGGAAAAAGAATGCATAGTTACCAAAATACGAGTATTTAGAGATGTCCTTTTTATTTTATTTAATAAATTCCAAGAAATATCATGACATAGAACTTTGAAAACAAGAATAATATCATAATACAGGGTTTTAACAACTCCTCTATGGTATCATAATACAGAGTTTTAACAACTGCTCCCCATGTTAATACTCATTATACATTATACAACTAGTTATGATATCTACAACATAGTCTATAACACAAACAATTATAAAACACTTTTTAGGAATTGAAGTAACAGAAAATAAAATATGTTCCCTTCTTTACTACAGCAGTACTGAAATGGTGAACCTTGTTATAGTGCAAGCCCAGAATTGCTTCACTAGCATCACCAATTATGTCTGCAAGAACATTGTCCTTGTTTGCAATGATGGAAATCAACATTACGATGCCTTTGAAAACTCTATTAGTTGGTCAGCATTCCAATACAACAGTCAACATCTTAATATGGTGGTTATAATGGTACATTTTCCTTCTCATTTCAATCAGCACATTCTTTGTATCTGGAAAAATCCCTGTTGTGTTCATCTCTGAAAACAATTCTGCAACTTTGCAAAGATCTCTTGTGCTTGTGGATATGATCAGTCTCCACAAAAAGCATGTACCACTTTATGGCTTGCAATCCAACTACTTCCAAATATTTTTTAATTGCTTTATCATTCTTCAATCTCCTTACCATGTGAGCTTCTTCCGACCTATCTATTTCTGCATAGATGTTTGACAGAAGAACATAAGACATGGCATTCTTAGGATCCAGCTCAAAAAGGAGACTTCCTGTAAATAATCCCAACTCTATATTCTTATATAATCTGCAAACATTGAGAAAACATGTCCATTGGCATTTTGATGATATAGTTTAAAGTTTCCTCAAGATAGACAGCACGACTGAGGAGGTCAAGCATGGACACATAGTGATTGGTTTTAGGCATAATGCAATAAGAGTCACTCGTGCTATTTAACTATTTACAACATGACTCCATGCAAACAAAACACAAGCAAAGCTTACATGGTCAGGTTATGTTCCACAATGTTTCATTTGTTCATAGAGTTTGAGAGCATCATTGCAAAATCCATTTTGTGCATATCCTGTAATCATGGCATACCGTCAAATGACATCTTTTTGAAGCATTTTGTCAAACAGTTCATATGCCCTCTGTATGTTTCCACATTTTGCATACACGTCTATCAAGGCATTGGTAACGACGACATCTGAAGAAAATCTACTATTGATTATGAATTGATGTATATCCATACTCTGCTTTAAAGTCCCTAATTTTGCACAGGCTGGAAGAATGAATATGGTAAAGGTTGCGGAGTCTGACTTTACATCTGTCAATAGCATTTGCTTAAAGGTATCCAATTTCTTTTCAAGAAACCATATTTTGTGCATACCCTGCAACCATGGCATTCCATGAAATGGCATCTTTTTTTGGCAGTCTGTCAAACACTTCATGTGGTTTGAGCATGCTTCCACATTTTGCATACATGTCAATTAGCGAATTTACAGTTATGATGTCCAAAAAATATCCTCTTTCGATTATGCTATGATGGAGATTCATAGCCAGTTCTAAAGCTTCCATTTTTGCAGACTGCTAGGATGCTAGCGAAGGTTTTGAAGTCTGGCATAAATCTGCCAATAGCATTTGATTAAAGGTTTCTATAGCCTTATCACCAAATCCATTTTGTGCATATCCTGCAATCATTGAATTCCACGAGACAATGTCCCTTTCAAGTACTTTGTCAAATATTTCACATGACCTCTGTATCCTTCCACATTTTGCGTACATGTCTATCAGATAATCAGAGCATTGGCAATTACGACATGTGACCAGAATTCACACCCTGTGACTGGAAAAGGTTGTGGAGTCTGGCTTTACCCCTTCCAGCTTCGTTTTCTTAAAAGTTTCTAAGGCTTTTTGAATAAATCCATTTTTATCCTGCAATAATGCCCTATGTTCGTATGACAAGGCTTTTGTCAACAGACCTTGTGTTAAAGTAGAAGGATCATAACAATCTTTCTTTGCAAAGGGATCAACAGCCTTCTTCTTGCCTCCTCTCTTTCCCTTGGATAAATGCTTATTCTTACGTACAACCAAACAAGCCTGCTGCCACTGCTCCAAATGAAGTTCTCCAAAAATCCATACGCCAAATAGACATGGTTGATCCCTCCAATGGTGATAAATTTATTCATAAACCGAGTCTCTATATGTCTTGACTAATCAAGAATCTTTATGACCACCAAATTGTCTCTAAGGAATTTTTCTTTATAGATCATAACAAAACCTCCTTGCACGATCTTCTTTAGTCAAGTGAATAGGATTATATGCTGGCCATTTCCTCAGCATAATCATCAAGGAATTGTTCCACTTTCATACAAGAAAACTCCACTGATATGGGAAACACAACCGATATTACAGCTGCAATCATCATCTGGCCCCTGCAAATTCAAGACCAGCACACAGAAGAACAACAGAGCATTTGTATCAATAAAACATTCAAATAGAGGTATAAGTTGTTCTTTTGCAGTAAACAGAGCTACAAAGCCGTGGATTACAAGTAAGTAAATTCTAGAGTAATGTCAACCCAATTGCCGAAATTTAGCCAAACTACAACGTTCAGATGCATGGTCACCAACCAATTTCATCATAGATTCTTGTTGTCTTGTACACTCTTTTTGGTTTATGTCTCCCAAAGGCACATAGTCTTTTCCAGGCATGCCCCAATCTAATAAACTTGGGAACATTTTTTCATTAAAAATTTCGATTTATGCTACGAGTAACTTGTTTGGCTCTTCCCACAACCTGTAGTTGTATTTCTCGTCTCTTCCAATGAAGATGCATTCTGCTCTTCCAACTCTGTTCTTTTCTCCTGTGAATGTGAACAAGTGCTTCTTTCCTTGCCATTTTTCCTCAGAATTCCAAAACAAAATTATTTCCCCAAATCTGCATTTAAGAGCTCTCTCCAAAATTATCCTATTCAAACTCCCTACTACACTATTTTCTTGCGATGGAAACAAAACAGTTTTAATATCATTCTATGGACAAAATCGATTAAGCTCTATGGATTAAAATTCACCGTTATCCATTTTTAGACTCTTAGTTTTGTTGGCAGTTGGTTTTCAACAAGTGCTTTGAGAAACTTAAATTTGTTAAATACATAAACTCAAACCTTTTTAATGCAGTTATCTATTTGGATCTTTCAGGACAACATAAACAATAATCTTTCAGGACAACATATGACTAGCTTTGTTCAATCCTCTTATTTGGGGAATCTTAATTTGTGGTGTCCCCTACCCAAAAATATTCTTGGCCATTATTTGATCCATATCCTTCAGTTTTAATTAGTGAAAAAAAAAAAACATTAAATATGGAGTACCTTTTGGAGGAATAGTTTCATTGATCGTCATAAAAATAAGCTGGAGAAGGAACTACTTTAATATGCTTGATACAACTCTAAAGTTTAAATTTCCATGGATGAGAAATTTAACACTATGATTAGATACATATATTATTCATTGAAATGTGAGTCTTTTTTGTCTTTTAACTATTTTCACTATTCAAGGAAATTATTACCTTACCATTTTAGACAATTTTTTGTTGGCTATTCTACCTTTCAAATATAGATTTTTTGCAATGGATATTCAATAATGTAATCTTTTTATTGTTACTAATATATAATTTTGTGTGCAAGAATCTATTTTTGTGTAGAATGGTATCTTGGTATATTTTCCTTATTGAAGACAAGTTTTCTTTGATGGCCTCACTTACAATATTACCTTATATAGGTTAATTGTTTGTACCAAATTAAGATTTTATATAATTTAAATTTTTAGAATTACTCAATCCATTGCACATATTTTTAGCAAGGAACTACATGAAATAGGAAGCTCCTATATTGCTATGAAGAAAAGGAATGAAAGATTTCAAATTTCTAAAAATCATCCACTTTGTTTAGAAAGATGAAAAAAAAATTGTGAAGAGACTTGAGGTACCATCAACAATATAGTTCTAAACAAATGTGGAGGTGTATATAACATGTACAACATTAATGATTTTTAGTTCAAGAAAGTGTGAAATATTTTTCTTCATTCAAGAAGATGAGATATTTCCACAATTGTGCATTCATCAATTCTAATTACTTATTGTCTTACCATCTTATTCAATGCCCCTTTCTTTAGAAGTATACAAACTTTTTGTAGTAGCACTACAATTGCCAATGAATTTCTATCGCATAGCCAAATATATTCTTTGTGAGTAATTGTTGAGATATTGAAAAATCATTATGAAGACTAAAAACACACCAACATGATTCTATTTTTTCGGTTAAATAAGGTGATGCAAGACAGGGAAGAGCACGAGCTTCAAAAAGTAGAGATCAACAAAGCACGGATGGGAAAATAGGAACACGAAATGTCATGCACATTAAACACGAGTATGAAGACACAAATTTACAAAACAATTTACTGATTCTATTGAATCTCAAGCTTGTTTGCATACATTCTCTAAAGAGAAATATCTCTTCTTTCCTTAAATTTGTTCTCACTCTTTATTCTCTAGCTCCCAAGTGACTTCTTTTGCTTCGCAACTCCCTCTACTGTGAGGATTCACCTTTCCCCAGAATCGTGTCCTTCCTCCTCCCTACTTCTTACAAGAGATCCCTTGGATATCTAAAAACAAAGTCAAGAAATAGGGTGCCAAAAAATAATTCAAAATTCAAAAGTGGTGCCTAAATCTGGGAGTTTCAAACTTTCAAATTTTGCATTAAATGCTTCAGCTATCAAATGATAGTTCACACGTGCATGGCTAATCCAAAGTTAACTAACAGACCTAACTTAACACGATGTACATATCGATGGAGTTAACAATCCAACCAATAATTAGCACATCCATATGATGCCGACAAGAAATGATCCAACGTCACCGGTGAAAATTTATGTAGGATTTGCATTATTTGTTTTCCCCCAAGATGCTCTTGCATCAGACATCTGAGGAGACAAAAATTCACGTGCTCTTGCACATGTGGTGAATTTGTAGACTCACTTTCTCATTTATTTTGCTTCTTCCACAATCTTTCTAGAACCAATAATATATTCATCTGACATTGTTGTTCATCACTCAACTCCTCATGTATTAGGTACCTAGCTTGCACACTGACACATAAATCTGTCATTTCTACATTTGCTTCCCCAATTATTTCTAACTCATCTAACGGTTTTCCATCTCCATATTTAAAACATGTTTAGCCTTCAACAATTTTGCATCCAACATTATGTACACTTCCTTTCTCAAGTTCCAGTTTAACAACCCCAAATCATTTTATTCACAAAGTACAATAATAGGCTCTATAAAAAATTTATGCTCAACCCTTTCATTGATCAATACCCTAAACAAATATAAATTCATATCCTTATAAAAGATATTTTTGGTTGCCTTTGTCTTCATTACTGCTTCAACCCCTTTGTTTCTAATGTCTCCTTGCAATTCCTTTTTGAACTTAGAGAATTGAGCCCATAAATCATTTACTCCATTTTTACTCGTTGCCCCCACCTTTAAAGGCTATCTCTTATTTTCTTCTCCTAAGAATGCATTGTCTTCATGGGTATGTGCAAGATCATGAGCGGCCAAACTATGCCCTTAAGTGGCAATGAAAAATCAGCAAATCAGGGTTAGTCAACTTCACGTGAAAATTTTAACTAGCTATGAACCTAATATCAAAAAGTTGTAAGAATAGAATCTATAGAAAATTGAATGCAATTTCTAAACTACTAGGTCTTTTTTGAGAAAAAGTTAGTATGATTGGTGAAAAGTATAGATTTCAATGCAGCAGTACAAAAATTTCAAGAAAAAAATAAGAAGTAGGTGTATGTCTGACCACCTTAATCATAATCAAATGATAATATTTTATTATAAGATTTTATATTTAAGTAGTAGACTCATGTCCGGATGTGACGCATATTTTTTTGTAATTTTATTCCAAAAAAAAATTAATTATGAATTTTTTGCTACAACATTTTTTAGAATAAAAAAATCCCGTGTCTGACCACCTTAACTCATTCAAAACTTTACAAAATTCAAAATTTTTTTTTTTTCCTTATAGTAGGCGAAGCATAGAATGTGACGCATTTTTCAGATTTAAAAAATGTTAGACCATCTGAAAGTTATAGTCATTTTTCAATCAGTATATAAATCAGCACTTTAGAGGTAGCTCAATTAGAAAATAACTAATAATTACTTACCGAATTCAAAATTTGATAGCAATTATATCGATAGAAAGCTGATAATCTCCTTAAGATACCCTTTTCATTTTATCAAATTCGGGTGAAAAAAAAGTCGTCAACTACATTGTCAAAGTTTTGAACTGACATCGCCACTTTTTGGCCCCTCATGATCTTGCACATACCCTCATCATCTATTTTCTTTGCTACCTCAACTTCTCTTTCCTTATTTCTGACCACTTGTTCAATTTTCATGACCTATCTGGACTAGACTTCTATTGTCCATTCTCGATTTCTATTCTTATTCTTCATATCATTTTTAGACCCGCTTTAAATTCTTCAATCTTTATTCTCTGGTTGTCCTCCTTTTCTTTGTATCTTTTTCTTCTCATTTATTTTTCATCCACAATCAGCCACATCTTCCTCTCATATTCATAAATTTCATTCAAAGCCTCAAAATCATCATTTCATACAAATCAATTTGGCTACCTTTTACCTTGCACTTACTCTGTCGTTCTTCTGCAAACTCTGCTAGAGGCTCTAAAGCATAAGCTTCCTTATCAATATTTATGGTTGTATTCAGGGTTCCTTGTTTACTAGACTTATCTTCTTCTTCACATCTTCTACTCTCTTGTTTTGTTCTCTTATCACCATGAACTTCATTGTCACCTTGTTTTATGGCTTCCTCATGTCTTACTACCCACTCTTGAGCCTCTATTGTCTTGGTGTGATACCTTTATGCCCCTATACTTGTCTTGTCTTCTATTCTCCTTTGACATTTTATCATAGCTTCAATCCTTAGTCTTGACTTGCTAACATAAGATTTATCTTCAGCCGCAACTTGATTCATCTTCCTTTTTTGTTTATTAACATTTGATTTCCTTTGCCAATATGGTACTATATAGCCATGATCTACTAGGTTTAGCTTTTTGCTTTTGAACTTGCATATTCACATTCCTATTTTCACTTGCATAATCAAAAGCCACATTAGCACTCATATTTGCCTCTCCAATATTTTTTATTCCAGTGTCTTTCCAACCTTAACTTCATGGCCTATCATTTTCTCTTCTTTGTAGGCTTCCCTTCTTGCTTAGAATACCTTCCCTTTATCTTGAGGCACCTTGAAATGTATGTGGGCTACAACCTGATTTCTTCCATCGACTTTTGTAACTTTCTTCCATTCTTTCACATCTTCAACTTTTATTATAGGCACTTTCCTTGTACCCTCTATCCTGTCCAAGGTATTTATCCTAGCCTTTCTCATACCTACATTCACATTCTCAATCATATCATTAGAAAATAACTCAAGAGACAAAGATGTCTCCTTAAGTGCCTCCTTCAGGGACACTTTCTTCTTCACTCCCATTTCTTCTTCTAGTGCTCCTCGGTGCACGTACTTCTCATTATTTTTCAATTCTTAGACAAAAAATGTTTCACCTCTTGTCAACTTCTTGTAATCACATCATTATCAAAATAACTCTTTTCCAAAATATCCATTCTTCTTGCAATCTTTTCCAATTCTTCTCGAAACTTTCTATCCTCTAGTTTGTTCCAATATCTTTCCCAATATGGGATTATCATGGGGCTTCTAACATCAAACCCCATTCTCTATACTACTATAATCATTTTCTCTTACCAAACAATTTGCCCTTTCACTTCTCCTCTCGGCTACCTGTAGGCTCTAATGTAGGTTGCTTACCCAATCAATTAGAATATTCTCACTCTTCAAGTGTGAACTGCCTCTCAATTGACGATTGGTTGACACAACTACCCACATCACATGCAGATCTAGGCACAGGTTGCCTCTTCTACAATACTCTACTTATGCACACAACCACATCTTTCCATTTGTTCTCATCTCTAGACACCTCACCTAGGCTTCTCACTTGTCCAAATTACTTCGTCTTTTGTAAACCACTCACTAGGTTATCCTCTCAACCTGTTTCAACCACACAACCACTACAAACTCTCCTAAAACTGAGAGAGGATCTCAAACTCAACCCACACTCACAGGTCCTGGTATGAACTGCCTCTTCTCGGTGTTATGTTCACACACTCAGAACCACCTGCTCTGATACCATCTGATGCAAGACAGGAATGAGCATGAGCTTCAAAAAGAATATATCAACAAAGCACGGACAAGAAAACATGAACCCAAAATGCCATGCATGTAAAACATGAATATGAAGACACATATTCATAGAAAATTTTACTAATTCTACTAAATTTCAAACTTGTTTACATACATTCTCTAAAGAGAAATATCTCTTCTTTCCTGAAATCTGTTCTCACTCTTTATTCTCTAGCTCCCACGTGACTTCTCCAGCTTCGGAGCTCCCTCTGCTGTGAGGATTTACCTTTCCCCAAAATCATATTCTTACTCATCTCCACTTCTTACAAGAGATCCCTTGGATATCTAAAAATGGAGACAAGAAACAGGGTGCCAAAAACTAATTTGAAATTCAAAAGTGGCACCCAAATCTGGGAGTTTTGAAATTTCAAATTTCATATTAAATGCATCAGCTATCGAATGATAATTCACACACACATGCTTAACCTGATGTTAACTGGCAGACCTGACTTAACACGACATATACCAATGGAGTTAACAATCCAACCAACAGTTGGAATGTCCATATGATGCCAACAAGAAATGATCCAGCTTCACTAGTGAAAATCTATGTAGGATTTGCATTATTTGTTTTCCCCCAAGATGCTCCTGCATCATAAGTCATTTGTAATTCGATGTATATTAGAGTGATATAATTTATTGCAAATTAAACACAAATAAAAAATATCGCACAGATAATCGAATTTATAAGGTCTACCAAATTAACTACATCCAAATGAAAAGAAAATGTGAGTAAAGTTTTTTAAAAAATTTCTATATGATAGCAAATATAGTTTTTTATTTATGTATGACAGCAGCATTAATACATGAAGATTTTCTACATCCATAATGCTTGTCTTTCTTCAATAATTTGTAAGGAATCGGTTAATAGATCACTTTAGTAGCATCACCGATTATGTCCATAAGAACATTCTCCCTGTTAGAAATGATGAAAATAGTTCACATTTTTCACAACAATTGTTTTAACAACAATTTTGGAAATAAACATGGGTGCAAGGTGGAAGTTGGCATTTCTTAGAGGCCCTTGATGAGTCTAATAGTTGGTGTTTAACAAAATTCCAAATACAACAGCTAGCTTCTGAGTATGGTGGCAAAAGAATGGAATGTTATCCTTCACATTTCAATTAGCACATATCTGAAAAATGCCTGCTCCCTTCATCTCTAAAGACAATTTGCAACTTTGCATAAATCTCCCATGTTTGTGGATATCTGTCTCCATAATAAGTATTGTTGTGACCTAATCACACATCACCTATTTAAAATGGGACCCCTTGCCTTTTCGGTCTTGACCCTTTTGGCCATGTCTTGGTGGCTCTAGTGACAGTCTTCTAGGTTCCTCTTATTCCAATTTTGAAGTGATGGTCCTCTTTGGGTCTGGAATTGGTATTTCTCCCACCTTTTAAGGTCTTGGTTTTAAACTACTTCATATTCAAAGTGAAATGCCAGTTTAGAATCCTTTGAGGAATGAGCCTAGTTTTGAGTTAAGTTGTGTTCCCTATTCTTCGAGGTTCTAATTTTGGAATGTCTTAAGACTATAAAGTTGAGTAAATTCCTAGGCCATGGGTCAAGGTGAGAGAATGTAATTCAAAAGGGTAGCTATGAGAGAGGAGAGCATAAAAATTCACTAAAGAGCACGAAAATAGAAAATCACTAAGTGTGGAAGACTCATGATTCTTAAGGCGTAAATTTGAGGAATGTGGCAAACAGTTGGATTCAAGGAGTTTAGATTTATTTGTAATAGAGGGATTCATCTCTCAACCTCATATGCATTCAGGATGAATAGTCCACCATAGTTCTCAAAATATGTTATAGGTGCTTTTCCAATGAGGTGAAGTAAGTTTTAAAAGTTGGAAGTAGTGCAACCGAGTTGAGAATTTTAAATATATCATTGGAAATAATTCAATTTTTGAGTTAAAGTGGAAAATCAATTCAATTTTAAATTTAAATTTAATATTTAATTATTGAGAAAATTGAAAAGAGGCAAAAGTTGATGGAAATTGAAAATTTGAAAATAAATCATTTTGGAAAATAAATCAATATTGATATTTAATTAATAAATTTTGGAAAATTAAAAAAGCATCAAAAGTTAGTAAAATTGTCAAAATAGAGAATCTCTTTTCCTTGGACTTATTTTGGGAGATGATTAAATATTGGATTTTATTTGATATTTAATTAATACATATTAAAAAAATAAAAATAAAAAAAGATCACAAATTGGGAAATGGCATGATGGAGGATAAATTGTTTCAACCTATTCGAGAATGCACTCACAGAAGGAACCTAATGATGAAAGATTTTGGAATTCAAGAAGTGTGAAGTTTTAAGGAAAAGGTTAATTTGAAGCATGAGAGGAGAAAGGCACACAAATTTTGAAGAGAGAGAATGGTGGAGAGAGGAAGAAGTTTTTAGATTCCAAGAGCTTTTATTCTATCTCAAGTCTAGAATAAGATGTGGAAATACCTTATATTTCAACTCCTTGCACTACTCTTATGACGATTATTTTATTTTGCAGGAGGAGGAATTTCAGCTCGAGAGGGACATTCAGATGAGAGTTCCAATTCCAAATGCTCAATGAAGACATTTAGGTTCAAGTGATCCAATTCAAGGCATTCAAGGTTCAAAGAACAAATTTTGAGTATAAAAGATTAAGGAAGAGTGTGACACCTTGAAGTCCCTCTGGAAAATCTAAAGATCCCAAGCAAGGAGGAAGAGTTCCAATTTTAGTGTGGAAGACATTCAAATTTCAAGGAACCCAATGCAAAGCATTCAAAATTAGGACTTTAAAATATCAAAGTTCAATTTAGACATCCAAGAACATGGTTGAGGAAGTTCTATGTGAACAAGACTCAGAATGACATAATTATCAACGAGGGATTCAAATTCATTCCAAGAAGATAAATTTCCAAGCATGTGCATGGAAGATGGGAATGTTCGAGAAGGGAGTTAGTTTCAAAAGAGGTAATCAAAGTTGGATCTGGGTTACAAAATGATGCAAAGACAAGAACCTACATGGCACCAAGCATGCTGACATGGCGTCCCATTATCTTCCCCAACTAGTTAAAGATTTCTAGGTCAAAATTCATTGCATTTAAGGAATAGAATCAAGTACAGGCTATTCCGAGTAGAGATGCATTTAATGCATCATGTGCATGCATAGTGTGCATTTATTTCCCCCCACTCTCTTCTTGAACATGCATGCGTAGTGGGCATTTATTACCCACTAAGGTAGTGGATTCTTCTTGGTTGGTCAAAGTGGGACCTTTGCTTTAATTTAGATTTCTTTTCTTTTCCCTAACCCTAATTAGGGCTAAGGTGGCAAAATCTATGTCATCAGTTATTGTTTTGATTTAGGCCACACATTGTAACTGAGGGCCTATATAAAGGTCTCACTTCTCATTTGTAATCTAGAGCGAATTTTGAGATTGTTGTTAAGGGCTATTGAGACAGTAGAATTTCATTAAAGTTTGGTGATTATTTGATGTGTCTTGAAACTTGCTTGGTTTCATTATTCCCTCATTTAGAATAACTTGTTAGATAAAGTGTTGTGATTTCAATGAAGAATGCAATGGTGTTTTGATGAATTCCTTGGTTCATACTTTTGACGATTTGTTGATTGTACGTCATTGTGCAAAGTTAGTCTGAACCCCTTTTCATGTATGGTTAACTTTTGTCATTCAATGTGTATTATTCGTTTTGATGGTATCTATTGTGACATGAAAATCATCTGCATAACCCGTTGAAGATTGCACCAATTCTCACGTAGTTGTAGTTTAACTTGGTGAAGCAGAGCTTGATCATTTAGGAATTTGTCCACCAAAATAGTATTCATTGTTGTCATTACCCTTAGGAGTAGAATAGAACTTTTGAACCCTTTCCCCTTTGCTTTTTGCATATCTTGTGAAAAAAAAAGTACTTTGTTGCAATATCTTTTGATAGCTCTTACATCTGGCATGATCTAAAATCAATTTCAAGTTTGCAAATGTAAGGCCCCTCATTATAATCAACAAATCACATCAAGCATCGAGCTTATCCACGATCAAGCCTTGACATGAAAGAAACCTTGGAATGACCTGTGTGATCTTTTTGCAATCTTAGCATATATGGTACTTTGATCAAGAGAAGATAAGATACCTTGGTATTTTGTTCTATTGTTTGGTGGGTCATAAAATACACATCAACAAGCATGTACCACTTTATGGCCTGCAATCCAACTACTTTTGAGTACTTTTAAAATTCCTTTATCATTCATCAATCGCCATACCATGTAAACTTCTTCCCACCTCCCCAGTTCTGCATAGAAGTTTGATAGATGAGCATAAGTCGTAGCATTCTTAGGTCTAGCTTTAAAAGGAGACTTGTTGTAAATACCCAACACTATATTCTTATGTAATCTACAAACATTGAGGAAACATATCCACACAACCATTACAAGTTTAATTGACATTTTGATGTAAAATTTGAAGTTTCCTCAAGATAGCCAGCTCGTTGAGAAGGTTGACCATGCACACATAGTGATTTCTTTGAGGTCTCTAGTAGCTTCTTCCTTTGAGGTCTCACGATTTGTCCTCAAAGGCATTTTCAAATCAAGATCCAGACACACAAGATCCACTCGGCTCCAATAGGAAAAAACTTCGCACACACAGGAACAAACTTCACTCCACAAGATCCACTCGCTCCAACAGGAACAAACCTTGCTTTGATACCACTTGATGTAGTCAAGGTTGGTGGATCCAATTAAGGACTGATCGACCTTGCAGCCAAACCAATATGCAGCAGAAATACACAATAACAACCATAGATCTGCAATGAAATAGAAATCTTTATTCATCAAATCACCGATTACATGCAATGTGTCAGGTTGTAAGGCCTTCTCGGTTATAGCCAGATACAAAGAAAATATCAGTTTACAAGATCTCACAGGATCCAAATCTTTTCCACAACATTAGCATTCAGCTAGCCTAGGTCTACAACACATAGTACACTGGTAGGCACCTAGGAAAGATCTAAACTTGTACTCAAACTTCCAAGCAATCTTCCTGTCCCTAAGCTCATAGGCTACTAACTTCCTTCTAACTTTCTAATCCTCCCTAAACATCTACCCAAACATCCTATAAATATTGAATCCCAACCACAAGTTGGCTAATGAAACAATAAACCCTCCCAAACAAATATTAAATGCTAAAACATCAGTCAGCTCTCAAATAGCCTTACAAAATAAATAAACTCTCCAAGATGGCCCCAACGGTCATCAGATCCACATAGAAGAATGCAACATGCCAGATCTAGGTCCCCACACGTCCAATGATCAATCCATAATGTGAGGAGTGTGACCCAAATTAAATGCACCAGTCGGTCAAGCCAATTCATCCAAACAATTCAGTTAGTAAGCAAGAACACCGAGCAATTGAGGAAACAACCGAGCGCCAATCAACCAACCATGCCAAGCATGACTGAGCAACACAGTTATCACTGAGCAATCAAGAAATTGATGCCTTCAACTATCGAGCATTCTTCAGAGACTGAGCACCTCGGTAACCACAGAAACCGAGCAACCAGTCTCCCAAACCGAGCAAGAATACCATCAACCAAGATCAAAACTAACAATCTACCTTCAAAGGCAAACATATTTTTTGGTTGACACAGGATTGCCAAGAATCCTACGATGCTCCTGCATTAGATTTACTCTTCCAACTTTGTTCTTTTCTCTTGTGAAATGTGAACAAATGCTTCACAACCCAACACCTGCAAGCGATTGTAAGAAATTTTCTTTCCTTGCCATTTTTCCTCCAAAATTTCAAATTGCGACTGAGAAGATGGACTACGATTGATCTTATATATATTGTTGTATTGATAGTTGTTGATGTTTGTAGCATCGATCAGATAAATAATATTGACTATATGATTATTATGAGAAATGATTTATTATATATATATATATATATATATATATATATATATATATATATATATATATATATATATATATATATATATATATATATATATATATATATATATATATATATATATATATATATATATATCAATATATATAATAATTGATATTATTATATACATTGATATATATGTATATATAAGTTAGGTTATAATTATTCTCATAATAAATAAATAGTTAAATTGATAAAATAATAATAATTATTATTATGTAAATATTAGATAAATTAATATAATACTCAAGATAGATATATATATATATATATATATAATCATAATTGTCATTATATTAATTACATAATAATGAATAGACATGTCCCATGAAGGGACATGTCTCTTCTTGGCTCATTCTTAATATAAATGCAAGAGATTGTTGCATTTGGAAAACACATGCAATGAGATAGTGCTATTACATTTGCAATGATCCTAAAACCTCAACAATAGCCTCTGCTAGAAATTATTTTCCCAAATGTGCATTTAAGTGCATGCTACAAGATTTCTCCATAATTTTCCTATTTAGACTCCCTACTACACTATTTTCTTGTGGTAGAAATGGAACAATTTTAATACCACTCTTTGCACAAACTCAATCAAGCTCTATGGACCAAAATTCACCGTTATCCATTTTTAGACACTTAATTTCGTTGCCAATTTGGTTTTCAACAAGTTCTTTGAAAAACTTAAATTTGTCAAATACTTCAGTCTTCTTATTTAACACAAACCCAAACCTTTCTACTGTAGTCATCTAGAAAAATAACAAAAAGATATTTCATCTTCTGCTGCAACTTCATATTTTCCTTTTGTCCTTCCCTCCTAATCTCATCTAATTCAATCAGTTGAACCATTCTGTCCTGCAGTGGATCACTGATTTCCATGTCCTCTTCTTGCATAAACTTATAGATTGGAAGGAGGTTATTTACTGGCAATCTTGATTTAGCACCATATACCATTTCAAAAGGGGACTTACCCGTAGCCCTCTTCTCAGAAATTCTATTAGCCCATAGTGCTAACTTTATCTTTACATGCCAGCTTCTCTTATTCTTTTCCAGGGTTTTCTTCAGAATATGCAAAATACTCTTGTTGCTGGATTCAGCCTGTCCATTGGCCTGTGGATGATAAGGGGACGAGTAAGACAATACTATGCCCATTTTCGAACATAAATCAATAATCTCCTGTGACCTGAAGCTCATAGCATTGTCAACAACCAATTTAACAAGGACACCAAATCTGGTGATTATACTGTTCATCAAAAATTCAATTACAACAGCACTAGTTGCCCTTTTGGTTGGAATGGCTTCAATCCATTTGGTAAAATAATCAGTAGCCACTAAAATGTGACTATGTCCCCCACTAGACTTCTCAGAGAACTCTCCAATAAAATCCATACCCCACATTGCAAAAGGAGCTTCTGCAACAACAGGGTTCAATAATAATGCACCTGAGAACTTCAATTTTTTAGAGAACCTTTGACAAGGTTCACATTTCCTCACATAAAAATGAGTGTCTTTGAACAACACAGGCCAATAGTATCCTGCTCTTAAGATGTTATGAGCTATTAATCGAGCAGAATGATGTCCTCCACACATTCCAGAGTGCATTTCCTTCAACATTTTCTCTGATTGGTGCTTATCCAGACAAAAGAGTAAAATACCATCATTATCCTTCTAGTACAAATCACCCTGGATCAACACATATCTCTGAGCTTGCAATCTCAGACTCCTTCTTTGATTATCATTCAAGTTAGGTGAACACTTAGCATTTTTAATAAAATAAATAACATCCTTGTACCAGGGTTGCATTTCAATACTAGTAATCATATCAATGTTAGCAGCAACATTATTTACTTGAACAAGGTCCATATTTTCCTCAATCATTAACTTAGCAAGTCCCAATCCTCTCACCAATTTGGTAATATGAATTTCCAGGTCAAACTCTTGAATCCTGTTTATCCATTTGCACCTCTTTCCTGTGACTTCACTCTGTGTTAAGATATCCTTTACTACAACATGTGGCACATAAGCATTAACTTTTGCACAGACCAGATATGGTCTAAAAGCTTTGACTGCCTTCACAAGTGCATAGGCTTTCTTTTCCATTAGTTCATAATTTAATTCAGTAGATTGTAATGATTTGCTGAAAAAGGCTATAGGATGCTCATATCCTTCTTGATCCTTTTGCAAAAGGATAGCTGCAATAGTATGAAAAGACGCAAAAGAAAATAGAGAAAATGGTTTCAAATAATCAAGTGATACCAAAACTGGGGCCTCTTGAATTGCTTGTTTGATTTTTACAAAAGCTTGCTGAGCTTCAAGGTTCCATTCAAACTTCACTTCCTTCTTTAGGAACTTCACTATGGGCTTGACCAATTCTGCAAAGTTAGCAATAAATCTTCTTACAAAATTAATCTGTCCCAAGAATGACTGCACACCTATTATGTTCTTTGGTGGAGAGACCTTTTTAATTGCCTCTACTCTTTTAGGATCAATCCTGACTCCTTTTGACACTATGTGTCCAAGTAACTTCCCTTCTGTCATAGCAAACTGACACTTTTTGGGATTCAAAGACACACCAAATTCTAAGGCCTTAAGAATGACCTTCTCCAAATGGGAACAATGATCATCAGCTTTCTTGGAATAAGCAATGAGATCATCCTGATAAACAACCATTAAAACATTTATCAACTCTTCAAATGCAACATCCATGGCTCTCTGAAATGTTGCTCCAGGATTTTTCAGACCAAAAGGCATGCGAACATATACATATTTTCCCCATGGGGTTGTAAAGGCTGTCTTAAATTGTTCTGATTCTTTGACCAGCACTTGATTATACCCGAAGAAACCATCCATCATTGACAAGAGTTCACATCCAGTCACCCTATGAAACATAGCCTCCATATTGGGCAATCCATAGTTATCCTTAAGTGAAGCCACATTCAGGTTCCTGAAATCAACACAAAGCCTAATATCACCGTTCTTTTTCCTTACTGGCACAAGATTCGAAACCCAAGTTGAGTGCCTAATTGGTTCAATAATACTAGCATCTCTCAGTTTTGTCAACTCAACTTGCATCTTGGTAGCCAATAAAGGGTTAATGGGTCTCTGCTTCTGTCTAAAAGGCCTGGTTTTCTCTTTTAGAGGAATTTCATGCTGAAACAAGTTAGCCCTATAAGCTTTGAGGTCATCATAAGACCAAGAAAACATATGTTTATATTTTTTCAAAAGTCTAATCAGGTTTCCTCTGATCTCTCTGCTCATTTTCTTGCCAATGTACACCATCTGGGGGAAATTTTCAGATCCTAGGTTTATTTCCTCTAAGTCTTCCATTTTAGCATTAGACTTTTGAGACAAAGAAACATCATTTATTTTAAACATCCCTTCCAGTTCCACTAACCCTTTAGGTATGTGATTGAGGGTAACTGCACTATCTCATTTCCCATGATGCATTATTTTCCTTCAACACATTGTTGTATCTCATTAAAATCTATTTGCTGACCATCATGTTGATCAAGGCCTTGAAGTAACCTAAGGATATCTAAGTCATCCTCAAAAACTTGCCAATTATATACATTATCAGGCACTGCAGGCCTAGATTTGACCTCTAACATAGACACACCAGTGAGGGTTATATCTTAACTTTTAAGGGCAACATTTGCAAGAAAATCTGCCATGATATTATTGGATCGTTCTACCCAAAGCAGATTGAAAGTAGCAAAAAACTCTAGTCTATCCCAAACAAAATGTTTATACAGTTTCAACTTTTCATCTTTAGAAGCATACTGAGATCTCACTTGGGCTATAATCAACTGGGAATCACCATGAACTTTTAAAGACTTAATACCATGTTTTATGGCCACATCTAATCCTAGTATCAGAGCCTCATACTTGGCAGTGTTATTTGTACACTCAAAAGTTAACAAGAAAGAGTATTTGAAAGTAGTACCTGATGGGGAAATGAATACAACACCAACTCCTGATCCTTCCTTGGAGCATCCACCATCAAAGAACATTTTCCAGAGCCCATCTTGCTGCAAAATCAGCTCATCCACAATTGGATATGTGTTTCTCAATTGAGGTACTCCTTCTTGAATCATAAAATTGCTCATGTCAATATCTACAAAACAGTTTAGATCCTCCAGAGCAACCACTTCAATCATGACTGAAGAATGGGGCTCCCTGTACAACTTTACTTCAGTTCCATTTATTGGGATGGTAGCATATGAAAAATCTAGTTGCAACTTTCCACCCACTGTTGCAGCCCATTGTCTTGACAATAACATGCCATAATGAGGTTTTGTATCAACAACAACCACATCCATTTTATATGTGGCTTCTGGGAATGCAGCAATTTTCACTTCAATTCCAATCAGGCTCCCTACAATAGGTACTGCCCTGTTGTCCATGGCATAACACCTTCCACTAGATGTATCAACTTGCAACCCTAACTCCTTCATCACTTGATAATGCATTACAGTTGTAGCAGCACCAGAGTCGATCATACAGTTTTTCAGCAAAAAAATATTTACAAGCAAAGTAACATAGAATGGATTAATAGAGGATGGTTCTTGTGTTACAATAGTCCCTACACATACATCAGAAATATCATTAATTGCAATTGGCTTGTTCAGGGATTTCCCTTCCTCTTGTAGAATAGGAGTAGTTCTCTGCTCACTTATAAGAGCCAGGGCTGTTGCTTTGTGCTCTTCTATTTTCAACATTTCAAGCAGAGGGATGGACACTTTCATTTGGGACAAGGCATGTCTCATATCAAAGGTAGGGGAGTCAGTGTAAACATCAGGGTGATCCTTTGACCTACCAAATTTCTTCTTCACCTTTTCAGCAATAACTTCTTGTTTCCCTTTCTTTTCAGCTTCAAACCCTTCATCTTTACTATTTACAACATTGGGCTTTGGGGAATCCCTATCTTGAGGACTACTCTTAACAAACACTGATCTAGGAACTCCCTGCTCATTATCCACCTTTCTGTTCCTCAAATTGTATGAGGATTTTGCTTGTGTAATAGCAGCCACAGTTAAACTCTTGATTTCTTCTTCACTAGGATTTCTCCATTGTCTTTCATCTGACCCAGATTCTACCATGTGAGTCTTATAGTCATCATTATCAAACTCTTCCTGATCAGACTGAGTAAATATTTGTTGTTCATAGTCAGAGAAAATCTTCCTCTTATGATCAACATCAGGGCAAATAGATTCATCATCTGAGGACTCAAGGTCCCCCATTAGTTCAGTAGTAAACATGTTAATAGAAGGCTTTTCAGATCCTTCATAATCTCCTGCGTATGAATCATTAGCCTCTTCTCCCAAGGCCTGAGAAACAACACATTGGAATGGTGAGTGGGGCATATTATAGGCTACACACCAAGGGGTACTTTCCATATTATGTGCTATATTTTTCTTCAAAGGATCTGGTGTATCCCTTCCCTTTTGGGGTTCATTATTATCAGGAACAGGCCTCCCATCTTTCCAGTTTGTTTTGTAAGGCATATCTCTTAACTTTGGGGCCTTGTCCTGCCTTTGATAAGGCGGTCTTGTATCTTGAAAGTTTCTACCACCTTTATCAAACCTTGCTGGGAAATCTTTAGTGTTACCATGTCCTTTGTCCATTCTGTCCTCTTCTTTGGATGGCCTTGCTGGTTGTGGCCTGGTTTCTTTCCATAGTCTACCCTCATCCCTCTTGTACATCTGGCCAGATGCCTTTTGGTTACTCTCAATATTTATGGCCAACTTAAAATCATAGAGGTACTAGCGGATGTGTTCATGTTAGCATGTAGGAAGGCAATCTTCCTCTTCATTTCATTAGCAGCAGCCTCCAACTCAAGTTTCTCCAATTGAATAGCCAAATCTTCCTTTTCTTTTCTAGCCTTCTCCAACTCTATACTTGTTTGAGAAGGTACATTAGGAGGAGCCATAATTTTCTTGGGCTCATTAATATTTATACCCACCAACTTTTGTTTTCCCTTATCAGGGATTTCTTTGGGAGCAATTTTGACCTCCTTGTTTCTCTGGATTTCAGAGGGATTCAATTGCCTTAGGACATGGCATGTTCCCTCAAATTCACCTTGTTTAAACTTAGTATCCTGAGCCTACTTTCTCAAACCTTCCATATCACCAAACAAGTCCTTATCTAAACCTTGAACATCTTGGTTTAGATCACTAACCTGGGTCTCATTTTTCTTGGTTCTCTTGAGGAGTTCCTGTCTCTCCATGAGCAACTCATAGATTTGTTGTTCCCTTACTTTCACCCTATTGGCAATCTCAGCCAGTTGTTCACTCTCTTTCTTTCTCAAAGCAATCACCTCTTCCCTCAATTTCTCAGAATCATAGGAAGTTGTTTCAGTAGTAGAGGTTTCTTCTAGTCGTTCTAGGGTTTCTCTTGCAGGGAAAAAACCTGCTTCTGTGACCTCTGTGATTACTTCTTTCTGCATAAGCAGACTTGGCGTGACCTTCTTGACATGTTCGGGATCATCAGAAGAGGAGGAAGATTCATGAGGAAGTGGGACACGAGATCTTTCTCAAGAAGGGCCTTGGGAACTAGCATTATTCTGACCTCTTCTAGACCATTGTTTCCTACTTGGTGTATGGAGCTCATCACCCATATTATCTTCGGGGTGATCCTTGTAGTAAGACCTAGTGTATCTTGGTCGACTCATGGTATAACACGATAATTTTAGCAAAGTTCACAACAATTAGCAACTGGTAGCACAGAATTTAGAGTCGCCACCCACTATTAGGCGGGAAATGAAATTATTTTATGCTGGTCTACAAACACGCAATAGACAGGATTTGCACTAACCTATTGCAGGCTATTCAGAAGTCCCTAGTAGAGTTGCCAATTTTGTTAGTGCTCAAATCTGCAGATTATCAAATACTCATATATTCCCAATGGACATAATCTAACAAGATGCAAACACTAAGGTAATAAGGTTATAAAACCTTCTTCACTTCGAGTATGAATACTCAGGCGGGTGTACCTATTCCAATTCACGGTTTTGACTGAGCTCTGAATTGTGCACTAGCTCCTTCACTGTTCTGTCCTCGCTTCCATACTCAACTCAATAAGATGAGAGAACTCTAAGTATGGCCCATATTATCCCGATACACAATATTATGATGGAAATCATGAAAGCAACAACACGAAACAATGGCTTAAGGATATTCATCCTTCTTCTTTTTAGAGTTGAACTCAAGGAAGGTTAACCTCATTCAGTGCTTCTACAAAGCATTACAAAGCATATCTATGAACTTGTCACAGAATGATTCAGGTTTGTGATTGTACAAATAAAGTAAAATGAAACAGTTATTTAGATTTAGGGTGGCAAATCAGTGTAAATAGATCTGAAACCAGTGCCTTATCCACTTGGGCGATAGAGTCAAACCCTACCTCTGCATATAACTATCAAAACTAATTTCCTGAAACTCAAATGACATGCCTAACATACCATCCTTTTAATTCCTACTACTGTCATCAAATTCATACATGGATTAGTCATTCCCAAAGATCTCCCCTAAGATTTTACTCTTTCCTTGAAAGAAACTTAAGCTTAACCCCTATATTCACCTTGTGAATAATGCATTTAAGAAAGCCTTGCAATTTAAATACATAAGAAAACTAACACATTCCATACACAAAGACAACAAAATAGTAGTAATAGAGCTTCAATGTTTTGTATTAATGGTCAAAATGCATAGATACAGTATCCTATCACTTTTAGAAAATAAGGTTTTGTATTCAGAACCTTTCTTACAGAGTATTTTCAACCACCTCTCAAAAGAGTAAAAACTTGCTATATATAACTTAGCCATCTTGGAATCCTCGAAAGGATGCAACAAGCTTGGGATGGCTAGAAAAGATCCTACACTAGAGACAAGATTACAAACTGACAAACAGATTGTAACAACATATTACAAAAATCTTTTCTCAACAATTCCGTAGGTGGCATCTTTGTCTAAAGATATTTCAGAGCAGTTGCTGAATTTGTTGCATGAATGATGACCACCATTCCAGCTAACTTACATCATCCTTTGTTTGAAACTTGCTCTCCCTCAATTTATGTATCAGGTGCCATCTACAGCTCTATTCTTCCTCTTCCTCTATAAGTTGGACAACTGGCCTCTTTTTCTTCTTTATTGTTAACTTCTCCCAAGCCGCTACTTCATCATCTGATGGCCAGTTGTAAGTCTGCAATTCTTGTAACAATCTAACTTGCTTATCCCACATGGAGTCAGTTATATTTTTGGCTTCTGCCACAAAGCGTATGCAATCATTTTCAATTTTAAAAAGACTGTCAACTATGCTATTACACCTCTCGAAATCCAAAGTATTGTCACTACTAAGGAAAGCATCTTGTGTAATCACCAACTAATCCATTGACAGTTTCCATTCCTCCAACTTGATTAGGTTTCCATTGTCATCACATACCACAGGCAGATACTTGCTATAATGTTTATCAAACATAAACAACTTAACCCTCACCTGGTTGGACTTACCTTTAAAAAACTTTGAAACAACACTGATTAAGCCAATCTTCTCAAAAACTTCTGTAACTACTCTAGGGATCTTAGGCTTATGCTCCTGTAGACTATCAAGTTTATCAAACAAAAAACTTCTTCCAGACCAAACACTATGAAGTGGCTCCAAAGCAGCCAATGATTCATTTATCTTTCTATTGGTCTGGTGCAATTGGCTAACTAATTGATAAACTGTATCCATTTTCTCTATTATCTTATCTCGCCTATATTCCACAATCTTTGACATGGTGTCCAAAGATGCCTCTATCATTATCTTATCCAAATCTTCAGTAGGTCCCTCAGGTACTTCTTCATCAATTTGAATTGGGACCTCAATCTGCACAGGGGGGGAAACAACTACCTTCGAAGCTTCTTCAAGCTTAACTTTTATCTCTGCCAATTCATCTTCTAGTTGCTTGATCTTCATCAATTTTAAGTCTCTATCCTTGGCCACCAGGTTTGCACTTTCAAACAACTTCGATTACCTTTCAGATAATTGAACTATTTTTGCCTCATTCAGGTTAGCCCAATGATTTACTGCCTTGGAAACTTCAAGGTTAGTTGTATTTTGCACAGTCCATATAATCTTATTCCCTTCCATTTTATCCTCTATATTTAACAGAGATGGCTTTTGGGTCCTAGGGGCCATAGACCACATTGCAACAGCTTGAGATTTAGGGTCATAGCCACTTCCTCTTATCATATCACCAATGTGAACTTCATATGACAGGCTACCCTGTGGTTGCTTTCTTATTTGATCTATGATGAATGCAGAAGTCAGATCCCATCCTAGAGTCAATAGCATTCCACTTGACTTGACCAGTTGTCTAGCTTCATCTGCAGTTATAGGATCGAGGCTAGGATCATAAGCAGCTAAGGCTCTCAATGTCTCTTCACTTGGCTCCATACCTTCAAGCAGAAGTTTCCTCACTTCTTGTTGCTTATTCCAAATAAGGAAACTCTTGAATTCATCAGTTTTAATAAACTGGTCATCAATAAAAAATTCCTTCCTGATAGACCTCTCTGATATCCTTTTCTAACTACAGGGACTGTTCTTTATCTGTTTCATCAGTGGTCACCTTCTTTCCCTCTCTTATTGATTTTCTCAATTGGTGATGGTAAACCCTATCACCTGGCACTAGAGTAGATGCTCTATCAATTACTCTCTTTTGTTTTTCTTTCCTTGAAGGCTCTCCTTCCTCTAGCCTCTGTTTCTTCAAAGGTGGCTCTGGAGAATCCCCTGTTTCTGGTTGGTTCTCAATAGGCTAAACACTCTGTACATCCTCAATTTGTGTTGGGCTATTCCCTTCTTGTGATTCATCAAAGAACTCCTCTTGATCGGAAGATGAATATTCTTTCTTTTTCTTTGGTTGACTCTGGTCAATCAACCTCTCCAGCTGATTTGATAGAGTGTCATGCATCTCTATCATCTTGTCAATTCTTTCTAAATAGGGAAGGTCAGGGAAGAAACCCTCAAAAGGAAGCTGGGCTGCCATCACTTGTTTTGACAAGTCTATCAAATCAAAGTACCTGTTCCATCTCCTTTTGACCTCATCAGCATCAATGATGTTTCTAACTACATCTTCCTCATCCAAGCCTTCATGTTCTTTGTTCACACCAATGTTTGGGATGTATAGCATCCTGACAGTTTTGATAAAGACCTCAGGATCTACATGTCTACAAGCACCAGTAGCCATTTTGAACTGATTTAACCATGCAGTAATTTGAGGAAATACCCTCTTTCCTACCAAGAAGTCACCTATCTTGAATTGCCTAGGTGTGAATGTACCCTTCCTGTGAGGGGCTAGAAGTTCTCTGTCTGTCCACATCAACTGCCACACAAATTCCAAACAAGCAACTCTTGGAGGCACAAATTTTGGTAACAGATGTGGGGGTTGGGGGCAACCGTAGACTCTCAAAATTGTAGCATTCTCCCCCAAGTAAAAATCACCCCAATTATGATCTCCCTCCCATTTGTCCACAAACTGCACTGGTCGTAGAAGCCTAAGGACCCTTGGGGATATCCTTGTAGTATTGACACCTAACATCCTTATAATAGGATAAACAATGAAATTCTGAAAGATACAAAAATTCCCTTCATTGGAAGTAGAATTCCACTTCCTCACCCATAATTGCACCGGATTATAGTGGCCTTCAAAGTTGAACCTTGGCTTCAGCATGTTTGAATCAAAATTATTAATGTTGAAAAACAAAATTAAATGCATTAGCAAAGAATAATGCATGAACTTAATTGGGCTCTTACTATCCTTGACAGAAATCAAACCCTCATGCATTCTATCAATGACATACTGAATGTAATCATAATCAGTATTAACCAAAGAATTCTGGATGTCTAGGATAATCATCAAAAGATCAGCTGGTAAAAACTCTGCATCCCCATCAATTCCCAAAACCCTACACAACCCATAACAAGTTTGCTTCATGTAATGCTAAAGGGATTTAAATTGGTAAGGGGCATTCATGTGAGCAGGGAGGGGATCTATATACTTATCCTGTTTTGGGATATGCCTCGTCATTTGGTCCTTCACTATCCCTATATTATTCTTGTATCTCTCCTTTTCTTTGCTCAGGTCGATTTCAGTAGAAGTGGATGTATAGACATTAAAAGCCTTCATGAACGAACCCCTATCAAGAGTAACCAAAGCTGACTGGTCCTCTTTCCTAATAGTCTTAGAAATAGGGTCATAACGCCTAGCTAGAGCAACAATTAAATCTGCATCTAGGAATACATCAGGCACTACTAATTTCCCTAACCCCAAAGCCCAACCATTACATACATGGATATGACTATCTCTATTTTTATAAAAGAAGTTGAAGATAGTATAACCTTTGCTATTCGGTGTGATAGGATCTCTGCAAAACCCTAGAACATCTTCGAAAAAATCATCAGGAGCTCTTTTGTTCTGATTGGAACCAGTAGCAATTTCAAAAACTCGTTTGAATAATTAGGCTTGCCCTTGTCTTCACCACTTTTAGACTTTGCTTCACTACTGGAAGATGCTGCGCTTCTCTCAGGTTGACTCATCTTTGCTACAGAATTATCTTCAATCTCTACAAAATGGATTCACTTGGCGCTCAGAAATTGCTTCAGAATGACACAATTCTCTTCAAATGATTTTGGACACAGGAAACAATGAGCTTAGCTTATTTATCGATATGGACCAAATGCATACAGCTACCACAATCACTACAAATAACTCCTTAATTGCTCCCGCATTCAATTTCGCATGTCACCAATTTTCAAAATGGAGCTAGCCGATGCACAGATTTTGACAGATAGATTTTAAAAACTCGAAAACAAGGCAAAGAGGCAAATGATTAAGATCCTGCACTTTAAACCTGTTTACGTCATGCAATCTTCCTTTGAAACTGATTGGATGGCTCATTAGTTTACTTTCCAGCTTGATACTGTACTTTATCCACACAGGCAATGGTCCCTTTTCTTTTCTTTTATTACCTTTTCCAACTGGGCCCATTTAGCGAATCCGCGACTGAAAGCTTCTCGTGATCGCTTAATACAATGTTAACCCTAGCATATATTCAGAGAACTAGTGACCAAAGCCTTCGCGGGTTCTCGAAATGCAATCCTTAACTCATGATACTTTTCGCGAATTAGCGAACATAGTGACACCCTTCGAGCACTTGACTGCAATTATCATTTGGCGAACCAGCGAACAAAGCCATCTCGTATTCTCTTAATGTCCCGGCTAACTGTTAAATCTTTTGGAGATTCAGCGAACAAAGGGTTTGCACATTCGCTTAATGAATCACTTAACCGCTAAATTACTTGGAGAACTGGCGAAGCCTTTACTCTCTGAATTGCTGAATCTTTACTTTACCATCATCTTTACTCTGAGATTCTGAATGAACCGTTGATCTTGTCAATGATCTATGGTTGTCGCCAGTTCGCTGAAATATTTGATCCTTGGTCATTTGATTATGAGATTTAGCAAACAAAGGGTTCGCTGAATCACTAGATCATATTAAACACTGAGTATTTCAATCCGCGATTAAGCGACTGAAAACTCAAAACTTAGCCAATCCTTTTATTCGCGCATTTGCCAAATGATTATGCCCTTTACCTTTCTTTTTAGAGAACCCGCGACCACATGATTTGCTAAATCACTAGATCATTTGGCTTCTTACTAATTTATTCCGAGAACAAGCGAACACTTGAAACAACCCGTTCCGCCAAATTCTTCATACCAAACTGTCAGGGCCGCCAAACTTAGAAGACTTTACACAGTCGCTCATTCACCAAATGAAACATGTAGGACCCAATAATATCTGAGATTAAACCACAACCGTCGATCCCGACAATGATCTACGGTACTCGCCAAGTCGCTAGGTTATTTTGCCTTTAACCGCTAGATTCAGAGAATGAGCGATAACCGTTGTCGCCAAGTCGTTGAGTGTAAGCAAAGAACCGCCAAGGAATACGCGAATTGGAGATAATGCATTCGCCGAATCACACAATCTTTTCTGATAATTGCCGGATATTTGGAGACTACACGAACAAAGACAACACTTAGCATTTTTAACACATTCTCCAGTTCGCTCAATAGATTAGATACACGACATAACAATACGTGACTTGGCGACTGACTAAGGAAAAAGCCACATGCGCTTTTTTAAAAAACTTAAGGAACCAAAAAGCAACGATGAATTAGAAGATTTTAAAGCTGACTTGAGTTTTTTACATGACTTCCAAATTTCTTCGAGGATAAAACCCTAGGGGAGCTGTTTTCAAACCTGGTTATGACAATTTTTTGAAGAAATTCCGACCCCTGTACCTAGGAAAACTTCATAGACCAGAGGACTAAACCAATGTTTGGACAAAAACCTCAGAAAATTAAGAATACACCCAACACATAGCTCCAACTTCAATGTGACTCTCTAGCACATACAAAGAGCTTGATTTGCTACCCCTAACAATTACCAAGACTCCTTTTTTCACTTTCCATCTTCTTGATTCAAAAGTGACTCTACATCCTTGAGAATCCAATTGTCTAGTTGAAATCAAGTTATGTTTGAGTTGATGGACATATCTAACATCCTATAGTGGCCAACTATTTCTATTTTTTATTTTGGACAAAATATCCCCTTTTCTAACAATACCATAAGATTCATTATTACCAAGATAAACTATACCAAAAATACCACTTTGAAGGTATTTGAAATACTCCCTGCATGAAGTGGCATGACATGTTGCTCCCAAATCTAGCACCCAAACATCCACTATAGGTTCTCATGCAAAAATGACTAGTGCACCAACATTATCTTCATACGTGTCAAATAAATGATCCCAAAGACCTTTCACTATCTTCTCTATTGCAACATTGAACATCACATTATTGGAAAGGGAAAGAATTATGGTCACCACCACTTTCTTGTCCAATTTCTCCCACTCCTCATCAAATATTGCAATTAACTTGTTTTCCTTTCCTTCCAACATTATTGCAAGGTATTTTTGCACCACCTAGGCTTCTAGTTTTAGCTTCTATTGATGTGAGTTTTGTGACTACCTCAACATGTAGGATAAAACACTAAGTAGGCTACCATCTCTTGAAAAAGGAAACCTTAGAGGTTAAACAATTTGACTTGTGTGATCAACTAAGATGACCCCAAGGTTTACAATGCGTACAAGCAACTTTGGTGTTGGAAACAACTCAATTTAATGATGTGATTTGCCGGTTATCATGAAGGGACTTACACTATTCAATCATGCATCTATCAACTTTCCAAATGGTGAGTGATTTGGCAATACGGGCACTTCAACTAATCCTAACAATGAATTTGAAAGAAAGTGCAAAAGAGATTGGGTTTAGAATTCTAATCTACTTCTACCAATGCAAGAGACAATTGATGATGGAGTAAAACCAAACAAAATTTGATTTGCCAAGTAGAACAACTACAAAAAGATGATGCAAATCTTCTAAGGATAACCAAATGATTTTCAAATCACTTATACACATTGACACCATAAGACATGTGAATCAACAAATATGAAGTAATTGAAGTTAAACTTTGAGATAAGTTCAGCCTAACTTTGCATTGTAACTTGCAATCAACAAGCCCCAAAATGTATGAAAATATGAGGTTTCACCATTGATCGACAACAATTTCTTTCATTCAACTAGTCAACACAAATAAATTCTAAGTGAGAATTAGAAAACCATGCAACACTCCAAAATAACACAAGTCTTCATCAAGATTCAATGAATTTGGAATTACTTTGGTAGTATTTTGGTAACAATTACACAAAGGTATCCCTTTACAAATGAAATGAGCGAGCCTTTATATAGAGGCCTCAAGTACAACCAACAACCTAGATTGATTCAAGATGAACATCCCAAATAATTCTAAGCAACCGTAATTAGAATTCTCTACAACTATTGCTTACAAATATTAAATGTCATCCAATAGGAAAATTACATTGCTTTGGAATACATATCCTTTGAGGACAAACCAATGAGAAAATTCATTGTGGTAATACATTAAATGCCTTTCACATGTCCACTTGTGAACAAATTTGATTGGATGAACTTGGACATGTCGACTTGGAATTGCTTGATTGGTTGAAGATGATACAGTGTCACCTCAACATGTGTCTTATAATCTTCATCATTTTCATCACAATGAAGAGATATCTCTTGATACTCAACATTTTAAGCCTTCGATTAATTGTGATGGTTCATATTCCCAAATTGCTTAATCTTCATGAATTTTCTTCATCCATGGGAATTCTTCATTGTTCTTGGAATTCTTTCTCTTGGATGTCTTGACTCTGTAGTAGTTGAATCCTTTGTATTTCCACCTTCATTGTTTGATATTCCTAGTCAACTTCATCTTCATGGATCTCTTCTACATCTTTGACTAGAACCTCCTTAGCCTTGATCCTTCTCAAGGTCTTGAACTTGCAAACCGTCATGTTATTGGGGTCCTTGTTGATCCTAAATTTCCAAAGGAAATTCAAGATTATGATAGTCATCTCTTCGTAAAGCAATGCACTTTCCTTGCATGAATTGTGAATGTTGTCCTTGAGCTCAAACGTGTCCTTATGTCTCTCCTTCATGATGACTTGATCTTGAAACAATTCTTTGTTCAAGCTTAATCCTTGAACACTCCTTCCTTGATGCATTCCCTTGAGCACCACCTTCTATGATCATCTCCAAGTATCGATCCTTACACAAGAAAAGAAAATACTTGTACTAAATTTTATGAAGCAAAATTGAAAAGACTTGAGACATTTTCAAGATAATACATCCTTTCTAGAGAACATGATCTTAACTCTCAATTTGTCATTGCAAAATCAAACTTAAGTGATCCTGATTTGGATATGAATTCTGATTTTTGGGGTTTTGATATGATATTATCCTTGAATCTGCATGTTCTATTTCTGAGTTTTTACAGATTTTTTGCCTTTATCTCTGACCAAGACCATGAAGTTTTGGTTTTCCTTCATTTTATTTTTTAATTTTCAATTGGTTTCCTTTTTCACCAACATTTAATCCCAAAGAGTGGAAATTTGAAGGGTAGGACGAAGTTTCTTAATTTCACACTTGTCAAAGAGTGGAAAATCAACCATGACCACAAAGGTTGAACCTTCTGTAGGGTGGAGGTTCATGATTCGTGGTGAATTTTCACTCTTCATTTTGATTTTTCATTGTAGATTTGTTCCTAGACTGGAAAATCTAACCCCCCCATGAAGGCTTGAATCTGCAAACATGATAACATTTTGGGATCCTTTTGCAATTTCCACACTCCAACTTTTTTCACAATTTCAGTTTCAATTCCCCGTTTCACAATTGCAAGATTTCAACTTCATACTTCCTTCAAAAACTGATCAAACTTCTTCAGACTTGACAAGACTACAGCCTTCTCCATTCTTAGGAGACCCAGAGACTCAAACTACTGCCAAGCTAGACTAAACTATTAAACACCTACAACACCTAAGCTACAACTAAGCCACAAAGCAAAAAAGAGGGGTCCCCATTTGCAGTGGGGAAATGTGTAAAAACCTTACAACAGCTTCCACATTCCAAAGTTTTGCCCCAAGAATTTTTCAATTATTCATTTATCAACTTCTTCCATCTTTCCTTAATTTCTTCACAATTTTTAAAACAGCTTCTCCTAATCTCTGATACCAATTGTTTAGTTTAAAAAGCAGATAAAATAATATCAAGCAGGAAAATTTTAAAAAAAACGACAAATAAAAATAGATACATAACACAACAAATTACATGGTTCACCATTAAAGGCTACATCCACGGGAAAGCAGGGCAATATCTTTATTCACTGTTTCTCACATATAAAATACATAGTTTGCACTCATCCTTTCAGCAAAGAAATAAAAGGACGGAGGAAAGGAATGGTCAGATGACCATTGGACTTCACATTCTCAATACAAACATGATTGACCGTGAATTCCCACACCCTTCTCTTTCCCGTTGATTAATGTCCAATAGATGTCCTTCCCACATATTGGAAGCTTTGCTTTGCTTCAAAGTGGTCTTCAATGACTCCTACGGCATTCTCAATTTGTGGATATTAGATATCACACTTGAAATGAATACTCTTCAATGACAGTACTAGGAGGACAGAATTATCAAGATTATGCTTTCCCCATTATGTTCAAATGTTGCACTGATTGCAAACCTATTTCAGATGCCTGATCACCAAGCATCTTACCATTTCTTTCAAGTGTTCATCTTCTTTTTCTTTATCGTATATCCACCTTCTCCTCCATTCTTTTGTTGCAGACATCTGCAAGTTTCCTAGAAACAGTTCAATGTGATAACTCCTCTATGGTATAATAATACAGGGTTTCAACAACTGCTCCCATGCCTGTATACAGGCGGAAACTAAAGTATAAACTGCATTTTCTAGAAACTCAAAATAAAATCCACTCCCTTCTTTACTACTGCAGGGCTGAAATGGTGCACCTTGTTATAATGCAAGCCTATGGTTATAGATTGCTTCACTAGCATCACCAGTTATGTCCACAAGAACATTGTCCTTGTTCAAAATGATGGATTTCTCGGAACAATTGTCTTAACAACAAGTTTGGAAATAAACATGGGTGCAGTGTGTAAATCAAAATTACTCGGAGGCCCTTGATGACTCTAATAGTCGGTGCTTAACATTCCAAATACAACAGCCAACTTCTTAATATGGTGGCAAAAGAATGTTACATTATCCTTCTCATATCAATCAGGACATATCTGGAAAATACCCTGCCGCCTTCATCTCCAAAGACATCTCTGCGACTTTGCATAGATCTCTAGTGTCCATGGATATGAACAGTCTCCAAATAAGCATTTACCACATTATGGCCTGCAATCCAACTACTTCCGGGTACTTTTTTAATTCCTCTATCATTCATCAATCTTCTTACCACGTCAACTTCTTCCCAACTCCCCAATTCTGCATAGAAGTTTGACAAAAGAACATAAGTCGTGGCATTCTTAGCATCCAGTTCGAGAAGGAGACTTGCTGTAAATACCCCCAACTCTATATTCTTATGTAATCTACAAACACTGAGAAAACAAGTCCACACAACCACTACAGGTTTAATTGGCATTTTGATGATAAAGTTTAGAGTTTCCTCAAGATAGCCAGCTCGGCTGAGAATGTCGACCATGCACACATAATGATTGGTTTTAGGCATAATGAAATAAGAGTCACTCATGCTGCCGAAGTATTTACAGCCCTCGTCCATTAAGCCTGCATGGCTGCAAGCAAACAAAACACAAGCGAAGCTTACATGGTCAGGGTATATTCCATAGTGTTTCATTTGTTCAAAGAGTTTAAGAGCATCATTGCAAAATCCATTTTGTGCATATCCTGTAATCATGGAATTCCATGAGATGACATCTTTTCGAAGCATATTGTCAAACAGTTTGCGTGCCCTATTAATGTTTCCATATTTTGCATACACGTCTATCAAGGCATTGGTAACTACAGCATCTGAAGAAAATCCACTTTTGATTATGAATTGATGTATATCCATACTCTGCTTTAAAGCTCCTATTTTTGAGCAGGCTGGTAAGATGCTGGCAAAAGTTGCAAAGTCTGACTTTACATCTGCCAACAACATTTGCTTAAATGTTTCCCAGGCCTTTTCAAAAAACCCATTTTGTGCATATCCCGCAACCATGGCATTCCATGAGATGGCATCTCTTTGAGGCAATCTGTTAAACACTTCACGTGCTTTAAGTATGCTTCCACATTTGGAATACATGTCTATCAGGGCATTTGCAGTTATGACGTCTGACAGAAATCCACTTTTGATTATGCTTTGATGGAGGTTCATACCCAGTTCTAAAGCTTCCATTTTTGCACAGGCTGGTAGGATGCTGGCAAAGGTTGTCAAGTCTGGCATCATATCTGCCAATAGCATTTGATTAAAGGTTTCTATAGCCTTTTCAAGGAACCCATTTTGTGCATATCCTGCAATCATTGCATTCCATGAGACCACATCCCTTTGAAGCAGTTTGTCAAATACCTGACATGATTTGTACATCCTTCCAGATTTTGCATACATGTCTATCAGGGCATTGGCAACAGCGACATCTGACCAAAATCCTCTTTCAATTATGTCTTGATGGAGGTTCATACCCTGTTCTAATGCTCCCAATTTGGCACAGGCTGGGAGTAGGCTGGAAAATGTTGTGGAGTCTGGCTTTACACCTGCCAGCTGCATTTGCTTAAAAATTTCCAAGGCTTTTTGAACAAATCCCTTTTGTGCATATCCTGCAATCATCACAGTCCACGAGACCACATTTCTTTGAGGCATTTCGTCAAACAGATCACATGCTTTGTGCATGCTACCACATTTCGCATACATGTCGACCAGCGCACTACCTACTATAATATCTGAACATATTCCATTTTTAATTATGTTTTGATGGGCAACCGTACCCAGTTCCAAAGCTCCAATTTGGGCACAGGCTGGAAGAATGCTGGCAAAGGTTGAGGAGTTTGGTTTTACACCGGCCACTTGCATTTGCTTAAAAGCTTGTAAGGCTTTTTCAACAAACCCATTTTGTGCATACCCTGCAATCATTGTAGTCCATGAAACCACATTTCTTTGAGGCATTTGGTCAAACAGGTCGCGTGCCTTATCCATTCTTCCACATTTTGCATACATGTCTACCAGGGCACTCGCCACGACAACATCTAACAAAATTCCCCTATCTTTTATGCTTTGATGGATATCCATAGCCTCTTCGTAAGCTCCAATTTTGGCACACGCTGGGAGTACACTGGCAAACGTGAACTGATTGGGTTGAAGACCTGTTCGTTGCATTTGGTGAAACAGTCTGAGTGCCTCCTGAGGAAACCCATGTCTTCTGTATACTGCAATCATCACATTCCATGAGATGCTGTCTCGTTCTTCCATGTCGTCAAACACTTTACGAGCATCTCCCAAACTCCCGCATTTGACATACATGTTAAGAAGCTTATTTCGAAAAGTTGTTCGTGTAGCAAATGCAAATCGCCTGTGAGCGATGAAAGTGTGGATTATTTTTCCTTGTGAAAGGGCATTCTTGATGATGCAGGTCTGCAATAGTTGAAGATAAATAGAAGAGTCTTCAGGGGGGTTGAGTGTAGTAAGCAGAATGTGCAACGCCTCTTTGAACTGAGCCTTTCTGCATAATGCTGTGAGATTGAGATGAGCTGTGGATGGCGATGTCATTTTATGATTGTAATGAACAATGCCATTCAATTTACATCTGCTGCAACGACATTACCAGTAGTCAGCATTTCACTTTCCAGTGCTGAATTTCAAAATCTATTTCCTCATCTTCAAATCGTTTCCTCCAAATAAGCAGAAAAACCCTGGACTCTAGAATATGCCCAGTGCGGAGAGGTGTGGTGCAGTAGGGTTTAAATTTATGTAGACTGTATTAGGGTTCAATCAATTTGATTCAAAAAAAATTTACTAAATGGTTTAGGATTTTAATTTTTTCATTTTTAAATTTAAAAACAAAAATAAATATGATAATAATTTGAGCATGCCTGTTTGTTTGCTGGAATTAACCTGGAATAAATTTATTCCAATTTTGGTCCAATGCAAGAATAAATCTAATTCCTAAAAAAACCTGGAATTAGATTTATTCTTGCATTGGACCAAAATTGGAATAAATTTATTCCAATTTTCCTATTCCTGTTTTCTTATTCCAGGTTAATTCCAGCAAACAAACGGGTAGATATAAATATTTTAGTGTGTGAACTTGGATTTTTCATTTAATGTTTTAACGAATTAAGTTCAACTTAAATAAAAAATACATCCATAGTCACAATATATTTGAACTTCGGTTTTCCCTATTTGAACTCAATGTTTTAACAAACTAAGTTCAACCTCTAAATTTTTTTAAAGTATTTTAAACTACCAATTGCACCCACAAGGTACAATGGTTTCTTGTGAAGTATACAAAAATTATTAAGTATTTAAATCAAGAGGAAAAATATAATACAAGGCATTTTGACTTTGGTCAATTTTACCAATTTAGGAACTAAAAATATTTGTCCAAAAGTGATTTAATTTTAAAATATACATTATTTAAAAATATCATATTTGTACAAGCTATAATATTTGGTATATCATATTATACATGTTTTGTGCATTGATATTTGAAATTACACACAAAAATGTAGAGAACTGAAAATATATAGTAACAAAACAACATAAGAGGAAGTTCCAAAGTTTTGGTCATTTTTTTCAGAAATTAGTAAACTTTTTATTATATTTGAAATAAAATTTAAATATTAAAACATTTGCATAAACTGTAGGCATTTAATAATTTAATTATGGACATAAAAATATTATAAATTTATTTCAATTTCAAGTTAGTGTTGGATTAAGTATAGAAAGGTGAGTACTGAGAGGGGAGGGGTGAATCGGTACTGTAAAATAATTTATCTATCTTCCTTAACCATTCACAGAATTCACAACTTTGCATGCATCTCATAAAACATATAAAGCATTAACCATAAACATAACACATTCATTTTGGTATCGCAGAAATCCTTGTTAGAGGACAAAAATTGCAGTGGGGATGACACCCACAAAACTTCACTACTAGAGTAAAAAGTCTGCTTGATTAGAGCTATGTAATGATAGCTATTTCTGATAGCTTACCCTCTTAAGAGTATTAACTCAGTTAAGAGTCTAAAGACTAGTTAAGTCTACCTTGCTAAAGGATTTTACAATTCCAATCTAAGAGTTGTATCTTGTTAAAGTATTTACCATGTAAGACCTGTTAGGATTTACTTGGTTAAGAGACTTTACAATTTTGATTACTCTTTAATTAGTAACATAAACTTGTATGTTAAACTTGCATCTACTTATGTCTTTTAGACTTTATATGCTTAATAATTGTTTACCTCATACTATACTTTACTCACAATAACAATTCAATGCTCGATAACTTCAATTCTGAATCACATTAACAATCTTCTATTTACTGCTTTGTTACTCGGTAGCTTCTCTTCTTATCGCCTTCTTTTTGCAACCTCTACTTCGCATATGCACTCTTATCTACTTCTGCTCTTATCTCATCTCATACTTTAATCTTCACACTCTGATCCATTTATATTCAATTCTAGAAGTGGTGGAAATGTTCTAGATTCATCTCTTCGAGCAGTGCTAGCATTGGTTACTCCTCCAATGCATATAATGCTTAATTCTCATTGGTGGATCTTACCTTGTAATCATGCATAATCATCATGTTTAAATCTTCAATGTTGTGTCATACAATCTCCTCGAGATTTGTAAACCATTTTCTTCTCGATGTCCAGGTTCAATGTATCTAGAGATTCTCCTTGTGCTGGTCTTCCATGCTCGGCAATACGTTTTCCTCTTGCTCGGTAATTGTCTCATATCTCGGTTTCGTTAATGTTGTAGCTTGGTACAACTCGGTGCTCGATGCTCGGTGCTCGGTGCTCGGTGCTCGGTGCTCGGTTCTGCCTTGCTCGATGTCTAAACTTCCTTTGCCTTACCGAAATTACCTTCTCCTTTATTTCATTTTACCGAATAGCTTGTGTGCTTTACCAACTTTACTTTCCTTCATTACCAAATGACTTTGACAATTATTGTGACTTAATCATAACTAATGAAAACAAAATAACTCTATAGGAGTATCAGTAAGAACAAGAAATTGATAATTCAACTTCAAACTAAATTACAAACTCAAGAATCTATACATATCAATTAAAAATATGAAAACTATTTTGATAGCTCCCAAAATAATATTGAACGGACTTTGTATTTCATGAAGAGGTGCACTAGTAAAGCTTAAATATGTATGTTCTTCAACACCTATTGTTACTATTTTGTTTAAGTTCTAGCCATAAAGGCAACAATAATTGTGCCTCAAAATTAGCCAAGCTTTCTCCATACTTAGATATGCATAGGGATAAATTTGGAACTACCCTTGCTGATAAATCTAAATTTCCAAATAAATTTGGGGAAAATTCTTGTGGGTTTTCCATTGAATCCTCACTCATAGAGAAGCTTGTAATCTAAAAAAAATAGAGGAATTCAAAAAAAAGTTGGTACTTTATATAGCAATTTTTTTAAGAATCTTGATTAAGTTATGGAAATGAGAGATTTATACATTTTGAGTATTTGGGGCATGCCTTGCCACTTCTGTTGGATTTTTGGTTGTAACAAAAAATTTGGATATCCCTCTCCAATCATCATTCCCAAGCTTTTCCAGTCTAGCGAAAAATAGGTTGTGCTCCTCCTCAGTCCATGGCACCCTTGTATAAAACACCCACAAATTTATAGAATTTATTTATTTGTCCCATTGATAATAAAAGTCTTAGTTGCGAAATTAGAATCGAATTCAATACAAAATGAGTTGCACACAAGTGCTTGAAACTGATACAAAATGGTGCTCTAAAAAATCCAAAAGGCCAATCTAAAAATAAATGAGGTGTATCTTTTTTCAAGACCAAAACATGGTCTCAACTTCAAACAAAGTATACATAGCCGATGAGTCATCAATTGGGCAAGTACTCACAAATAAAAATCATAAACAAGTAAAATCAAATTACACTTGGCACTCATGAAAAATGAGTTTTACTAATTCTACAAGCTAAAATGGATGTGAATATTCAACAAGACGGGCACATAATCTTGTTAGATATAGCATGAATGTTGCATAGTCAAACATGCCCAGAAAAAGACAAAAATGCATAGAAAACTACAAATAAGCTCACATCTTACCTTTTCAAATAAGCTATTCGATGCTCTGAACCCCATAACCTACATTAAAAAATCAATCATTATCTATGAAGAAGTAAAGAAAGGAAAAGCTAAGTTTATAGTTGAACATACATTGCTTCAATTGCTTAATCGTATTAGATTAGAACCTAGTTAATTACTTTGAACAATTTCCTCTAGAAGTTGGTCTCCATAAATGATTAGGAATGTGTAGCCATGTAAAGAGAACATTGCATCATGACAACTATTTAATGCATTAGGAAGTGTGCATGTAATTATTGGTTTTTTTTTTCTCAATGATTTTCATAAAAAATGCCACAAAGTTGTTTAAAGTTTTAACAGCTACATTGACAACCAATAACCACAAGGCAATGAATAAGAATGTAGCAAATTGTACTTGCTTTTTGTAAATTTCTAAGTAGGAGTTAGCAGTTGCAAAATCAATATTTTTTATTTGATTGTTGATGAAGAAATTTGGTATCTAGTTTTTGTAGGTTGTATAGAAACCTTTAAAAGTTTCCTACAGAAGGTGTTTTCCATGATTAGATTTCACATGGGCATGCATTTTTTCTATCTATGGCTTCTTGTAGGCTAGTCTTGTAATGGTGTTCACTCTAGTGAAGACAATCTGTAGGCAAAGCAAAAAACAATGCATTGTTAGAGGATATTCACCATATAATTTACATTCATAGAGATAAACCAATTTGTCATAGTTATCATAGTTGTTGAGCAAGTTAATAATGAGTCTGGTTTTCTGATTTGTAAATATGTTTGGAAAGATTTGAAAATATTAAACATATAAAATTATCTTTTGCTAAGTCATATTGCCTTTTTGAATCAAATACCAAATACCTTATAGAACAAATGGAAGAATCAAATAGAAGCAACAGTTATCGTGTCTTGGAGACATTGAACTGTTCAAATGGCATCCTATGGACAATTCATTGTGTTTGATTATATGTTAGAAAGGTAGGAAGCCATAGTGTTTGATTTATGTTGAAATATTTAATCATTTGAAAGGTAGAAACCATTGTTAAGTGTTGTGTACCTTGATTGTTGAGAGAGAAAGTTGGTCTAATCAAGCTTTTTCTTTTTTCCTTATGATTATGTATGGATTCTTTTACATTTTGGAGTATCTTTCAAATGAGAAATTTGGCTGAATGTGAAGGTCGTTTAATGATTTGACTCTAGAAATTGTTGTGAATGTTAGCCCTTGACTTTCTATTTTTCCAATGTCAATTATTTCTTTTTGTAGGGTAAGGCCTTGGGATTTGTGAATGGCTAAAGCCCATTCCATTGTTAGTGGCCTCCGCCTTCGTGTGCCCAATGACAGACGAATTATTGGTATTAATTTAGGATCATTTTTATTCCATGGTGGGCCATTGTAATTATCAATCATTTCAATAATGTACATTGGAATATCAGGGGGTTTGGAACCGAGGTTGTAGACAATATCAATTATTTTTCCTAGTGCTCTATTTACGAGGCCTACTTGTTTCCATATGTTTTTTGTGAGCATGATGTGTTGACCTTTGCATAGTAGAATCTCTTTTTTAAGTTGTTCATCAGCAACAACATATTCTGTGTTGCTTCTTGTGGTTGTTGCTACACTTATTGTAATTGGACAGTTCAACAGTTTCAACATTTATTTGTTGTGTAGTTTGACTAGATCGTTCGTGGCAAATAGGTGGATTGATTTGTCAAATTATTCCTTCTCATTTTATGTAAGTTGTTTGTTTGTCTGTCTGTGAGGAGCTCCTAGTCTTCTTCTATTGGTTTTTCATTTCATATGTTGTGTAGCAGTTAGCAAAACTGTGCCTACACTGTATTGTCACCTTATTGATGGAACATTGTCCATAATGTGATGATTGTCGTGAATTGATGCCACAATGTTTGGGAGGAAGAGTGTGATGTGTAGATTGGCTTGTCCATGACTGGGGGTAGTTGGGCAAGGTCACCCACTAGGATTATGGAAAGTCCACTGAGCATAATTGTTGATTATGAGGAAATGCTTATCGTAGTCTACTATCTATTTTGAGTAGTAGCTTTGGCCCAATGAAGCTTAACTCATCAATAAGAATGTATCTTATTTCCTTTAAATCCTCTTGGAATGTTGTCAATTCTTGGCCTTGTAGTTGTTCCATTTGTTTAATAGAAATCATGAGCATAGAATGTATAGTGGATGCATGTATGTTGAATGCGGAAACACTTGTGGGAGCTAGTGCGAGGAGATACTTTTGTTGTCATTGGCCATTATCATTTAGTACATTTCCTATGTAGGAAATCAAGTATGATTTTCTTGTACCAGTTGTGCCTTGAGTGATCACATATAGTGGTTTTGTAGATTCACATTTTTTGTGATTTTTAATTATCATGAGAGTTTCCTCTTGGTCTACTGATAATGTATAGCTCAAAATGTTTAAGTCTGATAGGATGTTCTCACCTTGTGCACTTGGTTTTTTTGTATTTATGAACTGTGTTGTAATTTTATACAGATGTTGAGGTATGTTAATTTGATCCTATTTGTTGCTATTGTCAAATTCACGTCTTCCAAGCATGTCAAGTTCATCAAAGGAAATATTATTTGAACGGCCCATTTGTGATAAAAATTTCCATTCATTCATCTATATTATTTCTTACATGTTTGTGCCATTATTCTCCTCCTCCTCTTCTTCTTCTGAGTTTCCTTCATTTGGGGTAATGCATTTCACATGCCAAATGTCATATCTTGTTGCATTCATGTTGTTCCAATTTCTAATTATTGAATCTTTTAGTGAGTCCAATGTCATTTTCTATATGACAAAAATGTTTGTATAAGAGGAGCTTAGTCCAGCAGAATATTTCAAATTGCTCTAAGTCTCCATGTGGAATGTTGTAGAACTTTGGGTAAACATTGACAACAGCTTGCACTTTTCTTTCTTTCCATTTGCAATGTCTACAGTTTGTAGAGTAGGTGTAAGGTTGTGTTAATTCAAGAAGTGTTATTGTGTCAAGCTCTGGAGATCATTGTATGTATTCATGCAAGTATGTATATTATATTTGGTTTGTGCTTGATGTGTTTATTAGTCATTGAAATATTTTCCATCTGACATTCAAAGATGTGAAAGGACGATTGCAAATAACAAGAGACATTTTTTGAAGCATGTGACATGTTTATTGTGCTCCCATGTCACTCTCTGCTACAATCTCTGTCATGAATTTCATGTATGTTATGAGAGCTGGTCTATCTTCTTGTTGTGTTATACATATTATTTTTAACATATTAGTGTAAGTCTCTAATGTTCATTCTTCTTTTGATGCAAATTTTGCAATGTATTTGAGGAAAACTTCTCTTGAGATAATAGGTTGGAAATTTATGTTGGCTCTCCAGATCGAAAACATTTCTCAATTGTGTATGTTAAGCTTGTCATCATTTCTTGCAGGGTTATATTTTTTTTTCTATTCTATCACATTAAATAGTGGAGTTGATTTTTTCTTTCCATGGAGATTTGTATCAGCATTCAACTTTTGAACCCTTCTTTCTTAAGCATGTGCCTTCTCGGCATTTTGTATGTCTTTGGACCCATTTGATTAATTCTTCATAGTCATGAGTGGGCTCAATAGTGAATATCTCATTTGTGTTGAGCAAGCATCAATCAGTGGAGATCGAAACATTGTGTTGTTTTTGTGTGATACCTCACGAGAGTTCCAAGTGGTAACATATTTGTCAAAAAATATTTGTGCACTCTCAAGTCTATAGCATTGTTCCAATCTAATTTATCCATATCAGGTGTATTTTTAATCCAGATAACCCCATGTACATGTGTAGTATGTCTATGTTGCCATTCTATTCTATGCCAATAGTTTTCTGCATGTAAGAGTTTTTCAAGGACCTCTTCATGAAATATTGTAAACCGTTGATGCAGGTATAGTGCTACAATATGAGGGTTATTAATTATATTCTCCATCCATTGTTGGTTTGATAGCATTATGGGGGCAATGTTATTTAACAATAGTTTATGTAAATCTAGTCATTTAGTATCTGTTGCACTCAATGTGAAGAAAAGAGTAGGTGATCCTATTTGGTTGATCATGTCTATCAACTCTGCATGTTTCTTATTCCAATATGGTCTTGTACCTCACATAGACGAACCAAAGTGCATGAGTTCCTCTGCAAGTTGGTTTTTTGGCAAATTTGTAAGTTGTGTATGAAGGTTTTCTATTGTGGCTGGTATGTTTTCTTCTGCATTTCTCTTGATGATTATGGTTGCAATTTCTTGGCTATGATGTCTGGCCATTAGATTGAAGATGAAATATGGAAAGAGGGGATGCCTTCCAAATCTATTATCATGGAGCCTCATTAAGTGTAGTGAAAACTCATATATGTGCACTTCTCTTAGCTGAGGCTGCATGTGTTGTGCATATCCATTTGGGAAGAGAGTGGGAAATTCCATATCAAGTAAACCCTCGATGTTGTAATCATATACTGGAGATGACTTCATCTCTGGCCAATTGATAATGTTGCTTGTGTTGTCTTCTAGTTGTAGTTTTTGCTTAATAATTTGTAGCTCACGAGCTATTTTTGGTTGTCTACTCATAAATGATGATGTGTATACTATGTTTTTTTCATTAGGGTCTTCATCAATGTCGATTTCATCATTTGGCATCATCATGTCTTCATTTGTTTCAATGCTTTTGAGCATAATTGAAACATGTGTTCTTATTTCAGGTATATCTACTAGATACTCATCATGAATAATGATGTCTTTATAGTATGGATCATATTTCATTTTATATTGCAATGCATCTATAATGTGGCTCCTGCTCACATAACAATCATAGTACTAACCTATTGTATGCAATCTCTGAACTGTGAGTATATCTAGTTCTTGTATTCTATGTGGAAGCATGTTTGCAATGTTATTTATTTCTTGTGTAAAGCTTATTGTGTGACCATGATATTTATATTAGCCTCCAAATTTCTGAGTTACTTGCAATACTGAGTTGACTCCAACGATAACCATTTCTTCTACCTAACTCAATCTTTTGAGTATAATAGGTTGTTCTCCTGGGTCCATGTTGTTCTAGGATGAGAATCCACGTATTCATTTCTCATGGAAGCATCCTTTGCATGTGGGTGTTGTGTTTGATGATTGGAAGTGCATGCTTGAGTAACATTCTTTGCATATAGTGCATGTTTGTAAGTTGGCTAATGCATCAATCCTTTGGCAGAATTGTCTTCTCACCATTATGTAGTCATTTATGTGGATCATTCTTTCTTGTTTGTTCCTTTGTTATTTTAATGGAGTTTGGTCAGTTTCAAATGGGTTCTCCTCTAACTGTGCTTCTATTTTTTGCGAGGGATTTGGAACTTGTTGTAATATTTTATCTCTTCTTCGAGTAGCTATCGCCTCTTTATTATGGGCACAATATTATTGATTTCTTTTTCTATTTTGTTGTTGCTGAAGCTCAAAAAGTGGAGTTTCTGGGAGATGGTTTTTGATGGGAGTTTCCATATGTTTCAATCTATAAGTACGATAAATTTTTTTGTTAGATAAAACATTGGAAAGCATGTGAAGGAATACACATATTAAAGTGAGGTTTAATTACAAGGTGGGCATACATTAGAGGAAGAATGTAAAATTTGAGAAAGTGTACTAATTGAAAGAAATAATATTTAGCATATGATTAATGTACTTGAAGTTAATTAGCCATGAGTTACATTATGTTAGTTACATGTCATTAGGTGAGAATTGTAAACAATCATGTAATAGTAAAATCAAATGAAATCAAATTATGCTAAGCACATTTATTTTGGAATGTAGACATAAAATAAAGTATAAAAGAATGTTCAATATAACCTATATTGAACTTGTTAATGTGGCTCTTGTAGAATGTGATAGGATTAGACAATGAAAGCTTTGGAATAGAATCCTGGAATTCATTAATCAATAGTAATCTTACACATGAACATATATTTCAATTTAAAATATGTTGAATTGAAAAATTGGTTGTTTATGTAGTTGTGGTAAATGAACTCATATTGTAGTACATTATTCATAAGCACTATTACAAAAAATGTGAAGAGGAGGACAATAATAATAGAAAAGTGGAATTTATTAGTATAGGTTGGTCTTCTTGAATTATCTATGCAACTTAAATTTTACCTTGCAATTTAAACATTTTTGTTGTAAAATGTACTCAAAACTAGAATAATTTGGAAGACATTAGAGGAGTCTCTTGAATATTAGACTGATAAGTAAGGATGTTACTCAGTATTGTACATGAATTTTATGTTTGATTATCTCCCTGTTATGAGATTATCATATAGTTTGGAAAAATCACATTCTAGGTTCTTCAAATCATACTCAAAGGTAGTATAGACTTAATGTTTTCTTTATCCCTATGTATTCATGTTCTCAACCTTCCTTTTATAAAATTGTACAACAACATGATACTAAGGTGAACTTTACAATAAACATAATTGTGCAATTGTTGTATACAAATTCACATTTTATTCTAATCACCACAAAATGATTTACATGGAGTTGGGAGGACAGTTGTGTAGGAAGATAGTATGTGCAACAAATAGAAATATATGGTTTACATTGAGAAGATTAGATGTAAAATATTATACATGGAAGTTATATTTGTTCATTGTAGAAGAGGGGGTAGTACTATGTGTATTTAAATAGAAAATTGCCATCATGGCAAAGTGATTGTATTAGAAGACATCTCGTGGATTTTGGAAAGTAGGATACTACTTTCAGCAATAAAGTCTACTTGTTGGATCCCTGTTATGATTTCCTATACTCAGGATAAATTGTTGTACGTCACTTTCTTGCATGCTAAGATATAAATATATTCCTTATTGATTACATCTCTTATGACTTTTTCACTATCTTTCTCTGTATCAAGGGAAAATTGTGAGGAGTACAAATCTTTTGTAGAGATTTTCATAAGTTGTGTTGCCCCTTCATCAAATGCAATAGCCCACAGTATGTCTATATGATCCTATAGCTTTATTTGTAGTAAATAACTATAATTACACTCGGTTGGAGTTACATTTCACTTTGAACAAAACCAATTTCCTTATTTATCTTCAGTCAAGGAATTTTTGTATTCTTGTCCACCTAATTGAGTGGGGCATGCCGATTAGAAAATATCATCTTTTTTGATGAATAAGGTTGTTTCTCTCAACATACAATGGAGGGATTCAATTGTAATTGAAGTCTTTTCCCAAATATCTAAGATGGTCATTCTTGGAGAAGTTTTATGTGTTACATTCATCCTTGTTGTAGTTGATTGCAAGTTAGATCCTATTTCTTTGAGCCATTTTTTTCAAATTTGATGTCGATTGCATTTCTAGGTCTATTGATAGATAAGTAGTATTTGATGTGTTGAGCACCTTTCCATTGAATTCAGAAACACGACAATTTTTAGCTACAAGGATAATTGCTTCTTGGTTTTGGTACTTTTTTTCTATCTAACCACCTACCTTTCCCGCTATTGGTCCCCAAAGAGTGATATCTATACATCTCTCAGACATATCTAACAATGTTATTGTATGTCATGGAACTTTAGTGCCATCTTGTCTCCTTATTGTTGATGTTGAGATGACAGATGTGACAATTCAAATTGCATCAATATTTGTGTTGTTGGTCTTTCCCATTATTTTATTTATAGGTGTGAAGGTGAAGTGGTGCTTTAGAATTGACAGGTCATCTTCACAATGGGTGACTTTTAAGTTGGTAGCCAGAGATATTTCTAACCCACTATTCAATTTGTTATATTGTTTATTAGCAGTCTTTATTGCTCCGCTTGAAAGTGTATATATTGCACCAATTTGTATATTGTTTTAATGAACATTGACTGCATCATTGAAATATGTGACTCTTTTTTTAGTTCCTTCTATATCTATATATTATGTTGAAGCTAAATAGTTGGCCACTACCTTTATGGTTTGTGTACTATTTTATTCCATTCTTCATTGTGACACAGGCTTTTAGGGTCCACCTTGGCTGAAATGGATTCAAGTCCTTAATAGGTGTGATTGTGGTAGGTGCTTCTGACTTGGTTAGTGGAGATTGTATAACAAATAGTATCCTTTGTCGAGCTGATGGGTGCAATGGCATAGTATTGGTAAATTGAGAAGTAATCCAGATAAAGGCTCAACCATGTCTTCTTTTGTACAATCATCTTTCTTTGGTTCAATAAGAAGTGGCTTTCCAAATTTGTGTTGCTTTGTAGATATGATCTCAAGATCACCAATGACAATCCACCTATATAGTTGTCATAATTGTACTCATTAGTACAAAATAGTTTAAATACTTAGAAATTGACAAAACAAGGTATTATTAATGAGTTTAATATTAGGTTGTACTAATTGATATGTACTTATCTTTGGGCTATTGTACATTTTCAATCAAATTAGTGTTCCAATAAACATATCTTTTGTGATTACAAAATGGTTTTACCTTGTAGGTAATGATGCTCTTTGGATATGCACTCCATCAGATAGATATAGTTTGTATCGTTTGTTGCAGTCATTCTTACCTCCAAACTTAGAGATAGCTACTATTTGTACAACCGGTTCATGAAGTAATTGTCCACTATGGATTATGCTTATTGCATTTGTAGTGAGTTCTACAACCATGTTCTGTAATTTGAGTTGTCCATTGTCGATCACACTTATTGCATCTTGTGTTGGATTTGTAGACATGGTGTGCAAGGCGTTCTTATTTCTACAAAACCATTTCAAATGTATGTTTTTTAATTATTGGGGAATTTGTCAATCTATTTTCAAATAAAGTCTTAATCATGTATATTGCTTTCAAGTGGGAATATTTGTTGAAGGAATTTCCATGATGAATAAATCCCTACTTTGACTAAAGGAATTTTTGCAGAGGTGAGTTTAGTTTGTGTAAAAAATGTTATGTAAGTTTAATGATTTTATTTGCAGGTGATGATGTGGTAGGTTTGAATTATGTTTTAAGTACAATCTGGACTAAATTTAATTATTTTCTTCAAATGAGTTAATTTCAAATAATTTTTGAGCTACCCCTAAGTTATCTCTTCCAATATGATAAAATGAATGGAATACAATATGGAAAATACACCCATATAAAAGGTAACGTTTGAGAGAGAATGAGAAAGAACCTAGTCTTCAGTGTCTTTGAAAAAGTTATTTTTTAGAGCTTCTGTTAAAATTATTCCAATGTCGAGTGAAAAGTTGTTAATTTATCTTCCCTACATAGCAAGAAGAGAAAAGATTAAATAAATATATAGGGAGAATGGAAACATTATCACTAAATATATAGAGAGAAAAGAGTACTATTTTGCAACAAGAAACTTGTTGGTGATTTTCAAAAAAATTCAAAATTTTTTTTTCTTGGAAGACATCAAATATAAAATATTTGAGCTAATTCAATTTAAGAAATAATAAAGCCTCATGTAGAAGAGCATTAAAAGGTACATATTGTTATTGCGAGGCAATTTTAGAGGAGATCTACAATTGTCTATTATATAATTCATCCATCAGCAAGGGGTTTGATCCACAACATAATTCTTTAGGCCATTGACATTAAACTGACCATTAGTATTTCACAATAATTCCATACATAATGTCAAAAAATTGATTGGTGTATAAATTCAAGACAAAGATCCATATTAGTGGAATCAATGAATATAGAATACAATAAAATTTACATAAATATCATAACATTTTGTGCCAATTTGGAACATTTTGAAGTTTTTGGAAAAAAATGGGGACTTATACTTGGCACTAGATATTGTACTTGGCAGATAGACTCCTATTTCTCTCAAAATGTATTGCTACTTATTAGAATATAAACTAACAACTGGGGCATAATGTGTCCTTAGTTATAGCCAACAACAAAGCAAGAAAACAAAAACATTAAAAAATTGAAGCCCAAGAGATAATTTTATATTACAAAAGAGCATTAAATGGGAGGTTATTCGAGGTTGAAGCCATTTAAAAAGAAATATAAAAAATTAAAGGCCAGAGGATAATTTTACGCTACAAAAACATTAAGTTTGAGGTTACAAACATTTATAAAAAGGATGAGAAATAGACAAAAAAGTGCAATAATTTTTAGATAACCTAAAAATTGTTTTCATTGCATACCCAACTAGTAGAATGGTTCAAAAAACTTCAAAAAATGGCATTACCATTAACTCGATAGAGTTTCTATAACCATTAGAGCTAAAAAAAGATTTTACTAATGCAATAGAATCTACCATTCAGATCTTACTCAATGACTACTTAGGTTCCAGAGTCACATAGGTTCATATTCAAATACTAAAATGAAAATGCAATCAACACTTCACGCCATCATTGCAACTCTCAAGCTTGTCACTCTTCAGAAAGACCAGCATTCAATAACAATAGGACCTTAAATAAATGGTGCATATAGAGTGTGCATAACTAGTAGTCATTAAGAATTCAAAATTTGGCTACAAGAATGGCACTGAGTTAAGGTTGACTCATAAATAGGCAAGCTATGTTTAGACAACTACTGCATCAAATAACATTAGGACATTTTTTGTTGGATTCGGGTGTGGAAAGGTAAGTGTTGAGAGGGGAGGGGTGAATCAATACTTTAAAACACTTTTAGTCTTTACTGAACTTCCTTCACATTCATTTAATGATTACTTATCATTTGCATTCATCACATGAAAATAAATAACACATATGATAATCAGCAACACATAACACATGTATTTTTGTATTGCATAAATCCTTGTTAGAGGATAAAAACTGTGGTGGGGATGACACACGCAACACTTCACTATTGCAAAAATAAAGTTGCTCGATTAGAGATACAATGCTTAGCTATTTCTGATAGCTTACCCTGTTAAAGCTATTTAACCCAGTTAAGAGTTCTAAATATTGCTAAGTCTCGTCTGTTAAGATATTTCACAACTCTAATCTAAGAATTGTACCTAGTTAAAGGATTTATACATAAGATCTGTTAGGATCTGCTCGGTTAATATAATTATACAATTTTGATTACTCCTTAATCAGTAACAACAAAATGTTTGTCAAATGTGAATCAAAAAATTCTATTCAGACTCTATGTGCTCTATATCTCATAACCTAATACTGTGTAACCTTGACATAAACAATTCAGTACTTGATAGATCTGTTCTACAATACACTATTACTCAATGGCTTTTTTTGCTTATTCACCTTTTTCTCTGTTCTATTTCATACATGCAATCTTCTCATGTATTCATATCACCATAGCCACATTCTCCATCATTTTGATCTTTACTTCTTTGGTCTATTTATACAATTCTTGAAGCGGTGCTAGAAGCTCTAGAATCTTCTTCTTTAAGCGGTGCTAGCATTAGGTACACTTCCAATGCATATTTTATCCATTTTTCCCATTTGCTAAGTTCAACTACCTTGTAATCATGTGTGATCATTAGATTTTAATCTCCAATGTTTTGTTATACGATCTCCTCAAGATTTGTAAACCATTTTCTAATTGGTGTCTAGGTTCAATGTACTTAGAAATCTTCTGGTGTCATCCTTCTCTTCTCAGTAATACATTTTCTTTAACTCAATAACTGAGTTCTCTTCTCGGTTAGGTTCTTGGTAAAACTTTATTCTTGTTTCTTAGTACTACCTCGCTCAATGCCTAAACTTGCTTTCCTTTACTGAAATTTCATGTTTGCTAATTCCTTTTACCTTTTTCCTTTTATTCCTTACCGACTCATCTTTCCTTACTGAATGACTTTGGCAAAGATAATGACTTTCTTATAACTAATGATAACAAAATTAACTCTTAGGAGTATCAATCTCCCCCTTTGGCATTTGTGAACAGTCTCATAATAGGTAATGATAATCATGCCATTGTCTCTCTTAGGAATAATGTATTCATACTAAGGATTACTTTTCCCATCATGAAATGCATTTAGATTGTTAGACTAGGGACGTAGAATTGAAATGGGACAACACAATTTGTGCACAAAGTTCCTCTAAGAGTCATACTACCTATGCTATAGGAAGATAAAATGCATAAAAGAAACCTATGCTATTGCTGCAGGAAAGTAAGAACACTTAACTATTGAATGAAATTACTGCAGAATGCTTGTAAACTTATCCTAAGCATGTTTAACAACTCAGAGCATTCACTATGTATATCTCTGCAAGTGTTGCAGGAACATTCACAGTAGTAATGTTGCAGGAGTAAAATAGTAACTTCTACTTGAAAGTACTAAAAATGCAGAAAGAAATTATACTCTATCCTAATCTACTCCACCTCCCAAGTGGGCCCCCCTGGTTGGCTTCTGCTAACTACTAACATAGAAGATACTTCAAAATCACTCTTTCATTATATTCTCATAAACTGGTTACATAGTAATTGAACAATTCATGAAGAACAAAAAATAGTAACTCTGTTACGCTGAACACAACATTTGAATATATTTTCTCATTACCTAACTAAACCAATCAAATCCCTTTATATAGAGGGTTGACGCTTATTGAAAGCATAACATTAAAGTCTGACTAAATCTCACCATAGAACGAGGAAATATAACAACCACACCATATTACAATAAAGTGTGGATACCAAAATAACAACCATTGAGTAAATATAGAAAATTTGTTTCCTATATTCTCTGGAATGATTGCTCCTTTTTAGCAGCGGCATGATCCTCGAAATTGTGTTGGCTTCCCCCATCATGGCCGAAACTCCAATGCTCTTTCTTCAATGCGGTTGATCCACTCTCAAGCTTCTCCTTGTTTTCTTGGCAAGTTAGTAGCATTTGGTATGTATACATGAAGTCAACATTTCAATTCCTACCCAAATATTAGAACACAAATTAAAGTAGCTATATGAAGTACTACAATTTATATATAATATTTAGTAAAACATGTCATTCTAACTACCCATAATCTTTGTGGCTCTAGCTATAGTTATCACAAGTTCACACAGGTATAGGTTCATAGATGTATTGGAAATATTTATCAAAGCATAAAGAGTTTCAACAAAGTATAAAGATTATAACAAAATAGAGACAATAAATTGTCTCATCATCTGCCCCGTACTAGACATAATGCTTGTCCCCAAGCATTACATTTTCTGGTTGTAAACTTGAAATCACTAGCAGTTGTCTTCCCCTTCTTCCCACTCTTAAAAGTGTAATAGAACCCTCTAGTTCTTGCCAAGTAATCTACCCGATGCTCCTTTTTTAGATGGTCCAATCTAGTGGCGTTGATATCATAGAGTGGCCATAAGAGTGTAGGTGGTTGGAAAGACAAGGGAATCCAAAATTCTCTTCTAGTCTGATGCCCCAACTGTATATATTTAGTTGCTTTGTTTGCAGCTGCTTCAAAGTTTATTGGGTTGTGTGGCTCTATTTTCTTGAAGGCCTCTGGTAACCTATTCCATCGAATCCTTACCTTTGCAAGAGCTCTTTGAAATGAACAGTAGGGAAACCCTTGATATTCTCTATAAACTTTGTCTCTTAGTTCAAAGACCTCCCTTAAATCAGGTTTCTACTTTCCATAGGTTAGGTTGAGCCAATCTCGTAAGAGGACATCAGGTTTGTTTGATTCAGCCCGTAAGGGTAAGGGTTTAGATTTCTCTAAGTCCCTGCAATTATTTAGTTTCCTATCATAGTTTCCCTCATTGTGCATCCATGACATCAGAGCCCTCAAATGGATATCACCTATATAGAGCAAAGGGTTCCATTCTATTTCATGTGGAATGACAAAGTTATGTAGATAGAGCTCACATAGTAAATTTTGTTTCCATGGAGGGAGATTTTGGTATAATCCATAGAATTCTTGGGATGATTTAAATTCACAATCTATACCCTTCATAGTCATCATGAGTTGAAAAAAGAGGAATTTCTCTTTCAAACAAATGCCATACACTCTAGGAGGTGGTCTAGAGGCTATGATATGATTAGCTAATTTAAGAGCTTGGTCCATTTGTTGTTTCTATTTCTTTACCTTTTCCTTAAGATCTTCAACTTCCTCTTCCTTGTCATCTATCTCTTTTTGCATTATGCTTCTTTCTTGTTTCCACCAAGTTTTCTGGAAAACAAATTGATTATATAAATTAAAGAGTATAGATTGTATTGTTGGCGGACTGAATTCTTGTAGTTGGTTTTTCTTTCTCTTTTCTTTGGAAACTTGCTGAAAATACACAGTAAACCATGTTGATTTGTAGGGCACAATAGACATATTAGAATAAATAGGGGATTGTGGAGGAGTCATGTGGACATCCTCAGCAATGCTTTGTTTTGCCACAGTAGGGTTTTTCTCAAATACACCCAGATCATCATGTGGTATGTTACCATAGTGTTCTTGCAAATTTTGGGATTCTTGCATATTTTTGGGAGATGAAGACACTTTTGTCTACTTGGGGGAATTACCAAGAATGTACTCAATAAAAGATTTTGGAGCAGGATTTGATATTGGAACATTTGGGTTTCCAAGGGAATTTGGAGACACTTGTCCTTGCATTTCAGGACTTCTTTGCACTGTTGTTTCCACAACCACTGCAGTTTTCTTTTGACTGGTTCTTTTTGGCCTCTCTGCTATAGGAGCATATGCTGTAAGAATAGGTGTTGTAGGATTTGACCTTTTTATTTTATTTCTTTGAACTACAAGGTTTTGAATTTCACTTTCAAGGTTAAGGGTTTCTTCTCCAACTTTCCATTTTCCTTCCCTTGTGGAAGAAGTAGGAACATTTCTTTCTAGAGCAGGCTTAGAAGACCTATTTTCTTGGAATAATTCTAGCTCTTTTTCTTTTGTAGTAGTTTCTGCAGTAGGCTCAGAAGATTCTGCATTATTTCCTAGTGGTTGTTCAACAGGGTGAACCTGGGGTTGCAATGTTTTATGTTGAACAAATTCTATCCATGTTAGGGGAGAGACATCCCTAAGGGATTTGTCGACTAGAAATCTTATTAGGGCATGGTGGGAAATAGAATTTGAGTTCCCCTTCTGAGTCTCCTCGGCACTAATGCTCAGCTCATTATACAGGAAATTAGGGACATTAGCTTGGAGATTATGCCTGATGCAACTAAGTAGTTAAAAATGATGGGCATACTGATGAACTACAACTGATTTGGAACCTAACTAAAGGATCTGTGATTAAAGATCACCGAGGAGTTGCTGATTAGATATGTAATTTGATTAAATCAGTATTATTTTGTCATTGATGTCAACTGGTTTGACAACACTTATCTTGTAAGGTACTATACTGATACATCTGAAGAAAGGTGAAAGAGATGAAGAACAAAAAAATCTACATGAGGAAGATGGATATGTCAGATGAGGATAAAGAATACATTGAGTAACTTGTTGATGAGTCTATGATCTTATGATATTGACTTGATTACGTTGCATTCATCTTTGATGAAGAATAGAGCTGAAAGACACAAAGTAGTGTTGTTGGTAAATGAAGCATTTCAGTATACACCAACAGAGTGTAGTGTATACCGAGCACAGTGTTAACCAAGCTTGTGTTCATCGACACATTTCTTTGTTAACCGAATAGAATGAATTAAATGATCAGTTTAGCTGATAAGATTGATGAGCTAGAAAGAACCTTGAAATCAATGTAACAGATAATGTTTGTTACGAAGATCAACGACAAATGAAATTTAGGAAGATCTAATTGAGCAGATTGAAACGTATTATTGACACAAGTGCCGAGGTATGTTTAAGTGTCAAAATCAATGAAGATGATTAAGAAGCAAAATCTGATGGAGGAAAAGAAAACGGTTTACTCATCTATATAAGAGACTAGATTTTCATTATGAAAAGTGCCAGAAGAAGGAGATATTGTAGAGTTATCGCGTGAACAAGTTTTCATGCATTCTAATCATATTGGTTAGTGAGAACCAAATTGCAGAAGCATTACTGAGTGACAAAGAGTAATTACCGATGAATAGTAAGTTGACATATTGATTGAATTTGAAGTGTTACATTGATCAGAAAGATTTGTATGAGCTGAATATTGATCTATAATTTGCAATTGAAGTTGTATTAAGGAAAATCACCTACTGTTACATATTTATCCATTGTACACAGTCAAATCTCTTAACTGAGTGGACTATTAAATCTTATTATATTTCATTCTTAGAATGAACATTGTTATCCTATCAACCCCATAGTGAATGCTGGTTCGACGGTAAGGGTTGGTCTAAAATCCTCTAACAAGGTCACACCTAATAGTGTGTTTGTAACCTTTAATAGGGTTGGGTCTTCACTGACCTCACTTCAGAAGAGTGAATATTTTTGGGTTGCCAGTCATAGGTGGTTTTTCCCTTCACAGGGTTTCCATGTTAAATCTCTTGTGTTATGTGTTGATTGTGGTATTTTTTTGTTATCATACTTTGTATATTACATGGTAGATTTGATCGGTAAATTCTTTATGTTTTAGACTAATAATTGGTAAAAGCACAGATAGTGAAAGTATTTTATGTTTACCAAGTAGCAGAAGTTGAAGTAATTGTTTTGGATGATACATTTTGAATTGGGACATTGGATAACTGATTCACCCCCCCACCCCCCCTCTCAGTTATTCTAACACATACAAATTTGAAAATCTCCTTTCGCAAGTTAAGTACCTGATAGTATGCATCGCCAATTCATTGAACGGTTAAGGAAGAGACAATCTTTTGCATCCCTGCTTGGTAATTCTAGAGGAGGGTCAGTTGGACAGGAGAACTGAGCTCAAGATGACCTAGCATCATGCTCATTGGGGTAATGCTCCCCAATGAGTGGCAACCCAATGACCTCTGCTATTCTTTCTTCGATGGTGAAAACCATTAAACCCCAGATAGTTGCTTGCCCCTCCTCAAAAGTACCCATAGATTCAGCTGCTACTTCCTCATTAAAATTTGATAATTGAAGAAAATACCCCAACTAGCCACATGCATTAAATCTCTGGACTGCTTCGATGTCTGCAAGTAAAATGTCATGGTGCACTGGCTCATGCCTCTACAATTGTCCACCCATTTGTGTTCAATATCTAGCCTCCAATTTTCTGCTCACTAATTTCTCTGTTAATCTTTCAGTCTCTCATGCTCTGCAAATACCTTCTTTCCTTCTTGAAATTCAAATGCACTTCTTGAAAACACTGACTTTCCTTTTTAATTCCTCTTTTATTTTAGCATGAACAATAATAATGACATTTTACAGAGGAAATTATAATCTTAAATGTGAGTTACCATGCAATTTAATTATAATCTTTTTGAGTCATATCAACTTTAGAAAATCAGAATTTTCAGTACGGCAAATGTGTGGGAATAAAGGAAATTTATATAAAACAAGGCCTAAGTACAAATTGAAGTGACAAGGATGGCTTAGTAATGACATTTGGAGCTTATTACACTTCCCTTGCCACCTATGAAACATTTACAAGTGTCCTCACTTGGCACATTTAGCACAAGATGGGGAACTGGCTTAGCACCTAAATTATATATTTATTGTAGTACTATATATAATTATCGAGATCTATGTGCTAAAAGTGAGTAAAGATTGAAGAATTTTTACATGTTCTTTGATTACCGTACATGCAAAGAAAAGGTGGTGAGAGTGTAGTAATTTTGGTGGCCACATGCATCGGCTTACATTGCATTTATTGAAAACATTGACAATAGAAAAAGTGGATGACGTGGATTGTGAGTGGATGGAAGAGAGAAATGAAATGAGTTAGAGAGAAGAATAAAGAAAAGTGAATGGATAAATGTACTTCATATTAAATGAAGTTTTATTATGGTCGACTCTTGAAGGCATGCTATTTTGAAGCTCTGGGAAGAATATTTTCACCTTCTGCTCCAGGAAGTGTTACCTATGGTATTTCTAAAGTTTGTGTGTTGAACTGTTGTAGGAAGTCCTCTTTGGTTTGTGGCTTGTGATACAGGCACAACCAGTATCCATTGACAAGGAGTTTGAATTAGACTGGATCTAGTGTGGTCAACTGGACTGCTTCATTGTCAAAGACGTATTCAATTTCATAGGGTCCTAGCCATCTGGTCTGTAACTTTCCTGGAATCTCCTTAAATCTAGAATCATATAATAAAGCCCAATCACCTACTTGAAACTACTTTCTCTTTATATGGGATTTGTGCCACATCTTCTGTTGGTTCTGGATCAGCTCCATGCTCTCCAATGTAGATTTACGCATTTCATCTAAGGAATTGAGGTGAAGAAGGCATTCTGTTTGTGCTGCAGGAAGATTGATATTTAGTTCCAAAGTTGTTCGCAATGTCTTGTGTTCGAATTCTATTGGTAACATTTCTGCCTTCCCATATACTAACTCAAATGGTGTGACTCCTATAGTTTTCTTCCAGGTTGTGTAATAGGCCCAGACTACTTCAGTGAGTCGGCTGCTCCAATCTTGTCGGTGCAACTAAACTATCTTTGTTAAGATGGCCTCAATTTCTCTATTTGTGACCTCTTCTTGTCCATTTTCTTGTGGATGGTAAGGGCTAGACTTCTGATGCCTGATACTATATTCCTTCATTAGCTCATTAATCAGATTAGAAGTGAATTGTGCTCCTTAGTCAGTTACAAGTTCTCTTGGCACTCCACAATGGGTGAAAATATCCTAATACAAGAATTTTGCTACCTTTTGATCTCTAGCATGTTGCATGGCTTTCACTTCCACCCATTTGGTCAGATAATCTATTCATACCAAGATGTAAGATTTCCCATTTAAAGGAGGATCGATTGGTCCTATGAATTCCATACACCATTTGTCAAATGGCATTACCACCACTTGTGGATTGAGGGGCATCTCATCTTATTTGGTTGGGAGACCCATCCTTTGGCATCTATCACATTTCCTTATATAGCTCACTGCATCCTTGTGGAGTATTGGTCAGTAGTAACCCGTTGTTAAGATTTTCAAAGTTGTTCTCTTTGTTGCAAAATGACCTCCACATGGCTCATCATGACAAGTGTGGAGTATATCATATGTTTCATCTTCTCTCACACACCTTCTCATGATTTGGTCTGGACCAGTATAAAATAAGTTGTTATCAATCCATGAGAACTGGAAACTTTTCTCTACAAGCATTTTACTGGCTACAAAGTAATTATCTATGTCTGCATACCATGGATTTTTTATTGCAATATGGAACAGGTGTTCATCAAGGAATGTATCTTCAACTAGAGTAGTGTCTGCATTAGCATTTTGAAGTCTAGACAAATAGTCAGCCACTATGTTTTCCTTCCCTGGCTTTTCAATGATGGTTATATCAAATTCCTACAAAAGAAGAAGTCATCTTGGTAACTTGCCTGTGATAGCAGGTTTGTTCATCAGATATTTAATTTTTGAGTGATCAGTGTGAACAAAGATGGGATAACCTATTACATAATGGCAGAATTTGCTCAATGCATAAACTACAGCCAATAATTCCTTTTTAGTTACCATGTAATTTAGTTCTGGTCCATGTAAGCTCTTATTGATATAGTATATTGCATTCTCAAGGTTACTAGGCTTTTGTCCTAGCACAACACCTATTACATAATCTGATGCATCTATATGTATATGAAATGGGATTGACCAATCAGGTCCTTTGAGGACTGGTGCCATTGTTAGAAGTGACTTGAGCTGTAGGAAGGACTCTTCACAAGCTGATGTCCATATAAACTTAGCTTCTTTGGTAAGCAGTGTGTATAACAGACTAGCTATTTGACTGAAATTCTGAATAAAGTGCCTATAGTAGCCCACATGTCCTAAGAAAGATCTTACATCCTTTTTCTTAGTAGGTGTGGGTAACGTAATAATTACCTCAATTTTGGCTGGGGCTACTTAGATTCCTACTGCCAAAATGAAATGTACAAGTACAATGCCTTCCTGCATCATTATAAAGAATTTCTCACTATTGAGGGAGAGATTGTGTTCCTTACATTTGATCAACACCTTTTCTAGATTTTGCAGAGCTTCTTCAAAGGTCACTCCAAATGCTGTAAAATCATCCATGTATATCTCCATGCAATCATGTGAAATGTCAGCAAAAATACTAATTATAGCTCTCTGGAATGTTGCTAGAGCATTACACAACCCAAATGGTAGGACAAAATACGCATAAGTCCCCCATGGACATGTGAATGTAGTCTTTTCCTGGTCCTCTGGAGAAAAACTAATCTGATTGTATCCATTATATCCATCAAGAAAGGGAAAATACTTTTTACTAGCTAAAGTATCAAGTACTTGATCAATGAAAGGTAATGGGAAATGATCTTTCTTGGTAACTCTGTTTAATTCCCTATAATCTACATAGATTCTCCATTTACCCCCCTTTTTGGGCACTATGACCAGAGGTGATACCCATTTACTATCAAATATAGGATATATAAAGCCAACATCTAGCAACTTGTGTAAGTCTTTTTTGACCATCTCTCTCAATGCTGTGTTAATCCTCCTCTAAGGCTAGTGGAGTGGTAGACTTCCTTCATTGATATATATCCTGTGAGTATAGAGTGTGGGGCTTAGTCCCTTCATGTCCCCGTAGTCCCATGCAAAGGCTTTTTCATGTGTTTGTAAGAGCTTAGTTAATTGCTCCAATTACTGTGAAGGTAGCTTATTATTTACGTGGATGTTGTGACCCTTTGAAAGCTAACAGTAGTTGTAATTAGGTCAAGCATGGATACTTTAGGGATAGGACTTGTAACTACTTCACAGGGTAGTAATTGATGGATAATATTAAGTTCTAAAGGCAAAACACCATTCTCAATATGGTCCTCATATGTAGTTAACTCCAACACAGAGCTCTTAGATATATCTTTGATCACAACACAGTCATTATTACGAATGCTCTGAATTACTTCATCTTCCTCTTGCAACTTTAGAAAGGATTGCCTATGTAACATCATGAGCTAAACCACAAAGTTCAACTCTTCTTCTCCATCTCCTAAATCAGGCCATATAGGGGTGCTTAATTCTAGTTGGGGTTGAGCTAGAGGATATAATGCTAGTTTCTTAGTTGCTTGCCCATTTGAAATTATCATGTTCCCTGATCTACAACTAATTTTTGCATTATCTATTGCTAACCACGTGCATCCTAGAATAACAAGTTAGCCAACAAGATTAACCTTAGGTGACAGAATCATGAAATCAGTAGGATATTCCCAAGAATCTCGGGCAACTATTATGTCTTCTATTATCCCATCAGGGGTGACAGTGGAACTATCTGCCAGTTGCAAGATTGTTGGACTAGCTCGTAGTCCTTTTATGCTCAATTTATTCATAGTATCCTTAGTCATTACATTAATGGCAGCACCTAAGTCTATGAGAGCATTTTTGACAGACTGACCATTAATGATAATATTAACAACTGGACTCCCTAGATCAGAATATTTTGGAATTACAAGTTTTCTCAACATAATATCAACTAGTTGTCCTATAACATAAACTATTTTGGGATCCATTTTCTTTCATCTAGGCTTTTTGAGACAAGCTTCTTTGATTGCTTTTCCATAGATAGGAATATCTTTAATGGATTGAAATAGAGGAATCTGGACATGCATGTTCTTTAGTTGGTCAAGGATATGAAATGACTGTTCCTCTTTTAGTACAGGTTTTTCTAGGCTGAGCCTCTGAGGAAAAGGAGGTTTGACTGATGTTTGAACATTATTTGAGTTGGATATATTAGCTAGGGAAACTATATTTGGCAAAGCATCCTCTAGAATTGATACTAATGCTGCAGGAAGGTCTGGTACTTTGGTAATAAGAGGTGGATCATGTGCAAGCAAGGTAGTACCCAATCTTAGGTGTATATCAGCTATGTTGAGAGCATAGGAAAGGTACTACTAAGCATCAGTAGCATACATTTTTTGCTATTGTTTTTGACTATTGGGATTTTGTTGTGGCTGAGCAGGTAGTCGTGTCTACTTTTGTGGACCTGTATTTGTAGGTGGTGGCATAATTGCAGGTGTATTCATTGGAGGTGGCAAAGATGGATATCCAAGATTTAGGTTAGGCCATTATTGAGGTCCTCTCCATTGGTTAGTGGGCTGCCAATTTCTTTTTGAAGATTTCCATTGGTTTGGAGGTTGTGGCCATTGGGGTTGTTGTGGATTAAACCATTGATTCTGTTGATTACTGGGCCAAGTATTATTCTAGGTAGGTTGAGTATACTGAGGAGGGCTTTGAACATTCTAGTTTTTCCACTGACTATTATAAGGATTTGAAATTTGTAATTGGTCTTGAGGAATACCTTGTCTTGTGGCCCATGGTTGACGTTGAGAAACAAAGAACACTTTCTTGTCCTCTCCTTCTATCTTTAAGTACTCATTTGGAAGGTGTTGATTCTCTAGGTTCATGACCAGCTTACAATGGCAATCCTTCTTTTTCTTGCAGCAATGGGAACAATATTCAGTGAGCTACACCTCTGCATCTACATGCTTCTTCTTGGTAGTCATCATGTACATGTGTGTAGTGACATCATTAATGATGTCTTACTTGAAGTCTGATAGCAAGTTTGAGATTTCTATCTTGGAAATGTTGGAGCCACTTCCTTTTGTAAGTGTTGGATGGAATCCTCTACCTTTCTTTACTACTACTCTGGAATAATTCAAACAAATCTTTTTGAGATTATCCTAAGAAGACTGAGATATATCTCCTCTAGCCATAAGGTCCAATGCTTTCAGGTAGTTATCATTCACTCCTCTTAGAAATATTAGCTTCTATGAATCCTCCTACAATGCACATTGAGGATTCTTCTGTAGATTGTATAAGAAACATGATATGTAGTCCTCCAGGGTCTCATCTTCCTTCTATGACATTTGAAAGATGTCATCTCCTTTTGAATCACCTCCTTTGCAGTATTCTTTATACTTCTTTAGAAATAGATCTCTCATTCCATCCCAATCAGTTACTGCATTTGCTCCTAAGCCCATGAACCATCTAAGAGTTGACTCCTTCAATGTTGCTGGAAACAACTTAAGTTTATGACTATCAGAGTTATAGTCAAAACTTTGACACAAGATGTCAAAATCTAACAAAAAGGTGTTAGGTTCCTCTGTAATAAGGCCATAGAAATTTGGAAGAGCTAAAGCATGTATGTTCTTGAGATTAGGATTTTTTTATAAGACTTGGAATAGGAAATGGAAATGTAGGAGATGCCATTAATGGAGGTGTTGAATAATGAAACTGTGGTTGGGAAGTATTATTAACCAAAAGGTTCTAGTCAACAGGTGGTCCTGGATTGGAATTATTGAGGAAACTAGCTAATATCTCTGCAAAAGGGTGAAGGTCAAATGGATCAAGAGGATCTCCCTCTATTGAAGATGATTCAACAAACTCAAGACTTGGGTCAAGAAATGGTAACTCAAGTTCTTCAAATTCTTCTTTCAGTTTAACAAGTTCTTTTGGGAGAAATCTACCATGAACATCTCACCTTCTTCAATGCATGCAAGTGAGTTGATGAACTTGTGAAGCAAGCTCACAACTACTCTCTATTAATTAAGAACAAGAAACTAATCTTTAAAAATAAATGACTCATTAAGGTTCTTAGTTTGACACCATCCCCGACAATGACACCAAAAATGAATAGTCTCACAATAGGTAATGATAATCATGTCATTGTATCTCTTAGGAATAATGTATTCATACTAAGGATTACTTTTCCCACCATGAAATGCATTTAGATTGTCAACTTAGGGACGTAAACTTGAAATGGGGCAACATAGTTTGTTCACTAAGTTCCTCTAAGAGTCATACTACCTATGCTGCATGAAGATAAAATGCATAAAAGAAACCTATGTTATTGATGAAGGAAAGTAAGCACACTTAAATACTAAATGAAATTACTACAAAAAGCTTGTAAACTTATCCTAAGCCTGTTTAACAACTCAAAGCATTCACTATGTCTATCTCTACAAGTGCTGCAGGAACATTCACAGTAGTAATGTTGTAGGAGTAAAACAATAACTTCTACTTGAAAGCACAGAAAATGCAGAAAGAAATTATACTCTATCCTAATCTAGACCACCTCCCAAGTGACCCCCTTGGTTGGATTTTTCTAACTACTAACACATAAGATACTTCAAAATCACTCTTTCATTATATTCTCATAAATTGGTTACATAGTAATTGAACAATACATGAAGAACAGAAAAGAGCAACTTTGTTATGCTAAACACAACATTTGAATATATTTTCTCATTACCTAACTAAACCAACCAAATCCTTTATATAGAGGGTTGATGCTTATTGAAAGCATAATAGTAAAGTTTGACTAAATCTTGCCATAGAAGGAGGAAATATAACAACCACGATATATTACAATAAAGTCTGGATAACATAATAACAAGCACTGAGGAAATATAGAAAAGTTGTTTCCTATATTCTCTAGAATGATGGCTCCTTTTCAGCAGTGGCATGATCCTCACAATTGTGTTGGCTTCCCCCATCATGGCTAGAACTCCAACGCTCTTTCTTCAGTGCGGTCGATCCACTCTCAAGCTGCTCCTTGTTTTCCTGGCAAGTTAGTAGCATTTGGTATGTATACAAGTCAACATTTCAATTCCTACCCAAATATTGGAACACAAATTAAAGTAGCTATATGAAGTGCTGCAATTTATATATAATATTCAACAAAACATGTCATTCTAACTACCCATAATCTTTGTGGCTCTAGCTGTACTTATCACAAGTTCACATAGGTATAGGTTCATAAATGTATTGGAAATATTTATCAAAGCATAAAGAGTTTCAACAAAGTATAAAGATTATAACAAAATAGAGACAATAAATTGTCTCATCAATTAGTTTGGTATGTCTATTAAAAACCTTCAAAATCTTCAAATTCATAAAATAAGATTCACAAAGAGTGGTGGAGATTTAACCTTGGTTGATCTATGCGATGAGCTTTGATTGGATGAATTAGTTCCTTTGTCCTTTAATGATGAGTTGGAAAATAAGACTATTTGACTAATTCATTTAATTAATAAGTCTAACCATAGGATTTTTAGTCTTTGATTTAATTAATTGTGCTAGGACTATTAAATAAATGTTTTGCTCTTTGATTATTGACCTTTGATGTTTGATTAGAGATTAATTATGAAACTAAGTTGATCAACCCAATTACAAAATTAGGCCTAGATCTTGATTGACTTAATGATTTTGATTGATATTTGACCCTCTCGATAGGGTTTAGGGTAAATTGACTGAGATTAGGGGCTATTGGTTATACTAGGCCATTTTAGGGTGATTACAGGAGGTACCCAAATCCATACAGGATAATGCATGGGTACAAGATGATAAATTTTGTTTGGTTAGTGAATAATGCTTGGTAAAATTCAATATAGTAGGCTATTTTGATGAAATATTATGTAATATTAATCCTACAGATGCATATCATATTTTGATAGGAACCCCTTAGCAATATGATAGGGAAGTCATGCATAATGGCTATGTTAATACATACACATTCAATAAGGATGGAGTAAGATATAAATTGAAGCCTTTGAAAGAGGATTTGATTTAGGTTTTTGGTAATGCCAGATTTTTTTTTTTGATAGATTTTGGAGGTTCTTAGATGGTAAGAAGCATAAGAATTTTTTTTCCCTTTAATTCCTACGACTAACTATGAAATTGCAGAAAATGTTCCTATAGAGATTACATATTTGTTGCAAGAGTTTAAACATATTTTCTTAGATAATGTGTCAGAAGGACTCCTACTGATAGGGAGAATATGCCATAAAATTTATTTGATTTTATAAGAAAGTTTTTTAAAAAAGGAAGCCTATATAATGGCTCCTACAAAGAATGAAGAGTTGATTAGACAAGTTGTAGATTTGTTGAAGAAGGTTTGATTAAGGAGAGTTTGTGTTATTGTGTAATACCTACAGTGTTATAAGAAAAGAAGAATGGAGACTGTAGAATATGCAGATATTTAAGAGATAAATAATATTACCATAAAGTAAATGTTTTTGTTGCCTTTGATGGAGGATATCATGGATTTCTTGTGTGGAGTTGAGTACTTCACCAAAATTGATGTGAAGAGTGGCTATCAACAAATACAACTCAAATAAGGAGATGAATAGAAAACAACTTTTACGGTCCTAAGGAAAGATTGTTTGAATGGTTAGTCATGCATTTTGGACTCTTTAATGCATCTAGTACATTTATGAGCTTCTTGGGAAGATTTGCAATTATTTATGTTAATGATATTTTGATCTTTAGTAAGACACTAGAAGAACATTTGATGCATGTTAGACTTATTTTTTAGAATCTTAGAAATGAAAAGTTGTTGATTAATTTCAAGAAGTGTATCTTTGTGAAGGGAATTAGTATATATGGGATTTTTAATATAAGGAGAAGGCATTAAGATGAACCCTAAAATGGTGAAATCTATCTTAGAATGGCCAACACCTAGAAGTGTAACAAAGGCGAGGTCATTTCATGGATTAGACATTTTTTATACAAAGTTCATTAAAATTTTTAGTAGTATATTTACACCACTAGTTGAGAATATTAGAGGAGATAAGGAGTTCAAGTGGACTACAAGGGAAATAAAGAGTTATGACTTGTTGACGATGAAAGTGATAGAATAATATGTGTTAGAACACCTAGATTCTAGCTAGGTATTTCAAGTTGGTTGTGATACAAGTGATAATTCTACTAGGACTAACTTAAGCCAAGAAAGTAAAACCATTGCCTACTTTAGTGAGAAGTTAAATTATGATAATAAAAATTATTTAATTTATGATCAAAGTTTTTATGCTATTTCTCAAGAACTTAATAAATGGAGACACCATCTCTTTCCTAAAGAGTTTGTTTTGTTTACTAATCATCAAGCACATCAATATTGACAAGTTGAATCAAAGGCCTATGAAATGGGTAGAGTTATTAAAAAGTTATACATTTTAGAAACATAGAATTTGTAAGACTAAAAAGGTTATACATTATTTGAGTAGAAGATCTAATTTTTTGATTGAAATGTAGGTTTAAGTTATTGGTTTTGATAAACTAAAAGAATTGTATAAAAATGATCCTGATTTTGGAGAGGCATGGAAGGATTGTAAGGAGCTTATGACATAAGATAGAAAAAGGAGATTGGATTATTTGATCCAATATGGTATGCTGTTAAGAGCTAATTTTTTATGCATTCCTAAAAGTTTCATGAGATTCAATTTGATAAAAAAAACATAGTGGAAGACTTGCAAGACATTTAGTATTGATAAAACTATAATACTTGTTGGAAAAATTAATTATTGGCCTTAATCGTAGAAACATAAAGAAATATGTTTAAAGTTTTAGGATACGTAAAGTAGCAATAGGTGTTAGCCAAAACATTAGTTTATGTCAACAACTACCTATACCTTAGAGGCCATGAGAGGAGATTAGTAAGGATTTTGTCCTTGGTTTTCTTAGGATACAACGAGGTCATAATTCTATATTTGTGGTGGTAGACAGGTTTTCCAATATGGGTCATTTTATCCCATATAAAAATATTAATGATGTTGTGCATATTGCAAATTTGTTTTTCAGAGAAGTAATAAGGCTACATGATCTCCCAAAGAGCATAGCTTCTAATAGAGATACAAAGTTTTTGGGATACTTATGGAGGACATTATGGAAGAAGATAAAGAAAATTTTAATTTTTCTTAATCTTTCCATCCATAAATAGATGGTCAAATAGAAGTTGTAAATTGAAGATTGGGAAATTCCCTAAGAATTATAGCTAGTGACAAGCCAAAAGGATGGTATTTGGTTGTACCTTAAGATGAATTTGAATATATAAACTTCATCACTAGAACTATAGGTAAATGACCATTTCAGATTTCTTAATTATGAAAATATGCAAGAGGATATTCTAGATCTAAATTTGGATAGAGGTCACAAGAAAAGTGTGGAAGCAAAGGACTTTACTAAGCACATGAAGAGCCTACACGATGAGGTAAGAAAGCACATTTATAAAATAAATTACAAGTCTAAAGCTTATTTGAAGAGGAGACATAAGAAGTTTTAGATCAATGATGATGTGATGGTCTACTTGAGGAAATAATGGTTCCCATTTGATAATTACAACAACGTAAAAATGAATAAATTTGGGCCATGTAAGATCGTAAGTAAGCATGATATAAGTAATGTTGATAAAGTGGATTTACCTAATGAGCTTAATATTTAACCCATGTTTAATATATTGGATCTAATAGAATATCATGAAGGTGAATTTCAAGGATATGTAACAAGAACACAAAATATTCCAACATCTACTTCATAAAAGGAGGAGATAGAGGCAATTTTGAAGATATGTGTGAGTAGGATCACAAGGAACAAATAATATTTTGAATACTTGGTAAAATGGCTCAGAAGAACTTTTGGGGACTCATCTTGGTTATTAAAAGCTAAAGTCAAAGGCATTGGTTTTCCTCTTGTAAAGTAACAGTGTCACTTTTCTTTCTACTATGGGTGTCTATGTAGGGGCATCCATGTTGATAGACTACAACTGATTGAATATCTTGAGGGAGAGTTTGACAACTGATTGGATATTTGAAAGATAGTGATTGATGATCACCAAGATACTAATGTGTATGTAAGACATTAAATCAGTTAATGTATTGTAACTGATGTCAACTAATTTTGACTATACTTATCATGGTGGTTACAAACATCTTAAGAAGGAAATAATGTTGAAGGAATGAGATATCTACATGAAGATGAGATAGATGAGAAAGATATGGATATGGTATTCGTTGGGTAACTTATTGATGAGTCTATGACATTATGTTAATGATTTGATTGTATTACATGAATCTATTATGGATTGAAGATCAAGAATGAATAAGTTTATGCGGTCAGTAAATGAGGAATTCAGTATACACCAAGTCGGAACAGTGTACACCAAGCAAGTATATTATATATACCGAGTACAGTGTTAACCGACCAAGTGAAAGAAATAAATGGAACTTATGGCTTCCGACTAAAATGATGAGCTAGACCATTGTTGATGATTCTGAGGTTAAAAATAATATTTGTTATGATGATCGAATGAATGAAAAAATTTAAGGATGATTAGATGAAGGAAAATGAAACGTGTTAATGACACAACTATCGAGGAAGGTTAAAGTGACAAAAACAATGGTGAAGATTAAGAGGCTAAATCTATGGATGAAAATAAAATAGTTTATGAAGTCTATAAAAAGAGACAAGAGATTCATTATTGAGTCTGCTACAGAAGAATTTGCGTGAAAGAATTGAGTTCATGTGAGTTGATCAAATTGGTTGAAGACAGAACTGAGAAACTATGTAGACAACATCGAGCGATAGAGAAATAAATTACCGAGAAGAACAGAGTTGGAGGAAACAAAGAAATTGAATTGATTATTGATCAGAGGTATTTTTGAGCTTAGCATAGATCTGAAAATTTGTAAAACAAGTTGTATTTGAATCAAATCATTAATGTATCATTTTAACCATTGCTATAGATAAATCTCTTAACCAAGTGGGACTTAACAGTCTTTATATTTCAATATGACATTCAATGAATGTTGATTGTTTTCTTGTTGACCCCATAGTGAATGTTTGGTCAAGGGAGAATTGTAAGTGATAAATCTTCTAACCAAGTCACACCTCACAGTGTGTTTTGTAACCTTTAACAGGGTTGGCTCTTAACCAAGCTCACTTTAGAAGAGTGAATTATTTTGGGTTACTGTTCCTAGGTGGGATTTCCCCTAACATGGTTTCCACATTAAAAATAAAAGTTTTATATGTGTATGGATTTGTTGAATTGTTATTTTAATTTACACACTACTATAACTGGATTGATCGGTAAACACAGTATTTAATTTATTGGTAATCAATAGATGAAGAGAAAGGCACATTTGATATATTAACGAGTTGATTAATTGATTTGAAATTTTTTTTATATACATCTTGGAGTATTTGGGACTATAGGATAACTGGACTTAACTAATTCACCCCCCCCCCCTCTCAATTATCTAACAATTGGTATCAGAGCCAAGAGTGCTTGAAAGAAAAGTTTTGAAGGAATTAAGCTAAAGATCACAAGATGTATAAGAGACAGGTGCCAAAGATGAACAAAAAGAATTCTTGACATGGAAAAGTAGAATGAAATTGTATTTATCATGGATTGGTGAGTCTGCTAGATACTACTTGGAAAATGAGTTTATCTTACCCACTGGACCTTTGAGTATTGATAAGATGAGAGAAAGATAGGAACACAATGCTATGATGATAGAGCTTTCTTCTTCCTTATCAGATGTTGAATTTGAAGATGTTAAGGTATGTACAACTGCTAAATAGATGTGGGACAAGCTTACACTAGTTCACCGAGGAGATGTGAATGTGTTAAGGGCTAAAGCGGAAAATCTTAGAGGAAAGTTTAATGACATAAAAATGAAAGAAGGTGAGAATATATCTGAGTACAGTAACAGAGTCAAGGAGGTTGTGAATGCTATCCAAGGATCAGGAGGTATTATTGATGAAGACATTGTTGTAAGTAAAATTCTCAGAACCTTGTTACATGCCTATGCTATTAGAGTCTCTGAAAGTCATGAAATGAGAGAAGCTCTTGGTAATAATGTTACACTTGAAAATCTAATCGGTAGACTGACTATATTTGAGTTGAATAACTTTGACAATAGTATTGTTCCAAATGTTGAATCTGCATTTATGTCATCTTTGAAAATTGGTAAATCAAGTAGCAAACATAAGATAAGAAATGAAAGTGATAGTGAAAGTGAAAAGGATGAACTTTAAGCACTAATGGCTAGAATATTGCAAAAAGGTAAAGGAAGATATAGAGGAAAAGTACCTTTGGTATGCTTTAAATGTAAAGAGATTAGTCATATTGCTGCTAGATGTTCTAACAGGAAAAAAGATGAGAAAATAAATGAAAGATCTAATGAAAGAAAGCATGACAAAGCAGATTACCGAGATCACAGAGGTAACTGACAGTATGATAGAAGAAGTAACCGAGACTACAAAAATAAAGGCAAGAAGGCATGTTACCTTTTTGAAGATGAAGATGAAGATGAAGATACTGAAACTGAGACTGATGAAGACATTGGAGTGGTATTTGTGGCTTTGAAAGAAGATTTTGAAGAAGAAGAAAGGTATGTTGAAACAACACTTAATTATAAAGTTAGCAAGAATGATACTTGGATTATTGATAATGGTTGTACACATCCTATGACTGGTGATGAAGAGAAATTTGAATACCTTGAACATTACAATGAAGGTTCTGTTAAAATGAGAAATGATACACCTTATCTAGTAAAAGGAAAAGGGTCTATATTGTTGAACAATAAGATCAAATGTGAGAATGCATATTGGGTGAAAGGACTTAATTATAATATGTTGAGTGTAACACAGTTGAATAATATAGGTCATTGAGTTGCATTTGAAAATAGAAAGGTGAAGATCTTTGATGAAGATAGAAAGTTAGTCGGTACTGGTGAACAATCTAAAGGTAATTTGTTCTATCTTGACAATCCTAAAACTTTTTGTTTGTTGGCTAAAAATGAAGATGTGTGGTTATGGCACAAGAGGTTATGTCATGTGAATTTTGACAACATGGTTAAGATCAGTAAGAAAAGGAAAGTTAGAGGTTTACCGAGTATATCTACACCTGACCATGTTATGTGCAAACAATATCAAATGGGAAAAACGTCAAAATCTAGTTTCAAGAGAAAACACTTTTCATCTAATGCTATTTAGGAGTTAGTTCATACCAACTTGTGCGGTCCTGAATAGTCTCACAATAGGTAGAGATAATCATGCCATTGTCTCTCTCAAGGTAATATATCTATGCTATGGATTACCTATCCCCATCATGAAATGCATTTAGATTGTCAACCCAGGGATGTAGACTTGAAATGGGACAACATAGTTTGTGCACTAAGTTCCTTTAAGAGTCAAAACACTTATGCTACAGGAAGATAAAATGAATGAAGGGAATTTATGCTATTGCTACAGGAAGGTAAACACACTTGACTATTGAATAAAATTACTATAGAAAACATATGAAATAAATCTAAGCTTGTCTAACAACTCAAAACATTCACTATACTCGTATCTACAAATGTTGCAGGAGTAAATAGTAGCTCTATTTGAAAATAGGAAAAGTACAAAAAGAAAATATATTCCTACTTAATCTAATCTACCTCCCAAGTGGGCCCCCTTGGTTGGCTTCTGCTAACTACTCAACACAAGAAAATAATCCAAAATCACTCTTCCATTAAAATCTTCTTAACTGGTTACATCACAACTGAATAACTCATGAAGAATAAAAATAGAGAAACTTTCACTATCCTGAGTACATAACTCTATCTTTCTCTATTATCTACTAAAACAATCAAAATCCCTTTATATCAAGGATCGACACTTATGGAAAACATAACAGAAAAGTCTCTTTAAGTCTCGCCACATGCGGAGGAAATAAAACAACCATAACATGATATAATTACTGTTGTCAAAAGAATAACAGTTCAAAGGAAATGTAGAAAGACTAATCCCCTATATTTTCTGGAACAACAACTCCTTCAAAGTTTGACACCTTCATCGAAATCATGCTGAATTCTCTCACTATGGTTGGTCTTCTAACTTCCTTCTTTAATGCAGACGTGCCACTCATCATACCACTCTGTATTTACCTGAAAGGTTAGTAACATTTGATACATATGCAAGTCAACATTTTCAACTCCTACTTAGATATTAGAACACAACTTGAAATAATTATATGAAATACTACATTATATTTATAATAAAAAGAAAAACATATCATTCAGGGTACCCTTAGATCTTGTGACTTTGGCTATACTTGGCATAGGTTCACATAAGTATAAGTAATAAAATGTCTTGGAATGTTCATCAGAGTATCAACAAAAACATAAAAGATCATAACAAAATTGATTCAATAATTAGACTCATCATCTGCCCCCTACTATCAAAATGCTTTTCCTCAAGTATTGTATCTCCTTGCAATTGTTCTAAAATCTCCAACAGTATTCTTTCCCTTCTTTCCACTTCTGAAAGTGTAGTAGAAACCCCTTGTGCGCTCCAAGTGATTTCCCTGATGTTCCTCAACCAGCTGATCCAACCTAGAAGTATTAATATCATGTAATGGCCAAAAGAGTGTAGGTGGCTAGAATGATAAGGGCATCCATAACTCCTTCCTAGGTTGTCATCCTAACTTCATGTAATTAGCCACTCTGCTGGCAGTTTCTTCATAATTAATGGGGCTATGTGGTTCTTTTCTGAAAGCTTATGGAAACCTATTCCACCAACTTCTGACCCCTAAAAGAGCTCTTTGTACTATAAAATTAGGCAGTGTCTGGTAGTCTCTATAAGCTTTATCCCTTAATGAAAACACTTTCTCTCTATCTCTAGCTTTTGTCTCCCATATGTCAAATTGAGCCAATCTCTTAGAAGATCCGATTTATGTGACTCAGCCCTTAATGGCAGAGGCTCAAATTTCTCCAGTTCCCTATAGGTGTTCAGTTTTCTGTCACAATTGGTCTCGTTATGCATCCAAGACATTAAGGCCCTTAGGTGAATGTCCCCTATATAGAGCATGGGATTCCACTCTATCTTATGTGGAATAACAAAATTGTGCAAATCAAGCTCACATAATAGATTTTGCTGCCATGTTGGCAAAGTTTGATACAAAGCATAGAATTCTTGGGCCATTTTGAGTTCACAATCAATGTCCTTCATTGTCATCATAAGTTGGAATAGAAAAAATTTCTCCTTTCAGGAGATAGCATATATTCTAGGTGGTGGCCTACAAGCAATCACTTGCTCAACTAGTTTCAAGGCCTTGTTCATTTTCTCTTTCTATTTCTTTAACTGCTCTTTGAGATATTCAATTTCCTCATCTTTCTCAAACATCTCCTTCTACATTTGATTCCTTTCTAAATTCCACCATGTTTTCTAAAAGGTGAAATGGTTATACAGATGAAAGAAGATAGACTGAATAGTTGATGGAGGGAATTCTTGCATTTGGGCTTTCTTTTTCTTCTCCTTAATAGTCTGCTGGAAGAAATTAGTTCAAACCATGATGATTGGTAAGGTATAATGGACATATTAGAATACATAGGATGCTGCGAGGAAAACTGAACATTCTCAAGAATGTTTTCTTGAATTACTTTAGGGTTCGGCTCAGGCACTCCATTATTCTGAGGCATGCTACTACTAGGTTCTTGCTCATTAGGAGTTTCCTCCATGTGTTGGGATTCTTCTTGGGAAGGAGAGTCATTAGGAATAACTTCAATAGAGGGATATTTAGCTGGTGTTGGTGATGGAACATCTAGTTTTTGAGGAGAAGGTGGGGTTACTTGTCCTCTCATTCGAGGGCTTCTATGCATAGCTGCCTCTTCAACCACTACAATTTTAGGTTGGTGAGACCTTTTTTGCTTTATGTGCTATAGGAATAAATGTTGTAGGAATAGTTACTACAGGACTTGACTATTTCCTTTTATTAATCTAGATTTTAAGGTTTGAAATTTCTCCTTCTAAGTTAGGGATTTCTTTCGACCTAACTTTCTATTTTCCTTTTCTTGAGTAAGAAGTGGGTACACTACTCTCTGGAGTAGGTTCAGGGGGTTGGTTTTATGGCAAAAATTCTAGTTCTTTTTCTCTCACAACTGCTTCTTCAATAGGGTCGGAAGATTCTACTACATCATCTAGAGGTTGGGCCACAGGATTCACATAGGGCCGCAAAGTTTTAGTTTGGACAAATTCGGCCCATGACATTGGGGAAACATCTCTAAGAGATTTTTCTACTAAAATCTTGATTAGGGCATGATGACTAATAGAGTTTACATTTCCCTTTGGGTTTCCTCAGCACTAATACTTAGCATGTTATAAAGAAAATTGGGAATATTAACCTGAAGATTATGCCTAATACAACTAAGCAGCTTAAAATGGTGAGCATGTAGATTTGAAAATCTCCCCTCACAAGTTAAATACCTGATGATATGCATAGCGAGTTCTAGAAATGGCTAAGGAAGGGATAATATGCTACACCCCTACTTAGTAATCTCAAGTGGAGGATCACCTGACCTGGAAAACTGAGCGCAAGATGACCTAGGGTCATGCTCATTTGGATAATGTTCATCCACAACTGGTAATCCTATAACTTCTGCAATTCTCTCTTCAGTGGCCATAACTGTTGTATGCACCCTAAAATGGTTGCCTAGACTTTGGGCCCCCATTCTTGTAATTTATCAAATCCTTGAATCAATATTTTCAAAAATCAGCATTGTATCAATTTCCTTGATCAAATCCTATTTTATCATTTTTGATTATTTGCCTTGGGCTAACCATTTTATCCTAAATCTTTATTTAATTAAGAGGAATATTTCCTCCCCTTTTAATAAATAAAAAGCCCCCACCTTTTCCTCTTATCCTAAGTTGCACAAATAAAGCATTATTCCTATTTTATAAAAAGGAGAAAATTACTTTTTGTCTCATATGGACACAAAAGTCAACTCTTATTTTCTCATTGGAGGGTACTTGTGCACATGGATTGCTCTTCTTTGATGCTCCATCATTGATTAAGTCTTTTGCCTCTTAATCTCCATGGTCCATTCCTTTTCATTTCCTATAACAGGAGAGCTCTCTTCCTCATTTATAGATATAGATATCATTCATGTTTTATGCTAATGTTATGCTGCAAGTTTTCTAGGTCATCTGGAGCTCTTTGAAGACATCCTTGCATCCAAGCTTTGAAGACATTGTTGTTGCATCTCATTTAGTTTTCTTTCATAGTTGCATAATCATGGCATTCTTAGTATAGATTTCTTTTATGCAATAGATTAATCTCACATAGCCTAATTAGGAAGGTTGTAATCCTTGTACTTTCCTTTCATAGATTAGATTTCCTTTCAAGCATTACATTGTTATCATTTAGCTTAGCTTGCATTTTCATTCTTAGTTTACTTGCATTTTGCATTTCATTTGATTCTTGAGGATATTGGCACTCTTGCCCTTGTCTTCATTTGAATGTCTCATTGTGTGGTTGACTAGCAAGGTCATTAGCTTCATAGCTCTAGCTGAGAGCAATTTTACAATCTTGCAACTCCATACATAAAGAGCTATGGATCGATTTGTGAGGGCTCATTCTTGAGTTTCCTTGCATGTAAGGATTTATAGAAGTGCACTACTTTTGTGTATACATTTCTGGCGCCCACCGTGGGGCAGAGTAGATTAGCTTTGTCTTTTAAATTTGCATTTCTATCATATTTTCGGTGATTTTTGGACATCATTTGTGGTCTCTGGGTTTTCTATCTTAGTGTATCGCATGATAATTCTAGGAATATCGCGCAATAGTTCTCTGTATACACGAGCGATACTTTGCCTGTCGAAAGTATCACCCGCCTGTTTCAGAAACTGTCACCTGGTCTTGGATGAAGTATCACCTGAGTATAGAGAAAAGTATTGCTCGGACTAATATTATCACTCCAGTACACTGAGAAGTGTTGCGTGATAATTTTGGTGTCTGCAGTCTATTTCTATACCCGGTAGTGAGCCTTTTTGAGGTTTTTTGGCCGAATCTTGATTTAGTTAGTTTGTTGTTTCTATTTCCTGCACTTAGACAAAATTAATTTGCATAGTTGTACTCAGTTTCTTGCACCTTCATTTGGATTTTGGATTTAAAAAGAACCTCTCATGTGTTTACCTTGAATGTTTACTTGCTTTCATATGCACATCTCTTTTATGCTCTTAATGGTGAATGAAAGAACATAGATTTTATTTTTTTACAAGATTGTGTAAGTGAATGCTTCTTGGTTTCCAATATCAAACATCTCATTGAGTGATTGGGGGCATGGATTCATTCCTTGTTTACATAGGGAGTTAAATGCACCACTTTGTGGACTAACTCTATGTTTTCTTGGAAAGTTAAATATTCCATTGATTCAACCCTTTTTCATTTGTGAGTAGTATTAATAAGCAACTTTAGAGTACTTTTGGTTGAGCTTGTTAGCTAAATTGGGTGTTGGACTCTCTTATTTCTAATCGCCCCTCATTACCGCCCTTTGGATGCAAGGTCAACATTCATACATAGGGGAGGGGTCTACTTGAAAAGAGCGTTAAGTGTTCCAAAAAGTTTCCCCCTTTTTATGCTTTCTTGATCTCATTAGTTTTCTAAGGTGTGGACTCACCTTGAGTTTGTGTGAGGAGTTAAATGTTCCACTTTTTTGGACTCACTTCACACTCACTTGAAGAGTTCTTTTGATTGAGCTTGTTAGCTAAATTGGGTGTTGGACTCACTTATTTCTAATCACCCCTCATTTCTGCCCTTTGGATGCAAGGTCAGCATTCATACATAGGGGAGGGGTCTACTTGAAAAGAGTGTTAAGTATTCCACAAAGTTCTCCCTTTTAGGCTTACTTGATCTCATTAGTTTTCTAAGGTGTTGACTTGCTTTGAGTTTGTGTGAATAGTTAAATGTTCCACTTTTTGGACTCACTTCACACTTACTTAGCGAGTTAAGTGTTCCACCTTTAGTGCTTTAAATACTTTTGATAGTGGATTGCTTGGAGCTAATTGGATTTTGGATTGTTCTAACCTTGTTGGGCTAACAAGTTGTCATTGTAGGTACATTGGCTTGAAATATTTTGCTAAAAGAACACATGTCAAAGCTTCAAATGCACAAGGGCTACTAATGGTTTTTGTAGGGCTGCCCAAAGCATAAAAACCCAAATCAAGTGCTTGTTTAATTGATTTCTTTATTGAGTGCAGCATATGCCAGTTGTTTCATTTCATAGGCACTTAATATCTTGTTGTAGGAATTCTTGGGTGGTAGGAGAAATATGCTCTTCACCCTTGTGGTGAACAAGAAAATCTTGACCCATCTTTGGATTTTGAAAGCAAGAGGGTAATTAAACCTTTGCTTGGTGTGTTTGGGAGAAAGCTTTGAGATAAAGGAGTATGTTCTTCACCCTTGTGGTGAGACAAAATCCTTGAACCTCATAAGTTGATCCATTTTTGTTTAGATTGTTAGAATCCTTTAGCGAGCCTGCTCTTGAGCAATCAAGAGGAACGACCCAAGTGGGGACAAGCTTATTGCTGGCTATTCTGACCCACTATAAACTCAAGGCTATCAAGGACACAAAACCTTGGTAGACGTAGTGCTTATCTTCACTTGATGTGAGTACTTGTGGGATTGTGACCATGAGGAAAGTATTGAGCAAGAATGCTTAAGGTACTCTTGAGGCCGTGAGGTCCTAGTCCTTTATGAGGAGCAAGAGGGGTACTACGAATGGAAGCCCTTATTAAGAACCATAGTTAGAGGCCACCCTCTTTTTTTGCTTAGCTTCTTGGTGCAAGGATTGATCCAAGTGGAATAACCTAGATCACCCCAAGATTACTCACCATATGTGTTCCTTTGGTTATGTCTTTGGCACTTCCATGACAAAGCCAATATCTATTGTGGGAAACCACTTTGTGTGAGGCAAGGGAGCATCAAGTGTGGGCCAAGTTGTTAAGTATTGAGCCTTGACTTTCTAGGATAGATATTGCTTGAAGTGTCTTCGATTGTGTAATACCAATGCCAACATTCTTGAACATTCAAACATTCAGTAGATCCCTAGGGTGCTTTTCTATTTTGATATCACAAGTTTTTGTCTTGGCAAGGTTTCTTTTCCCCTTGTTTCAAGTGCTTGAAGACACGTTTGATCCCATACTGTTTGCAAACCTATCAAATTTCTACTGTCATTGTGATTGGAATCAAAAAATCAACCCTCAAACTGAAAATTTTGATCAAACAGAGCCGAAAACAAAAATTTTACACAATTCTGGTCAAGAGTTGAACAATTTTGCAACAGTATCTCTTGCATTGAGAAGAAATATCGTGCGATAGTTCATTTCCTCTGGTTTATCACCTGGCTTGCCTGGAGTATATCGCCTGGTTACTATGAGATCTATCACTTAGTGAAAGGTGAAATATCACCTCAGTGAGAAGTATCGCATGGTTAGCCTAGAAAGTGTCACCTGAGAATTTTCTGTTGTATACCTAGTTTCAGTCAATTCGCAGTTGCTTTTAGTTGGCTGGGTCTTTAGGAAGGTAACTTATCTTACTACTGGAAGCTTGACTTTACCCTGAATTTTTGTTTTAGCCCTCTAGGGGTAGTGTCATTTGATTTACAAAGTCACCTTGGGAAGAATTGTCAAGTTAGAAGATTATTCTTGTTGAGAAAGTATATCTCTAGACTTGTTAGTAACATTCTTGGAGAATTCTAGTACTCTTTTTGTCCAAATCATTTCCATTCAAATTCAATTTTAATTATACAATTTGGCTAAGTCCATCCTCCTAGTTCAAACGTGCAAGGATATTGATCCTTTGATTTTAGCACCTCCTTGACAGTGTTGGTAACGCCATTTGGAATTTCTATCTTTCCATCTCTTTTTGGACATTATAGAACTTTAATTATCTTATTTTGGTGTTGACACTTTGAGAGATCATCTTATCTTCAAGAATCCTTTTCTTTCATGTCAGTTACAACAAGGTACCAAGTGAATCAAGGAAAATGACCCCCGGTTGTCTTTAATCAATTACCCTTGGTTAAGACTCATCAACAGCGAAAGGGAAAAGAACCCATTTTCGATCAATCCCCTAAGAGTGAGTCTGAGGTTTGTTTTGACCCAAAGAGTAATCCCAAAAAATTAAGTTCTTCTTTAGCACCTTTTTCATCAAATATGGATATGAGTTACACCTTCACTAGACAACAAAGAGAAGCAATGAATCAAACTCTTAATGACATGTTCCAATGACATAGAGGTCACACGATGTCTACTGGGTCTTCTTCTGATAGTCCACCTGGATCACCTCCTATCAACACAAGGTATCTAGATGCTCATCAACAAGCTGAGAGACATTATAGGAAAGCTCACTCAGATACATGGTCACAACATGAGGACCAAAATAATGAATCTGGTGATGCTCATATCAATGCAGCTAATGTATCTAGACATTCAAGACAACCTTCTCCACTTAGAGACACCTCATGATACACAAGTGACAGATTGAGGCACATTGAGAGGGAGAAACAATCCTTCTTGGATGAAAAAGCTGCTAAGGAAGAAAGGTTCAAACAATTGGGGGATGAGGAATGTGCTTTGCAAGACATAAGGAGAAGAGCCACACAAGAAGAATGAGATAGGCTCCTAGCGCAACAACTCCATGATTAATTCAACAATAGGGGTACCAATAGTGGAACCAACTCTCCACCATCTACTCCCTCACCAAGTCCAAGAGCTAGAAGAAGATCAAGGACCTCATCAAGATCACCTAGTCCTAGAGGAAGAAGGACTTCTCGGTATAACCATTGTAGGAGACAATCACCTCCTAGATATTCAAGACAACCCTCCCAACGAGCTCATCATGGCTCTCAACATGGAGGAAGTAATGCCAACTTTGACACTACTGACTTTATGACAATGCAACAAGAACCATCCATCCAACAATATGTGGAGAAGTATGTGGAGAAAAATAAGGATCAGTTCTTAGAAAGTATAATCAATAAGGGTGCAAAAGTCCCATACAACTTTGATGTGGACCAAAAGATTAAGAAGCAAAATGCTTCAACAGATGAGGTGATTAAGCAAATGCAAAAGACTATGGAAAAAATGATGGCTCCTAAGAGTTCCTTCAACTTGGACTCCATATGTCCCAATCCCATTGACAAAAGTGTGGTTATGGTAGATTTTCCTAGAAAGGTTGAAATCCCCACATATGACAAATATGATGGTAGTGGTGACCCTCATGACCATGTATGACAGTTCTATATCATGAGCTTTGAATTTCATCATGAGGACTCCTACCTTATGAGATTATTCCCAAGGAGCCTTAAAGGCCAAGCTATGGAGTGGTTTGCTAACATTACCCCTCCTATTAAAACATTCAAAGAACTTGTCCAAAGATTCATGCAACATTTTGCATATAATCTATCAAGGTCAATCACCATGCTTGATTTGTGTAAATTAAAATAGAATCAAGGGGAACCCTTTGTGACATTTTTACAAAGGTGGAGATGCTTATGCTCCAAGTATTCTAGGACTATCCCTGAGGAAGAAAGGATTGATATCATCGTGAGAAATCTAGTGCCAAAACTAAGATATGAAGTTAGAAAAATGGTCTTTAATTCTTTTGACACTATGGTAGAAACTGCATGTCGCATGGAGGATGTTCTAAAAGAACAAGGTATTTTGGCCAAACAAAGTAACAACAATAATGGCCAAAAAAATAACAACAATAAGGACAAAAAGAACTCATATTGGAACAAAAATAAGCACGTAGTCAATGATGGAGTTGTTGACTCTCCACAACCTAAGGAATAATTAGTTCTTAATTTATCTAATGTAATTCAAGCTATGAAGCTGCAGACATCCTTAAATCAACAAGAGCACAAGCCCAAGTATCAAAATAAACCTAAGTCAGGAAAGAGGCAATTCACTAAGCTTGGAGACTCTTATGCAGACATTTTTAAGACCTTGATTTCTCATAATTTGGCACAACCTCAGGATCCTACACAGTTTCGCATACCAGATCCTAAACCTTATTGGTGGAATGAGAAAGCTTATTATGTATACCACAATGGGATTGGACATGACATTGAAGGTTGTTTTAAACTCAAACATCTTGTTCAAGACCTTATTGAGAGTGGGAAATTACAAGTTGATGGGTTGACCACAAGGCCTTTAAGGAGCCCTTGCCTAAGTATGAGAAGGGGGAGACCTCTCAAAACAAGAATGGCAAGGCTGCAATCAATTATACCTATACAACTGCAGAAAATGTCATTAATGTTCTTGAGGTTGTGGACAATGATGTCAACATGATGAGAGGGAATGATCCGCATGACTATGATGTAAGCTCACCTCCAATATTTGATGAAGGACCCATTGTTGTGCTTAGAGGTCCTCAATCTCGAAGGTCATCTCAACCTCTCAATGCTGTTACTAGGGGTCAGTCCCAAGGTCCTATTATCATTAGAGGTCCTAACTCTAGCAAGTCCAAGCAACCAGTGTCCAAAAATGTTCCTTCCAAGTCTGCAGTTGGTCCTGATATGAGTTACAATCTTGTTGATCAGTTACAACAAACACCAGTGCAAATTTCCATTTTTGAGCACTTAGAATTGTCTCCTAGACACAAGCGTGTCCTTGAGGACACTTTGCGTGCAGAAAATGTCCCTAATAATATAGATGTTGACCAATTCTAGAACATGGTCAACCACCTTGCTAGCCCACATTACCTTACATTTTTTGAAGAAGATGATAAAGCCTTGAGCCATCCACACAATCTTTCCCTTCACATTGAGGTCATGATCCATAAAACCCATGTTAGGCCTGTGTTGATAGATGGGGGTGTTGGGCTCAATATTTATTCTTTAAGTCTTTTGAAAAACTTGGGTTACTCAGAGCATGCCATTGATACTAGGAAGAAAATTAATATCAAAGCCTATGATGAGGCTGAGAGAAGTTCTAAGGGGTTAGTTGTTCTTCCAGTCAAAATTGGTCCTGTTGAAAAGGACATTTTGTTTCAAATCCTTGATGCTAGTCCTCTAGCATACAACATCCTACTAGGTAGACCATGGATTCATGACATGTAAGCAATACTGTCTACCTATCACCAATGTGTCAAATTTCCATACAATGGCGTAGAAGTCTGCATACCAAGTGATAGTACCTTATCTATTAATGCCATTTCAGCAGGGGCCCATGTTCCCTTAAATAGAGAAGCGGACAATTTTGGGGCAACTCTTGAACAATGTAAGGACAAATTCAAGTCCATAGACCTTGGTATGGGAGGATATCAAATTGACTCCTTTACAAAATTTCCAATTTCACCTAGGTCCTATGGTAAACTGTCACAAGAGATGCGCCCCTTGTCTTCAGCCATGACTCTATTCGATACTTTTGTAGAGTCTTCAGTACCTATTCAGCATGAGAAAGAAGAGGTGGCTGTCAAAGATTGGATATACAGAGAAGAAAAGTACCTACTTAATGAAAACTTTTCTCCATCTCCTAAGACTTATGGGAGAGGATACACGTTGGTCACCAACATGGGCTATCCAGGTCATGGCCCTCTCAGTCATAGGTTAGATGCCAAGGCTGAACCACTCAACCATACTCTTTTTGGTCATAGGATTAAGTCAACAGTTGGCTTAGGTTTTGAAAATGAGAAACTGATGCTGGAGCATCTTGGGTGTAAGAGCAATCTTGCATCACCCAAAAATATTTCTGGTTTCTTTTCAATAAGGGCTATCTTGTGTAGAGCTGCTATTTATGGAAACTTTCTATTTTTAGTAAGTTGGTCATACGATCTTAGAATGTTCTGATTTTACATGTGGAGGTTCATCTCAGTCATATCAACCTGCCAGTAAAGTTTCATGGCTAGATCAGGTCTAGTTTTGAAGATATTGAAGATTTTCGGTATTGGCAGTAGGGTACAAAAACTTTGAACTCAATTTTGAAGGCTTTAGAGGCCCCAGATGAGGTCAAATTTTGGGCTGAATGAAGCTTGCTTAATTTAGGTGTTGTAGAGCTCCTTGCGCCCTTTCCAAAATGGGGTTATAATAGTCAATCGAGTCAACGGGTGATGACTTATGGTCTCTGAAAGTTGGGTCACCTAAAATGGTGGAAAATAATTTTCCTTCAAAATTTATGTTTAGGTTTCAAAAGTTATTTTAAGCTGACTTTGATGTAATAAATTGAAAAATAAAATAATTCTAAGTTTGGTCGGCCCTATGGGCTAAATTTCTGGAACCTTCTTGGGCGGTGGAAATTGCCTATATAAGGAAGGCTGTAGTTTTGTCTTAGGTAGTTCAGGGATAGTTCTGGGTAGCAGATCTGGGTAATAATTCAAGGCTTTGTCCTATAGAATATTGTAAGGGAATGCCCATGTGGCTTTGCATATCGTAATTCTGAAAGTTTGTAATTCCACATTTGTGGAGATAATAAGAAGCCAATTTTCTATTCTTGCATATTGTTGTTGTTTCTCTATTTCTGTTATGTGTCTCTTAGTTGCAATGGACAGTGACAATGACTCAAACTACACACCTAATCTTTCTAATCAGCAAGACATGTCTGATGATTGGGTGCCTTCAACAACTCTCCTTTGGGGAGATTCCAAAGATTTAACAATTGATAGTCCTCCTATCCTAGCTGCGACGGATAGTGACTATATGAATGCTAGAATGACAATGGAAAGTGTTTTTATCCTAGCTATGACGGATGGTAACAATGCTAGTGCCAGAGAAGGGGAGATCCTTACCAACCTTGAGGCTTCTACATCACGAGGCCCAAATACTGATTCAGAGATAGACTCACATGAGTTTGAATGGGACTCACTTTGAGATGCAATAGTTGATTTAGACATGGATGTTGTCCACACCTATAGTACTCAACCCGATGTGGCCAACGAACCTAGTGTAGAACTAGAGGATTGGACTCCTTGAATTGCCTTAGTGGATGACGCTTCGTTTGGTAGGATGAGTCCTAATTCGGGTATCTTAGAGGGAGACTTGACAAATCCTAATTGTGCAATCACCAAGGATACTACCTTTCATATCAATAATGTTGAACCAGTCATCGACGTACCCCTTGGCAACCATCATTTGATTGATTGGTCACAACTTGGTCAAGAGCCTCAGCTTCTCACCTTTCACAATGACTATGAAATAGCTTGCTACTTGAATGCTCTTGAACCCATAGTCTCTTCCACCAGTGAACCTACAAAAAAAATGACAGAGCTAGATATTAAGTACCTCAGTCGCAAAATAAAAGAAAAGAAGAAAAAGAGAAATGGTTCTGATGGAAAAAACCACTATGTGGCAGTGTCAGAACCCAAAAAATTAAAAAGAAAGGACATATCCGAAGGTGAAAACCTCTTTGAGGCACCTAAGGATGGGGTACTTAATAACCTACTAATTTATTTCCAAGACAGGTCATCAGTTCTTATTGAGCCTACACAACCAGTAAATTTGAATACAGAAGAGACTCCACAGGTGATTCATCTAGCTCAGTCTCTATCAATGCAAGAAAAAGAGGCATACACAAAATTCTTACAAAAGAAGAAAATCAATTTTGCTTGGACATATTTAGACATGCCAGGGCTTGACACTAATCTTATTATGCATCACTTATCTATAGCTCCAGGAATTAAACCAGTAAAACAAAAGTTGAGGAAAATGCATCCTCACATAGCTCTCCTTGTTAAGGCTGAATTAGAAAAGCTCTTAGCAGTAGTATTTATTAGAGCTATTGACTATGCCAAGTGGATCTCAAATATTGTTCCAGTTTCAAAGCATGATGGGTCCATTCGTGTATGCACAGACTTCAGAGATCTTAACAAAGCTTGCCCAAAGGATGACTTTCCACTCCCTAACATAGACATGATAGTGGATATGACTGCGGGCTATGAGATATACTCTTTAATGGATGGTTTTTCCAGTTATAACCAAATAAAAATAGCTCTTGAGGATCAAGAAAAGACAGCCTTCACATGTGCATGGGGAACCTACTGTTGGAACGTCATGCCATTTGGATTAAAAAATGCAGGAGCCACATACCAAAGAGCTATGACCACAATTTTTCATGATATGATGCATAAAAACATGGAGGATTATGTGGATGATACCTTGGCCAAGTCTAAGCAAAGGGGTACACACCTACAAGATTTGGAAGTAATTCTAGATTGAACGGAACAGTTTCAGTTAAGATTGAGTCTGAAAAAGTGTGCATTTGGGGTTACCTCAGGTAAACTTCTAGGATTCATAATTTTAGCCAAAGGAATAAAGGTGGATCCCGAAAAGGTTCAAGCCATATTAGATATGCCACCTCCTAAGAACATTAGTCAGATGAGAAGTCTTCAAGGATGACTCCAATCCATACGAAGGTTTATTTCACAACTTGCAGATAGAGCACAACCATTCAACAAGACATTGCATAAGGGAGCCACCTGTGTTTGGAACGAGGATTTCCAAAAGAGCCTAGATAAAATAAAAAAATACTTGGCTAATCCTCCAATTTTGATGCCTCCTATCCCAGGAAAACCATTGATTTTGTACATCTCAGTGACAAAATCTTCCTTGGGGACATTGTTGGCTCAGCTTGATGATACGGGGAAGGAAAGAGCCATCTACTACATTAGCCATACTCTAGTATCTTATGAGATCAATTATAATAGTATTGAAAAGTCTTGTCTTGCTGTAGTGTTTGCTTCCCAAAACTTGTGACACTACATGCTTGCCCATACTATACATCTTGTTGCAAAAATTGATCCTCTTAAGTATTTGCTTAGTAAGGCTACTCTCATGGGTAGACTTGCTAAGTGGATGATGGTTTTGTCAGAATTTGATATAGAGTACATTGAGCGTAAGGCCATAAAAGGGCAGGCTATTGCAGATCAACTTGTTGATTTCCCGGTCAAGGATAGTATGCCTATTCAAGTGGAATTCCCAGATGAGCATATCATGTACATGACCACACGTACTTGGAAAATGTTCTTTGATGGTTCAAATATGCAAAATGGATCAGGAGCTAGAGTGCTAGAGTGTTGTTTGTTTCCCCTCATGGGTGTACTATTCCCAAGTCCTAAAAATTATTGTTCCCATGCACAAACAACATTGCTGAATATGAGGCCTTAACCAATGGATTGAAGATGGCCATTGAATGGGAAATTACAGAGCTGCATGTCTTTGGGGATTCACAATTAATTATCAACCAAGTAAATGAAGAGTACCAAACTAAGGATGATAAGCTGATACCTTACAAAAAGATGGTTGATTCATTGTGACGCTATTTCACATTTGTAACATTTCAATAGATCCCTAGAATAGAAAACAAGGCTGCAGATGCTATGGCTACATTAGCTTCACTCCTTCAGTTGGAACAACAAGAATCAAGATTTGAATTCCTGGTGGAAGAGCTACACCATCCCATCTTTGACTCCTCTAAAAGCCATGTCATTTGTACCTTGGTCACTCACGAGTCTTCCTGTTATGGTGCTATATATTCATACCTTCATGATGGCATCATTCCTGAATCATTTAACCAATTTGAATGAAGAAACCTTGTTCGTAATGCCTCTCGCCATACCCTTATCTTTGGTGATCTGTATAGGAGGGGTTTAGATGGGACACTTCTTAGGTGCTTGGAAAAGGATGAGTCCAACTGAGTGTTAGTTGACATCCATGAGGGCATTTGTGGAGGACATTCCAATGGTCTTGCCATGGCCTGAAGGTTGCTTAGGGTGGGGTACTATTAGCCCACATTGTAGATGGATGCTATAGCTTTTGCCAAATCATGTGAAAAGTGTCAAAAACATGGAAACCTGATTCATGCTCTAGGTAGGGAGCTTATTCCTTCTATTTCTCATTGGCCATTTCAGCGCTGGGCCTTTGACCTTGTTGGGTAGATTCATCCCAACTCATCAGGTGGACATAAATTCATAATTACTGCTATTGACTACTTTATCAAATGGGTAGAAGTCATTCCACTCTCTGTTGCTTCAGGCAAAACAATTTCTTTGTTCATATTGAATCATATCATTTGTCAGTTTGGGATACCTTTTGAGATAATCACTGACAATGGAGGTTAGTTCAAAAACAAGGACCTTACACATATCTGCAAGAAATTCAAGATAAAATAGCATTGGTCCTCCATTTACTTCCCACAAGGAAATGGACAAGCAGAGGCCTCTAATAAGACCATTCTTAAGATTCTCCACAGAACAATTCACAAGAATGGTCGAGACTAGCATTTACAGATCAATCTAGCCTTATGGACTTATAGAACGAGTATACGTACTCCCATAGGGGCTATTCCTTTTGCCCTCACTTATGGTGTTGAAGCAGTATTACCTTTAGAAGTAGAGATTCCCTCACTTAGAGTCTCTCTCAAATTTTTGATTACAAATGAAGATTATTGTGCCATGAGATTGCAAGAATTGGAACTTCTTGATGATAAACGAAGAGCATCTTTTGATTACATGAGATTCTACCAAAAGCGTATGTCCAAAGCATTCAACAAGAAGGTTTTCCCTAGAGAATTTCAAGTAGGAGATCTTGTCCTGCGTGAGACTCCTAAGAACCAACAACATCAAGAACAAAAGGGAAAATTTGAACCTAATTGGCTTGGACCATACATTATTACTGTTGCTTTTGGGACAGGTGCTTACCTACTATTTGATGAATAGGGGGAACAACTCCCTGATCCTATTAATCTCTTGCACCTCAAGAAGTTCTATCCATGATGTCTATTCTATCAGGGGGCATCCTTTGTACATATCTTATTGATCCTAAAAAAATACCAAAAAAATTCATATATGGTGCTGAAAAAATCCTAAAAAGCATATAAAGTCCTAAAAAAATACAAAAATAAAAAAATAAAAAATAAAAATAAAAATGCAAAAAATTCAAAAAAAATAGAAAAAGTGCCTTGGTGAAAACCTGGAAACAGGCGCCTTGGTAGCAAAAATACAAAAAAATTGAAAAATAAAAAAAACTTCTTCCAAGTGGTGAAAACCTAGAAATAGGTGCTACTTGAGGCCTTTGTAGCCTTGTCTTTTAGCATGCATCCTCGACACTTAGCCATTCTCCATCATGCCTTGACCTTATTTGACTTGGTCTAGAATTGGTCTTTGTCTTTGTCTAGGGGGCATAACTGTTAGCGTAGGTCCTTTAGGTACATTTGTCTCTTGGGGCATTGCACAAACAGGTGTTTTTCAACACCACCCCAAACAATGTTTTTCAACACTACCCTAGCGTCGAGTGTTTCTCAACACTTATCAGATGTCTTACCCACAGTCTAAGTATGATGTGATATCGCTCATTAGCAAATTTGATACTCAAAGTTTGACTCTATGACCACACACATGCACTTAAAAACTTGACTTGTTGAGATATGTTGACTTTATTTATTTTGTGTGCTGTCTATGATGATTTCTTTGATGAGTGGTCTCTCCCTAAGAAGTTTTCAATGATGCATAGCTAGAAGACTGAGGGTATGAGAACATGTTTTATTTCTTTATCTGCTTGTGGGTATATTTCGTTGATCCTAACTGTCATGAGCATTTATGCTGGTCCTACTTGACACTAGGGATTGACAAGGTATTATCCTTGACTATTTTGTGAGTGCATGCTTATAGCCATCTTGACTTTCTTATGTCTTGATGCAAGCATAATCTCGTTATAGTAAACTTAGGTAATCTCACTACACTAGTCATCTTGACCTACATGTCTTTGGTGCCTAGGTGGGATTCCCACATTCTATTTGATATAGATCATATTCATATACCCATAGTCATACTAGTGTGTATTGTATGATCTTATGACGCTACCAATAATGCTCGATGATGATAATTAGATGTCTATAAGCATTGTGACCTTGCAAGTCAACCACTTTTCATAGTAGCTTGCATTCCTAGGTTCATATTAGTTTACTTTTTCATCTTGCATATGGAGAGAGCTCTCCTTTTCATCTTACATGGACTTGTCAGTCAACTGTGCTCATTTCCCCTTTTCTCAATCATGTCTTTCACTCTTTGTCTTTCATCGCAAACCTATTCCTGTCATCACAAGGGGTTAATATTATCATCATATCTATATCTCAAAAATGTCATTTTCAGAAACATGAATCTATATCATACACATGAGAATTAAACATACATCTATGAGAGAGAATATACATGAGTATATAAACATACATTTTGAGCAAAATGACAAGACAATACATAAACTGATATGTCCATCACAAGTGAGACGTAAACACAAGATATATCAAACATCCAGTAATCTCATATATAAATCAATTTCATCATACAAAATACAATATGAGATCCCAAAATCTGGATCACAAGTCTCAGGATATGTATAAAAGCATCTAAACCTAAACCCTAAACCTAGGTCTGACTCTCCCCATCACATGGTGGTGGTGCTTCTTCCCTGTCTGGCACCATATCTGATCTGCCTACCCTCTGAGAGTAAGATGGTGCTCTCTGTCCCTCAGGTACAGCCTATATGTAGAGTCCATGGTAATAAGCAGCTCGTGATGACTCTCTCTGGATCTCTGCTACGTCAGCCTGTGTCACTTGCTCTCGGCATGCTATCTCTACCCTGAGATTAGTGATCTGTTGATCTCTCTCTTCCCTCAAGTCAGCTAGTTGTTGGTCCCTCACTGCTATGGTGATGCATAGCTACTGCATCTCTATTTCTAGGGCCTGGATCCTGTCTCTCAGGCCATCCCCTCCTGCAGGCTGATCCTGTTGTACCTTTGCCTATCGATGAGCTGGCCTCACCTCATCATCAGGGGTCACTGATCTCTATCCTCATGGCCATTTCTGGCCACCTGATCCTGATCCCTCCCCCCTCTCCATCCCTCTCCCTCTCCCTCTCCCTCCATCCCCTCTATCTCCTCTGTCATCCCCATCCCCACCCTGAGCTGCTACCAAAGCATCAGGTACTATGAAATGAGGGAATGGTGCCCTTCATCGCTCAGCCCTATATGCTACATCAGATCCTGCATCAACCATATTGGGAAGGTACTCCCAAGGCTCCCTCCTGATGCCATCTATCTCCGCCATGGCAAGCTAATAGTCTAACATGGGTAGCCACCCATGTCCCTCCTCGTCCCTAGCCCTCGCATAGGTGGTGGTCTCTATGGAGACTTGTTGCTACCTCCTGAACTATCGCCATACCTACATGATGCAAAACCTCTCAACAATCTCAAAGTGTTGGCCTACCAATGGTCAGCTACATAGCATATAGCTTAACTCATCCTCTACATCCCCCATGCCTCAGCATCCCTGTATGGCCTCCATGTGAATGAGGTCATCTCATCTAGGACTCGTCTATAGTATATCACATCCCCAGTATGGGCATGTGATATGAATCCTCTGTACCTATATATGTACGGGTATCTCTGCTCCCTCGGCTGAATCGTGGGCCATATCACAGTGATGTGATCCCAAGCCCACAGCTATGCTAGGATGGCACCGCAAGCCCATGTCTAACCATCCCTATAGATGATCTTGTGCAGCTCATGATACATCTCTGCAAGTATGGCTGGTCCCCATGCCATGCACCGAGGTCTGCCTACCAAGTCAACTAGTAGTTTGCCCCATCCGAGAGGGAATCCCTTCTTACTACGATTAGTCATCAAGGCCTATGAGATGATGGATGCAACAATGCATGACACTAAGAAGTCTCTACCAAAATCATCAATCAGTCGCTCCCACCTGACATGTCTGTTAATGATAGTGACATCCTAAAACATGCCCTGGATAGCATGTCGGCCCTTAGTGGCATCCTGATTATAGTACACCTGTGCCAGCAAACAATCATGTTAGTTTTTTTCATCATATGGGAACATTATATTTCAACGATTATATCTTAAAGCATGATTTTACTCACTGGTTCTCCATGGCATGGTACTCAGAGAATTCGATAGACATCCTCTACTGTGATGGATGCCTCTCCTATGGGTAGGTGGAAGGTGTTGTGCTCACTGTGCCATCTCTCAGCAAGAGCAGTCAACAACCCATGATCAGCCTAGATTTCTAGGAACCGCACCAAATATCCAAATTCCATCGCTCTCAAGTCAGCCTTGCCCGGATCATCAAGATTTCGGGCACACTTCAGCCCCACCACCTTCGGCACTCTAATGAGTAGCACTAGAAAGTTCTCCTACAAACCATTAAACCAAGCTAGATGTTAGTACATATCATGATGAATGTCTAAAAATCAGTATAAATCATCTTCAAAATGCAAACATTGTCTAGACCCATGTTATTTTTCTCAAAATCACTAAACATGTTAAATTTTTAACTTAGGCGATACTATTTTTGGTTAAAGTATCACGCGATTCTTTTTCCAATAGCCGGGTGATGATATATTGTCCTGCGATACTTCGCATAGTATCGCACGATAGTTCACTAGTTCTCGTGCGATACTGGTTTACATAGCCGCGCGACACTATTTGGACCTGCAAAGTATCACGCGACAATACCTCCCAAAGGGTGCGATACTTCTAAAGTATCACGTGATAGTTCACCCTAATTTAACAATTTGAAATTTTGAAAATTTAAAAACATGTTTAAAATGTATTAAATGCTCATAATGACTCAAAAAGGGGCAAGTTTTTTTGAAAACTCATCGGGGCAGCATAGTGTGGAGGCCGGTTGTGCAACCAAGCATGCTCAAATTGGTGTCTGTGAACTGGAATCACTGCTTGCTGGGCCATTTTCTCTCTCTAAGCTCTCACAATTCTCAAATCAATAAAAGTCAAATGATTTTGAAAATGACACTTTTCACCCCTTATATAGCATTTTGACTTTTTGACCTCATTTTCAAAACACCTTAGAATTGCGTGAAAATTGCACCCCTAGCTAATTTCGACGTCTTGGATCTATTTTCAAACTCAAAATTGAAATATGAGTTCATATTGATAGTCAAAATTGCATTTCAAAATTTCACCCTTATCTACGTAGTTGGCTGACCATTTGAGGCCTGATCCTTCGATCTTTATTGGGGCATCTTCATTTCTTCACCCCCATCTCTTTCAACCTTCCATTCTATCATTCATTTTCACTCGCTTCATTTTTTCTGAGTTTGACTTGGTCAAACTAGGGCATGTTTTCACTGCCTAATGGTTATCCTATTGTCTTGTTCTTCGACAATGATTTCTAGTGACTTGATCAAGTTTATCAATTTCCTGTTCTCCTCTACCTGATTTTGATTTTGATTCTAAGGGGGCAATACCTATCAGCTTTAATCTTTGATTTAGCTTTATCATTCAACTCAGCTTGAGATTCTTATTTTGAGACTTGATTATCACCTAGTAGCGATGGTGGTGATTTTGTCTTTTGATTTTTATCTCCTATTTTTCAGACTTGATTATTGCCTAGTAGTGATGACGATAGTTTTGTCTAAGGCTTGATTTGCACCTAGTAGTAATGATGTTGGTCTTGTCTTTCATCTTTTTGCTTATCTTTGTCCTGATGTGTTCCCAAAATGAACATGCATCTGGGTTGTTTTGTGATCCCAAATCGATTTCAATTCTTCTTTGACTGAATGTGTTCCCAGATCAATCACACATTAGTCAAAGATGGGCAAATGTATGCACCCTAAAATGGTTGCCTAGACTTTGGGCCCCCATTCTTGCAATTTATCAAATCCCTGAATCAATATTTTCAAAAATCAGCATTATATCAATTTCCTTGATCAAATCCTATTTTATCATTTTCGATTATTTGCCTTGGGCTAACCATTTTATCCTAAGTCTTTATTTAATTAAAAGGAATATTTTCTCCCCTTTTAATAAATAAAAAGCCCCCACCTTTTCCTCTTATCCTAAGTTGCACAAATAAAGCATTATTCCTATTTTATAAAAAGGAGAAAAGTACTTTTTGTCTCATATGGACACAAAAGTCAACTCTTATTTTCTCATTGGAGGATACTTGTGCACATGGATTGCTCTTCTTTGATGCTCCATTGTTGATTAAGTCTTTTGCCTCTTAATCTCCATGGTCCATTCCTTTTCATTTCCTATAAAAGGAGAGCTCTCTTCCTCATTTATAGATATAGATATCATTCATGTTTTATGCTAATGTTATGCTGCAGGTTTTTTAGGTCATTTGGAACTTTTTGAAGACATCCTTGCATCCAAGCTTTGAAGACATTGTTGTTGCATCTCATTTAGTTTTCTTTCATAGTTGCATAATCATGGCATTCTTAGTATAGATTTCTTTTATGCAATAGATTAATCTCACATAGCCTAATTAGGAAGGTTGTAATCATTGAACTTTCCTTTCATAGTCTAGCTTGTACTTTCCTTTCATAGATTAGATTTCCTTTCAAGCATTGCATTGTTATCATTTAGCTTAGCTTGCATTTTCAATCTTAGTTTACTTGCATTTTGCATTTCATTTGATTCTTGGGGATATTGGCACTCTTTCCCTTGTCTTCATTTGAATCTCTCATTGTGTGGTTGACTAGCAAGGTCATTAGCTTCATAGCTCTAGCTGAGAGCAATTTTACAATCTTGCAACTCCATACATAGAGAGCTATGGATCGATTTGTGAGGGATCATTCTTGATTTTCCTTGCATGTAAGGATTCATAGAAGTGCACTACTTTTGTGTGTACAACTGTCAATCCCCATACTATGGCTTGTCCTTCTTCAAATGTACCCATGAATTTTGCAACAACCTCCTCATTAAACTTTGTCAGCTGCAAAAAATAACCAAGCCAGCCACATGCATTGAACCTGTGGACTACCTCCACATCCGTCAGCAAAACACCATGAATGACTGGTTCATGTCTCTATAAATGTCTGCCCATCTTAATAGTTCCCAATTTCTAACTTCTCAGCTCTCCAACCCACTACTAAGCTTTCAGTTTCTCTGCAAATTCCCTCTTTTAAAATGTAATTGTGATTCTTGAAAAATGTTGATATTTTCGCTTGCATTACCTTTGTTTCTCTTGACATGAAATTTAATTATGGCATTTATTTCAAAAGACATCTATATCTCAAGTGCGAGTTATGTCATAGATTAATTATGATCCTTTTGGATTCATGTCAAGTTCAAGAAATCAGGATTTGAAAGTACAGGGGAATGTGTGAAGGATTTAAAAATTAAATGAATGCAACCTTAGTACAATAATGATTTGATAGGGGTATGAAAAGGATAATCTAAGAATGACACTTGGAAGTTATTACACTTCCCCTACCCCCTACGAAAGCTGAACAAGTGTCCTCACTTGTTAAATTTGGCACAAGGTTGGGAAAATGGCTTAGTGCTTGTAGTATTATATATTTAATGTAGTACTAGATATAATTAATTAAACCTGTGTGCTAAAAATAAGTAAAGAGTTAGAAAGTTGTACCTACCTATGAATTATCATACACAAATGTGAGTTGACGAGAGTGTTGATTATGGCAGCTGCATAAGATTGCTGACGTGGCATTTTATTGAAAGCATTTGAAAAGAGAAATTATGGGTGACATGGAATTTGAGCGGGTGGTAGATATAGAAATGAGATGAGTTGGTGAGAAGAATTGAGAAACATGAATGGAGAAATAGACCTCATTAAATGAATTTTTATTATGAATTCTTAAAGAAAGCATGTCATGGTGATGCTGCAGGAGGAAGGCTTTCACCTTCTACTGCAAGAACTATTTCTTGAGGGGTTGTTAAACTGTGCATGTTGAACTATTGTAAGAAATCTTCCTTGGTTTGAGGCTTGTGATATAGGTGCAAGCGGTGTCCATTGACTAGCAACTTAAATTGAACTAGATCAAGTGTGGTTAGCTGAACTGCTCCATTATCAAAGACATGTTGAATTTCATAAGGTCCGAGCCATCTGGTTTGCAACTTTCCTGGGTTCTCCTTGTATCTTGAATCATATAATAGAGTCCAATCTCCTACTTTAAATTGCTTACTCTTGATATGTGCATCACGCCATCTTTTCCTTTGATTTTGGATTAGTTCTATTCTCTCTAATGCAGACTTGTGCATTTCATCCAAGGAGTTAAGATGGAGGAGACATTCTACTTGTGCTGCAAGAAGATTGATGTTTAGCTCAAGTGTTGTGCGCAATGTTTTGTGTTCAAATTATATGGGCAACATTGCTACTTTCCCATACATCAATTCAAATGGTGTGAACCCTATTGTTGTCTTCCATGTGGTACGGTAAGCCCAAACTACTTCTGTCAATTGACTGCTCCAATCCTTTTGATGCAATTGTACTATCTTTGTTAATATGGCCTCTATCTCTCTGTTTGTCACCTCTGTTTGTCTTTTGGCTTGCGGATGATAAGGACTAGACTTCCTATGCCTTATGCTATACTCCTTCATTAGCTCTATGATCAAGTTTGATGTGCACTTTGCTCCTTGGTCCGTGACAAGCTCTCTAGATACTCCATATTTGGTAAAAATTTCTTCATATAGAAATTTAGCTACTTTTTCATCCCTTGCATTCCGCATAGCTTTCACTTCCACCCACTTTGTCAAGTAGTTTGTACAAATCAAGATGTAGGATTTTCCATTTGATGGTGGATCAATTGGGCCAATGAAGTCCATACCCCACTTGTCAAAAGGGGTTATTACTACTTGGGGATTGAGTGACATCTCATCTGATTTCATTGGTTGGCCCATCCTCTGACATTTATCACATTTTTTTGTATAACTGGCTACATCTTTGTGTTATTGAGGCCAATAATATCATGTGGTTAAGATTTTCATGGTTGTCCACTTTGCTACAAAGTGACCTCCACAAGGCTCATTGTGACAAGCATGGAGTATGTCATATACTTCATCTTCTCTCACACATCTTCTCATAATCTGATCTGGACCAGTGTAAAATAGATTGTTATCTATCCATGAAAATTAAAAACTTTTCTCTGCAAGCTTTTTCTTGTCTTTCTGAGAGAAATATGGGGGCATCTTATTTTCTACTAGATAATTGGCTATGTTTGCATACCATGGGCTTTTGATTTCTATATGGAACAGATGTTCATCTAGAAATGTATCTTCAACCTAAGTACTATCCTCATCAGCATTTTGTAGTCTAGACAAGTAGTCAACAACTACATTAGCCTTCCCTAGCTTATCAACAATTGTTATGTCAAATTCTTGCAATAGTAAGAGCCATCTTGCCAACTTGCCTGTTATAGCAGGTTTTTTCATCAGATATTTGATTGCAAAGTGATCAGTGTGAACAAATATAGGATAGCCTGTGAAATAGTGTCAAAATTTGTTCAATGCATAAACTACAGCTAGTAGTTCCTTTTCAGTAACTATGTAGTTCAATTCAGGGCCATGGAGGCTTTTACTGATATAGTAAATTGCATTCTCAAGGTTAGCATACTTTTGTCCTAGCACAACACCTATGGCATAATTAGATGCATTTGTATGGATGTGGAATGGAATAGACCAATCTGGTCCTTTGAGGACTAGTGTAGTGGTTAAGAGTTTCTTTAGCTATAGGAAGGACTCATCACATGCTTATGTCCACTTAAATTCAACTTCTTTGTTAAGCAGTGTATACAGAGGGCTTGCAATTTGACTAAAATTTTGAATAAAGCGTCTATAGTATCCAGCATGTCCTAGAAAAGATCTTATATCCTTTTGTTTAGTAGGGGTAGGTAGTGTAAGTATTACCTCTACTTTAGCTGGGTCTACTTGAATTCCTGCAACTGAAATGAAATGCCCAAGTACCACTCCTTCCTACATCATCATAAAGAATTTTGCATTATTAAGAGATAGATTATGTTCTTTACACCTGATTAGCACCTTTTCAAGATTCTTTAAAGCCTCATCAAATGTTACTCCAAATGTTGTAAAGTCATCCATATATATCTCCATATAGTCATGTGATATGTCAGCAAAAATACTAATTACAGCTCTTTAAAATAATGTTGGAGCATTACACAACCCAAAAGGTAAAACTGAATATGCATATGTCCCCCATGGACATGTGAATGTAGCCTTCTCCTGGTCCTCTAGAGCAATAGTTATCTGATTGTATCCACTATATCCATCAAGAAAGGAAAAGTACTTCTTACTGGCCAAAGTATCAAGTACTTGGTCAATAAATGGTAGTGGAAAGTGATCCTTCTTGGTAGCTTTGTTTAACTCCCTGTAATCCACACAAATTCTTCATTTGCCTCCCTTTTTGGGTACTATAATCAAAGGTGATACCCACTTACTGTCAGATATAGGATATATAAAGCCAGCATCTAATAGCTTTTGTAATTCAATTTTGACTATCTCCCTTAATGTTGGGTTAATCCTCCTTTGAGGTTGACGAAGGGGTAGGCTTCCTTCATTGATATATATTCTATGAGTACATAATGTAGAGCATAATCCTTTCATGTCCCCATAATCCCATGCAAAGGCTTTCTCATGTGTTTGCAGCAGTTTGGTTAGTTGCTCCAGTTGTTGTGAAGGTAACTTAATATTCACATGGAGATTATGACCTTTAGAAAGCTCTATAGTAGTTGTAATGTCAAGTGTGGATACTTCAGGGATATGACTTGTGTTTACTTCACTAGGTAGCAACTGGTGAATAATATTTGGTTCTGAAGGTAATACACAATCCTCAAAATTATCTTCATATGTACTTAACTCTAACACAGAACTTTTAGATACATCTTTGATTACAACATAGTCATTATTAAGAATGATCCTAATGACTTCATCTTCTTCTTGCAGCTTTAGAAATGATTGCCTATGTAACAACATGAGCTGGACCACAAAATTCAGTTCTTCTTCCTCATCTCCTAAGTCTGGCCATATAGGTGTACTCAAGTTCGACTGTGGTTGAGCTAGAGGATACAGTGCTAGTTTCTTAGTGGCATTCCCATCTAATATTATCATGTTCCATAATCTACAACTTATGTTTGCATTAGCTGTTGCTAACCATGGTCATCCTAGAATGACAGGGTAACCAACAAGGTTAACTTTTGGTGATAGGATCATGAAATCAGCAGGGTACTCCCAAGAATCTAAGGCAACTATTATATCTTCTATCATTCCATCAAGAGTAATAGTAGAGCTATTTGCTAATTGTAACACTGTTGGAGTAGCTCTCAACCCTTCAATGCTCAGTTTGTTCATAGTATCCTTTGTCATTACATTAATGGCAGCACCTAAGTCTATTAATGCATTTTTGATAGACTAGCCATTAATGATTATATTCACAACTAGACTCCCTGGATCTGAATATTTGGGTATTACCAATTTTCCTAGCATGATATCATCTAATTGTCCTATAACATGAACTATTGTAGGATCCTTTTTCTTTCTCCCAAGCTTTTTAAGATAGGCTTCTTTAATTGCCTTTCCATAAATTGGAACATCCTTTATTTCTTGAAACAAGGGAATTTGGACATGCATGTTCTTAAGCTGGTCGATGATATCAAATGGTTGTTCTTCTTCTTTTGGTATGGGTTTCTCCATGCTGAGCCTTTGGGAAAAAGGTGGTTTAACTAATGTTTGAACATTAGCTGAGTTGGAAACATTTTCTGATGCAACAGTATTTGGCAAATCATTCTCTGGAATTGGTTCTGCTACTACAGAAACTTCTAGTACTTTTGTGATAAGGGGTGGTTCAGGGGATGGTAAGGTAGTACCTGATCTTAGGTGTATGTCAGCTATATCAAGTGCATAGGTGGGATACTGTTGAGCATTAGTAGCATACGTTTGTTGTTGTGGTTGTTGACTGTTTGGATTTGGTTGAGGTTGAGCAGGTAATTGTGTCTACTTTTGGGGACCTACATTTAGAGGTGGTGGCATTATTGTAGGCACATTTGTTGGAGGTGGTAGAGGTGGATATCCAAGATTTGGGTTCGACCATTGTTGGGGTCCTCTCCATTAGTTAGCAGGCTGCCAATTTCCTTGTGGTTGTTGCCATTGGTTTGGAAATTGTGACCATTGGGGTTGTTGTGGAGGATACCATTGGTTTTGTGGATTATTTGGCCAAGCATTATTCCAAGTGGGTTGGTTATACTGTGGAGGACTTTGGACATTCCAGTTTTTTCACTAATTATTATATGGACTTGAAGTTTGTAATGGGTCTTGATGCATACCTTGTCTTGTGGCCCATGGCCGGTGTTGAGCAACAAAGAATACTTTCTCATCCTCTCCTTCTATCTTCAAGTACTCAGTTGGAAGATGTTGGTTCTCTAGATTTGCGACCAATTTGCACTGACAATCCTTCTTTTGTCTACAGCAATGAGGACAGTATTCAGCTAGTTATGCTTTTGCATCTACATGTTTCTTCTTGGTGGTCATAGTGTCAAGGTGTGTAGCAACATCATTTATGATGTCTTTCTTGAAATATAACAACAGGTTTGAAATCTCCATCTTTGAAATACTAGAGCCACTTCCTTTATTTAATGTTGAGTGAAATCCCCTTCCCTTCTTGACTACTTCTCTAGAATATTTCATTAAAATCCTCTGAAGGTCATCCCAGGAGGAGTGAGATATATCACCTCCAGCCATGAGGTCCAAAGCTTCAAGACAATTTTCATTCACTCCTCTCAAAAAAATCAGCTTCTTTGAATCCTCTTGCAATGCATGTTGCAGGCTCTTTTGTAAGCCAAATAAGAAGCATGATGTGTAGTCTTCTAATGTTTCATCTTCTTTTTGTGACATACGAAAGATGCCATCTCCTTTTGAATCACTTCCCTTGCAGTATTCCTTATATTTCCTTAGGAACAAATCTCTCATCCCATCCCAATTAGTTATTGCATTCACTCCTAAGCCCATGACCCATATGAGGGCTGACTCTTTTAGAGTTGTTGGGAATAGCTTTAGCTTATGACTGTTAGTATTGTAGTAAAAAATTTGACGTAGTATGTCAAACTCAAACAAAAAGGTGTCAGGATCCTCCATAACAAGGCCATAGAACTTTTGAAGTGCTGAAGCATGTATGTTCTTGAGGTTTGGATTGTTAATAAGACTTGGAATCAAAAATGGAAATGTAGGAGCTGCCATTACTAGAGGTGTTGGATATTGAAACTGAGGCTGGAAAGTATTATTGACTGGAGGGCTTTGAGCAACAGGTGGTCTTGGATTAGCATTATTATGGAAACTGGCTAATATCTATGCAAAAGGATGGAGGTCAAATGTTTCTTGGGCTTCTTCTTCTTCTGTTGAAGATGATGCAACAAACTCAGGAATGGTGTCAAGAAATGGTAATTCAAGCTCTTCAAACTCTTCTTTCAGTTTAACGAGTTCTTTTGGAAGAAATCTTCCATGAGCATCTTGCCTTCTTCGAGGCACGCAAGCTCACAACTTCTTGGTATTAACTAAAAACAAGAAACTAATCTGAAAAATAAATGACTCATGAAGGTTCCTAGTTTGACACCATCCCTAGCAATGGCGCCAAAAATGAACAGTCTCACAATAGGTAGAGATAATCATGCCATTGTCTCTCTCTCAAATGCTATGGATTACCTATCCCTATCATGAAATGCATTTAGATTGTCAACCCAGGGACGTAGACTTGAAATGGGACAACACAGTTTGTGCACTAAGTTCCTTTAAGAGTTAAAACACTTATGTTGTAGGAAGATAAAATGCATGAAGGGAATCTATGCTATTCCTGTAGGAAGGTAAACACACTTGACTATTGAATGAAATTACTGCAAAAAATATATGAAATAAATCTAAGCCTGTCTAACAACTCAAAACATTCACTATACTTGTATCTGCAAATGTTGCAAGAGTAAACAATAGCTCTATTTGAAAATAGGAAAATTACAGAAACTAAATCTATTCCTACTTAATATAATCCACCTCCCAAGTGGGCCCCATTAGTTGGCTTCTACTAACTACTCAACACAAGAAAATAATCCAAAATCACTCTTCCATTAAAATCTTCTTAACTAGTTACATCACAACTGAATAACTCATGAAGAATAAAAATAGAGCAACTTTCACTATGTTGAGTACATAACTCTATCTTTCTCTAGTATCAAAACCAGCATGCAAAGGTGGGTTGCCCCACGGTGGGCGCCAGAAATGTGTGTGTGAAAATTGTACCTGATCTGTAAACACAACACTCAGTAAAACATTAGAGGTTAGTGATAATCAAAATCGTGCAAAATTGAAAGCTATCTAACCAAGCGATTTACTGCCTTCTAATAGGTGCGAGATTAATGTTCTCAGATTGTAATCGAGATCAGTGACCTAGACGACACCTAAATGAAGGATTTGAATGCAATTCTAGATATGGAATAAATGCAATTAATCTATATTTTTGATATTTTCTATGCAATAAGAATGATAAAAACTGATATGATATGAATGCTATTGAAAACTGATATGCTATGAATCTAACAATGATATGTAATATGAATGCAAAAATAAGATTGATCTCACAAAGATGTCGATTCGCAAGAGCTTTGATTCTTCAATTCCAATTCTCCAGCGTGATTGTGCAAAATATGAGATGATTTGTGAAGAGCTAAAGCCTTAATTTATAGAAATCCAGGGCTTTGGAGGTGCATGAATAAAAGCCATAAATCACTCAAATAACTCAACTTGATTTTTGAGTTATTTTTAAATAAAGGATAATTAACTCACAAAAACATGCAAAAGCTAAGTTTTAACTCAAAATAGAGTTTAGCTTTAATTGATAATTGATAGTTGTTTGCTTTTATGATTGTGCATGTTTTATTTATGAATTAATTTAATAATAAAGTGATTTATTTCCAACTTAACTGCTTTTAAAAATAAAATAATTGATTTATGGGTTAATCAATTATTTAATCAAAATTTTATTAAAAACTATATTATTAAATAATGACAACTTGCTTTAATTAATTGAATAAGAATTTAATCAATTATTCATATGATATTAGATTTATTGTCAAAATTAAATAATACAATTAATAATAGATATAATTAAATTTAATTACACAATTAAGTGGCAAATATTAAATCTAATTAATTAAATATGAAAATATTCAATTAATCAAACTTTAGGATAAATGTGATTTATCGCCAAATAATTATAAAATTAAAGATAATTAAGATAATTAGGAATATTACTAGGAATATTCTCTGATGCAAAATTTAAGATAATCAATTAGATTTGATGATGTTTAGATGTGCCTTAGATTAGGACTTTGATGTCGATTTCATATGATTTGATGATATAGGAGGTTAATGAACTTATAGCCCATTTTTGGGGTATTACAATTAGAACACAGCTTGAAATAATTATATGAAATATTGCATTATATTTATAATAACAAGAAAAACATATCATTCAGGCTACCCTTAGATCTTGTGACTTTGGCTATACTTGGCATAGGTTCACATAAGTATAAGTAATAAAATGTCTTGGGAATGTTCATCAGAGTATCAACAAAAACATAAAATATCATAACAAAATTTAGTCAATAATTAGACTCATCAAGTCCTATGAGAACTTAGAGTTATTATGGAGAAATATATTTTATCTTATTTTTTGATGATTTCTCTAAGACGATGATTGTTATGTTCTTGAAAGATAAATATGAAGCTTTTAAGATTTTTAAATGGTATAAAGAAAAAGTGGAAAAATAAATTGGTAAAGAATTAAAATGCTTGATATCAAATAGAGGTGGTGAATTTATTTCTGATGAGTTCACTAAATTTTGTAATGAGCATGGAATCAAGAGACAAGTTTTTTCACCAAGGACACCCTAGAAAAAATGGAATTGTTGAAAGGGGAAATAGATCTATTGTGGATTGTGCTAGAATACTAATAATTGAAAAAGATGTTGCACAAATATACTAAAGAGAAGCTGTTAGTACTGTTATTTACACATTGAACTAATTTCAACTCAAGAAAGAATCAAAAAAGACACCTTATGAATTATGGTATGGTTACACACATAATGTGAGCTATTTCAAAATATTTGAAAGTAGATGTTACATTTTGAAAGATGATAAAAATGGGAAATTTGATTTTAAAGGTCATGAAGGAATATTCTTAGGATACTCTACTAAGAGAAAAGCTTACAAATGTTTGAATAAGACTCTAACAAAATGATTGAAAGTGAAAATGTGAGAGTTGATGAATTTGTTGAGAAGAATGATGAAGAAAGTAAAAAGGAACCAGAAGACTATGGTAGATTTATTTACATTGAGGAACCAAACACTGTACCCGAGAAGCAACTTGGCGTTACTGAGCAACAAGGTAATACTACTGAGCATCATTCTTTACAGATCAAGAATCAACAAACTATTACTAATGAAGATCATGATCATGCACCAAGTGGAGAACATATGAAGAACATAGAACTAAACCCATACTTGTTAGATATGTAAGAAGACATCATCCACAAGATCAGATTATTGGAGATAAGAAAGTTGAAATGATGACATGAAGTAAGTTAAGAAACAACACATGCTTAGTTTATGAATTTGATTCTAAAATTGTTAAAGATGCACTTGAAAATGATGAATGGATTAAGGCTATGAATGAAGAGATTGAATTGATATAGAAAAACAAAACATGGACATTGGTATCGAGACTAAGAGGCAAAAATGTGATTGGAACCAAATGGATATTCAGAAACAAACTAAATGAGAATGGAGATGTTACAAGAAACAAAACAAGACTAGTATGCAAAGGTTATGCACAAGAAGAAGGTATTGATTATGGTAAGACTTTTGCACCCATTTCTAGACTTGAAGGAGTTGAAAATTGCTTGCATATGTTGCTTACAAAGGATTTAAATTTTATCAAATGGATGTTAAATCTACATTTCTGAATGGAATACTTGAAGAAGTCAATGTTGAGAGTTCAGAAGCATGTTAATTGATTTGAGAAGTGGTTATATACGTTCGAGAACGCATTCTGCATCATTTGGAAGGTCCCAAAAGACCAAGTTTGACTAAGTTTGACCATGGTTGACCAAGTTGAAATTTTGATAGTTTGATGTAAGATAATCAGTTAAGTTGAATACTAGATTTCTGTGATGATTGAAGGTCGAATATGCAAGTAGTTAATAATATGAATGATCTTAGATTTGAATTTTGATCCCGAAAAAGGATTCTACTTGCTATTTCATTGGAGGAACCTTCGTGTGAGATTCAACTCTTGTTAGACTAGAAGATGCGATTTGAAGAATCGTTTAAGCATTGGAGTTCGTTTAATCATTGTGAGATCATGCAACATGCAAAATGAAATGAGACATGCAAAATGAAATGCAATCTAAGACCTAGGACCTAGTCACTGATCATATGTCGATTTGTTATCATCATTGAACTTTTAGGTAACCAGATAAATCAATACAATGCCCACTAGCTAAAAAAAACCATAGACATATGAATATCGATTTGTATGCGCAAGAATCAATACAACACCCACTGGTCAACAACCATGGATATATGAATATTGATTTTGTTTTTGAAATGTCGGATTAGATATAAGCACCAAGGCACAAGCACCAGGATGACCTGAATATCATGTCCATTTTGATATAGCAATTTGTACAAGCATCAAAACATAAACGTTGTGATGACCTGAGTACGCCTTGCGTTACAAACATACAAACAGTCAAGAGATCATTCTAAATCCAATGTGAATTACCCGTAGTGACCCTTTATCGTTCACATCCTTAGGCAAGATTGCGTTCCACAGTAGGAGAAAGAACTTACTCAAAAAGACAATAGTTAGATCAAACTTCCTTGAATTGTCTGGGTATCAATGGTCGAGGTACGCATGGCCATCCAATTCGAGATAGAGGCTCTTACAGTCGGACACCATTTCAATCCAGAAGTTCCAAAGCTGTTAGATTTTCACATACAAGCAGAAGACAAAGAAAAGATTATGCCCCCAGTCATCACTCTCTAAATCCTATAAAAGACATCATCGAAGAGCTCAAAGGGACACAATATGCAAAAATCTCAATGCGAATCAGTAAGCATACAAGGAGATAAAAGCATGAAAAGCACAGATTGTTTTCAGTTGAGTTTTGATGTTTGATTGTTGTTGATGCAAAATCCTTTCTGGAGACGAGACAGACTGACTGACTCAACTTGAAGCTTCAAAGGACTCTGAGTGGATATGACACGTCTAAGATACATTGGAGACCATAGGATATGACATTGATTGCCCCCAAGTGTGAACATTGATAGGATACAGATGCTTGAGCTAATTGATGTACTGACCGACTTATTGAAAACTGAAAATGCAGAAACAAACCGGGAGATATGTACAAACTAAAGCAAGACTGAAAGCTGGGAAAGACCAAGATTGTGCTGATAGATGGAGCATTCTGGAACAAGTGGCGCCCGTTTGCCGGGTTTTCACCATCTTGGTAGAGATTCTATTTTTGCTACCGAGGTGCCTGTTTCCAGGTTTTCACCAAGGCACTTTTTCTTTCTTTTTTCATTTTTTTGTATTTTTCATTTTTTCAATTTTTTTGTACTTTTGATATTTTTCAAATTTTTTTGTACTTTTGATATTTTTTGATTTTTTTGTGAATCATCAAGGCGCCTATTGCTAGGTTTTCACCAAGATGTTCATTTTTTCAGGACTTTTTCTGATTTTTAAGATTTTTTTCAGGACATTTACCAAGCACTGAATGCCTTAGGCATAGAATTTCTTCAGATGGAGAACGTTGATTGGTTCTCAGAGCTGTTCTCCTTCAGTGGTTGAGAGTTGATAGGCACTAGAGCCAAAAGTAGCAGTGATAACAAAGGGACCTAACCAATTGGGTTCGAACTTTCCCTTGCGTTCTCGATGTGATTGATTTTTAAGATTTTCTCTCAACACTAGATCGCCAACCTGAAATTCTCTATGTCTGACTTTCTTGTTGTAGCCTCTAGACATTCTTTTCTGATACACTCTGAGATGATCATACGCTGCTTGTCTGCACTCATCTAGTAGTTCAAGTTCTTGTAACCTCGACACTCTGTAGTCTTCATCAGTGACAAGTCCATGCATTTTGATTATGAGTGATGGGATTTCAACCTCAATAGGCAATACCGCTTCAGACCCATAAACTAAAGTGAAAGGTGTAGCCCCTGTAGGTGTTCTGATACTAGTTCTATAGGCCCATTCTGATACTTGTTCTGATACTGGTTCTGATACTGGTTCTGATACTGGTTCTGATACTGATTCTGATATTAATTCTGATAATTGTTCTGATACTGGTTCTGATATTGATTCTGATACTGATTCTGATACTGATTCTGATAATTGTTCTGATACTAGTTCTGATACTGATTCTGATACTAATTCTGATAATTATTTTGATACTGATTATGATAATTATTCTGATACCAGTTTTGATACTTGTTCTGATATTGGTTCTGATACTGATTCTGATAATTGTTCTGATACTTGATATACTTGATAGCATCTTTTTCCATTGCAAACTCCCAAGCAAGATCATATCGTGTAGTCCCAATGTCTAGCAAGGTAGAGAACAAGAGGGATTAGCAAGCTGGTGGAAGAGATGGAAAACAAGAGAATGAAGGAGAATGAAGGGAAGAAATCCTCAAGGGAAAACTCCTCAAGAATACTCAAGCTAGGGAAAAATTGTCATGTAAAGCATATTTGGATAAGTAGGGAAAGGCTAGTATAGGATAAGTCACAAAAGCGTAGTGCAAGAGCAGGAAAGAATGCAATCCAAAGGAGTAGACATGTCAAGAGGCTTCATAGCACTGTGTTTTACTCTTTCTTTCTTTCTTTTTTTTTTAGATCAAGACCAAAGGGGAAAAAGATAGCGATAGGCGAAAATGAATGGAGGAAGATGGATATGAAAGCTAAACATGGAAGGAATGAAAGCAAGATCACCGTAAGATAGCTCACAAAATAGCCAAATATTCGTGTATAGATCAACATTGTCAAGATCAAAGAGAAAAGATGGAATGGATGAAATATATAGAAGAACTACGCATAATGCCTGATTGCCAGGTTTTCATCATGGTACTTATCCAAGGCGCCACAAGGGAGTGGTTTTCACCATAGGATGAATTTATTTCTCTTTACTTTTGCTACCAAGGCACCTGTTTCCAGGTTTTCACCAAGGCACATTTTTAATTTATTTTATTTTTCATTTCTTTTTTTTTTTTCTTTTTTTTTTTGGAAGAAGGCAAGCTTTTTAGATAATGCTCCTTGAAAGGATAAACCATGATATGCCAAGGATTCAAAATGACACGCTCAAATATGCTGATAGGGAAAGGGAGATGAAAGAGAAAAATGGAGGATAAGGTTTTATGTAAAGCGAGTGAGGTTGGAAGATAGGAGGAATAGGAAAATGAGGAAAAATGATAGAAGTTAAAAGGATAATGCATGGAAGGATTGTGAAAAGGTAGATGGAAAGGAAGGCAAGCTCAACATCAACACATACCTTGAAGGGTGGTGAGAGGATGGAGGAATCTTGAATGAAGGAATACGTGAAGGAATATGGCGAATGGATAGCAGAGGTTGTGGTTTAGGCACATGGAATGGAAGAATATTTTTGGAGGGAGATGAAGTGGAAGCCTTTGGAAGCTTGAATGTCAATTTCACTTTTTGTTCAACACCAGACTCTTTCAAGAGAGACTTTGGAATCCATATAGTCGTAGGCTTTTTATTTCCTTTTGATGATTTAGAGATAATATCTTCAATGATGGATTTTGGAACCCATACTTGTCTTGTAGTTTTTTTCTTAGATATCTCTTTTGACTTTATGCTTCCATGTCTATTAGAGGAGACATGGTGATCTTTTTTTGATGGATTCTTGTATTGCTTCTTTTTCTTGTATTGAACATTCAAGTTACTTCCAAAGGACTTGGGACTTGTGGAAAAGGGAGGATATGACTGGTTTAGATAGGTGGGTGGATGAAATGGATTCAAGGGTATGAATCTATGTTGATCTTGAGGAAAGATAGGAGATGGAGGTATGTAAGGACCCAAGATGGATGGCAAATTAGGAGAGTTAGGAGGGGAAAGTGAAGGGACATAAGGACCCAAGATGGAAGGAAGGTGTGAAGATATTTGTAGTGGTGGAAGAGGTCCAAGGATGGAAGTGGAAGATGCAAAAGGATAATCAATAAGTTCATCAGCATCTATATGACAACCAAGGATATCAGCATCTTTAGAGTGAGCATTAGGATCTTCAATAGAATCATGGACATCTTGAATATGAGCACCTTCTTTGATAGGATTGTTCAAAGCTTGCAAAGACTTAGGAAGAGTAGAAAGTGGAAGTGAACATGGAGTGGTAGAACAAGAAGATGAAAGACTTTGATCTTGACAAGGATCTTCGGATAGCATAAGCACATAATTTTTCTCTTGTTTTTCAATAGGCTCAACATTGGAAGTAACAACACCATTTTTAACAACCTTAATGGAAGTATCATCTTTGGAAAGCGCAAGCATAGTAAGGTTATTTTGATTGTCAATAAGCTCAACAGTGTAAGTAGTAGCTTGATCTTGCTTAGGCGAAGACTTAAGACATGGTGGAATGCATGAAAAAGGGGGTATAGGATCAAAAGAACCCTGAGGCAAATAAGAGACATTGGGAAAAGGAGTGGATGACATGGAGGGTTCTTGATCTTGATCTTTCTTTATGTTCTTTTCTTCATCATTTTTGGAATCCTCTTGACATGGAGCCACTTCTAAGGACAAGGAAGCATGTTGGGATTGTATGGATGACTTTGGAATAGATGGTGGAGGACTAGCTGAAGTAGGGATTATAGCATATGAAGGCTTAGGTTCTTTAGGTTTATCATTATTGAAAGTCTTTGCAGCCAAGTGAAGGTTAGCTTGAGTTTCTTTAAGAGGTAGCCCTAGGGGATAACTATAGGGAACCACATGAAAAGTAGTAGGGCTTGTGTCAGATGAAGGTTTTGTGAAAGATTTGAAAGACTCGGAAGCTTTAGGAAATGTATGGGTATTGGAGGAAGTAGGGGATGGAAGGGAACCATCACCAAACAAAGGTTCAACATTAACATGATCTTGCTTGAGAGTGTAATCTTTATCTTCAGCCTGAGAGTTCTTAGAGGAGAGATCCTTATAGTATTGACGTTTCAAGCTAGCACGATGTATTTTATAGTCCTCAGCAGTAGTAGATGGATCATCATCAAGGTATTGTCCACAAAAGCCATCAAAGTCTCTTTCAAAATCAGAATCATATGGATCACCATCACGATCTATCCAATGTGATGGCCCATTTGTAGTAAGTAGGAACGAACGACGAGGAGGACTCTTAGGAACAGAGGTGTCATAGGTATCATTACATTGTCTGTCATCATAGTCATCATAGTCTTCAAAGCTAGATGTGTCACTCTCCGTGGAAGAGGTATCATATTGCTCAATTTTTTTCCGGGGGCATGGTGACATGTACAAATCTTTATCAAATGGAAAAGAGTATAAAGATTCCATGGAGAACTTTTTAGATTCCTTCTCTTTCTCAAGTTTGTCAAGCTGGACTTGCATAGCATGTATCTGTTTCATTATAGTGGCGATCAGAGCTTCTTCCTCATGTGTACTAATTCTTTGAGACATGTGTACTGATTCTCAATAGCTACTGATTTGTTCTTGACACAATGATATTTTTGACAGATTCTGGAACTAGGCTGGAAACATTGGATATCTTGCAATTTGGCAATTTCTGACAACTCTCTCAAATTTTTCCAAATGACACTCTACAGACTCGTACGACACTGGGTTCTTAATCATACGACAAATGGGCAATACTGAAATGACACTTGACAAAACTCATACGACTTTTGACTTCCTAAAATGACTTTTGACTCCAGAAAAGATTTTACGTCAATTTTTGCAAAATGTAAGGTCTTCAGTTTTGGATTGTTTGCAAATTGTATTGTCTAGATTTTGAAGGTTATACCAGATTTGATCATTTTTAATAGCCAAGTAGATAAATAAGCACGCAGAACAGCAAGCAAGTGATTCCAAGCACGTCTGAAAACAATGAACAAGGGCAAAAGCAACCTTGCGCATGAACAATCAAGTGACCAAATTGTGCTAATCCCTGAGAGTACTAATTGTGTATGTTCTGAAAAAGTTTTGCAATAACGCACATATACCTGAAAGTGAAAAATTGGCCTCTCTAGGGTTTTTAGTAATGGTTTGACTCTGCAACTTTTATGATTCAAAGGGGTGAACTCCAATCCCGGCGCACCAGGGTTTTGACACAGTCCGAGAACTTAATCTTCAAGAGCTGCTAGGGAGATCTGACAACCCAACAATGAACCATACCCGTGGAGATTTCTTCCACAAGGACATTTATATAGCGGTTGTCACTACCATGGCGAAAATGGCTATTACCGCTTGAGGTTCCGTCAATGCAGTTTGCCCTGTGAAGGGATTGTCCGCTACGGTTAACCCTCTCTAAAGATGACTCACAATAGTATACCACAAGGGGACTTGGCTCCAGATTCAAGGTTTTGACACCTCTTCACTTTTAACCCAAACAAAGCAAGCAGATTAATCCGACACGCTAAGACAAAGTTTTGTTCCACCAAGGTCTGTGATATCAACTCTACGTGATCTATCAACCTCTCCGGGGAGAGAATGTATCAATCAATAAGAGAAGACGCACTAACCAATTTTGATTCACCAAAGCTCGTGATATCAACCCCACGTGATCTATCAACCTCTCCGGAGAGAGAATGTGTCGATCAATAAGAGAAGACTCACTAACTAAGTTGAATGTGAAACGCACTAAGTATCCTCCCTACCTACAAGGATTCTATCGTCAAGAAGGATTTCGCTAGGAATCCAATCTCTCAAGAATCACAAATAGTGTTCATAGGGCCTAATTACTATGTGAGCACAGATGTATGTTCCGAAAGCAAATCTACCAAAAGCATCCAAAAAGTAGAAAGAGGAACACTTAACGTTTAAAGCGAATATGAGATGAGTCCACAAGGTGGAACACTTAACACCTCACACAAGCTAAAAATGAGTCCACAACTTAGAAAACAAGGGAGTTCCTAAAAGCACAAAAGGGTTGCCAAGTGGAACATTTAACGCTTCTGTCCTGTTGACCCCTCCCCTTTATGGCGCTGAGATTGCAACCACGGGGCAAAAATGAGGGGCCGGTGGATTAGCGAGTCCAATAACCCAAGATAGCAATCAAGATCAATCACAAGTATTCTAAGACTACTTAATGAATCCTTAAGGGTTCACAACCTAGTATCAATTATGCAAGTGTGTAGAAATAGATCAAAAGCATGAAAAGATGCACACAAGCTTGACACATAAGAGATTTATTTTAAGTCCCAAATCAAAATATTATTAGATGAAGGAGAATACCTGGGATCCTTGCAACGCGCTTAGTAGATTTTACTTGATTTTTAGCAATTTTTGTTGAGCTTTTCCATGCAAGCAAGTGACGAACTCTCCAACAAGCAAACAAGCAAACAAGATATGCAAAATATATTCAACTTATGAAAACCATAGGGTTAGCTCTAAAAATCAATTATTATCAGTAATAATAACCAGCAATCAACCCAAATGACAACTCATATCATTCATTGAACCATGTAAAAAAAATAAGTGCATACCCATCACAAAACTTTATTTTTTTTGCTGCATTTGACCTAGTCAACAAGATCTAATTTTTTTGATATGATTTTGGCCACAAAAATAGAAATTCAAAATAGAGACCCTTGCTAAAAAATAGAGAGCTTTCCAAAAATGCAAAAATTTTAGAAAAACCTCTTCATTTGTGCCCTAGAGACCCATTTTATCAATACAGACCAGTTTTTGTAAATTGACTATTTGAGCTATGATATCATGTCCAAATTTAAAATACAAAGAATGTACCCCCTATATAATTTAAAGAGCTTTCCGAAAATATAAAAATTTTCGAAAAATATGCTGATTTGCGTCAGATATTAATTTTTTCTGGAATTTCAAGAAAAAATTACTAAAAATTCAAAACATCTCAGAAAATTCTAAATTTTTTACTGTAGCTTCCATGACATGTCACCAACTTGAAAAAAAAATTTTAGATCAAAATTCTAAGCCGTTTGGGAGATAAAATTAAATCTTTGAAACTTTGGGGTTTTAGCTCCCAAAAAAATCAAAACCAGCATGCAAAGGTGGGTTGCCCCACGGTGGGCGCCAGAAATGTGTGTGTGAAAATTGTACCTGATCTGTAAACACAACACTCAGTAAAACATTAGAGGTTAGTGATAATCAAAATCGTGCAAAATTGAAAGCTATCTAACCAAGCGATTTACTGCCTTCTAATAGGTGCGAGATTAATGTTCTCAGATTGTAATCGAGATCAGTGACCTAGACGACACCTAAATGAAGGATTTGAATGCAATTCTAGATATGGAATAAATGCAATTAATCTATATTTTTGATATTTTCTATGCAATAAGAATGATAAAAACTGATATGATATGAATGCTATTGAAAACTGATATGCTATGAATCTAACAATGATATGTAATATGAATGCAAAAATAAGATTGATCTCACAAAGATGTCGATTCGCAAGAGCTTTGATTCTTCAATTCCAATTCTCCAGCGTGATTGTGCAAAATATGAGATGATTTGTGAAGAGCTAAAGCCTTAATTTATAGAAATCCAGGGCTTTGGAGGTGCATGAATAAAAGCCATAAATCACTCAAATAACTCAACTTGATTTTTGAGTTATTTTTAAATAAAGGATAATTAACTCACAAAAACATGCAAAAGCTAAGTTTTAACTCAAAATAGAGTTTAGCTTTAATTGATAATTGATAGTTGTTTGCTTTTATGATTGTGCATGTTTTATTTATGAATTAATTTAATAATAAAGTGATTTATTTCCAACTTAACTGCTTTTAAAAATAAAATAATTGATTTATGGGTTAATCAATTATTTAATCAAAATTTTATTAAAAACTATATTATTAAATAATGACAACTTGCTTTAATTAATTAAATAAGAATTTAATCAATTATTTATATGATATTAGATTTATTGTCAAAATTAAATAATACAATTAATAATAGATATAATTAAATTTAATTACACAATTAAGTGGCAAATATTAAATCTAATTAATTAAATATGAAAATATTCAATTAATCAAACTTTAGGATAAATGTGATTTATCGCCAAATAATTATAAAATTAAAGATAATTAAGATAATTAGGAATATTACTAGGAATATTCTCTGATGCAAAATTTAAGATAATCAATTAGATTTGATGATGTTTAGATGTGCCTTAGATTAGGACTTTGATGTCGATTTCATATGATTTGATGATATAGGAGGTTAATGAACTTATAGCCCATTTTTGGGGTATTACAATTAGAACACAGCTTGAAATAATTATATGAAATATTGCATTATATTTATAATAACAAGAAAAACATATCATTCAGGCTACCCTTAGATCTTGTGACTTTGGCTATACTTGGCATAGGTTCACATAAGTATAAGTAATAAAATGTCTTGGGAATGTTCATCAGAGTATCAACAAAAACATAAAATATCATAACAAAATTTAGTCAATAATTAGACTCATCAAGTCCTATGAGAACTTAGAGTTATTATGGAGAAATATATTTTATCTTATTTTTTGATGATTTCTCTAAGACGATGATTGTTATGTTCTTGAAAGATAAATATGAAGCTTTTAAGATTTTTAAATGGTATAAAGAAAAAGTGGAAAAATAAATTGGTAAAGAATTAAAATGCTTGATATCAAATAGAGGTGGTGAATTTATTTCTGATGAGTTCACTAAATTTTGTAATGAGCATGGAATCAAGAGACAAGTTTTTTCACCAAGGACACCCTAGAAAAAATGGAATTGTTGAAAGGGGAAATAGATCTATTGTGGATTGTGCTAGAATACTAATAATTGAAAAAGATGTTGCACAAATATACTAAAGAGAAGCTGTTAGTACTGTTATTTACACATTGAACTAATTTCAACTCAAGAAAGAATCAAAAAAGACACCTTATGAATTATGGTATGGTTACACACATAATGTGAGCTATTTCAAAATATTTGAAAGTAGATGTTACATTTTGAAAGATGATAAAAATGGGAAATTTGATTTTAAAGGTCATGAAGGAATATTCTTAGGATACTCTACTAAGAGAAAAGCTTACAAATGTTTGAATAAGACTCTAACAAAATGATTGAAAGTGAAAATGTGAGAGTTGATGAATTTGTTGAGAAGAATGATGAAGAAAGTAAAAAGGAACCAGAAGACTATGGTAGATTTATTTACATTGAGGAACCAAACACTGTACCCGAGAAGCAACTTGGCGTTACTGAGCAACAAGGTAATACTACTGAGCATCAGTCTTTACAGATCAAGAATCAACAAACTATTACTAATGAAGATCATGATCATGCACCAAGTGGAGAACATATGAAGAACATAGAACTAAACCCATACTTGTTAGATATGTAAGAAGACATCATCCACAAGATCAGATTATTGGAGATAAGAAAGTTGAAATGATGACATGAAGTAAGTTAAGAAACAACACATGCTTAGTTTATGAATTTGATTCTAAAATTGTTAAAGATGCACTTGAAAATGATGAATGGATTAAGGCTATGAATGAAGAGATTGAATTGATATAGAAAAACAAAACATGGACATTGGTATCGAGACTAAGAGGCAAAAATGTGATTGGAACCAAATGGATATTCAGAAACAAACTAAATGAGAATGGAGATGTTACAAGAAACAAAACAAGACTAGTATGCAAAGGTTATGCACAAGAAGAAGGTATTGATTATGGTAAGACTTTTGCACCCATTTCTAGACTTGAAGGAGTTGAAAATTGCTTGCATATGTTGCTTACAAAGGATTTAAATTTTATCAAATGGATGTTAAATCTACATTTCTGAATGGAATACTTGAAGAAGAGGTATACATTGAACATCCTAAAGGTTTTGTTGATCCTAATCAGAGGAATATGGTGTGTAAATAGCAAAAAGTATTATATGGAATGAAACAAGTACTGAGAGCATGGTATGAAAGACTGCACTCCTATCTTATCAGTATTTGATTTGTTAGAACAAGTGACAACATCAATTTGTATTTGTAAGGTGAAACTGATGACAAAATTCTTATTGCTGAAATTTTTGTTCATAATATCATATTTGGAGGACATGATAACTTATGCAAATCATTTTCTAATGAAATGAGAAAAGAATTTGAAATGTCAATGTTCGGTGAAATCAATTTTTTTCTTGGCTTACAAATATTACAACAAAATGAAGGCATATACATTACACAATCAAAGTACATCAAAGAAGCATTGAAGACATTCAGTATGGAGGACTCAAAACTATTTGGTACACCTATGTTCACTGAATGTAAATTGACAAAGGATGATAAGACAACCGAGGTAAATCAGACCTTGTATAGATCAATGATTGACAAATTGATGTATGTTGTGCATAGCAGACCAGATATTGCACATGCGGTTGGAAAAGTGGTAAGATTTTTTGCTAATCATAAAGAATCACACCTGACTTCTGTGAAAATAATTTTGAGATACCTAAAAAGAACTGAAAACTATGGTTTTTGGTATAAGAAAGAAGACAATTTTGAATTGAAAGTTTGCACAAATGTGGATTGGGCTAGAAACATTGATGATAGAAAGAACACTATTGGTGGAGCATTATTTTTGGGAGAAAGATTAGTTACTTGGATAAGTAAGAAATAATGATGCATTTCTCAGTCCATTGCAGAAGCATAATATGTTTCTGGTGTTGCTAATTGTTTGAACATTGCATGGATAAAACAAATTTTGGAAGGTATGAATGAGATCACTGACCTAGTGATAATATATTGTGATAACAATAGTGCAATAAATATTTCTAAGAATCCAGTGATGCATGCAAAGACAAAGTATATCTTTATTAAGTATCACTACCTGAGCGAACAAGTACAAGAAAACAAAGTAAAATTGGAGTATGTGAAATCACAAGAGCAACTTGCTAATATATTCACTAAACCCTTACCTAAGGACACATTTAAATATTTGAGAAGTAGACTAGGGGTCTATCCCTTGTCTATCGGTCACTAAGGTGATTAGGTGGTTGCATCAACCTATACTTTATTAGAATATCAAACAATGTTGATGCATAATGTTCACACTTAGGGATTCTTAAGGCTGTGAAAACTGATAGATGGAAGACAAACTAAGACTGCATATCAGTATATGAAAGGTACTTAATCTAAACTGAATAACAAAGATAATATTTTAGCTATTGAAGAGAAAATTATTTTCTTTTTGGCACTGTTGTCAAAGGGAGAGATGATTCAATGAAATATCTATCTACAAGGGAGAGATGATTAGAGCAAGGGAGAAAGAATAACAAAGAGATATCCTAGATTACCGAAAGGGAGAGTATTGATGTTGTGTAGTGATTAAACATATTAAATGTATAAGCTAGGAAGAGCTTACCGAGTTACAATATTTGCATACAGATTTGTAGAATAGGTGTTTGGTATTCCATGACATATTTCATATTTTTTTGCCATCAATGCCAAAGGGAGAGATTGATAGACTACAACTGATTGAATATCTTGAGGGAGAGTTTGACAAATGATTGGATATTTGAAAGACAGTGATTGATGATCACTGAGCTACTAATGTGTATGTAAGACATTAAATCAGTTAATGTATTTTCATTGATGTCAACTAATTTTGACTATACTTATCATGATGGTTACAAAAATCTTAAGAAGGAAATAATGTTGAAGGAATGAGATATCTACATGCAGATGAGATGGATGAGAAAGATATGGATATGGTATTCATTGGGTAACTTATTGACGAGTCTATGACATTATGTTAGTGATTTGATTTTATTACATGAATCTATTATGGATTGAAGATCAAGAATGAACAAGTTTATGTGGTCGTAAATGAGGAATTTAGTATACATCAAGTTGGAACAGTGTACACCGAGCAAGTATATTATATACCGAGTATAGTGTTAACCGAGTTAGTTATCACCGATGCATTATGGTATTGACCAAGTGAAAGAAATAAATGGAACTTATGACTGTTGAATAAAGATGATGAGCTAGACAATTGTTGATGATTCTGAGATTAAAAATAATGTTTGTTATGATGATCAAATGATTGATAAAATTTAAGGATGATCAGATGAAGGAGAATGAAACATGTTAATGACACAACTATCGAGGAAGGTTAAAGTGGCAAAATCAACGTCAAAGATTAAGAGGCAAAATCTATGGATGAAAATAAAATGGTTTATCAAAGTATGTTGTAGAAGAATTCACATGAAAAGATTGAATTCATGCGAGCTGATCAAACTAGTTGAAGACAAAACCAAGAAAATATGCCGACAACACCAAGTGATACAGAAAGCAATTACCGAGCATAACAGAGTTGGAGGAAACAAAGAAATTGAATTGATTATTGATCAGAGGTATTTTTCATCTTAGCATAGATCTGAAAATATGCAAAACAAGTTGTATTTGAATCAAATCATTACTGTATTAGTTTAACCATTGCTACAGATAATTCTCTTAACCGAGTGGGGCTTAACATCTTTATATTTCAATATGACATTCAATGAATGTTGATTGTTTTCTTGTTGACCTCATAGTGAATGTTTGGTCAAGGGAGAATTGTTAGTGATAAATCCTCTAACCAAGTCACACCTCACAGTGTGTTTTATAACCTTTAATAGGGTTGGCTCTTAACCGAGCTCACTTCAGAAGAGTGAATTATTTTGGGTTACCGGTCCCAGGTGGTTTTTCCCCTAATAGGGTTTCCATGTTAAAAATAAAAGTGTTATATGTGTATGGATGTGTTGAATTATTATTTTACTTTACACACTACTATAACTAGATTGATCAATAAACACAATATTTGATTTACTGGTAATTGGTAGATGAAGAGAAAGGCATAGTTGATATATTATTGAGTTGATAAATTGATTTGAATGTTTTTGTTATATACATCTAAGAGTATTTGGGATTGTAGGATAACTGAACTTAACTGATTCAACCCCCCCCCCCTCTCAGTTATCTAACACACGTATAGGGAGCCATGTAGAATATTCAAACCTATTTAATTCTATGTTACATCTTACATTATGGTTTGACTCTAATTTTAGCAAGGAAAATGGGAGTGGTTTGAGTAACATAGTAGGGGAAAAGTGGTGGGTTTTTTAAGGCTTTTGTAGAAATGTTTTCAATAATTTTTTTTGGGAGTGGGGATTTGGTAGAGTTAGGTGCAAGTTTGTGAGGGTTTTTTTCTTGGTTTTTGGGAGAATATGAAGGATTTTTGGGGTGTAGTGCCATGGACTACTAACAAAATCATTATGGTTGCAAGTTTGTGATCAGACCACATTAGTTTTGACTTCACACTTATCATCCCTAGATCTTGCAATTGATGTAAGCTCGATCTTGAGAAGCTTATATAACATTTTTTATGGTAAATTTGAATCAAATAATCAAGATTTCATTTTACAATGTTATAAGCCTATTCATAACATATTTGTTTCTATTGCTCTATATTAAGAGAAAGGGTTTTGTGTGATACTCTTAAATTGCATCAAAATTTTATAAAAAATATCAAAGTTACTTATTATGAAAGAACCATTGGTTAATGAATGAAGGATATGTGTAAAATGGATTTGTTGAAAAGATTTCAAAGCTTGCAAGTAAACAAATTGGCAAGTGAAAAGCCAAATTCTCAAATCTCTAGCAAAATCCTTCTAGCTCGTTTGAATGGGAGCTTTGAAATTTTGAAAGAGAATTTGAACATCCATCAAAGTATAAAGGATATGCATGCATGTTTATACTATACAGAATAATGTCCGCCAACCACATCTACTAACTGTTGCAAAATTGAGGGACAATGTGACATCAGAAAGTTTCTTTCAATTAGTAAAGAGCCATTTAATTGAATATGGAGCTATGGATGAATTGGCAATAGTGAAGAAGTTGATCTATGTTGGAGTGGATGGAGCTTCAGTAATGCAAGGTCAAAGGAATGGTCTTTGCACAAAGATGTAGGCTTCTTTTTCACCATATGTTGTTGGCATTCACTGTATGGCCCACAAGATGAATCTTGCTTTTATAGTTTTGAAGAAGTTTCCTTTAGTAAACAAGGTTGAAGATTTAGTAAGAGAGTTGTACTCATATTTTTGTCGAAGTCCCAAAGATTTTAGGGAATTTCATCACTTTGATGATGGAATTACCAATGGAAACAAGCTTCTTAAAGATGTTGATACTAGATGGATCTCTTTGGGTGGACCAGCGCATCAAATTTTTTTTGAATATCAATCTTTGATTGGACTTATGTACGAAAATCGTGAAAATGCAGAAAATCAGAGATGTGGCAACCTACTTCAAAGATTAAGTAATATAGAGAAACTTTTGACTTCAACATCTCTTCTTCCCATGCTAGAAGAAATGACGTTCATTATGAAAAAATCCCAGCAAAGAGCCATGTATATTCCAGAATATGCTCACTTGCGTAAAATGTCATGTCAAGCTCTCGATAGTCTCTATTGAAATGACCCAAATTTATCTGATGAAAAATTTAATCACTAATGGAAACTAATAGATTTGGACAATCTTGATAATTATTTAAAGATCATTGAACATGGAGATTTATGTATTTCTGTAAGTGGATTTCAGATACCAATGTACTACAATGCCCCAAAGAAGTGAGCTACAAGAGTTACAAGGGAAGAGTTTACCAAGATCGTCGAGTCTATAGAAGCTAATTTAAGGGACATAGCCTTTAAAGTTTCCTCTAAAATAAGATCCTGATTCCCATATGAACAATTTCTTGAGGCCATGGAAATTGTGTTTCCTCAATATTGGCTCTTAAACTCTAAGGAAGATTATTGTAATAGGTTGTTGACTTTGATAAAGGAATTTTGAAAATCTGTAGAATTCAATGGAGTGACTATCAGTGGAATTTTAGATGAGGGTCTTCTTAGACATCAATACGGTACTTTTGTAAGGACTATGAAGCATCAATATCAATTAATGCATAACCCACATGAAGAGGACTCAACAACAAGGCTTTCGACATAACTAAAACATAGCACAATGTTGCGTGATGAAATTTCAGAGTTCTTAAAGCTTGTTGATCTATGTCAAACCATGATATTGGGTTCAATGGAGGATGAGAGAGTTTTTAGTGCTTTGGGCTTCTTAAAATCAAATCTAAGAAACAAACTAGACAAGAATTTGGAAACATACTTGAGGGTCTACACATCTAGGTATGGTGTCAATACTTTTCCTTATCAAAAAGTAATGGAAATATAGAAGAAAAGATGCAAAAGAAGAGGGTTGGGCAAAACCATTAAGCAATCTCTGACTCTGAGTGGGACAACTATAGGTGGCGATGGGAGTGGGATTCATAGAAGCGGAGGTCAGAGTGCAAAAGACACAAATGAAAATGAAGAGAACAATGAAGGAGTTGGAATACCATAATTAGATGATGATGACGACGTAGAGATGAATCGGAAAATTTAGGAAATTTTTGCTAAATTGGCAGTAGCAATCAATAGGTATTTTTTGAACTTATTAACTACTATATCCTATCATTCAATGTTCATTTTAGAAAAGCAAGAATGTATTATGTTTCATCATTAAAATTTGAGAACAAAGAGTATCATTACTATAGTTTGTATCGTATCATCAATGATCATTCATATTTGAATTTGAAATTCTTGAATGAAATTTTGTATTCCAATACCATATAACAAAGTAAATCAACTAAGAATAACTGAATAAAATAAAGTAACTCAACATACATTAAATTGGAAAACATGAAAATTAGATAGAGCACAATTTGTTTTGCATTCATTTGCAATATATTACAATTTATAGTAGTTCAAAATTCAGAGCAATCTTTGTAGGCTAGTCCAAACATCCTCTAATGGCAGAACAATTTGGTTCATAGTATAGTCACACTCTTGCAACTTCGTTAACAATTCATATTTGGAAGTGTGACTTGACAGTACTGTTGCTTCTAAAACTCCATTCAAAGTTCTCACTGGTTTGATGAAATCCATGAATGTATTAGGAGATATGTCTGTAGAAAGAAAGCATAAATCAATATTTATTTTGTCCTACAATCTTATTTTGTAAGTTTCTCTTCCAATGAACTTATTTGCATCAAAACCCTTAGGCAAACCAAGACTTTCCAAATTCTCTTTCCTTTGTTCCATCTTTGTGATCTTCTTCTTAGCTTTGTCATCCAATTCCTGTGCTTCCTGTAGCTTCTCACATTTTTGAATGATACTTGATACCTTTACTGAGGCATCAAGGAGGGTGCTAATTCCCTTGTTTGATAGATAACTATCACTCTTACTGTAGAATTGTTTCATAATATCTTTTTCTCTCTTTTCTTTCTTGACAACATCCATGTTCTATTCAATGTTCTTATGGAGCTTCAACTAACATACTCTTATACTTTGAAGCATTTCAAACCACTCACACAAGTTATGAGACATCCTAATATTTGGCCCCAAATGTGTTCTTTTGTAATCTTCACTAAATTATTACTAGTATTTGTTAAAGTTTGAATTGTATTATTGGCCTTCTTTAGTTCTTCTGCCATTTTTTCACAATTATTTTTCTCTTCCACTACTTTGTGTACCCAATGATTGGCTTTATCCGCCTAAGAGTCCAACTACTTTTGCAATTTCCAATTGGAGGCAACATTACTCTCCATGGTTTTAAATAACTTTTCTGATTTGACTCTTTCTTTCTCTAGTTTTTACTAATTTCTGCCAATTTTCCCCTCAATGCCTTCAGCTCTTCCCACTCCTATTCCTTCACTACTGCCTCTGCATGTTCCTGCTCTGTATTTGTTGATGTAGAGGTCAATTTTTTAATCTTTTTTTGTAATTATTTCAAACTGTTCTCTGAAGCTTTCCTATTTGCTTTTTCATTGGCAATGTCGACCTGTAACTTTTCTATATTTTTCTTGAGCTTGCTTTTCTCTCTTTCCAGCTTTAGCAGTGCCTTGTAGACCACTTGGTTTATAGACTTTGACACATTGATTTTGTCCACATTTTTAACTTTGGAAAAATCCATTTGGAGAGTGCTAACTTGAAATTCAGATGGATCTATCTGACTCTCTGGTGGGTTTCCATCTCTTTTTGGTGGAATAACAACCATGAACTCCATCATGTCTCTGTTTGGGTCATATGTTGGAAAAACCCTATTGGATGCAGGTTTTTCCTCTACAGTTGTAGTAAGGGCACCGGTCTGCAATGTCTTCTTTATTTCCTTATTGTTGATTGTTATTTCTGCAAATTTATTATAGAAATATTTGAAACGAAAATCTGGTGTTGCAAAAGGATTTGAATGTTTGAAAGGTGAACCAGAGCATGCAATGCCTATTGATCTAACTAAGGTTGTTTGAGGATTTAAACTTCTAGAGGGTTTTTTTGAACCTAAAACTACAAATAGCTCTTTAGGATCGAGTGTCAATGTTCTGGAAACCTTTTTCTTCTTGACACTATCTTCTTCTATGGGATTTTGAGTAGATTCTATTGTTAGAGAGGGAACTTGTTGTATAAGTTGCCCAGTCCCACTGGCACTAGTGCCACTACCAAACCCAATAGCAGTAGTAATTGAGGGAATTTTGAAAATCTGTAGTAATTGCATTGTGTTTATGGCAGGTGTGCTACTGGGAATTAAATTACTTATATCAGATTATGGATTCAAAATTTTTATAAGATCTTATTTACACCAACATTTCCTAAGTGTATAATTTAGGGAGTAGATTATTATGTAAAGATGTAAGATTATTATGATGATGGGTTTTGACTATTAGATCATGTTAGGTATCTATGTATAAAGAAAAAATAATCTCTCACAAATAAAGAAAGGAGAAAACTCATTAGGGCAAAACTCCTTTCCAAAAGAGAGAGAAAAATACAAACAAAAAAGGATGATGTATGGAGGACTCAATGATAGTCCCCAAGGACTACATCCATCACGAATATATAATGCCTTGTAAAAATGGTGAGTGCTTGAAGACAAAACATATAGTCCAATACCTACAAACAACATTTCTCCCCTTAGGAAGAAGATAGACTAAGTACGAATGCATAAATAGCTCCCATTTTGGATAGGAAATAGTAAGGAACAAATAGAAATTGATTTTGAAGAAGCTCTAAAGACAAAGACTAAGTGACAATAGTTATGCCATGATTATCATCAAATAAGAAAGATAAACCCTCAAATTGGTCTTCCAAATATGAAATGTGAGACTCCATTAACAGTGAAGCAATGCCTATCAAATAGGAATCCCAATCAGGAAAACAATTTGATACTTGTTGCAACATGAATCATTGGTAATACTCAATAAATCACCAAAAAAAAGATGAATGAGTGATCTCAATTTGACAAGTAGGAGTTGCAAAAGCTCCTCCAAGGTATCGTCATCAAAGGGAAGATTGTCAACATCAACGATTGGAATGAGACAGTCTAAAGTGGGATCATCTAGGAATGAAGGAATACATAGATTGCCAAAAATCTCTCAAATCTTGGTCCAAGTTGTGCATGGCCACTTGATTCCTAAAATCTAATGATAGATTTATCTAAAGATACTTTCATTGAAACTACAACCAATTAATCCTATAATATTATCATACTTGTTACCCCAAATTGATTTCTTCCATTGTGTCTTTGGGTAAAAAATAAGTCCATAAATATGAGCCAAAATATTATACCATCTAAAATGTGTTACAACGTCTTTTTGCCACGATTAATTGTATCTTAAAACACTTTCTCTAGATTAGTTGTATTGTTTTGTGTCCATGGCATGTGCACTATTAGGGATTAAATTATTTGTATCAGATTATGTATTGAAATGTATATATGTTTGTTTGATATTGGTTTGGTGGTTCAAGAGCCCCTCTCGTACTGAGAATAAGGGTGGATGGTTGGGGGAGCTAAAGGTGGATGCTTTCAAGATAAATTTAGGATTGTCCCTTGCAACATTGTGCAGATATCCGATGATTAACCGCTACATCAAAATAATAGTGAACCCCCACACCCATCCTCACACACATGACCATTGCTATTTATATGTGTTTGTTTGGTATTTGTTTTATTAATTGAAATAAATAAGAAAATTATTACTATTGTCTATGAATAATCACAAAGGATAATGAGATTGAAGATAAAGTGTAGGATAATAGGCTAACCAAGAGTGCTTGAAACATCTTCCAACAAAACAAGACCAAAAAAATATCGTGTACACTAGATGAAGCAATCAAAACCAATAATGAAACTCAAAACTAATAAAAACCAAATGCAGTTCATATTTTATGTGATTAAATTTGAGGGTGCTTGATAATCTTTTGTAGATATTTGAGAGATGCGTGTTGTCTTCATATAAAGTTTTATCTATGTTGTAACCTAGAACTTTATTATTCTTATTATTAAGAAGCATTGACTAGTAAGGGTCATGTAACTAAGTCATAATTATTTTAATTACAATGATAATGGTATGATATTGTTTATATTCGTCACAAAATAATCTACCAAATATAAAATGGAAGGTACTTCCTAACAAATTTCCTTTTTGAATTGAGAAAATTGTATGCACTTTTTGTGAAAAACCATGCTAGCTCAAAATCTCATCTTTTATTCTACACTTAAAGTTATCATGTATATTTACATGCAATGATAGTTAAAATATTATTACATAAAACATTTTTTCTAATTTCTACTATATAAAAAATTGTATGTTTATCATATCATTGAAACAAAATACAAATTGACTAAGACTAAAAATAATAAACACAATTTATAAAAGTATTTTGAACCTAACAAATTGAATCCTCCTATTAAAGTATTTTCCCCTAAATTAGAATGAAATTCCAAAAAGATTAATACAATTGTGGTTGAGGCTTGTAAACAAACTTCTATTAGGCCGTATAAATTTTGGTCTCTTGTATGGTTTGTTAACTTTGTAATACATGAATAAAGCATCTAATTTGATCATGTTATTATATATATTTGGAACCCTCCTATCAATTATAGAGATATCTTATAGTCCTCGCAAATTCATGCGGTCCTCGTTACCTTCAAGTCCTTTGCTTCAAACCTATAGTAACTAATAAATTTTATTTATTGATAGTGAACAAACCCTCTATCAAATCTTCTACTTCTCTTTGTTTTCTAAGACCCTGTTAGACTTGTGGGAGATCCATACCCAATTTAGGTCTCTCCAAGCTACCTTCCCACCTAGCTCACTTCTATCAATTTACAAATCTCATTATAAATTATTTTGCAATACCACTTACATTTAGTGACAATATGATATAAATTAGAGTTTTACTTCTACATATGCAAATTTTATTCTCTTCTAAATAATATTAATCTATACATCTCAATTTATAAGAATTCCAAAGACCATATGTGCGTGCTAATTACAATAGGATTTAAATATATTATACTTATGTCTATGTAAATTCTAGTAATTTATCAGAGGCTTTACAGAGAGGAGTTTGTCACAACAAAAGAGATAGAAGAATGAGAATCCCACGAAGAGATATATTGGAGGCAAAAGTCACAGGCCGAGTGGTTCCAAGAAGATGATAGGAACATGAAGTGTTTTCATAATACAGTGGAAGATTAAAAATAGAGGAATTTTGTTACTTCTCTCATATCTTTAGAAGGGATTCTTCTATCTTTCTATAGAGAGATTACTCAAGATGTCATGAGATTTTATATAGATTTGTTTGTTGAGGATTGTGTTCCTAATAGGGAGAAGGAAAGACTTGTGCTTGACAATACCCTCGTCATAGTTAGTAATGAAATGAATGAAGACCTCCTTAGACCTATTTCTTTATTTGAGGTTGAAAAAGGGGTGTTTGATGTGAAGAAGGGTAAAGCTCTTGGTTGGGATGGGCTTCCTATAGAATTTTGCTAAGAGTTTTGGGAAATAATGAAGTTTGATCTCTTGGAAGTGGTGCAATAGTCTTATAGAAATAAGATGTTTAGGGATATGAATGCCACATTCCTTTCCCTCATACCTAAAAAGGAAGGAGCTAATTCTCTTCACTCATTTCAACCTATAGCTTTGTGTAATGTGATTTATAAAATAATCACAAAATTGATTACATAAAGACAAAAACCATGGCTTAATAAACTAATATTTGAAGAGCAAAGTGGGTTTGTACTTGGAAGACAAATTTTGGATGAGATTATTATAGCTTCAGAAGCTATCCTTTCTATGGCAGACTCTAAGGAGAAGCTATGTTCATAAAGTTGGATATAGCCAAAGCATATGACAACGTTAAATGGAGCTTCCTACATCAAGTGTTTATAGCATTTGGTTTTGGAATTGATTGGATGAATTGGGTGATGAGTTGTATCTCTTCCTCTTCTTTTGTGTTTCCCATTAACAGTGAACCCACGAAGTTATTTGGTGCTTCTAGAGGCCTTCGACAAGGTGATCCCCTCTCCCTGTATTTTTTCCTTTTCATGGTGGAAGGTTTATCAAGTCTCGTGTTAGGAAAGAGCTAATTCAAGGATGGAAGTGGGGTCATGGCCTTCATTCTTTTTCTCATCTTCAATTCGTGGATTGCACTACTTTGATAGGGGTTGCTAGAATTAATGAGGGTGCCAACTTAAAAAATGCTTTGAATATTTATTTGAAATTTTTAGGACAAAAGATTAATGAAGAGAAGTCTTTTATTTTGTTCTTTAATACCCTCATTCTCATTCATGCCAAGATTGCTAGGATTTTGAGGTTTCAAATTGGGGCTCTTCCTATGGTTTACCTTGGAATTCCTCTCTCAACATGTTGCATACCTAAGGTGTTTCAACATGATATATTGGATAAGCCTTGTTGTAGTTTAGTCATTGGACTAAAAGTCGTCTCTCAAATGCTAGAAGAGTGATACTTCTAAAAGCTATGGTTGAAGATCTTCCTATTTATAGATGTTTTGTGCAGATAGCTTCTGTAATTTTTATTAAAGGAGCTTGAGGCACTCTCCAGGCAATTCTTATGGACATGCAAATTTCTCTCTTCAGAGTGGAGTCTTGTCAAGTGGGATTTTGTTTGTAGACCAATATAGGATAGTGAGTTGGGATTACGTCTCACTAATATGAATGGTTGGGTCCTGACTGCTAAGCTTTTTTGGAGATGGTGCATTAATCAGGATAAAGGTTTGGAAAAAATTATTAATGTTAAATACCTTAGAGGAGTGGATGGTAAGGATGTTCCCCGATATGATTTGGTAGGAAATGACTCCATGATGTGAAACACTCTCAAGGCGGGGAGAGCAATTAGTTAAGAAATAACTTTTTGGATTTTTAATAAGGGTGTTGAAGCTCTATTCTAAAAGGATTCTTGGGATGGATTCCCTCCTATTATTTCTCAATTTTCACATTTGGAGTCTCTTTGTGATAGCTTTCTCGAAGCTATGTGGAATAGAGTTTAAAAATTTAAGGTTACTTTCAATTTATGGCAAGGAGAAGTGGCTAGATGGAAATAGCCACATGAGTGTCTTGCTAGAGGAACAATTAAAGATAGGGATGATCTTGCTAGGATTTTGGTAGGAAGATTGTGCAACTCCTTGAATAGTGAGGATATTCTTGCTTGGGGCCCTAGCCTGAAGTGGAAATTTTACGTGGCTTCAAAATATATAGAGTTGGATAGGTTGACCTTTGGGAATGTGAATGTCCAATGGTGGAAGCAAGTTTGGAATAGATTGTCTTGGCCTAAGTGTAATTTTTCCTTATGGCTACTTGTGTAGAACATATGTCGCACTTGGGATAATTTTCAAAAGAGGGAGTTTTATGTGTCTTCAATTTGTGTTCTATGCCATAACAATGAGGAGAGTAACTCCCATGTTTTCTTCCAATGTGATTTTGCTAGGGAGATCTGACAATTCTGGTGGGCAACATGGAGGCATGCTTGTGTTCAAATACTCTTGGCAAACCCCTAACTAAGACTTCCTTCTATATCGTCGAAAAAAGGAATCACTTCCATTTAGGACTGGTTTAGCCCTCTAAGTAAGTGGTTTGGGGTCATGTCAAATGCCTTGAGTGAGTCTTTGGCTTGGATCTAGCTTTTTCCCCTGTCCTACCCTGTTTTCCACTCCTTTTCTGCCTGTTTCTGGCATCCTACTCTGAGAATTTGAGGTTCTTGACCTCAGGGTCAAGGTCGACCTCAACCCTGACCTAGGTTAGGGTCGACCTCAACCATGACCTAGGTTAGGGTCGACCTCGACCCTGACCTAGGTTTAAATTTCAAATTCTGATAGTTTTCAGATATCGGGTTTCGAAAAGATTTATTTTCTCGCTTCTGGGTCGACTGTTTCGGGCTTTGAAATGGTAAACTCTTAAATGATATTTAATTTAGGTCCACTTCCAAGGGTATAGGATTAATGGAAATTTATTTCTCCTATGTTGGCCTCTCTAGAAGTTTGTGCCCTGGACTAGTATATAAAGAAGCCTTCTCCTCTCATTTTCACATCATCTATCATCAAGCATCCTCAATCAAGTAAGCCATAATCAAGTGATCAAGCGATAATCAACAAGCCATCATCTATATTCAAGCATTCAAGTTCTCCATTGAAGATCAAGGATTCAAGCTTTCAATCCTTTGAAGGGATTTGATTCAAGCATTCAAGATTCATCATTCAAACCCTAGATCTATCCATCATGGTGGTATGATCTTCCTTCAAGATCCTTTATGCATCTTCAAGATCTATTCATTCTTCCTTCAAGGTGGATTCCAAGAATACAATCATGAAGGTTTTGATTTACATTTATATTTTTTAGTGTTGATTCCAAGCTTTCATATTAACATACTTGTTTACATTTCAAATACAATTGCATATCTATTGAATATCATAGCTTCATTGTTAGATCTACTTCTACTACTTGCTAGCATTCTCCATTTCAATTCTATTTCAAGGTTAATTTCAAAATTGAGGTTTGACTAAGGCAAACCCCTCATCCAAACAACAAAACTATTTTTCTTGTAGGAACAGGCATGGAACAACGAATTACAGAGCAGATTTAGACACCCTATTCGACAAACTTTTGGGATCCACAAACAAAATTTTCGTTAGAGCAACACATGTCAAGGTCAACATAAAGGGGTCAAGGTCAACCTTCATTTGGATCAAGGTTGACCTGGTTCAGAAAAGTAAAAGATTTATGGGTTTTCTCTGTCTCTATGTTTCCAGACCAGATCCGGTTGCAGAATTTTCAAAAATTCGGCACAGACACCAAAAAACAACAATTTCCAGATTTGCTACCTTTCAAGATACTTGTGTTTCATTTTATCCTAATCTTTCTGATTTATTGATTTACTTTATTAGATCCCCTTTCCCTCTTTATCCATAACCAATTGATTCATTTTCGCATTGATTGTCTCCTTTTGGTTAATCAATTGGGATCTCCTCATCTTGGATTAGGAGGTGATATATGTCCACAACATTTTCCACACACACACCCCACATCACACACATTCATAGATATTAAAATATATATTACTTTATATATATTTTTATATCTTACACCTTCCTTTATGATGCTTGGGATATCGGACCAAGTTTTAATATTTGGCAATTATGGTTAGAGAGAAATTGCAAGATTTTTCAAGATAAGAAATTATTGGTGCAACAATTGTGGTTGTGAGTTATTCACATGGTTCAGGAAACTTTGTTGGCTAAGTGTGATCTAATTGTGGATATAGATCTTGATGATTTTTATATTCTTCAAAACTTGTGTAATTTTGGAGAGGGTCTTGGAGTCTCATTTTGGAGAAGATACGCTAGGATTCACCGTGTTAAAAAGAAGGCCTAGCGGGTTGGTAAGTGGTCCCCTCCACATCAAGGATTTCTTAAGATCAATGTTGATGGGTTTTCCATAGGAAATTCTAGGCAAGCGAGAATTGGAGGAGTTGGTAAGGATAGTGGGGGAAATGTGTTTTTTCTCGTTTTTGTATATAAGGGGCATCATACCAATAACCTTATGGAATGCCTTGTTGTTCTTTTGGATTTAGAAAGAGGACATGCTCTTGGATGGAGCAATATTATTTGTTAGTTTGATTCTCAAGTTGTCATGGATATGCCAAATAAGCATAAGATCGAGGATATGGAGTGACATATAATCTTAGTGGGTAGACACGTTCTTATTTTGAGGGAGTCTTTTGATTTAGTTTCCTTCTTCTATGTCCCCCTTGAGTGGAATATGGTAGCAAATTTTCTAGCTAAGTGGGCTTCTCAATGAATGGAAGGGTTGGATATTAGAGAGTAGGGCCAACTGCCCTGGAGTAGCCAAAGAGCTTGAGGAGATTATTAGGAAAGATATGATGAGTTAGTTGGGACCTATTAAAGGTCTCCTTGTTGTTTCTCAATTTGGGTTGTTCTATTTTTCTAGGCTTGTTGGCCCTTTGCTTTGTATTGTATTTTCTAATTCAATAAATTTTTACCCCTCTTTTCTCAATTAAAAGAAGAAAGATAAAGTCTAGGATAATAGGTTAACTGAGAGTGTTTGAAACATCTTTAAACAAAACAAGACAATTTGAGGGTGTTTGGTAATCTTTTGTGGATATTTGAGAGATGCACACTATTTTCATATAAAGATTTATCTATTTTGTAACCTAGAACTTTATTATTCTTATTATTTGGAAGCATTGACTAGTAAGGGTCATGTAACCCAGTCATAATTATTTTAATTATAATGATAATATTATGATATTGCTTATGTCAATCACAAAATAATCTACCAAATATAAAATGGAAGGTGCTTCACAATAATTTTCCTTTTTGAATTGACAAAATTAAATATAGTTTATGTAAACAATCATTCTAGATCAAAATCTCATATTTTATTCTACACTTAAAATTATCAAGTATATTTACATGCAATGATAGTTAAAATATTCTTCTTAAGTATTCTTACAAAAATGATTTTTTCTAGCTTCTATTGTATAGAAAAATGTATGTTTATCATATCACTCAAACAAAATTCAAATTGACTAAGACTAAAAACAATAAACATGACTTATAAAAGTGTTTTGAACCTAACAAATTGAATCCTCCTATTGAAGTATTTTCCCCTAAATTAGAATGAAATTCCAAGAAGCTTAATACAATTGTGGTTGAGGTTTGTAAACAAATTTCTATTAGGCCATATAAATTTTGGTCTCTTATATTGCTTGTTGACTTTGTATAACATGAATAAAACATCTAATCTGATCATGTTATTATATATATTTGGAACATTTCTATCAATTCTTAAAATGTCTTATATTCCTCACAAATTCTTATGGTCCTTGTTACCTTCAACTTCTTTACTTCAAACCTACAATAACTAATACGTTTTATTTATGTTAGTGAACCAACCCTCACTCAAATATTCTACTTCTCTTTGTTTTCAAAGACCCTATTAGGGTCCATATCCAATTCAGGTCCCTCCAAACTACCTTCTCATCTAGCTCACTTCTATCAATTTATAAATCTCATTTTAAATTATTTTGTGATACCATTTAGATTCCAAGACTTCTACATATGCAAATTTTATTCTATTCTAAATAATATTAATCTACACCTCAATTTACAAGAATTCCAAGGACCATATGTGCATGCTAATTACAATATGAATTAAATATATTTTACTTATGTGTATGTAAAAAATAATTTAAATTTAAATTTAAAAAATAAAAAAATTATGAATTACATACATATTAGCTCTTCCACAGCAAAGGAAAGTACAACAACAATAGAAAATTCTCTCATAAATGAGATGAAAACCAGATAAACATATATACATAAACTTGTATGAGTAATTTACTCATACAAAATCACTTCTGAGAACCTGAAAATAAAACCCGATTCCTTCTTTATCATGCAAGGCTGACATGGTGCACCTAGTTATAAAGCAAGCCTATATCTATAGGTAGGTTCACTTGACATCACCAATAATCTCCACAAGAGCATTGCCCTTGTTTGAAATGATGGAACCGATTTGAATCTCGCACAACAATTTGTCTAACAACAATCTTGGAGATAAACTTAGCTGCAGTGTGGCAGTCAACACATACTCTAAGGTTTTTAACAATTCTAATGGTTGTTCCAGGTGGTGTGTTTAACAATCCAAATGCAATTGCCAACTTCTCACTATGGTGCCAGAGGAATAACTCTTTTTCCTCCTCCTCCACATCATTCAGTACTTGTCTGGAATCTGGAACATGTCCTGCTTCCTTCATCTTCCAAGACAGTTTCTCTATCATTGCATAGATCTCCTGTGTCTGTGGATGTGATCTATCTCCTACACAGAAAGCATGTAACATTTTATGACCTTCAATCCAACTGCAACCAGGTATCTTTTCAATTCTTCTATCTTTCATCAGTCTCCTTACCTTTTGAACCTCACCCCACCTGCCCACTTCTGCATACATGTTTGACAGAAGAACATGAGTTGGAGCATTTTTAGGATCCATCTCAAGGAGGAGAGTTGCCATACATGTTCCTAACCCTATATTCTTATGTAATCTACAGGCACCAAGTAAACACATCCACACAACCATCATAGGTTTAATTGGCATTTTGATGATGAAGTTTAGAGTTTCCTCCAAATAACCAGCACGGCCGAGAAGGTCAACCATACACACATAATGATCAATTGTAGGTACAATGCAATAAGAATCAATCATGCCATTGAAGTATTTACATCCCTCATCAACTAAGCCTGCATGGCTGCAGGCAAATAAAACACAAGAAAAGCTCACATTGTCAGGGTATGTTCTAGAGTGCTTCATTAGTTCAAAGATTTTGAGAGCTTCTTTGCAAAAGCCATTTTGTGCATATCCTACGATCATTGCAGTCCATGAAACCACGTTTCTGTGGGACATACTGTCAAACAATTTACGTGCCTTGTGTATGCTTCCACATTTTGCATACATGTCTACAAGGGCATTTACAATTTTGACATCTGACAGAAGTCTGCTTTCAATTATGATTTGATGGATGTAAATACCCTTTTCTAAAGCTCCCATTTTAGCACAGGCTGGGAGGATGCTGACAAACGTCGCAGAGTTCGGCTTTAAACCTGTCAATTGCATTTGATCAAATGTTTCCAAGGCCTTTTCAGCAAACCCATTTTGTGCATATCCCGCAACCATTGCATTCCATGAGACTACATCTGGCTGAGGCATTTTTTTAAGAAGTCTTAAACCTTGGTCAAGGACACCACTTTGTGCATATGCTGAAATCAGTACATTCCATGAGAACACATCCTTCCGAGGAATTTCATCAAACAGTTCATGTGCCTTTTGTATCCTTCCACATTTTGCATACATGTCTATCAGAGCATTCCCAACTATTACATCTGACAGAAATCCATTTTCGATTATGCTTTGATGGATGTCCATACCCTGTTCTAAAGCTTTTATTTTGGCACAGGTAGAGAGAACGCTGGCAAAAGTTGTGGAATCTGGTTTTACACCTGCCAATCGCATTTGCTTAAAAGTTTCCAAGGCTTTATCAACATGTCCATTTTGTGCATATCCTGCAATGATTTCAGTCCATGACACTACATCTCTTTGAGGCATTTTGTCAAAAAGCTGACGTGCCTTGTGTATGCTTCCACATTTTGCGTACATGTCTATCAGGGCATTAACAACTATCGCATCTGACAAAAACCCACCTTCAATAACCCTTTCATGGATGTCCATACCATGTTCTAAAGCTCCCATTTTAGCACAGGCCGGGATGATGCTGGCAAAGGTTGTGGAATTTGGCTTTAAACCTACCAATTGCATATTCTTAAATGTCTCATAGGCTTTTTCAGCAAACCCATTTTGTGCATATCCTGCAATCATGGCATTCCATGAGATAACGTCTGGTTGAGGCATTTCATTAAAAAGCCTTAAAGCTTCATCAAAAACACCATTTTGTGTATATCCTACAATCATCGCATTCCATGAGATTACATTTCTTTCAGGCATTTTGTCAAACAACTGACGCGCCTTGTGAAAGTTTCCGCATTTTGCATACATGTCGATCAGGGTACTTGCAATTACTACATCTGACAAAAACCCCCTTTCCATTATGTTCTGGTGTATGTCTATACCCTGTTCCAAATCTCTTGTTTTGGCACAGGCCGGTAGTATGGTGGCAAAGGTGAACTGATCAGGTTGGACGCCTGTTTGTTGCATTTCATGAAACAGTGTCAGTGTCTCGTAAGGGCAGCCATGTCTTTTGTAACCTGCGATTATGGTATTCCACGAGGAGACGTCTCGTTCTGTCATTCCGTCAAACAATTTACGAGCATCCTTTAAGTTTTCGCACTTGAGATACATGTTGATTAGTTTATTCCGTAAAGTAGTGGGTTTAGCAAATGCCCTGTGAGTAGTGACATTGTGGAATTGTTTACCCTGAGAAACCACATTCTTCGCAATGAAGGTCTGCAATAGTTGAAGATATGCAAAGGGGTTTACATTGTGAAATCGCATCATCAAAAGTGGTATAATATGAATGGAAATGAATTTGCCACAGGTAATATCAGTCTGAGGGAGTACTTTCGCTTTCTGTTACCGAATTTGAACCCCATTTTCGCAATTTCAAAGCTGATTGCAAGGATTAAGTAACATTTCCTTCAAAGCAAACAGCAGGCTATAGACTGCAAGAAATCCTATACTATAGAGTCTAAAGGAGCTTTCATCATGGCAGAGAAAAACCTTATTCGCATGTTTTACGCTTGCAATTACTTGCTTTGACTAACTGGGGGTAGATTGCAACCATTTTTTCTGAAGCATGATATTCTCTACTAGGATTTTGGCATCAATCTTCTCGTTGGCTCCAAGAGGAAAATTTTGCATGTTACTCCATAAATTTACGAATTCCTTCCTCGTATCATACGACTAAATCATATTTCAATTCCCTTTAACCTTTACCAATCTGAACATTATATTATTTGTTTGATGTTGCGTGGATTAGTGTGTGCAAGTTTTTTTTATTATTGTTCTATAATCTATTATCACTATAAATTGTGGAATTCTTATATCATTAATTTGCTGATAGGTTATAACTCTTGCCGCGGAAAATTATGATGTTTCATATCGTAAATTTTCCCGGTTGTCGGGAATCTTTTTCCTGTCATCCGTGATTTTATGAAGGCATACTTTATTTGAAATAGCGAGGTGTAAAACAATAGGAAACACCCAACATGCATTATTTATATTATTTTCTGACTTAGGATTATGATGTGCACTTCTAGGAGGTGTTGACAAAGCCTTCCTCTTTCAAAATTAAAAATCCACATATTTAAATTGAATTCTTCACAATAGAACCATTATCTCTTCATTTATAGAGTCAAACATTTTAAATTGAGCAATTACTAATTTAGGTTTATAAGAATTTCTTGTCACTACCACCATCAAAATCAAGATCAATTATAAGCATAACATTGTGAGATCATTAGGCCCTCCCACTCTTGAGGAGGGCCACTAGCCTTTACGCTAGTGTATTGGTTATATTTTATTTTATTTTTGCCAACACCTCCTTTATTATTCATGTGTTGTTAGTAATTCGTTAATGGCTTCTACTTGTATAAGTTGTTCTTCTCTTTCACGCCTTCGAGTTGTGGTTATGTAAGGGTCAGCCCCCTTGTTAAGCTTCAAAATTTAATAAAAAAATATTAGAGATCATTAGACTCAAGCATTCTAAAGTTGCACTTTTGTATCTCCACACTATACTAGTACATCAACATCTATGATATGTATATCTATAACCTTATCCTTCTTGTTAAAGGCTTGACTTATTATAAAGCCAAGACAGAGTCACCGCCTTTTATTTCAAAGTAAGTCCCAATCTAATCTTTAACACATCCAAGGTTTTAAAAAACAAATCCGTGAACATGGGCAAGCAGATTCAACACACTTCCAATGACAAAAGACAAGGTTGCATTAGGATATACTAATAGTAATCACAAGACTACATGTAGGACAAAAAAATGGTATGGTTTGCAATAGTATAACTTTTGTATCAAGGCACTCCAATTGTTTGACTATTCTTTAGTATCATTCTAAATTCTAATTTGTATATTGTTACATGTGAACAAGAAACCTTAAAGAACAAAGTGATAATTACATTAAATAATCATTCACCTCTTGTTATTTTCCAACATTTTAATCTCAACTCTCATTGATTTCAAATTTGATTTGTTTATATTATTTATCATTTGATTAGATCTAAATCATACTATGGAGGATATATAGCACATCTCGAGGGTTTTAAAGTCTAGCAAATTATTCCTCCACATTTTTAGTAAACCTATGATACTACATAATGCCTAGGGATTTTCTTGAAGTGATACTTCTAACATTCATAAGTCCTTGATTGATATAACTTCATTTTATTATGAATAGGCATAAACCCTTATCCATATCTAATGTGCATGCTTGTATCAACGATCTTAATGTGCCTTAGCACTTTTTAAAAATCTAATCCATTGATCCTTGATTTTGTAACTAATTCTTAGAAAAAGGAAGGCATGACATGTTATATGGATTCATTGTTCCCATATTTTTAACCAACTTTCAACATTTAATAGAACCTACTATTAACTTCCCTTCCAACTTAGATGCCTTTACTTCCATAAACTCCTATGACTTGTGATAATGATTTAACTTTGTGTACCTCTCCTTCGTATCAAGATGCATATAATGAGAAAATAATTGATGAATTCGATAATTCTTCACCTTCACATTTTTATAATGTTGTTATGCCTCATAATGACAATACTCATTATGCAACTCGTGGTTGTTCTACAAATTCTTAATAATATGGTATCTCTTCATAAATTATTTCATATTAATTTTAATGCACGTTATTTAATGAACCAATTATTGATGCATTTACTGACAAGGAAGATGTAAGTTTATTTGTTAGATCTTTTTCTATCTCCATATTATAAGCATTACATCATTTTATCTTTCTAATGCATTCATTTAGAAATACTTTAATAATCAACACATATTTAAACACATTTCAGTGCATTTCATAACTATCATAGTTCATTTGGTTTGTTATTATGAATTTTCATAAGTTTCTTTATTATTTTTTCTATATTGACCTCATAATGATTCCAATCTTTCAATCTCTAGTGGCTCTAGTTTAGGCTTTGTTGTGGATCTTTCTTTGAGTTATAATATTATAATATTCTTAGATCTACCCATCTTGTGAGTTACTAAAATGAATCAAATGGTGTAACAACACATGCATAATCTTAAATACTTCACTTTGATAGATATTATAAAAAATCCTATGGTCATGTATCATAATGCTTCTACTTCTAAGAGTCAAATTGTACTAAAAGTTAATCAAATGATTATTGGTGCAAGTGTAGACGGGGAGAGGACCCAAAGGCACACCCTAACCAGATCCACCTTGCAGAGATCACACGCGGAAGCAACAAACACACAAGTGTGTGTGTGTGTGTGTGTGTGAGAGAGAGAGAGAGAGAGAGAGAGAGAATGTAATTAACTTTCATATATTTATTCCAATTGATTCATACATGTCAGGTTGTAAGGCCTTCCTGATTTAGGACATACATTACAATCAAGTACAAAAGTCCTCCAACATGCAAGGATCTGAAACAATCTCCAAACTTCTATCTTCTATCTCCTAACTGAACTCACTCCCCAAACTACAACCAAAGATTACATTATATACAAGAGGCTACCAAATAAGTCACCCTTTAGATCCACCATTAATGGAAGGAACGACCAGATCTAGGTCCACGTGCCTCCCAATGATAGATTCCAGCATTAAATCCATGACCACAATTAATTACACAAGTCGGCCTCAATAGGAAACTAAAACAAACAACTTGGTAGGCAAGGGTAACCGACCACCAATAGAGATAACTGAATGCTAGGAAAGAGATAATTGAGTGCCAGGGAATTATCGACCAACTCGGTTAACGAAGGAAACCGAGCAACTACCAAGCCAACTTGGTCAAAGAAGGAACTGAGCAACACAGGAACAACACAAACATATTTTTGGTGACATAGGATTGCCAATGACCCGAGATGCTCCTGCATCAAACACCTAGGGTTATTTGAAAATGATTCTTTGAATCATGAAGCAGGTACGATCCGAGTTGAACCCAACTCAGATTGTGAAATCCATGAACTGTCTTCAATCGGTCTATTCTTCCACTTAACCAAATATTCCATATACTATTTTCCTCTTGTACTTCTACCAATTCTTTGCTCCAAAACATACTCAACTTCTTCTATTTGTTTCTTAGGATAATCATTTGGTACTATCATTTCTTCATCTGACTCATGATACTCATACAAATTAGCAATGTTGAATATAGGTGATATATCCATGTCATCAAGTAACTCAATATCATATGCATTTCCACTATCAAATCTTTTCAAAATCTTACAAGGACCAAACTTCTTCATTTTTAGCTTCCCATATGTTCCAATAGGAAATTTTCCTTTCTTCAAATGAACCATTACTTCATCACTGACTGCACAAGTCTTATGTCTTCTTGATCTATTGGCTCTGTCTTTGTATTTCTAATTACTTTTCTCCAACTTATGTTTCACATCTTCATGCAATGTCTTCATGTACTCGGCAAACTTTACTCCTTCAACACTTCTCTTTCGTTCATCAACAATATCCCTCAAATCTAATATACCTATCAGTTTTATGTCATTTATAATCTCTAAAGGTGACTTTCCAGTACTCCTATTCACTAAATTATTATATGAAAACTCTGCTAGTGACAACACATAATCCCAATTACTCGGCGTGTCTCCAACTAAACATCTCAAGAAATTACCCAAACTTCTATTCATAACTTTTGTCTGTTCATCGATCTGTGGGTGAAATGTAGAACTATATTTCAACTCGGTGCCAAACTTTCTCCAAAGAGTTTTCCAAAATTATCCAAAAAATTTACTGTCTCGATCAGAGATGATACTCCTCGGTAATCCATGCAATTTGATAATTTTCTTAAAGAAAAGATATGTTATATGTACTACATCTGATGTCTTTCTAGAAGGTATATAATGTGTCATCTTAGAAAATCTATCTACAACAACAAATATAGAATCATTACCTCTTACTGTCTTCAGTAATCCAAGAACAAAATCCATACTGATATCAATCCAAGGTTTATTAGGAACAACAATAGGCGTATACAATCTAGTATTCTGAATTACTCCTTTTGCAACTTGACAAATTCCACAACTCTTCAAAAAAATTTGAACATCTTTATACAATTGTGGCCAAAAGTATTTATCCTTAAATAAATTCAATGTCTTATCAATACCAAAATGTCCAACCAAACCACTACTATGTTTCTCCTTTATCAAATTAGTTTGCATTTCTCCTCTCGGTATACACAACTGAATACCTTTAAACAACATACCTTCTTGAATGAAATAGTCTTCCCATTTTGTACTTGGTTGATCTTGAATAGGTGCTCTGCACTTTCTCCACGACTCTGAAAAATCAAGATCAAATTCATACAAATCTCTCATGTCATCAAAACCAAGAACTTCATTTTTCATCTCGGTCATCAAAGATCTTCTTCTACTTAATGCATCAAAAACTCGGTTAGTGACTCCACTCTTATTCTTTATCACAAATGTATAACTTTGCAAATACTGGACCCATTTTATATGTCTCTGATTCAACTTATTCTGACTACCCAAATACTGTAAAGCTTTATGATCGGTATACAACACAAATTCACTCGGTATCAAATAATGTCTCCATTTCTTTAGGCTTAAACAATAACATAGAATTCTTGGTCATACAAAGAATATTTTCTTCTTGCATCATTTAACTTTTCGCTAAAGAAAGCAACAAGTTTATCTTCTTGACTCAACACAGCTCCTATTGCACTTCCACTTGCATCACATTCCACTTGAAATACCTTATTGAAATCAGGCAATGCTAACACATGCAATTCAACAACCCTCTGCTTCAAAGTCTCAAAACTTTTATCAGCTCCATGTGTCCACTTGAATTCTCTTTTATCTCCTCTCATAGTCTCAATCATAGCATTACAAATTGAATTGAAATTCCTAATGAAATTTCAGTAAAAACTTTCCAAACCATGAAATGATCTTACCTCACTAGCAGTCTCGGGTGTAGGCCAATTCAAAATAGCTTCAACCTTTTCAGGATCTATTTTCAAACCATCAGTTGAAATCAAAAATCCCAAATACACAATCTCCTCTTTCATGAAGGAACACTTTTTCAAATTAATCAACAACTTTTCTTCTTTCAATCTCTGCAATACTTGTTTAATATGCAACAAATGTTCTTCTTTGGTTTTACTGAATATCAGAATATCATCTAGGTATACAATCACAAATTTACTTAAGAATTTCTTCAAAACTTCATTCATCAACCTCATAAAAGTATTCGGTGCATTAGTTAAACCAAAAGATATAACCAACCACTCATACAAACCTTCTTTTGTCTTAAAAGTAGTCTTCCATTCATCACCTTCTCCGATTCTAATTTGATGATATCCACTTTTCAAATCAATTTTGGTAAAATACTTTGCTCCAGTCAAACTGTCCATTATGTCATCCATTCTCAGTATAGGAAACCTATATTTCACTGTTATCTTATTGATTTCACTGGGATTAATACACATTCTCCATTCTCCATTCTTCTTAGGTTCCAATACAGTAGGTACTACACAAGGACTCAAACTTTCTCTAATCAAACCTTTCTATAGCAATTCTTGAATCTGTCGGTTCAATTCTAGATTCTCGGTAGGTGTCAACCGATGTGGTGCCTTATTCGATAAACTAGCTCCAGAGATTAGATCCATACAATGATCAATGCTTCTCTTCGGTGGTAAACCATTAGGTACATTATCATAAATTATTTCATTGTACTCGGTGAGTAACTTATCAATCTCTTTAGGGACACTATCCTCTGTTTTCTTACTCGATTTGTTAGGAATCACAGCTAAATATACATCGATCTTCTTCAAATCCTTAACAAAATTTCTTCCTTCCATCAAACAAACTTTCATAGATGTACAAACACTACTAACAGGTTCTTCAATCAATGGTAACAAGATCTGTCTTCTTATATTAGTCCAAATAGTATATTTATGCAATCTCCCATCATATATATCATGTCTATCATATTGCCAAGGTCTACCCAAAAAAATATGACAACAATCCATAGGCATGATATCACATAACACCTTATCATAGTACTTTCCAATTTTCAAATTCACATAACATTGTTCACTTACCAAGAGTGTGTGCTCATCCTTGATCCATGAAATCTGATAGGGCTTCGGGTGTTTCAACCTTTTCAACGGAAAATTTGTAACCATTTCCTCATATGCCAAATCTCTGAGATACCACTGTCAATGATAAATTTCCATACCTCATCAAAGACTCTACATCTGGTCTTGAACAAACTTTTCCTTACCAGATCTTCCTTTTTACCTTCACTCCAAAGTGCTCTTCTTACCATCAAGTTCTTTTCCATCTCAGGTTCATTCGGTGAATCTTCTTGCACCAAAGCATTTCTACTGCTACTGATCTTCTTACTTGCATGTGTACACTCAAAAGATCTATGTCCTTCTTCTCCACAATTGTAACAAGTTCCTCAGAATCCACCTCTGCTATAACCACCTTGGTGATTAGTGCCTCTGCCTCTAGATGAACTTTCACCTTTCCACTTGGTCCTGCCTTTATCCATATTTGTCTTTTCAGGTTCAGATCTACTATTTTCACTATGAGATCTACCTCTTCCTCTAGGGAATCTACCACCTCTACCTCTTTGTCTTTTCTCATGTCTTTTGTTCAATTTATCCTCATCTTTCAATGCAAATTGATAAGCTTCTTCAATGTTCTTCAATTTTACCAAACTAATTTCTTCTTGGATGGAAACTCTCAAACCATTCAAGTACCTAGCAATTATTTCCACATCATCTTCATCATGTCCAGATATGATATCTAATCTATAGAATTCCTCAGTATAATCCTTTACCAAGCTATCTTTCTATCTCAAACTTTGCATTCACCTAACTAGGTTAATTTGATAATCACAAGGTAAAAGCTTTCCTTTCAACTTATGTACCATCTTATTCCATACCTTGATTTTGTCTTTGCATTTCCTCTTTCTGTCCAACTGCAGATGTTCCCACCATAAGGATGCATGACTTTTCAACTTTGTGCTTGCAATTTTCACCTTCTTTTCCTTGGGTACATTTTCATACTCAAAGTACTTCTCCATCTCGGTGATCTAGTCCATTCATCAAAATCCAATTTTCCACTATACTCAGGAGGATTAAAGTGTGGTGTAGACTTTAGATTTGTCAAAGCCTTCAACAATCTTTCCTCACCCTGATCCATCACAGGTGCAGGTTCTACATCAACTTGTTCTTCCTCAATTTCATCATCACTAACATCTTCAAGATTTCTACGTCTTCTCTAGGCTGTCTCAACAGCTTCTAATCTAGCAGCAAGTTGTCTCAACATGTATGCCAATCCTGGATCCACATCTCGCCTCCCACAAACCATCTTGAAACCCTTTGCAATTACAGGCCAGATCGCAATCTGCTACCCCACAACAAATCAACTAGGGTCTGACAAGAAGGAACCCTCAAGCCTAGATTTGCAAACCTAGATCTAGATCTTAACTCTCTCTGATACCACTTGGTGCAAGGGAAGATGAGGAGAGGGTCCAAAGGCACACCCCAACCAGATCCACCTTGCAGAGATCACACATAGAAGCAACAAACACACAAGTGAGAGAGAATGCAGTTAACTTTCATATATTTATTCCAATTGATTCATACATGTCAGGCTATAAAGCCTTCCCAATTTAGGCCAGATATTACAATCAAGTACAAAATTCCTCCAACATGCGAGGATCTAAAACAATCTCTAAACTTCTAGCTTCTATCTCCTAACTGAACTCACTCCCCAAACTGCAACTAAAGATTATATTATATACAAGAGGCTACCGAACAAGTCAGCCTTCAGACCCACCATCAATGGAAGGAATGACCAGATCTAGGTCCATATGCTTCTCAATGATAGATTCTAGCATTAAATTTGTGACCATAATTAATTGCACAAGTCAGCCTCAACACGAAACTAAAATAAACAACTCAGTAGGCAAGGATAATCGATCGCCAGCAAAGATAACTGAGCGCCAAGGAATTACTGACCAACTCAGTTAACAAAGGAAACCGAGAAACTACCGAGCCAACTCGGTTAAAGAAGGAACCGAGCAACACGGGAACAACACAAACATATTTTTGGTGACACAGGATTGCCAAGGACCTGAGATGCTCCTGCATCAATTATACACCATCTAAAGAGATATCTTCTTCAGCATGTTCATCTTTTAGATGATTTGTGCTTCAAGGGGTGTCTAATATTTCTAACCCTAACTCTATTTAAACCTAAACCTACTATGTTAAAAGAAGTGCCTAATCCTTCAGTGAAAATAATTAGTTTTCTTAGAAGTTGAAAGTACAAATTATTACTATTTAGTACAACATACATAAAAACATTTGGCTGAAGGAAAAATTGTTGTGACTACTTAACATCATACTATTATTTTTAGTTGTGATTGATTCTTAGGGTAAAACATGTTTTCCTTTGAGGCCATCTTGAGTCCATCCTTCAACTGGTTTTCTTCTTTTCTCTCCTTTAGAGAGGATTTTTTTTCTAACTTTATCCTTCCTTTTGTTTCTAAGAGACTATTTGGTACATGCTTACCTCATCAAGCCTAGTTGTTGGGACCCATATTTGAGTATTTTTTTTTCACTTTATTTCCTTCCTATGCTACACTTAAGGGGACACTGGTGTGAATTTGTCTTTTACTACAATAGTTTAGTTTTATGTCATATTCATTAGTTATGTTTACCTAGATACTTTTTATTTGTGCCTCAAGTCATTTGTAAATTATTAGAATGAAAAGTGCTATATTACCTACCTAGTTTACTTTTACTTAGTACCTACTTGGTCCTATTGACACTACATCTTAAGATAACCCAGAGAGGTTTTTCCTTATTGTCTCACCTCCTATGGGTTCACCATGTGTTCCTACACTTGTCTATAGATTCTTTCACATGATCCACATTTGGAGGGGTGGTAAGAGTTTCACTCCTACTCTCTCATCCTCACATTTAACAAAGCTCTCTTTTGTACATTTACAACACATGCATATGAGAAATTTTTCATTGTATAATTCTTACTTTTTGGAATGCCTTTGATCTTGCAAGAAAATCTTGGTTGCTCTAGCATGGTATCAAAGCAAGCTTGCAAGACCATTCCCATTATTTTCTAAATCTGTATGGTTCATGGGTATCAACTCTCAAATGATGAATTTCGGAGAAAAATTAACATCATCCTCACACTTAAAAGGCATTAGAAATGAATTTTGATATATAACGCTTGGTTTTTTTTAGTAGATTTTTTTTGGTGAATTTTGATATCTGGGGAGGAAATTTCCACTATCATATGAGTCATATGAAGGTGACGTTGGGGAGGTGTTTCTTGCGTCATAGAGGGTATATGTCATTTTTGGTTCTTTATACAAGTGGCGAGTGTCACCTACAAGGATTTGTATGGTGGTGTAAATATATATATATATATATGAATGAGTTGTGGGGAAAATACAAGATCCACCTCTAAATCCAAATTCCCAAAAGAGAGATCCAAATTGACCAACCAAAAGGTTAATGCACAAAAGAACCAAATCTATGGAGAATATGAATGAAGGAGAAAACCTTATATTTTTTATATAGGAAGTATGTATTGGAATTTTGATTGAATTGAAAGAAAATACTAACCTCAAAATAGGGAAAATCTGGAAAATGCTATTTTCTAATGTCTATGTACAGTTTCGAGAAATTCTACAACCGAATCTGGACTAGAAATACAAAAACAGAGAAAACCCAAAAACTTTTTGTCTTTCTAAGGAAGGTTGACCTTGACCCAGAGCCGGGGTAAGATCTTACCCCAAGGTACAATCTTACCCCCAAAAGTCATCCTTGACCTACACTTCTTTGACAAAAATTTTGTTCGCGGATCCTAAAAGTTTACCGAAAAGGATACTCAGATTTGCATTGATATTTGTTGTCTCGCACCTGTATCTGCAAGAAAAAGGGTTTTGTTGTTTGGATGAGGGGTTTGCCTTGGTCAAACCTCGGTTTGGAATCAAATTTTAAAATGGAATTGAAATAGAGAATGCTAGCAAGTAGGAGAAATAGATCTAATAATGAAGCTATGATACTCAATAGATATGCAATTGTATTTGAAATGTAAACAAGTATATTGATATGAAAGCTTGGACTTAACAAATGTAAATCAAAACCTCCATGATTGTATGCTTGGAATCCACCTTGAAGTGAGAATGAATAGACCTTGACGATGAACAAAGGATCTTGAAGGAAGATCACACCACCATGATGGATAGATCTAGGGTTTGAATGATGAATCTTGAATGCTTGAACCAAATCCCTTCAAAGGCATGAAAGCTTGAATCCTTGATCTTCAATGGAGAACTTGGATGCTTGAATGTAGATGATGGCTTGAATGCTTCCTTGATTTAGAATGCTTTTTTGAAAGATGGAGTGCTTGATTTCCAAAGAAATATGTCTCACACTTGATTGATGGATGTCAAAATTGGATGATTGTGGATGGAGAAAATAAGAGAGGAAGGCTTCCTTTTATAGAAATCTAGGGCACAAAATTCTAGAGAGGCCGACATATAGGAAATACATTCACATTAAGTGAAAACCCCTAGAAATGGACCCATATTAAATATAATTTGAGGATCTACCGTTCCGAAGCCCAAAACAGTCGACCCGGAAGCGGGAAAACAAAATTTTGAACTTCTCCCCGCATCCGGCAAAATTTTTGATCAAAAGGAGGACCACGGTCAAAGTCGAGGTCAACTTTGACCTAGGTCAAGGTCGAGGTCGACCTTGACCAGGCATTTAGGACCCCTGGAAAATGAGCCAGAAGAGGAAAATAGTGCTCAGGGAGGCCCAAATAGAGCCCTAAACAGGCACAAAAGATGGGAAGGGGGCATAAAATAGGGGACAACATAATGAAGGCCCAAAACACCCCCTAAGGAGGGCTAAATGATCTTAACATGGAAGTTCTTCCATTTTAAGACGATACAGGTGGCATATGATAGGTCAAGATATTACCACCCATAAGAAGTCTCCCAATGTCTAGATAATAGAATGACATAAGTGGGAGGGACATCTGCAATAAGCACATCCATCATAACAAACTTCACCAGAATCTGTACAATTATTTCTACCATGCATTTTCATTATTCCCAAGCATTGGACCCTCTTGGAATCAAATGAAGACAAATATTTATAGGGCCTATTGATGTCCAATCTCATCTTTTCCATGATTGAAAGAGGCATTAGAGAATGAGAGGATTCTGATTCATACAAATATCTATACAAATCATACCAATCCATATAACCTTTATATATACATATGCTACTTATTTTGACCTTGGCTTCTAAACCTACATTGCTTTGGATGTTATCAGATGAGGAAGGAAAAAAATTTATTATGACTTTTTCTAATTTAACAAGGTATAATAGGGTATATCCTATGTAGAGCTGATGTAATCTCTACATGAGCCCTTTTTTTTTCTAATTTGATTGCTTTCACGCCATCACTTGAAACACATTGCTAGCTTCCTTTCTAATCTACACCACTAGCCAAAGCAACTCTTTTCAACATTATGGTCAACACAGAGTCCACTAACTACACGTGCATTGCTTGATTCAAGTCTACCTAAGCACTACCATCCCACCACCATAGTACCTCTACTTCATTGTCATTAATGTACCATCTTCACCATCACCGAGTCATAATCAGTGACCCACCACCACTATCAAGCTAAATATTTTATTAATTTCCACTGCAAAAGCATCTATTTTATATAATAATAATTTCATGCTAAAAAATGGTTGTTTATATTTTATATTTTTATTTTTTAATTTACATTGATGATTTTAGGCATTTTCAATAGTGGTTTTGGTATATTTTTGCAACAAGGAATATTTCAATGACAACTTGGACTTTTTAGTTACTAAAAGCATTATGACACCATTGATTTTCTCCCCAAAAGTTAGACCCCTCACCATTGCCTAGTCTAATATTTTTTCTCAACTTCAAAAGCCTTTTCCTTAGCCATACAAACACATTTTTTTGTGTAATTTTTTTAATTTGAGGTAACCTTGTGTGCATTATATCGTGATGCGTTATATTTACAAGATTGATGTAATTTTTTCCACAAATAATAGATTCTCAAGATTATATGTATAATTTTTATCTTTGAAACTTGAGGTCTCATTCAAGCACATATAGATTCTTCTTTTAGTTTGATTTTATAAAACCTACCTAATTTTTTGAGTAATATGTAATAGTATTGTTAGTTTTCCTCAATAGTATTCTAGAATTGTATTTTTAGTATATGCCCCTACTTTGATATGTGTATGTATACATCGTCAAATCCATCATACAAAAAAATTAAATGTGCTACATATAAAGTGTCACATCATTATAAATTGATGGGGTTTTATTGATTTAATAATGGGGTCTAGTATTTATATTTTTATCTTGAAGTTACAAGGTATTATTTTACTAAGTCTTCTTGAGGTTACGTCATGACATAAATTGTGATTTTCCCTTTTAGGACAACTTGTAATAACTCTATACAAACACATATATTTGTAAAAATGCTTATATAAAGTTCCTATTAGATATGTTGGAAATGAGATTCTAGCCTAGGAATATAACTAACATTTCAAATCTCCATGGCATAGAATTATAATCTTAAACTAGGCTCAACTATAACCTTAATAAGAGAGATAAATGATAGAAAAATGGTACCTTTCAACATATTAAATAGTAAGTTACAAAAATGAAGACCAACATAAAAGCTCAAATCTTGAAATGTGATTTAAAGATCAATATGTTGCTATAATCTAGAGCAAAAAGTGTTGGACCAGTGTGTTGTAAATCCTATTCCTATGGATGTCCAAGATGATAGAAGTTGCACAAATGCAATTAAGAGTCTTGTAAGCTTGTTTCCTAGAATCTCATCCAAAAGGCATTGGATGCTTGAGAAATTCAACATAGTCTAAGGTTTTTCGCCTATACAAAATATGGAAATATATCTCAATTTGTTCTTTTCTCCTATAGCCTCCTCAACGGTTGTATCTAAACCTTCACACACAAAAAGAGGGAAAAGTGACTGGGTTGTATAGGTGTTTTCCTAAGTCAAACTTTGTGTTCATGTTTCCATCTCCACAATAGCAATGATTGATAAAAAAATATATCTTATCCTTAGCAAGGACATGGACTAAATCATAATTGAAATTCTAATTTGACAATATTGTAACTTAGGATTGATAATGCTGGTGATGCAATGCTATTCAGACAAGTCCTCCAAGTGTTGATGCACAATAACATGATAAATCATACCATAATCACTCATGAAATCATACTTGAAGATAGGTTTTTGTTTCTTACTACTCTTTATACGTATATTTTCTCTAGAATGAATTAGGAATACTTTCTCTTGAATCATAACTTGTTGTTTATGAATGATAAATGATTGCTATATAGGGTTCTCAAGGTATTTACAATTTTAGGATAACTTCTAATGGTAAAAAAAAAAAATCAAGATTGGATACATACCTAGGAATTCCCACTAAACGCTAAGGATTGTATAAAAACCTTATGATTTCTAGAAACTTATATGTGGCTATATTGCACTATACAAATGAAAAATTGTGCGATATAGCCTCTATATATTGGGTTTTGTTTTTTAGATAACGTCATTTAGGACTCCCTTAAGAAAAGACACCAATAATTGTTTTTGGTGAATAAGTACACCATAGAATAAAGTTGAATACAAATAATATAATAGAGAGATGGAAGTAGTAGTTAATGGAATGTTAAATGAAACTAAGGTAAGCGGGTATTTTGATTAATATTTGAATAAAGGTTGACATATTAGAAGACAATATCTTACCCTCTTCCAAAAGTTATAATAAATAAATAATTTTTTACTAAAATCTACCTTTTATGATTGTTATGAAGTTGATAAATATCTTTAGATGATTACCTAAGGGAATATTTAGATTTTAGTTTGCTTATCAACTAGTTTAGGTCTCATACATATGCTTAAATAGATTTTCTAGAATTTATTTAAAGTGAATTATATTGTGATCATTGTTGATATTATCTTTTAATGATTATAAATGATTGGTCATTTGTAATTGGTGATGGCTGCCATAGTTGACTCCTTGGAATTTTAGGCTTAGGCATGGATTATCCATGAATAATGCATGTTGAAAATCATATTAACGCCATGTATGAAAAGTTACATAAAGGGAACTTGGAACTTTGTGAGATTGAATTAAGCTAGATATGCAATGAATGTGCTTATTAAGGAAATGTTTGATCTATTGTCATTCATATCATATATCAATGGATATGTACTTGTTCATGATCCAATATTTGACTGAAATAATTTATTGGCTTCAAGAACAGTGTAAGGTTGGATTCTAGTATCTTCTTTGTTTGTGTTTGAAATTCATGATATCATTACATTAGCATTATATTCCCATATATCATGTTGCAAAAATTCCATCACTCCCACCCATTTAGAATTGCTAAGAATCCTTGTGTCGGGTTGGGTATTCTTCATGTAAAGAAGAATTCTGAGGGAGTGTAAATACTTTGCAGTTGGGTGGATAATCACTCTTGCAATATTCTCTCACGTGATGTGGCCAAGGGAGATAGATGTAGGGAGTTCTTGTTAGGATGATCATTAGCTATGTACATTATGTATTCATTATATTTGACCTTGTGGTCTATTGTAAAGGACTATGTTTTTGTTAGAATATTTAATCTTTCCTTGGTTGTATTTATTTATTTTGGATAAACCAAGGTATCCTACATGTATTTTATCATCTAGTTCAAGTGGGAGGACATGTCATATTTTATAATTTCTTTAATAAGGAAAATAACTTATCCTCATTAAGAGAATTTTGACACTTTGCACACACCTATTATGAATGTTTTAGATTAAGGATAAAATAGTTTTTGAAGGGATCCTGAAACCCTGTACAAGATGGTTATAGAAGATTTTCAAATACGCTCATTAAATGAACCAGATCAAGACCAAAGAGAGGGTTTTACCATAGGCACCCACAACCTGAAAGGAACAAAGCATGAATTTTTTTAATAAAGAGAACTATCCCTTCATCCCCCTATTATGGGATTCGAGGGTCATGTCAAACGAAGAGGAGGATCTTTTAACATTTTTACCTTTGATAGTAACCCAACCATCTTCAACCTTAGTAGCCTTATCCTTCCAACACAACAGATCCAAAGCTGAGGACCCAACACCCAACAAAGAAACTTCCAGTGAATCATCCAACACCAGGCTAGTAGAGGCCACAACCAAAGGTCTATCAATAGGAGGAACCACCAAATCAGGGCAGGTAGGGCCCAAAACACCAGCCATACCAACAACCCTAGTCCCACTAGCAACAACAGACAAAGAAAGTTCAGCACCAATAGGCCCAGAACCCCCAATAGGACCATCATCAACATAATTAATTCCAATAGTCTCAAAAATATTCCCAACAGCCATAGAAGAAGGGGCAGTTGGAGGGATAACAAAATTGTCCTTCTCAGCAGCCTGAGAAGAGTTTTTCAGAATAGTATAGTGTTGTGTAGAAGCTCTCTTCCACCAAGAGGGAGAAGATTTCTTTTTCTTAATTTCCAAGCCACATTGGGAGGAGACATGACCAGTTTTAAAGCATTTATGACATCTGAAGGGATTACCCTCATACTCAAGCTATTGGATCCATGGTCCTAATGTAGATTTTATTTTTATTTCAGTTGGGAGGCCCTTCAAAATGTCAAGTTCTACTAAAATACAAGCGAATGTGGAATGATAAATATTATAGGAATCATGATCCAACATCAAAAAATCCCCCAAAGCATCCCCCACCTCCTCAAGGATAGAGTCTTGCCAAAGATGAAGAGGGAGGTTCGGGAGTCTGACCCATATAGGGACTTTATTGAAAATTTCAGATAAGGGATTAAAATTCAGATGCCATGATTTGATCATAAGCATAAATTTATCATCCTCCCAGTAAAAAAAATTATCGCATAGATTCTTCGTTCTATCCTCAGCCAGTTCAAACTTAGTGATGAAAAAGCCCTTTGCCATAGGGAAGATGTGAACCAAATCTGCAAGCCTCTCCTCATCTCTATTTAATAGATGCTCTCCTCTCTCATTCTAGACATAATGAGTTTATTGTAAATGAGTCTCTCTCTCTCTCGCTCTCTCTCTCTCTCTCTCTCACACACACACACACACACACATCAGACTTTGCCTCATTCATAATATTCACAAGGGGTTTTTCTTTTCTTTTCCCTTTTCAAAACTTTTTTTCTCATTGTCTTGTCTCTTTGGGTGCTTGCTCCAAGTTTATCGTTTCTCATGGTAACAAATCTTCACTTCAATCTACTCTCTTGGATTATTATTTATTTCCTTGCTCTTGTTATGTTTTCTTTCATGGTATTGAAGCTTGGTTACTAATCCTTGTTTGATTGAAAGTTGTTGAAGGTTACCAATCTGTGGAGCTCACTTATTTTGAGAAATATTTTTTAGGAGAGAGGTAGAAGCTCTTACTCTCATTGTGTTGCAAATTTTTTTGATTTTTTGTGTACTAACCGTCTTTAGAAGGCTTGCCACTAGAGACCTTGTTATTTTTCTTTCAATTTTTTTTTGAGAATAAAACTTAACCTTAGTCGTGTAAACGCAAGGTTACATTTTTTTCTCGTCTCAAGTTCTTGCAGATTTAAACTTTATTTTTTAATCTTCTGGTTCTAACAATCTACAGATTTCTTTTGGTATTCTTTAACAATTTGTTTTAAAAAAATAATCTTCCTGCAGATTGATTGAATGTTTGAATTAATATTCTATGTGCTTGTATTCTCTTTGAAACAAAATTATAACATTGTTAATCTGTATATTACTTGACTCCATTTAATCGTTTAAATATCTTTAATCTCTTTTTAAATAGTTTAAAAAGTTTAAACATTCCTTCCAACCACTCCCTCATACTGTGCTTTTTTAAGATCTAATCTACTATTTTTATAGAGCTGATCATTCATATATACACTCAAGATACATTCATTTCAATGATACCAAATGTGGTTGGGGAAGCTCTCTTTTGGTTCTTAAAGAAGAGACTTGTGATTTTGTTATCATTCGCAATTTTGGGGTTCGAATTTCTACATTAAGAATATGTCAGTAACATTTTCATACTCATGTACATTTTTTTTACATTGTTTCTTTGCATCCGCTGCCCTCCCAGCTGTTATAACATTGTCTTTGGTTGAAATAGGTGTATTTGTAATTTTTTAACTTGTCTTGTTATTCCAACGTTAAAATAAAAAAGAGTAATGCCTCTTTCTTTTCAACCGCCCAACTTTGTTCTTGTTGCTGCAAAGTTCTGATTATTCCTGTCGCTGCTAAGTTCTGATTATTCATGGCGCTGCAAAGTTCTTATTATTCATGGCGCTGTCAATCCTCATTAATTATTTTCTTACTTGTCTTCGTCATCTTTTTTAAAGTTTCCTTCTAGTCATCATAGTCGCTGCTCAAACAGTTTTAAATGCTCAAATATCACTACAATTTCTATTATTATCGCTCATGCGCTCTGATTCCTTATGCTGCATCTTTATTTGGACACATTTATTATGAGTTTATCCGTATTTGTGCTTTGTATGTTTCAATTTAGTTTGATCATTTCTAATTGGCTTCTTCTATTAATAGTTTAATTTCAATTTTCAAACTTATTTAAAAAAAAATCAGAGTATTCAAACTATTCCATTTTGTGGTCGTTTTCCTTATTTGGTTAGTTTCATTAATGTTCTTGTCGTAGCTCATTGACGTCTCTATCGTTCTTTGATATATAATTGTTAATTTTTTTCTTTCAATGATTTAGCTAGCATTAGTCTTACAACTCTCATCATATGTCTTTATCCTTTTAAATTCTTTTGATTTTGTTATTCTTGTAACTTTTCTATTATATATTTAAAGATTAGTATTTAAAAACCTTTCATTTTTCAATTTTACAATTCTAATATTAAAGTGTTTTCAATGAAGTTTTATATAAGTTTTAATAATAACATTTTAATTCTATAAGAATTTTGATTTCTATTTAATATTTAAAATTCAATTGTATTTCAAATTTCAACAAAAAATTAAACGTTTATTTAAACTATTCTAACAATCATTAACATTGTGATAAACTTCATTTTAGCATTATTTGACGTTTGTTTATCATTGTTTCTTAGTTATTATTGTCTAATCATAATGTTTATATTCCTTATTTTTATATGTATATCAAACACTTTTAAAGTGTGTTTATTTAATTGCAAGTCTCTTTTATATTTTTATGATTTCACAAAATCTTAAAATTAGACTTATTATTCAAAAAAATGTTTAGTCACCCTGGAAAAAATATTTATTTAATCTCAAGCAAAGGAGATTTTTATTACACAAATGATGACAATTTTTCCCATCTAGCTTTTTGTTTAAGTGCCTTATGGAATAATCTCAATTTTTTTTAGTGAAATATGGTATTTGATCTCACTTTAATAGTAAAAGCAAAAATATACTTGTCATATGATTGTTCCAATGCAATTAAGTCATTGATGTTGTTAAGTTATAATTTGTTCAAATATTGTAAGCTATCTAACAATATTGCCTTCATGATCATTATTATTGATTTTCTTGATTAGCATGAATTGCTATCAATTCTAGTATGGTTTTATACCATATATATATATATATATATATATATATATATATATATATATATATATGGTATATATATATATATATATATATTCATGGTTTTCATACATCTATTTGTATGCACATAGTTGCATCTTTTTGTAAGTTGTGTAGGGTGCCCTATTTTCAAGGTTAACTATGGAGGACTTGTTACTTGTACTTGATTCCTAGTTACCTTATTTTTTGTTGGGACCCGTGGAGTTTCCCTACATCCAATGGTTGGTATGCACTTACTTTTGTTGATGTTTATCTACTTGATCCATTGTTTTCCTCATTATGAGGATGAAGTTCTTGACGCAACTCTTGGAATTTGTTGGATTTCTCATATCTTTGAGAGGAAATATATTTTTTAATACTCATAATCCTTAGAACATATTATTATATAGTACATATCAATAATATTTCCAATGTTTGTTTAACTCTTGGTATTAAGTTTGAGATATCCATTCCCTATTTATCTCAATGAAGCATAATCATAGATCTATTGTTAGAGCTTCTCTTAATATTGGTTTAGTTTCTTTTCTCCTTGATGGTTCCTTGATTACAGTACTTGTGTGTAGACATAATTGGAAAATCAGATCAAATGATGATTTGGGGCTTGATTCACATGTTCTACTAGATTATGGTTTATTCTCTCTCATATCTCTTTGCAAATTACTAATGTGATGATGAGTTTGCATACTTCATTGCTTAGACCGTGAGTCATGTAGGTTGTGGATTGATCACCCATTCACTTGTAGTCAGATGACTCATTAGTGAATTGTCTATATCCATGTGATTGATACAGTGTTGATGCAAACTTCATTTGTTGGCCTTGTCTGTGGTCATTTGTGCATTAGTATGTTTATTTTGAAATGAGAGGATGGATGATGTTTATGGTACCTAGTTTGTTCATTTTGGACTTGGAGCATGTGCTCTTATCTTGATATCATGATCGCTTGATTGCACTTTTAGTGGGATCTTATGGATTCATCTCTAACTCTCATGAATCTTATTTTTAAAAGTTTCAAAAGATTCTTTATAGTTGAATTATTTTATGATGCAAATTATGAGTTTATTTTCAAAGGATATATTGATCTATATCTAGGGTAGATCCCAATAATGGGCAATCTACTCGTGGATTTTTTTCCTCTCCTTGTTAATTTAGGTGACATATCATGGAACATTCAGAAGGAACAATCCACTTCTATTGGCTCTATCCAAGAAGCACTATGATTAAAGGAGACTACAAGTGAAGATTTGGATTCAGCTCAAAATTGAAGACAATCAAATTTCTCTTTTTATTGTAAAGATGAAGATCAAGTTGTAGATATTGTAAAGATGAAGATCAAGTTGCAGATATTGTAAAGATATATTTCTATCTCATTGTGAAAATTTGGAGTTGATACCCATTGATGTAATCTCCCCAAGTAGATATTAAGGGAGGGGGGGGGGAGCAAGGGCTAGTAAAATATTTAATCTTTCCTTGGTTGTATTTATTTATTTAGGATAAACTAAGGTATTCTACATGTATTTTGTCCTTTAGTTCAAGTAGGAGGACATGTCATATTTTGTAATTCCTTTAATAAGAAAAATAGTTTATCCTCCTTAAGAGGATGTTGACACTTTGCACACACCTATTATGAATGTTGGCATTCATAGATTGGTGAGTTACTTTGTAACTCCTCTCATCATCTCTATTTAAGAGATTCTCTCCTCTCTCATTCTAGACACAATGAGTTTATTGTAAATGAGTCTCTCTCTCTCTCTCTCTCTCTCACACACACACACACACACACGGGTAAAAGTACAATCATGTGTCAACTTTTAGGCTAACTTTTCACCACAATTGAATTTAGTATTTCTAACTAAAAATTAAATTTGGTCAAACATATGGTCTAGTTAGATTCATTCTAGCTAAGTTAGATAAGTGCTTTAACTTTTCCAAATGGAAATATCTATTAAATGCATGTTTTTTATACCACTTTGGGTCCAATAACCATAGAAGTAAAATTATTTCAGAAAAGTGGCGTTCCAATAACTCCTAATCTTTTTAATGATATTTTTTTAAAAATAAAAAAATACACTTTTGTAGAGATCAGAGTCAAGAATATCCTCATATCGATTTTATAGTATTTTAATTAGACATAATTTATTGTAATTAAAAAATATTGCAAGTAGGTATTTTAACAGTCAAGAAGATATTGATTCGTAGAAAGAGAAAAATAGTAAATCATATTAAATAAATTTGAAACACATATGGTGCACTAGAGGAGAGAGTCCTCTTCGAGAATATATATTTCTTTTTTTGATTGGGATAGACTTGTTATAAAAAATATGTTGAGAGATGAAAACTGTCGATTTCAGTGAGTTGGAATTTGAATTGTTGTAAAAGAGAAAATATAGGTCACAAACCAATTTTTATTTCTTCATGCACTATCTATATATGTCATCTATGAAATATTTTGAAATTAGGGGGAAAAAGTTTATTTACATATAATTTTTTGGTGGGAACTAGACCCCTAATTTTTAGCATGTTTCAACAACTAAAAAATCATCTTTAAAATTAAAAAAACATATCAATTCTTATTCAAAAAAATTATTAAAAGTATTAATAATAAACTTCATCCATTTTATCACATTTAATTAGTTTACATCACCTTCAAATTCTAAACATAAATGTCATTTTTATACTATTGATGTTGAACAACTTTGATTTTGTTAGCCTTTTCCTTTGTAAAAGGGTGACAACTTATTGTGCTTTTACCCATTCCCCCCCACACACACATGAGGCTTTGCCTCATTCATAATATTCACAAGGGGTTTTTTCTTTGATATTCCCCTTTGAAAACTTCTTGTCTCCTTGTATTGGCTCTTTGGGTGCTTGCTCCAAGTTTATGCATTTTTCATGGCAACAAATCCTCACTTCAATCTACTCTCCTGAATTATTGTTTATTTCCTTGCTCTCGTTATTTTTCCTTTCAATTTTCTTATGTTCTAGATACATTGTTATTAGCTTTAGACATATGTCAAAACATAATTTCATTTCTCTAATCTTATATTTGAACATGTGACAATAATTAATGCATGTTTATGTGTATTTCATGGATTACGTGAATTTAATAATATTGAGGTCTTTACATAGAAAATGTTCTAATTTTTAACAGAAGGGTACTTGAATATTTTGATTTTCTTGAAAATCTCTGACAAGCATCACAACTTCTTACCATCTTTCAGACATCACAACAAAGACTATGCCACTAATTACCAGACCTAAGAATCTTGTGTGCAATAGTCCTTGCCATGAACTGCCCCCCACATACTTCATTATGCATCTCATTCAAAATCTTTATAGCTTGATCTTGACCATCAAACTTGAGAAGAGAACCATCAAGATTATTCCAATACAAATCACCTTGCAAGATAACATGCTTGATTTCTTGCAACTCCAAGGTTTTCTTCTATTTTTCACTCAAATGATCGGGGCATGTCATAGTATATAAACATTGAATAATATCCTTTATCATTCTAAAAATTGCATATTACACTTCTGAAATGAATCATTTTCCTCAACAAGGTTTATCTAGCATGCTTCTAAATTGGATTCAGCTATTCTTGATAGAAAAACCTTTACCAAAGTGTGAGGTTTAATGCTTTGTCATATGTGGTAAACCTTGGTGTGATGCAGTAGATTGAGAGAACTTATATATGCAATAAGTATAAACTAATTTATAATAAATTACATATGTTCATATATGCATCCATTACATCACATACTCATATACTTTAATATCATACACATATCTTATGATTCATTTATCATGTTTCATTCATAGGTACATATATCACATATATATTCCATATTTAATTATCCCAACATATATTCACTTCACATTATTCCATAAATGTTCCCACTTTATTCCTTCCTCTTATCTCTAATTTGCCCCTCTTTATATAGTCTCTTAATGCCTTTTCATAATGCCTTTCCATCACATCTTTCCTAATAACTCTTGGTTATCTGATTCCCATGAATTTGCCTTCTATTCTATAATACTTTTCTCTTTTATAGATTATTTAGGCATATTAGAGGTGTTTAAAATCTATTTAATGGATATATGGGCCTAGAAATGACCCAAATGACATTTGGGGTGCTCCATAGCCCTATACATTCTACAAACATTCTCCCCAAGCCTAAAACATTGTCTTATCCTCATGCCAACTTGGTGAAGTCAATTGTATCCTTCATGAAGCCTTTCTTTACATGATTTTTCCTTAGTAGAAACCCTCTTTGTTTTTTGACATGTTTCCATTGTAGTCTTAACCTTATTTTTTAGTTCTTTCAACAACAACCCCTTAAGGGGCTCAGCAACACCCACCTTGGTGCTCTCTATCTCTACTCAAACATTTAACTTTTTCTTGATTACTATCATTTTTTACATATGAATATTTATGCTTTTACAACCTTTTAAACATATATGCAATATTTTTCCCATTATATACATCAATCTATCGACGATTTTGTAAAAGAAGTATAATATGACAACAATGTCTACATGCTAAAAAGGTATGTTCTCTTCTCCCTACCATCAATTTAGAAATCTCACTATGTAAACTTTTCAAACATTGTATATTTAATGTCAATTATGAATTTAACAAAAAATGCAAATTTGTTCAAGGAATTGAGCTTAATTGGTTAAAAGCATTGAGTTTTCATTGTGGAAACCCAAACTCAAATCTCCATAGGGATGTCTTATTGTTACTCCATGTCTTCTTAGTTGGCTTATGATTTCTAGTATGTTTGCTCGAAAAGAGCTGCTATTTGTAAATGATTTCTAATATTAAAAAAAAATGCAAATTTACTTTGCATATATCTAATCTACTAATTTTATTTCTTTAAAAATAATGAATTAAAATAAATTAAATTAAAAATAGATTGTGTTCATAAACATGTTAACTTATTTAAAAATAGATAGATGTAAAAAAACTTCAAAAACCTCTAACCACAAATGAGACAAAATCCACATCGTCATAAATAAATTTACATACATAGTAATCCCAAATAGCATGTGGATAGGCACCAAATGAAACAATTAATTTGCCCAAAATGACCATACAAAATGATAATGGTTGGAATAAAGAATCATCAGTGATGCTCTTGCAATCACCTGCAGATTGTATGGATTGCGTGTATAATGGGATACACAAGGAGATATCCTTATCTCACATCCTTACCAAACCACATCCCCAACAAACAATGATGATTGGGGACGTACCCTGAGGAATGCTAGTTGATAAGATCAGGCATTCCAAGGATGTTTGACCACCTCAAGAATGGCTATGTGGTCCTTTTTTAAATGAAAACGAAAACATATAATTTTATGGGAGAAAGGGTGTGTGAGGCTTACAAACGATTAGAGGCTTCTTATGAGACCCTATGTGTAACTCAATTGTCCATTTGCATTGCCACACTCAGTTATGCAATTGCACTGTTAAAAAGGTGAGGAAAGAAGAATATACTATGCATAGCTTATGACTAGTCACCTGGAACATTAACAGTACTTAAACAAATGAAACTAATGGCGTGAATGGTGTAAAAAAAAGTTCAAAACACAAAACCTAATGTCAAGTATGATGATTTTCTACAAAATCTACAAGCAACCCTAAATGCGCATTAGAGTTTGGATACAACAGTGCACTTGATATGTTTTGATGCTTTCTAAAATAATGTGCAATTCAGATGAGCAATCTTACTGCCGCTGTGTTCTAAACTTATAAACATGGTGATCCTCTGTTCGTAAGCACACAGGCATGGGCGCGCGCACACACACATTCCATCCTTTCAAAAAGTGTTGTGGAACATAGATGGAAACCCTCCTGTCATATTTCCTGCTGGCCAGGCAGCTCTCCATTATCTTTGAGCATTTCATTTCTCCTGAGTTTTCTCATTCTCTAGCTCTTCTTCCAGCTTTTCAATCAAGAGATATGCAGGCTTCCTGAAAAGCAGTTCAATGTCATGACATCTCCTTGGTATCATGAAATAAAACTTCAACCAATACCCCATCAGTAATCTATGCAGTAATGCACATTGCATGCTATGTATCAAATTTATCATTTTATTAAGTTTACAGTCTGGTCCAGATGTTTATACTTGGGGAAAACATTTGTTTAGAAAGTGAATTAAACCTGGTCATTTTGTTATTTCCCCAGGTTGAGCACAGTGCAACTTTTTAAGGTCGAACCTTCAATTATAAATAGCTTCAGTCAGTATCACCAATAATCTCCACATGAACATTGTCCTTCTTTGAAATGATGAAACCGGTTTGTATCTCTCACAATGATTTGTCTGGCAACAATCTTGGAGATAAACTTTGTTGCAGTATGGCATTCAACACATATGCGGAGGTTCTTGACAACTCTAATAGTTGTTCCAGGGGGCATTTTTAACAATCCAAATGCAATTGCTAATTTCTCACTATGATAGCTGCGGAACATTTCTTTTTCCTCCTCCTCTACATCATTCACAGCATCTCTTGAATCTGAACAATATCCTGCTGCCTTCATCTCCCAAGACAATTTCTCCAACTTTTCATAGATCTCATGTGTTTGTGGGTGTGATCTGTCTCCTACACAAAAAGCATGTATCATTTTATTGTCTTCAATCCAACTACATCCAGGTATCTTTTTAACTCCTCTATCTTTCATCAATCTCCTTACCTTTTGAACCTCATTCCACCTACCAACCTCTGCATAAATGTTTGACAGAAGAACATATGTTGCAATATTTTTAGGATCCAACTCAAAAAGAATAGTTGCTGCAAATACTCCTAACCCTATATTTTTACATGATCTACATGCACCAAGTAAACACATCCACACAACCAGCAGAGGTTTAATAGGCATTTTAATAATAAAGTTTAGAGATTCCTCCAGATAGCCTGCACGCCCAAGGAGATCAACCATGCACACATAATGATCAATTGTAGCAATAATGCAATCAGAGTCACTCATGCTCTGGAAGTATTTACAGCCCTCAATAAGTAAACCTGCATGGCTGCATGCAAATAAAATACAAGCGAAGCTTACATGGTCAGGGGATGTTCCAGTATCTTTCATTAATTCAAAGAGATAGATAGCATCCTTGCAAAACCCATTTTGCGCATATCCTAAAAGCATTGCAGTCCATGACACCAAATCCCTCTGAGGCATTTTGTCAAATAGTGCACGTGCCTTGTGTATACTTCCACATTTTGCATACATATCTATCAGGGCATTCACTACTACAACATCAGACAAAAATCCGCTTTCGATTATGTATTGATGGATGTCCCTACCCTGTTCTAAAGCTCCCATTTTGGCACAGGCTGGGAGCATGCTGACAAATGTTGTGGAATCTACCTTTACACCTGCCAATTGCATTTGCTTAAAAGTTTGCAATGCTTTTTCAACAAAGCCATTTTGTGCGTATGCTGAAATCATAGTATTCCATGAGATCACATTTCTCTGAGGCATTTTTTCAAACATTTTACGTGCCTTGTGTATACTTCCACATTTAGCGTACATATGTAACAGGGCACTTGCAACTACAACATCTGAAGAAAAGCCACTTTCGATTATGCTTTGATGAATGTCCTTACCCTTTTCCAAAGCTCCCGTTTTGGCACAACTTGGGAGTATGGTAGCAAAAGTGGTAGAGTTCGGCTTTGAACCTGCCATTTGCATTTGTTTAAATGCCTCCATGGCTTTTTCAGCAAACCCATTCTGTGCATATCCTGCAATTATAGCGTTCCATGATACCACATCCTTTTGAGGCATTTCTTTGAAAAGCCTTGAAGCATCATCAAAATCAGCACTTTGTGCATATCCTGCAATCATCACATTCCAGGAGACTACATCTCTTTGAGACATTTTGACAAAAAGTTGACGAGCCTTCTGTATGCTGCCACATTTTGCATACATGTCTATCAGGGCATTCGTAACTGGGACATTTGAACAAAACCCGCTTTCAATTATGCTTTGATGAATGTCCGCACCCTGTCTTAAAGTTCCCACTTTAGCGCAAGCTGGGAGGATGCTAACAAAGGATGTGGAATCTGGGTTTGCGCCTGCCAACTGCATCTGCTTAAAAGTTTGCAACGCCTTTTCAGCAAACCCATTTTGTGCATATCCTGCAATCATTAAATTCCACGAGACCACGTTTGTTTGAGGCATTTCTTTGAAAATCCTTAAAGCCTCATCAAGGACACCACTATATGCATATCCTGCAGCCATTGCATTCCATGAAACCACGTCTCTCTGAGGCATTCTGTCAAACAGTTTGCGTGCATTGTGTATGCTTCCACATTTCGCATACATGTCTACGAGCCCATTAGCAACTAAAACATCTGACAAAAACCCACTTTCAATTATGATTTGATGGATATCCATACCCTCTTTAAGAGCTCCCATTTTGGCACAGGCTGGAAGGATGCTGGCAAAAGTGAACTGGTTGGCTTGAACCCCTGTTCGTTGCATTTGGTGAAACATTGTCAATGCTTCACGAAAAAACCCATGTCTTCTGTAAGCTGCAATAATGGCGTTCCATGAGAAGCAATCTCGTTCTTTCATGTCGTCAAAGACTTTACGAGCATCTACCAAACTCCCGCACTTGAAATACATGTTCACAAGCTTATTTTGAAAAGCTGTGTGCTCAGCAAATGCAAATCCCCTGTCGGTGATGAAAGAGTGTATTTCTTTGCCTTGCGAAAACCCATTCTTCTCAATGCAGGTCTGCAACAGTTGAAGATATAAATAGGTCTCTACTGGAGGGTTGTGTGAGGTAAGCAGAATATGGAGCGCCTCCTTCAACTGGCCCTCTCTACATAATTCTGTCATACTGAGATTGGCAGTAGATGGGATTGATATTGCATGATTATATTTGAAGATGGGGCAAAGAGCATTCTTCATCAACGTACTCATTTCTGTACAGCCATCTAATCATTTCTGTGAATGACAACAATTTCCCGGTGGTAATATCAGTCTATGGATTACATTTTCCAGTGCTGAATTTGATTTTTGTTTCCACATTTGTACGCTGGTCGCGATATTGAAATTTACATTTCCATGAAAGCTATGGCCAGGGGCTGTTATCAATAAAATTCTTATAATCAAGCCTGTAATGTTACTTGCTTTGACGCATTGGAAGGAGAAATGCAATACAGTAAAAACTTCAAGAAATGATTTGTTTTTTGGTCGGAGAATAAAATGGGCTACAAACAGGAATCTCAGTTCTTCTCAGTTATGCCTTTAAGGCCCCGTTTGTTTGCGGGAATATGACCGGAATTGGCGGTGATGCTTTCCGAATTTTTCCAAATCCGTTGTTTGGTTCCTCAAATTGCAAATCGGGTTTTGGGTGGGAAAACCGGGTTTTTGCCTTAAAACGAGCGGCACGATCTTCTAGGTCGAGAGGTGGAATTGAAAATGAAAGTTCGGTTTTGTTAAAAAATGAAGCATATTTGATAAAGTTTTCGGGTCCACCAAAAACCCGCTTTTGTTTTTGGGGGTTTGCGAAAAAATTGGGGTTTTCATTTTCATCTGCATTCACACGTGGTTGGGGTTTTCATTTTTATCTGCATTCGCGCTCAGCTGGGGTTTTCATCACTGGTTCGCGTGTGCAGGTATGTAATATTTTGTAATATTGTTTGATGAATGTGTTGAATCCGTTCGACTTCAAGCTTCTTCTGGTATTTTGTATGGTCCGTTCGACTTCAAGCAGTTTCATTCATTAACCAAAGAGAGTCCCTAGCATTTTATGTACTATTTTTTTCATTTTTTTTTTCTTTCAGACACTAAATCGTTGTATATTTGTATAATGAATGGCGAAGAAGGATGTGATTATGAAGTCGAAGCAATCCTCAAGATGTAATCTTTAGGATTGTTTTTATCTTTTTTGCCCTTGCTAGGGTTTAGTTTATCTTCTTCCTCGTTGTCATGTCTGTCCTATTAACTCTACAGCGTTGTGTTCAAGTAAATTGGCATTGCCCTTCATCCACTATTGAGCAATTCGAACCAAATCTGCCACGGCTATGTACAATCTCTCGATGATTTCTAAAGTGTTTTCAACAAAAATAAAACATGACTATTTTTGAGAAAATTTGTCAAATAGTTCATTTTCAGTTCTCTGTGCTTTGTGGAAGATTAATGCCAACTTTCTCAGAACCCCAACTAACAATTCTTGAGAACGTGTAGTCAGACAATGGAAAAATATTAATGCATCCATAAGAAGGAAGGGAAACTAGTTTTTGAATTCCCCCAACATCTATGAGCTTGACTCTAAATTACTCAGTGTCTTTTGATCAAAGAGCAAGAAAATATGAAACTCCAGCCAAATCTCATAAATTGACTTCATTTGATGTCAGGGTGTGAAGAAGCCGTGTGCAAATCCATTCATTAGAAAGTGATGAAAGCTCATTTCACTATTACAAGCTCCCGACTTGTCATAGTTTCAAATCTTCCATATTGGCCTAGGCGGGGAGGATACTAGTACCTGTTTTGATCTCAGATACACCTGCTTCATTGATGCTTTGATGGAATTTTATTCCCTGCTCCAAGACTCCTTTGTGCATACCTTGTCTTAAGTTCACCTACATATTGTACAATCATTTCATTTCATGGTATGCCATTTCTTTAATGCATTGTGTCTGCGGTGCTGCCAGAAGTTGAAGAGATTTGGAAAGATTCTTTTCAAGAATCTGGCTTTTTGAGTAGTTCTACTTTCTTTATGATTTTGAATTTCAAAACTCATAACCTAGTTTTGAGTTGTAAATTTGGATTTCACAATGCATAACTTACATGATCTACATTTATCTTTTAGTATCTGGCATGGAAAGGTACTAGCTAATATGTTGTCACTATTTCACTTGATAATATGTTGGTCACTTATTACATACAAGGTGAATATGTCCTTAATAACTTATTGCATACAAGGTTTATAATTATCAAGTGATAATGTGTTATAAAAGTTGCAAGGATAATGGAATAATGACCTTGGTATACTCAAGTGGCTAGTAAGATGACTCATTTGACCTTGGGCATATTATCATATTTATAAGATCATTGAAAATGATGAGGAATCTTGACTTAGGGCATAAAATCATTGTTCATATTATTATTCCTTGACTGTGGGGTATGAGAATGCATTTTATTTGGCATCATATGATTATTATGCATTTCAAAGGCATTGTTCTTATTTCTAAGGCATATTCATTTCAAAGGCCATCATATTATTTTGAGGGTGTATGCATTCTTAGTTTTTTTTTCTATTAGTCTATATGCTCTGTTAGATAGATGCAAATAATCCTAATTGAGATAGATGGTCTAACAGAGCATCATTCATATTTTCTTTTCTATTGCATCTATCTATCTAACAGAGCATATAGATCAAATCAAACTTCTTTGTAAGGCTGCTAAGCTCAATTTATACTTGTAGTTGGATTTTCAATTTTGTGATCTCAATTCAAACATTCTCTGCACACCCGGTTGTGATTGTTTTCTTAGATGTTTTGGGATTTTATTTTTCTACTTGTAGTCCTTATTGTCTTTGGGTTCCGAGTTGTTTAAACATAGTTCAAGACTGTATAAACTGTGATCAAGACAGTCCTATGATATTTGGGTTTGGAATTTCCATTGGTTGTCAAATGGTCATTGTATTAGTTAAGGAATAATTCATATAAGCTCTTACATCTCTCTTTGGAAGGTGCTTATTTGTTGATAGGTTGTTTACCATTGCCCAAAGTTGGCCAAGTCTATGACTGCTACAATCAGTAACTTTCCCACATTCCAATTCATTTGATAGAAGTTTCTTAGATCTTGAAGAGAAGTAGGGATTCTTGTTGGACAATAGTTACCTTCTGAATAGTAAATGAATTTGCCACATTGTCATGAAGGTCTGATCATAGAAGCTTGTTACCAAATTGCTAGGACTGAGGTAGGGACAGTCAGAATCAGTTCCCTAATTTGTAATCACCTTGAAGGTCTGTAATATATCTCCATCTAAAAAGATTCTTATAACAAGATTCTTACAACACTGATTATAATACAATTCAGTCATAAATGATACAAAATTGTGCATCTTTTTAGAAACTTATTAGAAACTCACTAAAAAATTCTGTATCATTTACTAAAATGGTCTGCTTAATAAATTGCAAAGATTGAGTTGTATGGTCATTTTATTTGTTTCTTGAGTTTTTCTTCAATACTAGTGTGTCTTCATTTTGGTTCGGCTATTTATAAAGGGGAGTAATAAATCATTCTTAATGAAAAAATAGAAAATTTTAAATTGTGGACAAGATGTACTTATAAGGAACACTCGGTTCATATTGGATATCTCCTCGCTGATATTGTTGTGTTTGTCCACATTTCAGGCCACTGATGGATCCTATTAAGAATATAGATGTTCTAGGAAGGGTAGCTGTGGAGACCCAATATTCTCTTCTTCTCACAGCTCTTATTGCTTGTGTTGCCGTAGCCAGAGTAGTGGTAGGCCGAGAAGGTAGTGCACGTAAACGAAGAAGAAAAGGAAATTCTTTTTATAGAATGGTTATTCATTCCAACAATGTGGATTGTCATGATTAGATTTGCATGAGTAGGGGAGCCTTCTTTCATCTAGCTACTATCCTAAGGCTGAAAGGAGCCTTGACAGATACGATACACTTGATGTTAGAAGAACAACTTGTGATGTTCCTCCACACCGTTGGCCACAATATGAGGAACCGCAAGATTGCCCACAACTTTGGGCACTTAGGAGAGACAATCAGCCAATACTTCCACAAGGTGTTGAGGGCTATCTTAGGACTCCACCAAGATTTCTTTCTACCACCTAGTCCAAACACTCCTCCTAAAATTAATGGGAACGAATGTTTTGATCCATTCTTCAAGGTAATTGTTGTGTTGTTACAACTTTCTTGTATGGATTTTTATCCTTATCATATTGTTGCTTGACCGTAGAATTGATGATTGTATCATATTGTATAGGATTGTGTTGGAGCTATTGATGGAACCCATATACCAGTCACCGTCGATGTCGACATGCAGGGTAAATATCATGATAGAAAAGGCAACCTGTCACAAAATGTTATGGGTGTGTGTTCCTTCGATCATAAGTTTCACTACTGCCTTGCTGGTTGGGAAGGGTCTGCTGCGGATAGTCGTGTTCTAGCTTCAGCTCTGTCACAAGCATATCCTCTTGTTGTTCCCCCCGGTAAGCCAAATCATAGTTTAATATACTCAAGGGTACAATCAATGTTTCAAGTTTTAATAATATACTTTATTTATGTAGGAAAATATTTTCTAGTGGATGCTGGATATCCCAATGCACCTGGATTTCTTGCTCCTTATCGGTGTACACGCTACCACCTGAAGGAGTTTTCAAGATAGAATCCAATAAAATCTCAAGAAGAGTTGTTCGACCATCGACACTCCTCTCTTAGAAACTCAATAGAGTGTACATTTGGTATTCTCAAGCAGCGTTTTCCAATCTTGAGGCATGCCACGTCTTATCCTATCATGACACAAGCCCATATTGTATTGGCATGTTGCATACTACACAACTACATTACATTAGAGGATGGCATTCCATCAAAAATTGCCACCGAAGAGGAAGATGATCATGATAGGATAGATGTACCAATGCTAGAGACGTATGGGTTGTCTCAGTGTGATAGAGACGAGTGGGCACAGTTCCGAGATGATATAGCAAGTAGAATGTGGGAAGAGTATAGATCCCGAGAATAGTTGTTCTTTTAATGGGTCAAGACTACATGATGGTTTCCTTTTTCTTATGTTTTTCTCTGCAAGTATTGGACTTCTATGGGTCAATGTGTTTTATTTGAGTACACTGGTGTATGAAGATACTTTGATATATAGGATGGTTTCCTTTTTATTTTGTTTCTATCTGGAAGTATTGGTATTCTATGGGTCAATGTGTTTTATTTTAGTAAACTGATGTATGAAGATACTTTGATATACAGGATGGTTTCCTTTTTATTCTGTTTCTATCTAGAAGTATTGGTATTCTATGGGTCAATGTGTTTTATTTTAGTAAACTGATGTATGAAGATACTTTGATAGATAGGATGGTTTCCTTTTTATTCTGTTTCTATCTGGAAGTATTGGTCTTCTATGGGTCAATGTGTTTTATTTTAGTAAACTGATGTATGAAGATACTTTGATATACAGGATGGTTTCCTTTTTATTCTGTTTCTATCCAGATGTATTAGTCTTCTATGGGTCAATGTGTTTTATTTGAGTAAACTGATGTACGAAGATACTTTGATATATAGGATGGTTTCATTTTTATTCTGTTTCTATCCAGATGTATTAGTCTTCTATGGGTCAATGTGTTTTATTTGAGTAAACTGATGTACAAAGATACTTTGATGATTACACAGCATGGCATACACAGAACTGATGATGAGCATGGATGAAATTGGTAACAACAACCATGAAATTGGTAACAACAGCCAAATATCTTCTTCCTCTAAGAAGATAATGTGGAGTAAGGAAATGGAACGAAAGTTTCTAGACTTGCTCATGGAGCAAGTACAGCTAGGAAGAAAAGGTGATGGAGGTTTTCAAAAAGAAGCATGGACAACCATTGAGAGGAGGTTCAACAATGATATGAACCTAAATCTCTCTAAGGACAATTTCAAAAATAAGCTGAAAACATGGAAGCTAGCATATAGAGTCATGAAGGAGCTAAGAAATACAAGTGGCTTCACCTGGAACGAGGCAACTCAGTGCATGGATGCTGAGGATAGCGTATGGGATGAGCTTCTCAAGGTAGGGTGATCTCTCTACTATTTTGATGGAAATAATATTGCCTTCTTATAAAGTACGTAATGAAAGACAAAGAACCTAATCCATTTATTTATGCCAACATGCAGAGAAGAGAGTTCAAAAATGCCAAAGTGTATAAGAAGCAGCCCTTCCAATACTTTAATGAACTAGGTGTAATTGTGGGTAATGACATTGTTGAAGGCAATGCAGCGACAACGACCCTTGAGACTAAAGAAGGGAACCCTATGGAAGAGCCATACAATGTGCTTGATGAAGAGGATACTACTTTTGATTTGGACAATGACCCTTATCCTTCCAATCAGTCCACTCCAAGTGCAAGTGGTAGAGGAACCCCTACATCATCAGTCACAAGGGGGGGAAGGAGGAGGAAGGCAAGTGTGGCCGCTTCCTTGGATTCCATGTGTGAAACAATGAAGAAAATAAAAGAGGGCATGAGCAATGTGCACCTTCACAAAATTGATACATCTGCTCATGAGAATGCTTTGACGGATGCATATAGCGCTCTCAAATCCATCCCTCAATTGAGTCGAGCTGTATTCCTGAGGGTATATGACACCTTCGTGGTTGAGCATGAAAGAGCCAAAGGGTTCTTGTTGATGAGTGAGGACGAGAGAGTGGACTGGATTGTAGCCACATATGGTGGATTATAGTTATTTTCTACATACTTTATCATAGTTGTTCACATACACTGTTGATTTTTTATGATTGTTTATGGTTGATGATTGTCACTTATGATGTGCTAATTCATCCCAACATACTTTATCAAACTTTATTATGATTTTCTACATACTTTATCAAATTTTGCAAATATCAATGCAAAATTTAGAAGCATTTGCAAGAAATGCACAAATGGGTTTTTTCTGAAATGGTTTTATGGTAAGAAATGCTCTGGTAAATATGAATGCAAAATCTAGAAGCATTGCAAGAAATGCACAAATGGGTTTGCTGAAATGGTATTATGGTAAGAAATTCTCTGGTAGATATATGTGTTGAGTGTGAAGCATAGACAATCCATTTTTCTGATGATTGTTTACTGTTTGTGTTTGTAAAAATGGGTTGTCTATGTGTTAAGGTATTATACAATTACAATAAGGAACTCGTGACTCAGTCTTGAGAAATTTTTTAGAAATCACATGTTTGTAAGGTATGGGTAGTGATAACATTCTAGTTTCATGAAGTCAAAGATCACATGTGCTGAGAATATAAATACAATACAAAAAATGGTTGAAATTTGATAGCTTACTGATGGAGGCATACGAGTTTATATTACTTACAGATGGTGTTCCCAGTTTAGAAGAATAATGTTGTTATAGAAAATTGCACCCAGATGTTCAAACTTCCATAATAATGTATTTTGCAATCCAACAACCATGCACTAAATTTTCAATTGTGGTACTCTATAATGTCAAATGTCCTCCTCACAAGTCCATCTCGATGCTTGTCTTAATGCCAGTCAATTATAAAGGCATTTTTATGATTCTGTTAGAAGTCTAAAGCATGAGTAGCTTGGTAAAGAGTTGATTCAGCTGGTCTAATCTAGGGAGTTCCTGAGAATACACCAACATGCAAGCTACTACAATGCCCTTCATAATGTTTTAACTTGTGAGCTACAACATATATTGATCCAATCCAAAAGTGATCTCTGAGATGGCACCCAACACACCCAAAGACAATCTCACACCATTGAAATTCTCATCTCTCTAATGATTTTTGACTCATAGTTGGCACATAAGTTTGGTCAGGCTGTCTATGTGTAAAAATGGACTGTCTACCAGTCTTGATCACTGTTCCACCTCTCTCATTGTGATCGAAATACAGATATGAGTGTTAGTCTTCTGCAACACTTGTCTTGTTTACAAGTGTTTAGTAAGGAAGGATGTGTGCCACGAGTGACTTATGTTGGAAGACTAAACATTGGAGGTATACTTACCTTAGAAAATATAAACTTTTCATGGTTGATTAATATATTAGATGTATCATTAATTATTATTGCTAGGCACTGTTCAAATTTGAAAGAAATCAAGATCAATGGTTGTGATAGATTATTGCTAGGCACTATTCAAATTTGAAAGAAATCAAGATCAATGGTTGTGATCCTATCACGGGAGGAGTTTGTGTTTTTTCACATGTTTCTTTGAACAATTGCATTTCATATACATACTAATTACATACTAATTGCAATTCATATACATACTTGCAATGAACTACAATTAATATGCAATAGAAGTAAAAACTTGAATCAATTGTAAACTAATGCCCTTCATTATTGGACACTTTCTCAGCATACTAATTGTAGTTCATATACATAAACTGTAATGAACTGCAATTAGTATGCACCAGAAATATTACATACTTGAATCAACCAATTGCAATTCATATACATACTTGAAATATTACATACTAATTGCAGTTCATATACATACTTGCAATGAATTGCAATTAGTATGCAATGCAGAAGTAAAAACTTGCTCTCTCAATGGCCATGCAAAGATGTTTCAACGATGAATTCGGGAAGACGCGGACCCGACGGTTTTATTAAATTTGCAACGATTTTTTCCAAATGCGGATTTTGTCCAATCTTGGGATCAAGTGTCAACCCAATCAACTTATTTCTTTTATTTTTCCCTCTTTGTTTTCGTATACACTGGTATACAGTAGCCACTAGTAAGTACCCACTGGTATACTTATTGTGTTAATTTTGTGTTAATCAACTTATTTCTTTCATTTTTCCTTTGAATTTTGAGTTTTTCTCTCCACTTCAAGGTAGGAAACAAGCATGCCCTCCCTTGACCATTTTTTTCATTAATGTTCTTTTTAGCTTGCATTTTTTAGTGTTGTTGTTTTTAACATATTTAAGTGGAATACACGAAGGAGTACCACATGATGAATGCTTCATTTAATGCATTGTTAAGGTGTAGTCTCTTAACTATCCATTTCTAGTTCTTTAGACATGATTTTATAAATGTGTTTTGGTAGACAACTATATTGTTCATGATTTTGTATGTATATACCCTAACCATCTTGTTATTATTGTTGTGTTACGAAATTAAGTTAAATAATTCTACTTTGTTCAATGCTCTATTTCATCTTCAATTTCTTTTCATTTTTCATTCATTTTAAAAAACCACGTGATAGGTACAGAAATAGAAATGGATAGTTTTGAGACTACACATATGATGATAAAGTGAGACTACACATATGCTGACATTAAATATGTTTGAAATAGCTTTTGGATTCGATTTTGTAGATATTTTACGATCACACTTTGTGATCCCTCATCACGATGGAAGAGAGAAAAATGATTGATAGAAAAGTCCATCATTTTGGTCTATTGCAATCATTTTGGTCTCTTTCATCATGATGATGGATCACAGAGTGTGATCCAAAACTATCTATACAATCAAATCCAGAAGGTATTTCAAACATTGATGAAAAAAATATCCACATATGCTGATAAAAAAATGAGCTATCTGATGATTGTTTACTATTCGTGTTTGTAAACAGTCAATATTTTTGATGGTACTCCTTGGTGTATTCCATTTAAAAATAAACAAGTTTTAGTTTTTTTATCATGTTTACTTTGTAGATGCAGGATTGATCATAAATTGTGGGGCATAAGGGCGTAGACCATGGATCTACTTGCATTTTCTTATTTAACGGTGTGTTTTCACACCACCAATCAGTTCATGGATATTGTTATATCTGATGCTATAGTTGTGTCATTATATTTTTTGTATAACTTTTTCAATTTGTACTCATAGAATATAGTCATGTTATAGCGAACAAAATTAGTATGAATGAACAAATCTTTGCTTGATATAGTGTTGATGGCTATGAGGAATGTTCCTATGTGTAAGAATTTGCAAATAGCAAATATTGAACCAAGGATCTAGAGGTTGGACAAAAGAACAAGAGAGAAAATATGAATGCAAGGATGGATTGAATAGATCCAATGAATTTCTCAATGCTCAATTGATATATGATTACATAATAGGCCTCCTTATATAGGAAAGGTGATATGAGAGAATGATAAGGAGCTGATAAGCTATCTCCTATGCTAGGTGTAATCACATGTCCACCAAATGTGGCTCATCCTCCAATATGCAATAAAGTATGTGCATTGGATTAGGATGATAATGTGATAAGAGCACGAAATGTGGATCTCACACACAACGAGGTATGTGAAGACAACTATCACACCAAAATTGGAATTTCTCCTACACCATGTGCTTAATAGATGTGCACACTCCTAGGTGTCTCAATCACAATCTACTATGTGTGTGCTATAAATGTGTCACACTTTTATGAATCATTACATGCAAGGAAACTCAAGAATGAGCCCTCACAAATCGATCCATAACTCCCTAGGCATGGAGTGCAAGGGTTTTTAAGAATGCTCTCAGCTAGAGCTATTTACCCTATAACCTTGCTAGTAAACCATGCAATGGGAGATTCAATAAAGACAAGGGCAAGAATGCCAATATCCTCAAGAATCAAGAATGAAAATGCAATGCAACTATACTAGAAATGGAAATGCAAGCTAAGCTATGAAAATGAAAGATGCAAGTGTTACAACCCAAGCTAATTAATCTATGTGAGCTAATCTAGAGCATAGAAATGAAGCTAATCTAAGAAAGCATAAATATGAAGCTAAGCTAAGAATGCAAGAATGAGATGTAGAATGTAAGAATGAGATGTAGAGGCTAAGAATGCTCCAAATCTTCAAAAGCTCCAAAGTGACCTAGAAATCCTGCAGCATAAAGTTAGCATAAAAAGTTGGGGATCTAGAATGAAGAAGAGCTCTCTCCTTTTAAAGGAAATGAGGAGGAATAGACCATGGAGATTAAGAGGAAAAAGATTTAATCAACGGTGGAGCTTAAAAGAGGAGAAATCCATGTGCACAAGTATCCTCCAATGAGAAAATAGGAGTTGACTTTTGTGTCCATATGAGACAAAAAGTGCTTTTTCCCTTTTTGTAAAATAAGAATAATGCTTTATTTGTGCAACTTAGGATAAGAGGAAAAGTGGGGGCTTTTTATTTATTAAAAGGGGAGGAAATATTCCTTTTAAATAAATAAAGACCTAGGATAAGATGGTTAACCCATAGAAAATAATCGAATAAATGATAGAACTAGGATTTGATCAAGAATAAGCAATTTATGATTTAGCAAAAGGGGCTAATAGTCTAGGTGACCATTTTTAGGTGTATACACTATGCAATGCATTAACCTAAGTAAGATTAAGTAAAGTGTAATTAGGAATAATTAATTACACCAACACCCCCCCTTAAGTGCAACTTAGGGGAATGCACTTAAACTCACAATGCAAGATGGGTCCCGACAACTAGGCCATGTTAGCTACCCATGTACAAAATGCAATACATGAAATGCATAACTCTCATAAAGTGGAGAAAGAGGGAAAACCTCATGGGAAAAACCCTCCCCCAAAAAGAGAGAAGAAAACAAGATGCATGGATGGATGGAGTGCTCAAGACCCCCCAAGAACTACATACTTCAAGTATATACAAAGAATTATCCCCCCATTAGAAGGATAGTTGGAGACATGATATCCCCCCCATAATGTAGAAGTTCCCATGTTGATGAAGAGTACCTGCAAACAATAGTTCAACCAATGCTTACAAGAAACATGTCTCCCCTTGGGAAGAAATAGATACATCAAATGATGAAGAAGCCAATCCTTGTGCAAATGGAAGGAGGAAGAAGATGAAGGTCTCCATGAATGAATCTCTGAAGACTGAATAGGAATCTCCAAGCTCAAAGAATCTATCACTTCATGTGACAAATCAAGTGAAGAAGGAGAAGAATCAAGTACACCAATCTTCAAAGAAGGTGAAGAAGTGTCCCCATCTATGATGAAACTGTCATCAAGGAAAAGAGAAACCCCCTCATGTATGTCTTCCAAATCTGCATCATGAGAATCAACAAATGTTGAAGATGCATCCAGATTGTCATCACACTCTGCAAGATCTAAAACACTGTGATAATCTTGTTGAATAGTAGAGCCCATGTCTGAAGAAGCAGGAGATGCAGGAGTGGGAAGATCAACACTTGTCTCAACAACAAAATGATTCAAGTGTCCAAAATTCTCCTCATAATTATCCCTTGGCAAAGGGATGGGTACATCATGAATATCATCATCATTATCAACAAAATTAGAAAAAGAATACAAGCGGGATGTATGATCAACAACTCCCATAGCTATGACATCTCTAGTCTCCATGTCCCTAATGTAGACATAATCAGGAGTGAACTCAACAATTTTACCTTGTGCCCCATGTGTAATTTGGTAAATAGAAAGAAGATTAGTGGTCAAGGATGGTACACAAAGAACATCATTAAATGTCCCTTCTCCCATAGGAATAGAACCTTTCCCACAAACTCTCATGAATGTGTTGTTACCCATCAAAATATTAGGAGAATTACAAGGCTCAATAGAAGAAAACATATCCATAGAAGATGCCATATGATGTGATGCACCTGAATCAAGAAGCCATTTACCTTGCTTAGGATGTGTGGAAGCCATGAGTTCTTTTCCTTTACCTTTATCTTTGGATGATGATGTAGATGTAGAAGCTGCCAAATGTGTAGAAGAAGGAGCAAACACTGATGAGGGCAACTTAATGTTGTGTTTCTAAATAATGTGAGTTAGCTCATCAATCTTCTTTTGAAAACACTTATGCTCATCATGTCCTAACTTTTGACAATATGCACATTTATCTCTCTTTCTTCTAGATTATTCCTCTCTTGAAGAGGACTTGGATTCAGTACTTTTTGGTGAAGAAGATTCATTACCATTGTCATGAGGCTTAGGATCCTTATTGTGTTTCTTTCCTTTTTCATTAGAAGCCTTTGAAGTAGACTCACTTGCAACCAATGCTTGATGTGTGGAAGGCTTCAACTAACCCATGTGTGCCAACTTTGCTTGTTCCCTTGTGAGCTACACTACAAATTCATCAAGAGAGGGAAATTTGTATGCACTACCAAGAGCATCCATAGTAGCATAGAATGTAGAAACAAAGATAGAATAATCAGGACCAAGCTTGGAAAGAATAGAAAAGATCAATTGTTCATCCCCTTTAACAATGCCACATGAAGAAAGCTCCAATCTAATAGTATTGAACTTAGAAAAAAAATCTTGAATATTGTCAAAATCCCTAGGATTAAGACCTATGAGATCATTCTCTAATCTAAATTTTCTCATTCTATTAAGTTTACCAAAGAGTCCTTCCAATGTGATCCAAGCATCATGAGGATGTGTGCAAGATTCAATATGAAAGAGCATGTCGTGAGAGATGGATGATCTAAGAGAGCCAAGTGCTTTATCCATTTGATCAAACCATTTTTGCCTTTCTACAACACCTGTTTGAGGTTCTTGATCTTGCCCAAGAGTCATTCTAAGCAATCCAAGACTCAACAAATGATCACTTAAAGAAACTTTCCATTCATGGTAGTTATATGGAGTGAGGATTTTAACCTTTGAATTATCCATATTAACATGAAATAATGACTGATAACTATTGATAACTTCTTCAAATGATTGATGCAAATCAGAAAACTAAAATCCAAAGATTAACCAAGTGCAATTATAGCCCCAAAATGACCTATTTCTGAAAGTGATATGTCTACCTAAAATCACTCAAATATGATTGTAGATCTGGAAAGTAGACAAAAAATCATGCACTTTCAAAAAAAAATTCACCTCAAAATGTTACAGTATGTGCCCAAACGAAGCCCTAGAAGTTGCAGAAATCAGGAATAGACAGGAACAGTAAAAAAGATCTACAATTTCTAACAAATGAAGCCACCAAAATGCAAAATCAATACCACCAATAGAAAGTTCAAGAAATTATACCCAATTTCAAAAAAAAATGCACCCAATTTGGAGCCCAGATGACCAAGTTATGGCCCCTCAAAGTTAGACTGTCAAATCAAATATGCAAATGGTGAAGGCAGAGAAATATCCAAACCCTGATGATGTCAGCAAGTCAGTGTCTTAAAATTGATGGTTTGTAGGACGTAAAAAAAGCCCAATTTGGCCTGTTGTGATGGTAGAATAGCCGTCAATTTTAGCCTTGAGGAATGATGACATCAGCAAATAAAAGACCTCTACTGGCATGGATGCTGACTAGTCTATACGGATGATCCATACTGTACAGATGCTAGCGTGGCCAGGTGACATGTCCCAGTGATGTGGCAATGCATATGTGGGAGGTGACATGTCCTTTTGCTGACAGGGCAGTCGCATTGGCAGATGATATCACTTGTGGTGATGTGGCCAGTGTTTGTCTCCAGCTGATGTGGCAGCCTATAGGGCTGTGTGGGCGGCTGACTGTGCCACTGATGGGTGTCCACAAGGCACACTGCATGGCGCAGACTGGGTGCTTCCGTGAGTGGTGGCTGGCGGAGGCGCTGCAGTTTTGAACGCCGGTGGTGGGATCTACCACCGCTGTGAGGAGTGGCAGTTTTCGGTGGAGCGGTGTCTGCAGGAGGTCTGGCCACTTGGGAGTGGTGGCGGGTTCCAGAGGTGAAGCGGTGGCAGTGGGATTAGGGGCCACTTCGAGATGCGGTCGTGGTCGCGGAGAAGAAGTGCAGAGGAGCACTGGGGTGGTGCTTTAGCAGAGGAAGGGTGGTGGGGGCAGTGGGGATTAATCCCACATGCCTTGTATGTAGGGATTTTAATCCCTTTATATATGTAAACCCCTAAACATAAAACAAATGACTTCCCTCATTATGCCGCAAGCCTTCGAGCTATGATGTGACCGATGTGCTTGCTTTCAAGCTGTGATGTGATGGTTGATGATGTTGTTGTAGGGAATATGCACTAATGCTAGGGCACATACCAGCCCATTTTTGCATTAAAAAAATTTCTAAAAAATTTAACATAAATAAAAAAAATATTTATTTTTTCAAAAAATCATACCAGTGAGGTAGATCGGGTCATACGGTCTGATTTGCAAACAAATTTTGCCTCAGATTTTACTTTCACCTAATATAAGTGAATTTATAGTCGATCTTAACCAAAACAACCTCCCGGACACAATGGTGAGGTCAGATCTGCTCCAAGATGCCTCTTTCGCACACTAGTTGCTAGATCTGAGATTTGGACCTTTAAAGCTTGCATCAAGCTCTCTTCAAATCGGCTGATCAAAAATGCTCCAATGGCTCTGATACCATGTAAGAATTTGCAAATAGAAAATATTGAACCAAGGATCTAAAGGTTGAAGAAAAGCACAAGAGAGAAAATGTGAATGCAAGGATGGATTGAATAGATCCAATGAATTGCTCAATGCTCAATTGATATATGATTACATAATAGGCCTCCTTCTATAGGAAAGGCAATATGAGAGAATGATAAGGAGCTGATAAGCTATCTCCTATGCTAGGTGTAATCACATGTCCACCAAATGTGGATCATCCTCCAATATGCAATAAAGTATGTGCATTGGATTAGGATGATAATGTGATAAGAGCACGAAAGGTGGATCTCACACACAACGAGGTATGTGAAGACAACTATCACACCAAAAGTGGAATTTCTCCTACACCATGTGCTTAATAGATGTGCACACTCCTAGGTGTCTCAATCACAAACTACTATGCAATGCATTAACCTAAGTAAGATTAAGTAAAGTGTAATTAGGAATAATTAATTACACCAACACTATGTGTGACTGCGGTGATGGATTACATTGTGTGTTGAGGACGTCACACACAAAGGATAATCCAGACCGTAAATTTTGGAGTTGCAAAAATAAGAAAAAGGTTGTTAATTGCACAATATTTAAATGTTTACAAAGAATAAATATTAGTCATTATAGCGAGACTAACTTAGATTTGTATTGTAGGATGGTGGTGGATGTGAGTACTTTCGATGGGCCAATGACACCCTGTTGTTGTCTACATCATCAACACGTTCTACACACACACCTATTGTAGATGATGAGTGCAAGAATTGCAAAACACTCAAGAAAACTATGGCAAAAGCGGAGGCTGCCTATAAAGCCGAAATCTTGTTTTTACGATGTTTACTTTGTGCAACAATCGTACTATTTAGTTTGATCATTTGTGGGATGATTTGTTGGATCATTATGCAAAGATAGATATATATGTGGACTAGATGACTTATTTGTATTTTGATGTGATATTGAGCAATGTTATAATTATTTTTTTGTTATAATATTGTTTATAAAAATATATTAAATTTTGTTTATGATTTACTACATAAAAATATAAATTAATATAAAAAAAACTATACATAAAGAATGGACCAAAATAATAAATGTATAAATTTTTTGAAAAAAGTTAAGTTTACTGTTCACAAAATTGAAAAAAATATATTAAATTTTGTTTATGATTTACTACATAAAAATATAAATTAATATAAAAAAACTATACATAAAAAATGGACCAAAATAATAAAATATTAAATTAAGAATTAAATTCTAATTCCAATTCAAAATGTAGAACCAAACACAGAAAATGGATAATGTAATTCCAATTCCAATTTGAAATTGCAAACCAAACACATAAATAGGAATTTCTTACTTCCAATTCTAATTTTGAAAATGGCAACCAAACACAGAAGATGGATTGTCTCATCCATCTTCTGGGTCAACCAAACGGTCCAAAACATCTTCCGAATATACAAAACCGGAATATCAAAACCTGATTTTGGGATAATCAGGTTTTGACTCAAATTCCAATTCCACAAAAAAACGTGGCCTAAAGGTATTCAAATACAGTATCATGGTTTTTGTTTTTGTTTTTTAAATAAGGGCCAAAGTCAAAAGTTTTATATTAAAATAAAATAAAAAATAACATAAAGTTTATGTAGAGAACCAAAAAAATCTGAAGGAGTAAGTGTAAGTGTCGGACTTCAAAAACCACCAATACTACAAAGTAAAGTTACAATTGGCCTAAAACTTTATCGACAACTGAATCAAACACTAGAACCTGCGAGATCAAGTTTGCAAAATAAAATGAAGCAATATGAAGTATGAAATTTTTTATCTGTTACTCCTCAGTTTGATGAAGACGAAGAGCCTTTTTCCTCCTCATCTTGTTCAGAGGCCATCTCTTAGGAGTCTTATTGTTCTTCCTTTGCTTCCTCTATGTCCTCTGCCTCTTCATCTTCATCCTCCTCTATCTATGTCGCTTCCTGCTCACTATTTTCCTCTTCCTTTGCAACAATATCACCTTCATCACCCTCTGTTGACTCATCTTCTTCCTCATTCTCCTTGGAGTTCTCACTACCTAGGCCCTTTAATTTTTTATCATATTTATATTGATATACCCATCCTAGATTCTCATCCAAATTCTCATTGTAAGAGGAGTCTCTCCCATCAATCAAGCCTAGGATTTTTTTTAGAAATGCTAGTCCCCTTCTAATCATACTTCTCAAATCTTGATACTCTCATTCCCAACCCCATAATATGAAGAACCTATGTGGAGGACCCCCATAGACATTTTTCCTTGGTCTATTCTCGAACCCTAGAAATGGGCCTCCAACTCTCATCACAATTGCATAGTCGAAGGGGAACAAGATGGTTAGATCCTCATCAATATTAATGATTGCATCATGAAGGCCCAACAAGTATTTTTCTTTAAACAACTTCAAACATATCACCTCTGCAACTAATTTGTCCTCCCCTGCAACAAGAATGGAGTCCACGAAACTTGCACAAATGTCTGAGTTGATTCTGCTTCAATGATTGGTGTTGAGAAAATTGAAACCCAAAACCTTTTTCATTGCATGCATCACCAGATGATGCTTGAAGTTTGATATTTCTTTGAGCCTCTTCTCCATTATTGGGGTATCAAAGGCTGATTATCTCACTTTATATTTTAGTTTGATAGGAGTGTCCATTGTTTCTACCATTGTTTGAGATATTTTCTTTGCTATCTGTAGAAAAACAAAACATTAGAAAAAATTGGCTTTGAGCTTGGAGAATGTGAGAGTTGTGAATGCTTGTAGTCTCTATATCTCATCGTACTAAGTGCTATTGACAAATTGGACTTTCTTTATTGTCATCCTGCCAAGCAAACACCATTTTGTACTTCAAAGTGAAGGAGGCTTGGAATTTCAATTGATATGTCTTGTGTCTTTTATCAAACGTATCCTCAATCTTGTCCTTTTTTGGTTAATTCCATATTCCTCTGTTGTTTGCAACCTACTAATTGGAAGTTGCCAAATTTGGAGATATCCTATCCTTGTTAAATCCAGTCTATCTATTTTGGAGATGCAAATTAGTGATGTGTCCCATCGAAACCTACTTTAACATGTGAGCTTGCGGTCTTGTCAAAACATTTTCCAAAGACTTGGTAGCCAAGTAATTTCGTATCGATGCCATAAATCATCAGATCCTGAGATTTGCAATCATATCAAATCACCATCTCATTGATTGTTTATCAGATCATTTCTAAATCCTTAGAGTTTCCATTCTCACATGTGTTGACTAAGTTTTGTTATTAAATTTCCTACCCATCAAATCCCTCCATAACTACTACTTAACGGTTACTTTTGGTATTTGAATTTAAATATCTACTAGTATTGTCTATTTGATGAAAATTGGCTCTAATTTTATTTATGAGCCTCTACCAACCAACTCTTACTCATCCTACAAGCAACAATGTCTTACTAATTTTGCAATCTCCAATCTTTCCACTCTATTTGATATTGGGTGCTTTTGAGTTTATGTTGTCATTGTCTATTTTGACAATGGAGGACAACGTGATTGTGTGTGGCCCTTCAATAGATCAAGTCATGTTAATCCTTCAACTTCTAATCCTCCTCCCTTTATGTGGGTATCTATTTGGGATGAATTCCCTCTGCCCCCATTTTTGCCAAACCATCTGCTAAACTATTTGCTTCGCTATAAATGTGGTTAATTGTGACCTACTCAAATTTGTTAATCAAGGATAATACCACCTCTAGAAGAGAATGCAATCTCCAATTTGGAGTAGCCTTAGATCTTACCACATTTACCACAAGCGTTAAGTCCCCTTCAATTTCTATTTTTGCTAACTTCAATTTTGATAATAAGGATATTCTTGCTAATGAGGCTTTGAATTCTAGCACATTATTGGTATCCTCTACCAAAGGTAATGCTAGCCAAGCTAAAGTCTCTCATTTGCTGGAGTGTATGACGCATCCAAAACCTGAAGATTCGGGTTTTCCTTAGGAAGCCCCATCAAAGTTTAATTTGTACTAGCCATTGGCTGGCAGAGACCATCTACAATTTTCTTTGCTCCTAGTACTAGCTTGTCCTCATTTTCCTATAACATGAGGGGCTTTGAGACCAAACCAATTTTTAAACATGAGATCATCCCAACTGGTGTAAAACTTTGGAGAATCTAAAGGAGTAAGTGTAAGTTTCAGACTTCAAAAACCACAATTACTATGAAGTGAAGTTACAATTGGCCTAAAACTTGATCTACAACTGAATCAAACACTAGAACCTGCGAGATCAAGTTTGCAAAATAAAATGAAGCAATATGAAGTATGAAAGTTTTTATCTGTTACTCCTCAGTTTGATGAAGACAAAGAGCCTTTTTCCTCATCATCTTGTTCAGAGGCCATCTCTTAGGATTCTTATTGTTCTTCCTTTGCTTCCTCTATGTCATCTGCCTCTTCATCTTCATCCTCCTCTATCTATGTCGCTTCCTGCTCACTATTTTCCTCTTCCTCTGCAACAGTATCACCTTCATTGCCCTCTGTTGGCTGATATTATTCCTCATTCTCTTTGGAGTTCTCACTGCCCAGGCCCTCCAATTTTTTTATCATATTTATATTGATATACCCATCCTAGATTCTCATCCAGATTCTTGTCGTAAGTGGAGTCTCTCCCATCAATCAAGCCTAGGATTTTTTTTAGAAATGCTAGTCCTCTTCTAATCATACTTCTCAAATCTTGATACTCTCATTCCCAACCCCATAATATGAAGAACCTACATGGATGACCCCCATAGACATTTTTCCTTGGTCTATTCCTGAACCCTAGAAATGGGCCTCCAACTCTCATCACAATTGCATAGTCGAAGGGGAACAAGATGGTTAGATCCTCATCAATATTAATGATTGCATCATGAAGGCCCAACAAGTATTTTTCTTTAAACAACTTCAAACATATCACCTCTGCAACTAATTTGTCCTCCCCTGTAGCAAGAATGGAGTCCACGAAACTTGCACAAATGTCTGAGTTGATTCTACTTCAATGATTGGTGTTGAGAAAATTGAAGCCCAAAACTTTTTTCATTGCATGCATCATCAGATGATGCTTGAAGTTTGATATTTCTTTGAGCCTCTTATCCATTATTGGGGTATCAAAGGCCAATTATCTCACTTTAGATTTTATTTTGATAGGAGTGTCCATTGTTTCTACCATTGTTTGAGAAATTTGCTCTGCTATCTGTAGAAAAACAAAACATTAGAAAAAATTGGCTTTGAGCTTGGAGAATGTGAGAGTTGTGAATGCTTGTAGTCTCTATATCTCATCGTACTATGTGCTAATGACAAATTGGACTTTCTTTATTGTCATCCTGCCAAGCAAACACCATTTTGTACTTCAAAGTGTAGGAGGCTTGGAATTTCAATTGATATGTCTTGTGTCTTTTATCAAACGTATCCTCAATCTTGTCCTTTTTTGGTTAATTCCATATTCCTCCATTGTTTGCAACCTACTAATTGGAAGTTGCCAAATTTGGAGATATCCTATCCTTTTTCAATCCAGTCTATCTATTTTGGAGATCCAAATTAGTGATGTGTCCCATCGAAACCTACTTTAACATGCTAGCTTGCGGTCTTGTCAAAACTTTTTCCAAAGATTTAGTAGCCAAGTAATTTCGTATCAATGCCATAAATCATCAAATCCTGAGATTTGCAATCATATCAAATCACCATCTCATTGATTGTTTATCAGATCATTTCTAAATCCTTAGAGTTTCCGTTCTTGCATGTCTTGACTAAGTTTTGTTATTAAATTTCCTACCCATCAAATCCCTCCATAACTGCTACTTAACGGTTACTTTTGGTATTTGAATTTAAATATCTACTAGTATTGTCTATTATGATGAAAATTGGCTCTGATTGTATTTATGAGCCTCTACCAACCAACTCTTACTCATCCTACAAGCAACAATCTCTTACTAATTTTGCAATCTCCAATCTTTCCACTCTATTTGATATTGGGTGCTTTTGAGTTTAAATTTGAGTTTATGTTGTCATTGTCTATTTTAACAATGGAGGACAATGTGATTGTGTGTGGCCCTTCAATAGATCAGGTCATGTTAATCCTACAAACTTCTAATCCTCCTCCCTTTATGTGGGTATCTGTTTGGGATGGATTCCCTCCACCCCCATCTTTGCCAAACCATCTGCTAAACTATTTGCTTCACTATAAATGTGGTTAATTGAAACCTACTCAAATTTTTTAATCAAGGATAATACCACCTCTAGAAGAGAATGCAATCTCCAATTTGGAGTAGCCTTAGATCTTACCACATTTACCACAAGCATTGATTCCCCTTCAATTTCTATTTTTGCTAACTTCAATTTTGACAATAAGGATATTCCTGCTAATGAGGCTTTGAATTCTAGCACATTATTGGTATCCACTACCAAAGGTAATGCTAGCCAAGCTAAAGTCTCTCATTTGCTGGATTGTATGATGCATCCAAAACCTGAAGGTTCAGGGTTTCCTCGGGAAGCCCCATCAAAGTTTAATTTGTACTAGCCATTGGCTGGCAGAGACCATCTACAATTTTCTTTGCTCCTAGTACTAGCTTTTCCTCATTTTCCTATAACATGAGGGGCTTTGAGACCAAACCAATTTTTAAACATGAGATCATCCCAACTGGTGTAAAACTTTGGAGAAGAATGATGGACTAAGATACGTGAGTTCATTGATTCTACTATTGTTGCTTCTATTTTATTTAACAAGGTGACTTTGCCCATGCCTTTGTCTTCAAATTTTCTCTTATTTCTTTCCTTCCACAATTCCCAAATAAGGATTGAGGGTGAGATAATCCACAGGTTTCCACATAAACTCTCTTTATTCAAAAGGGGTCATGATTGAAATATTGATAAAATATCATTTGGCAATGCTGAAAACCACCCTAATTTTGCACACAACCACTACCAACATTATGATGAAAAGGGACAGGTCAAAAGTAGATGATTGACATCCTCATTCTTTTGGCATAAATTACAGATTGATGGTCCTTGGTAGCCAAACTTTTTAAACTTGTCTACTGTCAAAATTTTCCCTTGTAAAGTTGCCCATGAAAAAACTACAAATTTTGGTAAACACACTTTTCTCCAGCATAGTTGAATTGGTAATTGGGATTTAGACCGATTCTGTTGATTAGAGGCTTTCTTTTAACCTTCTTTCACACTATAATCCCTAGACTTAGCTCCATTCCATAAGATTTCATCACTACTTGGCTTAAGTAGAAAAAAATTATCTTTCAATATTATTTTAAGGTTATCTATGTCTCCTTGATGTAAGTCTAGACTCTCTAGTTGTTTCTATTTCTACTTACCTTCGGGGTTAGGCACTAGGGCTGTAATGTAATCCTTGACATAGATTTCCCATCTTTTTGAGAAAATATTTTTGATCCTTTTTTAATTCATTAATTGACTAATAATGGGATATCCTTCCCTTGAATCATCCCAAAATAGACCTTTACTTCCCTCCTTTATGTTCCAAATGGTTGATCTAATATTATACTGCTTGAGTCAGATATGAAGTTCCATATCTAGGATCCCTTAGGAAATTCTGTAACTCTTAATGCTTCCACCCCATTTAGATTGGAAAGGTATTCCCCCTTAATATCTTGAACCATTTAAGATGCGGTTCATGATGAATTTTCCAAAATAATTTTGCCCCTAAAGCTTGATTTTGATGCAACTGATTTTTGATACCTATCCCCCATATTCATATGGTTTACAAATTTTGTCTGAAGCTATTAAAACACATTTCTTTTTGGTATATGTTCCTTGTCAAAATAATTTCCTCATTTTCTAACAAGATCCATATAGCTACTAGTTGGTAACAAGATACATGACATCAAATAAATCGAGATTGCTACAAAAGTAGCTTTTAACATTATTACTTTGCCTACCCATCATAGCCATTTAGATTTCCAAGACTCCATCCTCCTATCCAATTTTTCTCCAATAGGTCTCCATGCTTGTGTGGATCTCAATGTCTTATCAATCGGGACCCCTAAGTAAGTGCACAAAAGCTTGCCCTCCTTGAATCACAAAGTGCTTAGTATTCATTGTTGTATCCTTTTTTTGACAAAAAAGAAGAAAATTTGTGACATCTATGTATTCACCACCTAACCTGAGGCCTTAGCATAGTGTGAGAACAATCTCTTCAGCTGAATACTTCAACAATGGTTCCTTTCCCAAACAACATTGTTTCATCAATGAATTGTTGGTGTGTTAGTGGTCTAATTGAGGAGGTGATTTCCACTCCTTTTAGCATGCCTTGATTTTGAAGACTACTCAACCTCTTGTTGAGGGCTTCTACCATTATGATGAAGAGGAAAAGAGATAATGAGTCTCCTTGTCTAATTCCTCTAGATATTTCAATGTATCCATGGGGTGAGCCATTAATCAAAATTGAGAACATTGGTGTTGATATTCAATAAAAAATTAAAGTTATCCACGATCTAGACAAACCAAATTTTCCATACACTTAGCTAAAAATCTCCAATCCACCTTGTCGTAAAATTTTTTAATCTCTATTTTTATTCATACTTGGTTGTTTATTCTCCTGAATTGAATGAATGGCCTCTTGAGCTATGATGACTCCATCAAATATTGATTTTTCTGGTACAAACCTATCCAGTCTTCACCAATAATTTTCCCTAGAATCTTTTTCAATCTATTGGTAAGAGTTTTTGTGAGAAGTTTGTAGATGGTGTTGAAAAGAGAAATAGGTCTGAGTTCATCAAAGCAAGTGGCATTGGAATTTTTTGGGATGAGGGTGATGAATATGTTGTTGATTTCCCTTAGAAATCTATCTAAAGATCTTGCGGTATCTAATGCTTTTGTCAATTCTAATCCCAATGTTGGCAATCCCAATGTTTGCCAATATTTTTGAAAGAAACTTAGTAGAAATCCATTTGGACTTGGGGCTTTGTCCAAGGACATTTGATAGAGTGTTTTGTGTACTTCTTCCTTTGAGAATTTTTCCCATGAGCATCTGATTATCCTCACTAGAGATTATCAAGGGGATATCTTCCAACATCACTTGTTGGGAATTGAGTTGTGGGCCTTCATAATTGTTTAGGAGTTTGGTGTAATAATTTACAATTTCTTCTTGAAGCTTCTTGTGATTTTCTATAGTCTGACCCTCTTCACTTGTGATTTTGCATATTCTATTGGAGCTTCTCCTCTATTTAGTACCGTTATGGAAGAATTTAGTATTTTTGTCCCCTTCATCTAACCAGATTTCCCTTGACTTTTGTCTCCAATATATCTCCTCCTTGGCCAAGATGTCTTCGTAATATTTAAGGAGCTCTTTTTCCTTAAAGAAGAGCTCCTCATCCATTCCTCACAGAAGTACCTCCTCATTGAGATCTTTGATGCTTTGTTCTAATTCTATTGTAGTTGTGAAGATATTTTTAAAGTGTACTTTGTTCCATTCAATGAGATTATATTTGATATCCTTTAATTTGGACATAAAGAAAAATATTTTTGAACCTTTAGTTGTTCTTTCATTCCACCATTGGTCAATGAATTTGGTAAATCCTTGTCTTTCATCCACATATTTCCAAATTTGAATGGGCAAAGTAATGTTTTGTCTTCTCCTAGTATACTAGTTGTATTGGAAAGTGGTTTGACCCCAACGTAGGAGAGATTGAGGCTTTTAAATATAATAGAAATGTTGTCAAATATCCTTTGAAAAAGGACCTATCTAGTTTCTTCGAGATGTTTCTGAAGCTTGACCTCCTATTGTTCTAGGTGAAGGTCTCATTATCCATTTCTATTTCCAAAAGGGTTTCTTTTGAAACCCAATTTTTGAAATCAATTTAGGATTGTGACTCCCTCTGAATCCCCCTACTCTTATCTGAGAGGTGAACAATCACATTGAAATCACCCCCTATAATGAAGTCCTTTTCCAACCATTATCTGAATCTAGCACTGATATCTTCCCATAGCTCCATTTTTTCTTGGTGGGAATTGGATCGTAAATGTTTAAAACAAAAAACTTTAGATTAGAATTTAAGCTCTTGATGTCACCTCCCATCCAACTCAGTCTTTCTATCAGCTTATTAAAAACCACTCTTCTTGGATTCCAAAAAATAGCCAAGCCTCTTGAGGAGCCTACCGCCTCCATGCATTCCATGGACCAGTAACCTAGCCCTTTTGTAAATCTCTCCATCTATGCTATGCTCATTTTTGTCTCTTGTAGCACTACTATTTCTTCCTTGAATGAAAAAATATGACGTTTGACCAAATGTTGTTTGCTAGGGGTGTTTAGTCCCCTAACATTCCAGGATATAATCTTCATTGCAACTTAGGAAGGAACTTACCCTTGCCTACATTCAGATATGCTATGATTTTTGTTTGGTCAAATTCATCCCCTACTTTTGTTCTAAGGACATAAGATGATTTGTAGCCTTTCTTTCATTTCTTCTTCACTCTAGTAATTCAGAGAGGTTTTTTGGGGATTAGTCATTGTAGGCCAAGATTGATGTTAGATTATTGGTTATGAATATGAGAAAGAGGTTTTTTTATCAAGCTCTTGACTCTTTGACTAGTTAAACCTTGATGATGTGATTCTAAAAATAACATATTCTCTAACTCCAACCTTTCTTCATCCTCTGAATAATCAAAGTTTAATAATCTTTCAACAAAGGACGGGGGGATAGGGAACCATCAACCATGTCTTCTTTTGATCATGGGGTATAATGTTGGGAAAGTCCAAAAAGTTTATAAACTTCTTGTAGCTTAGAAGAAATGGATTGAGTTCAACCATATTCCTCTGAATCTACTAGGTGATTTTTCTCCTTTCCTCCCCCCTAGAGATCCTTATTCCTTGATATTTTTTTGCGAGGTATGATACCACCCTCAGTTTTGTTCTCTAATGAGTCTTTGTAATTGTTTATTTGACCTAAATGGGATTTGCCACCTTTCTCTTTTCCTAGAAGCCTAGAATATTTCTTGCACTCACTGCTTAATCCTTTTGAAAGTTGTGGGAGAGGACTAACTTCCCCAAACTTGTATGATCTCCTTCCAAGATCCATGCAGGGGTATGAGTGTAAGTTTTTGTCTTATGTTGCATCTTCAAGAGGCTTCATTCATCCCCTCCTGTCTTTAACCATCCTTAACATATCACTTAGTTTTGTTTGTAGAATGTCATCTTTTTTTATTAAGGTAGGTGTAGTTGTGGCCTCTTTGTTCAAATGAACTAATCCATTTGAGCACTCATGTGCATGGGGTTCCAGAGGTGTCTTATGAACTTTTTTTATCAATAGGTTGGGAGGATCAATCCTATCTCCTTTCAAACTCTTGTGACTACTATTATTTAAACTAGATAAGTTGCTATTGTCAATTCTAGAGTTATGACCCTCACTGTTCCCTAAGTGAGATAGTATTGTAATGTCCTCTTCTATAATTCTGTCTGCAATTTTTGATATCATTTTTTCTTGGACATCTCTCAACCAATGAAGCAAGAGTCCTTCCAATTGTCTATTACTAAATGTGAAAATATGGTTCTGAGATAGTGTGTTAGCCTCATGTAGAAAGATATGAGAGGAGCTAGTTTGGAATTTGATAATGCTATTTAAGTTATCATCCCTTGGCAATTCCACATTGCTTGAGATAGTCCTAATACTGTGGGCTATTTTATTAACGATTCTTGAAATTGTTGACATGTTTCCTACCTTCATTGAAGATAGATTTTGAGATGGAAAGAATGATTGCTCCATTGTGATCCTCCCTAAATAATCTCCTTTCCTTCCCAACATTGGTTCTCAAGATGATTGGGTGGTCCCACAATAGTGTGTCCCACTTTTTGGCCAACTTTGACATAGAGATCAACATTCTGAGAAAAAACTTCACTTTCGAACACCTGTTGTAGCAAAACTATTAGTAATTTGAAGATGATGTAAACTAGAGTCTTTTAGAAATTTCTTTCTAGTTTCTATATATATATATATATATATATATATATATATATATATATATATATATATATATATATATATATATATTTTAAATTAAAATTTATTTAAATTCATTTTTCATTCATTTTGGGTCAATATTTCATAGTTTATTAAGTTCTAAAGTGACAGTAACTGTAATTTAGACATAAGGTCACTTGGATCACTATAACTTGATCTGTGTATATCAAAATTCATTTTTTATTTTTTTAATAGAAAGGTAACACAAATACTCTTTTCATACATATTTTTCATTAAAAAAAATTATAATTTACTATTTTTCCTGAAGTCTTGAAGAGACAGGTTGTTGAATGACCAAACAACCTATGTTTAGTTAAAGTAATATTTAAAAGTGATAATGAAATCAATATGTATTAAAATTATATTCATTAGAAAGCTTGTTCTGAATAGCATCATACTACATAGACAGGTTTTTCAAATGGATTCATTTGATTTGCCAAAACATAAAGTCAAAGTGATTTTTTGTCAGCATTTTAATAGGTGCGAAGGAGACTCCATTGCAAGTATGAATGAGGATTATAGATGTTATATCAATGTTTTTTTAATCTAAGAGGCTTTGAGCTAACCATTTGTAAGTAATTCCTTCAAATGGAACCTCTCAAGGCTTAAATCATCATATTTTATTAAAAATGTGTTATTTCAACAAAAATCAACATGTCTTAAAAAGTGTAACCCACTATTGTGGGGTCACCTGATTACTATTCAAATCACTATGATAAGTTATTCACAGTAATTTTTATTTCTCCTTGTACTAATTTATCAATTTCTAGTAAAAGATCCAAAGTACAAGTATGATTTCCTGCAAAAATTTGTCTTCCTTTCACAATTCAAATCCTAAATTTGATTGTGTTTTTGTTTATATTTCTGGGAAGAAAAAGAGAGAGGAAGAACATGGATGGAACCTCAGCAAATCCTTTTTCATAACCTTTGTGTTTCTATCCCAGTTGAAACAAACTAAATCTCCATCTAGTTCTGAACTCCCCTTGATCTGCATGTCTGGATTTGATTGGTCTACCATACATTGTTCAAAAACCAAAAGTGGATGATCATAACTTATCCCTTGGATCCAAATTCCAAACTTGGACATAATTTTGATTGATCTTGGTAATTCCTTTTCTGTGTTCATGAGGAGGCAAATCATAGGGTTTGCGTCTCTTTCATAAAAATGTGGTTAAGATAGATCCCCAATTTATTCCCAAAAATCTCTAGAGTGGTAGCCTCCATGTACTCTACGGGAAGAGAGTATAAAGAAACCCACATTGGAATAAATTTTATTAAAAAAATTTACTATCAAAGTTAGGGTTCCAATGTTGCACATGTAGACCTTTATTGTTATAAAACCAACCTTTTTATTTAAAGACTATATCTCTACTTGCCTTAGTTTAAAAAATAACTATGGAAAAACCAAGATCTGTATATATGGAGTCAATATAAGAGATCTCATTCTAGTGTTGAAAGGCCCATTTGTTAAATTCTATGAAAGATAAGCTGGTTTCCCAAAACTTACAGATTATAGCTTGATGCTAGAGTAGACATCTTATTTCTTCTAGGGACTCCTTTGTAAAGGGAATGATTAGTTCAGATTGCTTTTGCCTCACTTGGGATGACATGGGCTTGATGGGTGCTAAGTCTCGAATATACAACTATGTCCACCCTAGATTTGGGATCATTTTCTTCCATTGGAGTCTCTCTCAAATAGTTGGTTGTGTTTCTCTTTGATTTCTAATCTTAAAGTTTCCTCCACCCATGTTTCTAAACAACATATTATTACCCCCTCTTATGATTCTTTGCCTTTGGTTATGAATGTCCTAGTGCCCCTATGACCAGACTATTTTAAGAAGAGTTGGGTTGAAATTCCTTCATGTCTTCATCATCGAGAAAATGGGAATTAAGTTGGGGTTCATGCCCTTATTTAGTCAGGAGTTGAAATTTGTATGCATCTCTTGCTTCTAGTGGCTTCATCTTACATTCTAACTAGAGAATGATGGATTAGGGTTCCTATTCACTGACTGAAGATATGAAATATTGTTCTATGGAGCACCCTACTAGAGAACATTATCATATTTGTTCCATATACCCCGAAAAGAGCTATGTCTTGTGTGGACAAATGGGATTGTGTTTCTTCTTTGTCTTCTAGCCCCCGTCCAATTGTTCTGGATGGTGCAATCATTCTTGTGAAAATTAAAAAAACCTCCCCACTTGTGATTGATCTCCCTCACCATCGAGCCTTGGGGGTTGATATTACAATAATTTATTATTAAATAAAATAGTTAACTGTACAATGTCTGTAGCTTATAAAAGTAGGAATGTGAAATATAAATGTGAAATGGTGAAATTTGTATGTTTATCTTGTTTTTCAATTTATTCTAAGAGTGATTTAATATATGTTTCTATTAATAATTAACAAATTATAGTATACTTGGTTGAGTTCTTTTCTTCATATTGTTATGCATCTATTTATACACATTTTGGCACATTCATCTGCCACCTTATTCATATTCACATGCAATCTAATATATATTGACCCATATTATACATTTATTATGTCCATTCACACACTCATCTCGTGAATCCATTATCCAACTTCATTTTATCATTCCATTTCTCAAGTCATTTTCATATATGTAGGATTGATCTTACACTATTGAATCTCATCCTTGAAATTTTAAAATTCAAGTTTAAATTTTGGTAAGTTGTTGTACATTATGTTTCCAGCTTGAGAAAATTAAACACACATTTGTGTGAGTTAATTTTATGCCTTGTATTTAAAGGTATTCAATTACATTCATTCCATCATCAATTAATTGATGGATTTAATAGTTGAATCTCACAACTCCTATAAATCACTTGCACCAAAACAATTATCACATGAAGAGATAAAATTTATTGAGTGTGCTATACAACCTTGAAAAATAAATTGACCTAAAGGTGTTTGTGATTGAACTTTCTTATGGAACAATTTTGGATATAATTTGGATGATAGTAATGAATCCTTATAAAAGGAAAAAGAGAAAAAAACTAGATGAAACCTTAAGTCAACATTTAGTTTGATCATGAAAAATGTCCTCATACTATACTATGAGACAAAAAAAATATGATCAAAAAATAGAAGAGAATTCCTAAGTTTATTTTAGGTGCAATAAAGTAATAGAAAACCTAATTACTTAATTGGGTCATGTGTATATTTTACTGTAACACCCCTTAAAGTACAACTTAGGAGAAGATAAAAGACTAATGATGACTACATGGATGGATGCATTGATGGGCCTTCACTAAAAATCCTTATGAGGTACTCATGATATTTTAAATAAAATGAGAAAAGTTCATCAAAAAAACTTCTCTCCAAAAGAGAGAAAAATGAAATAAAGGCATACTAGTGAAAATGAGAAGGATGAATCGATATGGATTCTCAAGGATTGCTTTTGTCACACAAGCATCCCCCAATACAAGAGATTCCATAAGAATATGAATCCTCCTATAAAGAAGTGGATCCTATGCCAAGTACAAAAGCTTGAAAAAAACCATTCATATCTTAAAAGCAAGACTTCACCCCTTGGAAAGCAAAAAATTCATTAGTGATTAGAGAATTCATTTCCACAAGCTAGATGAATAGGGAATCCAAATCCAAATGACGAGTACCTCTAAAAAATTCTCAAAATTCCACATGAAAAAATAAGATGATATCAATCCATGATCTTATGAAGATTATGTAGAAAAAAATTAAATATAATTATGTGGCTATCATCAAAGAGGAGTTTAATATCCTTAAAATAATCCTCCAAATCTAGAATATGAGACTTACAAATAAGGATATTATGTTTGATATATATCAATCCCATGTAGCTTGTTTGAAAGATTATGAATGTCCTACTACATTGAATACAACAGACCATGAATGCAACAATGATAATCTAATTAGGAGAAAAGCATATGGAGATGAGGTCTTAATATGAAGAGTGAGAACAATAAGGCAAGCCTCTAAACCATTGAAACATACAAAGACTGAATAATTAATATCATCATCACAAGATACAATATTTGCATTATTAAGACAAATGAGACAATGTATAGCATGATACTCTAAGAATTTAGAGATATGAGGGTTCTTCATAGTACCAAATTCTAATTGAAACTATGTGGGAACTATTAATACCTAATACAACACACATAGTATCATAATCAACACAAAAAAAAATCACTCGTTCAACATGATCTATGATATAAACCCATGCTAATCTACTCATTGGTGTGTTTAGTTCAAGTAAGAGTTCATAAAGATAAAGAAAAAGATTAAGCAACCCAAGATGTGTTAGGATATTTCTTTCCAAAACTCACAATTATCCTTTTCCATGATGACTACTATTGCCCCATTTTTGGCACCCATAGTGAAAAATGGTCTAGATTAAAATCTTCTAGCCTTAGAAACTTCCTTTCCTTAGTCATTTTAACTTCAGTTGGGATTTAGGGATTCGAGTGTTGTTAAAGAACTGTCATCAGACTCTAGGTTTTCAAGAGAAAATATCCTTAAATTGTCTCTCCCCTTTGTTTTTTGAGTTGGTCTTTTTCTTGGTCTTTCAAATCAAAATCGCTTTGTTCTTTAAAAAAAATTCAAGCATCGATGTTAATGATCACTTTTGGAACTCCCTTCAAAGCTTGAGGAGAAGGATGAAACCAAAGAAAAATTAAAGGAAAAATGAAACACTTCATAAAAAATGTTCATTCAGAAGGGAAAGAAAGTTCTAGAATGGTTGTCAGATTCTGAACATGCAGATGGAACCAAGTGAAAATAAAGAAAGTTCACTTGGAAGAAGTGCAGGAAAAATATTTTTTTCAGGCATGGGCATCGAGTTTTGAAAGGTGAAGAGGAACTAGAAGAAGTCAAAGAGAATGACTAAGAAATTGTTAAAGTTAAAGGATCATGACGAAGCCTAGGTTTTAGATGAATGTTAGGAGTTTGAAAAAGAAAGTGGAACTTGTAAATATAAACAAGTTGACTTGCAAAAGGGTATCCAAAATAGTCATTGGACCTCGAAAGGAGAATGAGAACTATTAATTTAAAAAATCCATGGGAAGGAAAGTTATGAAGTTGGAAAAGTGGAGAAAACCAAGTGGGCTAGAAATATTGTCAAAGCCTGAAGCTTAAAATGGAACTCATCTTTAAAAGAAGATAAAGTGGTAAATTCAAAAAAGGGTGACATGTCCTAACATTTAAATGAGGAAAAAACATTAATTGCCAACTAGATTGGCATTAATCACCCCACTTGACAATCAATAAAGGAGGAATTTTTATAAGTAGGAGATATTTTCCACAACAAGTCAAATTGTGATATTGCTATCAAGTTGAATCTTGATATCAATATCACAATTTTTATAAGATTAAAATTATATTTTTGAATCATTTTATGCGAATTGAAGAAATAAAAGAACACGGAGCTAGGGCATCATCAAATTTCATCTACAATGACTAATAGTTGAATACCATTAAGTTGATCATCTCAATAATATTCTCTCTGCAAACTTCAATTGAGATGCATGATTGAAAAATTTGGAAGTCATAATCAAGTACATACATCTCGATTACAATCATTTGAATGGATTAGAAAGTTATTTTTGTGAAATTTGGGATACCAAGATAGGGAAAGCAAATTTGGGGAATTCTGGGGTAGAGTTAACAAACCTAACATGCACCCCATCACTTAGGGACAAGCAGAAAGTGGATTGCTAGAAGTGGTAGCTTTTCTCATTGCTGTGAAGTGTATTGAATTAATGATGGATTGAATCAATCGCTATAATTTGGAAACCAAATATATTAAAATGAAAAATGAGAAAGTTCTTATAACCCTTGATAGAGAAATAATTAAAAATTCTTTCTGATTTCCAATGAGAGAGGAGTTCACACATTGGAACTTTAACTCATCACAATCAGAGTTCAGTGAGAAGAAGAACTATTACATAAACATAATTTCCAAGGAATGGTTTCACCCAAGAAGGAAAAGGCAATTAAAGCTACCCAAAACCATTCAGAGTACCAATGTCAAAGGATAAATTTTAGTATCCTTGTAGTTTTACATAGACTGAGAGAGGACAAAGACATAATTTGTATTGATGAATGGATGTTCTTCTTTGTGAAAATAATCTGCTCTGGGTCTAGGTACATTGATTGGGTTGAGATAATCAGTGGTCGCATTCACAAATTGATCAACCAATTTCCACTCAACAAGTTCTTTTATATGTTATCATACCTGATAAATTCCCTAGCTTGTACAAAACATTGGACCAGTTTGGAGCATGTAGAAGAGTTCAAGGATGATATTCTGGTGTACAACTTTTTGCCTAGCCTGTAATTGCATATAAGCTATGCCAATTTCTATAGAGTGTACGATATGTTTACTATGAAACTGGTTTGAGAACTATAAGGATTCCCTGAGAAGAGGATCTCTCTTGAAGAAGCAACCATGATTTTGGAATATGGTAGCTATTCTATTCAATTTTTTATATTTACTTATATTAGAGTTGGTGCCTTCGATGATTTCCCTTGGAAGATACCTAGGTATGCAGATGATAGAATTATTATTGTAGAATTATGTAGATAGATTTCTAAAGTGAACAAAAGATGCACAAAATGACATAAAAATACTATTCCCTTTCCTATTTTAGTAGGAGCATAAACATGTTCATCCTCTTTAAATGTAATCAATGTTACTAAAGCTACTAGTAAATACAAAATGGAAAATTACGATGTTCTAAGGCCCCACTTTGATTCAAGTCATTATGTGAAGAATAATCTATAGTTAGGCCCTATTTACCACCATGTGCCTACACTTTAAGACTTCTGAGCTAATTGTGCTAAAGAGTTTGAAGTGAGGAAGAGATCTTGGTCCAGACTTACCATCCGCTAGATTCAAGAATACAAGATTATTTTGGATATTCAAGGAGTTGAAGAAGATGGATCTAATGTGGTAGATCCTAAGTATTATGCAAATATCCAAGGTATCCCATTGGAACAGATTAATTGGGAAGTTCCATATCTTGATGACATCAATGTGAAAAAAATACCTATTTTAAGGAGAACCAAAGCTTGGATAGCTAAAAAGAAAGGTTAAGACAAAGAAACCATGACTGATGAAACCCCTACTACTCCCACGAAGAGCACACCATCTTCTACAACATTGATTGAAATGGCTCCCCAAATTCCTATAGGGAACTTATTAAATGTTGTAGGGAGAGGGGATGAACCACCACTAGAGAAAGGGAAGGATATCAATTCCACATGTAGATCTGGATCCTTACTTCATATTGATTTGACAGAGGAGGAAGAGGTTGAGAAAGAGAAATTAGAAGTACCAAAAGATCATGGAGGCCAGGGGAGGAAACATAAATTATAGAGGGATATGCTAATAGAAGAGAATAAGAAACACAAGACTCTCAACCTATGAGCTAAAGTTATGGTAAAGTTCTAAAATTTCCTTTTTTCTAAAGTGTGTTTGAGTGTTACCCCACTTGTCAAAAGAACTCTTTTTTGTTAATTATGAATCTTTACAAAGTTCTACTCAAAGTACTTTCAACCCCAACATGGTTGCAATCCACTTTGGAAAAGAAAAGAAAAAGAGAATTAGAAAAGTAACTATCTAAGGATGCAATCTCACATCTTTTACAATCTTCATCAACCCCCAAAACCAAGAAATTAAAGGCTACTTCACATTTTGTTGAAGATGAGAAAATAGGGTATACCTTCTTTGAAATGAATCAACCAATGATACAACAAGACCCTAGTGTAGCCACAACAACTGATTTTCATGTGACGATAATTGATACTGGTGATCCAAAATATGATTAGGATATGGGAATTTTGGAATACACAAACTAGAGGATACATAAGAGATTGGAAAAGACAAAGATGGACAAGAAAAAACTAAAGGCTATGGTTGGACTACTGTCATATACTATCAAAAAACTATTGGCTCCTGTATCTGTACACACTAAAATGGTGCACTTCTATGAACCATTACATGCAAGGTTGCTCAAGAATGAGGCCTCACAAAGCGGCTCATAGCTCTCTATGCATGGAGTTGCAAGATTGAAAATTGCTCTCAGCTAGAGCTATGAACTTGTGACCTTGCTAGTCAACCACACAATGAGAGATTCAAGTGAAGACAAGGGCAACAATGCCAATATCTCCAAGAATCACTATGAAAATGTAATGCAATGCAACTAAAATGAGGATGCAATCTAAGCTATGAAAGGAAGGTACAATGCAACTAATCTATGAAAGGAAATAGCAATGGATTACAATGCCTCCTATTTAGACTACGTGAGCTTATTCTATTGCATAAAAAGAAATCTACACTAAGAATGCCATTATCATGCAACTAAGAAAGCAAATATGCAACTAAATGATGAGAGCAACAAGTCTTCAATATCCTCAAAAGCTCCAAATACACCTAAAACTTGTAGCATAACATTAGCATAAAAACATGGTATATGCAAATGAAGGAGAGAGCTCTCCTTTTATAAGAAATGAGGTGAAATGGACCATGGAGATTAAGAGGCAAAAGTCTTAATCAGCGGTGGAGCTTGAAAGAGGAGCAATCCATGTGCACACATATCCTCCAATAGGAAAATAAGAGTTGACTTTATGTCCATATGAGACAAAAAGTGCTTTTCTCCTTTTTATAAAGTATGAATAATGCTTTATTTGTGCAACTTAGGATAAGAGGAAAGTGGGGGCTTTTTATTTAATTAAAAGGGGAGGAAATATTCCTTTTAATCAAATAAAGACTTAGGATAAATGGTTAGCCCAAGGATAAAAATCCAATATATGATCGAAATTAAGACTTGATCAAGAAATTGATATTGTTGAAAATATTGATTATTGATAAAATTGATTCAGGATTGATAAATTGAATAAATGGGGCCCAAAGTCTAGGCAACCATTTTAGGGTGCATACATTTGCCCCTCTTTGACTAATGTGTGATCGATCTGGGAACACATGCAGTCAAAGAAGAATTGAAATGTGAGATCGATCTGGGATCACAAGACAACTCAGATGTGAGGTCAATTTGGGATCACACCCGGACAAACATAGACAAAGGCTTTTGAACATGAGGTTGATTCGGGATCACATTCAAAGTAAGAGATAAGAATCTCAAATTTGAGCAACAGCTCACAAAAGATGTCTGAATCAAGGAAATCAGGGATGAGAATCCCATAGGTACTGCCCCCTCGGAATTGAAATCGAAATCAGGTAGAGAGGAGAACAGTGAATCAATAAGGATTTGATCAAATCAGAATGAAATCATAATCGAAGGTAAATGACAATAGGATAACCATTAGGCAATGAAAACATGCCCCAGTGAGGAAGTAGAAGAATAGAAATAGAAGACTAGAAATAGAGTGAATGAAAGACTAGAAAATTTGAGAAACATGGAACGAAGAAAGTCCATCGAAAATTAAATTATGCCTCAAAAAGTTAGTCAACTGCTCAGAAGAAAAGGAAAATTTGGAAACATGACTCAGATTTTGATTTCGAGTCCGAAAATGGATAGAAAATGATGTGATATGAAAGATCAGAAATGAAAGATATGATCAAGAAGAATCAGAAAATGAGCACAGTTGACCAACTAGTCCGTAGATGATAAAAAGGAGAGCTCTCTCCATATGCAAAGTGCAAAACTAATCTAACATGAACCTAAAAATGCAAGCTACTATGAAAGTGGTTGACTTGCAAGGTCACAACACTTATAGACATCTAATTATCATCATTGAGCATTATTGGTAGCGTCATAAGATCATACAATGCACACTAGCATAACTATGTGGATATGAATATGATCTTTATCAGATAAAAATGTGGAAATCCCACCTAGGCATCAAAGACATGGAGGTCAAGATGACTAATGCAATGAGATTACCTAAATTTGATATGGCAAGATTATGCTTGTATCAAGACACATGAAAGTCAGGATAACTTGAAGCATGCACTCGCAAAACAGTCAAGGATAATACCTTGTCAATCCATAGTGTCAAGTAGGACCAGCATAAATGCTCATGACAATTAGGATCAACAAAATATGCCCACAAGCAGATAAAGAAAGAAAACATGTTCTCATTCCCTCAGTCTTCTAGCTATGCATCATCGAAAACTTCTCAGGGAGAGACCACTCATCAAAGAAATCCTCATAGCCAACACACAAAGAAAAATAAAGTCATCATATCGTCAGCGAGTTGATTGTTTAAGTGCGTGTGTGTTGGTCATAGAGTCAAACTCTGAGTAGCATATCTGCTTAGTAAGAAATATCACATCATACGAGACTGTTGGGTAAGACACCTGATAAGTGTCAAGAAACACTCGACGCAAGGGTAGTGTTGAAAAACACTATTTTGGGGTGGTGTTGAAAAACACCTGTTGTGAAATGCCCCAAGAGACAAACGTACCTAAAAGACCAATGCTAATAGTTATGCCCCCTAGACAAAGACAAAGACCAATTCCAGACTAAGCCAAATAAGGTCAAGGCATGATGGAAAGTGGCTAAGTGTCAAGGACGCATGCTAAGAAATAGGAGTGCAAAGGCCTCAAGTAGCACCTGTTTCCAGGTTTTCACCACTTGGATTTATTGCAATTTATTTATTTTTATTTTTTTTTGGATTTCTGAATTTTTTTGTATTTTTTCAGGACTTTTTATGCTTTTTAGGATTTTTTCAGCATCATATTTCAATTTTTTTGGTATTTTTTTCAGGACCAATAAGATATATACAAAGGATGCCCCCAGACAGAAACAAGCATCAAGGATAGAACTTCTTGAGATGCACAATGTTGATGGGATCAAGGAGCTGTTCCCCATCGGGATTTGATAGTAAATACGCACCGGTACCAAAAGCAGCTATGATGACATATGGTCCAAGCCAGTTAGACTCAAAATTTCCCTTTTGCTCTCTGTTATGTTGGTTCTTAGGGTTCTCTCGCAAAACAAGATCATCGATTTGAAATTCTCTAGGGTGAACCTTTTTGTTGAATGCCTTGGACATACGCTTCTGATACACTCTCATATGATCAAAGGAAGTTTTACGCTTCTCATCTAGAAGTTCTAGTTCCTGTAACCTCATGGCGCGGTAATCCTCATCTGTAATCAAACCTTTGAGTGAGACTTTAAGTGATGGTATCTCGACTTCTAAAGGCAATACTGCTTCAGCGCCATAGGTAAGAGAAAAAGGAGTGGCTCCTGTAGGTGTGCGAATGCTTGTTCTATAAGCCCATAGTGCTGGATTGATTTGTAAGTGCCAATCCCTACCATTCTTGTGCACTGTCCTATGAAGAATCTTAAGAATGGTTTTGTTAGAAGCTTCTGCCTATCCGTTTCCCTGTGGAAAATAGATGGAGGACCAATGTTGCTTGATTTTAAACTTTTTGCATAAATGCTTTAGGTCCTTATTCTTGAATTGACCTCCGTTATCAGTGATAATCTCAGAAGGCACTCCAAACTGACAAATAATATGATTCAAGATGAACAAGGAGATAGTCTTCCCTGAAGCAACAGAAAGTGGCACAGCTTCCACCCATTTTGTGAAGTAGTCAATGGCAGTAATAATGAACTTATGTCCACCTGATGAGTTGGGATGAATCTGCCCAACTAGATCAAAGGCCCAGAATTGAAATGGCCAATGAGAAATAGAAGGGATCAGCTCCCTACCTGGAGCATGAATCAGGTTTCCATGTTTCTGACATTTTTCACATGACTTAGCAAAGGTGGTTGCGTCTATCTACATTGTGGGTCAATAATATCCTGCCCTAAGAAACCTTCGGGCCATGGCGAGACCATTAGAATGTCCACCACAAATGCCCTCGTGGATGTCAACTAACGCTTGGTTGGATTCTTCCTTTTCCAAGCACCTAAGGAGCGTCCCATCTAAACCCCTCCTATATAAATCACCAGAGATGAGGGTGTGGTGAGAGGCGTTACGGATGAGGTTTCGACATTCAGAGCGGTTGAATGTGTCAAGAATGATGCCATCATGAAGATATGAATAGATAGCACCATATCGGGAAGACTCGTGTGTGACAATGGTACAAATGACATGGCTTTCAGATGAGTCAAAGATGGGATGGTGTAGCTCTTCCACCAGGAATTCAAATCTGGATTCATGTGTCTCCAACTGAAGAAGGGAAGCTAATGTGGCCATGGCATCTGCAGCTTTGTTCTCTATCCTAGGGATCTGTTGAAATGTCACAAAGGTGAAGTAGCGTCTCAAAGAATCAACCATCTTTTTGTAGGGTATCAATTTTTCATCCTTGGTTTGATGCTCCTCATTGACCTGGTTGATGATTAACTAGTAATCCCTAAAGACATGTAACTCTGTGATGTTCCATTCTATAGCCATTCTCAAGCCATTGGTTAAAGCTTCATATTCTGCAATATTATTTGTACATGGGAATAAAAGTTTGTAAGACTTTGGAATATTGTACCCATGTGGAGAAACAAATAATACTCCAGCACCTGATCCATTTTGCATGCGGGAGCCATCAAAGAACATTTTCCAAGTGTGAGTAGTCGTATACAAGATGTGTTCATTTGGGAATTCCACTTGGACCGGCATACTATCCTGAATTGGGAAATCAGCTAATTGGTCAGTAATAGCTTGCCCTTTTATGGCCTTCCTTTCAATGTACTCTATGTCAAATTCAGTTAGGACCATCATCCATTTAGCAAGTCTACCCGTGAGGGCAGCCTTACTAAGCAAGTATTTAAGAGGATCAATTTTGGCAACCAAATGTATGGTATGAGCAAGCATGTAGTGGCGCAACTTTTGAGAAGCAAACACCACTGCAAGACAAGACTTCTCAATATTATTGTAATTGATCTCATAGGAGACTAGAGTACGGCTGATATAGTATATGGCCCGTTCTTTCCTAGTATCATCTGATTGAGCCAATAATGCCCCCAGGGAAGTGTCTGTAGCTGAAATATATAGGATCAATGGTTTCCCTGGAATAGGAGGCATTAGGATCAGAGGATTAGCCAAGTACTGTTTGATCTGATCTAGGCTCTTTTGACAATCCTCATTCCAAACACAAGAAGTGCCCTTATGCAATGTCTTGTTAAAGGGTTGCGCTCTATCTGCAAGCTGAGAAATAAACCTCCTAATCGATTGAAGACATCCCTGAAGACTTCTCATTTGGCTGATATTTTGAGGAGGTGGCATATCTAGAATTGCTTGGACCTTTTCAGGATCAACCTCGATACCTTTTGCAGATATTATGAATCCTAAAAGTTTGCCTGAGGTGACACCAAATGCAAACTTCTTTGGATTCAATCTGAGTTGAAACTGTTCCATGCAATCTAGAATTACTTCCTGATCATCCAGGTGTGTGTCCCATTGTCTTTATTTTGCCAGGGTATCATCCACATAATCTTCCATATTTTTGTGCATCATATCATGAAAGATAGTGGTCATAGCTCTTTGGTAGGTTGCTCCTGCATTCTTTAATCCGAATGGCATGACGTTCCAGCAATAGGTTCCCCATGCACATGTGAATCCTATTTTCTCTTGGTCGTCAGGAGCTATTTTGATTTGATTATACCCTGAGAAACCATCCATTAGAGAGTATATGTCATAGCCCGCTGTCATGTCCACTATCATGTCAATGTTTGGAAGTGGAAAATTATCTTTTGGGCATGCTTTGTTTAAATCTCTAAAATTTGTACATACATGAATGGACCCATCATGTTTGGAAACTGGTACTATGTTTGAGATCCATTCTACATAATCGATGGCTCTAATGAATCTAGCTCTCAAAATTTTTTCTAATTCTGCTTTGACAAGGAGAGCTACATGTGGATACATTTTTCTGAGTCTCTGTTTCACTGGTTTGACACCTGGAGCTATGGATAAGTGATGCATTATAAGATTTGTGTCAAGCCCTGGCATGTCTGAATAGGTCCTTGCAAAATTAATTTTCTTTTTTTGTAAAAACTGTACATATGCCTTGGTCTCTTCTTCTGATAAAGACTGAGCAAGATGGACTATCTGAGGAGTTTCTTCTATGTTCAAATTGGCTGGCTTTGTTGGCTCAATCAATACTGATGATCTATCCTAGAAATAACTTGGCAAGTTATTAAGTACCCCATCCTTAGGTGCCTCAAAGAGGTTTTCACCCTTGGATGCGTCATTTCTTTTTACTATTTTTGGTTCTGACACTGCCACAAAGTGGTTTTCGCCATCAGACCTATTTTTCTTTTTTTCTTTCTCTTTTATTTTTAGACTGAGGTACTTAATATCAGGCTCTGTCATGCTGGTTGTTGGTTCACTGGTGGAAGAAACCATGGGTTCAAGAGCATTCAGATAGCAGGCAATTTCGTAATCATTCTGAAAAGTGAGGAAGATAGGCTCTTGATGGCGCTGAGACCAGTCAATTAGGTCAAAGTGAACAAGGGGTAGGTCAATGACTGGTTCAATGTTATTTATGCGAAAGGTGTCATCTCTGGTGACCATATAATCGGAGTTCATCAAGTCTTCTCCTAAGATACCTGAATTAGGACTCATCCTACCAAACAAAGCATCATCCACTAAGGCAATTTGAGGAGTGCAATCCTCGAGTCCTACACTAGGATCGTCGGCCGCATCGGGTTGGGTACTATAGGTATGGACAATATCTACATCCAGATCAACTGTTGCATCTGAAAGTGAGTCCCATTCATATTCATGGGAGTTTATGTTTGAGTCATCATTTGGGCCTCATGATGTAGAAGCCTCAAGGTTCGGAAGGGTCTCCCCCTCTCTAGTGCTATCATTGGTACTATCTGTGGCAGCTAGGACAGTAACACTTTCCTTTATCGATCTAGCAGCCATATAGTCACTATTCATCGCAGCTGGGATAGTAGGACTGTCAGGTATCAAATCTGTGGAATCTCCCCAAAGGAGATTTGTTGAGGGCACCCAATCATCAGACACATCTTATTGATTAGAAATATCAGGCGTATAATCTAAGTCACTGTCGCTGTCCGTCACAGCTGGGACAGGGACACCTTTCTTCTTCTTATTCTCAAAACCTAAGCCAACCGTGGACTTATTCTTTCATCTGAAAAGAGCATGATCAAGAGGCTCAGCTTTAGCATCCAGCCTATGACTAAGGGGACCATATCCAGGATAACCCATATTCTTAACCATTGTATACCCTTTCCCATAAGCTTCAGGTGGAGGAGCAAAATTCTTATTGTGCTTGTATTTTTCCTCGTGATAGATCCAGTCCCTTACGGTAACTTCCTCTTTCTCTTCCTGAATGGGGACCGAAGACTCAACAAATTTTCCAAATAATGTCATTGCTGATGATGAAGGCTTCACATTTGGTGATGGTATCCCATAAGACCTAGGAGAGATTGGCATTTTTGTAAAAGAATCAATTTTATAATCTCCCATCCCAAGATCTATGGTCTTGAACTTCTACTTGCATTGTTCAAGTGAACTACTAGGACTATCAGCTTCCCTATTCAAAGGTACATGTGATCCAGCAGAAATGTTATTAACTGACAAAGCATTATCTCCAGGTATGCAAATTTCTACACCGTTATGGGGAAATTTAACACACTGGTGATATGTTGATGGGACTGCTTGCATTTCGTGAATCCATGGCCTACCTAGCAAAATGTTGTAGGCTAAAGGTCCAACATCAACAATTTGAAATAAGATATCCTTTTCTACTGGACCAATGCGAATAGGCAAAATGGCCAATCCCTTAGAACTTCTTTCTGCTTCATCATATGCTTTGATCGTAATCTTTTTCCTTGTGTCAATAACATTCTCAGAATATCCTAGAGCCAGCAACAAACTCATGGTACAAATATTGAGCCCCACACCCCCATCTATCAGTACACGCCCGACACGGGTTTTATGAATCATGACTTCGATGTGTAAGGCCAAGTTATGTGGGTGACTGATGGATTTGTCATCTTCTTCTGAGAAGGTGAGGTAATGGGGGCTAGCCAAATGGTTGACCATATTCTGGAATTGATCAATATCTAAGTTGTTAGGGACATTGGCTGCTCGCAAAGCATCTTCAAGGACACACTTATGTTTAGGGGACAATTCTAAAAGCTCAAAAATAGATATCTACACGGGTGTACATTGTAATTGGTCAATAAGATTATAATTGGAATCAGGACCAACAACAGATTTAGGAGGAATGCCTTTGGACATGGGCTGCTTAGACTTGCTAGTGCTAGGACCTCTGATGATAATGGGTGCTTGGGCCTGGCCCCTAGTGACAGCATTGAGGGACTGGGGCATTCTTTGTGAGTGAGGACCTCTTATCACCATAGCGGGTCTTTCATCAGTCATAGGAGTTGAGTCCATATTATGTCCATAAGGATCTTTCCCTCTCATCATGTTGACACTATCATCCACAACTTCAAGCATGTTAATAATGTTCTCTGCATTTGTGTAGGTGTAGTTGATAGCCGCCTTGCCATTCTTATTGTCATAATTCTCTCCTTTCTCATATTTAGGCAAGGGCTCTTTAAAGGCTTTATGATCTGCATTAGTGGTTAACCTATCCACTTGTAATTGTCCTTTTTCAATAAGGTCTTGGACAAGATGCTTGAGTTTAAAACAATTTTCTATGTCATGTCCAATCCCATTATGGAAAACACAAAAAGCCTTCGCATCCCACCAATGAGGTAAAGGATCCGGTATACGATATTTTGTAGGATCCTGTGGGTGTGCCAAATTATGAGCTACTAATGTCTTAAAAACATCTGCATAAGATTCTCCCAATTTGGTAAATTGTCTTTTCTCCGTTTTAGATCTCCTTTGATACTTAGGTTTGTCTTGTTGTGTTGAAGACGTTTGCAGCTTCATAGCTTGAACTGCATGAGAGAGGTTAAGAACTCCTTCATTTTTGGGTTGAGATGAGTCAACAACTCCGTCGTTGACCACTTGCTTGTTTTTGTTCCAATAAGAGTTCTTTTTGTCTTTGTTACCATTAGTATTGTTATTTTGGCTATTGTTGTTATTTGTTGGTTTAGCCAAAATTCCTTGTTCTTTTAGGACATCCTCAATGCAACATGCCACCCCTACCATAGTATCAAAGGAATTAAACCAGATTTTCTTGACTTCATATCTTAGTTTTGGTATTAGATTGCTCACAATGATATCAATTCTCTCCTCCTCAGGAATTGTCCTTGGGTATTTTGAACACAATCACCTCCATCGTTGTAAAAATGTGACAAAAGATTCCCCTTGATTTTGGTTGAGTTTGCACAAATCAAGCATTGTGACCGACCTTGATAAGTTGTAAGCAAAATGCTGAACAAACCTTTGGACAAGTTCTTTAAATGTTTTTACTAGAGGGGAAAGGTTGGTGAACCACTCCATGGCTTGACCTTTTAAGCTCCTTGGGAATAATCTCATCAAGTAGGAGTCTTCATGGTGAAAGGAAAAGCTCATTATGTAGAACTGTCGAACATGGTCGTGAGGGTCACTAGTGCCATCATATTTGTCATATGTTGGGAACTCAGCTTTCTTAGGGAATTCTACCATCACCACACTTTTGTCAATGGGGTTAGGACATATGGAGTCCAAATGAAACGTGCTCTTGGGAGCCTTCATCCTGTCTATATCCTTTTACATTTGTAAGATCACCTCATCAGTGGAAGGGCTCTGTTTCTTGATCTTTTGGTGAGCATCAAAATTATATGGAACTTTAGCACCTTTGTTAATAAGACTTTCCAAGAATTGATCTTTGTTTTGTTCCACATATGCTTGAAAGGATGGTTCTTGTTGCATAGTCATGAAATCCATATGATCAAATTTAGCATAACTTCCTCCATGTTGTGAGCCGTGATGTCCTCGTTGGGAGGGTTGCTTTGAATGTCTATGAGACGACTATCTCCTATGATGGTCATATCTTGAAACCCTTCTTCCTCTAGGGCTTGGGGATCGTGAGGGTGTCCTTGATCTTCTTCTAGGACTTGGTGAAGGGGTAGATGGGGGTGAGTTGGTCCCACTATTGGTTCCCCTCTCGTTAAATCGGCTTTGGAGTTGTTGTGCATAGAGTCTATCTTCTTCTTCTTGGGTGACTCTTTTCTGTATATCCAACAATGCACGTTCCTCTTCCTCTAGTTGTCTAAATTTTTCCTTTTTAGCAGCCTGTTCATCTAAGTAGGCTTGCTTCTCTCTCTCAATGCTTCTCAATCTTGTATTTGCATATCGAGAGGTGTCTTTGAGCGGGGAGGATTGTCATGAATGCCTTATAGCGTTAGCTGTGTTTATGTGGTGATCACTAGATTCATTGTTCTGGTCTTCACGTTGTGACCCTGAATCTGAGTGATCTTGCTTATGATGTCTCTCGGCTCATTGGTGAGCATCAAAATACCTCGCATTGTTGGGAGGTGACCTGGGTGGACTAGCATGAGATGAACCACCATACTCTCTTCTATGTCGTTGGAAGATATCCTCAAGAGTTTGATTCATGGCTTCTCTTTGTTGTCGGGTGAAAGTGTAACTCATGTCCATACTTGATGAAAGTGGTACAAAAGAGGTGCTCACGTCACTAGGATTAGCTCTCGGATTAAAAAAAACCTTAGATTCACTCTTAGGAGATTGATCAAAAAGGGGTCCTTTTCCCTTATGTTGTCGACGAGTCTTGACGGGTGGTAACTGGCTAAAGGCAACAGGGGGTCACTTCACTTGATTTACTTGGTACCTTGTCGTAACTGACATGAAAGAAAGATACTCTCAATGACAAGGTGACCTCTCAAAGTGTCAACGCAAAACTACGATAATCAAAGTCCTCTATGTCCAAAAAAAGAAATGAGAAGATAAAAAAAGGGGCTTTACCAACACTATCAAAGAGGTGCTTCAAATCAAAGGGTGACTACCCTTGCACTTTTGAATTAGGAGGTTGGGCTAGGCCAAAATATAATTGAAATTGAGATTTAAATGAAAGTGATTTGGACAATAAGAGTACTAAAATTTTCCAAGAATGTAGCTAACAATCTTAGAGATGAACCTTGGCACCAAGAATGACCTTCTAACTTGACAATTATTTCAAGGTGATTTCGTAAATCAAATGATGCTATCCTGGAGGACTAAAACTAGAAATTTAGAGTCAAGACAGGTCTCAAACGTCAGGGAAAGAAGCCTACTTGAAGACCTAGCCTGATTAACAGCAACTGAAACTGACCAAATTGTAAGCATGACAGAAATTAACCAGGCGATATACTCCAGGCTACTGGGGTGATATACCTATAACCGCGCGATACTTCGCACGACACCAGGTGATATACCTCAGCACTGGTGGGCAATATACTCCGGGTGGGTCAGGCGATAGTCCGTCAGGGGAGAACTATCACGTGATAATTCTCTTCAAAGCAGGCGATATTTTTAGCAAGCGCGAAGTATCGAACGATATTTCACTTTGCAGGGTGCAATACTGTTGCAGAATTGTTCAACTCTTGACCAGAATTATGTAAAATTTGCATTTTTGGGTTTGCTTGGTCAAAATTTTCAATCTGAGGGTTGATGTTTTCGATTTCAGTCACAATATCAGCAAAATTTTGGTAGGTTTGCAAACAGTGAGGGATCAAACATGTCTCAAACACTTGAAACAAGGGCAAAAGCAACCTTGCCAAGACAAACACTTGTGATAACAGAATTGAAAAAGCACCCTATGAATGCTATCGATTGTTTGTATGTAAGAACGTTTGCACTGGTATCACACAACCAAAGACAATTCAAGCAAATCTATCCTAAAAAGTCAAGGCTCAATACTTACCAACTTAGCCCACAACTTGATGCCCCCTCACCTCACACCAAGTGGTTACCCACAAGAGATGTTGGCTTTGTCGTGGAAATGTCAAATGACACAACCAAAGGGACACATATGGTGAGTATCTTAAGGTGATCCGGGTAAACCACTTGGATCAATCCTTGCACTAAGAAGATAAGTGGCTAAACAAGGTGGCTTCTATCTAATGGTTCTTAATAAGGATTTCCGTTCACAACACCCCTCTTGCTCCTCATAAAGGACTGGGACCTTGCGGCCTCAAGAGTACCTTAAGCATTCTTGTTTAATGTTTTCCCCATGGTCACAATCCCATGAGCTACTCACATCAAACGAAGATAAGTGTTATGTCTACCAAGGTTTTTGGTGTCCTTGATAGCCTTGAGATTATAGTGAGTTGGAATCACTTGCCACCAAGAAAAATGATGACAAGGTTGTCCCCACTTGAGTCGTTCCTCTTGATTGCTCAAGAGCAGGCCCGCTAAAAGATTCCTAAACTAAACAAAAATGGATAATTTATGAGGTTCAAGGTTTTTGGTTCACCTCAAGGGTGAAGAGCATACTCCCCTATCTCAAAAACTTCTCCCAAACACACCAAGCAAAGAGATTCAATTACTCCCTTGCTTCCAAGACCTTAAGATGGGTCAAGATTTTCTGGTTCACCTAAAGGTGAAGAGCATACTTCTCCTACCACCTCAAAATCTCTTTCACAAGGTTTTAAAGATTCCTAATACAATTAGTGAATGCCACACTTGAAAGGAAAGCAAATAAACAAGCAAGAAATTTTTTTTTTTGTTTTTATGCTTGGGCAGCCCTGCAAAAACTGTTAGTAGCCCTCTTTGACATGCATTTTTAGCAATTTTCAAGCAATGAGAGCACCTACAAACACAACTTGTTAGACCAACAAGGTTAGCAAAATCCAAATCCAAATGTAAATATGTAATAAACTGATAGATTCAAGCTAAAAGATGCAGGTTAGACCTATCTAAATACAGTAAAATAAAACAGCAAGCTAAAATGATCAAATTCGGATGATAAAACTAGAAATGCAAGTCTCTGTCAGATTAGGCGATATACCTCAGACTTCACCAGTATCGCACGACATAATTTCCTATAGTCGCGCGATATACCTCAGTCTAGGCGATACTTCGCATGACGCCAGGTGATACTTCGCACGACGCCAGGTGATATACTTCAGTACTAGCGGGTGATTTTTCTCTTATGCGAAGTGTTGCACCGCTATGTAAAGGTATATCATGCGATATACTGAGAAGTATCACGCGATATTCTGAGACAGAAAACCAGAACTGCAAAATTTTTGAAAAATAATCCGAAAGATGACAAAAATGCAAATGAAACAAAGGACAAAGCCTATCTACTCTACCCCACGGTGGGCACCAGAAATGTACACACTAAAATGGTGCACTTCTATGAACCATTACATGCAAGGTTGCTCAAGAATGAGGCCTCACAAAGCGGCTCATAGCTCTCTATGCATGGAGTTGCAAGATTGAAAATTGCTCTCAGCTAGAGCTATGAACTTGTGACCTTGCTAGTCAACCACACAATGAGAGATTCAAGTGAAGACAAGGGCAACAATGCCAATATCTCCAAGAATCACTATGAAAATGTAATGCAATGCAACTAAAATGAGGATGCAATCTAAGCTATGAAAGGAAGGTACAATGCAACTAATCTATGAAAGAAAATAGCAATGGATTACAATGCCTCCTATTTAGACTATGTGAGCTTATTCTATTGCATAAAAAGAAATCTACACTAAGAATGCCATTATCATGCAACTAAGAAAGCAAATATGCAACTAAATGATGAGAGCAACAAGTCTTCAATATCCTCAAAAGCTCCAAATACACCTAAAACCTGCAGCATAACATTAGCATAAAAACATGGTATATGCAAATGAAGGAGAGAGCTCTCCTTTTATAAGAAATGAGGTGAAATGGACCATGGAGATTAAGAGGCAAAAGTCTTAATCAGCGGTGGAGCTTGAAAGAGGAGCAATCCATGTGCACACATATCCTCCAATAGGAAAATAAGAGTTGACTTTATGTCCATATGAGACAAAAAGTTATTTTCTCCTTTTTATAAAATATGAATAATGCTTTATTTGTGCAACTTAGGATAAGAGGAAAGTGGGGGCTTTTTATTTAATTAAAAGGGGAGGAAATATTCCTTTTAATCAAATAAAGACTTAGGATAAATGGTTAGCCCAAGGATAAAAATCTAATATATGATCGAAATTAAGACTTGATCAAGAAATTGATATTGTTGAAAATATTGATTATTGATAAAATTGATTCAGGATTGATAAATTGAATAAATGGGGCCCAAAGTCTAGGCAACCATTTTAGGGTGCATACAGTATCATACCAGATTGAAGATTCATGGGATATTGTGTTAGACTGACCAACTGATAAGAATGTGGCATTAATCACACGGTTGCAGATGGATGGTCATCTTGGGAGCGTAACTAGAGGATGTGTAAATATTTAAAGGTACGTGGTTTACCCTTCATTCACAGGCTAAGTGAGTCTAACTCTCTAATACTAGCTTATTATAATTTGATATCAAAAGTGAGGATGACCAAAATAGAAGAAAATACACACAAATAGAACATGAAACAAATAAAAGAAGTAATAGACATGAAGGTGGAGAACATTGTGAGTCTAGGTCTAATACAATCACCTAAAGAACCCCTTCAAAATTGGATGTTCAATATGGAATATAAATGTGAATGCATTTCTAAAAGTGTCAAGAAATTGAAAGAACTCTTGAGTGATGCTAAGGAAAACATTGATCAAATACGAACATATTTTGAGGATATTGGTTGTGATTTACACTAGAAGGAAGCTTTAGGGGTGATGATCATGGATGAGCTTAAGGAAATTTATTAACAAAATATTGATAATATTACTATCTCACAAGGGTATTGCAAGGAAGAGCATAAAAAATTAACCAAGATTGATGAAACATGTATGTGGTGTGGGAATCATTATCAATCCTTCAATGCCAAGGCCAAGCAATTAAGAGAACAAACAACCTATTGGGCTATTAGGAATACTAAAGTGAACATGCCTGAAGTTGATGATATTACCTATGTGATCATTGCCTTGCACAAACACAAAGAAGGTCAAGTGCCCCCAAAAGATACTACTTCCAAAGAAGGAGAAGGGGATACTTCATGACACCTGTGCACAAGAGTTTTTTTTTAGCTGGGATTTTATGGTTGTTTAGCGTTTCTGAAAATTCTTCCTTTTATTTTCATATTTTAAAAGTTTTTATTAAAAAAAAAATTCTTGTAACTGTCCCAAGGGGATGTGAAAAGACTATATATTTGAGTCTGAAACTCTAAGGAAAGGATCGATAGTTTTTGGCTTGAAATTCTCTCTTTTTTTGTGACAACTAAGTGTGACTTGAATTTTAAGTTATGACTTTTGTTCATTATAAATATTTAAATTATTCTATTGAATGGGTAAATTAATAAAGGATAGGATGAATGGATTGTAGATATCAACTTTGTTTTTAAATCAATGATCTTAAAGTGTTCTATGTAGCACTATTTGTTCTACTTTATATTTGTTTATGTTGTTAAGAGATTCTTTTCTTGTGGGTAAAACTGTATTTGATTTTCATGGTCATGTGAGGATGAGTATGCAGAATCTATTTTCATATATATAAGTATTGTAAATTTTATGTTGAATGTGTGGATATCTCATGGTGATGGGTATCATTAGAGCCTTTCCTTTCTTTTTGGTTAAAAGCACACACATTTTAAGCTCATTCGAAATAACAAAATTCATTGTTTCTATCTATCTCAAGGGATTTATACCTTTCAATTCAGAGATAAAACCATTGGATGGTTTATTCAATAGATGTAAACTAAGGGTATTTGGAGGGCTTGAGTCATTTTATCAAACAAGCCAATCTATTAACCAATAGATTTTTGGCAACTTTGCTAGGGAGACGAATGGTCATTTTAAGACCGGTCTCCTGGAGATGAGGGAATAATGGTTCTCCCTCATGAAAACATATTTCTTGTACTACAACTAAATCTAGGGTTTCAAGATGAACAAGAAGATATCATTGGCCAATTGAACACATTTTCTTGGTGGTCGCGAAGAAATGTGGAAGAATATAGGAGAGCAAGCCAAGTATTGGAAAGAGAAGAAGAATTGGCAGAAAACCTAAGGTTTTTATTTTTGAGATAGCATAGAAGACAAGCATAGAAGGTAGTTCAGAATCAAGTACCAAATCAATTTCCTAAAAATAAAAGAGGTCAAGAGTAACCAATAAACTAGTAAAAGAGTTATGAAACCGAAAAATAAGGTTGAAGTGGAAGAGATATATTAGAAATGAGAAGGAAAAATAAGTTATAGAATTATATTTTAAATCCCTCCAAGATTATAACTTTTCACATAGCATCCCTCTTTATAGAAGTAGGAGTAGGCCACCTATGCTTCTAAAGAAGAACACTTCATCTCCTATTTGTTAGGCCCTAACTTTACATGGGTTTACTCTTCCTACCAAGGTTCCTTTTAATTTACAAAGAAATATGGTTCAACTTGTTCTATGGGGAGCCGCGATTGGTTCGTTGAACCTAGGAGAATTACATGATTTACCCAAAGGGTTGAGGAATAACTTACCAATATTCTCAAGGAATGGAAATGTATCCACTAATGAACATGTTGTGGCCTTTTTTTCTACATGTGATGTATTGGGAGTACAACATGAAGATGTTGTAGTGAGGCTATTTGTAGAAAGTCTCATGGAAGGAGTCATAGAATGGCTGGACATCACTTGGCCCCTAGGTCAATCACAAATTGGGATACAATGAGGATGCAATTTGGGACACATTTCAAAAGTGTTGATGATGAACACTTACTTTTGGCTCAATTGACTTAAATCAAGAAAGAAATCAATAATGCCTATGAGGGAATTTGTGGAAAAATTCAACAAGATTATTAACAAGATTCCTTCCAATAAGAGACCAACTGGTGATAACTACTAGAAGTGTTTCTTCTTGAATACAATTCCATTGGACATTAGATTTTATATGAGAAGGGTCGAGGTGGTTGACCTGGCTGATGCCAAAACCACGGTTATAGAGATGGAAGATGACTTAATCACTACAGGAAAGTGGAAAAAGGAACTCCAGGCTAGTAGTAGCAATACTTCAACATCTTTTGAAGCCACGTTACAAAGATTGACTAATAATGTAATTGCACTAAAGAGGAAAATTCCTATGGTAAATCCATGTTTCAACAATCTCACCAAGATACAAGGAGACAAAATGATGGCAACCAGTTGATCTTACCACTTGTACAACAAAGGTTGGTAATTGAGGTGCCACCTACCTCTAAGAAGGGAAACATGTGTGTGTTTCACCTAACTATGGATCATGATGAGGAAACATGCCCTGGAATGACAAGATGTATGCAAATGGTCACCTCAAATGAGATTTAAGGTGATACCCTTGGAGAAGACTCGGGACCAAAAAAAATTGGTGACTCTAAAAATTATTACTTGGAGTAGGAGTCTGATTATGAAAGAGGTGGAAATTTTTTTACAACACTAGATGAATCTTTATTGGATGTTCTCACTAGGACTCAAAAGGAAAATCCACAAGGTGTATCAATCTTACAAAGGTGGAAAACTCCAATACCTCAAGATATGTCACCTAAAATAATTGATCAATCAAAAATTCTAAATTGGTGCATGCATCTAGTAGGGATAAAAACTCCTTTTACAATGTCCAATTTTGTGAAACCTCTTGGATTTAAATCTCTCCCTTAAAATATTTTCAAATGAACCCATCAGAATTAAAATTCCTAGTAGAACATTGTAAATCTGATTCTGCCAAAGTAAAAAAGGAGATAGTTAGAAAACAATATTGGTAAATTGGTGAGTTGTTTTAGGGCTCTCAGTTGGTCCCTTGATGCCAATCATGATGAAATTATGAATTTATCCTTTCCTAGGTGGGGCACTATCTTTAATATTCCCCCTTCTTATGGAATTTCATCCCTAGCTTGATTGAGTTTGAGAAATGTCCTTAGAATGAAGGAAACCCCATCTTTGTTGCTACATATAGATGTCAAGTTATTCATTAAATTATTTGGGGGTATTAATGCGTGTTTTTTATGCAAGAAAGAAGGGCACATGAGAAAATATTTCCCTCTACTAGAAAGAATTATAAGAAGCCTCCTAATCCTAGGGGGGAGATTTTAAGATTGCAGACATTCCCTCTATTAAAGATGCCTCCCTTCCAATTTTTACCCCCAATAGTAACCCTCATTCCTCATCTGCTTCTTCAGACATTGAGGTCCCCAAACCTATCTCATCTTTTCTATTGTTTGGCCTCTCCCTAATCCTCCTCTTTGGCTTCTCCTGTGGCCCCCTCAGGTGCACTCATGCCTCCCTTTTGCATCTAATATTATTGATTACTCTAGAGTTATCCCAAATATTTCATTTCCCCTTTCCAAGATCCCCAAGAATAGTATGCCCAAGGGACAAAAACATTTTGATAAACTAAGGTGTATTGCTTCAATTAGAAATAGGGTTGATGAACAGATTGATTCTAGGATATCCAAGAAAGATGGGCTCATAAACATGAGTAATTTACTCCTAATAAACATGCTCATATTGAATCCTCTTTTAAATACCTAGTTGGATCCTTATAGATTGAGGATATTATCCCTATTAGTGGCTTAGAGAATCCTAATAAAGGGGATATGAGAGTGGTCCCTACTACTCCTAAAGCAACTCTTGGATGGGGATTCTAATTAGGCCCTCTTCATCATTAAAAAATAATATGACCCTAAGGCTCCACTTATTGATGGCTTGATTACCTCTAAACATTATTCTAACCCCCTCCCCCATTCAATCCTCCTCTAAGGGATAATGGTGCTAATATCCTCACCATCCAAGTCTTTGATCAGGTGATTAGAAGGGTATGCATGAATTTCAACAAGAATGATGGGTAATGTGATAGCACAGATCAAAGTGACCTAAGTGGAATAGAGGAGGAGGAAGAAAGTAAATGGGCTATTGTACCCTATAAGGGATCCCCTAATGTGGATATTTTTTATGAAGTTATGGAAGAAATAGGAGTTAGGAAAGCCAAGAATAATAAGATTTCTAGAAAGAAAAAAAATTCTAATGGATCCCCCCTAAGGGTTGACCAAGTGTTTGAATTCAAAATAAAAAATAGGGAGACCTAGTGGGTTAGGGGCTAATGGATCCTCCCTCTAAAGACCAATTTACCAAGTGCTATAACAACTTTAGGGCCCTTGTGGACATTTCCCCCTAAGTCTTGTTGAAGTTGAATAATGCATCCTAGAATGTTAAGGGACTTGAATCCACAGACAAAAAATATTTGATTAAAAGATATCTTAAGATGCAAAAAAAATATTGATATGCTCCTTCAAGAAATTAAACCAGTTCAATTTCATCTAGACATTAATCTAAAATATATTCAGATATGTAGGACACTTTGTCACTAATTACTCCAAAGGAAAAGGAGATGTTTCTATCCTTGTTATTAATTAATGGAGCAAGTGTGTTCAACAATGGGCATTCTCACCTTGCAACAAATTTGTTTAGATAATTTTGGAATGTAAAGTGAGTAAAGTGGGAGCATATTTGATCTATGTTCCTAATGATCCCAAGGAAAGGATTGAACATTGGAAGTGGATGATCCACCTTGAGGATATTCAATGGATCATTAGGGGGAGATTTTAATATGATTGAATCCCCACAAGATAAGGAAAGAGGTGTGAGGTTTGAGTGGAAAGTGGATGAGAAATTTTAATGGTATATGATGATAAACAACCTTAAATTATTTGATCCTCTAGTTGGAAATAAGAATGATTTCAATGATGTTTGGGTTACTTGGTGTAACTATCAACAAGGTGATAAAATAATTTATAGTAGGTTGGATAGATTCTATGTGAAAAAATACTTCCTCAAGTTTTGCAAAGATGTGAAAGGGTACATATGTCACAATAATTATTCCCCAGTACCACAAGGTCTAAGGGATTCATTTTCCCTTAATACTAAGCTTTTGAAGGATGAGGGTGTTATGTATGCCTTATATATATCATTAGATAGATTAATTATTGGAATCCCAACAAAGTTAGTGAAATTGAGAGTTGGAATCAAAAGATTCAGAGCTAGAAAAACCCATTTTAGGTAGTAGAAAGGAAGAATGTTGAAGATGTTGGGGCTAGGGAAACTACCTTGCACAATAATCTCATGGAAGCTGAATATATGTTTCAGAATGATCCTTCTAATTCAAATTCTACTATTGACCTCATTCAAGCTATAGATGGCCTTAGAAGAATTCAAAATGTTAGGATCCATGGTGCGAAAATTAGAGAAAGGTTAAATTGGCTGGATCATGGAGATAAGGGTTCTAAGTTTTTTTTCAGCTCCTTAAGATCAAATAAGCCAAAGAAAGGATTGATTCTATTTGGGAAGATGGATTTTTTTTTTTACTAATTATACATATATTCTTAAGGCCTTCATTCAATTTTACACTACCTTGTTTACCGCAGAGGATGGTAGTCAAACTACATAGAGGATAAGAGATGAAATCAAGAATATTATCCCAAAAAAGTTTTTGTTGTGGATGAAACTAAGTTGGAATGTGATTTCTCTCTAGATGAAGTTAAAAAAGATATCCTTGCCCCAACCAATGACAAGGCTCCAGGACTGGATGGCTTTCCAAATTTTTTTACAAGAACAACATTGACTGGATTCTTGAGAACCTTTTCAAAGTTAAAAAAGAAGCCATTAAAAATGGCACTTTAGGAAATGGCATTAAAATTGGGCCCATCAATCTTATTCCCAAAGATGGTGATAGGTCTCTCATAAAAAATCAGAGACCTATTATGCTTTTATTCACATGTGTCCAACAAAATCCTTGCTAAAATCCTAGGAAAGGTTGTGAATCCCACTCAAATAGGGTTTGTTAAGGGTAGATACATTTAGGAAAATATTCTTATGTGTTTGGAGGCTATGCATTTGGATAAAGAGTCGAATCAGAGAGTGGCTATGCTATTGATAGACTTTGAAAAAGCCTATGTTAGAATTGAGTGGAAGTTTATCTTGTTGATTTTGGAATGTCTTGGCTTCCCAAATTTATTTTGTAAGATAGTGAAGACTCTCATGAAAAATGAAAAGGCTTGTGTGGAAGTGAATGAGGTTATTTCTAAAATATTTCCATTATCTAGAATCATAAGACATGGATGTCCACTAGCTCTTGCCCTATTTATTATAGAAGTAGATGCAATATATTATTGTTGAGAGATAATTCCATCTGTAGTAGAGTCAAAGGTATTAATCTTCCAAATGGAGACAACCTCTCTATACTCATTCTTTTTTTGATGACATTACAATTCTTGTCCAATTGGATGAAGACAATATAATTAATTTGATGAGGAAACAAAATTTATTTTGTACTACCTCTAGCACTAAAGTCTCTGCCCCAAAATCCATCTTGCTTAGCTAGGAGGACCAACCCCCTAAATGGTTCAATAAGTACTCCCTAATGTGGGGGAGATTCAAACACCAAGTGTGGTATCTTGGTATTCCTTTTTCCATTAACCCCAATTTTCAAGAGATGGAGGAGTGGGTTAAAGGGAAGATTGATAAGAAGCTTAGAAAGTGGAATAAGAACTACCTCTCACTTGCAAGGAGGTACTAGGTTTTTGAAAAGATCCTCTCCTCCTATAACACGTATTATTCATCTATGTGACTTTTCTCTAATTACCAATTCCTATACATCCAAAAGTTAGTTATACATTTTCTTTGGTCTAATGGTAAGGGGACTAAGAAGCATCATGTAGCTAAATGACATTGGTGTACAATGAGTAAAGATAAAGGTGGGCTTGGATTGAAGGACTTGAAACTTCAAGGGATAGCACATGCAAAAATTAGATTTTCAAATCCCTTAAAGAAGATGAACCCCAAAAAATTCTAATTAGGCACAACATTTCTAGATTTGTGCCAAGGAAAATTCCATTTTCGAAAGGTCGTCCTCTTATTGATCTGATTGCACTGAACTTCATTGTTAAACCAACTAGGTCATAAGTGTTTAAGTCAATATGGAAAGCTGAGGACATTGTTAGGAATATGATCACTAACAATGGAACTATAAATAATGAGAATAAAATATATGCGGAAAGGTCTATGTTGTGGAATCTTAAGGAAAAATCCTTGGCACAGATCTAGAGATTCTCTTCCAAAATTTGGGCCTCTAAGGGCATACAAAGATTTCATGATATCTTAAAGGATGGTCACTTAGTGGCATGGTAGTATTTATGTCATAAGTTTTATATCCATCCAACTTAGTGGAGGACTTAATCAATGCTAAGAGAAGCTTTTTCTTCCCTCTCCTTTCCTAGACAAGTTCACAATGATTCTACCTCCTTTCTACAACTTAAGTGGTATGACAGGTCCTTTACTTTTTCTAATAAAGCTAAATTCTTGTACAAATTCCCTTTTGACACTGATGGAATTCTTTCCCATTGCAATAATTGTTGGAACTTGAACCTTGATGCTTCTTATTGGCAGGTTATCTTTGTTAACCTATTGCACCAAAAAAAAAGATTTTTCTTTTGGCATTTCTTGCTTCATAGGTTGCATCTTCTAAAACCTAATGGTGAGCCTAATATATGCTCCTCCTATAGAATGCCTAAATTTATTAAACATGTTTTCTTTGATTTCATATTTTCTAGAGATTTTTGGGGGTCCTTTGGTTTGTATTTTAATTTAAATATCAATATTTGTGATAATCTTTTTGGTTCTATCCCTAGGCTTGAGAAAGATTACAATATACTTTGGTTTATTTTTTATTTGGAAGTACTTTGGATTATTTGGAAATATAGAGATGGAAATGTGTTTAATGGAAGGAGTGGATCACTTACAAGGTCTTTGAGGAGACTCATATATATTATACTATTGACTTGCAGGTAATTGTGGCATTGATACTCTCTAGGACTAAGTTTGAAAGACTTTTGCAATATGGTACAACTTGAGTCTTCACATGGGAAATCTCTCATGGTTTTACAAGGGCTAGGAAGACTATTGAAAGGACACATTTTGAAGTTTCTTTGAGTAACTTTTCTCAAGAACTTAAGGAGCAAACAGACAAGAAACTGCATGCACAGGCTCCAATGCTTCTTATAGCACAAGTTTATATATATTTGTATCTGGAACACATACAGGAAGGGGAAAAAATTATATGGATGGAGGGATCACTTGGCTAGACAACATGGGTTAAAGATGCCACTCCACCATAAGCTAAATTACACTAGTAACTAAATAGATGTTTTATTTTGTCACTCTTTTTTTATATTGATCAATTGTTCATGGATGTAAATGTATAATTGGTTAATACTTTTCATCACTATCTATATCATAAGGAGTTTATAGATGCAGTTCTATTCAATGAGGTGATTATGTGATTAGTTCGTGATACTAAATTTTGTATTGTGCCTTCATGATATTTAATAGAAAAAAAAGGATCTCTTACCATAAATACATAAAATCCATGTGAACATTCATAAATTTGTATATAAAATTAGATATATTGGTGTATGTGTTTATTCCATGCACATTTTGTAAATTTTATGTAGGAACAATCATTTATTTGTATACAATTGTACATTAGTGGAATAATGTAATAGGGAAGTTGGGAATTGTTATAACATATGTACTCTTCTTTATGATTCAGACACTTGTCCTTATCACAAGTTCTCTCATCATTTGTTTTTGTTTTATAAGCACAGACTCTTCACATCATAACACATCTCAATCTCATCATTGTAATATTCATTGGCTAGTGAAATAGCTTTTTTGTTGTACTTCTGTTTGTTCCTATGGAGGCTTGTTTTGGTCTCTTGGTAAGGCTCCTAGGTGAGCCAAACTAGCATCAAAGTAGTTGACCCTGCAACCCCTTCCTAGAAATTGATTTTTGATTAGGTGTTTCAAAAATTTATAGTAGTTTTCTTGGGCCTGCATTATTTATATTGTTCCAGTAGGTTTTTTTTGTTTTGGAAGGCTAGCCATTTTGTCTTGTCCGAAAACTTTCATATAAGAAGATTTAAATTTTGGTGGATTTTATCTATTGTATTGTGGTTGACACCTATTTTTGGTGGTAGACTGTATCTTTTTTTTAATTTTTACCAATTAAAATCAATGACTTTTTGATTATTTTGCATCATAAACATTTTTGGAAGGAAATAATTTTTTATTTGAGATCAGGCATCAGGTGTGGAGGCACTCACATGCTCCATTTTATCCAAGATATTTCCAAAAATAAATGCTCATTGAATCAACCTTTTTATTGGAATTCAATGAAATTTACAAATATCTCATTCACTTTCTAAAGTCTCAGCATTAGTATTTCATTTGGCTTCAATGTTTTACTGTGCAAAATAAGTTGTGTGGCCCTCCATGTGTATTTTTTAGCATAACCCAAGGGACTTTAATGTTGGATATATGTGTTAAGTGTTTTTATTAATGTCAACATATTGTTTGCATTGATGTAAACCTAATGGAATGTTGTGTTTCCTTATGTGTGAAAGCTTATAGAAGTCCATAAATGAGTATTCAAATGTTGTTATAATGTCTAATGGTGATATCATGTCAATATGTGGTGTTTTTAGAAGGTGATAGTATGAGAAACTAGAATATGTGGGAAATAGTATTTGAAGTCCTTATGGGATAATGTTATGCATTCCTCTGCATAAGAAGTTGATGGATTTTGGGTCTGATTGTAATGTCCATGGTTTGTGAATGTTGCACTATCATGTTTTCAAGTACCCAATAGTTTAGAGGTTGAAGTTGTGATTTTTTGTTTGCTAAATATAAGGTTGGTTATAATGATAGGTCAAAACTAGTTCAAAGAATTATCTGCATTGGTGTTTCTAGGTGTACAAGTTCATGCACATATTCAAAAGATATGTGTAGTGTTCTGATTCATAATTATTGTATTGGTTTTATCTATAAGTGAAGATACATTGTTTTGTGTTTGGCATTGTTGTTTGTATTGGTCTCTAGTTGACTCAATGGATTATCCTAATTTGATTATGACATTTCACTCTAGATATGCATTAGAGGATGAGTAAAGAGGTTTTTATGGGGCTTACTATGTTGTGTTTAGATCTACATTAAGTTATGTGTATTGGAGATTGTTTTGGGACTAACTGGTTAACATGTTTTAATATTTTTCTACATGTTACATTTGATGCCATTAATGGAGGATGTTGTGATGTGTGGGCTTCATTTAAATCAATTATGGGAGGTGTGTTATGATGAAATTATGTTCCCTTTATGTCCTAGGTTGGACCACATTGAGTCCAAATATCCATTGTGATTAACTTTGTATAAATATCTTGTATCTTTACCATGGTCGACCTAGTTAAAGTTTTTGGTGATCATGTTGATATATATAGTCATGTAGATATTTGAGTTGAGCATGGATTTAATATAAAATCAGCGTGATGTAAATGTGGAAGATCAAATGTGAAAATTTAATAATATCTTTTAGAGTTGACAAAATTTGTAGTAGTAAATGTTGACATGGTAAGAAGATCCTGCATTATTTCAATTCATCAATTCTTTGTGTATGCTAGAAGATAGTGATTCCTTTTGGAAACTTTTAAAATCTTGTAGCTTTCCCTAAGATCATACATATCAATCTTTCAAGTCCCGTGTATCTTGCACTAAGGTTTTGCAGCTTAGCCTACAAGTCCAAATCAGGAGCAGAAAACTTCCTTGACTTTGGTCTAAAACATTGTATTCAAGTGTTTTCATATAGTGAGTGTGAAGATTGGTTGATGTGACTCATCCACCAAGTCATTGGTAATCAGTCCTAAAGGCCAATTTTTTTTTTGCTCAATTATTCTTCATAGTTGTATGATGGGACCAAGAGCTATTGTGGACTCATGAAGTACCTAAAATAGTCTTTTCTTTTAAACTTTCCCGACTTTTGCAAACGTGTTATATTTGGAAAAATGAGATGTCGTTAGAAAGTTTCTTTAACAAAACTCATTATGGATGAGGCAATTTTTGAAAATTTTGATACTTTATGCCAATTTTACTAGCTTAAATTTGCAAGTCTTTTTTGTTGTTTATCTAGGCAAATTTGGTGGTTGGGAATTGTTAAATTAGTTTTTATTTATTCTTGGAGCGTGTTTCTTGAATATTAGTCCTTTATGTGTCCTTGCACATCATGTTGGACCCTAGGATTAAATTTCTCACTCCATAAAAATATCACACATGGAAGCTTAAAACTTCACAAGTATTGTTATCTTAATTTTTTTTGTTTCACATTGTTGAGTTTAATACACCTAAAGAGGCATGGGATAATCTTGCAAGTTGTATGGTAAGGCCAGTTAGTTCATGATCTTGCATCTCTCTCTCTCTCTCTCTCTCTCTCTCTCTCTCTCTCTCTCTCTCTCTCTCTCTCTCTCTCTCTAAATGCATTTCCCATTATTTAGGATTTCCTTTCATAGTTCAACTTGATTTGGTCGTAGTTGAAAGGATGTGGTCATGCCATTAAAGAAGATAAGGAGTGTATTTTCTAAATCCTCTCTAATCTTAGAAGTCCTTTCCAAGTATTTTCCTCTACCTTCTATTCTATTATTGATGGCTTGGGAGAAGGCCGTAAGATGCCCTCTTTTACAGATTTTTGAGATCGATTGACCAAGGAGAAAGCCAATTTGATTTGGATTGGTGCTCTTCCTATGAGTCGCACTTTTATGGCTCTGTTAGTACTGTAAAAATTTTGGTCCTCATGCTTCATAAAATTGGTAAAACCCCTATTATTTGACCTAGCAAGGAGAAAAGTGTCGTAAACCTTAAATTGTCATAAGCCTTGTTATATTTGAACATTACTTTTCCATTCATTAAAGTGCTAATAACGCATGTGCTCATTTAAAAACTTTAAAATTGTCTGCTTCATGTGTTTTGTGGTTAGGTTTTAAGCGGGTTACTTTCATTAAAAAATTTCATAAAATTCTAGTCTTTCCTGTCCTAGTGGACTCAGTTTCAAAGCTATGTTGTCATTAACTTGCAAATTCCATCAATGGCTGTCGTAATACCGCTGAGCTAAGCTGGTCACTTGTTAATCCTTATGCTTTAGCGACAACCATCTGATTGAATAAAAGACTGGCAGTGATAGAACTTTGACACTTTGGGTATAGTGGCAATTTTTTGGGTTGACATCTGTCCATGGTGACGTAATATGGTGGGGTCATGGCTTTTTGAAGGTTAAAGCCTAGATAGATCTTGTGGCTATCGTTATACCGCTAAGGGAAGATGCTCGGTATTTAAAGTTTGCGCTTTTGTGACAACCGTCTGATTTTCCATGTATTTTCAGACTATGAAGTGGGTCCTTGGTTGCCAGGTCATGATGAGTTGTCCATTGTTTATTGGTTGAGCTGGACTATGATGTGGCAACTGTCAATAGAACTGACATTGGGAAAGAAAAAATGGTATGTCCACCTGCCGAATTTTGTGACGTGGTCATTTCTGATTGGGTAGAGGACCAGTGAAAGTAAAGGTGGGGTCACCAATTTCCAAAGATGATAAAGACCTATCCATTTTTTAGAGGATCGACGGTGGTCGCAATATCAAAATTGAAAGGTGCTCAAGATTTCACATCTACAAAATTGTGACATGTTGACACCTGTCAGGGCCGATCAAAGTTAAAGTAACTTGTGGGTTTCTGCACATGGGTAAATTTGAAATGTTCTCATTGGTCGGGAACTAAGATTGGAAAAGTGCTAAAAAGTTATGACGTGGTCATTATCAACCGTCTGATGTACCAGAAGGAATTTTGATCAACAGTTCACATTGAAATTTTAATTTTGACAATGTTTCACATCCTGTGAACGTTGTAGCTGCCAGTTTCAGTAATGGCAAACTTAATGAGTTTCATGTGGGTTGGCTGTGATGGGTTGGCAATGATTACATATTCTAATTTGATTGTTAGAGGCAACACTTCTCCTCCAAGTTTCTTTGTAGGTGATTTGGTTTTCTCTGCAAGCGTTGACAACAAATTTTCTCAGGCATACGGTAAGCAATTTGAAGTCAAAAGTGCACAGAGTTTTGAAAGAAGAAAGTCTTAGAAATTAAAATCTTCTCTGCTATTATCTTGTGGTATTCATGTAGTTTTTATTCTGGTATTTGTACATTATCCCAAAAACCCTAGTTGAAGATGCCGCCCAAAAGAGAACTCTCGGGAAAAACACAGTATAAGGATAGGGGGGGTTTTGAAAATTTAATGCAGTTACTCCCACACTCAGAAAATGGGGCATCTAGGATGAAAGAATTAGTTCCAAAAAACCCTAGGGATTTGGTTAATGAGGGATTGTATGATAGAGGGCTATGCATGACAGATGCTAAAGTAGGGAAGGATTACAATGGTTTGATCCTGTTTAAAGTTGCATATTCCCAAAGAAATGCATGTGCACCTCTCAGTAATATTTGGCAGTTTGACATAGAGAGACTCATTGTGCTTGGATTTTTCATGGACGCCAACCTTCTCATACAGATTGCTAGATGTTATGATCCTGTGACAAGGTGTGTCAAAGATATTAATGGAATGGACTTGGTAAGAATTAAGAGGATGAAATCAGACAGGTCTTCTCATTGAATGATCCTTCTGTTTGGCTTGAAAAAATTGACTTTGAAGAATTTAACAAAATCTATGAGGCACAGAGAGACTATCTAAGGTCAGGCCCTTTAAGAGATTTCTTTGGCCAGATTGGTGCCATGTGTATGGTTAGTCTGAGCACACCTGAGCCTTTTAGGTTGGAACTTTTCAGTTTGAGAGCACAGGGTGTATATAAGTCCTTAGCTCTAATTTTTGGACAAGATGAGGCTACTCACATGCCTATCCCTTACATGTTTATGATGGTACAATCCTTACATCTCCACTTGGAATTGATTTTTTATTATGCCCCTTACCTTGCAGACCTAATTCATGAAGGATTAATGGGGATAAAAAATATGAAGATAGGCAGGCCTTTTGGATGGTATTATATGATAATACATATGTTCTTATACAAAGGTGTGGATTTCTTCAGCCGGACAATGGATATTTTTAGAGAGAAAAATGGAGAGAAATTGCTAGTCCAGTTGTGGACCACTGAATTGTCATGGGATAGGACGGATGTTAGTTACCTTGTTTTTTATAGAAATTTTTCTTCAAGGCTCAGGTCCTTGTTATTTTTTGAAAATCCCAGAATTCCTAGGGAATTGTTAAGATTAATTAGGCCCAAAGAATATTGCAAAGAAATCACCATAGTACATAATTTTGGTGATGTAATCTTATATCCGGTCTCCACAGTGTTTAGGGTGTATGGTTATAGGAAGGCACCTTATGTATTGCCTTACCAGGTCCCTTTGAAGATAGGGTATGTAGAAATTTTGAGGTAGATTGGTGATCTGCAGGAAACAACCCTGACTAGAAAAGGAAGGGGAACCTTGTTCCCATACATTACAATAGCCCACCAATATATCATTTTTAGGAAGGGATGGGTGCACTTAAATCAAGTTTTGCAGCCTTATAGAATGGCTACAATAGTGGTTAGATGTGCAGACAATGAAGGTTTCATTTCTGGGATGTTCAGAGAAAAGATAAGGTGTGCTCTTATGGAGCACCAATTTAACTTTCCAAAAGATATAATGAGGAATGAGTTTGATCTTCAAGCTCAAGAAATCAAGAAAGAGAAGTGGGTGATTTACAAGAAAACTATAGATTTTATCATAAATTTTGATAAAGAATATGACCCACTAAAAGCTTTTCAGCCATGGGCAAGAAAGGTAGAGGCCCTTATGGAGCACTTTGAAGGAATCATGCAAGAAGAAAATGAAAAGAGGGCTATGGTAAGTAAGGCAGATCTAGATAGAGCAAGGAGAATTTTGAGCCAACTAGGATACACCAAGCTGACCCCTAGGGGAACATATACAATTCAGCAGAGGAAGGGGTATAGTGTCCTTCTCCCAACTCAACAAAAAGATGAGAGTCTCCCATCTACCTCTAAAGGGAAGAGACCTATGAGTGACCTGATGGTAGAAGAGCCCTCTCCAAAGAGGCAAAAACATGAGGAGTCTCAACCAGAGCAGGATATATACTCTCCTTCCCAATCCCCCTTGCAGTTGGATGAACATGGAGTTTCTCAGCAACTGGTGCAATTAAGTAATGGGGGGAATATTTTTGTTTCAAATGATGAGATACAGGAGGGGATATCAAAGGCACCCAAAGGAATAGAAATGGACCTCACGGTGGCAGAGTTTGAGGGTAAAGAAATAGACCCAATTTTGAAACAGGCCAGTGACTCTTTTATTTTAGATGACAATTTTCTTAGGACTAGGGCATTCCTTTAGTTCTTGTGGAGGATGAAAATAAATCAATATAAGGAAATTTGTGAGAAAAAGAAAGAAGAATTCCCTGATAGGGATATAACTTAAATTGAAAATGAGACAAAGGGGGAAATGATGAAGAAATTTGAGAAGATAACCCTGGAGGAAGGAAGAGCCATGATTCATACTGTAGGAGTATTAATTCTCCCTGAATGGGATATTGCTGATGCAATTATTTTTTATTCAGTTAGAAAGAGTAAAGTTACCATTCTCTCTACTGCGGAATAGGCTAAACAAGCTGTTAGGGGTGTGGGTTTCTCTGATGACCATGCAGCTTTGGTCATGTGGTCCCTTAAAAGGGAAGAAAATAAAGGGAAAAGAGAGGTTCTTTCTTTAGAATATGTTGGGAACTTGTTGGTACAAAGAGTTGGTGAGACTTATGGTGTAGAAGCCTCAAATATTATCTTGGAGACAGCTAAATTTAATGTGAGGGTAGCATAGAAAGATGCACAGGAGAAATAGGAATTAAGGATTAAGTTTGAAACTATCCTTAAATCTTACAATGAGTTGAAAATAGACCTGATCCAGAAGGACAAATTGATTGCACAACTGTTAGGACCACAAGATCATAGATCACCTCAGTTGATGATTGCTAATAAGCCTACAGTAGCCTCTTATTCTAGTCCCATTGTTGAGTTTCCACCTTCACCTTTCCCAGAAACAAATATAGATGCAAGAATAAGTTGGGAAAAGCAGCAGTTGGTTGAGGAAAGAAATAAACTAAGAGAAATTAGGGCAGAGCTTGAGAAAGAGAAGGATGAGCATGTGAAGGCTAGATCCCTTGCAAATCAAAAATATGAAGAGAAAATCACAGCGGTAATAATGTAGTTTGCTCATGATCTAAAGCCTTCAATTTTGTTTGATCATGCTAGAAGATTACAAGTTTTTCTTACATCCTTAGATAGCAATAGGGATGAGTTTGGATCAATTTTGAATAAGTGGGTTGAGAGATCCCCAAATGTGAGATTATTTCATTGGCTATCTAAAGGCCAAGTTGATCCTGATCCATTGATCAAGCCAGTGCATCAGTCTGTAAAGAAGCTTGTAGAGTATAGTATAATTTTGGATGATTTTAAAAGGAAGTCCAATGTGTTAAAAAAGGAGTTAACACATTGAAGTTGTGAGTTAATACCAAGTGTTTTCAAGGAAACTGGTGAGTTGAAGGAATTGCACAAATGGAGAGAGGAGATGGATTAACTTTTCTCGGAAAGAATAACAAGTGTTTTGGAAAACACTCCTTCCTTCATCCATACCATCAAGTTATTAATGACTGCCCAATCAAAGTTTGATTTTAGTCAGCAGGAGGTCGAGCAAATGGAAAGCAAGTGGGAGCAGTTGTCCGTTAGAAAAGTTGAATTTGTCAATTTTTTCTTCCCAAGTGAAGAGGTATTCAATAAATGGAGATATCAATACATACCCCATGTTGAAAAGCCAGACACTTCATCTACTTCTTGAGCCAAGAAAAGATTGTGACTCATTGGTTTTAAAGTGGTTGAGATGTAAAGTATATTTATTGTAGGAACAACTATAGAGGAAAGGAAATTAGATTTGTTTGAAGAGATCGAGGAGAGACTTGAAGATAGGTGGCTTGCCTACAAGATGTCAGTCTAGAATTTGATTGGTTCATTTATTATAAACCCAATGGGGTTGTTGTAGATTTTAGGGTAAAAGTTTTGTAAACCCTAATATGATCAGTAGCTTGTTGCATTTCCTTGTATATAAAAGAAATTTCCATGATCATATTAGGCATTGAGAGTCTTAGGCATTGAGAAGATAAATTTTTTGAAACCCTAACCCTCAGTCGAGGATTGTAATATTTTGTATCTTTTCTTGTCAATTAATAGATAAAAAGCATAGGTTGATACTGTTATCTACAGGCTTGCTACTCAGCATATATTGTATAAAAATGACCAAAAGGTTATACTTAATATAAATCTCAGTTCTTTACCTCTCCTTCGTGTCAAATCTGTGAATTTCTAAGTCTATCATAGACTTATGTGTATGTATTTTTGCTTTGAGTTTTGATCTAGGGTTAGATTAAATATTGCTCAAAGCGGGATACATGTTCATTTGATTTACATAAGGATTGGTTGCAAGTAGGAAACAGTTGGAGTATTTGTATTTATGTTCATGAACTAAGTTTTGCAAGGATCTTTGTATTTGCTCTATTTTTTGGTGTTATTTTCCCAATGGATAAGGCAGTGGCCTGTGTAAATGCATCTTTATTTTATGAGGAATGATTGAAATCATTATAGTCAGAAACATAATAATCAAAACCAGTCATTTAATTTCATTTACTTAAAAATAGTTGTCCTACCTAGTGATGGAGAGTCAATTAATAATAGGTTGTTATTTAGTACTTTCTCACTAATATCTATTGTTAGATCCAGTATCAAGTCAGGAACATAATTATATCTATTGGATCAGGTGTACCCACCTTGGTTTTGCAGAGCCAGAAGTGAAGAGGGCAGTTTTGTCCCTATAGTTGGTCCAGTTACCTATAGGTTTCTCATATTTGGAACTAACCCCTCCTAAAAATCAGTCTTAGGTATATTGGTGTCTCATGGAGTGTAAAATCTTTTCAAGAACCAACAGGCTCAATCTTTTGAGGGAAAGGGTAAGAATAAGAAGAATCCCAAGACAATTTTTTCCTTTAGGTTTTGAGCCTCCCTCTAAGCCTAAGGTGGAGAATGGTCATAATACTAATACTCCACCTCCTCCTCCCACTCTTGGGAAGCTTCCTTCAATTCCAAGAAGAAGGAGGAGAATCACTCCTTTTGTGGAAAATATGGGTATAATGATGCACATTATTTTGTGAGGCTAGCAAAATGGGAGGAAGCTATGAGGAAGCATAATCTTGCCATACCTAAGTATTCTTCCTTAGGAAAAAGGAAATCCCTCTCAGCTATGGCTTTGTCCACTACTATTTTTAGTTGGATCCTTGATTTAGGTGCTTCACACCACATGATTCATCTCATGGATCTTCTTGATTATTTTTCATCTAGTATTACTTCTCATATTACTATTGAGAACTCATCGCATATTCCAATTCAAGGGATAGATTCAGTTTAGAAGTAGGATGGACGTAGCATTGATGATGTTCTTCTTGTTCTTGATATTTCAAATAAGTTTCTCTTTATCTATTAGATTTTTAATCTACGTGTTGAAAGGATTATTGAGTTCTCTCCTACAAATGTGACTATTTGAGAGATGTAGGATCATATGAGGGTTATTCCTACATGCATAATTGATTTTGAAACCCATTTGTATAGGTTTGATGGATTTGAGTCTTCATGAAGAACATCCTTTATTGATCATGCATATTCTGTGAGATAAATTTGGCATGAATAGTTTGAGAACTTAAATTATAGATATCTTCAGTAGATGAGCACATAGAATTTTTTGATTGGTCTACCTCATATCTCTTGTTTAGATGATTTTGTCTAGATTGTGTTATTGACAAGAATCATACATATCCATTTCCTAAGGGTTTGACCACATGAGCTTCAACTCCCCTTGAGTTGGTGTAAGAGCTCATGTCATTCCTCACTATTTAATTTTTAGGGTCCAAGTATGTGCTCACCTTTATAGATGAATTCTCTAGGTGCACATGGGTGTACAATTTGAAGTACAAGGATGAGGTTCTTTGACATTTTATGACCTTCCTTTCATTTATGGATTAGCAATTAGGACATTCCCTTTAGAAGATTCGCACATATAATAGGGGGACTATGCCCATCAAACATTCCAAGAATTCTTTTGTGCTTGAGGTATTCTTAATTAGCATACAATTCCGTACACTCCTCAATAGAATGTTGTGGCCAAATAGAAGAATAGAAGCTTATGTGAGATGACCAATTGTATGCTTTAGTCTAGGTCCATGGCTCCAACATTTTGGGCAGAGGTTGTCAATTGTGCCAAGTACATTTAGAACCATATGCCTCAGAAGGTAGTGTGAAATATGATTCCTGAGGAGGCTTGGTCTCATGTCAAGCCCAAGGTGTCCTTTTTTAGAGTATTTGGTAGTGATGCATGGACATTCATTCTAGATGGTAGACAAAAGACAATGGAGAAGAAGAGTCAATAATTCACCATTGTTGTCTATTGTGAAGATGTGAAAGGTTATCAATTGTTTGATCATGTCACTCAATAGTACATTTTTTTCATGGTGTTCATTTTGATGAGTCTTTCAAACCAAAGAATTCTCCCTTACATGCCTATTCCTCTCCTCTTCCTAGTTCTTCTTCAGAGGATGTTTTCCTTCCAAAGGATGACAACAATGACGATGACACTCCTAAGAATGGTGTTTTTGATGATGGTATTGATGTAGTTGTTGACATTAGTTCATATTCTCCTTCTCCTCCACCTACACACATTCAACCTTAATGGGCTCACACAATTCTTGAGGATGTTGGTCTTCTTATAGGTGATCCCATGTAGCTATTTCTACACTCATTCCTGCACTTCAAGTATTAGTATTTTGAGTCATGCAGTTTATATTGATTCTCATTAGTTTTCTAATGCTCTAGGTGTTCTAGAATGGGATAGTGATATGGTAGAGTAGCATTCTTCTTTGAGGAAGAATCATACTAAGGATTTGGTTCCTCTTCCTAAGAGAAGAAAGTTGGTTTGGTGCAAGTGTGTGTACCATACCAAATTTGCAAATGATGGTTCTATTGATAAGTATAAGGCTTGTCTAGTGACAAAGGAACAATTCTTTTTCCTCTTCCTCTACATCATTCAATACAAATTTCTTAAATCTAGAAAATACCTTGATGCCTTCATCTCCAAGATAATTCATCCAACTTTGCATAGATCTCCTATGTATGTGGATGTGATCTATCTCTTGCACAAAAGGTATGTACCATTCTGAAGTCTTCAATCCAACTACATCTTGGTATATTTTCAATTCCTCTATCTTTCATCAATTTTCTCACTTTTTGAACCTCACTCCACCTCATGTAGCTAAATTCTACACTCATTCCCACACTTCAAGTATCATTTTGAGTCATGCAGTTTATATTGATTCTCATTAGTTTTCTATTGATTTGGATGTTCTAGAATGGGATGGTGATATGATAGAGGGACGTTCTTCTTTGAGGAAGAATCATACTAAGGATTTGATCCTCTTCCTAAGAGAAGAAAGTTGGTTTGGTTCAAGTGGTCGGTGCATATTTTATCCCATGTAGCTACATGCTACACTTATTCCCGCACTTCAAGTATCAGTATTATGAGTCACGCAGTTTCTATTGATTCTCATTACTTTTATAATACTTTGGATGTTCTAGAATGGGATAGTGATATGATTATTCCAAGGCCTTTTCTCCAATAGCCAAAATGGATTCCATTTGTCTTGTACGTTCTATTGCTTCATTGCAGGGTTGGTCAGTGTGTTAGGTGGATGTGAAGAGTGCTTTCCTTTATGCCTCTCTTTAGGAGAATATCTATATGGAGCAACCACATGCTTTATACAAGACCCTTCACTTGTTCACAAGCTACAATGTTCATTGTCTTGTCTCAAAATATCCCCTAGGGCTTGGTATGAGAAGATAGATAGTTCTTTGCTTGGTTCAGGATTCACTAAATGTCATTTTAATCCTACAATTTACATTAAGATGCATTGGGGGATCTTCTTTTTTTTATTTTTTTTATGTGGATGACTCGATTCTCCCAAGAAATTCTCATGTGATGATCAAGGATACTCAATGAGATTTGATGGAGCATATTGATATGACTGACCTTGGTCTTTTGCATTACTTCCTCAATCTCTAGGTTCATTAGTCATCTGCTCATATCTCTATCTTTCAACAAAAGTATGATCTTGATTTTCTTTAGACATTTGAGATGGTTGATTGTAAGCTAGCTCATACTCCTTTCCAGTTAGGTGTTGTGTTGTCCATAAGTTGGGCAAGGACTATCCAGCCATATCATTCAATATGGCTAGATGCCCATGGCCCCATGCTCATTGAGCCAACTCTATCATCCTAGTCAGAGCATGTTTGTCGTGCAAAGTCAAATCAGAGTATATGCATGTTGTGTTGTTGTCAAGTCAAAGTGTATGGAGAATCATACAAAATATTTAAAAAGCAAAAAAAATTGTATAACCTTATTGAAAGTGATACATTATTTAATTAATACATTATTGAAAATGTGTAATGTTATTAAAATTATTATATAATATATAAATTATTTAAGAGGTATAAAATATATATTTTTATTAATATATTTATATATTTTTTTAAAATACATATCTTATTTTTAATATTTATGCCATATTATTATTTTTAGAGTGTAAATTAGTTGTTGTGTTTAAGTATTTTAACAAGAAAATTAGCAATTTTTCATTACGAAATGTTGTGGAGTATCATCCTTTCACAAGCCTTAGAAATTAATAAATTAGCATGAAGATATTAACAATTATATTATAGTAAATTAGTAAAGATTTTAAAAAATCATATTAGAGTAAAGTGTTTTTCATATGTACATTAGATCATATTATAGTAAGGTGTGTGAATGTTTTATTAATAAAATATTGCATAGCTACAACTAATAATATTATAAATGTATGGATAAATATATTAGTACTTTTATTTAACTACTATTTTATTTTATTTCATTATTTACTGTTTTTAAAATTTTAAGAATTTTCTTTTATTGTTATAGTTGAAAGTCAAGAGTCTTAAACAAGATCTAAACCTAATATCTTATGTTCTTAATCACTAGACCAAAAACAAAGAAAGAAAGTTATATAATCAAAATACTTATGGTACATATCTTATTGAAGATGAGCCTACATTCACTTAACTACATGTAGGTGGTTAAGGGATACAATTAAAAAAATGCCAAAAACTAGCTAAGTTAACATAGAATTATAGGCTAGAGTTTGGGCATCATCAAATACATTCCACTTCCCCCTCAAATGAGTACCTAGCTCAAGCAAACAATTAAACTAGCTTCTTGAACAACTTTTGTGAGCATCACCTAGATGCAATGAGTGCTAAGTGTTATATTTCTCATGAGAGATGGGTTATTGTGAATTGTACTCATTAAACATGGGTCAATGAATTTGATTCAAAACCTATAGCATCACAATATAATTTATTATTAAAAAAATTAAATATCTAATTTTAAAAATAATTATATTTATTATTACTATATTTTAAAAAAATTAAATAATAATATTTATAAAAACTAACATATTTTATACATTTTCAAATAGCTTAATATATTATATGTGTGTATTTTAAAAAAAGGGTTATATAATGACATTACAAAAATCTTCATATAATATATTTCTTATTATATAAAAAAAATTGATAATATGAATATTTTTCATACCCTTTAGCTCTCTATGATGATTAATAGAGTGTGACACTAAAATTTGATTCAAACATTTTTACACAATAATATATTTAATAAATATATTATTAAGATTTTATGAACAAGGAATTTTAAGATATAAGAATATATAAAATATTTAATAATATATAGAAATTAAGTAATTCTACTATTAAAATAATTATATTTATTAAAATTTACTAATTTTTAATTTTTAAAAATTAAAAAATAGCATTATTAGTTTTAATATAATATATATACTAAATTACAAAATTATATATGTTATGCTATAATTATTATTAAAATAAAAAAATTAAGCGTATAAGTAATAGTAAAAAATTAGAATATAATTAACTAGTCATTATATTTAATATTTTATTATGATAAACAATAACAAATAGAAAATTAAAATTAAAATAAAATAATTTTTCAAATTGAAAAAAGTGTTGATTTGATCTAAGTACAAAAGTTTGAAATATAAAAAATCTTTTAAACTACATTTCCTAAATCAAAACTATTGCAATCGGTTTCAAGTCTACTAGTACAGTAACAATGGTTGATGCATGGGATGGGCATCCAGCCATATCAAATGATATGGCTAGATAGCCGTTGCCCATAAGTTGCACTACTCCATTAGTTTATGTTGCCTTGTATTAGCAGTTGATTGTAGCCTTTTGTACTTGACACATAGTCGTCCATATATTACCTTTGCAATTTCTCTTGTCCCCTATTTCTCTCAAACTCCTCATGAGTCATTGGAAGGTAGCCAATCTTATCTTTCTATACATTCAGTGCACTACACAGTTTGGCATTCACTACACATCAAGAGCTAAGATTGTGGGCATCATAGACTTAGATTGGGCTTGTGATGTTGATGATTAGAAGTCTACTTTTGGCTTTGTCTTTTATCTTGCTTCTGGTCTAGTTGTTTGGTCTTCCAAAAAGAAAAATGGGATTACACTATCATCAACTAAGACTAAGGTTCCAAGAGTAGTCTTGGCTAGGCAAGAGGTTCTTTGGCTTCGATGGTTGATGGTTGAGTCTAGCTTTCCTGCTAATCATCCTACTACTATTTGGTATGATAATCGGAGTGCCATACATATTTCTCACAACCTAGTGGAGTATCAATGTACTAAGTATATTGAAAACCACATGTACTTAATTTGGCAACATATTTAGGATGGTGTTCTCTCCTTGGAGTATTTGCCTACGGGGTAGCAGGTTATAGATATCTCCACTAAACCTTTGACATCTCCTCGCTATCTTTTATTGTGATCGATGTTAGGGGTGAAGGAAGTAGTCCTTGGGGGTTCTTGAGGAGTCATCCTTCCTTTCACTTTTGTTTTCCAGCATTTTATGTTTTCTCTCTTTTGGAGGGGAGTTTTCTCCCACTTGGTTTTTTCTCCTTTTTCTCTAGTTGTAGGATATTTGCACTATAGTTGTCTACGAGTACCTAATATTGTGATATTGCTAGAACCCACAATGCATCTCATATTGCATGTTGCATTTGCATCTCTTGCATATTTCTCCCTAAGTTGCACTTAAGGGCGATGTTGGTGTACACATTTATTCCATGCACATTTTCTTAAGTTTACTTAGGAAAAATTGTTTACTTGTATATAGTTGTACATCGGTTAATAATATAATAGGGTAGTTGGGGGTTGTTATAGCCTACCTACTCTTCTTCGTGATTGGGACACTTGTCCTTATCACGTGTTCTCTTGTCTCCTATATTTTTCTTTATAAGCACATGTTTTGCACATTGTAACATATCTCATTCTCATCAATACAATAGTCATTGGCTAGTGAAATAGTTACCCCTATGTCACTTCTTGTCATTCCTATGGAGGTTTGTTTTAGTTTGCTAGTTAGCATCGTGGTGCATCAACCAAATTCTTATAATTGATGTTTTTTTTTAAATATTGAGTTCAAAAACCTATTACTCCATGAATGATAATGATAATGAGAGGAATTTTTGGATTAACCTTGTATGTTTTTCATTCCACATTTCGGATCACAGCCAATGATCCATCATCAAGAAGAGGAATAAGTGGTGTTTGGATTATAGAAACACCACTTATTCCTCTTATGGATCACAGGTGTGATCCGAAACATTGAATGAAAAACAACACGATCAAATCCAAAAATTTGCTCTCATTTTAATCTGAAATGACAAATCGGACATGGACAAAAGACAATTGACAAAGGGTGGAGAGCAGGTCTGTCAAGAGCTGTTCTTCCTTCACATTTCTAAGCACTGGATTGATTATGAACCCTTCTCTCACATTTCCGGTGGCCAAGCATCTTTCAAATTTCCTCGTGCATTTGCATCCTTTGCTTTCTCCTGTTCTCCTCCATCATTTTGTGCCAGAAATAAACAGACTTCCTGTAAAACAATTCAATGTCATTGACACTTCCATGATACCATAAAACAGGGATTTAAAAAAATATCCCATCAATCTATCCTAAGGTTACGATGCTGCCATAACATACAACTGTTTTAATGAGCTCAACTCCATAACATACAACTACTTTGATGAACTCAGCTACATAACATACAACAGCGTTAATGAACTCAACAGCATTGTCTATATATCAAAACCTACAAAAAACACTCACATAGAAATTGAAAATAAAATCTCACCCCTTTACAATCTCTATAGCATCGACTAGCACAGTGCAACTTTTTATCGTACAATCCTTTGTTTACAGATTTGTTCACTTAGATTCACCAATAATCTCCACAAGAACATGTTCCTTGTTTAAAGTGATGGAACCGGATTGCATCTCTCACAACAATTTTTCTTCCAACAATTTTGGAAATAAGCTTGGCCACTGTGTGACAGTCAACACATATTCGAAGGTTCTTGACAATTCTAATAGTAGTTCCAGAGGACAAATTTAGCAATCCAAATGCAATTGCCAACTTCTCACTATGGTGACAGAGGAACAATTTTTTTTCCTCTTCCTCTACATCATTCAGTACATTTCTTAAATCTGGAGAATACCCTGATGCCTTCATCTCCCAAGACAATTCATCCAACTTCGCATAGATCTCCGGTGTCTGTGGATGTGATCTGTCTCCTGCACAAAAGGTATGTACCATTTTATGGTCTTCAATCCAACTACATCCTGGTATCTTTTTAATTCCTCTATCTTTCATCAATTTTCTTACTTTTTGAACCTCACTCCACTTCCCCACTTCTGCGTAGATGTTTGACAGAAGAACATAAACCGCGGTGCTGTCAGGATCCAGCTCAAAAAGGAGAGTTGCTGTAAAAAATCCTAACCTTAAATTTTTATACGATCTGCAGACAACAAGAAAACAAGTCCACACAATCACCATAGGTTTAATTGGCATTTTAATGATAAAGTTTAGTGTTTCCTCAAAACAGCTAGCACGGCCAAGAAGGTCAACCATGCAGACATAATGATCAATTGTAGGTGTAATGCAATAGGAGAAACTCATGTCATTGAAGTGTTTGCAGCCTTCATCCACTAAACCTGCATGACTGCATGCAAATAAAACAGAAGTGAGGCTTATATGGTCAGGGTGTGTTCCAGAGTACTTCATTAGTTGAAAGAGTTTGAGAGCATCCCTGCAAAAGCCATTTTGTGCATATCCTGCAATCATAGCATTCCACGAGATTACGTTTTTTATGGGCATTTTGTCAAACAGTTCACGTGCTTTCTGTATGCTTCCACATTTTGAATACATGTCAACCAGGGCACTTGCAACAGCGACATCTGACAAAAGTCCGCTTTGGATTATGCTTCCATGGAAGTCCATACCCTGTTCTAAAGCTCCCAAATTGGCACAGGCTGGGAGGATGCTGACAAAGGTTATGGAGTTTGCTTTTAAACCTGCTAATTGCATTTGCTTAAATGTCTCCAAGGCCTTTTCAGAAAACCCACTTTGTGCATATCCTGCAATCATCGAATTCCACGAAGCCACATCTTTTTGAGTCATCTTGTCGAACAGATTACATGCCTTGTAAATGCTTCCGCATTTTGCATACATGTCTATCAGAGCATTGACAACTAAGACACCTGAGGAAGAGCCGCTTTCAATTATGCTTAGGTGGATTTTCATACCCTGTTCTAAAGTTCCCATTTGGGCACAAGCTGGGAGAACGCTCGCAAAGGTTGTAGAATCTGGCTTTACACCTGCCAGCTGCATTTCCTTGAAAGTTTCTAAAGCCTTTTCAACAAACCCATTTTGTGAGTATCCTGCAACCATTGCAGTCCACGAGACCACATTTCTTTGAGGCATTTCTCTGAAAATACTGTAAGCCTCTTCAAGAAATCCATTTTGTGCAAATCCTGCAATCATCGCATTCCACGAAACCACATTTTTTTGAGGTATTTCCTGAAAAAACCTTAAAGCCTCGTCGAGAACACCAAGTTGTGCATAACCGGCAACCATTGCAGTCCATGAAATGACATCTGGCTGAGGCATATCTTTGAAAAGCCTTAAAGCCTCTTCCAAAACACCATACTGTGCATACCCTGCAATCATAGCATTCCACGAGACCACATTTCTCTGAGACAATTTGTCAAACAGTTCGCGTGCCTTGTATAAGCTTCCGCATTTCGCATACATGTCTAGCAGGGCACTTGCAACTACAACATCTGATAAAAATCCCCTTTCAATTATGCTTAGATGAATGTTCATACCCTGTTCCAATGCTCTTATTTTGGCACAGACTGGCAGTATACTGGCAAAGGTAAACCGATCAGGTTTGATCCATTTTCGTTGCATTTGGTGAAGCAATCTCAATGTCTCCTGAGGATAGCCATGTTTTCTATAAGCTGCAATTATGGTGTTCCATGAGGACACATCTCTTTCTGCCATGCCTTCGAACATTTTACGCGCATCTCCCAAACTACCACACTTGACATACATGTTAACAAGGTTATTTTGAAAAATCGTACGTCTGGGAAATAGAAATCCCTTATCAGTGATGAGAGAATGGATTTCTTTACCTTCTGAAGGCGTAGTCTTGGTACTGCAGACCAGCTGTAATTTAAAATATGTAAAAGAATATCCAGGTGGATTTTGTGTACTGAGCAGAATGTGCCTCAACAAACCCTCTATATGTAATGATGTGAAATTGAAATTGAGATGGGCGGTGAATGGGATTGGCACTGTGTGGATATGATTGAAGCCTGGGAAACGCATATTGTCATTCGATCTGCTTTTCCCACAATGGCAACGAAACAGTGTTCATTTCCATCTTACTTCTGTGCAATTCACTCTCTATCATAGGATTTCAACTCCGCTTATTTCCTGAGCTGAGATTTATGCGCATCAACATAATCCAATACAAGGTTCTGTTTAAACATCAAACAGTTTTAAGTTATTTTGGTTGTCCTTATGTTTCCCTTCCTTGTCACCATCTTTGCTGAGCTTCTTATTTTTACAACAAACAGAGAGTGGTGGTCACTGGTCAATTTGCGCATGACTTTTGAGGTGAATTTGGAAAAGCTAACCAATTTCTTTTCCAAGTCTAACACCTTAACCCTAAGCAGCACAGGTTCAACAACAAGAGTATCATATTTGGTATAAGTATGGACGTTTCTAGACAAGTTCATCGAGACAGTCTTAGTGTTGTCAGTCCTGTAAGTTGGTGTTCTTAGACTGGTTGTTCATGGTGTTTCAGAGGTTTTCATATCATCTTTAGTTTCATCATAGTCTTCCTAGATATTTGAACTCCCCTCATTGCCAAATGCTCTTTTTTTTATGGGATCAATACTATTCCATTTTCCAACGTGAACCTGTTATAAGTTGAGAATATAAAGTACTATGAAATACATCAAAGAAGATTAGTGGTCTTTATTCTAGTTCATTTTATCTTAAATTTATAAGTTGAACTTCTCTATGTTTTGACATTAAAAAAATTTAATCAATCAAAGAGAAAGCAAATATTAACATTTTACCAATATTTTCAATAATATGTTTTTTTTCAAGTTGAATATTCTTATGTGATATGATATTTTCAATTGCAAATTCAACATCAACCATCTAAGATGGTCTTAGAGCTTTAACAGTTGCAAGATATATAGACCTCATCAAATATCGAAGTGGATGACAAAGGTGCCTCCTTATGGCCTTACTTCTTCATACAAAAGATATAACCCAAAAAATATGGTTATAGAGAGAAACACAATAGATTTGTGAGCCACCTCTATTATGTAGAATGATATCCTCGCAAATGATCATTGTTGTTCCAATAAGAAAAGTGGCATTTTACCCAAGGACAATCACCAACACCAAATATCTATTTTCATTAGTAGAGCTTCATAGCAAGACAATCACCTTGAGCATGAATAGATTAAAGTAGAGGCAATAGGCCCATAGGACACTAGATGGATCAAACCCAAAACACTCTTCTTATTAGATGTCAAGGAAGAAGTTGAAATCACAATCTCCTGTTATGACCATATTAAACAACTCTAATTAAGTTATGTTTATGTGGCTCATATAATTAGCTTCTGATGGCTAAGTAAATTTTTTTAGGATAATTGTGACAATATGAATTTTATGATCTAAATATTGGCTATCTTATAGACCAGAGTTTTAAATTAATAAAAAAAAAAAATTGTTGTAGCACATGTATCATATGATTTTAAGCATCTCACTATCATATGTCTATGTTTCGTAATGTAATCTATGGTTTATAATTATTCTCTAGCTAATAAGATATCAATTTCTGACTATTTTATTTATTTAAAATTTATTTTATTTTACTTCAAATCAATTTTATTTACTATACATGAACATAAATTATATTATATCTACAATGTTTACCTTAATTTTGTATGTGGTTCTTAATTTTATTTTTGAAAAAGTCTCCATTCATTATTTTGATAATTCTAGTATTAAAACTATGTTTTTACAACAAATTACATTTTAAATTATTAATACAAAAATAATTAGAAATATAAAATTATAATATTTTTTTTTTTATTTTCATTTATTTAATAATAAGTAATTTGTATACATATATCTAACTCTTGATAAAGTGATGTAGGATCATCCTAGGTGAATTTACAATTACCATAACCAAAAAGATTTACATTTTATATTTTGTTGTATTTTTTACTTTTGGTGAATCTTTTATATTTTAATAAGCTAAATATTTTCTTAAAATATTTTGGCATGGCTTCAAATTCAAATTCTTGGGGGTTACATTGTATGACAAAGGATCTCCTAAAATAAGTGGGCACCCAAAAGAGCATTTATGGGTTTCAAAGTTTGGGAGTCAAGAGAGGGTACAAGTGGTCTTACATGAAAACCTAATTTTAGCATGTTGTAAGAGGTGTTGTAAGAACTCTTAATGGAGCTTCTGAAATAAAATTCAAATTCAAATGAGTGAGAATCTAATTTGGGCATATCATTTATGGGTCCCTAATTGAAATGAAATGCAAGGGTTGATATATACTTGTGGAATTTCAATTTCACAATTCAGTTGTTGCAGGTGCAATTTTGAGGAGAGAAGAGTAGAATGAAGAAGGCCATTTTCAGAAGGATATTGTTCAGATCCATTAGAGAAGGATTTTGAGAAGGATATTGTTGTTGTAACCCACCATTGTTTGCAAGTCTATATTAGATTTATACCATATTGTAATGGGAAGATGAGAAGCCAATAGATGTGACGCATTGTTTTGTAAACTTGTTCCAAGATTTTAATAACAATCCCTCTAGTTTGTTGTATCAATTTGATCTCCATATAATTTTTGTTTGTTGATTTCATATCAGATTTGCAATAGTATTTGAAGTGTGTTTCAGGTGTTGTTGAGGGGTAGGAATCTCATCACCTTGCAACTTGGTATCAAAGCTAGAGTTCCTAAGTGTGCAAGCAAATTCGCCAAAGGGAGGTAGTTTGCACCAAGACCTACGGGTAGAGGGAAGGAGTGGTGAGAAACATTTGGTTTAATGAGAATTATGTTGGCTATCCTCCAACAGAGATGAAGTTGGGTAGAAGGTGTGTAGACTTCTTCCACTGAGAGAAAGTGGGTAGAAGAGGTCTTGGAGAGGTGCATCTTCCAAAATCTTGTCGGGTACATGATAGTAGTGAGAGTTGTGGGAAACAAGGTGAAACATTGAGAGATAGTGTGCAAACAGAGCACCAAGCGTGAGGCAATTTACATAGGTGGAACTTTAGGGTTTTGAAAACTTGGGTTGTTAAGGATTTGGGAGGCCTTGAACATGGAAGGAGATGATTTGTTAACGAGGATTGCAACAGTAGAAGCAAAGCGGAGTAAACTTATTGTTAGTGGAGAAAAAGTTTCTATGAAAGGTAATGAGTTTGCAACAATAATATTTCTTTCAAAAGGCTTACAAAATGCTACATATCATGTTGAAGACAAAATGAAGTTGCAATGTTTAATAGAATTGAGGTAAAATTAAATTTTCTTGAATATCATTTTAAAAACGGATGTGAGTATGATGAGGTTACAACATAAGGTGATATTAATTTATATTTTATCAAATTTGAGGATGATGATGATTTGAATGTTATGGGCGAGTTAGCTAAGACAGATTTTGCTAGTGATGTTTTGTATGCAAGAGATTTGTATGGTATTGTAGATTTTAATGCGAGTACATTTTGGTGGAGGTGGTCGGGTTATGGTGGGTTAAATCCCACAAAATTGGAGGAGAACAAGAGTTTTTTGAGGAGGAGGTTAGTTTATGGTGTACTTGATTATGTGTTGAGGAGGTTGAGTGAAGAACAAATTTGTCAGAGAAGGATGCTTGTTTCAATTAGATACTAGAAGAGAAGAAAGAAGTTATTAGAGGTATTAGTTAAATAGTGATGGAGTTTGCTGAGGATTGCTTACAATCTGATAGGGTTGTACTAGCACTCAACTCCATTTTATGAATCCCGTATTCTCAAAAAAAAAATCTTGCCTTGGGTGTGTAATGCAAGAACATCCTAGGTGAATTTGCAATCAGCATCAACCAAAAAGATTTACATTTTATGCGTTGTTGTAATCTTGACTTTTGGTGAATCTTTTATATTTAATAAGCCAAATATTTTCTTAAAATATTTTTCCATGGTTTCAAATTCAAATTCTTGGGGGTTACATTGTATGACAAAGAATCTCCTGAAAATAGCGGGCACCCAAAAGAGCATTTATGTGTTTCATAGTTTGGGAGACAAGAGAGTGCAAGTGGTCTGACATGGACACCTAATTTTAGCATCTTGTAAGAGGTGTTGTAAGAACTCTTAATGGAGCTTCTAAAATAAAATTCAAATGAAAATGAGTGGGAATCTAATTTGGGCATATCTTTATGGGTTCCCAAATGAAATGAAATGAAATGCAAGGGTTGATATATACTTGTGGAATTTCAATTTCACAATTCAGTTGTTGCAAGTGCAGTTTTGAGGAGAGAATAGAAGAAGGAAAACGACCATTTTGAGGATATTGCTACTGTAACCCACCATTGTTTGCAAGTCTATATCAAATTTATATCAAATTGTAAAGTGGAGATGAGAAGCCAAGAGATGTGGCTCATTGTTTTGTAAACTTGTTCCAAATTTTTAATAACAATCCCTCTAGTTTGTTGTATCAATTTGATGTCCATATAATCTTTGTTTGTTGATTTCAAATCAGATTTGCAATAGTATTTGAAGTGTGTTTTAGGTGTTGTTGAGGGGTAGGACTCTCGTCACCTTACATCATAAAGTAATTTTTAAAATATATTTATTCAATGTTAACATTTATCTTATATTTGATATGTTAATTCAATTTTTTTTAATATAATTTGGTTTAGGATCGTAGAACCATAGAAGTACAATAAATCGTTCACATATCCAACATAAAATGGTTCAACGAGAAATTGGATCAAGATCAACAATGGGCCCTCAGTCTGTTGGTGAAGTCGAATGGTTCTTAATGAGCCCACCATGGATCAATTCTTGTGGAGTGCATGACTTCGACATTATAAGGGATGAGTTAGGGATCACGCCTCAGTCTTTGGCTCTTAGCTGGAGAGGTTTCAACCTAAGGCTTGTGCTCTTGTATTAGATAGCTAAAAACAACATTATGGATGAAAATCCTCCATCAAAAAAATGTCACTATCTTCTCATTCTGTGATCAATAAGCTATACTTGAGATTCTAGTAAACTATCAACTAGTTATCCAAAAAATATAGCTCAAGACTACGTGGGTTGACACAAATTACACAGGCTTCACATCCCCCTAAACATGAAGTTACATATTTCATTTAACCTTACTCCAAAAGACTTTCTGTTGCCCACCACCTCAACTAACCATGTGTCCTACCCCTCCATCTCTCTTCATCATCACAAAAATCTAAAACCATTGGTATAGTATCCATTGGAAGAAAATCTTTAAACATTTAGCAATTCCCTCAATAGTGTACTACACACATAGTTGATACCATTTTATCGCCAAATGAACCAGAAAATAATCAAATTGAACCTCTACATGGAGTAAAGCATCCCTTGTCTGATCATGAATCAAGCAAGAATTCACTACCATGGACAACATCAGAGAAATTGCAAGGGATTGAACATCCAACATATTCCAATGCCCACAAGTGTAAAGAAGATCCAACATAAGCTTCACCATAGTAGTCATGCATTTTTATAAAATGTTTCTTCATATTAATTATTTTATTAATAATAATGGATTTGTTTCCTTTAAAATGTCCAGAATTATAAGTTATAATGATACTTGCAATGTTAGTGATAAAATGATTTGCATTCTATAAAGATTTATAATTACTTAAAAAAATTTATTTATTTTTTCTTCTAAACATAATTCTTTTTAATTGTCTTGCTCTCTCCTTTTCCATGATGGATCATGTAGTTTGGTCCAAATAGTTGAAGAAATAAACTCACACAACTAATCATAGAAGCTGCGCACTCTAATTAATTATAGATTATCATTCTAGATTCATTTTTAACTTATGTTTTCTTGCTTTAATACATATAAACATGTATGATTATAGTAACATCACAAGATTTTCAAATCAATTTAACAAAAAATGTTGACGTGACTTGTAATTATGTGAGTATTATGAATTGAATCCCTACTCTAAAATTGCATTAGACAAGTACAAAAAGTCAAGTGTTCATGTAGTTGTGGTTGACTATAACATACTTTAGTTCAGGCATATGGAATTTGATCTTCACTAGCCTATGCAAGGTATGCCACTAGTATCTAATTCATATATCACCAAATTGAATTGAATTTATATTGGTATAGGTTAGGTCTGCCTCCAATTTGACCATATTATGAATGTAATTTTAGTATTATTCACTATCTTATATATGTTTCTCATTGTGCTTCTCTAAAGTTTTTGTGATCCTGATCTTTTTGAGTTTCTTTTGTTTTAACCTATTGTCATTACAAACACTTATGCTATATCCTATTTAACTCTTTTCTCACCACCTTGAGCTCCTCTCATTAGTATAAATTTATAGATTTCATTACGCACAATTTTGTAATAACATATATGTGCAATAACAATACAATATAAATTGTTGATTTTTTTCAACAAAAAAAAAATTAAGTTATCCTCTTGAACATCAATCTGTAAACCTTACAATACAAGTTTTTCAAGTGACTTTAATATATACAAAGAACAATGTAAGCACAATTGTAATATTTTACTTTTACATGTAAAAGTAATAATTTATTTCTAACTAAAACCAATGAAATTGAAATCAAATTAATACAATTTATTTAGACAAAAGGAACAATCAAAAGAAGGGACGAGTTAAGAACTCCTAAGAAAAGTTCTCCCTGACCATCTCCGAGGTTGGGTTGATTGAAACCTCTCCTCTCACATTTCCTGCTGATCAAACATCTTTCCATTTATTTGATGTGATCCTCTCCTTTTACTTTTTTCCATTCTCCACCTCCTCCAGCTTTTCATTTCAGAGTTGAAGGTTTTCTGAAAACAATTCAATGAAATATTCCTGTTATCAATAAAACAGGTCTTTAATTAATACCTCATCACTGTATATAAGCAGCTATATGCGTGCATGGTCATACTATGCATCTAAATTTATAAAGCTAATAGCATGGCGTAGATTGACAGATACTCAGAAAGAACTAAAATAAAATAATACACTGAAAATAAAACCTTGTCCCTTCTTTATAACTGCAGGTCTGATATGTTGCACATTATTGCAGCACAAGCCTTGTTTTACAGATTGCTTCACTTAGCATCACCAATAATCTCCACAAGAACATTGCCCTTGTTTAAAATGATGGAACCGGCTTGCATCTCTCACAACAATTTGTCTTCCAACAATCTTGGAGATAAATTTTGTTGCAGTGTGGCAATCAGCACATACCCGAAGGTTCTTAACAACTCTAATAGTCATTCCAGGGGGCGTGTTTAACAGACCAAATGCAATTGCCAACTTCTCACTATGGTGGCAGAGAAATAATTCTTTTTCCTCCTCCTCCACATCATTAAGTGAATGTCTTGAATCTGGCAAATATCCTGCTAACTTCATCTCCCAAGACAATTGTTCCAACTTTGCATAAATCTCCTGTGTCTGTGGGTGTGATCTGTCACCTACACAAAAAGCATGTACCATTTTATGGCACTCAATCCAACTACATCCAGGCACCTTTCCTATTCCTCTATCTTTCATCAATCTCCTTACCCTTTGAACCTCACCCCACCAGCCCACTTCTGCATACATGTTTGAGAGAAGAACATATGTTGCAGCATTTTTAGGATCCAAATAAAAAAGCAGAGTTGCTGTAAATACTCCCAACCCTATATTCAGATGTGATCTACAGGCACCAAGAAAACATGTCCAAACAACCACCACAGGCTTAACTGGCATCTTAATGATAAAGTTCAGAGTGTCGTCAAGATAGCCAGCACGGCCAAGAAGGTCAACTATGCACACATAATGATCAACTGTAGGTGTTATGCAATAATGGTTACTCATGAAATTGAAATATGTACAGCCCTTGTCCACTAAACCTGCATGGCTGCATGCAAATAAGACACAAGCAAAGCTTACAATGTCAGGATATGTTGGCGAGAGCTTCATCAGTTCAAAGAGATTTAGAGCGTCCATGCAAAATCCATTATGTGCATATCCTGCAATCATGGCATTCCATGAGATCACATTTCTTTGAGGCATTTTGTCAAACAGTCCGCGTGCCTTCTGTATGCTTCCACATTTTGCATACATGTCTACTAGGGCACTTGCAATTACAACATCGGACAAAAACCCACTTTCGATTACGCTTTGATGGATGTCTATACCCTGTTCCAGAGTACCCATTTTGGCACAGGCTGGGAGGATGCTGCCAAAGGTTGTGGAGTCTGGTTTTACATCCGCCGAAGACATTTGCTTAAAAGTTTCCAGAGCCTTTTCAACAAGCCCATTTTGTGCATATCCTGCAATCATAGCATTCCATGAGATGACATTTCTTTGGGACATTTTGCAAAACAGTTCATGAGCCTTGGAAACGCATCCACATTTCGCATACATGTCTATCAGGGCATTCACAACTACAACATCTGATAAAAATCCTTGTTCAATAAGGCTTTGATGTATCTCCATACCCTGTTCCAAAGTTCCCATTTTGGCGCAGGCTGGGAGGATGCTGGCAAAGGTTGTACAGTTTGGCTTTACATCTGCCAACTGCATTTTCTTAAAAGCTTCCAGAGCCTTATCAAAAAAGCCGTTTTGTGCATATCCTGTAATCATCGCATTCCATGAGATCACATTTCTTTGGGGTATGTTGTCAAACAGTTCACGTGCCTTGTCTATGCTTCCACATTTGGCATACATGTCTAACAGGGCACTTGCAACTATAACATCTGACAATAATCCCTTCTCTGCTATGCTCTGATGGATGTCAATACCCTGTTGCAAATCTCCCATTTTGGCACAGGCTGGGAGGATGCTGGCAAAGGTTGTGGAGTTCGGCTCTACACCTGCCATTTGCATTTGCCTGAAAGTTTCTAAGGCCTTTTCAACAAAGCCATTTTGTGCATATCCAGCAATCATTGCAGTCCATGAGATCACATTTTTTGAAGGCATTTCTTCGAAAAACCTTAAAGCCTCATCAAGAACACCACTTTGAGCATATCCTGCAACCATTGCAGTCCACGAAACTATATTTCTTTGAGGTGCTTCTTTGAAAAGCTTTAAAGCCTCATCAAGAACGCCATTTTGTGCAAATCCTGCAATCATCGCATTCCACGAGACCACATTTCTTTGAGGCATTGCATTGAAAAACCTTAAAGCCTCATCAAGAACACCATTTTGTGCATATCCTGCAACAATCGCAGTCCATGAAATGACATCTGGTTGAGGCATTTCGTTGAAAAGCCGTAAAGCCTCATCAAGAATACCATTCTGTGCATATCCAGCGATCATCGAATTCCAAGAAACCGAATTCCTTTCTGGCATTCTATCAAACAATTCACGTGCCTTGTGTATGCTGCCACATTTCGCATACATGTCTACAAGGGCTGTTGCAACTACAACATTTGATAAAAAACCCTTTTCCACTATGCTTTGATGGATGTTCATACCCTGATCCAAAGCTCCTGTTTTGGCACAGGCTGGAAGTATACAGGCAAAGGTGAACTTATCAGGTTGGACGCCTGTTCTTTGCATTTCATTAAACAGTGTCAATGCCTCGCGAGGAAACCCATGTCTTCTGTAAGCTGCAATTAGGGTATTCCATGAGGATATGTCTCTATGTGTGAATTCTTCAAACACTTTACGAGCATCAACCAAACTACCGCACTTATCATACATCTTGATTAGGTTATTTTGAAATTTTGGGCATGCAGCAAAAGCAAATCCCCTATAAATAATAGGATAGTGTATTTCTTCCCCTTTCGAAACTGCATTCTTGGTAATGAAAGTCTGCAATAGTCTAAGATATATCGAGCAATGTAGTGTTGAATTTTGGGTTTTAAGCAGAATGTGTGGCGCCTTCTTTGAGATTTGGATTGGCATGCTATGGTTGTAATGAAGCGCGTGGAATCTGCATTCTTATAAAGTCCAGTACAGCCACAGTGGCATTGAAACACCATCAGCACCACCGTCTTCCTCCTCAGTTGTGGTAGTATGGCCATTTATAAATTTCTATGAAGGATGATGTTAATACCAATAGATTCATTTCACTTTTCAGGATTGAGTTTCGACTCCATTTTCTCAGTTAGTAAGCTGGTTGCAAAGCTAAACTTACATTTGCTTCCAAGTACACACAACGCAATCACAGTAGAAATTATAAGTCAATTATGAAGACTAAGAGGAAGATTTGAGCTTGAGTTTCCATAATGAAAATCCAATGCTTTTATAACCAATTAAGTTCAACTCTTTCGACTTAAATAATAAGATATTTAAAAAAATTGTGAAAAGATATTGTATTAATAGTTTAAGAGGAATTTGGAATAATATATTAGTAGATGATAGGGCATAATTAATTATCATTTGAATTTTTAAATTATAGAAATACTGGGTGTTAATATTGATATATTATAGTATAAATTTATAGTAAAACTAATATCTTTGATATATGAAAGTTAACTATAGTAAGTTTTTGACCAAAATCTAAAATCTAAAATTATGTTTGGTGGTGTCATCAATGTAATATTATTTGAGTAACCCAAATTGTTTTAGTAGGTCTTATTTGATGTATTTATGCATTGCAAATCTCAAGACTTTATATCTTTCACTTCCAATGACCCTTAAAGTGTTGCTCATTTGTGGTCTCTTTCCTCTTGCCTCTATGTTGTTATACCTCCTTTTGTGTTGCATTGTTTCCCCAATGCGCTTTGTTGTCACTAGTCACTTGTTCATTGATTGGAATTGTTTTCTTTTTTCATGTTATTATTATCATTGCAAGCATTGATACTCTCCAATAGCATTGTATGTTGACCTTTTTTACAGTGGCTTGGAGGAATTTTCTTCACAATCCTACACATGAACTAGGCTCTATATGTGTAGATAAGAAATTAAAATATTGTAATTCAACCACACAAACATATCTTAATTATCTATTCCAAACTCATACACTTTTACATTACTTTTAGAGGAAACCTCATAGAAATGTTCATTAGAAATTTTAGTCTCTACAAAGATAAAACAATCAAATGTAATATTAAAAAATGATTAAGATAGTTCACCACACTATCAAAAACATATACAATACTCATGGGGACCATTAAGTGATTGAATATTGCACTTTATATTCATTCCTCTAATAAATTACAAAATTGATGAAACAATGATATAATGGAGACAAAACTTATACAAAATATAAGATGCTACAACACTCTTCTTTCCTTAGGTTCTTCTACCATTTGTGATCAATACAAAAATCCCGACCTTGTTCACTTCTCCAACTTGTAATATACAATATTTTTTTACCAAAGAATTTGAAGGGAAAGGTCAAATTCATATCACTTCACTATCAATGGAAACATGTATTTTGCTAGGAGATTGCATGGTATCACATAAGGTCAACCCCATGGAGGCCTCATAACTACAATGTGCAAGTCGTCAAATGTTGACACGAAACTATGAAGCAACACAAAAATAGCAGCCCAACTACAAACACCAATTAGATTAGTATTAAACCCTTTTCCATATTTGAGGAGGGAAATTTTTGAAATAAGTGAGTCTGTCATGAGCATGCACAGTGATTAAGACAAATATTTTATCCATACTTAGCAAAAACAATATGCCCTTGAGGTGAATCCAAAATGGACCATTAAATGGTGAAGAGGCTACCAACCACCAATCAATTTAGTTATAGGAGCTATGTCTTTGAAATAGGATGCAAACTTATTTAGCATTGGGTTCAAGTGGGGATGGACAACAAATGGTTAGATAGGTGAAAATCTCAAACTTCTTTCAAATATGCCATCCTCATAGATGAAAGACATATATAATGGTGGATGTGTGCACTATATATATCATATATAGTAGGAAGAAATACAAAAAATAATAATTGTAAATGCACATATCATTGCCATATTAGTTGTAGATAGAACATGAGACATCACAAGCTACACTAGTCACCGCATATTCACAAGATTATCACCGAGTTAGATGGGGAGGGACACATCAATACACTGCCATAAGAACAAATTCAACTTGAATTGGGTTACTATGTGCAAGAGGTGCACTGCCACAATATGAAACACAACAACTAAATCAACCACAAAGTGTAACAATTGACAAGAGAGGTGTGACTCATTGTGGGTCAAAATACAACATGCATAACAATACATGCATCTACCATGAAACAAGAGTAGTAAGAATAAATATGAGTTGTGACAAATAATTATTGTCATGGCTATCATTGGTAATGCTATTAAGTTGGCACTTCTAAATCAAATAGAAGATGATCGGTTGATTAAGACAATAATTGATGTCTAATGAAAAATATTCATAGTAACCATTACACATATCCTGCTTAATGCAAATTTTAATTTGTATATCCTTTGCTAGATTTGCAGCATATGGAGAAATTAATTGAGTGCAATTTTTAATTTGTATATCCTTTGTTAGGTTTGCAACATATGGGGGAATTTTATCATATCATGATATATAATTGGCACATCTCAATCATACGGGCTTCTTACAACATGTTCCTCACAAGTTCTAATTAACATTTAAACATATAATAAAGGTATTTAACCATATCATGATATCTTATTGCTTATTTTTCTTGTAGTCACCTTCATAACCTCTAACATTATCAATTTGTAAACTTCATCATGCACAATTTTGTAATATAGCTTATACATACAATTACAGTGTACTATAAATAGACATATTTTTACATAATAAATTCTATTCTATTTTCTCAAACCTCCATCCATGAATCTCATTATGCAAATTTTTCAAGCAATATACATATACCATTTACAATATGATTAAAAGTGTAGTATTACTTTTTTTCATACAAAATTCTAACCATTTGCTTCTATTACATCAAGTTTCCATTGTCCATATTAATGAGTAGAAGAGTTGTTGAAAAATATATATATTAGATGTTTACATCCACATTTAGAATAACTGTCATCGCCATTTAAAATCACAGAAATATTGATGAAAAGCCTATTATATAATTAAAACTAGCAATTGCACTCCAACAAGGTGCAATGTTTACACCGATAGGGAGATATACCGAGACAATAAATTGAAGACTAAGAAGAAAATTTTGAGTAATTTTCAATGAAAAATCTATTACAAGAACACAACATGAATCAAACTAAATTGACTATATTTTCCACTTTTATAATGTAGTTGATTCCTTGTTTGAAATTTTAAGAGAGGAAAAAGAATTACCAGATCACAAAATAGAAGGAAGCTTCCTTTTCTTCAATTCCACAAGAAATGATCCATAATCTAAAGCCTATATAATTGTATCATTATGAAACTGTTTTCAACTTTTTCCATATAACTAGATATTAGCTTTGGTTATTGATTTTGGGCAAACAATTTATTCAAGTATATCATTAATCTTTGTTAAGCTGCAATTCGCACAACGCTACTGAACAAAATTATTTCCAGGAAATTTTGAGGCATCCGACATCACGAAATCACGAAATCGGTGGTTTTCAGCCAACAATAGCCTATCAAGTAATAACATATTATATACTAACATACTCATATACTCATAAAGATTTAGTGAAGCAAAATGGTAGGTGAGATAGCCATTATGCAAAGCTGGAAAACTTGAATCGATCCGGAGAAGACATGAAATTTGTATCATGGTAAAATATTTCCATTAGGAAAATACTATCAGACAAAATTTGCATCGGAAAACAAAATTTAGATCATAAACTGTTTACATTCACAATCTGCAACTACTGAGTGACCAAAAGAATTAAAATATCTGTCTACTTGACAATTACTCACAAGTAGCCTATCGAAATCCACAGCAGCAACAAGATTTAGCTAATAATTTATGAAACCTAAAAATCTGCAGTCAATATGTGCCTAGGTCCTACAGTCACGGAAAATGGCACTACATTATAATTTTACATCTATTAAATAGACTTAATACAACTATCAAATAACACAGCAAATAGATTTAATACAGCTATTAAATAACACATTATTTGCTCAGTCGTAAAAACTAAAAATCTGTTGCTAGCAAGGAACCAGGCACACGAATATTTAGAGTTGAGCAGAGAAGTATTTTGCATTCATGTAATAAAAAGTAAACCACAGCAAGAAACCGAGAAAACAATGCAGTTGAATCTGCAATTCTCTGAAATTGATTGAACGGGACTTCTTGGCCCCCTTTTTCCATTTCCGATCATATCTTGTCAAAGCTTATTTTTGTTTCCCTGCTTTCGGCGGATCATGCAGCTTATACTTTTAGTTTCATACATACAAGACATAATAAACTGAAATAAAATCTACATACTGCTATCCTCACCAACTGAAATAAAAATTTCATGATCTAAGAAAACAAACCAGTGGTCAGCATGAGCCTTATCGCTACTCATGTGTTCTATCCTTTGCTTCAACTTTTTGCATACATGTTACAAAGCATTCTACTCAAGCAGTTCACGCACCTTGTCTCAACTTTGGCGGATGCTCATACCTTGCTCCAAATCTCCCACATTAGCGCAGGCAGGAAGAATACTGGCAACAGATGTTGCTTCTGGTTTTACAGCTTCAAATTGCATTTGCTTTGGAGATTTCTAAAATTTGCTCAAATAATCTGTTCTGTGCAGCACCCGCAATCATTGCAGACCCTGAGACCACATATCTTTGGGGGCATTCTGTGAAAGTGCCCAAATCTACTTGCACTGGAGGACATCCGTACCTTGCTGAAAGTCTCTCATACACGCAGAGGCACAAGGGACGCTGGCAAAATTTATGGAGACTCGGCATTACACCTGTCATATGCCTTAGCTTGAGAGTCTCTGAGCCATTCAAAAATCCATTTCGTGCCATTCCTACAAGTACAACCACAGCTGCATCCATGAAACCATATTTTTTAGACATTCTGCAAAACACAACACACCCTGTTTATGCATTGGTGAACATCCGAACTGAAATTGAAATTGGGGAACCATTCTCTCAGCCTCAGCGGATCCAAGAAAACGCCTACCGGAAAAGTTCCCGGCAAAGTTTTCCGTATCAGACACTTTTCCGTCATGGGCGATGCCCACAATAAAAAGCCTATCGGCTTAAAAATTCTAAACAATTTACTTCTAATCAAAACTAAACAAATTGAAATCAAATAAAACTACAAATGATTGTGAATTCACAAACATATTCTCTTCAAAGAAATGAAGTGACGTGCAACAACATAGAAAAGCCATAAATTAGACAAAACCCGTATGAACATGGATAAATTTGCATATATAATCTGGTACATATGATATAATCAAATGAGAGATGCTCTATCCATCATTTCCAACAAATGGATTGATTGGAAGCACCGTTCTCATGTTCCCTGCCGGTCCATTTCATGTAAATCTCTCTGCCCTTTTGGTTCTTCTCATTTTCTACCTCCAATTTTGCAGATAGATGCAGGTTTTCTGAAAAATTTCAATACCATGGCACCTTCACGGTATCAGAAGACGGGGATTTAACAGATACCCCATGAATGTATGTAGGAAGTGATGAACATTGCATAGCATACATATGATTTCAGTAAGTCCACAGCATGGTCTAGATCTTCCATCAGTTTGAAAAGAATGCTTATGGGAAACTGAATATAAAATCTGGTCCCTTTTTTATCCCTTCAGCTCAGACACGGCGAACTGTTTTACAGAGCAAACTTGTGTTTGCAGCTTGCATTGCTCTGCATCACCAATAATCTCCACAAGAACATTGCCCTTGTTTAAAATGATGGAACCGATTTGCATCTCTCACAACAATCTGTCGTGCAACAATCTTGGAGATAAGCTTGGTTGTTGTATGGCAGTCAACACATACTCGGAGGTTCTTCACAACTCTAATAGTTGTTCCAACAGGTGTGTTCAACAATCCATATGCAATTGCCAACTTCTCACTATGATGGCAGACAAAAAATTCTTTTTCCTCCTCCTCGACATCATTAAGTACATGGCTTGAATCTGGAAAATAACCTCCCGCCTTCATCTCCCAAGACAATTCCTCCAATTTTGCATAGATATCTCGTGTCTGTGGGTGTGATCTGTCTCCTACACAAAAAGTATGTACCATTTTATCACTTTCAATCCAACTACACCCAGGCATCTTTTTAATTCCCCTGTCTTGCATCAATCTCCTTACCATTTGAACCTCAGCCCACCTGCCCATTTCTGCAAACATATTTGACAGAAGAACATAAGTTGCAGAGTTATTAGGATCAATCTCAAACAGTAGATTTGCAGTAAATATCCCTAACTGTACATTATTATGTGATCTACAGGCACCAAGCAAACAGATCCATACGATAACCACAGGTTTAACTGGCGTTTTGATGATAAAGTTTAGACTTTCCTCGAGATATCCAGCCCGACCAAGAAGGTCAACCATGCACATGTAATGATCAATTGTAGGCATAATGAAATAGGAATTGCTCATGTCATCAAAGTGTTTACAGCCATCATCCACTAACCCTGCGTGGCTGCATGCAGATAAAACACAAGCAAAGCTTACATGGTTAGGATGTGTTCGTGATTTTTTCATTAGTTCAAAGAGTTTGAAAGCATCTTTGCAGAAGCCATTTTGTGCATATCCTGCAACCATGGCATTCCATGAGATGACATCTCTCTCAGGCATTTTGTTAAACAATTCACGTGCCCTGTAGATGCTTCCACATTTCGCATACATGTCTATCATGGCATTTGCAACAACGACATCTGAAAACAATCCACTTTCAATTATTCTTTGATGGATATCCACACCCAGTTCGAAGGCTCCCATTTTAGCACAGGCAGGGAGAATGCTCGCAAATGTTGTGTAGTCTGCCTTTACATTTGCCAGTCTCATTTCCTTAAAAGTTTCCAATGCCTTCTCAAAAAATCCATTTTGTGAATATCCTCCAATCATCGCATTCCATGAGATCACATTCCTTTGTGGCATTCTGTCAAACAGTTCACGTGCCTTGTCTATAATTCCACATTTTGCATACATGTCTATAAGGGCACTTGCAACTATGACATTTGATAAAACCCCAATTTCCATGATGCTTTGATGAATGCCCATACCTTGTTCCAAATCTCCTATTTTGGCACAGGCTGGGAGGATGCTAGCAAAGGTTGTGGAGTTCGGATTTACCCCTGCCAATTGCATTTGCTTATAATATTCCATGGCTTTTTCAACAAACCCATTCTGTGCATAACCAGCAATCATTGCAGTCCATGAGACAACATTCTTTTGAGGCGATTCGTTGAAAATCCTCAAAGCCTCATCAAGCTCACCATTTTGTGCATATCCTGCAATCATCGCATTCCATGAAATCACACTTCTTTGAGGCATTTTGTCGAACAATGCGTGTGCCTTGTTTAGATTTCCACACTTTGCATACATGTCTAGCAGAGCACCTGTGACGACAATGTCTGATAAATATCCTCTTTCCATCGCGATTTGATGGATGTTGATTCCCTGTTCCAAAGCTCTGATTTTGGCACAGGCTGGGAGTATGGTGGCACAGGTGAACTGATTAGGTTGGACACTTGTTCGTTGCATTTGCTGAAAGAGTGCCAACGCTTCCTGAGCATACCCATGCTTTCTGTAAGCTGCAAGTATGGTATTCCATGAGGAGACATCTCGCTCTGTCATATCGTCAAACACTTTCCGAGCATCAACCAAACTACCGCACTTGACATACATATTGATAATGTAATTCTTCAGAAAATGTGCGTGTTGCAAGTGCAAATCGCCTGCGTATGATGAGAGAATGGATTTGTTTACCTTGTGATAGCGCATGCTTGAGGATGCACAGAAGATATGTAGAAGAGGCTCCAGGGGAGCTGTATGTAGTAAGCAGAATACGTAGCGCCTCCATTAACTGACCATTTCTTTACATAATGCTGTGCAATGGAGATCGAGATGCACAGTAGATGGCATTGCATAGGAATTATGTGATTATGAGTTATCTTAACTTGCTCTCAAAAGATAGAAATCAGTCCCATGGGGTTTTCCTCATACTACACATTGGCATTTTCTCGTTTCTTTCCTCTTAACTTTTTTCCCCTTTTAAAAAAAATTCCTATTTTGTTACCAATATTAAAAAAGGTGTTCTCTTTTCTCACAGTTCTCTGGATATTCATATCTTTTTTTATGCTAAGTCATGTCTTTGTAACAATATCATGATGCAGATTCAGGTGCAAGCAAACAAGGTGGCCTTAGAAGTCGCCCATTTACAGGAGCTGCTCCAGCACTGGGGCAACGTCCCTTGTACTGTTGCTCGGGTGCCTCCGAACTCTCTCTCGACTGACCGTACGCCATCCAAGGGTCATCGTCACAGCTGGAGTTCCTTTGCCAGACACTCCAGGACTCAACGTCAATGGCGTCGCCTCTCCTCCTCTTCGAGGGGATGCGGGTGTCTGCTGGCCTCCCCTGCTTATTTCTATTGTTGTTGCTCAGCCCTCGGCCAGTGTTCTTGCGTAGCCCCCTGCCACTTCCGACAAAGTCCCTCGCCTAGCGCTTGCTATCTCGCCTAGGCGGGAGGAAGGAGACCTAGAGAAAGAAGATCCAGAAGATGGCTGGTCGGTTACTAACCAGACCACGGGGCCCAATGTTTGGGGCAATCCTGATGACAAAGATCCTCCTCCCTCTTTTGTTAGTGCCCTTGTAGCTTGAGGGTTTCTCTTTCTATATGGTTTTTTTTTATGAATAGTTGTATGCTTCCGGCCTAGTTGCCGTGTGACTTGCGCGGGGTGACATTTTCCCCCGACCTTTTTTTTGTGAATACTGTACTTTAATATTAATAAAAAAGGCCTCTATTCATAAAAAAAAAGGTGTGTGGGAAAATTTACATAACAAGTGACATCTTCAAAGTTCATGTTGTAGGCGTTTAGATGGTGTTGAGTACAAATCTTCTACAATACAAAAAAGTTCCAACGGAGCTATGATATATAAATGACAACCAAGTACTTTGAAGGAATATGAGTATTCCAATTGTTTAGTTACCCCGTACATTAGTAGAGTGTTAAAGTGTTTAGGGAGGTTTCAATTTATACTTTTTTAATTGAATCAAATCAATATTACAATAAAATAATTAGCTAAGAGAATAGTTGAAAGAAAATGAATCTTACATAGCTCAATTACAAAGTCCAACAACCAATGGGCATCTGATTTAGTTGCAAAGTCACTTTGTAAGCATCTAGAAGGTGTTGAGTTCAAATCTTCTTCAATACAAAAAAATAAATAAATAAATTACAAAGCCCAACAAATGACATACATAAGAACCAAAACCTTAATAATTCAGTTTGAAGAATTTACATAGATCCAACTTGCTACTATTTTGAAGCTTGTAAGCCTAATCCTGAATGTGTTGAAGTTGTGCCATGGCCAAAACGTTGCTTTTGGATAATTCTGGAAGCTGTGAGAAAAGAAAATTAGTCTGTATTGATGTCTCAATCTATACTTACAATCTTTAACTTTATCATCTTGATTATCTTCATTAACTATACCAATGAAAGAAATACCAAGAGTAAATCAAAGGCATTTGCTAAAATCTAGCTAGCTTGTATCTCCACCATCAAAAAACAATGGGGAGTTAAAGTTGTCATTAAGAGGTTCGAACCAACCCTAATAAGCACAATCACATCTTATAGGAGGTAGAGAGGTAGCCTTCACTTTTAGCTTTTAGATTTTTGACACTATGTAAGGCAAATTTGAAAATTTATCTTTTATCTCATATAGTACTATTAGAAGACATGACTTTTTACTAGTTTCAAATATCATTTTCAACTTTAATTGACATTATATTTAGGGAGCTCTAAATTTCTTCCAAGTTCCTAAAAAATATTACTTACTTTTTCTTAGTATTAGTTATTACTTTTAAAACTATGAGAGACTCTAATAGTAAAAGACTCCTATAACATCATAAATTCTAACCTTGTACAATTTACACCATATTTTGTGTCCTTGCCTTAGTGTGTGGTCTCTTTGCTCTTATCCAAGCCTATTTCTAGGTGAAAGAGCGAAAATCTAATGTCGTACCTTCACGTGGTGATCTAAACTATTGTCCCAAACCAAGTTCACTTGATTTCCTGCTTGTTTGCCCTATTTTGGTAAGTCAATGGTGCTTGGGGCACCCTTGACACACTAATTCAAGCGCATTTTCAAATATGTCAGTGTTAGGTTCCCACCAATTGTTTATCGATCCCGATGTCTTAATATGATCATTGGAGGTCAGCTTAATTCACAAAATACCTTGAGAAACCCATATAAGAGCAACACTTCAATTCATTTTCACATCATAACATCTCATGACAAGCATTCAACATCAAGCAATCATAGAGTATTTAAGGAAATATTTCATCCCACCATATCCTTCAAGTCTTTAGATCTAAGCATTGTGGACTAGCAAGTTACAACAATCTTCATGCAACATCTCTTTATATGTATGATTATTGTACCCACAAGTTGCAACACAACACTTCAATAGAACATTAGGTTGTTAATCCATAATCCAATTATAAGAAAATATACTAACAAAGTGTCATATTGCTCTCTAACTAGCAAGAGTCTAATTAAGATCAATTGTTTACTCTTAGATTTAGATCCTAATCAGTGACATTACAATGTTAGAATGAGAGATTTGAATGCAATTAACTAAGCATGTGATTTACATTAAAACTAATGAATTTCATTATTCATTACCAAAATTGAAAGTGTTATTTAGCTATGAATTGAAAGTGTTATTAAGCTATGAATTGAATTCTGCAGCATATAAGTATGAATGCAATTAACTATATGATGTGAGTTTTGAAAATTTCTCTATTATAGAAAGATTGGCAAATTGGATAGTTGAGATTGAATTGAGATGAATGGCTGATATTCACTCTCCCTTCATCCATGTGCCTAATCCCTGATTGGCTACATTTGTCTTTGTTGTCCCTTGAGAGGTGACATTTATTTTAGAGTCTTTTTATTAATTGATTTTATTTAATTTCCTTAGCCATGTATTTAAGTGGGATTGATTTAATTAATTCAAGCCAAGGATAATTATGAGGATTCTTGGTCAATTAATGATGATTTGATGCTTGATTAAAGATTTCACTAATTTTGATGAATTATGCCAGTAATCACATAATCAAACTAGCATAATTATGGACACGGTCCTAAATTAGGGAAAATAGGGCCTTTGGTTCTATTAGCCCATTTTAGGGTGATTACATTTGCCCCTCTTTGAATCATTGTGTGAGCAACACGTTGATTCAAAGAATAGATGATGTTGATTTAGAGAGTAGTTTGATATAGAGCGATGAAACTACTCTAGATTCAAGAATTTCAAACTTGATTGAATGAAATGCAACGTGATTGAAAGTTTTAAGACATCGATTCTGAACTTGATTGGACAATAACTGACCATACCAACTCTGGGCTTGATTGGATGAAGATCGGTAAGAACTAATCAGAATGTTTAGTTTGATTTGATGAGATGAAACTGAACAATTGAAAGATCATGGTGATGAGAAATAATCAATTTGATTTCAAGCAATGAAATTGATCGATGTCAGAAAGATATCCAAAAGTAATGATATTATACACAAAAGAATAATCAGTTTGATTTGGTACGATGAAACTGATTGATTGTAGGATGATTTGATTTAGACACAAATAATCAACTCGATATGGTTACTGATGAAGTCAATTATCCAATAGTCCCAACTTGATTGAAAAGAACTAACATGCCCCTGGTGTTGAAAATTTGATTGATTTGAATTCTTGATTGGATTTGATAAGAGGAATGATTGATTTAGGTATGATTATGCCCCCTCGGGAGTGAAATCAAAATAGAAATTGATGAAATATTGATTTCAAGCATTGATTAAGGTGTGCAACTGATAGAAATGTGATTTGTGTCAAGCAAAAGATGTTTAGAATCCTTTAGAATATGTGTTGTGAAACTGCCTTAGGTCATTAAGGTCCCCGGGGGTTAAAATATGCCCAAAAAGGTAAATTTACTATTCATTTTCACTTTTATCCATAGTAAATTCCATAATCTGAGAGAGAATATGGTGGTCTTCATGGAGAGGCATCATTTTGAGCTTGGCTATTGACATCACCGCCCCACACATTATCCTACTCTGGTAAGTACTCGATAACCTACCTTTCCATATTTTCCTTTTGAATTTTTTCTTTATTTCATGCAAATTAGGAGCCTTTATATTTTGGATTGCACTTGATATCTTGGGTCGCATCCTGTCAATCCCGTGTCACATCTAGGTTTACCAAAAAAATTGGATTGCATTCTGTTTATTTAGGATCACACCCTGCAGGGTCATATATAGTCAAAATTTGTTATATTTTTAGGGATTATATCAGTGTATTGCATCCTACTAAAATAGGGTCACATCCAAATTAGGAATCACATCCAGTCATTTTTGAGTTGTATCCGGTATGTTTAGGATCATATCCTGTTTAGGGGTCGCATCCTGGAAATTTTGAATCATATTTGGATTTTAGGATCATTTTTTGTTGTTTACTTAGCATTTTTCCTTTTGAGATTATCTGTTTGACCCATCAATTGTCTTTGTAGGTTCATAGGTCCAATTTACCTTATGTTCTTCTTTCCCAACCCCGACTTGATGTTAATTTGTTGTTTGTAGACTCATTTTAGTGTTGTATCCTTTCATAGTCTCAGACCTACCCAAGTGTTAGAGCTTGCTAATCAGTTGACCGATGCTGGTCCAATTGCTCTTGTCAAGAGATGGCATTCATAACACAACACCTTCCACCTATTGATCGGTTAGATGACAGTCATGCCTGAGGATGTGTGGTGCATTCTGAGGATTCCTATGATGGGTGCTCAGGTTGAGTATGAGTTGGGAGTAGCATTGGCCATTGCTCTTGTCGAGAGATGGCATTTAGAGCACAACACCTTCCACCTATCGACCGGTTAGATGATGGTCATGCCTGAGGATGTGTGGTGCATTCTGAGGATTCCTATGATGGGTGCTCAGGTTGAGTATGAGTCGGGAGTAGCATTGGCCATTGCAAATGCACGCCAGTTATTTTAGGATCCTTCCATTGCTCGACAATATTTGTTCTGGGACCACATGGTGGCTCATTATGATCATCTCCTTGTATTCCTTGCAGGTTGATAGGTGGGATTTTTATGTCGGACAGGGGTCAGCATGGATTCATGTGCCACTAGTCCAGGGTGATCGAGGACATGGTGCAATCACCTCACCATTTTGCCTAGGGTAGTTGTATTGTGGCTCACATATATCTTGAATTACATGAGATAGTATACCAACATTCTCAGAGCATGATAGTTGGTATCTTGATTCTTCATATTTGGGCCTGTGAGAATATCCCAGTTACTCGGCTGATAGTAGGCTAGGTAGGGAGATCCAGAGATGCCATATATTTACATGTATTCAGGTTTTATTCAACAACCCCACTTGGGGAAGGTAGAGTAATGGAGGAGGGTATTATATGATTTTTTAATTTTTATATGGCATCCCTACCTTGATTGTGAACAGTGGAGGATGGATGCCCACTAGATTCCATACTTTTTCCATAGTAGATGCCTTATTGGCTATACTCGATATATTGTTGAGAGATTCATTGTTGTTCGAGTATTGAGACAATTTGGTCGTATACATGGCATGTTGTAGGACCTTGCAGTTTATGCACGTGTTTGGAATGAGGAGACTCAGTGGGGAGACCTCTTACCATATGAGAGTGTAGTTCATGAGATATCACAAATGGTAGTTATGGCTTGGGATTATATGCCAAAGGTTTCTAATCGGGGTGTTACAAATGTCTATCATACAGATCTTATGCAACATCCATTTCCTAGGTTCACTGCCCCTAATGAGATTTCTTCGAGGATCAAGGATGCTCTCGATTATGACCCAACTATTGATGATCTTGGTAGAGATCACGCTGATAGGGGTGGTTGAGGCAGAGACAGAGGCAGGGTGTTAAAAGTAGTGGTTGTCATTACACAAAAAGATCAACATGTTAATACCCAATACAACCTCGAGACTTATAGAAGATACAAGAGGTGATTAATCCATGTCATAAATCCTGAGGGGAGTGTTGACCATTATGCCAACAATCTCCCCCTCAACATTACCCGAAGGGATTCAAACTTGTAACCAAGCTTTGATACCACTTGTTACAAGTAGCATTTGTTATTGCACCAAAAGATCAACCTATTAATGTCTAATACAACTACTAGACTTATAGAAGACACAAGAGGAAGTTAAGCCATGTCTCAAATCCCGAGGGGAGTGCTAACCATTATGCCAACACATAGGAGGAGATGGGGGAGGTGGAGGTGGAGATGGAGGAGGTGGTGGTATACATAGAGGATTTGGGGGAGATGATGGAGGAGGTGATCAACAAGGTCACCAGAGAAGATTGTGTGTTGTTCTTCCCCGTAGGGATCCTGGACCACTCCTTCCTAGATAGAAGAAACAACAAAGGTTTACTAGAGAGAGTAGTGGTACTCGTGGTGGGGGTAAAGGTGATCATCCACCTCGAGATCCTCCTAGGGATAGAGACATGGATCCTCTTTCTGAGTGTAAGTGAGAGGGCAGCATTGAGGACATAGGTTACTACTCTGGAGGCTCATCTTGCTGATCAAGATAGGCAGTTAGATGCTTTGGGAGTAGATAGAAAGTGACAGTTGGATAATTTGAGAGTAGAGAGGGATCAATATGTTCACACAATAGCTCATCAAGGTCAAAGAGCTACTTATTACTTTGCTTTATACTATGCGTCTATTCCAACAAATCAGAGAGCATCATTATATTTGTGTGTGTGAAAATTGTACCTGATCTGTAGACACAACACTCAGTAAAACATTAGAGGTTAGCTATAATCAAAATCGTGCAAAATTGAAAGCTATCTAACCAAGCGATTTACTGCCTTCTAGTAGGTGCGAGATTAATGTTCTCAGATTGTAATCGAGATCAGTGACCTAGACGACACCTAAATGAAGGATTTGAATGCAAAAGATGGATATGAAATTGAATGCAATTAATCTATATTTTTGATATTTTCTATGCAATAATAATTGTAAAAACTGATATGAAATCTATGCTAAATGAAATTGATATGCTATGAATGCTATTGAAAATTGATATGCTATGAATCTAACAATGATATGTAATATGAATGCAAAAATAAGATTGATCTCACAAAGATGTCGATTCGCAAGAGCTTTGATTCTTCAATTCCAATTCTCCAGCGTGATTGTGCAAAATATGAGATGAATTTGGCAAAGTAAGCTTGCAAAATTATGAGATGATTTGTGAAGAGCTAAAGCCTTAATTTATAGAAATCCAGGGCTTTGGAGGTGCATGGGAAAAAGCCATAAATCACTCAAATAACTCAACTTGATTTTTGAGTTATTTTTAAATAAAAGATAATTAACTCACAAAAACATGCAAAAGCTAAGTTTTAACTCAAAATAGAGTTTAGCTTTAATTGATAATTGATAGTTGTCTGCTTTTATGATTGTGCATGTTTTATTTATGAATTAATTTAATAATAAAGTGATTTATTTCCAACTTAACTGCTTTTAAAAATAAAACAATTGATTTATGGGTTAATCAATTATTTAATCAAACTTTTATTAAAAACTATATTATTAAATAATGACAACATGTTTTAATTAATTAAATAAGAATTTAATCAATTAAAGATAGGAATTTTGATTTTTGTCAAAATTAAATAATACAATTAATAATAGATAGAATTAAATTTAATTACACAATTAAGTGGCAAATATTAAATCTAATTAATTAAATATGAAAATATTCAATTAATCAAACTTAGGATAAATGTGATTTATCGCCAAATAATCATTAAATTAAAAATAATTAAGATAATTAGGAATATTACTAGGAATATTTCCCGATGCAGAATTTAAGATAATCAATTATGATTCGATAATGTTTAGATGTGCCTTAGATTAGGACTTTGATGTCGATTTCGTTCGATTTGTCGATGTAGGAGGTTAATGAACTTATAGCCCATTTTTGGGGTATTACAATATTCAGTTATTACACAATAGTCAGAGAGATCCATGCCACCACCAATCTCTAGTAGAGTTGATGCTCCACCTCTTGTCCCTCTTTGTGCTAATGAGGGGGGTGGAGTAAAACTTGATCCTATTTTTGTATATCTAATGTATTTATGATATGTGTACCATTGATGTACCACTAATGTACTTATTTTGATTTGATATACTGATACTCTTTGTACTCTGATGTATACTTTATTTTATAATATCTGATGAGATCCATTTTTGTGATGTACTTGGTTATTTGTTGATACTGATACTCATGATACTCTAATTTTGATACTCTCTAGATCTGGATATGTTGTCATACATTCATTTTTTTATTTTGATCTCATATGTACATATTCAATCATGTGATTAGATAGATGATGTTTATAGATTTATTGACTTCATTGTATTTTGGCACTGATATATATGAGATATGCAGTTTTATGTGGATACTTTTCTTTTTATGTATGGATGCAGTTATTAAATGGATGCATTTCTATTTGATATTCTTTTGAATTATGCATGTATATGATATGCTTTTATGAGATGTAATGTGATGTGATGTATGACTTGTAATCACTCAAGAATGGTCTAGTAAACTTTAAGCCCCTTTCTAAACATTAAAATTTAAATACTAGACTAAATCTTGTGCTTAATAAATTTTGCATATTTATTTAACCTCTTATTTCTTAATCAAATCATCATTTTATCATTTATTTGATTATATCCTAAAGTTTGACCACTTTATCCTAAGCTTTATTTAATTAAGAGAACATGCTCCCTTTTAATTAAATAAAAAACTTTTTAATCAAATAATAAAATCACTTTATCCTAAGCTACATTTAATTAAAAGAACATGTCCCATTTTAATTAAATAAAGGTCTCATTTTAATTAAATAATGGAAACCACTTTGCTAAAAATAATAAATAATAAAATAAAAATAAAAATAAAAGTGCACTTTCCAATGAGATGGAATCTTTTAAATTTTTTTAAAAGGCTTTTGCCTCTTTATCTCAACCACTTATCATTTTGCCTCTTAATCATGTCCATTGATTTTGCCTCTTGAGAATCTTGAGCACATGGATCAACCAAGATTTAATCTCCGCCATTGCTCATTTATTTTTGCCTCTTAATCTTGATCGTCCGTTCATTTCTAAATCCTTTAAAAGGAAACTCTCTCCTCATTCTTGAGATCCCATCCTTATAGCATTCTTAGCTTCTTGAGATCTTGAAATTTTATTGCAAGTTCTTGGAGTCTTGACATCTTAGCATCTTGAAATCTTGGAGTCTTGCAATCTTGGAACCTTGGAGTCTTGAAAATCTTGACATCTTGGAGCTATGACATTCTTAAATCTTTCATATTGAAGCATTGCATCATCATTGTCATTTTCTTTCTTGCATCTAGCTTAATCCATCTAGCTTAGATCTACTTTCATTTTAGATTAGATCTTGCATCTCATCTTAGATCTACTTTTCTTGTATTCTTGCATATCATTTTAGTTTAGATCTTACATTTCATTTTAGATCTACTTTGCATTATCATTTAAATCTTCCATTATGTGGTGCACATTGCAAGGGTCTTTTTTTAAGGATCATTTGAGAGCCACCATTCATAATATCTACATGGTTCTTGTACATCATGGATAGGAAGCTATAAGCTGCTTCTTGAGATCTCCTTCTTGATGGATTCTCTCAAGTGTAATGGTTTATAGAAGTGACCTCACTTTTTGGTACACATTTTTGGCACCCACCATGGGGAAAACCCACAAATTTTTGGATATTAACTTTGGTTTTTAATGCTAACCGTTGTGCATGTTGAGTTGAAGGCAAAAACCCTAGGTTTTTGAAATATTTGATCATATCACACAAATGGCTTGGATTTTTGGTCTAAATTTCTTTTTCAGGTTAGGGATAGATAAAAGGTGTCTTAGTCTAAAAATTAGATTTTTCTGATCATTTTTCTGTGAATTATAAATTTTTATTGATTTTTCATGAAAAATAATTTTTGGTCACAAATTATCATATTTTTTAACAAATTTTACATTTTTCGAAAGGTCTCTGGATTCTAAAGGTGGTTACTTCTTTGTGTTTTTAATTTACATGCAATTAAATAGCTCAAATGGTCAATTTATAAAAAATTAGTCTATTTTGGTAAAATGGGTCTCTAGGGAAGAAATTAAGGGATATTTCTAAAAATTTTATATTTTTGGAAAGCTCTCAAATTTTTAAGAGGCATCTCTTCTTTGCATTTATATTTTTGGGGCCAAAATTATAGAAAACAAATCAGATCTTGTTGACTAGGTCAAAAGCAAAAAAAAAAAATTGTGACGAGCTTGCACTTTATTTGCACATAGTTCAATGCATGATTGGGAATTCTTGAAAGTATTTGATATTTCCTATCTCCTAACAAGTGGTTTTTCAAGGTTATTGCTTTCATTTGCATATTTTTATGCCCTAACTTGTGGTTTTGTAGGATTTGTTTGCCAAAAGAATTACATTGCTAAGACAAATAACAATTGAGATTTTGGAAAATTACATTGAAGGTATGTAACTAGATCTTGGCTCTTTTATTATTAGATCTTTTGTGTCTTTTCTATTTTTAGATCATTTTTCACAGGCAAATAGCTTAATTAGATTTCTTTTGGTAAATGAACATGTGCTTAATGTGCTTGGGAGACAATATGGTGTAGGAGACTATGCTCTTTTCCTTTTGGAAAATAAAAAATCTAGACCTCCATTAGCTATCCATTTTACTTTCTTACATTTACCTTTAGAGGGCTTGCCAAGAGAGCAATCTTTTGGGAATGATCCAAGTGGGGAACAAGAAAACTCGGCTACTCCATCCCACTATAATCAAAAGTTTCCTTCAATCCAAAGAGAGGGGAGACTTGGCTATTTTCTATTCCTAATGCTTCTTCATGTGTAGGGCCTAGTTGCCTCAATCTTTCTAAGAAAGACTACATTTTATTGGGTGCTTGTAGGGCCATCAATGGTCTCAATCTTGTATACTACAAGAGGAATACGTTCATCTAGTATAGGGCTGAGAGGTCTGAATCTTGCTTGCGAGACTATACTTTTTGGATGCTTGTAGGGCTATAGGCCTGTAACATCCCACTAGGGAACCCAAGAGAGATTAACCTAAAACATGCTACTAAGTTTGGTGAATAATTTTTTTTTTAAATACAAGATAAACATCAGTGCAGAAGAAAATACCATTTACTCACATTAATAAAACATCCAACATAGATTACAAAACTCGAGGGTCCCATGACGTAGAATTACTTAAGAATAAAACACAACCAACTAACACCACCAAAAGATTCCATAACATAAATATTACAATTACATCATACATCAAAGATACAATTCTCATGGACATCCATGATATCTAAATCAAATCACATCCATTGCACATGTCGCAGGGTATGTAGTAATCACTCTAACTAATAATAATACAATGTCCAGATTAGGTATCACAAGCGATACACTAATACAAGATCACATAATGAAGGTAAGAAAAGAAACATCAATGAGGCATCATAAGGAATCCAATTGCAGAATCACCATCAAGCACTGACACCAGGACATCGAATCTCAAATGGTAAAGAATCACTACCACCCGTCCGTGTAGAAACACAAAGGCCTACCCCACCATGCTGAGGAGATAACAAAAAACCCCAATCGGACAACCAAAACAAAAACAAGGGAAAACCACTGAGCAAGAGGATCATGAAAGCTCTCTACTCAGGGTAACCAAAAGACAATGATAAGTAAGAGTCACTAATCTAGAGACATCTAATACATGAAGCTGAATAAATATAGAGGAGGCTTAGGCTACATACTATGGGAGTGTCATCACATGAACGACTACTTGAGTTACCCTGGACTGGTCTCTTGACCCCGGACCCTAAAGCGTCTATCAGGTTGAGTTACCCTGGATTGGCCACTCTAGACCTCAGACCCTCAACATAATCCATGCGGAACCAGAATATCAATCTTGTATTTAATGTTATTCCCCAAGTTTTATTATTAGGTTATCACTTATTAAATCAACTTACGATAGGTTACCCTGGTATTGGCCCCTTTTGAGCCTCAGACCCCTATTGTAAGCCACTCCCCTAAGATGCACCTATTTAACCTCTCCTAGGCTCACAAATCTCACATAGAACAATTAGGTATACAACTAGGTAATCCCAGATCTAGTTTCACACACAAGAACCAGAAATGATTACAAAGATACCATAAACAGAATATAATACAGCATGAACCCATATGGTTAAATCAGGGTATAATTGGAATATACACATGCATCAAAAAATAACTGAAAACATAACCATCTGACACATACCCTAGCCTCTTTTTCTCCCTAGGTCTTCTAGTACCCGATAACCCATAAATTGCATAAGAAGACACATCAAGCATGAAGAATACAACACTCACGCCATAAAGAACTGAACTGAACCATAATCATTTACGTTCCATTTTGAGTATAACTGAATCCAAGCACAATAAAAATTAAATTTACTAGGAGAATATGAGCATAAACATTACTACAATGTCATAAATAAAAAATATTCCCTAAAGATTCCCTAGGGATCTAACGAAGTAAAAACACCCAATTTCACTACAAGATCTACAATTCCCAATAACCGATCATTTAAAATAGCATATATAAGAATAGCATAAACTAATGATAATACTAAAGTACAACACCTAAGTATTAATTATATATAACAAATTACGAAACTAATCAATTAACTCATTCCACAAAGATGGACAGTTAATGAAAATAATCATTCTTTGCTCATTAATAAATCTCCATACCAAACAATCTATAAACAAAATCTTGTAATAGCTTAGAAATAACAATTCCAATTTAATTAAATTAATAACTAACAATTTAGCTTAATTTAGTTAATTCACAATTCTAATTTAATCAAATAAACCAATATTTAAACTAAATTAAAATAAAAAAATAAACTAAACAAACTAAGGTAAATTATAAATAATTTAATTTACAAATTAAACTAAATTCCATATTAATTAAATCATTAATAAAATAAATAATAATTAAATTTAAAATTAATTGGATAATTATGAATTAAATAAATAATAAAGTGAACTAAAAACAAAACACAAAATAAATAACCAAATGAAATATATATATATATATATATATATATATATATATATATATATATATATATATATATATATATATATATATATATATATATATATATATATATATATATATATATATATATATATATATATATATATATATATATATATAACAATAAAAAAATAAATAAATAAACTAGCATTGGGTGGGACCCTGCGGGCCCCACGCCCCACTCCCAATGTGCACGCCTACGCTGGGGCAGGGTACCCTCTCTACCATGACAAAGTTAGTACTGTTGCAGGGTAGTACGAGGATGGGGGTTGGGGGTGTGGTGGCCCCCGCCCCCAAATACTTTATAAAAAAAAAATTTATAATTTATTTTTTAAAACTCTTTTTTTTAAAAAGCAATTTTAATATATATATTTTTTAAAAACAATACTGAGCATAAAAGTGTTATCATTTTTTTAAAATCTGGTAAAATGGAAACTATCAAATACATTACATGAATTTTTTTTTTAAAGCCATACATAAATTTTCAGATTCTAATGTAAAAGAATATATTCCTTTTTGAAAAGGACATATATATTTATCAAATTCATATACTAAAATCATGCCCCAAAATTGACTTTCTTTTTTTGACTGGTTTATTTTTTTAACCACATAATAATACATTTTCCAGAATTGATATTTGTACCCAAATTGGGTTTTTTTCTCACAAATTCATTTCATTCCAATGGGGAAATTATTTTCTCAATCCCTATAGTTAAACTATAGACCAGATCTAATATATCATTTTGTAGGAAAACTATAAACAATCTTTTAACGAAATTTTGTCAGAGTAACGATACTATGCTAAATTTTAATAAAAACTTAAAATATCAGATCTAAGGGTTTCTCTAATACCCAAAACAAGAAAATACATACGGATCTAAGGAGATAATCAATAAATTATTTAGACATGGAAATATATCAAACAACAAAACAGAAACACAGAAGAAGATTATCAGATCCTACCTCAGATCCAATGCCAGAAACTGAAATGAAAACCTTTTGAAGATCTGAAAGTAGAATTTCTTCCAAAAACAATCTAGCCTGCAGATCTGAAGCTATGAAGAAAACAACCACAAGATCCAGATGCACAAGCAAGAATTTTATAGAACAAATTTGCCAAAAATCTCAAGATTCCAATCCAAGCTCTCTCTCCAAAAATTCTCCTCCAAAAGTTGTTTCCTTTTTTTCCCAAATGAAAGCAATTCCCCCTATTAGGGATTCAATTCCCCTTTTCATGCAAATCCCAGAGATGACTCAACAGTTAACTCTTAATCAAATTCCAATTCCCAATTTGAAAGAAAATCCTAATTAATAAATTAAAACAACTTTATTTTGCACAACTCAACTTTGACTTTTGAAAACAAGTTGTTTACTTTTTTAAGACAATTCAATTTTCAATTATGCACATGTTAATGATTAAAATTCCTATTAAATAGATTAAATATTTTAAAGCATCCTAAGTTAATGTAATTAAATATTCAATTATTTAATAATGCACACAAATATCATTAAATCTAATTACCAATTTAAACAATCAATTAAACCCAAATAATTAATTATTTAACTTTAATTAAATTATCCCAAATAGACCTAGGAACATGATTAATATTAATTTTCAGCTATAATATTAAATTATTAATCACATAAAATCAACCACATAAAAAACAAATCAACTAAAATCAAAATGACATAAAACTAAACAAACTCAGGAGAAGGGATCCACGAATTCCTGTCAACTAGACGAATTTGGGTAGGGTAGCCAAACCGATACTTTTCTGATCCAAGGACAAATTAGGCTTAGGTTAGGGTTTTGGGTCTGTGTATTATCTCCCCTCTTTACCATTGAGATGAATGTTTATGGGCACACTCACTCTTGCCAATTCAGGGAAGACGATGTCCTGTACCTGCAAACCTGTCACCACAAGATGAAGCATGTACATCTAATATATATATATATGTATATATATGTATATATATGTATATATATATATATATATATATATATATATATATATATATATATATATATATATATATATATATATATATATATATATATATATATATATATATATATATATATATATATATATATACACACATACACACACACACACACACACACACACACACACACACACACACACACACACACACACACACACATATATAGACAATGGCGGGGATCAGCCGATCGTGTGGATCTCACAAGTAAGTAACTATGACTCCGTCCCTCAACCACATCAGGCACGTCAAATAGAAATATAAAACAAACACATCAACCATACACATGCAAGTATGGGGTCAGTGAAATCATAAGCATCAATGATTTCCTAACGTATAATCTATCATCCTAAAATAATCATAGCATTTATAAAATTGAACTAGGGGCGGGGTACTACATGGCCTTAATTTCTCTTGTGAAACTACAGGGGATAGTCATGAACGAAGTTTACTAAAAACCTTAAGTTAGAGGCTACCCTTTTGACTAAAAGTATCATAATATTTGTGCAAGGACCGATCCAAGCGGTTTCCTGGATCACCTCAAGATTACTCACCATCTGTATTCCTTTGGGATACCAAGTTGTGGGAAATGGTTTTGGTGCTAGCTTTAACCTTACGTAGTTCTTCCTTGATGTGTTTTTGATTTGTGCTAGACCCGTGGAAATCTTTGTGAACATACACTTGACATTATTGGAATATTGCAACCTATCTTTAGACTTCACAATTGCTTGTATCATGCAAGGTTCCTTTGTCCCTTGCTTGATTGTCTGAAGACTACTCTATGCATCACATTGTCTTTAAACACTTGATCTTGAAATTCAAACTTGTCAAAATTCAAATCTACTGTCAAAATTGGAAATTGTTATCTTGATATTGCCTACAGTTGTGAGAAATATCATACAACATTCCAGAATATCATCTCTCCTTAAGTGAAATATCATCTAATCTGAGTTGTCTTGCTCTAAATTTTCTCTTAGTTGTCTTAGGAAGCTTATACTTGACTTTTTTTGGTCTCTTGGTCTGAAACTAGCACATTAGGAATTGCCTTTAGCTAATGAAGATCACTCGTATCTCTTGACTACACTCTTGGTTAGTGAATGGTTCACTTGTCCACTATTTTCATACCATTTATTTTGGATGCTTGCATCTTATCTTTTCTTGTTCACTAGTGTCGTACATAGGGCAATCTACCCACGGCTTGGGAACCTTGTGTTAAGTTATCTTTACTATCTCTTTTATTCTTTGGACAAGTGGACACTTTTCTTACCTATCTTGAAAATTAAGTCATTCTAAGTAATCCTTATTAGCTCTTGACAATCTTCTTTTATGCCAGTTAGGAATCATGACTCCAAAAATGTACACTCAGGAAGAAGAGGGAGCCATATGTAAAAAATTCCAATCTTTGACAGCTAACTTCGATAAATTAAAGCCAAAACATGATACATCCTCTAATAAATATTCATGGTTCAAAAGGTACAATAAGGAAGAAGAGAGAGAAATGTAAGCCTTATTTAAACAACTCCAATCTTTGCATTCTAGAATCCAACACTTGGAGAAATAGAAAGATACATCCTCTAGCCAAAATTCTTGGAAAACAATCTATCCTTATCTAAATCTTCTTCAAGAAAGACCATGTCACACTCCCACAACAACTCTATCTTTGAAAAATAATAAATTCCTAATAAATCAATCTTTGATCGAGAATCTCTTTATGACCGACCTATCTTTGATAAAGAAAATGAACAAGTAGAGCGAATCTTTACTCCTTTTAGAGAATCTTATAAATCAGCATTGGAAAAACTCCTTGAAAACAATCTTATCACATTACCTTCAACTAATTCTAGTGTACTTTAATTCTTGACTACTTATTGTACATATCATCAAAATAATGAGCATAAAACTTCAGATTGTATGGAGTTGAAACATAAAATCCAAGATTTTATTGATGATGACATAATTGGTGTTGATGATCCTAATGACTTACCTAATGAAGATACTACTCTCAAGCTTGATCAAAATAATGAACGTATGTCTAGTAATGGTTCTCATGCTGCATCTACCTCTTCCATCATGCATTCATCTCCTAAAAAAGAAAAGTAATCCAAAATTCTGCCATTAGACAAAGAACTTAATGCTTTTCATGCTACCTATGTATATCCTCAAGGGTTACCTACAAAAGAGATCCAAGCTAATATACATCCTTGTACAAGTCTCTTACATGATTCAAAGGTCATAGATCCCAAGCTTCCTTGTGCTTCAACGCCTATCATGCCTATCATAAATGTTCCTTCATCAACCCTTCATGAACCACTCACACATGTATTTAAACCCCTACCTTGTCCTTAAAAGTGGTTCCATGTTAAGATGACAATCTGAAGAATGAAGAAATGAATATCAATAAAGATCAAGATCAAGATACCATCCATCCTTATCCAATGGTTGACCAAAGTATCATATCCCTAGAGCCTCATGATGAATCCTTTGAAAAAGATATTCCTTCACCTCCTATATCTTATCCATCTCCCAAGAAAGATCAAGATACTCCTTCCATCATCTCAAAGAGTTTATTGAAAATCGAGAGAAAAGTACTCTCCCTATATTATCCAAAGATCCTTGTCAAGATCAAAATATCACAATAATTCCTTGTCATAATCCTTCACATCCATCTCCCATTTTTCCTACTCCTTTACATAAGAAAGCTTTTATTTCTCCTATCAAAGCTACTCATGAGCATATTGGTAAAAATATGAATCTTACAGATCAAAGCCTTGGCCATACTGCTCACTCTATGGATAATGATATCCCTACCCATTATCCGTTTGCATCTTCCAAATCTATCCTTGGTCCTTATGACCCAAAGATGAAACCTTCACACCTTCCATCCATATTAGGACCTTATATCCCTCCATCTACTATACCTCTTATTCCTAGCTTTCGTCAAAATCAACAAAGACATACATACTTGAGAAACCATTCATCTATCCATATAAACTCATCATATCAGCCTCATTCATCCACATTTCCCAAGTCTTTTGGAGGAAATTTAGATGTGCAACATAAAATCAGAAATCCAAGAATCCACTTGCATATGAAGATCACCATGTCCTATCTAATCGACATGTGACTAAAAAGAAAAATGAAATATCTAAAAGACCACAAGGGTTCTCAAAGAAAAGAGTGAAATCAAAGAAAATATGGGTTCCTAAATCCATCATGGAAGAATTGCAATCAAAAGCATCTAAAAGTAAAGAAAAAACAAAAGCTATGTGGATTCCTAAGTCTCTCTTAAAGGACTTGGATATAAAAGAAAATTAAAAGTTGACATTCAAGCTTCCAAAGACTTCTACTCCGCATCCTTCCAAACATCCTACATCCTCTCCTTCATCCATCTTGGGTCCTTGAGTCCCAAGATCCATATCCTCTCCTATATCAAAACCTCAAGTTGTTCAATCCATTTTCCCTCTAGTTGCTCACTACCCTTCAAGGTGTGTGTTAATGTTGATCTTTCCATCATCTCCACATAATCCTACACAATCCTTATCTACTATTCTACACCTACTTATTATCCTTCCATATACTATCCTTCCACTCCCCTTATTCCATCTTACGCATAAATCCTTAGCTATCATTTACCTTATCCTCCATACCTTTTCATATCATTACCTTATCAATGTCTTTGAGCGTATCTCTCATCGGCTTTGACCTATCGTAGCATATCTTTCCAAAGAAGCATTACCCAAAGAGCATCAAGTTTGACTTCCTCTAAAATTGAAAAATTCAAAAAAAGAAAAAAATGAAAAAAAATGAAAAATACAAAAAATAGAAAAATAGAAAAAGTGCCTTAGTGAAAACCCGCAAACAACAACCTTGGTAGTAAAAGTAAAGAGAAATAAATTCATCCTATGGTGAAAACCACTACTTGTGGCACCTTAGACAGTACAATGATGAAAACCTGGAAAACAAGTGTCATGCGTAGTTCCTCCATCTTGCACTCTACACTTGGAGCAAGATGCATCCACACTAGCTATTTCATGTGCACCCATACTTCCTCTTTCAACTTTGATCTTGAAAAGGTTGAACTATCCATGATCATCATATATCCATCCATCTAATATCATTTACATCATCTTACTCACTTGCTTCCATCCATGCTACCCTATCATGATCTTGCTTATCCATAATCTTTTAATAATAGTCTCTTGGCATGTCCACTCTTTGGACCGCACACTTTCATGACACCAGGTCATTATCCTATATGCTATCGAACATTTTTTCATGAGCTTATATTGCTATATTTTCTCTTTCCCTAGGTTGGGTACTCTTGACAAGACTGTCTCTAAGGGTTGCATTATATTTACGCTTCCTCCATCATCTTTCTAATTCATCCATCATGTCCTATACCTTGCTATATATTAGGGAAAAACCAATGTGATCTTTCTTGAGAACTGGTAATCTCTAAAAAATTAACAATTGAAAAATCTCTAAAAAATTCAAAAAAATCATATAAATCTCTAAAAAATCATATAATGTCCTGAAAAAATTAGTATCTTGGTAAAACCCAAAAATAGGTGCTACTTATAACCTATGCGCTTATATCTATTCCCTTGTCATTTTGCGCTCCACACCCTTTTAACTTCCATCTCTAATCTCCTTGGTCTGAGATTGATCTTTGTCTAAGGGTAGGGGGCATGAACTATATTATCCTTTGTTGCGCGATGATGTTTTCTTAGTAACTCACACTAGTGTTTCTCAACACTAACCCAAATAGTATTTCTCAACACTTCCTTTGACATTGAGTGTTTCTCAACACTTATCAGATACATTACCTTGTGTCGATGCTTTGTGTGCAATCTAGGATTGTGCGATATTTCTCACTTACAGGCATGAGTCCTAGTGAGTCAGTGATTATCTTTATCCTTTTTTCACACTACGCTTAAATTAAAATGATTGAGCTGTGCTTAATGATATTTTATTTGTATGTTGTTTATTATTGAGGATTTTTAGTGATCTTCCCTCCTTGGTTTCTCCATGATGTTATGACTAGAGGACTAGGAGCATGGGGCATAGTTTCTTTGATTTATGCTTATGGTGTGATTCCAATGATCTTAAGCTGTCTAATAAACTGGGTGTCTACGATAAGAGCCTCCATCATGATTGGAATGCCACACGTACCTTGACCTTCTTTATTCAAACACTTAGGTGAGGTTGGAATTATCTCCTTGACTGTTACATTGTGTTTTCTTACGAAACAACCATTCAGGTCATCATGGACTCTTATACCTTGATGCTTATGGTTACTTGCAACATTAATGTGGAAACCATGTTCAAGTCATCTTCGCCCTTATGCCTCGGTGCTTACACATGTTTCCTACATTATATCCGATATAGATCATATTCATATCTTCATAGTGGTGTTTGCACTAGTGATGGTTGTATGATCTTTTGATGTCCCTTAATAAGGCTCGATGATAAAAAAAAAAGGACCTATTTATTGACTCTTGCAAGTTGCACTTTGCATCTTCATAGTAGTTTGCATTTTTAGGGTTCATTCTAGTTTTCATATGAGTTAGGAGAGGGTCTCCTTCATCATTATCAGACAACTTCGGTCATCCTTTTTCAACATTCTTGATTCATTTTCGAGATTGAAACCAAAATTCAAGTTTATTTTTCTATTCTTTTGAGGCTTATATTTTCATCCTTTGAGGAAAAAATTGATCATATTTTCTTCATCATTGCTTTCTTTGACCTAATGCTAATGATATACCTTCCTGGTCAACCTTATTCAAACTAGGGAAAAATTTTCATCACTTGGTGGTCAAACTTGATCTTATATGCTTATCAATCATCTTAGACCTTATCTTATCTTGATTTGATCAAATATATCTCATTTATGCATCTCCTCTACCTCATTTCACTTTCCATCTCGAGGAGGCAGGAATAACCTATCTTTCAAAGCTGCAAATTGATTATGCTAGCTTATTGTCTTGTCTTTCAATCTCTATTTCAGTGTTCAGTTTTGCTTCAAATGTACATTGGAATTTTTCTATCTTTGCTAGTTCTCATTCGATCAAGTTCGGGATTAGTTGTCTCACTATGCTTTGTTCGATCAAGTTCAGAGTCATATCTTTATCAGGTATATTGTTATCTTTTCTAGTTCTTGTTCAATCAAGTTCAGGATTAGTTGTCTTTATGTGCTTCGTCCGATCAAGTTCAGAGTCAGATCTCTATTAATTACCATGACATCATCATTCTTTGACTCAATGTGTTCCCAGATCGCTCACACATTAGTCAAAGAGGGGCAAATGTAGTCACTAAAAAATGGTCTAGTAAACTTTGAGCCCCTTTCTAAACATTAAAATTTAAATATTAGACTAAATCTTGTGCTTAATCAATTTTGCATATTTATTTAATCTCTTATTTCTTGATCAAATCATCATTTTATCATTTATTTGATTATATCCTAAAGTTTGACCACTTTATCCTAAGCTTTATTTAATTAAGAGAACATGCTCCCTTTTAATTAAATAAAATTAAACCTTTTAATTAAATAATAAAATCACTTTATCCTAAGCCACATTTAATTAAAAGAACATGTCCCCTTTTAATTAAATAAAGGTCTCCTTTTAATTAAATAATGGAAACCACTTTGTTGAAAATAATAAATTAAAAATAAAAAGAAAAGTGCACTTTCCAATGAGATGGAATCTTTTGAATTTTTGAAAAAGGCTTTTGCCTCTTTATCTCAACCACTTATTATTTTGCCTTTTGAGAATCTTGAGCACATGGATCAACCAAGATTTAATCTCCACCATTGCTCATTTATTTTTGCCTCTTAATCTTGACCATCTATTCATTTCTAAATCCTTTAAAAGGAGACTCTCTCCTCATTCTTGAGATCCCATCCTTATAGCATTCTTAGCTTCTTGAGATCTTGAAATTTTACTGCAGGTTCTTGGAGTCTTGGCATCTTAGCATCTTGAAATCTTGGAGTCTTGCAATCTTGGAGTCTTGAAAATCTTGGCATCTTGGAGCTATGGCAATCTTAGATCTTTCATATTGAAGCATTGTATCATCATTATCATTTTCTTTCTTGCATCTAGCTTAATCCATCTAGCTTAGATCTACTTTCATTTTAGCTTAGATCTTGCATCTCATCTTAGATCTACTTTCATTTTAGCTTAGATCTTGCATCTCATCTTAGATCTACTTTTCTTGTATTCTTTCATATCATTTTAGCTTAGATCTTGTATTTCATTTTATATCTGCTTTGCATTATCATTTGAATCTTCCATTCTATGGTGCACCTTGCAAGGGTTTTTTTTTAAGGTTCATTTGAGAGCCACCATTCATAATATCTACATGGTTCTTGCATGTCATGGATAGGAAGCTAGAAGCCGCTTCTTAATATCTCCTTCTTCATGGATTCCCTCAAGTGTAATGGTTTATATAAGTGACCTCCCTTTTTGGTACACATGACTATCTCACTTTATTCATATATGCATTGATGCAAATGTTTTATGAAACTGACATGATTATTCAAGTGTGTGGATATTGATGTTAGATACTCAGTCATTGATTTTTTTTAATCCTTATGGTTTGATTCACATGGTCAAACTTGTAAATGTTGATATCATTTCCTTTTAGATTTAGACTTTACTGATCTCAATGCTGATCAATCTCATTCATACTTTCATAATGATGAAACCTTAAAATGAATGCAACTATATTAACAAATGAATGAAGCTAAATTAACCAGTGAATGTAACTAGATTAAGTAATGAATATAGTTAAATTAAGACCTCTAGGATGGTCACTAATTATTCGAGATGGATCTTTTTATCATCATAGATCCTTTTACTTTAGTCCTAATAGGTTAGTACGATTTTCACTTATAGATTTAGCAATCATGAAAATATGAATATGTCCCATGTTGGATGTCATGTCGAAAGTGAACCTAAACACCAATGCATATAGACCACGATATTTTGTCAATTACTTCCTTTTTCTTTTGATTAAAATTGTTATGTTCATGTGCAACATTTTGATATGTAACCCGCCATGAACTTTTTATTCATATCCTTGGGTGTATTATGTTGTGTTCACCTTACTAGGAAGTTTGTTTTATTCTGATTAAACATGCAAGGTAATGAATAAAAACTCACCAAATCTTTCATAGGAAACAGATCGAGGTATATGTGGTGTTCCAATCATGATGGAGGCTCTTACCATAGACACCCAATTCCTATGATCATGTTGCATCATTGGATTTATTACCACAAATAGAAGACAAAGAAAATGTTATTCCTCCAGTCCTTGTTTCTCTAGTCATATTTAAATGTCATCGAGTCACTCAGAGAACACAACAATTGTAAATTGATAATAAGTCACAGCAAACTAAAAAAAATCACGATTTCCTCATTTTGTTTCTTTAGTCCATGGACCTCTTCGAGACAATATTGAAATACATGATCAACATCAATCATGAAGCATTTGTTTTTTTATTATGTAGTGTTTAAGGAACACTTTTGATTAATTCACAATCACTTAGATAACATTATCAATCACTAACTTTCAGTTCATGTGTTGCATTGTCTGGGTGTTTTATGTTTAATAAACACTATTGATTAGGTCCAGTCTCCATGACTAGTATTTATAAACACTGTTAGGTCTAAGTATTTAAGGAATACTATTTATGTTTTAGGTTGGTGGTAATAAGAAATACCTTTGGTTGTGTAGTTTTGTGTCGAATTGCAGACTTGGAATAACCAAAAAAACTAGTAGAGAGCCTTAATGACAACTAGGTAACCTTACTACTAGCATGACCATGACCAATGCCCCCCAGAGAATATGACCTTTCATAGGACTTTGGTATAGAAAGATTCCACTCTAGGATTAAAGGATATTTTTGATAGCTTGGTTCAAGATTTGATTATCATGAAAGTGACTAAAAGATATGTTCAAGTTGAAACTTTTAGGCTTAACCAAGTGTGTAAGAAATATATTTATAGATAGAGCATTGATTACAGGTAGCTCCTAATTTCCAAGTTTTCACCACTTGGACAAATTTTCTATCTTCGTTACCAAGGCACTTGTTTGCCAGGTTTTCATCAAGGCACTTTTTATCCTTTTCAATATTTTTGTACTTTTGATTTTTTTTCTTTGATTTATCAAGGCACCTGTTTGCCAGGTTTTCACTAAGATGATCATTTTTAGGACTTTTTCCAATATTTTTGTATTTTTGTTTATTTTTCACTATTTTTTCTTTTCTTCAAGATCAATATTTATTGTACAGGTGTTGCCTCAATAATGTCGAGTTAAAATCATTTTAGGTGGAGAGTGTTGATTGGATCTAATAAGGCATCTCCCTCAGGTGTAGCCAGTTGATAGGATTTTGATCTATATAAAGTTGTGATAACAAAATGACCCAGCCAATTGGGTCCAAATTTTCCTTTCTGCTCTCGATTTTGCTGGTGCCTTGGATTTTCTCTTAAAACCAAGTCTCCTACCTGAAATGTTCTTGGCTTCACTTTCTTATTGCATCCTCTAGACACTCTTTTCTGGTAGACTTTAAGATGATGAAATGTATGTTTCCTGTGCTCATCTAAAAATTTTGGTTCTTGTACATGGGATATTCTATAGTCCTCATCAGTGACTAGATTTTTCAATGAAACCCTAAGCGATGGAATCTTTACTTCAATTGGTAGCACTTCCTCTAACCTAAAGACAAGAGTGAAAATAGTTTCTCCTGTTGGTGTTATGATGCTAGTGTAGTATTCCCATAGTGTTGGGATTGATATTCAAGTGCCAATATCTTCCTGATTTGTTGATTGTTCTATGTAGGATCTTTAGGATCATCTTTATTGATGCCTCAACCTATTTGTTACCTTGAGGGTAATAGATCGAGGAACAATGCTATGTGATTTTGAAGTGTAGACATAAGTAATTCATATCTTTATTTTCAAATTTCCCCCCATTTCCAGTTACAATTGATGAGGGTACCCCATACCTACAGATGATGTAGTTTAGAATAAATATTGAGACATGTTTTCCTATAGCATTGGTCAATGGAACTGCTTCGACCCATTTTGTGAAGTACTCAGTGGTCATGATAACATACTTATATCCATTAGATGAATTCAGGTAATTTATCCTACTAGATCAAAGGCCCATTGTCGAAGTGGCCAAGATGTGTTAAATGGAATTAACTCCCTAGATGGAGCATGTATCATGTTTGTTGGTGTGTACTAGATTAAGTACCTTCATAGGGTTAGTATCATCGACAACTCAAAATAACAACTAAATTACCACAAATAGCAATCTAATTAAGAAAAATTAATGACAATTGAGCACTCTATGGCTCTCTAATTAGGATTGCTAGTGCAAAGCCCTCAGCAAGCTTCGACTAGTGACAACCCTAATATGAGAAAGTATAATAAAAAAAGCTAAAATATTAATTCTAAATAAAATTACAACTATTTAGTCTATATTTTCCTTTCTAGCTTAAAATTGCAAGAGGTTTGATGCTATTCAAATATTTGTGGATGATTATATATTGAATTATGTCTTTCTTTTATAGATTTTGGCAAGGGTGGGGGGTAGATTTGATTTGATCATGGTTTGATTAGGATTAAGTCCATGGTTCCACCTTTGGAGACCATTTAAATATTTTGTCCTCAAAGCTTGGGACAAGAGGACAAAATGGGTGGACAAGATTCTTTCTCCTTATGTGTGATGGAGATTTGATGTGAGCTTGGTTCTCAAATCCTATTGGTTGATGCATTTTCCTCCCATTTGGTGGTTAAGGGAAAATTAGGATATATTAATTAAATATATTTAATATGTTTAGCCATGTATACCCCTTAAAAAGGTTGATTTGATTTAAATTGAACTATACAATTAATTAGTTTAATTGCACAATTTATTGATTTATCATGATTTATTACATTTAAATTGATTTGATGGCTTTTGATTTTCAATTAAATCTGGATTATGTCTTGATTACAATTTTTCTTTGATTTTAGCTTGATTTGATTTGATTACATTGATTTTTCCTTGGTTGCTTACATAGATTAATCTTGTCCATTTTTCAGGTGATTACAGTTGGCATAACTGCTAGCATAACTAGTAGGACATTGTTGATTTATGTTGTTGCTGGTAAAGACATGATTGGTATACATGATAATCAGTTATATGTTTTTCATTGATTTTAAAATATTTTGCATGATGTTTTGACTTGTTATTATATCTATCACAAGGAAAATATTGTTGTAATGAGAACTTAAGTAAGGTAAAGGATATGTCTATAGGAACCTTATTGGGTAACAGTTAAGACAAACAATGGTGGACATATGAATAGTTTGATTATATATTAGAATATGATAAGGATTTAGCTAAAGGATGCTATTCATAAATATGTTAATCAGATATGAGTAAAGGTGAAGATAATTTGATTAAGATATTTACAGGTAAATTATTATCTTATAGGTACACTAAATAAAGTCTTATTAGTACAAAGGAAGTCTTATCAGAGATAGTAAAGACTTAAAGGCGAGAGAAGAATAGATGATGAAATAAGAAAGAAGGATGACTCAAGTAAAATCTAAGGAGAAAGGTGATGACACAAAGATCGAGGTAAACTATATTTAGGAAGTTTCTACAAGAGTAAAATGATTTATTAATCAACAAGCCGACAAGGATATAAAGAAAAAGAAATATGGATGGTTAGATTTGATATGAAAGATACAGATTGTTGGATTTAGGTTTAGGGTTTATGATTGAGGAAATTATACTTAAGGAAGAAGAATGAAGAATTCTGGTATCACGAAGAATAAAAGAAGAAGATTGTGGTGAAAGACTGGATATTAGCGAAATAGAGAAGTTAATCAGAGAAGTGTTGTTGCAATCACAGAGGACACTGAGAAGGATATAGAAAAGAATAGAGAATTGAATTGGTATTTTATTGTGTTAAGGAATTTCATTGGATTTGAATTAGAAAGATTAGTGCAAACTATAGATCATTTTTTCTTTTTTACTCTAACAATTGTGACAGTAAAATCCCTTATCGGGTGACCCTAATAGGTCTATTGTGACCCTAATAGGTCTATTGTAAAATACTCTAACTAGGTGGCATTCACAAAAGAGTGTCTAAAATCCTCTAACTAGGTTAGCCCTAATAGAGTAATATACTTTAACATGTCTCGAGGAAAATCCCTTAATTGGGTAGCGTTTAACTGTGCTTTTGTAACCCTAATTGGGTGGACCTTTAACAAGACAAGCTCTTAATAGAGAGTATTCTAGAAGAGTACTATTATTTGTGGCCATCATTCTCACACCATGGTTTTCACCCTAATCAGTTTCTATGAGATAAATATTGGTGTTATTTTTGTGTGAATGTTTTTATATGTTGCATGGATGTTAAATGTTCAATTAAAAAATAATGATGTTATAGGTTAAAATATATCTTAATTAGTAAATTTATTTAAAGAAGTATTGGGAAAGTGAAATTTAGTTTGGGTTGGTGATTACTAATTCACCCTCCCTCTTAGTAATCAATCCTATACCTACAATTGGTATCAGACATAAGTTGCCTAACTCAAAAAGCTTAAACTACTTAGGGAAAAGATCTAAAGATGTATAGGAAGGAAGCACCCAAGTTTACCAAGGACAATTTCAATACATGGGCAAGAAGAATGAAGTTACATTTGTCAAGACTATCATATACAATAGTTGGCTATCTTACCACATAGTACATACCACCCACTGGAACACCCTCTATTGATGAGAGAAAGGAAATGTTGATACACAACTCAGTAATGATAGAGATTGCAAGTGCCTTACCTGATGTTGAATATGTTGATATCCAGCACATAGATAATGTAAAAGACATGTGGGATAAGCTGAAAAATGTCTATGGAGGTGATGCACATGTACTAAAGGCTAAAGTTGATAGTCTAAAAGGAAAGTATGATGAGCTAAAGATGAAGGATGGAGAAAACATTACACAGTGCAATATAAGGATAAAAGAGATTTTTGTTGCCATCAGAGGAGCTAGAGGAAACCTTGAAGATGATGATGTAGTAAGTAATATTCTCAGGACACTTACACCTGGGTATGCAATTAGAGTTTCTGCTATTCAAGAGTTAAGATATATTGATCCAGATAAAGTCACATTGGATTCATTAATAGGAAAATTAACTACATTTGAGTTGAGTAATTTTGATAATAGTCAACCTACTACTGAAGTTGCATTTCAAGCCTCAACAAATGTTGGATTTTCTAGAAAAGGAAAAGTTGTGTATGATTCAAATGTCTATGAAGGTTTAGCTGTTGAAGAAAAAGAGTTGGAGGAACTCAAAGCTTTAATAGCCAAGAGATTTCCCAAAGGAAAAGGAAGATATAAAGGGAAAATTTCTATTGCATACTAGAATTATAGACAGATTGGTCACTTTACACACAAATGTCCCAACAAACTGAAAAAGGAAAATGGTAGTGAAAAGAAAGATAAATAGAAGAAATATAAAGACTTCAATCAAAAAAATAAGAAGATGTGTTATGTAGTTGAAGATAAAGATGATGATACAGATGATGATGACGATGAAATAGTATTTTTTTATGTAAAGAAAGATCCCTCTACCGACAACACTCAAACTAGTGAAGAAAAAGATTTGATCACAAGCATGAATTGTAACATGAATTGGATCATCGACAATGGTTTCACACATTATATGACTGGAGATAAGAACAAATTCATAACCATGGAACCTTATGATGGATCTTCAGTCAGATTTGGAAATAGTTCCCCTTGTGTAATCAGAGGTAAAGGTTCTATTGCTTTAACTAATGAAATTACTTGTGAATATGTCTATTGAGATGATGGATTGAAGTACAATTTTCTAAGTGTATCCTAATTGAATAACAAAGGATTGAAATTTGAGTTTAGTAATAGAAAATGTAAGATATCAGAAAAGATTGGTGAACTAATTGCTATCGATGAGTAGACAAAAGGTAATCTTTTCAAGATGAATACTACATTTGGCCATTGTTTAATTGCTAAAGTAGAAGAAAGCTAGCTATGGCATAAAATGCTTTATCATGTGAAATTTGATAATTTGGTAAAAAGTTAGCAAGAATAAAAGTGTCAAAGGAATACTAATACTGAACAAACTGGAGAATGCCATATGTAAGGAATGTCAACTAGGAAAAATGACTGGTTCAAGTTTCTCAAGTAATGTCTATTCTACATAACATATTCTAGACTTAGTACACACATGTTTATGTGGTCCCATAAGGACAAAGAGTTATCATGGTGATAATTACTTTATACTATTTGTTGATGACTACTCAAGATAATGTCTGTAATGTTCTTAAAGCTTAAATCAGAAGCTTTTCATATGTTTAAAATGTACAAAGCAAGAGTTCAGAAGGAAAGTGGAAAAACTTTGAAATGTCTTAGATCAGATAGATGAAGTGAAATTACTTCAAATTAATTTAATGAGTATTTTGATGAACATGGAATCAAAAGAAAACTAACTGCACCGAGAATGCCTCAACATAATGGAATTGTGGAAAGAAGAAACATATCTTTAGTTGAATGTGCCAGAACTTTGTTAAATCATAAAGGAGTTGCACAAAATTTTTGGAGAGAAGTTGTTAGCATTGCGATATACACTTTGAACCAAGTACAACTTGAGAAAGGAACAAACAAGACTTCATATGAAATCTCATATGGACGAACACCTAATGTAAGATATTTCAAGATATTTGGAAGTAAATGTTATATCACGAAAGCTGAAATGAAAGGAAAATTTGACACCAAAAGTGATGAAGGAATATTTTTAGGATATTCCACCAAAAGAAAGGCCTACAAGTGTCTGAACAAAAAGATAAACAAAATGATAGAAAAGGCCAATGTAAAGATTGATGAATTATCAGAACATAATGAAAAAGATAGTGGAAAGAAATTGAAATGGTATGGTGAATTGATCTACTTTGAATCTGAAATAGAAATAGAGAAAGTAAGTACAGGAACTGAGAATTCTCAACTGATAACAGAACAACAATCAATAATGGTACAACAAGGTGAAACTAGTGAAAGAAATGAATAGATTTAGGATGCAAAGCCTGTAACACCAAGAATCATAAGAGAAACATAGCTTGTTAAATATAATTAGAGAAAAGAATGATGGAGTATTAATAAGAAGTCAATTAAGAGCTAGGGACAATAAATGTTTAGTATAAAAGATGGAGACTAGAATGGTAAAGGATGCACTAAAAGATGATGACTGGATGCAAGCAATGAAGGAATAAATTGAATAGATTGAGAAGAAAAAAACATGCTCATTAGTATCCCGTCCAAAAGATAAAAATGTTATAGGTACTAAATGGGTTTTCATAAATAAACTAAAAGAGAATGGTGAGGTGATTAGAAATAAAGCAAGATTGGTATGTAAGGTTATGCACAAGAAGGACTAGACTATGGAGAGATGTTTGCACCTGTTTCTAGATTGGAAGGAGTCAAAATATTGCTAGCTTATGCTGCCTATAAAGGATTTAAAGTTTATCAAATGGATATAAAATATGATTTCCTAAATAGAATAATAGAAGAGGAAGTCTGCATTGAACAACCTGAAGGATTTGTTGCAGAAAAAGGCAAATATTTGGTTTACAAGTTGCACAAAGCACTGTATGGTCTAAAGAAAGCACTAAGAGGATGGAATGAAAGACTACACTCTTATCTTATTAAAATTAGATTTGAAAGAATAAATGACAATAATAATGTCTATTTGAAATCTAAAAGTAAGGATAAAGTATTGATTGTTGAAATATTTGCTGATGATCTAATATTAGGAGGAAATGACTTAATGAGTAAATCTTTTGCTGAAGAAATGAGGAAAGAATTTGAAATATCTATGATAGGAGAAATACAATTCTTTATTAGATTACAAGTACAGAAAATGAAGAAAGGAATATACATGACTCAGTCTAAATATATTAAGGAGACATTGAAAACATTTGGGATGGAAGATTCAAGACTTGTCGATACACCTATGGTTATCAGTTGTAAATTGTCAAAAGAAGATGATTATAAGGAAGTCAATGAAACATTATATAGATCAATGATAGGAAAATTATAGTATGTTTTTCATAGTAGACCCAATATTGCACATGTTGGCATAGTTGCTAGATTTTCATCAAATCCTAAAGATTCACACATGACTACAGTTAAAAGGATATTCAAATATTTAAAAGGAACTGAATATTTAGGATTATGGTATGAAAAGAAAGGATAATTTGATCATAAATTTTATATAGACGTAAATTGGGCATGAAACATTAATGACAGAAAAAGTACAAGTGGAGGAGATTTTTATCTTGGAAATAGATTAGTGTCACAGACAAGCAAGAAGCAAAATTGTATTTCACAATATCCTACTGAAGCAAAATATGTGGTTGATGCAATTAATTGTCAACAAACTTTATGTATTAAGAAAATACTGGAAGGAATACAAGAAAAGGTAAATGAACCTATTGTTATACAGTATGATAATACTAGTTCTATTAATATATTAAATAATTTAGTAATCCACTCAAAGACCAAGCACATAGCTATCAAGTATCATTTTCTAAGAGAGAAGCTACAAGATAAAGAAGTGAGATTGGAATATATACCTACAAAAGAGAAAGTTGCAGACATATTCACCAAACCACTACCTAAAGAGAGTGTTGAATATCTAAGAGGTAGATTAGGGGTCCTACCCCTATCAGCTATAAATTAAGGAGAGATGCAATATGCATTAGTTCATAGCACTATATCAAAATATCTTGAACATGAATTGATGTATTAGAGGACTACTCTATGGGGGAGAAGTCCAGGGAAGACAAAAAAAGCACAGAACAAGTACACAATTAGAAGAAAAGAGTTGAAAGGTTAATCACCTTTGCATTGTTGTCAAAGGGGGAGAGATTATTGTTAAAGGGGAGAGATAAGATATGGAAGAAACTAGGATGTTGGAAGACATGTAGTAAAAAATCATAATCAAAAGAAGTGTTTTGAAGAAGTGTTTTCCATCAATTCCAAAGGGGGAGATTGTTTGGCATAACTAGTTAGAGATTGTTGATTTATGTTTTTGCTGGTAAAGACATGATTGGTATACATGATAATTAGTTATATGTTTTTTATTGATGTCAAACTATTTTGCATTGTGTCTTGAATTGTTACTATATCTATCAGAAGAAAAACATTGTTGTTGTAATGAAAAGTTAAGTAAGGTAAAGGATATGTCGATAGGAACCTTATCGGGTAATAGTTAAGAAAAATAATGCTGGAAAAATGAATGTTTTCTTTTTTATCAGAATATGCTAAGGAGTTAGCTAAAGGATTCTATTCATAAAGGTGTTAATAAGATATGAGTAAAGGTGAAGGTAATTTGATTAAGATACTTACCGGTAAACTATTGTCTCATCAGTACACTGAATAAAGTCTTATTGGTAAAAAGGAAGTCTTATTAGAGATAGTAAAGACTTAAAGGTGAGAGAAGAATAGATGATGAAACAAGAAAGTGGGAAGACTCAAGTATAATCTAAGGAGAAAGGTGATGACACAAAGATCAAGGTAAAACCTATTAAGGAAGTTTCTACAAGAGTAAAATGGTTTATTTATGAGTAAGTCGACAAGGATATAAAGAAAAGAAATATGGATGGTTAGATTTGATATGAAAGATATAGATTGTTGGATTTAGGTTTAGGGTTTATGATTGAGGAAATTATACTTAAGGAAGGAGAAAGAAGTCTGGTATCGTGATGAAGAAAAGAAGATTATGGTGAAAGACTAGATATCAACATAATAGAGAAGTATTGTTACAATCACAGAGAAGGATACAAAAAATAACAGAGAATTGAATTGGTATGTTATTGTGTAAAGAACTTCATTGGGTATGAATTAGAAAGATTAGTGTGAACTATAGATCATTTGTTAGTTATTACTCTCTAAAAATTGTGACAATAAAATGCTTTATCGAGTGACCCTGATAGGTCTATTGTAAAATCCTCTAACTAGGTGGCATTCACAAAAGAGTGTCTAAAATCCTCTAACCAGGTTACTCTTAACAAAGTAAAATACTTTAACATGTCTCTAGTAAAATCCCTTAACATGGTAGCATTTAACCCTGCTTTTGTAACCCTAATTGGGTTGACCTTTAACAAGTTAGACTCTTAACTAGGCGTATTCCAAAAGAGTACAATTATTTATGGGCATCATTCTCACACTGTGGTTTTCACCCTAATCAAGTTTCCACAAGATAAATACTAGTGTTATTGTTGTGTGAATGATTTTATATGTTGCATGGATGTTTAATGTTTAGTTAATAGATAATTATGTGATAGGTTAAAATATATCTTAATCAGTAATTCTATTTAAAGAAGTATTGAGACTGTGAAATTCAGTTTGGGTTGGTGATTACTGATTCACCCTCCCCTCTCTTAGTAATCAATCCTATACCTACAATGTTTCCATGGACTTCAAATTTCTTGCATGTTTTGGCATAATTAATAGCATCATTTTCCATTGTAGGGAAATAGTATCTCACTCTTAAGAATTTCTTGGCTAATGAAATGTTGTTTGAGTGAGACCTACACATACCTTCATGAAATTCCTTTAATACATGATTTTACTCTTCATATTCTAAACATCCAATTAGCATACTATCAAGACAACATCTATACAAGTCATTTGCAATGGTTAAATAACACCATGTTGCTCTTATTAGGCATCTATTCTCATTTTTCAAATATTTTTGAGGAAATGTTTGATCTTTTAGATAGGAATAAATATGGGCATATCAAGATAGGACTTGGATTTTAATAGTACATATGATCTAGGAATCAGGGGAACCATAGGCTGGAAAGGGTATTTCTTCAACTTAAAAGTCATAGAAAAATTGATGTTCTTCTAGTTGTAACATGGATGCTAAAGTAGCCATCAAATAAGTAGCTCTATTTTCTCACCTTGGTATTTGTTCAAATGTGATGTAAACAAAATATTTCTTGAGATCATCCACCATCCTTTTGTAAGGCATTATATTATCATCTTTTTTTTGGAAATCATCATTTACTCGATTGATTATAAGATGTGAGTCTCCATAGACATGTAACTCAATGATTTTCCACTCTATTGCTAGTTTCAATCCATTGACCAGGGCTTTGTATTCTGCTATGTTGTTTGTCCATGGAAATATCATTTTGTAAGCCTTTGGTATTTTATATCCCTAAGGTGTAATGAATAGACATTGAACTCCTGACCCTTGTTGTGTAAAAGAGCCATCAAGATACATCTTACATGGGTGTTCTGTGAGATGCATGATTGATTCATTAGGAAAATCTATGTGTAATAGTTTATAATCTATTAGTAGTGTCTCAAAAAGTTGATAAACTATCACTTGTCCTTTGATGGATTTCCTATAAATGTATTCAATATCAAATTCACTCAATATTAGGACCCATTTTTCTAATCTTATTGTCAATGCTACTTTATTCAACAAATATTTGAGTGGATCTATTTTTGCGACTAGCTTCACTTTGTGTGATAAAATATAGTATCTAAGATTTTGAGATGCAAATACCACTTCTAATCATGCCTTTCCAATTAATGGGCAATTTATCTCATATGATACTAAATTTTTGTTGATGTTGTAAATTGCCCTTTCTTTATTAGTCCCATCTTATTGTGCTAGTAACACTCATAGTGATGTGTCAGTTGTTGATATGTATAATAAGAGTGGTTTTTCATGAATCAAAGCCATTAGAATTGGAGGATTTTTTGAATACTGTTTAACCTGAGAAAATTCCTTCTCATATTGCTCATAACATGTAAATGTAATGAAGTTCAAGACTGAAGAATCCCCATAGGATATGTCTAATTAGGTATCAAGAGCCAACATAGTGGAAAACACAAAGTAACTTAGAAAGATGTAACCAATAATAAATTTTTTATTCTCAGGAAAATACCCAGTTACATGCAACATGTCAGGCTATAAGGCCTTCCCGGTTACAACCAATACATAAGAAACATGACTCATATCTACTTCACAATCTGTCTCATCTACTCTTCCCCAACTAATGCCTCTCCCTAAACTAGAACTCATACCTAGCTTAAATACTAAATTGCAAGCCACAAGTTGGCTTATTCGATCACAATCCCCAAGAACAAGAAAATGGTTTACACAAGGATAGGTCAGGACCCAAATCCCTAAGAACAACCCCAATGAACAAAACATAGCGTGTGTTTACACAAGGAATTTGGAAACACATAGAACACCTCAAAATCCACATCACACACTTCCATCACTTGGAATCTTTCACCGCAATCCAGATCTTACCAATCTATCCATTATAACATAATGATTACCAACTGCACGACAACAAATCAACTAGTTAACACCACTGAACTGGTGACTTGAAAGGAAAAAACCATTCAACAAAGATCATGCAAGATCTCCCAACCTATGCAAACTGAAGAGGTGTTATCACACACATAAAATCATCAAACACCAAGGAATAACCCATTTTCACCACTCTAGTATAAGATCCACATGTATCAACCAATCACAGAATCTCACAAAACTATCACGAACAAGAAACTACATATCATTCTCAATCACAAAATTCACCATAACTCATACACGATAACTCCAAAAGAGTTGCGATCATAGGAAATACCTCCAAATGATCCGATGAACACCATATCATGACCGTGACCACATAAGATAAAAAATAACTCAACCGAATCAACAATCATCCAGTTGGTGACCAGGAAAAAAAATAAATACAAAACTGGTAACAAAGGTCCACCAAAAAATAAACTATTTTTGGATGATGCAAGATTACCAAGGACCCAAGATGATCCTGCACCAAAATGTGACTCCTTTATGTATCATCTTGGTGAATGGTTGAGCTTTGTCTTCTAATTGAGATATGAATCTCCTTATAGATTGTAACTTTCCCTGGAGTGTCCTCATTTGACTAATATTCCTTGGAGGTTGCATTTCTAGGATTTCTTTTACTTTAGCTGGATCAACCTCAATGCCTTTTTCTGAAAACATAAAACCTAGCAACTTACTAGATGATACTCCAAATGCACACTTTTTCTAGGATTTAACCTAAGTTTAAATTTCTCCACTTTGTCAAATATTTTCCTCAGGTTCTCAATGTGAGTTGTTTTAATTTTTGACTTTTCTAACGTATCATCAACATAGTCCTCCATATTCCTATGCATCATGTCATGGAATATTGTTGGGGTAAAAGTACAAACATGTGTCACACTTTTATAAAGGAAAAGGTCAACAACACACAAGCTATTTAACTTTAATGACTTAAATGTGGCATTTGTGTTTAGAATTTGAAGATGATGTAAACTGATGAAATGTGTAAAAATGGATAAAGTTTATGCCTATAATTTAAAAAAAATAACTTGAACAAGAATTGACACAATTTTTAAATTTTTGAAGTCCATTTTTTAGTTGCTGAAAAATGTTGAAAATCTAGGGTCTAGTTCCTGCCAAACAAGTAAATACAAATAATCTTTTTTTCCTCTGATCTCAAAATATGTTATAGATGACATGCATAGCTAGTGCATAAAAGAAGAAATATTGATTTCTTATGTATATTTTCTCCAATATAACTACTCAAAGTTGAACTTATCCAAAATTGATAGTTTTCATCTCCCGTCAAATTTCCCCTATCAAATCTACACCATTAAAAAAAAATTACATATTTTTGAAGAGGACTCTCTCCTCTAGTGTTAAATATAAATTTTAAATTTTTTGGATATGATTTACTATTTTTTTCTTTATTTGAAACAACATTTTCTCGAATGTTAAAATACCTATTTGTAGTATTTTAAAATTATAATATATTATATCTACTCAAAATACTATTAAAATTACATGACAATAATCTTGACTCTGAGCTCTACAAAAGGGTATTTTTATATTTGAAAAAAAAAATCATTAAAAAGAGTAGGAGTTATTGAAACATCACTTTTTTGAAATAATTTTATTTCTTTGGTAATTGGACCCAAATTGGTATAAAACATGCATTTAATAGATATTTCCAATTAGAAAAGTTGAAGCACTTATCTAAAGAATCTAGCTAGACCATATGTTTGAAAAAAAATAATTTTTAGTTAGAAATACTCAAATTCAGCTATGCTGATAAGTAAGCCTAAAACGTCACACAACTTTGTGCTCTTACTCATTTTCATTTCTCTTTAATAGGTTGCACATACATTCTTGAGACCGAACAACATGACATTCCAATAGTATGTACCCCATGCACATGTGAACATTATTTTCTCTTGATCTTTAGGAGAAATCTTGATATAATTATAGCCTGAGAATCCATCCATTAATGAGTAAATTTCAAATCCTACGGTGAGGTCTACAATCATGTCTATGCACTAGTACATTTGAGGCCAAATTCTGACAGCTATTTGTCAGATTTGCAATGCCTATTTGTCGACATTTTGACATAGGTGTTCGTCGTCATTTTTGCATTGCAAATTGCGACGGAAGTGATCATCATCAGTTTTCCGACATCTTAATCTATTGGAATCTAGCACATGAATACTAGCTTTGTTATGGAATTTTTTACGGTAGACCTATCGGAACTCTGACAAACCATGTGGGCATCCCATCAAAACTTACTGTCGGAATAGCAATGCCTATGCAATGATTGTCTGACAGGAAAGCCCAACGGAGATATAGCATGCCTATCACAATTATATGTTGAAAATGAGTTCTCTTCGACAGTATACTTATTGGAATATTGATAGATATGCAGTGAATGTCCGATAGGTACACCCGTCGGTGGTATAGCATTCCTATTGCAATGATCTATTGAAAATGAGTTCTTTTTGACATTTTACCTGTCGGAAGAGCAACAGAGATGCAGTCATTGTTTGATAGGTAAACCCATTGGTGGTATAGCATTCTTGTTGCAATGATTTGTGAAAAACTAGTTCTCTCTAACATTATAGCCATTGACATAGTGACGGGTGGTAGTAAACATTCAACGGGAAAGCTCATTGAAGGTATAGCACCACGGTCGAAAGAGTTTTCATTCGTGTCAAAAAAGTGACAAATATGCACATTAAAGATAACAAAGCTCAAGAGACCATCATAGGTTGTCTCTTTCTTCAATCTATATTATTGACAAAAAAATTTTACCTTTCATTAGCTCATCAAATCTGGGGATTTGAAAGAATTTAATAGAATATTTTCATGACAACGTATATTATTTAAGTTGACATTGCATGAATTTATCTACTTCGCACACTTGTAGACTATGAGGATGGCGATAAAGAAGCATCTCCTCCCATGGCCTACATTACTCAAGTCATGGGAGGGGATGCTTCTTTATGGTCATCCTTGTAGTATACAAGTGTGTGAAGTATATAAATTCGTTCAGCGTCAAACTAAAATAATGTACGTTATACATGAAAATATTCTATTAAATTCTTTCAAATCCCCACATTTGATGAGCTAATGAAAGGTAAAACATTTTGTCAATAATATAGACTGAAGAAAGAGACCAACTATGATGGTCTCTTGAGATCTATTATCTTTAGTCCTAGCTATTGGGTAAGGCCTGGAAGAATTATACCTGTCGATCGTCGAGAATAATCACTACCTTGCCTTTATGTACACTGCACAGTATCCAATATAATTAATCCCAGTCTCGCAAAAACATTTTACACTTGTGTAGCTCATCAATACTAGAGGCCTGAAGTAATTTTATATGATCACTAGCACATTTCGTGCATGGATGAGAAATAGTATCCAAAATTTCTAGATTTTGAGAAGAGGTATGAGTGGAGGCCAAAGAAGGGATATTTGTGAATGTTTTATAGACGTAGGTTACTGAATCATCATCTCTACACTGGTACTCAATTTGGAAACCCTTGTATGTATATAGCCACTCTAGAAAATCTCCACAAAAATCCCTTCTGGCCTCCATTGCATATATGTCTTCTCAGAATCTAAAAACTCTCCATCATTGATTCCCATCATTTTTTCAGCATCTCCATGGACTGAGACCTTAAATTATTGAGCTTCTCTATATTTCAAGAATAGTTTAACATTCTCTAATTAATAGGGCCAACCACGTGAAGGTGGAAGCTCATCTAGCTCCTTCTAGGAGCCTCTTATGACCCTTTCCGACATTTTAAGACCTCTAAGATGTATTCTTAGGGATTGTAAAGGGTCGTAAAGGGTCATAAGGGGTCCTAGGACACAACAACTGAGAAACATAAATGTAGGCATCATGGTCACAATTTTTTGGAGACACAACATAATTGAGTGGTATACCTAGACAATGCAAAACAACCACTACTCCTTTGGTTCCAAGTCGACACTATGGGATCCCGCAGTGTCAAATTGGAACCAAAGGAGTAGTGGTTGCTTTACATCAATCATGTAGTGTTGACTTGGAACCAAAGAAGTAGTGGTTGCTTTGCATTGTCTGGGTATACCACTCAATTATGTTGTGTCTCCAAAAAATTGTGACCATGATGCTACATTTATGTTTCTTAGCTATTGTAATATCTACATCGTAGTCTATAGTTGTTCCAGTAGTAGAGTATCAGGTGCCACCTTCAGCACAATATGATCACTAGACAGGTCTATATGTTTTATAAAACACCTATCCATAATAGAATAGGAAGACATCTTTCTAGCCTGGGCCTGGATCCATCCCCAATTGTCGAAGGATCCAGGTCCAGGCTAGAAAGATGTCTTCCCATTCTGTTTAAGCTATATTACTTGTTCTTGTCAAAATTCCTTGGTACAGTAGGCCTGCTCTCTGCAGTACTCTTCTTCAATCTATTTTTGATGATAAGAATCTTATTCTTCTTCTTAATTGCAGCCAGAGCTTCCTTTTCATCGAGATTCAACTCCACTTCCCCCATCTCATCATCCTCATCACCCTTAGCTACCATCCTAAGCCCTTCTTCCCTCTCCAGTTCTTCAAGCCTCTACAAGATATTTGGATCAATAAAGTCTGCAACATTGTGTCCATCCATGATCTTAGGAATATCATCATCTTTCCACTCTTCATTTTCCAAAATATACCGCTTCTTCAAGTTTGAAGAGTAATATTATTAATAAAAGAACTCTTGCCAACATTAGGGTACCCACAGATCAAAATAGTTGATGTTATTGGTGCTTGTGATCAAGGATATAGATTCACTATTTTGAAATGGCCAAATCATGTTTATTTCGATTGCAGAGAAAAGGAGAGGGAGAAAAGGAGTGGGTGAAAGCTGAGCGTGAGAGAAGGTATGTGATTTCTTCATCTTTGATTGGTATCTTTGATGGGAAACATCTTTCAAGCCTCTGGCATCATATTCAACCGCAAATTTCAAATGCATTGCATTTTATTTGATCATGAATGCTCTTTGAAATGACCAATCATGTTTTCTATTCGCTTATATTGAGCTACAATAGAACACGATTCTTTTTGGCACTTTTTTTCCCATATTCAGTAGATAAAAATCATGGTGGCGACCACTTAGCCATCTTTTTGATGTTCTAGATATTTTACAAAGATACAAGTATGTGGATTTATCATTCAGTTGCTTACAATTATTGGTCAAATGCAAATATTTTATCAAGTTGAAAGGGCAAGAAATCAGTTTGGTGTTTTTTGTTTATGTTAAAAGTTGATTTGGTAAAATCCTCAAAAAACACACTATAGTTCTAAAATGTAAAGAAGTTGAATGTTAAATGTAAGATATATATATCTCATCCATAGTAATCAAAAGAAAGGACATGAAACTAAGGATATTTACCAATCCAAAAATATAAGAGAATAGAAAACATGATTGGTACCTTATGAATTGGTTTTTGAGGTGCACAATCTTCATCAATTTGCTTAGAAAAAAACCCCTCCTCACTGCTACTTCTTTCTTGTTTAACAATTGGTTTGGAAAAATACATTTAACACAAAAAATAAATTACAAAACGAAACCAATGGCATGTTTACAACAAAGAAATAGAATGATAATAATATGTTGAAAATTATATTTTGTTTAATACACGCCAAGGGACCAGTCCCAACAATTCTTAAACATGTTTTATCTGATATGATGAATTGTTAATAAAGGTCTAATTCTGTAGACTGCTAGCATGAAGGAAGATTTGACCTAGCCAAATCTTCCTTGTACCACAGAAAAAATTATGTGATAACTATGTCTACTCCAACCTTAATTGTTTAAGAATTTAGCATATCAGATAAAGTATGTTTAATAATTAGTGGGACTGGTCCTTTGGCGTGTAGTAAATAGAATAGAATTTTTAGCATATTATTGTCATTCTATTTCTTTGTTGTAAACATGCCATTGGTTCAGTTTTGTAAAAAAAAATTGTGTTAAATGCTTTTAAAATAAAGGTCTAATTCTGTAGACTACAAGCACGAAGAAAGATTTGACCTAGCAATCTACAAAATTAGACCTCTATCTGTAGCTTTTTCTAATTTTGTAGACTGCTAGGTGTGCTATAATTTGAAGATTTTTCTAACAAATAGCAGATCTTCTTTAGTATCTTATAATAACATGCTAAACTAATAAAGGTGTTATTTGCATTTAATTTGCCAATTAATAATAGATTAAGCATATTATTACTATGCTTAATGTTCCATTTAAATGTATTTAACACCAAAAAAAAATATTATAAAACTAAACCAATGGCATGTTCTTTGTGTGGTACAAGGAAGATTTGGCTATCAAATCTTCCTTCGTGATTGCTGAGGGTGAGAGAAGGTATGTGATTTCTTCATCTTTGATTGGTATCTTTGACAGGCAACATCTTTCAAGCCTCTGGCATCATATTCGACTGCAAATTTTAAATGCATTGCATTTTATTTGATCATGAATGCTCACTAAAATGACCACATTCTACTGGTGTCATGCCCTAGCCCATGCTTTATTTCTATTATTTGATGTTATTGGTGCTTGTGCTCAAGGATATTGATTCACCATTTTGAAATGTTTGGATTCATGTTTTTTGATATTACTAGCACGACCATTGTATATTAGACATTTATAAACAATTCATCATATTAGATGAATTATGCTTAAGAATTGTTGGGACTGGTCCTTTGGCATACTGGATTTAATTCATAAATGGATTTAATTTTATTTTGTATGTGAAATTTTGGGAGTTGCATGAGAAGTTTTAGTGTCTAAACACTCAACTAATCCCTCTAACCGATTAGGAGTGGTTGGGGAAGTTGAGAGGAAAGTTTTCAAACATTCATATTCACTTATTGAATGCTTTGGAGACTACTGGTTTGACTATCCATGTGTTACCAGTGACTGAGATTCATTAAAGGATATAAAACCCTTCATTTTGGGTTATTGTGTGTGGATTCAAATGTAGGTTTGATTTGGTTAATGTTTATAAGAGATCAATAAAGTTTTTAAAGACAATCTTACATGTTTGGAGAGGTTTGAGAGGCACTTATCATGATTGTACCTTCACAAACAATGACACAGACTAGTTTTACTAAGTTTCCTTTCTCTATTTTGAGGTTTCCTTTCTCTGCCGCAGGGGTATAGTCAGAGGGTTCATTGAAAAAATGATCCTTTGAATGGTTACTATGAATATGAATGATTTGATATAGCATATTGCTCATTTTACTTGAAGTTTGGAATAGCTTGTGTAAGGGTGAAGTAATTTTGATCATTTTGGTCGTGACTGTTCCTCTACACGGTCAGGAAATGTAACTGTCTAATGATTATATGTAATGTTGAATGGATTAAATACTTTATTCTTGGTAGAAGTGAATGGAAGGAAAGGTGTTGGTGTTAGGTTTCATTTATTATTGAATTCAATGGTTTCCAAGAAGTGTTGAGGAGTTGCTCCTTGTTTAATGTTAATTGTTCTTGCACAATCCACTCATACAACAGTGCAATTACCAAACTGAACCAATGGTATGTTTACAACAAAGAAATAGAATGATAATAATATGCTAAAAATTCTATTCTATTTAATACACACCAAAGGACCAGTCCCAACAATTCTTAAACATACTTTATCTGATATGATGAATTGTTAATAAAGGTCTAATTATGTAGACTACTAGCACGAAGGAAGATTTGACCTAGCCAAATCTTCCTTGTACCACACAAAAAACTGTGTGATAACTATGTCTACTCCAACCTTAATTGTTTAAGAATTCATCATATAAGATAAAGTATGTTTAAGAATTGTTGGGAGTTCTATTAGACCTTAAACATGCCATTGGTTTAGTTTTGTAAAAATTTTTTTTTGTGTTAAATGCATTTTTCGTGAGGAGGGGTCTTCTTCTAAGGAGATTGATGAATATTGTGCACCTCAAAAAACAATTGATAAGGTATGAATCATGTTTTCTATTTTCTTATATTTTTGGATTGGTAAATCTCCTTAGTTTCATGTCCTTTCTTTTGATTACTATGGATGAGATATATATCTTACATTTAACATTCAACTTCTTTACATTTTAGAACATGTAGTGTGTTTTTTGAGGATTTTACCAAATCAACTTTTAACATAAACTGAAAACACCAAACTGATTTCTTGCCCTTTCAACTTGAAAAAAAAAAGTTGAATGTTAAATGAAAGATATATATCTATGGATGAGATATATATCTTACATTTAACATTCACTATTTTGAAATGTTTGGGTTCACGTTTGTTGATATTACTGGCACGACCATTTTATATTGCTAAGATGCTCTCTGAAATGATCGCATTCTACTAGTGTCGTGCCCTAGCCCATGCTTTATCTCCATTATTTGATGTTATTGGTGCTTGTGCTCAAGGATATCGATTCACTATTTTGAAATGTTGACTGTGCTTATCAAATGGATAGCCCGTGAACTTCTAGCTAGGTGCCATTTGTATTGATAGCTTAGGGCATCAAATGTATTGTATCATTGATAGTTGAGACTTTGTTAAAAGGAAATAGGACAAAGAACTATTTTGATCCCTAAGTGGCTCCCGTCATGATTTTTATTTTGAGTGCAACTTTGATAGAATTTTAGTTGGGTTTTCACTAGGGTTTTCAGTATTTGAGCTACAACAGAACATGATTCTTTTTGGTGCTTTTTTTTTTCCCATATTCAGTAGATAAAAATCATGGCGGAAACTACTTAGCCATCTTTTTGATGTTCCGGGTATTTTACAAAGATACAGGTATGTGGATTTATCATTTAGTTGCTTGCAGTTATTGGTCAAACGCAAATATTTTGTCAAGTTGAAAGGGAAAGAAATCAGTTTGGTGTTTTCAGTTTATGTTAAAAGTTGATTTGGTAAAATCCTTAGAAAACACACTACATGTTCTAAAATGTAAAGAAGTTGAATGTTAAATGTAAGATATATATCTCATCTATAGTAATCAAAAGAAAGGACATGAAACTAAGGAGATTTACCTATCCAAAAATATAAGCGAATAGAAAACATGATTGGTACCTTATGAATTGGTTTTTGAGGTGCATGATCTTCATCGATCTACTTAGAAGAAGACCCCTCCTCACTGCTACTTCTTTCTTGTTTAACAATTGGTTTGGAAAAATGCATTTAACACAATTTTTTTTTACAAAACTAAACCAATGGCATGTTTACAACAAAGAAATAGAATGATAATAATATGCTCAAAATTCTATTCTATTTAATACACGCCAAAGGACCAGTCCCAATAATTCTTAAACATACTTTATCTGATATGATGAATTTTTAATAAAGGCCTAATTCTATAGAATGCTAGCACAGAGGAAGATTTGACCTAGCCAAATCTTCCTTGTACCACACAAAAAACTATGTGATAACTATGTCTACTCCAACCTTAATTGTTTAAGAATTCATCATATCAGATAAAGTATGTTTAAGAATTGTTGGGAGTTCTATTAGACCTTTGTTGTAAATGTGCCATTGGTTCAATTTTGTAAATTTGTTTTTTGTGTTAAATGCATTTAAATGAAATATTAAGCATAGTAATAATATGCTTTATCTATTAGTAATTGGCAGATTAAATGCAGATAACACCTTTATCAGTTTAGCATGTTATTATAAGATACTAAAGAAGAGCTGATATTTGTCAGACAAATCTTCATTGTCCCCCACAATGATGACAATGAAGATTGACCTCCTGCCCCACAACAAAGAACATTGTAATAAGACCTTTTAATCCTAGTGATAAGAACATAGAAGCATTCTTGTGTGTGTGAAAATTATACCTGATCTGTAGACACAACACTCAGTAAAACATTAGAGGTTAGCTATAATCAAAATCGTGCAAAATTGAAAGCTATCTAACCAAGCGATTTACTGCCTTCTAATAGGTGCGAGATTAATGTTCTCAGATTGTAATCGAGATCAGTGACCTAGACGACACCTAAATGAAGGATTTGAATGCAAAAGATGGATATGAAATTGAATGCAATTAATCTATATTTTTGATATTTTCTATGCAATAAGAATGAAAACTTGATATGAATCTATGCTAATATGAAAAACTTGATATGAAATGAATGCTAAATGATCTAACAATGAAGATTCTAACAATGATATGAAAACTATGAATGCAAAAATAAGATTGATCTCACAAAGATGTCGATTCACAAGAGCTTTGATTCTTCAATTCCAATTCTCCAGCGTGATTGTGCAAAATATGAGATGATTTGTGAAGAGCTAAAGCCTTAATTTATAGAAATCCAGGGCTTTGGAGGTGCATGAATAAAAGCCATAAATCACTCAAATTAACTCATCTTGATTTTTGAGTTATCTGATCATAAAAGATAGTTAATTCTCAAAATCATGCAAAAACAGCTTTTTAACTCAAATTAGAGTTTAGATCAGCTTTTTGAACTCCAAAAGGATGTTGAGTTCCAAAAAGTTAATAACTTGCATTGATTTTCTGATTTGGAGTTTAACTGTTTCTTTTGAATATGCATAATAATTAAGAATTAAATAAATAAATAAATAAAGTGATTTATCCTCAACTCAACTGATTTTTGAAAATAAATAATTAATTTATGGGTTAATTAACTATTTATTCAAACTTTTATTAAAAATTATACTATTAAATAATGACAACATGCTTTAATTAATTAAATAAGAATTTAATCAATTAAAGATAGGAATTTTGATTTATTGTCAAAATTAAATAATACAATTAATAATAGATAGAATTAAATTTAATTACATAATTAAGTGGCAAATATTAAATCTAATTAATTAAATATGAAAATATTCAATTAATCAAACTTAGGATAAATGTGATTTATCGCCAAATAATCATTAAATTAAAGATAATTAAGATAATTAGGAATATTACTAGGAATATTCCCCGATGCAAAATTTAAGATAATCAATTATGATTCGATGATGTTTAGATGTGCCTTAGGTTAGGACTTTGATGTCGATTTCATTCGAATTGAAGATGTAGGAGATTAATGAACTTATAGCCCATTTTTGGGGTATTACATTTTGCCCCTCTTTGAATTACTGTGCGAAGCGCAGTGGTTCAAAGAAAGTCTGTGTTTGATAGAGATATGAAACTGATTCAAAAGATAAACCGATCTCAAGATAGAAAATGATTGAGAGATATTGAGATAGGAGTTGATTGATATTGAATTGATATGGAGATAATAGGTCTTGAATGACCAAAGATAATGTTCACTGTAGCAGCAAATGAACCTATTATTGCGAAAAAGTGTCAAAATGCCTGATTCTGAACCTTAGGATTGATAAGAAGTGAGTGACCCGTTCTAGACTCAATTGTCTTAGCAGAACTAGCAAGTATCACATCCAAACCCTTCAGTTGTCGAAGAACCAAGGAAAGAACACTATGATCTGATGGTTGCAAAAACTGATACAGTTTACAAGATTAGGAGAATACCAGATTGATATGGATCGATGAATCTGATATGCCCCAAGTGATGATAGATTTGCCCCGAGCGATGAGGTCTTTTGATGAATCAGCGACTAGACGTGATTGTTGTCTTGATCACTGATGAAAGATATTGATAGATTTGATCGATAGAATTTAAGATTTACAGACTTTGAATGATGTGCAATACCATTCCCCCTTCGGGATTAAAATTGAAATCTGACAAGAAAAGTCAGCGTTATAGTTTAGAAGCATGTTAATTGATTTGAGAAGTGGTTAAACACGTTCAAGAATGCATTCTGCATCGTTTGGAGGTCCTGGAGACCGAATTTGACTAGGTTTGACCATGAGTTGACCATGGTTGACCAAGTTGAAATTTTGATAGTTTGATGTAAGATAATCAGTTAAGTTGAATACTAGATTTCTGTGATGATTGAAGGTCGAATATGCAAGTAGTTAATAATATGAATGATCTCAGATTTGAATTTTGATCCCGAAAAAGGATTCTACTTGCTATTTCATTGGAGGAACCTTCGTGTGAGATTCAGCTCTTGTTAGACTTGAAGATGCGATTTGAAAAATCATTTAAGCATTGAAGTTCGTTTAATCATTGTGAGATCATGTAAACATGCAAAATGCAATGAGACATGCAAAATGAAATGCAACCTAAGACCTAGGACCTAGTCACTGATCATGTGTCGATTTGTTATCATCATTGAACTTTTAGGTAACCGGATAAATCAATACAATGCCCACTAGCCATGAAACCATAGACATATGAATATCAATTTGTATGCGCAAGAATCAATACAACACCCACTGGACAACAACCATGGATATATGAATATTGACTTTATTTTCAAAATGTTGGATTAAATATAAGCATCAAGGCACAAATGCTAGGATGACCTGAATATCATGTCCATTTTGATATAGCAATTTGTACAAGCATCAAAACATAAACGTTGTGATGACCTGAATACGCCTTGCATTGCAAACACATCAAACAGTCAAGAGATCATTCTAAATCCAATGTGAATTACCCGTAGTGACCCTTTATCGTTCACATCCTTAGGCAAGATTGCGTTCCACAGTAGGAGAAAGAACTTACTCAAAAAGACAATAGTTAGATCAAACTTCCTTGAATTTTTCGGGTATCAATGGTCGAGGTACGCATGGCCATCCAATTCGAGATAGAGGCTCTTACAGTCGGACACCATTTCAATCCAAAATTTCCAAAGTTGTTAGATTTTCACATACAAGCAGAAGACAAAGAAAAGATTATGCCCCCAGTCATCACTCTCTAAATCCTGTAAAGGACATCATTGAAGAGCTCGAAGGGACACAATATGCAAAAATTTCAATGCGAATCAGTAAGCATACAAGGAGATAAAAGCATGAAAAGCACAGATTGTTTTCAGTTTGAGTTTGATGTTTGATTGTTGTTGATGCAAAATCCTTTCTGGAGACGAGACAGACTGACTGACTCAACTTGAAGCTTCAAAGGACTCTGAGTGGATATGACATGTCTAAGATACATTGGAGACTATAAGATATGACATTGATTGCCCCCAAGTTTGAACATTGATAGGATACAGACGCTTGAGCTGATTGGTGTACAGACCGACTTATTGAAACCAGGATATGCAGAAACAAACCGGGAGATATGTACAAACTAAAGCAAGACTGAAAGCTGGGAAAGACCAAGATTGTGCTAATAGATGGAGCATTTTGGAACAAGTGGTGCCCGTTTGCCGAGTTTTCACCATCTTGGTAGAGATTCTATTTTTGCTACCGAGGTGCCTGTTTCCAGGTTTTCACCAAGGCACTTTTTTTTTCTTTTTTTTTTTTGTATTTTTCATTTTTTCAATTTTTTTGTACTTTTGATATTTTTTGATTTTTTTTTGTGAATCATCAAGGTGCCTATTGCTAGGTTTTCACCAAGATGTTCATTTTTTCAGGACTTTTTCTGATTTTTAAGATTTTTTTTTCAGGACATTTACCAAGCACTGAATGCCTTAGGCGTAGAATTTCTTCAGATGGAGAACGTTGATTGGTTCTCAGAGCTGTTCTCCTTCAGTCGTTGAGAGTTGATAGGCACCAGAGCCAAAAGTAGCAGTGATTACAAAGGGACCCAGCCAGTTGGGTTCGAACTTCCCCTTGCGTTCTCGATGTGATTGATTTTTAGGATTTTCTCTCAACACTAGATCGCCAACCTGAAATTCTCTATGTCTGACTTTCTTGTTGTAGCCTCTAGACATTATTTTCTGATACATTCTAAGATGATCATATGCTGCTTGTCTGCGCTCATCTAGTAGTTCAAGTTCTTGTAACCTCGACACTCTGTAGTCTTCATCAGTGACAAGTCCATTCATTTTGATTCTGAGTGATGGGATTTCAACCTCAATAGGCAATACCGCTTCAGACCCATAAACTAAAGCGAAAGGTGTAGCCCCTGTAGGCGTTCTGATACTAGTTTTGTATGCCCAGAGAGCTGGATTGATCATCAGATGCCAGTCTCTTCCTATTTTATTCACTGTTCTGTGCAAGATCTTCAGGAGATTTTTGTTTGAAGCCTCAGCTTGTCCGTTCCCTTGAGGATAGTAGATAGATGACCAATGTTGAGTAATTTTGAACTTGGCACATAAGTCATCTAGGTCCTTGTTTTTGAATTGTCCCCCGTTATCTGTGATTATAGAGTGAGGGATCCCATATCTGCAAATGATGTAATTCAGGATGAACATAGAGATCTGTTTCCCCGTTGCTTGTGTTAGAGGAACTGCTTCTACCCATTTTGTAAAATAATCTGTAGCTGTGATTATATGGGTATGTCCATTAGAAGAGTGCGGATGGATAGCACCTATGAGATCAAATGCCCATTGTTGAAAAGGCCATTGTGTAGTAAAAGGAATCAGATCTCTCCCTGGAGCATGAATCAAGTTGCCATGTACTTGACACTGTTGACAGTTTTTAGCAAATTTAATAGCTTCTTTTTCCATTTCAGGCCAATAATACCCAGCCCTAATAAGTTTTCAAGCTAACGTTAACCCGTTCGAGTGTGACCCACATATACCCTCGTGGACTTCCTCTAATGCACGTTGAGACTCTTCTCATTCTAAACATCTAAGCAGTGTACCATCTAGACCTCGTTTGTACAGATCATTACCAATGATGACATATCGGGATGCGGATCGGATAAGGTTTCGTTTCTCAAAATGGTTAAAGGACTCAGGGATGATTTGGTCGTGGAGATAGGAGAACAAATTTTTGTAGCGAGATGAGTCATAACTTACAACAGTGCAGATCATGCGGGTTTCAGGGGAGTCATATGCAGGATAGGATAGGGCTTCCACCAGGAACTCGTAGCGTAGTTCATGTTCAGGCTGTTGTAAAAGAGTAGATAATGTTGCCATTGCATCAACAGCCTTATTCTCCATTCTGGGTATTTGCTCAAATGTGATAGAGATGAAGTATTTCTTTAGATCATCGACCATTCTCTTGTAAGGAATGAGCTTTTCATCTTTGGTTTGGTACACATCATTGACCTGGTGGATGACTAGTTGTGAGTCTCCATGAATGTGCATCTCTGTAACTCTCCACTGTATTGCCATTTTCATACCATTGAGAAGTGCCTCATATTCAGCAATATTGTTTGTGCAAGGAAACTTTAATCTGAATGCTTTGGGTATCGAGTATCCTTGAGGAGTAATGAACAATATGCCTGCGCCGGACCCATTCTGTGTGTAGGAGCCATCAAAGAATAATCGCCATGCTCTAGAAGAGAGGTGCATGATAGAGGAATCAGGAAATTCCATTTGCATGGGTGTATCATCAAACAGTGGTGCTTCAGCTAATTGATCAGCAATGACCTGTCCTTTGATAGCTTTTCTTTCAACATATTCAATGTCAAATTCGCTCAAGAGCATGACCCATTTAGCTAGTCTACCTGTGAGGGCAGCTTTGCTTAGGAGATATTTCAGTGGATCAATTTTAGCTACCAAATGAGTAGTATGAGCTAACATGTAGTGTCTCAATTTTTGTGATGCAAAGATCACAGCGAGACAGGCCTTCTCTATCATTGAGTAGTTCTTCTCATAGGCCACTAAAGTTTGGCTGATATAGTAGATGGCTCTTTCTTTCTTGTTCTCATCATGCTGTGCTAGCAATGCCCCCAGTGATGTATCTGTTGCGGAGACATATAATATTAATGGCTTCCCATGAATAGGAGGCATCAATATAGGTGGATTTGATAGATACTTCTTGATATGTTTAAAGTTGTTCTCGCATTCTTCATTCCATGCAAAGGTCACACCTTTATGTAATGTTTTTGTAAAAGGCTGTGAGATGTCCGCTAGCTGTGATATGAATCTTCTGATAGATTGAACTCTGCCTTGCAACGTCCTCATTTGACTGATATTTGTGGGAGGTTGCATCTCTATTATAGCCTTGACCTTAGCTGGATCAACTTCAATGCCTTTCTTGGAGACGATGTATCCTAGGAGCTTTCCAGAAGTGACTCCAAAAGCACACTTTTTAGGATTTAGTCGAAGACTAAATTTTTCCATTCTGTCGAGGATCATGCTCAAGTCTGTTAGATGTTCAGTTCTAATCATGGATTTTGCCAAGGTATCATCTACGTAATCCTCCATTGTTCTATGCATCATATCATGAAAAATAGATGTCATTGCTCTTTGATATGTAGCTCCAGCATTTTTGAGTCCGAATGGCATAACATTCCAACAGAAAGTTCCCCACGCACATGTGAAAGCTGTTTTCTCTTGATCTTCTGGAGCAATTTTGATTTGGTTGTATCCAGAAAAACCATCCATAAGGGAATACATTTCATAGCCCGCAGTCATGTCCACTATCATATCAATGTTAGGCAGTGGAAAATCATCCTTAGGGCATGCTCTGTTCACGTCTCTAAAGTCCGTGCATACTCTGATTGAACCATCTAGTTTGGAAATAGGTACAATGTTGGAAATCCACTCAGCATAGTCTATGACATGGATGAATCCAGCTTTTAGGAGTTTTTCTAGTTCTGCTTTGACTAAGAGTGCAACATGAGGATGCATCTTTCTCAATTTTTGTTTGATTGGTTTTACTCCGGGAGCAATGGATAGATGGTGCATAATGAGATTGGGATCCAATCCTGGAATATCTGAATATTTCCATGCAAAGTTGATCTTTTTCTCTGATAAGAAGGTAGTGAAGTTTTGTTTCTCTTCGTCTGATAGAGATTGTTCTACATGTACCAATTGTGGTTCCTCTATTGTACCCAAATTGATGGATTGAGTTGGCTCAATCAGAACTGGAGATCTATCCTATAAATGACTTGGAAGGACATCAAATATCTCATCCTTAGGTGCCTCAGAGAGGTTTTCACCTTCAGATACGTCTTTTCTTTTTACTTTTGTCGGTTCTGAGACTGCCACAAAGTGGTTTTCACCCTCAGAACTCTTTTTCTTTTTCCTTTTACTCTTGTTTTTCTAACTAAGATATTTGATGTCCGACTCGGTCATGCTGACACTCGGTTCACTAATGGAAGTACTCATAGGCTCAACTGCATTGAGGTAGCAGGCAAGGGCATAGTCATTTGGGAAGGTATACATACCATGGTTTGGGTTGGTGGAAGTTTGGTCGATAAGATCAGGGCGTTGGATAGTCAAAGTGGGAAAGGCTTGGGATATGGTGTTCACGGATGTGGATATGTCATCATTGGTCCTAACCTGACGCTCAAGTTCAAAGGTGATATTACAGCTCAGAATGTTCAATTCGTGAATAGGCTCAACATCATCATAGGAGTCCTCTTCAGCCATAGGTGGATCAGACACGTTAAGTTCATTGTTTCGCTCTAGACCTACGTTGGGTTGAGAGACATATTGGTGAATAACATCAATAGATTTCTCTGTTATAAGCTCATCTTCTTCTGGAATGGCACCCCATTCATAATCATTTGACTCATCTTCTGATTCAGAATCTCTAGGAAATCTTAGAAAGTGCGTGAAATCAGGATGAATACCCCAAGAAGGATTACCCTCAGTCTCTGACTTGAATTCATATTCATGGGAATCAGTGTCAGAATAACTACCCCCTGCTTCTCGATCAGTTTGATTGCCTTCGAGATTGGCTGGTTCTTGTGGTACAACCATCTCTTGCACTACAGTAGGTTCTTGTGTTTCTACTACATTAATTCTTCTGATAGGATCATCTGTATCATCAAGAAGATCTTTGATCTCTTTAGGCAATTTTTCATAGGGGATAAGCTCAGAGCTATCTGAATCATCATCAGAGGGTTCTATTTCTTCTTTCTTAAGAAGGGGTTCTCCTGGTGCAATTTGTTCTATGACATGAGAACAACCACCTTTGAGATGATAGGGTTTCTTCTTAAACCCTATGCCACCAGTATCTTTTTTGGCTCGACCAATATGTGAAATGGGGGTCACAAGACCCTTTCCCCTAATTCCTAGAGGTCCTTGACCAGAATATCCCATCTTGGCTATCAATTTGTTTCCTGGACCATATGAATTAGAAGGGACTGTAGGTGCTATAGATTCACTAGGTTGAACAATTTTAGATTCAGAATCCTCTTTATATAGCCATGCCAGCACAGCTTCATCCTCTTCAAATTCTTGTTTAGATACTTGCTCCACCACAAAATGTCTTTTGTATGCTTCCATAGGTTCCTTAGGTTCTGATTTAGACTGCTTCAAGGATTGGCCATATGACTTAGGTGAGATTGGGAGAGATGTCAGAGACAAGACTGGCTCTATAGTGTATTCTCCCATCCCATTTTCTTTGATATTGATCTCTTTAGCAATGTCATCCATCTTAGATGTGGAAGCCACATTTTGTTGCTTGATGGAAGATTCTCTGTTATTGGGAACAAGTTTATCGGCACTTTCCTTCAATGTATTGCAAGTTGTACTCAGATCAGCTGGGATAGTAACCTCCACTCCTTCATAGGGAAATTTCAAGCATTGATGGTATGTTGAAGGAATAGCCTGCATTTCATGTATCCAGGGTCTCCCTAGAAGGATATTGTAAGCCAATGGTAGATCGAGCACCTAACATGTGGTATCTTTGATGACTGGACCCACCCGGATGGGCAAGACAATGGTGCCTTTAGAAGCTCTTTCTTGTTCATCATAGGCTTTTATGGTGATCTTCTTTCAAGGATCAATAGCCATCTCTGAGAATCCCAACTGTGTGATTAAGTTGTAAGAACAAATGTTGAGGCCTGCGCCCCCATCTATCAACACACGTTTGACTCGACAGTTTTGGATCAAGACTTCTATGTGCAAGGGCTGATTATGTGGGTGACTTAGGGAGTTGTCATCCTCTTCTGAAAAGGAGATATATTGCGGAGATGTTAGATGACCAACCATAGTTTGGAACCTGTCTAGATCTAGATCATCAGGAACATTAGAGCTGAGCAAAGCTTTGTCTAGGATATCTCGGTGAGCTGGAGAGATTTGAAGTAACTCAAACATAGAGATTTTGGCATTGGTATGCTGGAGTTGTTGTACGATGCTGTAAGATGTAGGTCTGGTATCCTTTGGATTGGAAGATTTCAAGGCAACCTTCTGTTTAGAAGCAGATGTGAGATTGAAAGGTATCTTAGGGACATCAAATGAATTTGGTGTTTGTCCTTTCAGATGTGTCTAAGCTTGTGATCTGGTAACTGCATTAGCTGAGGAATGATTTCTATCTCTTCGTACAATCGTGATGACATTACAGCTCTCAGAGAGGCATGGTTCCACCATATTGATGACAACATCATTTCCAGGGTAGGCATAGTTGACTTTTGCCCCCATGTTAGGCTGAGAAGTGGAAACTCCCTTGCCATGTTGTGGAAAAGGTTCTGTAAATGCTGTGTGATCATTATTGCTGGTAGGATTATCGATTGTGATGTCCCCTTGATCTATCAAGTCTTGAATGGTATGCTTCAAATGGAAGCATCCATTAGTTCTGTGGCCTTTAGTTCGATGGAAAGCAAAAAATTCATTATCTTTCCACCAACATGGTTTTGGATCCGGATCAGGTTTTCGGATTGGTGGTAAAGAGATCATGTTATCAGCTATTAGGGTCCTCAGAGCAGATTCCAAAGATTCTCCCAGGGGAGTAAACTTTCGTTTATTATCCCATCGTTTGAATGGCTTCTTTGGAGATGGTTCAGCAGATTTTTTCTCTGAAGCTTCAATGGCTTTGGTGGCAAGGGTGAGATTGTAGGCCGGTGCCTTTGATGGGGTGTGGATAGTGTCAACAACACCGTCAGAGACGATACCTTTGTTTCTATTCCAGGTCTTGTTTTTATCTTTTGAGCTAGATCCCAATTCAGACTTGTCCTTTTGAAGTGTGATTTCTCCTTTCTTGACAAGTACTTTCTCAATCTTGATTGCATTATCCACCATTTTATCAAAAGATACATGATCTTGCATTTGCAATGGATAGTTGAGCTCTGGAACAAGGTTATTGATAAAGATTTCAAGTTTCTCCATTTCGGGAATTGGTCTAGCATATAAAGAAAACTTCTTTCACCACCTCTTGAGAAAAGTTAGGAATGATTCCCCTGGATATTGCTTGAGGTTACAAATATCGATCATGGTAATCGGATGTTGAATATTGTAGGAATATTGTTGATAAAACAATTTAATCAATTCCTCAAAAGTTTTGATCGTAGAAGGTAATCTTGAAAACCACTGAATGGATGCTCCTCCCAAGGATCTAGGAAAAAGACGCATTAGATAAGTCGGTTCATGCATGAATTCCATGGATTGTGTACAGAACTCTCTGACATGATCTTGAGGATCAGAGTGCCCGTCATATTTGTCATACTTTGGTATCTCCACTCTTTTTGGGAATGGAGGCATATACAAGTCTTTGTCAAAAGGGAAAGGACAAAGGGCCTCCATGGAGAATTCCTTGGGTTCCTTCTCTTTCTCAATTTTATTCATTTTGACCTGCATAGCGTGCAGCTGGTTCATTATGGCCGTCATCAAAGTTTCTCCCTCATGCGTGATGATATCTTCGACATTGAAGTGAGGAGGAAGTTTAGCTCCTTCTTGGGCTAATTGCAAAAAGTAGGCCTCTCTATCCATTTTCAAGAAATGCCTCATCATTCTTTTGAATTCATCGTCATTCTGAAACCGATGGATTTCAGAGGGTGTAGGGTCTTGGTCGGCATTATGTTGAGAGTGGTGTCCCTGGGATCCTCCTCCTAGAGAACCATGGTTTGTCCCTGCTTGAGACATGGTAGGAGTTTTTGGGCTCCCTGGAATAGATTGAGGAAGAGTTTGTTGATTACCTCTGTGAGTTGATAGAGGAGGTCTGTAACCAATTTTCAATCGAAAGTTACCGAGACCGTCGTCTTCGTAGATACCTGACTTGATGAGTTGTTCAAGAGTTGGACCCGGGGTATTGGTCAAAAGTAAGTTTTGAGATGTTTCTTCTGATTTCTTGTGTGAAGAAGCTCTGGTCTCCACCATTAACTTTGAATGAAATAGAATAAAAGGATGAAGACAACTGAAGAACAATTCGATTTGAGAAAATTGGATGACACAACCTTGTCAAGATTATGATAGTTTTGAAGATCTGATGAGATGTGGGTGAAGGAAACTGTGCCCTGGATGCATGGGATAGATCGCCCAAAAGATAGCGGACACGAGTTCTCAACACTTAGTTTGTTTTTGAAGATTGATTGATTGAAGATTGATAGTTATGACAAGGTTTTGACACGAGATAAAAAGGACTCAAATTGATCAAACAGAAGACTAGATCGGATTCAAAAGATCAAACTCAGAAAATGGTAGAATGCTCAATAGCTACTGCTCTGTTCCTGACACAATGATATTTTTGACAGATTCTGGAACTAGGCTGGAAACATTGGATATCTTGCAATTTGACAATTTCTGACAACTTTCTCAAATTTTTCCAAACGACACTCTGCAGACTCGTACGACACTGGGTAGTCTATGAAATGACAGTTGCTAAACTCATACGACAGTTGGGTAATACTGAAATGACACTTGACAAAACTCGTATGACTTTTGACTTCTTGAAATGACTTTTGACTCCAGAAAGAACTTTACGTCAATTTTTGCAAAATTTAAGATTTTCAGTTTTGGATTGTTTGCAAATTGTACTGTCCAGATTTTGAAGGTTATACCAGATTTGATCATTTTTAATAGCCAAGTAGATAAATAAGCACGCAGAATAGCAAGCAAGTGATTCCAAGCACGTCTGAAAACAATGAACAAGGGCAAAAGCAACCTTGCGCATGAACAATCAAGTGACCAAATTGTGCTAATCCCTGAGAGTACTAATTGTGTATGTTCTAAAAATTTTTGCAATAACACACATATACCTGAGAATGAAAAATTGGCCTCTTTAAGGTTTTTAGTAATGGTTTGACTCTGCAACTTTTATGATTCAAAGGGGTGAACTCCAATCCCAGTGCACCAGGGTTTTGACACAGTCTGAGAACTTAATCTTCAAGAGCTGCTAGGGAGATCTGACAACCCAACAATGAACCATACCCGTGGAGATTTCTTCCACAAGGACATTTATATAGTGGTTGTCACTACCATGGCGAAAATGGCTATTACCGCTTGAGGTTCCGTCAATGCAGTTTGCCCTGTGAAGGGATTGTCCGCTACGGTTAACCCTCTCTAAAGATGACTCACAATAGTATACCACAAGGGGACTTGGCTCCAGATTCAAGGTTTTGACACCTCTTCACTTTTAACCCAAACAAAGCAAGCAAATTAATCTGAAACGCTAAGACAAAGTTTTGTTCCACCAAGGTCTGTGATATCAACTCCACGTGATCTATCAACCTCTCCGGGGAGAGAATGTATCAATCAATAAGAGAAGACACACTAACCAATTTTGATTCACCAAAGCTTGTGATATCAACCCCACATGATCTATCAACCTCTTCGGAGAGAGAATGTGTCGATCAATAAGAGAAGACTTACTAACTAAGTTGAATGTGAAACGCACTAAGTATCCTCCCTACCTACAAGGATTCTATCGTCAAGAAGGATTTCGCTAGGAATCCAATCTCTCAAGAATCACAAATAGTGTTCATAGGGCCTAATTACTATGTGAGCACAGATGTATGTTCCGAAAGCAAATCTACCAAAAGCATCCAAAAAGTAGAAAGAGGAACACTTAACGTTTAAAGCGAATATGAGATGAGTCCACAAGGTGGAACACTTAACACCTCACACAAGCTAAAAATGAGTCCACAACTTAGAAAACAAGGGAGTTCCTAAAAGCACAAAAGGGTTGCCAAGTGGAACATTTAACGCTTCTGTCCTGTTGACCCCTCCCCTTTATGGCGCTGAGATTGCAACCACGGGGCGAAAATGAGGGGCCGGCGGATTAGCGAGTCCAATAACCCAAGATAGCAATCAAGATCAATCACAAGTATTCTAAGACTACTTAATGAATCCTTAAGGGTTCACAACCTAGTATCAATTATGCAAGTGTGTAGAAATAGATCAAAAGCATGAAAAGATGGACACAAGCTTGACACATAAGAGATTTATTTTAAGTCCCAAATCAAAATATTATTAGATGAAGGAGAATACCTGGGATCCTTGCAACGCGCTTAGTAGATTTTACTTGATTTTTAGCAATTTTTGTTGAGCTTTTCCATGCAAGCAAGTGACGAACTCTCCAACAAGCAAACAAGCAAACAAGATATGCAAAATATATTCAACTTATGAAAACCATAGGGTTAGCTCTAAAAATCAATTATTATCAGTAATAATAACCAGCAATCAACCCAAATGACAACTCATATCATTCATTGAACCATGTAAAAAAAAATAAGTGCATACCCATCACAAAACTTTATTTTTTTTGCTGCATTTGACCTAGTCAACAAGATATAATTTTTTTGATATGATTTTGGCCACAAAAATAGAAATTCAGAATAGAGACCCCTACTAAAAAATAGAGAGCTTTCCAAAAATGCAAAAATTTTAGAAAAACCTCTTCATTTGTGCCCTAGAGACCCATTTTATCAATACAGACCAGTTTTTATAAATTGACTATTTGAGCTATGATATCATGTCCAAATTTAAAACACAAAGAATGGACCCCCTGTAGAATTTAAAGAGCTTTCCGAAAATATAAAATTTTTTGAAAAATATGCTGATTTGCGTCAGATATTAATTTTTTCCAGAATTTCAAGAAAAATTATTAAAAATTCAAAACATCTCAGAAAATTCTAAATTTTTTACTGTAGCTTCCATGACATGTCACCAACCTACAAAAAAAATTTCAGATCAAAATTCCAAGCTGTTTGGGAGATAAAATTAAATCTTTGAAACTTTGGGGTTTTAGCTCCCAAAAAAATCAAAACCAGCATGCAAAGGTGGGTTGCCCCACGGTGGGCGCCAGAAATGTGTGTGTGAAAATTATACCTGATCTGTAGACACAACACTCAGTAAAACATTAGAGGTTAGCTATAATCAAAATCGTGCAAAATTGAAAGCTATCTAACCAAGCGATTTACTGCCTTCTAATAGGTGCGAGATTAATGTTCTCAGATTGTAATCGAGATCAGTGACCTAGACGACACCTAAATGAAGGATTTGAATGCAAAAGATGGATATGAAATTGAATGCAATTAATCTATATTTTTGATATTTTCTATGCAATAAGAATGAAAACTTGATATGAATCTATGCTAATATGAAAAACTTGATATGAAATGAATGCTAAATGATCTAACAATGAAGATTCTAACAATGATATGAAAACTATGAATGCAAAAATAAGATTGATCTCACAAAGATGTCGATTCACAAGAGCTTTGATTCTTCAATTCCAATTCTCCAGCGTGATTGTGCAAAATATGAGATGATTTGTGAAGAGCTAAAGCCTTAATTTATAGAAATCCAGGGCTTTGGAGGTGCATGAATAAAAGCCATAAATCACTCAAATTAACTCATCTTGATTTTTGAGTTATCTGATCATAAAAGATAGTTAATTCTCAAAATCATGCAAAAACAACTTTTTAACTCAAATTAGAGTTTAGATCAGCTTTTTGAACTCCAAAAGGATGTTGAGTTCCAAAAAGTTAATAACTTGCATTGATTTTCTGATTTGGAGTTTAACTGTTTCTTTTGAATATGCATAATAATTAAGAATTAAATAAATAAATAAATAAAGTGATTTATCCTCAACTCAACTGATTTTTGAAAATAAATAATTAATTTATGGGTTAATTAACTATTTATTCAAACTTTTATTAAAAATTATACTATTAAATAATGACAACATGCTTTAATTAATTAAATAAGAATTTAATCAATTAAAGATAGGAATTTTGATTTATTGTCAAAATTAAATAATACAATTAATAATAGATAGAATTAAATTTAATTACATAATTAAGTGGCAAATATTAAATCTAATTAATTAAATATGAAAATATTCAATTAATCAAACTTAGGATAAATGTGATTTATCGCCAAATAATCATTAAATTAAAGATAATTAAGATAATTAGGAATATTACTAGGAATATTCCCCGATGCAAAATTTAAGATAATCAATTATGATTCGATGATGTTTAGATGTGCCTTAGGTTAGGACTTTGATGTCGATTTCATTCGAATTGAAGACGTAGGAGATTAATGAACTTATAGCCCATTTTTGGGGTATTACAATTCTAACTCATTTGTAAAGAAAATAAGCTTTCTATAAAATGAAAGGTTCAACCTAATTAATACTAGCACTTGCACTCAAAGGATAGTGATCTAGGTGAAAGACTTGAGAGAGACTTTGACCCAAGAGCTTCATCATCAAGCTCTACAACATCTTGTAGCTATCTTCATAGCAGCAAGAGTCATTTGATACATCAAATTTCTTGGAAGTTTGTACTTAGTTTGTAGGTTGACTTTGTACAAAGTAGATTTTAATTGAAAATTTAAAAACTATTTGCATCTAGTCATTATTCATGCACCATGCAATATGCATTGTGCAACACAATGAAATCAACAATGTGTATAGAAATGACAAAAACTATATTCCATAATTCTTGGGCTAAACTCTAAATTTATTTTCTTTTTATATCTCTATGCTATTGAGACCACTTTCATTTTATTAAACACAATTTTTCCCAATTAAAAATCTCAATTAGAATAAGATATAATATAGTGTTAGAATATACTTTAAACAAAGACATGTAATGCTTATGTTAATGATCTAAAAAGTTGTAATTATAGGAATTGAAAAAGAAGACAGTGCCAAGAAACATTTTCACAAATATGAAACATGAGGAAAAGTAATAACATTAACAATGCCAAGATTCACAACATTAAATTTCACCTATGGATGAGTTCTTGTAGTGGGTTGCCCAACATCAAAAATATGTTGACTTGCATTTGAGTTGTAACTAAGAGTATCATGTAGAATAGACCCTAAGATTTGAAAGCATTCTCTAGCCTGGCAATTCAAAATTCAATCTAGGCAAGCCTCAGTAAGTGAAATAAATTATAGACATCAACATCAACATCATCATAATCATTAGAAGCATTTTAAAGCACCAACGAGAGAAGGCCAATTCTAAACTAAGCCAAATAGTTAATAACTAACTGGTTACATGGAGGTTGTAAACCGGTTGGAGGGGCTTATTAGAGCAGATTAGTTTCTTGTGTTCTAGGAGAATAGGGGAAGTTTCTTAAGGAGAACTGTTCATAGTCAAGAATAGGATAGGGAATATTGAAAATTTATGAAATTTTTGGTAGAAGTATTGTTGATCATTCATGGTCTTGAAGAAACTTTTCTTCTATTTGATGTATCCTAAATTCATTGAGTTCTAGTATAGGTGAATTGGCCAGATTGAATAATTTCTAGAGTTAAATTTGTGTTTACCTATGTAAGCTTCACATTCATTCTTTGCTTTTTTTTATTCTCGAGTCTTGACGTTGTTTCTCAATGTGATATAGACTGACCACAAGATGGTTCAGTTGGTCCTCTCTTTTTGTTTAATCATTTGTGTTCTTCTTGGTGTAAGTTTCAATATGTTATAATCCAACCAGCATGTCATACCCCCACTTCTAACAAACCTCACAACATGCAAATTATAGCCAAAGACTTGGGTCATTAGCATACACAAACAATGATTACCTTTAGGAAATAATGATCATTAATATTCATTAATGGCAGGCGGTGATTCCTTGGTAATAAAGGCATTGACAACATTCATCATCTTAACCAAGTCATGGGTGGTGATCCTTGAAATCAGGTTGGAATTGGAGAACAATTCAGAAATAAACTTGAATTAGAAAAAAGCTAAGTTATCCACTTCTTTGTTTGAGGCCAGGTTTCGGTTCTACTTTTGTTCTCCTTTGGGTTCGACTTGGGTTCCTTTGGTAGGAACTTGGGTCAGTGGGAGATAGCACATAATTAAATTCATTGGCATATAAAAATCATTCATTATCAATTAAGGTGCATAGATGACAATCATTTCTTTTTTTTCTTTTAATTTCTCATTTTTAAGAGGTAATCATTAAGAGGAGCATCGATATCATCATGATCATCTCCCCTCTTGTTAGATCTCAATGCACACCTAGTTCTCTGTTGATGCAAAGGGGGGTCATCTTCAATAACATATAAAAGGGTTAAATTAAAAAAAATATTATAATTAAAAACATTTTAAAGTATTTCAGTACTTTAAAGGCCATAATCATATAGCTCTTTACCTGATCTAGTCATATCATCAACATCGAGATCAGTTTATCTGGCCTTTGCCTTGACCTCAACCTGCTCATTAACAACGGCCTCTACACTCTCTACAGCTACAATACAAATTGTTACATTAATCCAAACACCAATTACAATTAAATTTGTATTACTAAACCAATCAATTTAAGATGTTTACTTGTATTAATAGTTACATATAAAAATTGAATAGCAAATGTATACCTCCATCACTCTGATGCACATCCTCATTGTCATCCTCATGCATAGGTTGTGTACGGCCAGAATCGGCAGGCTACATTACAATTTCATACGCATTCATGTTATCATTGTTTTCTTACTTAAAACAAATTACTCACTTTATGTTGGAACTTAACATCAAATAAACTAATTGGTAAATAATTAAATTTGAAATATCATCTATTTAGCTTACTTACCGCGATGGATCCATTAGTATAACCTTGTGCACTTCTTAGTCTTTTTGCCACAACTTTATAGTCTTGCTGGAAGCCAATTCTCTTGTCCTCTTCTGTGAGACTTATATTGAACTCCGCACCCTATATTTTTGCTTGGTATCATCAAATTTTATTTCATTGTTTCATCAAAACAAAAAATATTGCAAATTATAAATAAATATTATAAAGATCAAATTATTATTTTCAATGTTAAAATCCATCTACAGATTGTATTTTTCCTCATTTAATTCTGACAATATTAACACTTACAACTCGTGTAGCAAGTTTGGAATAACCGCCAGAGCCTAGCTTGTGTTGCCCATGCTTTTGTAGTCTTGCCTTTATTGCCTTTGATGTGTCAGGCAAACTATGAAGAGAATGAAATATGTTAGTTCATATAAATATGAAGATTATTTAGTACATAATTACATTCTTAATAGTATCACATACCTTCTTCTATTGTCTGGTGGTGTATTTCCTTGTTTTATTTCATTTTTCTTGTTCGCATCCAGAATATGTTTTTTCCACTCTTTGTCAGGAATGCAAGGGGGGTGTTGGTAAATTTGATTTTTGGTTAATGTACACCTGTACTAGTCCCTAATATACCTCAAACATAACCTGGCTTTCTGAAGGATCCCTTCTCAAATGCATGAGGTCCAAATAAGTTTGTCATACTCTGTACGAGAGAATCCTTTAACTTTATATCTTGGGTTTTCCACCTTTTAAGAAAAAAAATAGTGTTAGATTAAAAAATGAAGTGAAATTACCTTTAATATAGTTTAAGAAATGGATGTAATGATAACTATCCTAGCAATGATATGAAATCAAAATAGTGGATTGGGGTTTTAGTTCAGATATGATGTTCCACACTGTATAGATGGTGGGCTCGAATATCCGCAAACACTCGTCACTAATTTTATCATAAAAAACATAATTCCCTGCAAAATAATCATGGGATCATTAGTCAAAGGATATAATAGTATAAAATAATAATTCAATAGATGTAAGCTTCTCATATTGAATGCAAAGTGTAATTAACATACGATAGTATAGCAAAAGAAAGGTCCAATCTTTAAAGTACCTAGAAGTTTTGCTATTTTCAAGGGGACTCCTTCGTCGCTCACAAGAAATATGCAATCCTTCATCGTTCCCATACTAGGAATATGAGTACATCCAGGAAATTCACCATCAAGTGATGTATCTCCTGTTGCATAAATTGAATCCATTACGAAATGCCCCTAAGAAAGAATACTTCAAGGGAAATAAACATACATACATACATACATAGACATATATATATATATATATATATATATATATATATATATATATATATATATATATATATATATATATATATATATATATATATATATATATATATATATATATATATATATATATATATATATATATATATATATATATATATATATATATATATATATATATATACAGAGAAAATAAAATCTCTGCACAAGTAGGTGGTGTCATGGCATTTGTGACCATGCTACTCATTTCTGATATTGAAGGACATAGTACATGTGAGCCTGCCATCGTATGAGGCACCAATAGTAAATGATCATTGACACGTGATGAAGAATAAGATTGTTAGAGCATAATAAAAGTAGTGATTAGCATGGACAATATTGTTAGAGAATAAAAAAAATAGTCCAACATGTGATCTACCTGAACCAACTACAGTACCCTCATCATGGCTATGAGGATCAAAATTACGCAAAAAAAGTTGTAAAAAAAACACATCCGCTTATTTTTTAATGACATAAAAGACTAGTATAACATAAAAACTATTATTTAACTTTTGTTATAATTAAAAATTACATTAATACTTACTCTATAATTTTGAGATAGGTGCATCAATTTAGTTGCCCTCTTTTGTGACTTAGGAGTCAGAGGGAATATAGATGCCAATTCAGCCACTCTTTTTCCAATTTTGTGGAGACATTTTTTATTGCAGAGGTCGGGTCATCACAAGTAGTGAAATCAACAGCTAGGTCTTCGTCAAAGGACTCCTCTTCAGGGACCGCAGGTTCCTTTCCCTTTCTTTACTAACCACCTATTTGTGACAACAATATTACTAACACTATTAGAATTAATCTGAAACAGTGATGAAAAGAATATAATAAAAAACACTATTTAACATTTTGCTTCTATCTAATTTGTAGTACAATAAAAAAGAGGTTTAGCTGTTGGGAAGAAGTGCATGCAGGATCATCATTGTCTCCTCTACGTGGTTGCTCCATATTGTGGCCTTGTGTTATTATTTAAAGTTAACCAATAATTAGAAAGGACTAGATTAATAAATTTCATTAGAAGATGATGATGGAGATGAGGTGGATGGTGAGGAGACTCTCTAAATGTGGCTAGAAAAAAAACTCAATTATTTAATGGTACATAGTATGTACCTACACCCCCATGATAATGACATTGTTTGTATCTATACGATTCAAATTGTAATCAATAAGAAGCTCTTCCCTTGCACTTATTGATTTTATCACACATACAAATACATGATTTCCCTCACGCGCCTCAAATATGCAATTGGGTTGCTTAATAGTTGATAGAGGTCGCGTGCTATTTATAAAACCTATAATATTCCCTGATTCTTTTGGCCTTCTGTCAATGTATATAGCCACTCTTTTACTTTTCTCATTGTCTTTTTGTTTAATATAATTTTCCAAGAATGCATACCTACGCATACTTTTTTTATATTGAACAATTCACATCCAACTTTTGTAATCATAGCAAGGTCCAACATACTCCATCAATTTGACAACTTTGTTGTAAGATACCTTTATGCCATCCATGGAAAATAGGCCCAAACCATGTATTGACGATGGTGCAATGTGATATATCTTGCCTTTAACACTAAAATCAGTGTTTATTGGAGGAAGTTCCTTGGGGACTTATTATTTCTGTAGATATTGGTACCTAGAGGTCACCTCGATGTCGCCTTTTCTCTCATCATCATAAGAACATGACCCCCCTTGAGCAAGGAAAAATTTCATGCATTTATTAAATTTTCTTCTATTCTTTTGACCTCTAGTTGATCTTCCTAATTCAGATATACTACATGACTCACTTTCTTCTTCCATTCCTATATTTCCTTCGCTCGAGGAATACACATTTGAAAAATACCTATTTGCTGCTACCTGCACTCCATCAAATGAGAGAGATAGCAAGTAATGCGAGATATTTTGCAAATTGTGAAATATATTAATCTCTATAGGGTGTATTGACTTATACTTGTCGATCCATGAGACTGTGTGGGATGCTCATGAAAGAGGTTCAGGTACCTACATATGTAATTCAATTATCTTATGTTAGCTAAAAAATTCATGATACATATACTCAAAAACACATAGTAAGTACATTAAAAACCATAAGCATCCCATATGAATTAAAAACATTAAAATGTACATCATGAATTAATTAGATTAAGCATTGATCGTACAACTACACATTTCTATCAAGAAATCAATATTAAATAGATTAAGAAGTGATCACGTAACTATACATTTCATTCATGTCATTCATCTTCTTCTTCATCCAACTCATCACCATGATCATCACTTTCCTTGACATCGTCGCCACCATTGTCATTATCATCATCTTTGTCATCGTCATCATCATCATCATCATCATCATCATCATCATCATCATTAGTAGCATCATCATCGTCATCATCTTCTTCTTCTTCAAGAAAAGTTATGTCGGGAACATCATCAACTAATTGTTGTTCGTGATCATCATCTAAATCATCTTCTAGTTGTTGACAATCTTCTTCTTCCATCACATTATACCTCATTGGCCTTCCTCTTAGATCATGTCTAACAACAAATGACCAACCTGATTTATGTGGAACCTCTGAGTAAAATACATGCTCACATTGGCTTGGAAGAACATAGGGCTCATCCCCAACTGGCTCAAACCACCTTGTATTAATCATTGGAAATCCATCGTCATGTTCAATAACAATTTTATCAGGATCATTTTGATTAAGTCATAGCCTGTACCATTTGACGATGAAGAGAACTAATATGAAGGAATTAAAGTCACACTAAAGTATATCATCCAAAATTTCATAGTATCAATTTTTAGACTCTCGAGGATGTAAGTCATTCTTAGATGAAATATTAGTCACCTGAAAGACTGCACTTATCCCACAATCACAAGTTTTCTTTGTGTCATCCAACTTTTTGATGCAAAATTTATGATCATTGCAAAACATAGCCTTGTGGTGTTTGACCTGCAAAAATATGTCAAACATGTATAAATTATTGCATCGGGAGTTCATAAACATACAGGTGATTAAAAAATTTATACGTACCTGGAAATCTCTTAAACCATGTGCTAAATCTATTTCCCTTTGCATAACATTTGGATCTCTGTTACGATGAGCTTCATTAACCAATGAAGACAAAACTTCCCATGTTAATGTGTGACCTAAATGATGACATCGTTCAATCCATACCATCATCCAATCTTGATTGTTTGCAATATACAAATGTATTGCATTCCACTCTCGAGCAGTTATACAAAAAATAAATACACGACTTACAACCGATTAATTTTGAAGATTAAGAATTAATTAACAGCTACAATAACATCTTATAATTTATTACCTCTCACTTTCCTCATTCTACCTTTTCCCACCAAGTACTCCCCTTTGAATTTTCTAATTGTGTCGAGATCCAAAATGCAATCTATATGGATCTTTGTTGCAAGCTTAGGAAGATATTTAGTAACGTACACCATAGTCTGGTATACCATATATCCCTCCACCATAGAACCCTCAGGACGTGCTCTTTCCCAAACCAAAGCCTTCAAAAATTTTAGGTGCCTCTCAACCATCCACATTGATTGAGTGTGTACGGCTCCACACAATTCAATCTCCTCAACTTGGTGTATGAGGTAGTGTTCTTGTACATTGAAAAAGGTTGAAGGTAGACACTTTTGAATTTCACACATTAGATGAGGAATTCTTGTCTTCCAATATTTTATATCTATTTTATGGATTTCGTTAGATCAAAACCACCTACAAGACATTCAAGATAAAAAAATATATAAACACAAGACTTTACAATATATACAACAAATTGAACAGATATCATTGATTACCTCATGTATTTTCCAAGATCATATATCACTTGTTTGATGTTATTGTCGAAGTTCTCTGGGAGAGATAGGGGTGGCATGTACTGCAAAAATTATAAAAATAATCATGTCATTCTTTTCTCACATAATACAATGAGAAGTACATGCATTTTAAAAATATATTGTAAATACAAAAGAACATGACTTACCTTGATGAAGGTATGCCAATCATGCATTTTCAACCTGGCCCCAAATTCACTTTTCTTTGATATGGTACTGCATATGTTCACAACAAATCTTGTGGGAAATTGAATTTTTCGTATCAATTATTTTATGACATCACTTTACTGCTCTATTAATAACCAAGGAAGGGTGCTTATATTAATCCATTCTCCATTTCTATTTGATTCAATGAAATTTTTCATTGCATGATTGGATTCATGAATGTCGCTACAAATTTTCACAATTTTTTATTTTTCACGCCTTCCATCCAATATTTTCCACAATGTTTCCATTACATTTTTTCCAATATGCATAGTATCAAACAAATGCACAATTTGCAGCCTACTAATTTGTCTGAGATAACTTTTTAGTCCCTTTGGGAGGTGCTCAGTAGTATTTCCTTGATGACATTCACGATCATAAATCACATAATCAACAAACAAAACACAATATAAATATACAAATTCCAAACATAAACCATTAGGTAGAATGGTAGTACCTTGATGATTAATTCTATTATATTCCAACTTCCATAGGTGAGGTGTCATTCTCTATGACTTAGATGTAGTCTCTTCTTTCCCATTGAAAAGATGTTTTCTGATAATTTGATAGTTATAATTTTTGTGGAGAAAGTGTCTATGCTCATCAAACACCTGATTTCCTAAACTTCTTGAATGACAATATTTCATCTTTGGACCACAAACTAGACATGCAAATTTTCCCTTTGTTTGAAGACCTACAAGATAATGATACAATTGCATTAAATATGTTAATTTTTATATTTAGAATTATCATGTACAACTTGAATTCACCATAACATACCAGAAAAATGTGTTAGCCCTATGGCATCATGTATTGTCCATATAAGCATTGCATGGAATTGAAATTGTCTGTGTCCTATTGGTCTGGAGATGTCATACATAGTGACACAATTTCATAACTCCAACTCATCAATAAGAGCCTCAATATATACATTCATATCTTTAACTTGGTATTTACCTATTTGAATGAACAAGAACATTACATAATTATTGTGACCATTTTACCACAAGATTTATAATTACATGCAGATAAATATTGATCAAATACTTGGAATAATCATTGCCAACATAATGTGCTCCCTCTTTATTGACATCCATGGAGGAATGTTATTGTTGATGAAAAAAATAGGCCAAACAGAGTAAATAGATCTTAGCTCTTCAAATGGATTGACATCATCCACTGCCACTGAAAGCTTGAGATTTCAAGGTTCTTCAATAAAGTGTGGTCACTTTTCCTCTATGTCCTTAAATGCAAAACCATCCGCAGGCATTCAAATAATGTCATATTCTCCATAATGGGGATGTAATGAAGAACCTTGTGAGGCACCTTTTTTGTTATTTGATCTATTTGTTATCTACTCGTATGACATTTAGGGCATTATGTTGAAAATTCATGTTCTTTATGATAAATAATATGATCATTGGGTTAAGCATCTATTGCTTGATACTCTATTCCAATATCTTTGATAGTGGCACATAATTATTAGTATGAGCGAGGGAGAATATTCGATGGTGGTAACAAAAAATCACCTATCAATCTATAGAAAAAAGTATAAGTTGTTAATATTAACAATATTTATGGTACATTTTTCACCCTTTAATTACTATAATGACATACCTTAGCATACATGATATTGTTATGTTGGATAAACCATTCATAACCTTCAAGTTCAACAACAACAATACAACAGAGAGAAGAGTTATTTGGGAGTCTTCGTAAAGGGTTGTGGCTGCCTTCTCAAGTAGAGGTATATCATGGATGACATCAACATCATCATAATCATCATCATCAGTTGCGCTAGTACCAAATGTGTCATGGATCAATGTATTAGTACCATCATCTTCAAATGTGTTATCTGGCGCATGATTTTCATCTTCCATGGGATCATAATCTTCAACTTCAATATTCACACCTCCATGATCCTCCACTTCCAAAGCCATATTCTCCATATTCGCACCTCCATGGTCCATATCACGTACTCCCCTAGGGAGGTCGACCTATATAAAAATGATGAAAAATATTAAACCATGATAATGATCTCATCATCACTTGTGTATTTCATATATATATTAATTGTTAAATAAATATAATGAAAAACTCACCAATTGATGATAATCAAACCCCCTTCAATGTGACCATTATCCCTACAATGTCTCTTACTTTTTTTTATTAGCAGTCTTCTAGTGTTTAATCCCTTACAAATATTGCAGGGACAATAACATTTTCCATTGCCTTTTCTTTTCAAGTTAGACCACAATCTATTGATTGTATCCCCATTACCTTCTTCACTTGGATTGTCTGACATGATCCTTACATGATCCTTCTTCACTTAGATTATCTATAACCTAATTATATATAGAAATTGAAAAGTTAGTTATGAAATGATGTTGTAGTATAGTATACCAAATTGAAACACTTTTGTTATTGTAGTATTCCACCTCAAACTCTTTCCTATTGTGGCAAGAAAGAAAGATATTCAAATAATATAGTAGTTTGTAAATCAAAATAAAATATCATATATATTATACAAAAAATTGATCAAAAGTGCACAAAATTTGACCAAGCACTACTGGGAGCTAGACCCAGCAACAAATGGACTTGTGATGATTTTCACAATAATACATTTGTTGCAAGGTAAGGTCCCAGTAGTGCTTAGGCAAATCTGCATGGTGAAGGTTGTATATGTTGTGTGTGTACGTGCATAAAAAAGGGGGCCTTTATCTTTGATCTTAAAATGACAAATATACCTATCTAACACTTTTTGAGGGTGCAGGGAACAAAAAATGGAGGCAAATTGAGACCACAAATGGAGGCAAGTTGTTGATTGAGGGTGCAGGGAACAACACCTATCAGTACTTTTATAGAATTTTAAATTTTAATTTTCAACCATTTTGTGAATATAGAACATGGATGTAATCTCAGAAAATAACAAAATGTAGACATGAAAAATTACTTATTTTTGTATTCTACATTACTTACTATTTGAGTGCACATTCCACCTACAACTTGATCAAGTCTTGTTTTATGCTTCAATTTTGTGTTGATTGTCCTATAGAAGTACACAGTTTTGTATTTCCCCAATATGTTATACAAAAAACATCAATAGAAAAAAATACTTGTTGAGAAATATCATCATAGGAGTATCAAAAACTCGAGATCCAAAGGTAACTCAACATTATAAGACTCTTACATTCAACCTTCATCTCATGCACCTAATAAATAAGACATAAAATACATGAAATTGAAAAATTGCATTACAAAACAATGAGCTAAAACTACCTACAAAAGTAGTACCCAATTTATATACAAAATATTTAACTAATGAATTGTGTTTTTCTTCTCATCTTCACTACCAAAATAATCACCCCTTTAATCTAATTGCACTATGCAAGTCCAGTTTAGCGACCATGTGCCTGTCATCCTCAATCAAGACTAAGGAACACTATGGGAAAATACATTGTCTAAATTATCTACATTAAAAGCAACTATACTACATTAAGAAAATAAAATTTAAAATTCATTAGTTGTAACTACAACATTAGAGAAAAGTTGAATTTGATTTATGCCTTGATGGATATCTATACCGTGTCATAAATCTCCCATTTTGACATAGGATAAGAGCATAGTGGTAGAAGATAGATCCATTTTGTGCATAACCTAAAGTCATTGTATTCCATGAGAGTGCATCTTTTGAGAATTTTTTTTTTAACGTTTCAAGGGACCAGTAGTTCTATAATTAAATCATCATAAGTTTCCCATTACTTAACAATCACACATGGCACAGACTCTCTTCAAACTCACAATACATTGCATGTGTAGTACAAAACTCATGAGATTCTAAAGAAGGCCTCACTCTTAATCAGCCAAATCTTCCTTGAACCACACAAAAAACTGTGTGATAACTATGTCTACTCCAACCTTAATTGTTTAAGAATTCATCATATCAGATAAAGTATGTTTAAGAATTGTTGGGAGTGGTCCTTTGGCATGTATTAAACAAAATACAATTTTCAGCATATTATTATCACTCTATTTCTTTGTTGTAAACATGCCATTGGTTTAGTTTTGTAATTTTTTTTGTGTTTAATGCATTTAAAGTAAAGGTCTATTTCTGTAGACTGCTAGCACAAAGGAAGATTTGACCTAGCCAAATAAAGGTCTAATTCTGTAGACTATTGGTCAGACAAATCTTCATTGTCTTCTGATTGTCTTGTTTATATACTAGCATGTATTAATTGGCTGACAAATAAAGAAGCATTTAGATAATTAGAAGACAATGACTATTGGTCAAACAAATCTTCATTGTCTTCTTTATATACTAGCATGTATTAATTGGCTGACAAATAAATAAGCATTTAGACAATTAGAAGACAATGAAGATAATTTTAAATGCATTTAACACGATTTTTTTTTTACAAAATTGAACCAATGGCATGTTTACAACAATTATCATAACTCGCAAGAAAAATTTTAGTGTCCTCTTCCCTCTTCACAGCTCACGAAAATTACAAATGAGCATTTCATTGATTTTGAGTGCCTTTAATTGAATATAACAAAGTAAAATTTAAAAATTCATTACTTGCAACTACAACATTAGAGAAAAGTTGAATTTTATGTGGTACAAGGAAGATTTGGCTGATTAAGAGTGAGGCCTTCTTTAGAATCTCATGAGTTTTGTACTACACATGCAACATATTGTGAGTTTGAAGAGAGTATGTGCCATGTGTGATAGAACCTACTTTATCTAATATGGTGCATTGTTGAATAGATTAAGGGTAGAGTAGTTATTACTTACTTTTTTGTGGGGGACAATGAAGATTTGTCTAACAAATAGCAGGTTCATGAAATCATTATACAATTTTTGTTATATTTCATGTTCATGAAATCATTATACTATTTTTGTTTTTAATAAAGTCAAGAAATTGACTGGTCTTGGTGACTGTGACTAGTAAAGGGGTATAGTAAGTGGATTAAGGGTTGTAAACCTCTATTATGTAAATAATGAACTTTGAATCTTCCTAAAGAGTTTTCCAATGTTAAAAAATCCCAATATTTATGAACAAAAATGCAGGCATTAGGGTCATTCTTATAGTTTCATTTTATGTCTCTTTTGTGTGAGAATATTCTTTTCGATTCCCATTCAATGGCACCTATGTTTGTGAGAAAAAATGCTTTAATCTTTGAAGATAATGGTTCTTGGTTTTCCTTGCATGAAACTTAGATGAATGTTGCTAACTTGAAATTTTTCTTTGAACATTAAGTGTTTATTATGTATGCCTATACCTCATATAATCCAAAAAAATCTTCAACATGGGGATTTTGGTAACTTAAAGGGCCTTAGTGACTGGCTTTGAGTTGAGAAACTTCATTGTCTAAAACTACATTATTTTCAACCAGTCGATAGATTTTAGTTTATCTTGATGGTTTTCTTCCAAGATTTCACCCATTTTTGTCTACAAAATTTTCATTGGCTAGGTATTCTTGGGATTAGATCCACCTCAGACATGGTAGTAGGCTAAGATTTCCTATTCCTTCTGTTTGGTAGATAGAAGAATATACCTTGGAAGTGAATTAGAAATGTTAAATCCTTAAGGCATACCTTTGTTTTTAATGCCCTACATCTTCCCTATAAGTGAATTAGATAGATTGGTTCCTCATGATTTATCTTCGTGTTTAAAATTTAAAGTGCTTTTTATAGGGTTCTCTCCCAAGGATTAGTTAATGCATATGTAGCCTAGTTTGGAGCTGACTTGACATCCTCCAGTTCTACAAGGGCTTCTTATGATTTTCTCATGTAATCTCTTTTCTTTTCCTTGTGTATGCCAAGGGAATGGAGACAAGGTTAATGATCGATCAAAGATCATATGAAACTATGTAAACCACTTTTAGTAATAAAAAATGTAAATTTCATGTATATTGCTAGTCTTTGCCGCAAGGGTACAGTCAGAGGGTTCATTGACAAAATGATCCTTTGAGTGGTTACTAAGAATATGAATGATTTGATATAGCATATTTCTCATTTTACTTGAAGTTTGGAATAGCTTGTGCAAGGGTGAAAGTACTTTTGATCATTTTTGGTTGTGACTATTCCTATACACAGTCAGGAAATGTAACTGTCTAATGATTATATGTAATGTTGAATGGATAAGATGCTTTATTCTTGGTACAATTGAATGGAAGGAATAGTTTTGGTGTTAGGTTTCATTTATTATTGAATTCAATGGTTTCCAAGATGTGTTGAGGAGTTTTCTCCTTGTTTAATGTTAACTGTTCCTGCACAATCCACTCATACAATAGTGAAATGCTATATGGAAGGGATGGTTGATAGTTTTCCTTAAGGGAAGGGGGATTTTGAAAGACTTGTTATCATTGTATTTTGTATTTCCAATATGTTTGGATGCAGGTCAAACCAGGAGAATGAAGGATCATTCACTGATTGCATGATAACTCAGTTTGAAGGGTCACTGGTTGAGGGGATAGTCAAGGTCCGAATGATTGGGCCATTGGAGGACCCTATTTCTTTGTATTAATTGCTATTCAAATGGGATGCATAGATTTATTATGAATTATCAGCTGCTATGTATCCTACAACTGCATCCATAAATCTGCATATACTTCTCTAGGGTTGTAAGCCACTTAGGGATCAAAATAGAGAAAATAAATCAAAATCATTCTTTGTCCTATTTCCTTTTAACAAAGTCTCAAATATCAATGATACAATACATTTGATGCCCGAAGCTATTGATACAAATGATGCCTAGCTAGAAGCTCACAGGCTATCCATTTGAAAACCATAGTCAACATTTCAAAAAAATTGATATCCTTGATAATGGAGTTAAATTTCAACATTTCAACATATGCACAAGCACCAATAACATCAAATAATGGAGTTAAAGCACAGGCTAGGGTATGAAACCAATAGAATGTAGTCATTTTAATGAGCATCTTAGCACTATACAATGGCATAATTAAACATGCCAGTAATATCAACAAATGTGAATTCAAACATTTCAAAACAGTGAATCAATATCCTTGAGAACAAACACCAATAACATCAAATAATAGAGATAAATCACAGGCTAGGGCATGACACCAGTAGAATACAGTCATTTTAGAGACCATTCATAACCAAATAAAATGCAATGCATTTGAAATTTGTGGTCGAATATGATGCCAGAGGCTCAAAATACGTTGCCCATCAAAAATACCAATCAAAGATGAAGAAATCACATACCTTCTCTCGCGCTCAGCTTTCACCCGCTCCTTTTCTCAAAAATTGAAATAAAAATGATTTGGGCATTTCAATTTTTTTTCATCTATACCCCAACTGTCAGAATTCTGATGGTCTATTTAAAACCCATCAAAATACCGACACCATCGGGGCCTATTACAAAAAAAACAAACCAAATTCATAAAAAAAAAATTATCCATCAGAAGTTTCTATCGAAATTTGGCCCCAAATGTAGTACTGATGTTTCAAAGTGGAAAATCATCTTTTGAACAAGATTTGTTCAAATCTATGAAATTAGTGCAAACTCTTACAGATTTATCTTCTTTAGAAATAGGGACTATGTTGGATACCCATTTTGCATAATCAATGACTCTTATAAATCCAACTTTCAAAAGTCTTTCCAATTCTTCTTTCACTAGTAATGTGATAGGTGGGTTCATTTTTGTTTCATTGGACTTACTCCAAGTTTAATAGATAAATGATTCATTATTAAATCGGTATCTAACCCAGACATGTCAGAGTAAGACCAAGAAAAGTTGATCTTTTTTTCCTTGAAGAATTTAGTGAATTGTGTCTTCTCCTCTTCTGATAAGGATTGAGAAATGTGAACCATTTGTGGAGCTTCAGTTGTCCCAAGATTAATTGGTTGTGCTTTTCCTATCAATACTAAAGATCTTTCTTGGAAATGGTCAGGAAGAATATCAAGAGTCTCATCCTTTGGTGCCTCTACAAGGTTTTCAACATTGGATATATCTTTTATTTTTACTATTTTGGATACTTAAATTGGCACAATGTGGTTTTTACCATCAGATCTATTCTTCTTTTTATTTTTATTTTTGAGACTAAGAAACTTTATATCCCCTTCTGTCATATTTACGCTCCTTACACCGGGGGAAGAGGTGAAGGTTTCACAAGCATTAAGATAGCAAGCTAAAGTATAGTCATTGTCAAAGGATAATAGGTTTGTAAATTCAGATCCAATCCAGTCTATGAGTTTAGGATTTAAAAAAGATATGGATTCATAGGGTTTAAGAGACACCATAACATTATTATTGATTTTAGTGACTAACATGATGATTTTGACTGAGTTAGCTTCTAAAGAATTGTTAAGAATATTAAAGTCATGATCATCATTATCAGGGTTAACGTTAGTGTTATGTAAGTCTAACCCTATTGACCTAGCATTAGAAATTTCTCCTTCTTCAAAGTGAAATATAGGAGTGTATGTATGTATTATATCAATATCTATATCCATTTTAAAGTTAGAGAGTATGTACCATTCATATTCATGTGAATCTGTTTGACTATTATCTTATATACCCAAGAAATGGGCTATAATCACTAATGTCCCTTCTTCTTTAGAATTATTTTCTTCTTGTTGACTCAAGAATATGAGTAACAATAACCACCTACCCCCAATTAGGATGAATTTATTGTTATTCTAACTCTTGTTCATCTTATAACTCTTGTTCAGATCTAGGAATGGTAAGAATGGTACTTAGGTATGATAGAGGATCTCCTTGCAAGAGTAGTAATCTATAAATGAGATTTTTTCTCCTTCTACCTCTTCTTCATCAACTGAATCATATGCTCTATCAAATATGGGACCATCTCTAGACACAGGATGAGATACTTCTTCTTTGAATCCCACACCAGTTTTACCTCTAGGGTTACAAAACTCCATATGCATTGGTTATGTGATTCCTTCTTTTTTTTACCAAGTGGTCCTTTTCCTTTGTAACCCATTTTCTTCATGATATCATATCCTTTTCCATATTTTTTTGGTGATATCTTCACATTTTTAATGTTTCCATATTGTTCATCTTCTATGTATAACCATTGTAAGAAAACTTTTTCTTCATTTTCTTCTACTAAGGACACCTTAGCTTTGACCATCCTCATTCCTTCATGAATTTTTAATGTATTACCCTTAGATGGTGTGAAAGTTGATGAAGGTCTTCCCCGAGATCTAGGGGATAAAGGTAAATCTATCATGGATATTAGTGAGTCTATTTTGTACTCTCCCATCCATGTATCTTGGATATTCAACTTCTTTGCAAAACTTCATAAGACCATCTCTTTGGAAGTTTCTTCTTTTTTAGAACTCTCTTTGTTATGAGGAACCATATTGTCCTCTTGCTTGAGATTATTGGAAAGATAATTTTTATTAGATAGAATTGTCACTTCTGCTCCATTATGAGGGAACTTTATGCATTGATGCTATGTAGAAGGTACTTCTTTCATTGTATGTATCCATGGCCTTCCAAGATTAATATTGCAAGCAAGGGTAGATCAAGAATTTCATATATGATGTCTTTCTCCACTGGCCCCACTCTGTTAGGTAAAAAAACTAATCCTTTGGAGGATCTTTCTTCTTCATCATAGGCTTTGATTGTAATCTTCCTTCTTGGGTCAATTGCATGTTCAAAGAATCCCAATTGTTTCATAAGATTAAATGTGCATATGTTCAATCTAGCACTTCCATCTACCAACACAAACTTGACTCGGTGTTTGTGATCAATACTTCTATATGGAAGGGCTGATTATGTGGATGATTCTAGGATTTTTCATCTTCTTCAGAGAAAGACAAATAATATGGGGAATTTAAATGACTAGCCATACTTCGGAATCTGTCTATATCTAAGTCTTTGGGAATATTAGTTGCAAGCAAGGCTTGATCAAGAATCTCCCGATGGATTGGAGATATTTTTAGGAATTCCAGAATGGAAATTTGAGCAGGAGTATGTTGTAATTGATCCACTAGGTTGAAATTTGGACATGATGTCAGTTGTTTGGATATTGTATTAGAAGTTGTTGTCATAGTAGGTTGATTTGATGTGGAAGCTCCTTTAAGTGTGATCTTAGCTTGACTCCTTGTCACAATGTTAGAAGATTTTGATTTATCTCTTAATCCCTTGGGAGAAACCATGTGGATAGATTTTTCCCCTAGTTCCAACATATTGATCACATTATCACTATCAGTGTATGTGTAATTAATCTTATTGCCTTTAGATGATTCACCTTTATCATAGTTAGGCAATGGATGTTGGAATTCTTTGTGATCATTGTTTGTATGATGTCCATCAAATTTTACCTTGCCATCTTCGATTAAATATTGAATGGAATGCCTTAACTTCATACAATTATTATTATTGTGTCTTTTATTCCGATGGAAATCACAATAGTTGTTATCGTTCCACCATTTTGGTTTTACTTCTGGCTCCCATGGTTTTGATTCAAGGAGTATGATTATTTTTTTGTCCAAAAGTGATTTTAAGACCACCTCAAGTGTATCTCCCATAGGTGTAAATGTACTTTTAGGTTTTGATAACCAAGGCTCATTGCAATTATTAGGTTTTTTGAAAGCCTTAGGAGCCATTGGTATCATTGTTGTTATATTGGAGCTCTTGCTTTCTTGTAAACTTGTGGAAAGATTTAATACCTCGGGTTTTGACCTTGTGTTAAGTGTGTCCACAACTCCATCATTGACCACATATTTATTCTTGTTCCAATATTTTTTGTTAGATTAGTTCTTGTCTTTATTTTCTTTATAGATAGTGATTTCTCCTTTTTTTATCAGTACTTCCTCAATCTTGATTACACTATCTATTATTTTATCAAAACTTGGTGGACCTTGAAGTTGTATTAGGCAGTCCATTTCAAGTACCAAATTATTAATGAAGATATCCATCTTTTCACTTTAAGGTATTTGTCTTGAATATCTTGCGAAGATTTTTCTCCACCTTTGTAAAAATGACATGAATGATTTTCCATTTTCTTGTTTTGTATTACACAGGTCTAGCATAGTCACCGTGTATTGTATGTTATAGGAGTATGGCTAGATAAATTTCTTCACCAACTCTTCAAAAATTTTAATTCTTGTAGGTAGCTTAGAAAACCAATCCATTTCTTATCCACCTAAGCTTCTTCAAAATAACCTCATTAAATAGGTTTGTTCATGCATGAGCTCCATACTTAAGGTGCAAAAATCTCTCACGTGATCCTGAGGATTTGAGTTTCCATTGTATTTATAATTTTTGGGAATTGCAACATGTTGTGGAAATGGAATCATATGTACGTCCTTGTCGAATGGGAAAGGATATATGTGTTCCAAGGAGTATTTTTTTGATGATTTTTCTTTCTCCTTATTTAGATCTTGGATCTCGGTTTGCATAGCAAGCAATTGTCGAGTCAATATGGATATAGGAGTATCAATTTCTCTTTGTGTTAACTGATTTACATCATAGTCCTTAGGTAACTTTACTCCCAATGATGTCAAGTCAAAAAAGTACTTATCTTTATTCTCATCTAAGGTTCTTTCAAGTAATTTTTGGAACCTCTTATTCCTTTGGCATCTCCGATAATCTTCTTCTATCAGTTCTTTATCACTATCAAAGTTATAATGATGTCTGTGATCATCTCCATTATCTCGATTTTCTTGATTCTCTTGATTATCTTGATTCTCTTGATCATCTTGATTATTATATTGTTCATCCAAATCATAGTTAAGATTCGACATGATGGTAGTATTAGGGGTTGTTGTGTGAGTATTACTTGGAGTAGTTGTCTTTGTTTTGAATAAAGGATTACTCCTTGTCCAAAGGTAAGTATTCTTGGGGTCTCTTGTGAAAAAGGATTTTTCTTTAGATTGTATGTTTTATGTCTGGTATTAACCATGAAAGTGTGATAGGGTAATTTCCAAAGTGTCCTAATATGCCAAAAAATTCTGATAGTGTCCAAGTGTGTTTGTCCAAGGTTGCAAATGTGGGTTTGAAAATTTGATTGTAATTGATAAGTTCCAGTGTTAAAGGGTTAGAGTGCCCTTATATTAATCTGAGACCCAAGTGGATTTTATTGTGATAAGACAACATGACTTAACAAGGACTTATTAAAGGCCAAATAGGTGTGTAGGGTACACTCAAGAATTGAGCAATACAAACTTCTAGGTTGATTGATTATGATGATTGAACCTAATAGAGGGTCAAAAAGGGTATCCAAAACTACAAAAGTCCAGATTATGACACATGCCTAAATACTCACTATCTCAAATGTGAAATTTCTAGACGCAATGTTTCAGGTTTTACCAAATGCGATCTTGTTTTAACAAAATGCAATATTGCTCCTAAGTGAGACTAAGGATTGACCAAATGCGAGCCTAAATACTAAAAAAACCCTATATACAATATGCGACCTTTTGATGGATTTAGTCTGATTTTGACACTTTGTCTTAAAAATGGATCAAATTTTTCAAACGCCAGGAATTGTATGTCAAATTCAACTGGGTCTGAATGTCTAACAATATTTTTGATTATTTGAGAGGTTGTAAATTAAGGGTATTTATCTTTTGTTGTGAATTCAAACACATCAAACAAGGTTATTTAGACTCCAAACACACTTGATTCCTATTCACTTGGCATAGATTAGAAACCCTTTTTCACTAACTTAGGAACACACTCAAAGAATCCTTAGAATATGAAAATTCAACAACATGCAATGGATGTTGGAGGCTATATTAGTTGAGTAGTAACGTCAATGAGGCTTCGATATGGTGAATCTCTTGGGGAAATTACTATTTTCCTTGCACAAGCATTACCAACCTTTCAAAGGTAGTCTAGATGACTTCTAACATAGAGTGTCCAGTTTAGGCATTTGTTCATAATCATTTCCCATAGTTTCACCCAAGGAAAGATTGAGGCCTATAGCCTTGTGAGTACTTGAATTTGTAGTCTCATAAGAGAGATTTAAGCAGCATTGCTCTACACAATCATCCAAGAATATCTAAGGAAGGATCAAATTCATGTTCCAAGGACAAAATTAGTTAAGTCTTTTGAGATTTTGATCTCAAGGAAGAGACTGATTATAGTGAGGTGGAAGGGTTGGCTGCTACCTGTCCTCACTTGGATGGTTCTCAAGAACTTTTTACCTCAACTAGCAGGGCCTCTAAAGATTAAAGCAATAAAGATGGATTGGATTCAAGGGTTTGAGTTTCTGATTCTCTCAAAGAGAGAAGAGCATAATTCTATACCTTTTCACCTTTCCCAAACACATCAAACAAGTTCAATTACAAAGAATGTAACTTAAATTGACTTTTGAGTTTCTAATTTTCCCAAAAGGGAAAAGAGCATAATCTTGTGATCAATTTAAGAATCATCCTTAAATCCTAATTTATGTGTCTAAAAAATCTTAAGAATGTACAATGTTTAGTTGAAAATATAGGCAACCTGCATTTCAGTTGTTAGTAGTTTAAATTGTGTTTGTATTATTCCAATCTTTGGCTAGCATATCTCTATCAAAACCTCATGCAAAAGAAATTAGGCTAATAGATCAATTAGAAACATAAAAAATCACCCATTAGTGGTGCAAGAGCACCACACCAAACCAATCCAAAGATGAAGACTATGGAGACCTCAAAGACACTCAAAGCAAATCAGAAGGATGGAATGTACAAATAGGGTCCTAGAACCTATAATGATCCTAATGTAATGCACTATTTTAATACATCTGTAATGTCCTCAAAGGACTAAATGTCATATTTGTAATGTCCTTAAAGGACTAATAGTTGGTTTGTAGTGGACTAATGTTGTCCAAGTCTCAATAATGTTTTAAGGAGTCTAGGATAGGTATGGGATAGGTCTAGGTAGTAGGTAACAATAAGAAAAGGATTAAATATCCAATGAAGCCATTTTTGTTGTTTAAAAATTTAAAAATTTAAATATAAATGGCTATGAATGTATTTAGAGGGAATTAGAGTTTAGGATGTTTTAGGCTTACATTAAGCTTCCAACTGATAAAAGTTGGTTGTGACAGGTAGGAGAGTTTATATAAAAGACAAATGTATCCATGGTACAGGAAGAGATAGCCTGGGTGTATAGACTATGGAAGCAATAATAAATAATGTTGGAATTAGGAGAGATAGGTACTGAGAGGGGAGGGGTGAATCAGTGCCTTCAAAACTTTACTTGTAAAACCTTTTAGACCTAATACTATAAACAGTGATAACCAGCCAATATAACTTGAATCTAATTGCATGAATCATTTATCCACTTAACGTAAGTAAGTAAACAACATGAAATCCATAACATAATCACATGACACAATTATTTTGGTAATGCAGAAACCCTTGTTAGAAGGTAAAAACTACAATGGAGATGACACCCACAAATTCTTCACTACTGCAGATAGAAAAGGTTTGTCTGTTAGGGCTACACGTTCTTATCACTTTTGGTGATCTCACCCTATTAGGAGTGACATGTTAGATCAGCTAGATCTACCTAGTTATAGGATTTTAGCAACACTAATGAAGTGTGCACTTGATTAAGAGATTTACATAAGACTGTTAAGTCTACTCTATTAAGAGATTTTATCCAAAAACTCTATTACAATTGTCAGAAAGCAATAGGTATTTATCTACTTGTTTGACACTCAATTGTCTATTACAAATCTATAAGCTCTGATAAAAATATCACCTTACTTGTGATGAATCTCTGCTCTGAATCTACTCGGTAGCCTTTGCTAATTCTACTCAAACTAAATTCTATTATGCTCAGTTATGTTCTGTAAACTGATAGACTTGAAGATAGGAAAAATGCTTCAAGTGCTTTGTGATTCATATATCAGCTCTTTTAAAATGATGTGAACACATGAATATATAGTGTTCTATTTTTTCCGCTTTAACACAATTAGGTTACACACTATAATCATAACCCTAAGATCTACAGTATACAATGATAACCTAGATCATCTATTACAAAAGATATACATTATATTTAATGAATATCATTACATTAAATGTTCCTCGATCTTGGTAAAATGTTTTACAAACCATTGTAACCATTTTCATAGAAGAATGTGCCATTCCTTATTACTATGCTATTTCCTATGATCCTCAGTAAACACTGTGTGAACTGATCAATGTATATTGTGATGCTCAGTGTTTACTATCTGTCAGTGTCAGTGTCTACTGGTACTCAGTAAACTATCTACTGCTTGGTGTATAGGCTTTACCAACTAGTCTGTTCTACTTTATGTTACCAATTAGCTCATTGTTAGTGACCGACCGATATCTATACATACCTTTGGTACTAATGAAAACCTTAGAAGGCTCAATAGAGATAACAATCTCCCCTTTTGGCATTAGTATCAAAACTCAAATGTATAAAGGCAAAAAATCTCTATGTGACTTATATCTCTTTATATCTCTGCCATATACATATACACATAAAAAAATTTCTAAGTACGAAGTACTCCCCCTCGGTGCATGCTCCTGGTAATATAGTATACATAGCATCCATGTACATAATATTTGGCATAATAACATTTGATACATTGTTTTCCCCCTTTTTGATAGTAATGCCATATACAAAATTGAGGTAGTTTACTCACAGCTTATCAAAAATTGACTGATGGGTTTTCTTCAATGACTCCAAGAGGTGTTCCCATTCCTCTTTCAAGTTGGTGAGAGCAATGTGCTCAAGACCGACTTGTGCATGCATGTCAAAGATGTTTTCTAACACCAAAATTTTTGGTGTTGCAACTAATAGCTTGGCTTTGACAATGTATGCTTCAAAAAATTTCAGGTATGGAATGAGTTCGGTCTGCAACTCAGTAACCTAATATGTTAGGTGTGCTTCTTGTTTCTTCAAATCTGCTATCAACTGTCGGAGTTCCTAAAATTGGTGAATATGCTTTAGGAAAGCACATGGCTCAGTGATAGCTGCATTGGTACTCAACTATATTTTAGCTTCTAAACCTTTGATCTTTTCACTAACTTCAATAGTGAAGATGTCTAGAGTACATAGCTTCAATAAGAATTGACAAATTGTCTGGGTGATGGATTTTGTTTCAATAATTACCTTAGATAATTTGACCTTAAGTAATGCCAATTCTTGGCTAATTTTCTCTGCTAATTTGTGTTGTATTCTCAATTATGCCCTATCTTCAATTCTTTTATCTACATCAGTGTCTGGGGTGTTGATCTTCTCAGCAAGCGTAGCAAGTTGATCTATAATAGGTGTATCCTCATCAATGTGTATCTCAGGTACTACCTATTGGAGGATATCCCACAAATCATTTAGTACTTCTTTTCTTATGTTCTCTTGCTTTAGCTTCTCTTGCGCTTCCTTTCTTGAACATAATTCCCCATATTTACTCAATTCCTTAGGGCTTAGGGTCCTCGGGTCACACTCAGGTAAAATAATCAATTCATCTAGGGTGACCGGCCCTTTTCCTTTCTTTTTCTTCTTCTGTGCTAGGGGTGATTTCTTCTCAATGATAGCAATGGATCTATCTCCAGTCTTCAGAGTGTCCTTCCCTATTTGCACTTTTTCTTCCTTCTTTTGCTCCTTGGTAGTGGTGGTCTTGATTGTTGTAGTAGGAGTCTCAGATGTGGTGTTCGATGGAATCACCTCGATTGCCTATGGTTCTTGTGTGTCCTTTGCTTCATCTATTTCCTATGGTTTGGTGGAAGGTGCCTCTGTATGTGTAGGCTCATTTGTCTCTGCAAGTTTTTTTGTGTGTTGATCTCTAATTGTATCTTTGTTTTTCTTGGGATTTGAGTCATCGGGTTGTACTTGGGAAATAATTTTTGCTGCTTCAGCAAGTACAGGAAGTTCACCCAGTAGTGATGTAAATAAATTGGTAGTGTCTTATGCTTCATCTTTGTTTGGTGCAATATTTACATCTTCATCATCTTGGTCATCAGGGTCACCATGTGTGATGTCTACAATGAGTACATCGTCATCGGTTTTCTTTTCCAGTTGGATTTCAACTTTGTCCAGTGCATTCTGTGAAACTTTTATTTCTTCCTTATCCTCGGTTATATTAATTGCCTTGGTAACTAATATACTGGTACTCTTTGACTTCTTTGCTGGTCCTTCATCAATGTAAATACCTTTGCCCTTAGATTTTTGTCTCTTCTTAGACAGGTTCAAAAATGCTTGTTGCTCAGCTTTTTCTTTTGCTTTTCAAATTGATGTCCATATAGAATCTATAGTGACATCCATATCTACTACATTGTCATCCATGATCATTAAGGCTCTATTCTTGATCATAAAGTTTGCTTGGTACTTGGTCAAGTATTCACTAACTTGCCCAAAGCTTAAGTATGTGACTACCCGAACTAGAGAGCGTTCTCTCTTTCTCTTCTCGGTGTTTAATGCAATGACCCATTTCTCAGTAATTATATCATCCAATTTATTTGATAAGGCACATGCACACTCCATTGGAACTTTCTTAAACTTTATCATCATTTGGATGACAACCTCTTCAATTTTAGTTTGATCTTCTTTTGACATTTTGTCAAATCTGTCTAGCAAAGGATCAATGAGGTCTCCATGTTCAATTATGTCCTTAATGACTTCATCTATTGTTTTAGCCTTGCTACTGACCACTTTGAATTGATTTATATCATCCTCTATCTCTGTATCCTCTGAATCTTCCTTATTTCTTATGTATTTCCTTTTTTTCTTCAGTGTCTCAACTACTGTCTTGTTCTTTCTCTTTATGTATTTCTTTCTCGGTGTAGCTGCTCTTCTTTTTGTTAGTTTTACTACTTCTTCTTTCTCGATAGGTGTTGTTGCAGTTGACAAACGTGTCTTCATACCTTCATGTATTGGTGACTGCATCTTTGTAGGAATTTCAGGTGGAGGAACCTGTGTAGGATCTACTTCTTTGTCTGACTCGGTCTCCTCACTCTCATATGGTTTTTTGGCTAACTATAGATGACCTTCAGTTTCTTGTTCAACTGGTATCCCTTCAGATGTTTCTAACTTATCTCCATATTTTTTAGTGAGATCCTTCTTCATTTTCTTTACCTTTCTGGTTATTTTACTGATGTCAATATTAGTAGATATTCTAGATTTAGCTTCTTCGTATACTTAGAACCTAGTGGCTATGGGATCCTTCGGTACTGCAAGCAGTGCATTAATAGATTTTAGTGTGAAATAATGATTTATCTCATATCCCATCAGTGCCAACCATTTTATCCTAGGCTCAACTACTTTTATCATGGTATAATTGGTGTCAACCACAAAACATATGTCATCTTCAAATTTCTAAACTAATTCCCTTGGAATTCTGCTTCTCTTTTGCATTTTAGATTGAAATTCAGTGAAGTAAGCATTAAATTCTACATTCAACTTATCTCCTAACTTGTTCATCATTTCACCAATCTATTTTGTTATCAGTACATCTAGTATCCAGTTTACTTTACCGGTGCCAGGGACAAACTTTTGTAAATAGAAGAATATGCATGCAAGTAGAGATCCGTACTTACATGTGTTAGAGTTCTTTCTCCTTATAGTGTTCATATTCTCTTGGAGTTGATGTAATAGTACCTCAACAAGATCAACTTGGTGACCTTTCACTACAATTTTGTGTGCCATGTCTACTGCGCTACAGGGTATGTTGTTGAGTCTGCTCGATTGAAATAGCTTATACCCGATCACATGTGCTACAAATTTTATTGTTGGGTCCTTGATTGTTGAAATCTTTAATGCCCGACCATCCCATTTTGCTCCAGTATACTTCTCACATCCGATTGTGAAGAACTTTGGAAAGCCTTAGCTTTGTCAGTAGTAGGGAGCCCAGTAACCCTACTAATTATCTTCTTGTTGACCTCAATTAGTTTATCCAACCATAACTTGTCATCATGATATCTGCTCAAAATGATTCTAATCCAATCTGATTTGAATGATTGCAGCAAGTGCGTAAAATATGATAAACCTGATTCCTCAATCTTGGTGTAGTCTGATTTCATTTTTCCATCGGGGCCACAAAGTGGTTGATATGCTGCAATTAATTAAAAGTCCCCAAATTCTCTGATTTTACAATGAATATAAGACCTTACATCTTCTATCAGTAAAACCCTTTTTGGTATGCTAAAAAATGCACCCATTGTATCTGTTTGTGCTGCGACCTTAGGATGTGGTTTAAACTTCGGTTCAACAAAGTTTTCCCTAACGATTAGGTTAACTTCCTCTTCAACACTTTGAGTTTTTCTTGCCAGATGATGTCGATGCCATAAATTAATTATAGGGTTTTGGCAAGAAATAGAGTAGGAAGTGTTTGATCACAAATAAACTTACTCAATATTACAAAGAGTAATGTCGGTTTGATCTAGTGTAGCTTTGAATCCTTTAGAAAATCCTTTAGCTCAAGCTCTACTCTTTTCCCATGTATTTATAGACTTTCTATGTTCTCGCTCAAACTTTTATGTAATAAATGCTCCATCTAAATTTTGGTACAACACAGCTGTCAGCTCAATGACTACTAAAACTTTCATCCACTTGGTTAACATAGGTTTTCTTCATCGGTTGATACATATGCTCGGTTAACCTTAGATAGTGATTACCAACAGGTAACCAACTCTTAGTCTCTCTTTTACCGACTGTATAACATTGTTAGCTCATAACAACTAAACCATAGTGCATTTTTATTCATGCTAATTTGGTATAAAAACATTATGCATAAGGAACTATATGAAAAATGTGATCTTTTGAAATATCAATCCCATACATACCTATTTCACTTTAAGTGGAGGTATCAATGTCACCCAATCCAGTGGATGAGGTTTCATCGACAACATTTCTTGACTCAGCATTCTCATTAGATGCCTTCTTCCACATAATGTTCCTTAACTTCATGATATCAACAATAGTATATCCACTTTCAAATATATGGTTTTCATCTAGTGCTCGGTCTCTACAATTCTTGCTTAAATGACCGACCCTATGATAGTGCATACAAGCCATCCCAGAGTTTGTCTAGTTTCTTGATTGTCCAATCCGACTCTTTCTATAATAGTTTGCTACAATGTGTCCATATCTACAACATACAACATAGTTAGTCCATGTATTATAATCCCAAACATAGGATTTACCTTGTCTCTTCGGTTGATATGGTCTGCATTGTGGTTTCTCCTTAGGTGTCTAGACTTGCTCCATTTTTGCCTTGTAGTCTCGTGCAGTGTGTCTAAGCTTGTTACAAGTATAGCATATTTTCTCCATAGTAGTATTATTAGCAAGATCATTTTTCTTAGCTCTACACTCATAAGTAGGATGTCCAAAATTTCCACAGTAATAACAATATCCATTAAACTTAGGAGTGACAGGAGGTTGACCTTGTGCTTTGCTTCTGCACACATTAGATGTATGTTACAATACCTTTGCAATATCTAAACCCCAATGAAAGGTTACAAACTATAGAAAGCCAGAGGGCAAAGAGAATGCCATAGATAACTCCACAGAAAGAAAAATCTCTCTTTTACAATTGTAAACTCTGAGCTCTAAAAGCTCCCAAAAACATTATATACATCTCCTTAATTGCACACAGGTAGGAGAAAAAAATCTAACTAGGGTTACATAGATTTTTCATAAAATAATCAAACCCTAACTCTATCATATCTTATCATAAATGCATCTCTAAAAGTATCATGATCAATCAGACTACTTTTCTGAAAGCTAGAAACCTCATGCCACCGCCACAATCTTATCTTTACAAGTCAGGCCCATCATAAATGTCTAAAATCCGATCCTTATAGATATTTGAGTTTAAAAACATAACCGGTCATAGGTGGCACCAACCCTTTAATGCCTCTTCGATGCAAGAAGACTAACGTGGTACCTAAGAAATTACATGCGATGGCTGCCCAGATCTTCTTCATCATCCTTTATAATTGCAACTGTCCTAAAAACATCAATTCTGAGCTACCCGCAGCCTCACATTTGACCAACAGCAAGAAACCTAATGAAATATATTTAAATTTGAAAACAATAGCTAGCTGATTCAAGTTTAAAACATGGTCATTGATATCATCATTTCTCGATAGATGAACAGCCTAGATCAACTTTGTAACAATCACAAGCCCCTTCTAAAAATTCAAATGCCACATCACCAGTTGAAACCAATGAGAAGCGAACACTTCAATAATACGTAGCACATCCGACCCATGACCTCACTGAGATTTTCATTAGACGGTGGCTGCATGATCACAAGGGGAAAGAATATTCCTTGCGATCATGCACCAGCCGTTACATCTCTCTACACTGCCATCTCACTTAAGATACTTAGACCCACTAACAAATGCCAACTGTTCTACCCAGCCACCAATAAGAATCATGCACCTCAATGCCTCTTGACAACATGGACCCATGACATCCTTAACCTTTCATCGAATGGTTGTCATTATACCGTAGCCTTAAACTTCATGCATCTTACTTCAATGGTATAACGACAATCATAGATTCTATCTGAGCTTTAACTCACCTCATAAGCCAAAGACCTCAGGCCCACTGACAAATCCTTGTCACCATCTAGCCGGCCAATGAAATGTGAGCACATCACAATGAGGACCCACCTGACAGGAACCTGGCAATAAAGCAAGATCAACGGTTGTTGTATGATCACATGGGCTCAGAAGATTCCATGTGATCATAAGACAACCATTAGATCTTAGGGAAAGACAACTCATTGGGCCCCGCTGACATGTATCCACATCACAAGCCCATGACCAATCAGGAGCAAACACCTCAGACTATGTGGCAGTGTACCCACTGACAATTGAAGTGCTACGTTGGAATGAAGATCGATGGTTATCATTATACCATGATACTAACCCTCGAGCACATTTCCTCAGTGGTATAATGATATTCGTAGATCATGCTCGAACTTTAACTACTCCAAAAATGAGACCGCCAAACATAACAGTAACCGCTGGCCAAATCGTCAGATGTTAAGAACTTAACCATAGGAATAGGAGACCTCACAAACACATAGTCGCTCAGTCATCGAATGAAAAGGGAATATGCTTTCTGACTGGGAGATCTCGTGAACAAAGGAGATCATGGGGTTGGGAGATAGAAACAAATATTTTGCTAGGTCTTAGAGATCTTACAACTAGCCTTATAATATAAAGTGCACATGGGAAATGGAGGCTTAAGTGGCCGAAAAAGGTAACGACAAATTAGAACAGGCCATAGGGTTCTTAGGGTTTTTTACCTCCAACGATCACATTTTCAATTAAAAAGGTTTTCAAACTAAGGAGTTAAATAATTTGCAGAGATCAGGGGAAAAGGTGCAATCTTATGAAAATCTCTAGAGGTTCTAATAGGATTTAAAAAATACTAGACCTCCCATCCTATGACCAAATTTGTATGGGACAGGGAAATTTGGGTAACATTTTGGTGATTTCTACTCGATGTCAGCCTGCTAGACATTGACCAGTGGCATTAATGCAATTCATTGGACATAGGAGTCATCATTTGAGCATAAACACTTCCTTGATGGAGAGAAAGACTTGGAACTAGAGGGACAAAACTGTGCACGGGCACTTCTTGGAAAGTAGGGAAACTAACCTAGAAAACTAGAAGAAAGAAAGAAAATTTAACCTAACCTAAACTAACTAGTACAGAAAACTAGTCAAACGAATCCATTAACTAGATTGTTGAAATAACTACCCTTCCTCCTTAGGATACTATATTTTCCATATATGAGGATAGCAAATAAGGAATGAAGTACACACAGTTGTGTGAAGAACCGATGCACTACCTTTTGAAAGACATAAAAAAATTGACTCACCTCCACCAACAGATTCTTATTTTCATTATCCAGGGGTAGATAAGTGAGTTGAGCTTTTCCCTACCAAGTTGCAAGTTCACCTCTAGCTTCAACCTCATTTGAACACTCATGTTTGGACACAAACATGACTGGCTTTTTATGGTTGGCCTCCATTCTTGCTAAGTACTTTAAGGGGCAACCCCTAGAAAGAATGAACTTAGGGCTCCCTTTCCTAGTGTCTGGGTGCATCTCATTAATAACTTTAGTAGGAAGATCAAGAATTTGTCCCTCCATGATAATCTGCCATATATTTTCCTCTTCTATAGTTGGGACATAATTAACCCCCTAAAACACAAACCTTTCCTCAAGAACACGCAAGCCATTATCCTTTTCAGGAAGATGAGGAACATCAACAAGAGTTGAGAAAAAAGCATCAATTATCAAATCAAAATCATCTTGTTGCTCTAAGTCAGCAGCAACTATATCATCTTTATTTTCACAATCAGAGGGCTCAACTAGTGAATCCTGTACTACCTCATCCTGCTCAATGTAAGAAGGCATCTCTTCAAATAGATCAGTTGGGCTTTCACCTTCTTCACTTTCTTTCTTATCCTTATCTAACTGCTCCAATCCATCTTGATGTAATAACCCTACCTGTTCCTCATGATCATCATGAAAAACTACACCTAAAAGACAAAAATCATCTTCCTTTTGGTGGCCTAAAATGCTATGAGGTGTAGGGGGTTCTTTAGGAATTGGTTCATAGGGCTTTATCTACCGTAAGACTAGCTCGCTATCACTTAGGAAGTGAAAAATTTTAGGTGTCTCCTTTATAGGGGAAAAATGAGGTGGCTAAAAATCTGGGATAGGGTCATGAATGGGCTCAGGCATGAAACTTGGGATATGAACCTTATGAGTTTCTTGTCTTAGCACTTGTTGCATCCCATCCTTAGGGGGATGTTCTTGAGAGGCCACTATCTCTTTTTGTAACACTTTTGACCTTTCTCCATCAGGAAGCTCATAGTTCAAGAGAACAAGCAGAAAATTTGTAGCCTCCTTCCCAAAAAATGGGTTCAAGTGACTACCAGCTGCTTTTATGCTTTGTGTTGGGAATGTCCTCCTGACTAGATTATATGGATGGAAAGGCCTCTTTGCCAAATGTTTCCTTTTGCTTTGATGCTTTTCTTGATACTATGGCCTACCTTGTCGATATGGTTGCTCCTGAGCTTGGCACTGCTTTTGGCCTTGTTGCTGATAAGGTGGTCTAACCTCCTGGTTCTGCCTTTTATAGTGATCAATTCCTTGGTTAGAGCCTGTAGCAGGCTCATCATCTCTTGGTTTGTTGCTTTTTTATCACTTCTCACCTCTTGTTGACTGCTTTCTAATTTGAGTATCTCTTGAGAAGGGTCACCTATGGATTCCCCATAGCTAGTGTTGGCTTGAGGTTCTATTAATATAGGTATGGGAGTATATGGAGGCATTTGTAGAGGTGCAGTGGGCTATAGATTGGGAGAGATAGGCATGGGTGTTCTTAGGGTTATCATACCAGCTTGAATTAAGCAATTTTCTACCTTTACAGCTAGGTCAAAAGCCTGAGGTAATGAAGTACCTCCTAAAGACTGAATCATGATAGATATATCACTAGCTAGGCTTCTCAAAAAATAAAGGAAAGCACAGTCTACTAAAGGCATTATATTAATTGGAATCCTATTCCATGTGTTAAGGAATCTGTCATTAAAATCAATCATCTGTTCTTGAGGATCTCTCTTTATTATTTGGAGCTACTCTACTAGAGACAAAGAGTCTAAATCATCCTCAAAGTATTTGCTAAGGAGCTCTCCAAGTCTATCCCATGAAGTAATGGAGCCAATTGCCAGACTTCTAAACCATTCCAGGGCCTTACCCTTAAAGGAGGTGACCAACAACTTGGTGGCAGCATCCTCTTCTATGATGTTGTGTATACTACAAATGGTAGCCACATCTCTTATGTGTTCAAAAGTTGTTGTTTGGCCTTCACCTATGAAAGAAGGTATACTTTTTAGTGCTGCCAAGGGCACATCATGGTGTTGGGCAAAATTTAATGGACTACCCTGATTAAAGGGTGCAAATGCAAATTGTCTTGCCATCATAAGGGTCTATTTTTTCCATAAGATATATAAGAAATTGGGTCACTTGTTCTTAACACCAAGGGAGTTGCCAGATATACTTGAATACTAACCTCTCTAAGGTTTGTATTATGTAATCAGTATATCAAAGATAGCATAATCATTGAAATTGAATTCTTTTTGAGTCCCACCAGGCATGCCAGAATTGTTATGCCCAAGGTGGGGTGTCTTTTGAATTTGAATATGATCTTAGTCCCACCGAGCATGCCAAAATTGTTATACACTAAGTTTGCACCCTTGTTTCAAGCTCTCTTGGTCTTGATAACTTAGAATAACATGGGAATCATCTCCAAGTTGTGGGACCTATGCTAACTGAGATGATACCTCCAAGTTCTAGGCTAGTTCCTCTTGAATAATCACATTAATTTTCTCTTTGACAGGAAAGTAAACTCTTGAGGGAAAAGGGATAGAAGGAATGCATGAAAGGGAAATGACTGAAAGAAAATTATCCTACTAGGTGATACACCGAAAAGATGGTATGAATTACAGTATGGAGGATGAAATAACTACATAAACTTAGGTCTAAGAGATCACAACTTACTGAATAGGCTTGCATCAATATTTCATGGAAGGGTCTGCAATAGAAAGAGGCTATTCAGGGAAAGAGAGGAATTTCACAAACAATAGCATTCCTAGAAATTGGACACAATCTATAACCTACAAACAAACATCCACTTCTACAACTAGGTATAGGAATGAGACAGATTGTCAAGGGGTTGAAGTATACCCACAGGATCATTCAAATCAAATCATCCACAGGAATACACATGAATTGCAGAAAGAAAGAGGGATCAAGAACCCTAAGATATTACTAAAAACATACATATACTCAATTCATTAAGAGAAAATTCAAACAAGAAGGCATAGGGATAGAAAGAATGTCACAAAATACGTTTGCAATATCTAAACCTCAATGAAAGGTTACAAACTGCAGAAAGCTAGAGGGCAGAAAGAATGCCACAGTTTACTCCTCAGAAAGAAAAATCTCTCTTTTACAATTGTAAACTCTAAGCTCTAAAAGCTCCCAAAATCATTATATACATCTCCTTAATTGCACACAGGCAGGAGAAAAAAATATAACTAGGGTTACATAGATTTTTCATAAAATAATCAAACCCTAACTCTGTCATATCTGATCATAAATGCATCTCTGAAAGTATCATGATCAATCAAACTACTTTTCTGAAAGCTGGAAATCTCACGCTACCACCATGACCTTAGCTCTACAAGTGAGGCCCATCATAAATGTCTAAAATCTGATCCTTATAGATATTTGAGTTTAAAAACATAAACGATCACAGGTGGCGCCAACCCTTTAATGCCTCTTCGTTGCAAGAAGACTGGTGTGGTACCTAAGAAATCACACACGACAGGTATCTAGATCTTCTTCATCATCCTTTCTAACTACAACTATCCTAAAAACATCAATTCTGAGCTACTTGCAGCCTCGCATTTGACCAACAGCAAGAAGCCAGCAAGAAACCTCATGAAATATATTTAAATTTGAAAACAATGGCTAGCTGATTCAAGTTTAAAACATGGCCATTGATATCATCATTTCCCAGCAGATGAACAACCTAGATCAACTTTGTAATAGTTGCAAGCCCCTTCTGAAAAGTCAAATGCCACATCACCAGTCAGAACCAATGAGAAACAAACACTTTAGCAATACATAGCACATCAGACCCATGACCTCACTGAGATTTTCATTGGATGGTGGCCTCATGATCGCATGGGGAAAGAATATTCCTTGCGGTCATGCGCCAGCCATTAGATCTCTTTGCACTACCATCTCACTTAAGATACTTAGACCCACTGACAAATGCTAACTATTCTACACAGCAACCAATAAGAATCAAGAACCTCAGCACCTCCTGACAACATGGACCCATGGTATCCTTAACTTTTCATCGAATGGTTGTTGTTATACCACAGCCTTAAACTTCATGCATCTTACTTCAATAGTATAACGACAATCATAGATTCTGTCTGAGCTTTAACTCACCTCATAAGCCAAAGACCTCAGGCCCACTAACAAATCCTTGTCACCATTTGACCGGCCAATGAAACACGAGCATGTCACAATGAGGACCCACCTGACAGGAACCTGGCAGTAAAGCAAGATCAATGGTTGTTGTATGATCGCATGGGCTTAGAAGATTCCATGCAATCATAAGACAACCACTAGATCTTAGGGAAAGACAACTCACTGGACCCCGCTGACATGTCTCCACATCACAAGCCCATGAGCAATCAGGAGCAAACACCTCAGACTATGTGACAGTGGACCCACTGGCAACTGAGGTGCTGCGTTGGAATGAAGATCGATGATCATCATTATACCATGATACTAACCCTCGAGCACATTTCCTCAGTGGTATAATGATAGCTGTAGATCATGCTTGAACTTTAACTGCTGCAAAACTTAGACCACCAAACATAACAGTAACCACTCACCAAATTTCTAGATGTTAAGAACTTAACCATCAGGAATAGGAGACCTCGCGAACACATAGTCACTCAGTCACCGAATGAAAAGGGAATATGCTTTCCGACTAGGAGATCTCACGAACAAAGGAGATTGCGGGGTCGGGATATAGAAAGAAATATTTTGCTGGGTCTTAGATATCTTACGACTAGCCTTAGAATATAAAGTGCACATGGGAAATGGAGACTGAAGTGGCCCAAAAAGGTAACGGCAAATTAGAACATGCCATAGGGTTCTTAGGGTTTTTTGCCTCCAATGGTCACATTTTCAAATAAAAAGGTTTTCAGACTGAGTTAAATAATTTGCAGAGATCAAGGGAAAAGGTGCAAGCTTATGAAAATTTCCAAAGGTTCTAATAGGGTTTACAAAATATTGGCCCTCCCAGCCTATGGCCAAATTTTTATGGGACAGGGAAATTTGGGCAACAATAACATGTCAACACTTTAGGTTTCTGATTTTGAGTTATGTTGACTTGTTCAGCTTGTTGTGATGTTTCTCCTTCACCGGTGTAGCCTATACCGAGTTTGTTTCCAAATCTTCTTTGATTAGTTAAAAATTCATCAATCTTCTTGGAACTGTCCTTAGCAAGTTTCTTCATTTCATTTTGCTACTGTTGATTTTTCACTTCATTTCTCAGCTTCTCATTTTCTTCTCTGAGTCTTGCAACATCTTCTAGTTTTCTTGACAATTCTGCATTCACTTAGTTTACTTCTTGATTCACAGTCATCACTTGATTAGTTACTTGAAAATGTCAGTTAGTGAGTCTTTGTATCTCACTTTCTTTAGTTTGAAGTTGTTCACTCATCTATCTTTGGTCATCGATTGCTAGATTTCTTTCTTGCTTGGCTTGATTTGTTTTGTTCATTGTTTCTATCATTCTTAGCATTTGATATTCTTAACTGATTTGTAGTGCTTTCACTTGATCAATTAAATATTGATTCTTTTTAGATAGATCCATGATTAAGCTGTCAGATCCATCAGAGATGCTTCCAGAACTAGATCCAGTGTGCTCAAATATGTCATCAATAGGTTCTTCATGATAACCGATCTCATTTTGTAGTCTTGCTATGTTCTTCCTTTCATCTAGTAATTTCTTCAATCCTTCCTTGGCTTGCTTATAATGTTCCACAAACATTTGCATTTGTATCTTCTGATTCTCAATAGTCTTGTCAAGCTTGTATCTCTCCATGACTTAGATCTTTGCCCTTCAATGGTTAAACTATTCAATAAGAGAACTGTGCTTTGATACCAATTGTTGGAATTAGGAGAGATAGGTATTGAGAGGGGAGGGGTGAATCAGTGCCTTCAAAACTTTACTTGTAAAACCTTTCAAATTTAATACTGTAAACAGTGATAACTAACCAATATAACTTGAATCTAATTGCATGAATCATTTATCCACTTAACATAAGTAAGCATACAACATGAAATCCATAACACAATCACATGACACAAGTATTTTGGTAACGTAAAAACCATTGTTAGAAGGTAAAAAATGTGGTGGGGATGACACCCACAAATTCTTCACTACTGTAGATAGAAAAGGTTTTCCTATTAGGGCTACAAGTTCTGATCACTTTTGGTGATCTCACCCTATTAGGAGTGACATGTTAGATCAGCTAGATCTACCTAGTTATAGGATTTTAGCAACACTAATGAAGTGTGCACTCGGTTAAGAGATTTACATAAGACTGTTAAGTCAACTCTGTTAAGAGATTTTATCCAAAAACTCTATTATAATTGTTAGAAAGCAATAGGTATTTATCTACTTATTTGACACTCAATTGTTTGTTACAGATCTATAAGCTCTGATAAAAATATCACCTTACTTGTGATGAATCTCTGCTTTGAATCTGCTCGGTAGCCTCTTCCAATTCTGCTCAAACTGAATTCTATTGTGCTCAATTCTATTATGTAAACTGATAGACTTGAAGATAGGAAAAATGCTTCAAGTGCTCTGTGATTCATATATCAGCTCTTTTAAAATGATGCAAACACCAGAATATATAGTGTTCTATTTCTGCCACTTTAACACAATTAGGTTACACACTATAATCATAACCCTAAGATCTATGGTGTACAATGATAACCTAGATCATCTATTACAAAAGATATACATTGTATTTAATGAATATCATTACATTAAATATTCCTTAATCACGGTAAAACATTTTACAAACCATTGTAACCATTTTCATAGAAGAATGTGACATTCCTGATTACTATGCCGTTTCCAGTGATCCTTGGTAAACACTATGTAAATTGATCGGTGTATATTGTGATGCTCAGTGTTTACTGTCTATTAGTGTCGGTGTCTCCTAGTACTCGGTAAACTATCTGCTACTCTATGTATAGGCTTTACCAACTAGTCTGTTCTGCTTTATGTTACCGATTAGCTCATTGTTAGTGACCGACTGATATCTATACATACCTTTGGTACTAATGACAACCTTAGAAGGCTCAATAGAGATAACAAATAAAACTCTCAATTTCTACAATTTCATTCATCCTTGGAGCCTTAAATTGATTGGTCTAATGTATAAATAAGTTAGTAGCATTTTTTTAATCCATTTCAACTATTTTTTAATGAGTTTTAGATTGCATTGAAATTACTGTTGCATCAATTACATTCCAAGTAATATTTCTTTATCAGATTTAGCTGTTATAGTGAGACTTTAGGGGAGATAGAAGTCATTCCATGAACATAGAGGCCTAATATTCATGGAGTGATGTTGTTTAACTTGTATTATAAATTCCTAACATTGCATATGCAGAACCTAGCAGGACAAAGGTGATCACAGTAGAGAACAGAGAGGAAATACAGTGAAAATGAGTGCCAAAGTATAGCAGTGGCTAATTTGTCCAAAAAAGGCTTATATTTTATGTTTGGAAACATTCTAGGGTGTTGAGTGGATGGTGATTCAATCACCAATTTGATGTAGAAGTGTGTGGAGATAGGATGTTGAGGAAGCCCTCAGAAATAAGGGTTTGAAGTCTCAAATTGGGGGTTTTGATGTTGCAAAGCATTAGAGACTAATTCCTTTTGTTTTTGGTTGATTGAAAGCATAAATTTATTTTTTTTAGGAATTGGAGTTGTTAGGAGAACCCTGGCTTATACTTCCTTTGTTAAATTAGTTAATTTCATGCACCAAAATAGGGCATCAGTCATGAATAGGGGTATTGGTCCAAAGTAACGATATAAATTTTTTTGATATGTTATAGAACTCTATAAAGGGTGTCTATAAATGACTTTATCTTGTTAATTATTTTGGAAGAAAGAAAAGTTATTCCAATTTTCATTCTTCTGTAGGGCTACTAGACTGGTTGTTAGGCCTCTAGGACAGATTGATAGAACTTGGTAAAATGGGAGTATGGGATTGAAATATAATCTTATAAATCCTTGAATCAAAGTTATTGGAAGCCTATAAAACCAAAATTATCATTTAGGAATATTGAGGAGAGTCTTGATAAGTCAGATCCTTGAAGCACTTAATTTTTTAGTAGATCATAGTACCTAAACCTCTGAAATTTCTAAATCTTCTTGTGTATTTAATACCACCACCCTTCCCTCTACATAAAGTGGTATCAGAGCCTAGGGAAAGGTCTTGTGGAAGTTGTATTGATCTTTTGAAGTTGGTTCTTGAATCCTTAGACAAGCCCTTATATTTGAACTATCCTGGGAGGAGTAGCCCTGAGTTGATTCTTATACCAGGCTAATCAAGTAACCATGGATGCTGGAGAAGATGGAGATATACCAACATGAATGACAAACATGGAGTTGGAAAGGATTGTGAAAGAGTAGTTGGCCGATAACAGAAAGCTTAAGGCAACCCTTGAGCAAGAGAAGAAGGAGAAAACTAAGAAAGACAAGGAGATGAAGATCATGATGGAGAGAATATTGGCCTTAGAGAAGAGGGATAAAAGCATAAGACAAGATGAAGAAGTTGCAGATGATGAAGAAGAAGAAGAGAAATCCCAAGAGGAAGAAACATTAGATCCTGATGAGTTGAAGATGGCTAGGTTTGCTAAAGCCATCAAGAGTGGTGATACAAGGGCAAGAGTTGATTTGCCTACCTATGGAGGAAAGATGGATGATGAGGAGTTGATAGATTGGTTCACTGCTATGGAGAATTTCTTTGAGTGTGAAGATGTGGAAGAGAATCAAAAGATAAATATTGCAAAGTCCAAGTTGAAAGGACATGCATTGCTTTGGTGGGATTGTGTGCAGGCAGAGAGGTGGAGGAATGGTAAACCCAAGATCACTTCTTGGTACACCATGATGGATAGGATGAAGGAAAATTTAAATGATTATAGAGTTTAGTTGTATAAGAAGATGCAAAATGTGAAATGAAAGGATATGGATGTGCAAAGGTACACTGAGGAATTTCACAAACTTGACATAAGGGTGAGTCATGATGAGGACATGGATGAGAAGATAGCAAGTTATATGGGGGGACTGAGGTTCAACATCCAGGATGAGCTTAGTCTTGCTACCCCTAGGTCTATTGAGGAGTGTTACAAGTTATCCATCAAGGCTAAAGAGAAGATCAAAAGGAGGTAGGAGAGACAACGTAGCACTATAGGTGGATCTTCCATGAGAGAAAGAGGGGGAAGAGGTACTACTAATTTTTAGAATCAGAATGACAAGGATAAGGACAAGTCCTACACATCTGATACAAGGGGTGGACATAGAGGTGGAAGGAGTGGAGGAACATGAAGTGGGGTCTTCATAGAGAGATGTTTTACTTACAATGAAGTAGGCCACCAATCCTTTAGGTGTCCCAAGTGGAATGAAGGTGTTGGTTCCTATTCTTTCCACTTGTAGATTTACACTATGATTGACAAACTAATGTCACTGACTCTATCACCACTCCAAACTTTGCAAGAAAAAGGACCAATTAATAAGGATCAACAAGGATCCTCCTACACTTTGAGCCTAATTCTCTGGAGGGTGTACCCTTGACTCACTTCTTGAAAGGAGTCTCCAAAATATTACACATTCATGCCCTTTACAAACTAATTTAAAGATTTTATCCTTTATATTTTTTTGATTGATGATGGGAAAAAAGCCTCCTGAGAATGGACCAGTGTCTCCTCCTAGGGCACAGAGTCGCAATACAACATACATCACTGAAAATCTAACTCCAACACACCCAAATCTAGAACAAGTTCTTTGCCTATTATTCCTCTCCAACCTCACACTTAAACATCAGATTCTCATTGAACCATGGATTCTGTGAAACTACCTTTAAGGATTTAATCCTGACTTTGGCAAGAACTCAAAGATATTTTCACAATATACTTTGTATACCATACATTAACTCACTTTGTGACATTAATATGTAAGAATGTAGGATCGGAATAAGAAGACATACATAATTTTGAGACTAGGATTCAAGTGCATTTTCATTAAAACTTGCAGAGTCAATACATTGCAAAATAACAAAATGCTAAGGAAAAACAAACCTTAAGCCCAAGCTCTCATTACTCAATTTTAGGAAATGACCATCAAAAACACTATCAACATACATCAGACAGAAATATATAGTCACTAGCTACCTTGGAATCCTCTAGAAAGGATGCAACAAGCTTCAGATAGCTAGGACAGAAATAGGGTTTCAACAACCCACCAACCGAATTCAATCAAAATTTACTGCAGGGGAGGAAACCAAGCAATCTCAGAGAAAAAATAATCCAAGAATGATCTTCATTGATGGCACTAACCCTAACTAGTATGCAAGAGACTGGAAACCCATCAAGTATACCCACTGCAACTCTAACTACGATGTGACTTGAATAACTATTTCACCTATAACCAAGGTATGAACACCTTCCGGAGTCAATCATACCTCAGGCCATACTGTACCAGTGAGTGCAAAGTCATACCATGCAGATCAACCATCAAAACATTGAATTCTTAGTCCTTTTGTCACTGAGAAACCCTTAAAATATTTGAATTTTGGGTAGCAACGGTTAATCAACCAATTTAAAACATGATCATCGATTAATCTCCTTCCTGGCAGATCGTGTGGTTCTCAAAAATCAACAAAATGGTCAACAGGGCACAGGGCCACATCACCCTCCTCTCAACCAATATAAATTGAGTACATTGGCACATCATGGCAACTTAGACCCACCGCACTATTGGCCCTATAAATCAGACGGTGGTCGCATGATTGAAAAGGGGAAGAAAATTCCTTACGATCAAGCAAAAACTGTAGATCCTCTAACAATTGTCAGACCTTTAACTTCTGTAGAGAACATGTTCCCATTGACAACCACCACATCATGAATACCTTAGCTAGTCAGAGATGAACACCTCAGCAACATCTGACATGTGGACCCACCTAGACCCACTGCATGCCTTACAAGAAAATCTAATGGCTGTCGCAAAGCTGTGAAAGATAACCATCCTACATCTTTACCATGTAGCATCACGACAATCATAGATTCTGATCACACTTTAACTACCTTAGAGCCTTTAAGAAACTAGGCCCACCATGGCATATGACAATTGGTCGCAGGTGCGCGGATAGGAAATGTTGACGTCAAAAAATAAGTGCGCAGATGTGAAAAGGTAGAAAACATCCAAGGTTTTGGACTTAAACAATTTTGACACCACCTAACATGAAAGAGCTATTTCCTATAGACCTTGAAACTTGAATATCTCCTTGGTTTCAACCCTTCAGGACATGCGCCCTTAACCCAACCTTGGAAACACAATGAACTATCATATGTTAAGGGTGCAAGCCATGAAACATTAGAAATTTAGCACAAAGGTCAAGACTATATCACAACTAGGGCAGGGCAGTTCACTTGGGTTTTCTGCATATTAGATCATGTGCCCTGGACTGAAGCATGGTGACATGGAAAACAATATGTGGCTAAGGGTGCAAGCAGTGAAACATTGTAAAACTTTGGTGCACACCAAAACTGATTTGCAGGCAGGGCGAGACAACTTCAGGAAAACTACAAGGATAAGACCAATTTCATAGGATTTTTACACTGATGGGAAATTGTTCTAACAGAAGGCAAAGATAGAAGAGTGACTTTGGTGGAAGAAGAAACAAGAAAATAGGAAAAACAAGAGCTTGTCTTGGTACTACTAGAAGAAGGTGAATATTTGTTGGTAGGAAGGGGACAGCCAATGCAAGGAACAAGCATTTTCAAAACCAAATGTCTGATCCAAGGTAAGATTTGTAGTCTGCTTATTGATTCAAGTGCTTTAAATAATTTGGTCTCAAAGGAAGTTATCACTAAGTTGCACTTACAAACCTTTCCACATCCCAATCCATACTATGCAACTTGGGTGAGTAAGGATCAAAATCTACTTGTGGATAAGCAAGTTATCATAAATTTTTCAATTGGGCAATATTCTGATAGTATTTTGTGTGATGTACTGGATATGAGTTGTGGACATGTCATCTTGGGTAGACCTTGGAAATGGTCTAGGAGGACTGTGCATGATGGTTTCACCACTACTTATTTAGTGCACAAAGGTGGGATCACTTACAAATTGAAGCCACTTCTTCAAGGTGAAATGTAGCATGTAGATATGTGTCTTGATACAGAGGTCTTAGTGCAAGGTCAGATGAAACAAGTTGATACTGGCTGGAAGAAAGAATAATGGTTACAAGATGAGGTAGGGTAGGACAATCTCAAGACTTGTGGACTAGTAGCAAACATGTTTGTGATGGTTGCAACAGTCAAGTGTCCTCTTGAAGGGAAAGTAGATGAAGGTAAAACAGTAACAGGGCAGAGACTAATGACAACAATTCAAGGGTCTCAAGTGCAGTAGCAGTACTTTCATGAAGTAGGATAGTCAAATACCACTGAGTTTTTCTCTAACCCTTTGTGTATGAATGCAGGGAGTTTGGGACAGTTTCAAGTCACACTAAGGGAGTGTCTCATTCCTAGACATCAAAATTTTACAAGCAAACACAGTGGGCACGAGACAGACAAATCTTGGGACAAGAGTTCTTTGCATGTGGGGGAGTACGGTGCAGGAGCACCACACCCAACCAATCCAAAGATGAAGACTATGAAGACCTCAAAGGCACTCAAAGAAAATCAGAAGGATGGAATGTAAAAATAGGGTTCTAGAACCTATAATGATCCTAATGTAATGCACTATTTTAATACATTTGTAATGTCCTCAAAGGACTAAATGTCATATTTGTAATTTCCTTAAAGGACTAATAGTTGGTTTGTAATGGACTAATTTTGTCCAAGTCTTAATAATGTTTTAAGGAGTCTAGGATAGGTATGGGATAGGTCTAGGTAGTAGGTAACAATAAGAAAAGGATTAAATATCCAATGAAGCCATTTTTGTTGTTTAAAAATTCAAATATTTAAATACAAATGGCTATGAATGTATTTAGAGGGAATTGGAGTTTAGGATGTTTTAGGCTTACATTAAGCTTCCAACTAATAAAATTTGGTTGTGATAGGTAGGAGAGTTTATATAAAAGACAAATGTATCCATGGTACGGGCAGAGATAGCCTGGGTGTATGGACTGTGGAAGAAATAAGAAATAAAACTCTTAGTTTTTACAATTTCATTCATCCTTGGAGCCTTAAATTGATTGGTCTAATTTATAAATGAGTTATCAAGATTTTTTTTAATCCATTTCAACTATTTTTTAATGAGTTTTAGATTGCATTGAAATTATTGTTGCGTCAATTACATTCCAAGTAATATTTCTTTATCAGATTTGTTGTTACAGTGAGACTTTAGGGGAGATAGGAGTCATTCCATGAACATAGAGGTCTAATATTCATGGAGTGATGTTGTTTAACTTGTACTATAAATTCCTAACATTGCATATGTAGAACCTAGTAGGACAAAGGTGATCACAGTAGAGAACAGAGAGGAAATACAGTGAAAATGAGTGCCAAAGTATAGCAGTGTTTAATCTATCCAAACAAGGGTTAGATTTTATGTTTGGAAATGTTCTAAGGTGTTGATTGGATGGTGATTCAATCACCAATTTGATGCAGAAGTGTGTGGAGATAGGATATTGAGGAAGCCCTAAGAAACAAGTGTTTGAAATCTCAAATTGGGGGTTTTGATGTTGCAGAGCATTAGAGACTAATTCCTTTTGTTTTTGGTTGATTGAAAGCATAAAAAAACACTATCCAAGAGTTAGAGTCATTAGGAGAACCCTGGATTATACTTCCTTTGTTAAATTAGTCAATTTCATGCACCAAAATAGGGCATCAGTCATGAATAGGGGTATTGGTCCAAAGTAACCATATAATTTTTTTTGATATGTTATAGAAATTTGTAAAGAGTTTCTATAAATGACTTTATCTTGTCAAGTATTTTGGAAGAAAGCAAAGTTATTCCAATTTTCATTATGCTATAGGGCTACTAGACTAGTTGTTAGGCCTCTGGGATAGATTGAGAGAACTTGGTAAAATGGGAGTATGGGATTGAAATATAATCTTATAAATCCTTGAATCAAAGTTATTGGAAGCCTATAAAACCAAAATTATCATTTAGGAATATTGAGGAGAGTCTTGATAAGTCAGATCCTTGAAGCACTTAAGGTTTTAGTAGATCATAGTACCTAAACCTCTAAAATTTCTAAATCTTCTTGTGTATTTAAGACCACCACCCTTCCCTCTGCATCAATTAGTCATTAGAAAATTAAATTCTACCATTAAAAATGCCAAATGTGATTGAGAAATTAGACCTAAATGCAAGATTTCCCGAAATGTGATCCAATATTTACTAAATGTGATCAAGGATTCTAAATGCGATTAAGTTTTTACGAGATGCGCTTCTTCCTAGATGTGATTCTAGAAAGCCAAGATATGATCATGTTTCTACCAAATGCAACTGTTCTTCCTGCATGTGATTCTATTTTCCAAATGCAATTCTAAACCTACAAGACAACGTTATAAATTTCTAAAAACTGTCATAAATCTGGGGCTAGGCCTCATGGTGGGCACCATAAATGTGTGTGTGATTATTGTACTTGCAAGCTACAACACAACATTTCAATAGAACATTAGACTATTAGTCCATAATCCAATTATAAGAGAATATACTAACAAAAGTGTTTTATTACTCTCTAACTAGAAAGAGTCTACTTAAGATCAATTATTTACTCTCAGATTTAGATCCTAAACATTGATATTACAATACTAGAATGAGATATTTGAATGCAATTAACTAAGCATGAGATTTGCATTAAAACTAATGAATTCCATTATTTATTACCAAATTTAAAGTGTTATTCACTAGTACATTTTGGCAAATATGTGACTACATGACTAAAACTTTTAGTCACATGACTAAAATTGATCATATTCCACTAATGTTTTGTACTTCACAAATATAAATGACTAAATACGTGACTAATTTGATCATAAGATAAAACCACAAGTGTAGACAAATAAAAATGACTAAACAGATGATCAAATAAATGACTAATTAAATGATTAAATAACTAGTCACTAATAATTCGTTACCCAAACAAAATTTATTAAATAAATGATTAAATTAATGACTACATAATTAGTCACCTAAACAAAATGACTAAATGAACGATTATACCTCATTTATAATTATAACATTTGAATATAATATCATAGACTTAGAAATTCCAATTGACCACTAATGCTTTCTTGTCAATAGGCTTATTGTGTGAGCAACTATATGCACACGGTCCTTCTCATGCCATAAATCTTGGTTTTTGGTGATTTCAAAACCGATTGATAAACAAGAATTAGAGATAGTGTTATCAAAAGGAATAGCCAAATTATAATTAACAAAATTTGTTGTACGGGTCTTAACAAATAATAGTTCTAATTACATTAAAATCAACTGCAGTCTAGTCCACTTTTCCTTAATTATAATTATAAGGATTGAAAATTAGTATAATTATATTGCTTACAATATCATGATGATAATCCAAATCACCTCATAGTACAATATTTGGTGGTTGACATATATAGATGTGTCATGGTCAACATAATATATTATAGGAGAAAAGGGGAAAAAAATCCATAAATGTATATAAATTTTTATATAATAAAGTAAAGTGTGAAAATATGATATTAACATAAATCAAAAGTATATATAGATATTCTATTGAAAGACTTTTGAAAACGAGACTAAAATTTCCCACAAATTTGAAAAAGTGAATGCAATGCATTCAAAATTGTTATAATAATTATAAAAATTACACATTTGATGGGATCTATAAAAAAATCAAATTTTATTTGCAAGAAAAATAGAATATGATGTGATTAATGAAAATTGAAATTAGGAAAGACAAGATATGAATTTAATTGTAAGAAAAATAGAATATGATGTGATTAATGATAATCGAAAGGAAAGACAAGATATGAAACTTAGTAAGCTTAATAGACTCTAATTTCATATCTACCAATATAAGAACCCAAAACATTAGTTATAAAAATTCCACTTTTTAGTTTTTGAGTCAAAGTAATTGGATGTTTCATCAATTGTGGTTAATAAGAACCCATCTCTTTTGAGAATGAACCAAACACTTGGCACTTATTACATCCAGGTGATGCTTCCAGAGGTGAAGTATGGAGACTTTCATCTACAAGCATCACTTAGATGCAATGAGTGCTAATTGCTCCATTCATTTTTATAGGAGACATGTTCTTCTTTGTACAAGTATTACCAAAATGTAATGAATACTAAGTAGTTTTATTCATCCTCACTAGAAAGGTGCTTGCTATAGAGCCAAAAATTTGCATCAGAGTTTTGCACGCTTCTCCATGGATGTTGAGTATGTCAGTGCAATTATGTCGTACATGTCAGAGTAGTTAATTTTCGCATCACACTTTTGAATTCTAAAAAATGGTACCATTTTGATAAAAGAAAACTACATCCAAATTTTTAATATTTAAAAGATATAATGTGGGAACATCAATACTTAAAGATTAAATTTTAAGTTTTATAATTTTTTTTATTTTTTATTTTTAATGTTTATTTTAATTATAATTTTATATTTTCAATTGTATATTTATATATTATAATATAATTATTATTAATATAAATAAATTTATTATTTTAAAATTAAGTATATAATCTATTATTAAAATTTTTAAAAATATATAATTATATTAATAATTTTAGTTATTAATAAAATGCTATATGTTTTAAATGTTAAATAATAGTAACATGAATGCTTTTTAATATTAATCTTATTAAAAATCGCAAGCCTTCTTAGAACTAAAGTTTGGGTAGTAATATGAATATATGTTTTTTGGAGTTTGCATACTTATTTTTTGAAATGTATTTATCATAACTAGAAATTAATTAGAATAATATATATATTTATACAAGTATAAATAAGTAAATAGATAAATATAAAAAATTATAGTTTAAAAGTACTCACCATTTCTATATCACCATATAAAAGTGTCTTTTATTAAAATGAATATCCTATTAATGTCTAAAACTCTGCAAATAAAGAGGATCGACATACACAAGCAAAAAAATCATCCATTTTCGAACAGGTTGAGTTTTGCGCGTAGAGGGCAGGCATGCATTTTGGGCACGGGAGAGCGGGGCATGCATTTTGGGCACAAGAGAGCGGGAAGAAACCAAAATGGAAACCACCAAATTTTGCAATAAAATCTCCAAATTTGTTCGGTGTCCACAAACAACAATTCCTACGCATTAGAAAGCTTCAATGCTGGGTGCAAGAGAGCGATGAGAAGTTTTTATTGAAGGATCAATTCTGGGTGCAAGAGAACTCTACATTGAAGGTATGTTCAATGAATATTTGTATTTTCAAGATATATCCAACTATAGAATATCCAGTATTTATGACTATATGCAAATTCATATACATTTCCTCTTCCTCTGCACTTACTTCAATCCCTTCAATCTTGAGCCTTTTTCCTGAGCCTAGCTTTGCAAAGTCTCCAGATAATGCTTTTGGTTCAACCTTGTAGAAACAACTACATTCTGCTCAAAATTGTGGAAGTCTTTTTTCTTCAATAAGACCAGAAGATGTGACCTAAGGACAAGGTCACACAAGACTGGTGTTTTTGAGTATGGTGTTTTATCTATGACTGGGAAGGCATTGTGCTTAGTGCTTTTCAAAATCTGTAGAATGTTTGAAACCTTCTGTATTCTGTGAAGGGTTACCAGTGGACCTATGACATCATCCCCTGCAATGAGTTGACTCATAAATGGTCCAGGATGTGCTTCCAATAACGGAAGCCCCTTCAACTTTCAAGTGTACAATTTTGTCATAGACACTATTTTTGAAGCTATCAGCTATTGTCTTCAAAATTAAGAGTTCTATCATAGTCAAAGGGAGCAAGGATAAGTTGTTTGTGAGCTCCAAAAGGATCACACAAAGTGAAACTGTCATCCTCATTGACCCTCCTAGAAGAGAGGTTGCACCAAGCACTATAAAAAGTCCCTAATCAATGTTTGCAAATGATCCCATCAACTTACCAAGTGCTCTGCCATATGTAGAGCCTATTAAGATTACAAGTATGAAGAGATTTGATGGAAGTGCAAGTCCATATGTTACTAGTCCCAATATGAAAATTGTAACAAAGTAGAGCATCAATGATGTCAAATGAAACTCATTTCTAGTGCCAGAATTGAATATATTTCTAATAGTAGCATCATTTTTGTTGAAAAGCAAAGTTGCAAGGTCATTGTAATAGCCTGCAGGGCAATGAAATTGCTTGAAGTTCCCTATTTTGTGAACATTGGGACATTCATGGTTGAGCATCTTTCCTTCTAGACATGGTGTACATGCTACAAGCCATGGAAGTCCAAATATACAATAGGATGTATACAAAGCCACAGTGCACGAAAGGAGTATTTTGGATATTGGCCCTCTCCTGTATCAGTAATACACAACTATGTCATTCATCGCCATGTTCTATACAAAATTAAGAAAACTTTGTAATTCTTAAATAAAGTTAAGTAATCTTAATAAGTATACTAATGGGGTAAATAGTACTTTTAGATAAAGGAGGTTTCTTGACTACATGAGACCTAAAAGTCCAGAAAAGAAAGTAGTCCACATGTATGCAGGGGAAAAGATGCCACGGAGAAAAATGAAGAACAGGGGAACATACAATTTTTCATTGCTTTAGCCACAATCTAATACAAAGTTTTTTTTTTTGTGCCTTGGAGAACTTACTGATTGATTAAGGCATATATTCTCAGAGTACACTCAAGAAGGTAGTTATATACTGCTCCCACCACTCCTCTAATGACACCTAATATCACTACTAGAAGTAGATCAATAGCCATATATTTTATAGTCACTGAACTCACATCAAACATTATCAGTCCTCCACCTCCAAAAAGCCCACAGTTTCCACTTCCACAATAATCAATGAATGCTCGCAGTACTACAATAACCACTGTAGTTGTGAAAAATGTCCTCCAAAGAAGAGCACTTCACCACTTGTATGTATCTTTTTAAAATTATTGTGCTTTCATTTTTTAAGGATTTGAATTATAAAATCATCCTAGCCATTAGGCACAAATAGAACATCGAAAGAATATCATAAAGAGATTGAACATTCTAGACAAGTTACCAAGGTGGTCTAAATAAAAAACCATCCAGCCATTCTGCTGCTATCATACATTTATCCTGTCAGATGTCTAGTCCTAGTTCCCTAGAGCATGTGTTGCATCTGATTGATTTAAGTGTAATATGATTGACATGTTGAGCTTCTTGACATGAGAATTTTCCTTTTAGACTAGGTGGTAATGGGTTGTATATGAAAATAGTTTTATAACTTGGTGCAAATTATGCCTTAAGCATAGCTTGAATTAAGGAGATTACTCGCCTACTTATGCATTATTGAGTAAACATGATTTATCTTTTAGCAGATTATTTCATTTACTTTTAAATGTGTCTCTATCAACTTTTCTTGAGTCTTTTGGTACATTAATGTTAAATTTAATAGATGAGTCATGAAGGGATGCAAATCAGATTATGTTCATTTACTTTTAAATGTGTCTGTTTCAACTTTTTCTTGAGACTTTTGGTACATCCAGGATAAATTTAGTAGCTGAAAGGATGTAAATCAGATTATGTTAGTTACTTTTAAATGTGCCTATTTCATCTCTTCATGAGGCTTTTGGTATGCTCAGGATAAATTTAATATGTGAAAGGAATCAATTCATATTTATTCAACTAATTTTATTAAAAAGCTAACAAAATGTTTAGATATGGAAACCTTTAAGTTAGATTTGAATTGTCTAAGTGCAAACTAGATCTTGCTTACCTTGGGACTATATATGCCAGTCAAAGCATCATCACCACACTCAATTAGTTACCAATGTTTGGTCTAGCATGTTGGGCTAGGTGCTTAGCTTATAATTATAACTAGAAATGAGATGAAAGTATTTCATGAGTATCTTAATGAGTAGCAAGAAACTAAGCATTGATATCCCTAGTAATTATCTACCACACTTGCAACCTCTTTGTTCTTTCCTTCAACATCTTGTCCTTATAATGGACACTCCTTCACCATATCCTCTTTCACTAGGACCTCAGATTGATCCACTTCCTCATCTCTGATTTCACAAACACTTTGTTTTACTCTTGCTTCATCATCTTGCCTTCTAGGTTCTACAAAACCTATCCATTCCATCACACCAATGTGACCATGCACTTGCCATGTTGCTTGCCCTCTCTTCAATGGACTCATTCCTATCATCTACCCCTTATGCCTGAAAGTATATGTGTTATCCTTTCCACAATGTACTGTCCTCTTTTCCATCTGCCATGTCCTCCCAAGGATCAAATGGCATTCCATCTTTGGAACAATATCAAACCACAAAACATCTTCATAAGCACCAATTCTGAAAGGAATACATGCTCGTTCAGTGATGTCCAAAATATCTTGTTTATTCCACCCTTGTACCCTATAAGGTTTCTTAAGTGCTATCCTAACATGACCTTCTATGTCATAAAATATACCCCTCATGTTGGTAGAATCTCCAGACCATGTCTGGTCCAAACACCTTGTGTTCCCAAGACAACACTTTGTCTCAACTAGAGACCTTCTTCTCCATCCTCCTGCTTATTCCTGCACACAACCTCATTTTATAAATGCATTAGACATTCAAAAATCCTCTCCCATGAGTTACATATCCATTACAGCAGTGGGAGGGGTAAAATCCTTGAATTTATATCAGAATGTTATCTCTGTCACATGGCAGTGACAGTCAATTAATTTACTACTGCAAAAACCTTTATCAAATGACTTTCTTCTGATGAAAAGTACCTTATAACATTCTAATACATTTGGTGAATCAAGATAAAAGCATTAAAACAAATAAACTTTGCACAAAACAATGATAGGAACAAAGAACATTCACTGTTCTATAGCAAACTTAAAGCAACAGAGAACTAATGTATTTTATTGATTTCTTCAAAGCATTTACATTGAGATCCTCAACACCTCCTGGTACATTCCTCTACACCATGTTTTATAATCTTCCTTTCCCTTTCCAAATTGTCCAATGACCAAAAACTCCTTTAACTATCTTGAGACAGTTTTGAACAATTTTTAATATCTTTTTAATAACTCTTAACAATAGTACTTTACCCTAACCTCAGGTAGTCAAAGGCTTTTAACACAATTCCTAAATGACACAATACTCCTAATAGGACTTAAGAACTTCACCTATCCTTTTGATTCCACGTTAGTGCCCTATGTGGCTTGTTTGACAACATTTTGACAATTTGACATATTTTTGCTATTACATCATATTTATTGCATTTTATATGCACTTTATGACTCTTTGACCTCATTTATGCACCCTAGTACATTCTAGGACTCTATTTTCCATTGTACTACATTGAATGACCCCTAGGTAACCCTTGTCCTTCCATCATGCCATTAATGGCTTACAATTTTGAACTTTAACAAAATGATTACAAAACATATCAAAAAGGACCTTTACAAGGTCTTATTACATTCAATGACCCAATATGGTCATGTTTTCATCTTGTTGCCTCTAGTGTCTTCTTAGTCTTCATCCTTGGCCTTGATGCTCCTGCATCAGGTTACCTTTCACACTTTGTTATCTAATCTTCCTAGGTCCATCCAATGGATCCCTCATTCATCCACCCAAGGACTTCCTAAGTCCCACCCTATCACCTACCTCCAAGGTATGATGACTTCTTTAATGTGGATTCTTACCCCAATCTCATCAACTAGCCCTTCTTTACTAAGGACTCTACAACCCTTCTTCAAGTACCTTTACCCCCTACTATGTTTATACTTCCAAGCTACCCATAAGACCCCTAAAACCTTTCAATGATCCCTAAATCCACCTCTAACATCTTCTCTAGCAAGTACATGCAGACATTAAGTACCCTTGATACTATTCCAAATAGTGTAAACACTAACAGGTTTCCTAACTGGTAGTATGACTATTTTTGGGTCTTAGTTTGTAATTCCCCTTAATGACCTCACCAAAATGTGTTGGAATCTTCAATTACTATGTCTTGCCTCCCCAAATCCAAAATTATAAACTTCTATTACACCCCTAGCCCTCTCTACCATCAGGCCCTAGTTGAGGGCAGTGTAATAAGGGTTTTCCTGTGACAGTTTCACCAACTTTAAGTTTTATTTCTCAAAACTCTCAAACAAATCCATAAAAAAATTGGGAAATCTTAAACCACTCCTTTTGGTCTTCCAAATTCCAAAGTTTCAGTTCTTTGCCACACTCACAACGTACAAAACTACTAGGCCCTAGTTGAGGGCTTGTCTCCAATGCTTCAGACCTGCAAACAATTTTCCACTTCAAAGGCCTGTCAAAACATAACCAACACACCTGCACCATATACCATTAGAAAGGTATTTCAACACCCTATCCAACCATATCATTAGTTTCATGAAATCAATCGTGAATGTGGCCAAGAAATTAACTATCTGTCTGACCCTGGCTCATTGTTCCTCACTTAGCCAACCTAGGGCTTCATTTTAAAATTAGAAGGACCTTTGCAAATGGAATAAAAACTATACAATTATTTAGGACTGCCATGGAACTAGGAATCCCCAAAGTTTCATCAAGATCCACTAGTGGATTCCACAGTTCCAAGCATTTTCCCTCTGTCAGGTCTAAAGCCTATTGATTTCCAGGTAGTGACCTTAAAACTGGTATAACTTACAAAGTATCTAGAGTTAGATAATGATTCAAAGTGCACTTGAAAGAGAAAACAAAACTCTATCTAACTATAAGATCAAAACATCACTCCCAATCCGTACAGGCCGTATAGAGCCATACCATCAGAGAATTAACACAATTACAGTCCGTACAACAATAGGGTAATTGCAAAAATCCTTCAATTACTTCATTAACCATTTGAAAAATGTTTCCAATTTCTCATATAGCAATTTGGGATTGGTTACATGTCATAACCAATTCAATTTCAAAGTTGCAAAATGCAACTTTTGCACCAAGTTGCATTTTTTGCACCAAGTTGCAACTTTTGCACCAAGTAGCAACTTTTGCACCAAGTTGCAACTTTTGCACTAAGCTTTGAGCAACATCATTGTATGAATCCCAAAATCATGGAGAACTGACAGACCCCATGCCAAAATCATGGAGAACACTTATTTATGTTCAACTTCTTATTTATGTTGTTTTTTTAATAGGTTATAGTGTCTTTAATTATCTAATGTGTTTATTTGAAAATTTTTATTTTAGGTGCATATAACTATAGTGGCTACTTGCATGGGTGATAAAGCTTGTTTGGGGAGGACTCGGAGACTTATTGAAAGACAGGCAAAGAATTCACTGTTCGTAAAAAAATTGATATCATCAGGCCTCTTTGAAGAAAGTTCAAATTTGGGGATGCCTTCTGCAATTAATTCAAAGGTAATTCAAAACTTTTCCACTTTTTATGCTTTGAAACATACTTTATCACTATTTTTTATGCTTTATTTGATTTTATTTTCAGATTTATTTTTCGCTCTCTTGAAATCAGATTCTAATTTAATACTAAAATGCAGAATATTACAAATGGATCAGCAAAGAAGGTTGACTATAGATCAATATCATGCATATGATGAGAGAGTAGCTGATGAGAGGGATGTGGAAAAATATCCATGTCCATGTAATAACTGTCTTGGTGGAAAAATGAAAAATAGAAATGTTATTTATCGACATATGATAAGACATGGGCATAGTGGTATAAGCCCTTGGGCTTATAACTATTACAAAGATATGATAGAATTGCAAAATGTGAGAGGTGAAGAGGCAACAAACATAGATGAAGTGGCACCAAACATAGATGAAGTGGCACCGAACATAGATGAAGGCACAATAAAGCTAGACGAAGGGTTTGAAGTCAATAGAATGTTGAACGAGGGTTTAGACGATGATTGGGCCAAGGCAATGGAGGATGCTTTAAAGCCTGTGTATGCTGATTGCAAGTTAAGTCATTTGACAACAATCCTTCAAATTCTTAACTTGCAAGTGGTGCATGGTTGGACAAATGAGAGTGTAGATCAGTTGTTGGCATTATTATGTTCATTATTACCTACTGACTCCACATTGCCAACAAAATGAAGTCAATGTAAAAGGAAAATCAGTAAGCTCAGATTGGGGTATGATAATATCCACACATGTGTGAATGGTTGTGTATTATTTCACAAAAATCTTGCAAATGATATTGAATGTCCAAAATGTCATGAAGCAAGGTACAGGAAAGGATTGAAATCAGCTGTGGTCCCTAGAAAATTTCTTCGCCACTTTCCGATAATCCCACAATTACTACAAATGTATTGGTGTAGAGACATTGCTCAGCTTATACAATGGCATGCTCTAAATAAGAGCACTGATGGGAAAAAATGGCATGTGCCTGATTCTAATATGTGGATGGAGTTTGATAACAAATGGCCCAATTTTTCTCAAGATCCTCGTAACATAAGGTTGGGTTTGGCTCTAAATGGAGTGAACCCATTCTAAGATCAAAGTACGAAATGGTCAACTTGGCCTATTTTTTTATTAAATTATAATCTGTCTCCATGGCTAGTAACCAAACCATTTTTCTTGATGTTATCATTGATTATACCAGGAAAGAAAAGTGTGACTTCAAATACAATAGATGCTTATATAGAGCCACTATATGATGAGCTAATGGAATTGTGGACAGGAGTTGAAGCAATTCACTTTAAGAGCTTCCTTATTGGTTACAATTCATGATCTTCCTGCATATGGTACATTGTCTGGTCTCACTGTTCATGGATATCATGGTTGTCCAGCTTGTAACTTTAAGGATTTTGTGAGGCACTCAAGAAGTTTGCGTAAGTGTATTTATTGTGGACATCGTGCTTATCTAAAAGTGGATCATCCATATCATCAACAAAAAACACATTTTAATGGTCAAGAAGAGAATCGTGAAGCACCTTTGGCAATAATAGGTGATTACATTGTTGACAATGGAAAAAAAAGAATGTCATTTATTACAAATGGTGGTGTTCCTGGTAGCAGATATGATCCATGTAATCAAAGTGGTGTAAAAAGGTTGTGCATATTCTATAATTTGCCATACTTCAAGGATATAACCATCAGGCACACTGTTGACTTCATGCATACAAAGAAAAATATAGCCTATGCTATTATAGAAACTCTTTTTGGTGCTTTTGATACTATTTCATCATGCGAAGACTTCCGAGATATAAAGATTCATCGAATTCTTTGGGTTGAAAAATATGATGGTGAAAAATATGGATAACCTAGTGCTCCCTATGTTTGGACAAAAGAACAACGTGCACAATTCTTACAGTTGATGTCTTAGACTCACTTTCCTATAGGATATGTAAGTACTGCCATTAGAAGTCAAATTGACAGTAATAGCTTAAGAGGCCTAAAGACCCATGATTATCATGTGATAATCGAGAACATTTTACCAATTATGGTTAATATATTGGGTTTGGAAAAAGGGCCAAGATTGGCAATCATAAGGTTGGGGCTAATACTTAAGAGAATGAGTTCACATGTAGCAAATCCATCAAACTTTGACAGTTTGAGGGAGGAGGTTGCTGAAGTTCTTTGTATTCTAGAATGGGAATTTCCACCAACAATCTTTAACATCTCTATGCATCTTTTGATACATCTAGAATATGAACTAGAGCATTGCGGTCCAGTAAGAACAAGATGGATGTATCCTATAGAATGATATATGAAGGTTTTGAAACAATTTGTTCGTACTAGGGCAAAACCAGAAGGCAGCATGGCTGAGGGATATTCAATGCAAGAGGTGATGGGATTTTGTACAGAATATATGAAGGATTTTGAAAATGTGAATCGACGTGTATGGGATGATGATGAAGATGAGAGAGTTGCAAGCGAAGTATTAGAGGGAAATGGATGCCGCTTCAAGCTATCACATCAGGAAAGAAGTACATTGCATGCATTTATTCTTCAAAACACATCTTCATTTGATACATGGCATAGGTAAAACATTCTACACAGTTGTTTATTTACTCAAATGTATTACACATTTATATTATTAATCTTACTATGTCATTAATGTTGTATGTAGAAAATATGAGGAAGAAAATCAAAGTTTCTTGCAACATCGACCTCAAAAGTGCAAACATCATAGTTTGGTTAGAGGTGATACTTTTCCAAAATTTGAAGAATGGATTGCCAATGCTGTTCATGATGCAAAAGAAGTTCAACATATAACAATAGAGGAAAGTGAGCTTTCACAATCTCCACATGTATGGGCTATCCGATTTAATGGCATGTGGGCCTATGGTAGTCATTTAAGGGTAGAGAAAAAAGACAAAGGAAAGATAAATTGTGATTGTGTTGTTAGTGCTGAGTTTCATCATGAAACTGAGAAGAAATTCTATGTTGGATTCATCCAAGAAATTATTCAAGTAGATTTTGGTGAAAATAGTCCTATATTGTTAAAATGTAAGTGGATCCGACCATCCGCAGTACAATTTGATGAGTATGGATTTATACGTGCTAATATAGGGCAATTCTTATCAGAGATGGATGAGCCACATGTTTTCCCTTTTCAAATCAACCAATCATTTCTAATTGATGATGTAAGAAGCCTAGGATGGTCATATGTCATTCAAACAGAGTCTCGTTCAAAATGGAAATTCATGGAAGTTGTTGATTTAATTCCTAATGGGCAATATATTAATCTACAAGAAACATTTGAAGAAGTGGATGAAGATGATGATGGATTGTTTCAAGAAGATATTTTGACTACCAGTGAAGAGACTATAAGAGAGAATGTATTGCATGCCACAAATGATGAGGACGAAGAAGATCTAGTAGATGCAGACATGAGTGATCAAGAATTGGACCTTGCTGGCAATGCAGATGATTATTGAGCACTATCCTCCACTATGACCACTATCCTCCATGAAAATCTATGAAAACCATTTAATTCTACAATAACTTCACCATGGGGATGGAGCATTTAATTCTATAATAACTTTACACATTGATTTAGTCCATTTTCATAATGATACTCAAGCCAAGAATGAAAAATTTCTCATCAATAGTCAATGTCCAAAAAAATCTTTCTTTGGTTCCATTGAAAATGTTACCTAGTCACTACTCTTCTATCAGGGATTTCCTATGAGACTTGTTCTGCTTCATTGAGCTGTATATGGTAGGTTTTGTTGCTGAATCATGTACTACTTTTCTAATTAGTAATTAGGCATTTGATTCTGATGATCTAAGCTTCATTTTTTTTCAAGGATGCTAGAATTTGAAAACTAAGGATTTAATAATTTGGGTTTCTCTTACTTTGCATTGTAAAAAATATAATGCTTCTAGGACTGTCTATCTTCATGAGTGTCCTTTTTCACTTGTTTTGCATTACGTTATGTATTCTACCAACAAGCACAATGCTTCATGTTACCTACCCTTTTCACCTGAAAGAGTGTTATGTGAATCTTATCAAAACAATGAAATTTCTCCCATATGTTGTTCTTATTATCACTCACACTTTTGGACTTCTCTGGACTGTCCTATTGTTATAGACTATGTTGTTTTCAGGAGGTGTTTAAGATTCATACTTGTAAGTAGTTATAGTGACCATCCCTCAGTGATGACTACCACTGTGTGACTGTCACTTACATCTATGACTATTGTAGTTGTGTCAATGTTCTCTATGACACATTATCAAGCAAATGCAATTGGAATGCTTAAAGCCAGATTTTGCAACATCCTCCCTCCTTATACCAGAATGGGATCTTTGGAACAGTCTATGGGTATCCAGCAGAGCATAAAGGAGATTGCTCTATTATACATAGTTGCAACTGCTCTGTTATACATAATTGCAACTACTCTGTTAGGCATGTATGAAAAATGTGGAAGCATAGCCAAGACAAATGAATTGTTTAACTTTAACACATTGCCTCAAAGACATGTATTCTCATGGACTGCAATCATGGCAGGACATACAGAAAATGAACTTCATGAAAAGGTGTTCCATGCTATTGTTAGGTTTAAAGACAAATTCTATAACCTTTTCCAGTACCCTCCATTCTCGTACCCAAAAAGGAAAAAAAGGAACAAGATATATGCATTTGACAGAAGAGCTCTTTTAGATAATGTGGTTACAATAACATTATTAGACACGTATGGAAAATGTGCAAACACATACAATGCACTTGAACTGTTTGGCATAATGCCTCAAAGAAATGTGGTTTCCTACACTCCAATGCTCATCGTATATGTACAAAATGGATTTCTCAAAAAAAACCTTTAGAAAATTTTAGGAAATGCAACTGGCAGTTGTAAAACTGAACTGCTCAACCAATACTAGTATCCTCCTTGTATATTCTGAAGTTGGTTTTTGGAATATAGGTATGGACATTCAATGGAAGCCTAAATCATATAGGAATGTTGTTAGTTTTAATTTTGGGAAATCCCTAGTAAATATACATACCAAATGGGAAGCATAGGAAGGCATTAAACTTTTTGATAGATTGTTTGAAGAATTTTCAACATATTCTTTCAAGAGTTGTAAACTGTTGCAATATAAAGGTAACATAAATTTGTCTAACTTTATTCACAAAGATGTATGCATGTTGCAATCAGTCTAGTTGCAAATAGTTACAGGGTTTGAGGCCACTGCCACCCCTAGTATCAGTCCAGTCTGGACCTCATACTAGTCTTGGTTTGTAATGCCTCCAGGTCTAGTGAGGATGCATAACCAAAGTTCATACTATGTTCAAGAGTTCTTGAACCTAAAACAGAATTGAAGACATAGATTATAACTAAAAGTACTAAAATAAAGAGTAGAAAAGCATAGAAGTCTTATAATAATGCAAAATTGAATGCTTCCAGTCTTCTTTGTTTCTTTCATCTGGACCTTTCATGATCACACTCTCCCTATCTAAATTTTGGACCCATGTGCAGAGTCTTAGAATTCTCAAACATACGATTATATACGAGTCCTGGTGATGCAAGATGATCCTTTTAAGGTGAGGAAAAGAGGCAATTATTCATTTAGAGTTATTATGAATAGTTTGCAAAACCCTTTGACTTGCAATGATTAGTTGGTTAGTTGAGTTTGATCTGGGTAGATTTTTTGTATAATTTTTGCAGTGACGCTCCAGAACCATCATTAGTTTAAGGTAAAAAGTGGATCACAGAGAGTGATTTAGAATTGGAAAAAGCATGTACAGTTGATTATCCAAAAGTACTCTTAAGCATCTTAAGGAGTTTGGAAAAATCATGTCTTTCTCTTACTTGCAATGATTCCATAACCTTTGTCAACATCCTCTTTGTCTAATAAGAAAGATCATAGGGGATAAGATCGAATAAGAATTAATTGTCTGAGGGGTAGTGGTGCAGGGGCACCCAAGGACACATGAACTTACAGAGTACACCAGGGGCTATGAAGGAGAAAATGAAGATACAATGGAAATCAATGCCTAGTGAAGACATATTGAGTCATTTGATGATGAATCATGGCTATTAAAGCCATTAAATGTAATAAATTTCACAAAGTTGTCAAAATGTAATGTATTGCCAAGAATGGGCAAAATGGCATAAGTGAGGTGTCAAGAGTCAATCAATGTGATGTATAGGATAGAGTGTCCTAGGAAGAGTTATAGGTTGATGGAAATGAATAATATTGTTTACATGATGTAATAAGGCTCTAAATGATGTAAAAGGCACTAAAAGTGCAAGATTTTGTAACATTGTCAACATTGACAATATAAGCCAAATATGGCACACTAGAGGGAGTTAGGGATAAAGGTGGAGTCTTTATGTCACTTAGGCATAATAAAGTCATTTAGATACAATAATAAATGTTCCCAAGGTCTTAAGCCAAGAAAGTGGCAAAGGGAAAACAAACAAGTAATGACTGTCGTTAAAAAGTTATAAAAATTGTTTATTTCCTGTCACATGACAATTATGAGGGAGTTTTGGTGGATCCCAGAGGTTTGGGAGTTAGTTTGTGGGTAGTTGAGAGAGAGAAAAGTCTTGAAAGTAGGGTCTTTTAAAAGATAGAATAGTTGTTGGTCAAGGAACGGGGGGAAAAAGGAAGAAATCAGTGACATTTCTGTATTGACTGTCATATAAATAGTTTGTTGTTCCAAAATAAGTTGATATTAATACAAGTTCTTTGCTTGCATTTACTTTGCTTCTAACTCTCCTAAGAATTTGGAATTGTCTTTAATAGGAATGTAGAAGTTCTTTTATACTTTGGAAAGGCATTTGATATTTTCAAGTACAATCTTTAATCAAAATATCTGTTCACTATCTGTCACTGTTAGGAGATAGTTTGGAACAGTTTTGTTGTAATAAAATGGAGTGATCCTCTCCCACTTTCTATTGTATCACTATTCCTTGTGGGAGAGGAATTTATTAATGTAAATAATATGTTATGTTTATGATTTGAATGCAAAGGGAGTGCCAAGAGAAAGTGGACTAGCAGAACAGTGTGTGACTGGTGAACGAAAATAGTGAAGGTGCACTTGGAATGCACCACATGGTGGATAGAAGGATCTGAGGGTTTGAGTGGTTCAATAATGGTTGGAAACATTTGAGAGAGTTTATTCAAAGGTGTCAAAACCATCTGAATGGTTTTGTATGTCTGTGAAGGGTCTTTTCTAGAGAGCCCTAGGTTATTGACCCTTAAAATGAGGGTTTGATGAAAGAGTGCTTAGAAATGCATGAAGGTTCAAAAAAATTTAGGAGTCCTACTATTTAATAGATTCCTTAAGACTATTTCAAGGTTTGGAATGTTGGGGATGAGTACAAAGAGTAGTTGCTTTGTAATTAAAGGGCTAATTAGGCCTAGTTGCAAATAGGAGCAGTCATAGAAAGGTTCATCAGTCACAGTTTGAAGGGATGAGATTCATAGGGTTTGAAGAGCTCAATAAAGGGTATTAGAAAAGGTGAAGGAGTTACTAGGTTGTTTGGGAAGTTTGAGAGTGAAGTGCAGATTACTTGCAGGACAGGGCTAATAGGACAGTCCTATAGAAGGCAGTTTTGAGGTTTGAGATGAAACTGAGATTTGGATAGTGTTGAATCCACAAGTTGAATAGTGTTCCTTAGGGGGATATTGGAAGGTTCTGCATCAAGGTATTAAAGATTTTATTTGGTTCTAAAGTCATTTGCAAGTATATGGAGTCATTAGATATATGGTTGTCGAGTTGACAACATTTTAAAACCTTTGTAATCGCTGAGTACTGACGGTTCCAACTGATTGTAGTCAATTTAGTAGGAAGTTACAGGTAGTTGGCTAGTCTTTTAAACATTGAAAGAGGCCTATTTGTATGGGGGATAGCCCAAGAAATGTAGGTGGTCAGGATTTTGGAGTGTGAATCAAATAAAAGTGTTCAGGTTCTACATTTTCATGTTCTTTTTCTGCAACAGTCAACTTTGAATATGATTACAATGGGATTAATGGATTTGTTTTGAAACTTTTCTATTTGGACATGTTAATATTTTTAATCTAGAGTAATTTGGGCTTTGAAGGAGTTCATTTGATTGAGTATAGAAAAAGTTATCTTCATTTGATTAAAATTGATTCAAACCCTCCTTAGGGAAAGCAGTGAGCACACAAAATGTGATCCCTTTCATTTTTCATGCATGAATAACCTCCTCTCTTAGACAAGGATGAAGGAGATGGTGTACATTAACTGTACCATGAGGTTTCAAGGTCTCATGCAATGTTTGGCACATGACTTTAAGCCATTAATGTGACTAAATAGTTACATGAAATATTTGAACTGTTGTAGTCAGTAAATATGGGCTTTGTCCATAAATTGATGCACAGCAGGGCCATGGGCTTGAGGAGATGGAAGTTTAGATTTATTCTACTATTTGGCTGTCCTTATAAGGCTGATTGTCCTTATGTAGACTATTCAGATCATGTCAAATAAAGCTCTTTTTGAGTATCTTGTCAAGCATTTAGTTGTTGAAATTTGTCTTTTTTTACATTTTGATTCAAGTTGCTGATTTATACATTATCACTTATTTGGATTTTAGGAAATGAGGAGAAAGAATGTGAGGCCCAAATTAGATGATAGTGGTGAGAATGCTGAAATTCTATTGACAGAGTATGAGAAGTTTCATAGAAAACGTGTGGCAAGGAATAATGAATATTTGTCACAGCTTGGATTAACAAACAGGTAAGTTGTAAATCCAGTGAGTAGTATGTTATTGTTTAATAGTGTTTACTAAAAATTTATAGGCTTGAGCTTTATGTATACAAGATATAATATGATATTTTTGGTTATATAGGAAAGAAACAAACTGCATAGGAAATGAAAAGGGAAAACAAAAGGAAATCAAAGATAGAGTGCCGACAACTTGTAGAAGCCAACAAATTTGTGATTCAACAACACATGCACTTGGTGGAAACAATAGTTGTGATGATGTGGAGCCAGGTATAATGCATAGTGATGTGCATCTTGATAAAGTACATGGTGATGCACAATTAGATATAGAACATGGTGATGCACAGCATCACAAAGATCTTTTAACACAAAGTCTCAAAGAGATTATTGAAAAACATGGGAGTCAAGGAACATAAAATATGCAAAATATTTTTGCAAGAGTGATAAAGGATGTCTTTGAGGAAAAGTCTACAAAGATAGGTAGTGATATAACTACTCATGACACACTTAATGTGGGTAAAGATGGTGAATTTTAGGTTGCTGAAAGGAATGAAGGGATATTGCTTGCATCCAATGTACCTATTACATCTTCTGATGGAACTAATAAATCAGAAAAAAATATTGGCAGTGGTTTAAATATGGAAGATGTGACTGCTTTTGTCAAAAGGAGAAGATTGAGTCAAAATTTATATAGATCTACAGAGAGGGATGAAAAATAGAGAAAATTAGAAGGCAAGAAGCCATTCTTGGTTGAGGTATCAAGAGATGGCGAGCCCATTGGGAAAAATGTTGCAAGGTGGGCCTCTGAGTTGGGCATGCGATGTAGAACCCATTTGGATATTTGCAAGACAAACTTTACAGATCAAGATCCACAAAATGTGGAAATTGTCATACAAAAGATGGAAAATAATTTTGAGACTACTGGTGGAAAAATCTCTCGAAGATATTACAAGAAAAAAATGAGAGTTTTGATGAATAATTTTAGATACACTTATAGAAAAATTATCATGGATGGGAAAGATAGGTTACAATCTACTCTATCTCCTAGACAATGGGAGGCATTGAAAGAAAGCATGAGTTCTGAAGAATATTTGATTAAAAGTTGTAGAGGCAAGAGAGCAAGAGATAATGTAACAGCTGGATACACATTTGGCCAAGGTGGGTTGCGGGCTAAAAAGGACAAATTTGGAGTAAGTGCCTAATTTTTTGGTTCAATTTATGTGAATATTTATTGGAATTATTTATTGAACTAACTATTTGTTGATATTAATGTTGTATTGTAGATGGAAAATAATAACAAAGAAGCAAGTGTAGAAGAAATTGTTAATTATATGGAAACATTGGATCCTAGATCGAACAACAATATGAGTTGGAAATCTAGTCCATCAAATGAGATCTCACAGCCATTTGTTGCACATCATGTAATAGCCTCTGCAGATCATTTTAGCTCAAACGATGGGTATGAACAAACAATGAATTGCATACATGGAATCACTAAGAAAGTATCCCAGTTGGCTGCCTCTGCCGCGCATATGGATGGACTGGCTGAGACAGTATCACAGTTGGCCACTTCTGTTAAGCCTATAGTTTCTACATGGAATGTCAATAATTTTATGGATTCAAATAAGGTAAGAGGCTCTATTCATTTAATTCTATTTTGAATTTTTTACCATTGTCAACTAGTATGCTGTTACAATAAAACCATGGTGAGAAACACTACTAGGATCTATTGTTTTAACTTAGCCTCATGGTTAAAACTTCAATTACAATGTTTAAGGGCACCAACCATAAGGATTCACCAAACCCCTATTCTAAGAGCATCAAGTCTTTCTTATCACAAACTTTTCAATTTGAGCATCGACTCAGCATCCTTAAGGCACCAACCAAAGGATGTTATAAAACAAGTTTTTACTTTTTTGCAAACTGCAACTTTGAACTTCACAATGATGGAGATAAAAAAATAGAAATATTATAAACTAAAAAAAATAACTCTTCAGATGTTTCAATCTGAATTACAAAATATGAACAACATCAATCTTTTGATAAATGTGCCTTCTACAAGTTCTACTCACATTTGCTTAATCCACTCCATCAAATAGAATTTCATAAATAACTGCACTGTCAAACCTTGTTCATCATTTAAGCAATGTATGCATTAAATACTATCAAAAGAATAATACTATATACCTCAGACTTCATATGCATGTAGCATACTGTACTTGATCAGATTTCTTCACCCATTGAACATTCAGAAAAGATTGTAGACCAGACCGTGGTATTCTGAAAATGTTTCTCATCAACAATATATCATCTTATTAAACACATCTCCTTCTCTGCATAAGACAATCAAATATTTAACAACTTTTCATTTGATAATTGCAGCGTGATTACTTCATATCAGAACAATACTTTGTATCGAGCACATACTCTATTCACATTTCATCAAGCTTTTACATATCTCATCAATGATACACACTCTCACACACATCTTCCATCAAAATACCAATGAATAAATAAGACAACTCCTTTCTTGATCAACAAGAATTCTAACTGATAAGAGTTAGGAGGTTGTAACTATACAAGTATTCATCACAATTGTAAGCAGTGTAAAATGCCAGAAGTTTAACATAATTAAACTTATACACATCAATGGCATTAAGGAAGTTTCTTACGACAAAGGAAATATATAAAATATTTCATATAGCTAATCCTCATGGCAATGATGCTAGATTGAAACATATTCAAAAACATCTCCATCTCTTAAGCCTAAAAAAAATATATCCTCTGAAATATGAACATGAGGTTCTTAATTACTTTGTTGATCCCGAACTGTTCTCTTGAAGACTTAATTACTAGTATGCTATTACGGTAATTTTCTGTTATGTATTTTCTGTTTGATGGCTTGTGAGAGGTAAAAGAAATCAATCAATGCAAATTCCAAATATCTTTATATTAATGAGGATAAAGTTTACTTTAATTTCTAAGATTTATTTCCAAACTAGAATGCTGATATAAATTCTGATTTGAAAATGAAGGGTAATATCTATGAACCAAAACTTCTTTGATATCGATACTATAGAGTAGATTGGGGAATGCAAAATGTTTTTAGATTAATATTTCTCTAATCCAGGATGATGCTCTACCTAGATTCCTGATCTATAGTGCTTTGATTTACTGAGATGCTTATTAACAAACTATGTTGAAATAAAGCACCTGATCCTTACAATAATCTGATCGCCTTCTCTGAAATTGTCTTTTATAATCATGCAAATGGAATAGATGTAATCTAGTATGAGAAATAGGATCTTGTACTTGATCCTCTTTCAAATTATTATCCTTTAATTTTATGTTTCTTTAATGCCTTCTTGTGAGTCTAATCTTTGTCACTGTTGCTGAATAATGGCTCAAGTTTCATGCAATTTTATGTGAGAAGTTTATGCCTTAGTCTAATTACAATCTTTTATTCTTGCAATAATCCGAGATGCTGTTTCTACGTGTCAATTTCTTCTTTTCATGTGTTTGTGACCTTGCCAAACAGGGGACAAATACCTCCTTTAGTTGGTTGTATTAAATCCCTTTAAGTGCTTTAGGTATGAAGACTATATGCCAATAAAATATGCCCCTTGAAGAAATGGATGATCTTCCCTTATTAAGAAACAAAGGTCATGATGTGAAAAGCTGTATCTCTTTGATGTGAACTCTTTCAAACTGAATTACTATTTTAACAAATCGTACCTCTTCCTTGTAACTAAAAATATTATTAGTTAGTTATCTAACTTAGATCATATTAATTCCTTCCTTTGGCTGCAATTATAGATGAGATATCTTCTTCCTTTGTGCGATCTGACTTCCTCTTTCTAGACAGCAATTACTTATTTCTTGGATAATGTTAGCCCCCTTATTTTCTTCTTTCTTGTATAGTGATAATACTCCTCATTGATCTGTGTAATAATGAGAGGGGAATATGCTGATCTATTTATAAGACCTTAAAGAGTTGTTTGTCACTTATCTGATGTAATAATCCTGTAGCAACGATGACTGGTGATGGTCAGTCTGCAATACACTATTGTTGATTCTGACATGGAAGAAAATACCACCATTGCATTTAATCTACCATTGCATTGATCTATCTACTAACAATTTAACCACGTGCAAAGCAATTCTATCAAAGCTGCACAAAAATGCTTTGATGTCAACAAAGCTGCTGATATTGACAGTGATTGTGATGAATTAGTGGACATGAATTTGGATCAACACAGTTATAGTTGTGGTAAAGTTGAGGTAATGTAATAGTTGTTAATTATCTATCCTAATCTTCATGCTTGAAATGTTATTTTAAACAAATAATTATAGATTTTGCATTTTTCTAGATGTAAGTTAATTTGTCACAATATTTATTAGCTATCTTCATTGCACAATTTAGAATTGTACTTATTTCTTGCCAAGGTTTACATATCATACCCTCTTCCAGCATATGACTTGTACCTATTTTCTCTTCAGTCTACTGTGCATACAAGGAAAGATGCTCTTAATAGACCTATCTATAAAGCTCCACAATTTGAGAAGGATGTTGATAGTGAACAGGTTGAACTAAATGAGGATCTATATGATATTCAAAGAAGACTTCATGTTAAAAGCAAGGTGAGTTTTATTTATTGTTGTGTATTTCATGGTATTTGTTTTAACACATGCAAGTACTATTTGAGCAAGTAATGGTTGTTTTATTATGTTAATAAGTCAAATGTTTACCTATGTGATAATTATTATGTTAATAAGTCACATAATTACCTATGCACTTTTTGTTTTTGCAGAAAAATATTCATGAACTCCAAGAAGGAGATAAAGTCAGAGTGTTGGATCCATTTGATAGTGCTGCTATTGGTGTTGGGTGGATCCATTCACTATCTATCATAGATGGAGAAAACTTGAAAGGAACGAGTGATGCAAATGTAGAACTTGTGAGGGTCACAAGTAACGTACCACTTGTTTATGAAGACAAACTAGATGGAGCGATCCATCTAAAAGAGAAAGAAGGATCCTTTGCACGATGGCCAATAATTTTTTTGGAGAAAATGAATTAGTTGATGTTTATCATGCACTAGATACCAGACATTCATGGTGTATTTAATGAGTTGGAAACTCTTAATAACTTTGATATTTTTAGATATAATTATGTATACTCTCAACGTTGACATTTTATTACTTGATACATATTATATTTTAAAATTGCAGATTACCTTTCTTTCTCATGATGTTGAATATTGTTTGTATATGTTAATATATTTTTAATTTCTTTTATGGTTTACTTCAAGTTTAATATATGCCTTTTTTGCATTATTAAATTTATATAATTTAATACATTATTTATATCACAACTAAATTTAATACCAATTAATGAGAACCAAAATATAATAGTGATTAAATATACTATTAGTAGATGGAAACATACGAGTGACAATGACTAAATATATTACCAATCGATATCAATTAATTGTTATCGTGATTAAATAAATGACTAATTATTAACAACGTTGACTAAATTAATGATTAAAATGATCAAATATGCTACCAATGGATGGAAATTAGTTGATACAAATGACTAAATATATTACTAATCGATATCAATTAAGTGTTAACATGATTAAATAAATGACAAATTATCAACAACATTGACTAAATTAATGATTAAAATGATCAAATATACTACCAATGGATGGAAATTAGTTGATACAAATGATTAAATATATTACCAATTGACACAAATTAATGATTTTAATGATTAAATAAATGACTATCAAGATTAAATGAATGACCAATTAACAACAACAAATGACCAAATTAATGAGTAGAAATACTACCAAATTGATCATTCAAAACAACCAACAAATGACTAAAATTTGTTTAGTCACAAATTTGGTGGTGTTACAAATGACTGGCAATAAACTATTACTGGTCATGTGATCAAAATTGGTCATCTATATGTGATTTTTAGTAGTTTTTTTAGTCTAATTTTACTATTTTTGTACTAGTGATTTATCTATGAATTTAAAGTTTTATTAAGATATGAATTGAATTATATAGCATGTAAGTATGAATGTAATTAACTATATGATGTGAGCTTTGAAAATTTCTCTTTTATAGAAAGATTGGCAGATTCGATGGTTGAAATTGAATTGAGATGAATGGCTGATATTCACTCTCCTTTGATCCATGTGAATGGTCCATGCACCTAATCCTCAATTGGATACATTTTTCTTTGTTGTCCATTGAGAGGTGACATGTATTTTAGAGTCTTTTTATTAATTGATTTTATTTAATTTCTTTAGCCATGTATTTAAGTGGGATTGATTTAATTAATTTATGCCAAGGATAATTAGTAGGATTCTTAATCAATTAATGATGATTTGATACTTGATTAGATATTTCACTGATTTTGATGAATTATGTTAGTAATCAAGTAATCAAACTAGCATAATTATGGACATGGTCCTGAATTAGGGGAAATAACACCTTTGGTTCTATTACCCCATTTTAGGGTGATTACAGTCCTTATTATTGATCTCTCATGCCATATTATTGCATCAACACATGTGATCACATTCAAAGAGAATTACATAAACAAGTTTGAGGTATAAGATTCTGTTAGTATTATTAGGTACAAGATTACTGAGAGGGGGGTGAATTAGTAATCTAACAATTCAAACTTTTTCTAAATCATTCAACAACTTTCATCAAGTAAGATCCATTACATAAATAAAAAAACTAATGATGATAAACATCCACAACCATGCAACACAATAACACCAATATTTTTCTCATGGAAACCTAACTGGGAAAACCATGTGTGGTGATGACACCCATAAATAATTTTGCACTCTTCTGAAGTATGCCTGGTTAAGATATTTTCCCTGTTAAAAGCTTAGAAATGCCCAGTTAAGAGCAAGACCCTGTTAGGAGCCAATCAGTTAATGGATTTACCTCTAGCCCTATTAGGAGCTTTACCATATTAGGAGTAACCCTATTAAGGGATTTCAAACCTTAGTTAAAGAGTCACTTGGTTAAAAGATTTACAAATCAGACATGTTAGAGTCCACCTACTTAAGGTATTTTCTTGTAGAAATTGTTAGGAATCAACAAGTACAATGATATGAGTAAATAACACATCTCCTCTGCTAGTATAGATCAACTTCAATCTCAATCTCTCCTTCACATGCAGAACATCCAAACCCTACAATCGCACACCTACATTCATGATCTTTCTCCACCACACACTGACTTATAATACATAAAAAATGATATAAATATGTTTTACATTAACTAGTTCCACCATGACCTAATAAATTTGAATTAAAATTCATTCCCACTCAATCCTTAAATCCTAAAATGTATTACCAATAATCAATTATAATTTAGGTTCATGTCAACCTCCAGATCCATCACACAATCGATTTGACAAAGAAAAGTCAAATCACTTCATACTCTCCAATGTTCTTGCACAACTCCAATAATTTCAATCATCACGATCATGAAAAATACAAATCATTATTCCACATTGATCTGCCACATCACTACAATCCTTACAATACATAACCACTTATTGCAACATGATGCAACATCATCGGTTAAGGATCTAACTAGTTATTCTAAGAACTTCTTTTACTTTTCACTAAGGGATCTTCTATCCATTGAAATTTTTTCATCTAGTCACCAATCATGATGTAGTCATAACAACAACCCCATAACATAGTCTAAATAACATATCATGAATCACAACACCTGAGGCCAAATATATTTGACATAATCATCAAATCATTTCTATGTGGCTTCATCATGTTCTTCTTGTTGACCTATTGACCTTCAATAAATTAACTATAAGTCACAACATACAAATCATAAACATGTGTGGTCATAGATATATCATCTAGAGACATCATGTATTCTTTCATTATGACCACACACTCCAACTCTTACTACAACTCTGTATCCAACCTCTTGAACATACACTAGGATAATAGGCTCACTATCAACCAAAAAACACTAAGTTAACATCAATGAAAAGATCATAATTGATCACCCTATCATCATATATGCATCAAACATATACCATAACATACTTAACTTATTTTTTCATTAGTTATGCCAACAATCTCTCCCTTTGACATTAATGGAAACACCAACAATACCACATTGATATGATAATCTTTGATAGTCTTCTCCTTCAAATTATTCTCCCCCTATGCCTTCAACTAGTTCTTTTGCTAGTCTTCTCCTGATCTTCTTTACTCTTATCCCCCTTTGAAAACAATGCCAAAGGTGCAACATTCCTAAGTATTCATCTACTGCTACCATCTTCATCTCTACCCGGCTGCTCCCCATAAAGAGTAATCCCCTCAACATCAATCCATAGTAAAAGATATAGTAATAAATCCAGTAGATTAATGCATCAACAACATCTTAGATCTTTTCAGGTAGGGTCATAACCCTTATCTTACCTCTAAGGTACTCAAAAGTATCCTTAGGTAATGACTTTTTAAATATATCTTCTATCTGCTCCTTTATTGGTACATATTCTAACTTCACCTCCTTCTCTTGCACTTTCTCTCTCAAAAAGTGATACTTAATTGCAATGTGCTTAGTCTTGGAATGCATTATAGGATTCTTAGAAATATTTATTGCACTTGTATTGTCACAAAAAATAGTTACTGGTTCAGTCACCTTTTCTTTGATACCTTCAAGAATCTTCTTCATCCATGCAATGTGTACAATTTATGGCTACTGCTACATACTCTACTTCTGTTGTAGATTGTGAAATAAATTTTTTCTTCTTTCTTGTTAGGGGTACAAGTCTTTTACTTATAAATAATGCACCACCACTTATTCTCTTTCTATCATCAACATTTCCTGTCCAATGTGCATTAGTAAACAAACTTAGTAAAATCACCACCATGAGAATACCATAGACCATAGTCAACTTTCCCTTTCAAATACCCGAATATCCTTTTAACTACAATCATATGATTCGTTGGAATTTTCTTGAAATATCACCATTATTCCAACTACTTGAGAAATGTCTGGTCTGCTATGAACAACATAATACAACTTATCGACCATAAATTTGTGCAAAGTAGCATCTACTGCATCAAATTCATCATCCTCAGATAATTTACATCTTGTTACCATGGGCGTACCAACCAGTCTGGAATCATCCATACCAAAATTCTTGAGTACTTATTTCACATATTTGGATTGACTAATATATATACCATTCTTTAGTTGTGAAACTTGCAATCCAATAAAGAAGTTTATCCCCCCAATCATTGACATTTTAAACTCCTTCATTTCTTCAGTAAATGTCAAACTCATCTCATTATTTCCTCCAAATATTATATCATCAACAATCACTTTAGTTAACAACACCTTATCTCCTTCAACTTTTAGGTACACTTTACTATCATCACTTATTATGTTAAAACCAATCTGAATAAGATAGGAATATAACCTCTTAGAGGGCAACACAAAGAAGCAAAAAATATTCCAACTATCATCTTCTAAGAGGTATTGCATCTCATAAACATGGGAATTCATGCTTTAAAAAACTTCTCTACTTCTAGTGGTGACAATTATTTTGAAAAGAGAAAACAAATTTCACCAAAGATTCTAAGGTAGTTGTGACATTTGTATGGAAATTTTGCAAAGCATTACAGTCCCAAATCTTTGAGTAGGCCTGGAATAGTATTAATTTTTATAGATTTGTTTAATTTGAATGATCTTAAGAAACCCTTAAATTATATATATATAGAGAGAGAGAGAGAGGGTATTCACTCATTTGACTCTCACAGAGTGACTTTTTCCTCCCATTAGTTTTTGACTTGGATGTAATTATGACAATAATCTCCCCCTTTGGCATTGATGGAAACACCAACAATACCAAGCAAATAAATACACTCTCTTAGTTGATTCTTCCCCCCTTTTCTTTACTGATACTTCTCTCCTTTTGACAACAATTCCAAAGGCACAACATGCCTAAGTATTCATCTATTACAACTATCTTCATCACTTTCTGACTACTCCCCCTTAGCTGATCTCTTACTTTTGATTCCTCTTTTACAACAATGATGAAGGAATACAAAATTGCATAAATTGCATATATCTACAAAACTTGTCTTCACTGCTTGAAGATTATTCTTCTAGTTCTTCAATAGGTTTTCCAATAGACAATATGTCCTCTTATAAAAATTTCTAACTCCTCCAATTCTTCTACTGCACACATATCTAGTAGAGATAAGAATACCTCACTATTATTCAATCCTTTTTGTAGAAGTCAATTTTAGGAATTAAGTTCCTTTGTAACTCAAATAATTTTGCAATCCTATATTCTTTCTCATTTTAAATGAATTGAGCTTATTATTTAGTACTTCAACTAATATACCAAAAAAATTAGCTGAGCAAGCTTCAAAAATTGCACTTTCTACTAGCTTCTTGAGTTCTTCTTGTGTCTCATCTTTCTTCTTCTCAAGATCCTAAAGAAACTTTGAAAAAAAAAATCACAAATAGTGGCAAGTATCTTACTACCTTCTTGTAAGGCTTCAGTGACTTGGTTCACACTTAATGATAAACTGACTCTTTCCAATGCAATGGATTGAACTAATTTGTTAGTCCTTTGATGCTCATTGTCTTTTTGGACTCAATACATTGTTGCATCCTCTAGAATTTTCATGTGTTTGCCTACAAAAATTACCAATCTATCTATTTGAGAAATAGATGTAGCATACTCATCACAATCAACCTCTGGCATCAGATCTAACAATACATCTCTTGTTTATTGCATGACTTGGGCTTCTTTCCTTTATGCCTTTATCATTTTTTTCTTGGCTTAGATTTTAAGGTAGTATAAATCTCCATCATCTCACTTGGGCTTAGAGAATTGACATAAATAAGCCCTAGTATGGTTGGTATATCATAATCATCATCATAATCATTGATAGATTCCTTTAAACTAGACAAGGTCTGCACAACTATTTCATTCTCTTGTCCTTGTCAGAAGTACCTCCCTCAGTGTGTAATTTCTAGCCCCTCTTGTGCCAGTTCTTCTTCAATATCATGTACTTATTCTTTCTATGGTTCCTCCAATCCCAAAAATATTTTGCAAATAGCTTCAATCTCATCATGTACTAATTGAGTCTCACTAATTAACAATATTGTCAACCTCTATTAGCATGAATGTTGAATATGTCCTATGGGGGATTATTCTAGCAATACTAGACCAGTCGTATGTTGCATTCATGACTATGTTTGTCATTGATGTCAACATACTATTTATACTAAAGAGTAGCAGAGTAACAGAAAGAGTTTGAACTAGCACACTTAGAGAATTGTAGATAAGGTTATGTAGAGCTAAGGACATGTTTCTTATGGTGTCTTGATATCATGGTTAAGAGTGCATACAAAAATTAAAGTATTTACGTCAGTTGTAAGTAATCTAGTGGAAACTATATTCTGACAGAGTTCCTGAGAAGTGGTTTGCGATAATCAGATTTTATCTCTTAACAAGGATAGAATCTAGTCAAGAGAAGTTATACAAAGGATGAAGACATTGCAGAGGTGACTTGGATGATTCAACATAGTCAGAGGTTGCACATGTAAAAATTTATTAAGTTTGTGAGCTGACAGTTTTGTGTAATTATGGAAAGAGTATGTAACATATAATGTTTTATATTTTGTAATTGGTAAAGCTTGATTGGCCAACTCAATTATGAAATATTGGGAATGGTATAAATGAAGGATTGTTTTCCTTGATTATTGTAAGATGTGGATGTGAAATAATCAGAATAAGTGATGTAAGGGATTGCTATGTAATGTGAAGTGAGCAAATCTGGTGTTAAGATCTGGAGAAGCATTTGGTGCAGTTTAGGCATAGTCAGAGGAGAGAAGAAAAGTTTCTGAGATCAATTTTACTTTGTATTATTCTATTTGGATAATATAAAGATTAGTTGGAGATTGTGTTCGGTGATCTTTCTCCTAAAGTTTTTTGGATAGTGGGTCTTGTTAGGAACAGTCCCAAGAGATAATTGAGAGGGGGGGTGAATCAGTTATCTACAAGTTTCAATTATTTATCCAATTAAGTATGTAATAACATTAAGCATAAACACAATGAAATAACACTTAACACAACACCACAATTTTGGTTATGGAGAAACCCAAATAGGTAAAAACCCTGGTGGTAATTGACACCCACTAAGCATTGCACTAGTGTATTATGATCCCTATTAGAAGATCTTACAACCCTATTAGGAGTCGATCTTTACAATGCAATAAGTACAGTGACCTGGTCAAGGGTTAGACCTTGTTAGGAGTCTTTTATAATCAACCCTATTAGGGGTGAGGACACACTATCCAGGAGCACACTGCTCAAAGAGGTGAAGGCTACAACCTTTTGTTTAATAGATTGACACTATTTATGGATCTTGGTGAACTACGCATAGACCTATTGTCTTGATCAGTTCTAATGAATAGCATATACTTTTTATTATTTCACATAGACCATATGCTGATGGCTCAACACTTTGCACTCTCTTCTCTGCTCTTATCTTTCAACTCTGAACCATACTTAGCAATTGCAAATGACTTCCTATAAGTATCTTTCCTCTAGATGATATAATCAAGTCTTCCTATTAGAACCATCTTGAAATCATATTAGAGAAACAATAAAACTTTCCAATAACATCTTTGTCAGCTCTACTAAGCACGCAACATAAACTGGGACATGTCCAACTCAATATGAGTGAACACGTTACTTCACACTATTGACTCCACCAAAATAATAGATTGATGAAGGGTGCTCCCCTTAATACCACAAACACTTAACAGAAATAGAGAAAAAACAACAATAATATGCAAGAACAAAAAATTGGCTTCTTATTATCTCCACAAATGTGGAATTACAAGCTTTCAGAATTACAATATGCAAAGCCACATGGGCATTCCCTTACAATATTCTGTAAGACAAAGCCTCCAATCAATACTCAGATCTGTGTGATAGAAAATGGTCACACTTCTGTGAATCCTTGCATTCAAGAAGACTCAATAATGAGTTCTCAAATATCGATTCACAGCTCTCTATTCGTGGAGTGCAGGGGTTGTATTATGAGGCCCTCAGATTAACCTTGTTAAACCCATGCAAGTACACCAAGAAATGAGAGATTCAAGGATGAGAAGAAAGAGTGCTAATCTCCATTGATCTTCAAGTTATTGCATGTAAATGAAACTAATCTAGATGATTGACATGCAAGAAATAAACTACTCTATTGAGATGAAAGTATTACAAGTTCTTGCTAATTATGCTATGTGGATTAAGCTAGAACAATGAAAGGAAACATAAATTTAAACTATTATGTGAATGCAATATTAATCTAAACTATGGATTGCCATGAGGCATGAGAGAAGAAGACAAGAAGAAAGAAGTCTCAAATATCCAAGCTCCAAATGTGCTCAAAAGCTTCTTCCAAAATTGCTCTCCAAACTTGCAGCATAACAATAACATGAAAATTCTAGGATGCTAATTGAGAAGGAGAGGGCTCCTTATATGAGAATTTGAGGAATTGAATGCAAATCCAAGAGCAATGTGGGATAAATCCAAAAAGAGGAAATAAAGCTCAGTTTTTAGAAAGTGTGGAGAGAAAAGGGATTTTCTTTATTTTATTTATTTTTATTTCCCTTTTTCATCACAAAAGAGCTTTAAGAGGATTTTTTATTTATTTAAAAGAATGATTCTCTATTAATTAAATAAGATAACATTATTTAATTAAAAGAGAGATATTATTCTAAATAAGATAAAATCATTTAATTAAAAAAGATTTTATTTCATTTAAAAGATATCTCTTTCAATTAAATAAGGTTATTTTATTTATTTAAGAGAGAATATTTCTTTTAATTAAATAAAATTTATTGAAAGAATCAAGAAAAGGATTTTTGTTTTATTTTTATTTGATTTATTTCCTTTTCCATCACAAAAGATCTTTTGAGAAGATATTTTATTTATTTAAAAAGAATAATATCTCTTTTAATAAAATAAAATAAGATTATATAATTTAAAGATGAATATTAATTAAATAAGATAAAATCATTTAATTAAAAATGGATTTTAATTAAATAACATCATTTCATTTAAGGAATATTAATTTCAATTAAATAACATTATTTTATTTATTTAAAAGGGATTTATTTCTTTTAATTAAATAAAATTATTGATGACATGATTAAACCTTAGGAGATTATTGAAATGATTGAAATAGTTATGATTTGATCAAGAAAATTGATTTGAATATTGCAAAACATTGATTCAGAAAATTGATATTTGACAAATTGAATAAATGGGGCCCAAAGTCTAGGCGACCATTTTAGGGTGCATACATTTGCCCCTCTTTGACTAATGTGAGGTCGACTCGAGATCACATGTAGTCAAAGAATGGAATTGAAGTGTGAGATCGATTTGGGATCACAAAACAACCCAGATGTGTGTTCGACGGATGGGAACACATTAGGACATAGATAAACAGATTGAAAAAGACAAGGCCAACACCTGTGAATAGGTAATTGTCAAGTCTCAAATAAGAGATAAGAATCTCAAGCAAGGTTGCCCCAAGAGAAGCAATCGATAAATTTGATAAAGCTGAATCAAGCATTGAAGTTTGGTAGGTATTGCCCCCTCGTGATCAAAATCGAAATGAGATAGAGGAGAAACAGTAAATTGATAAATTGGATCAAATCGAACTAAAGATAAGGTTCTTGATGTAAAATGAAAAATATAAGAATCATAGAACCAAGGTAGATCAGCAAGAAAATTATGCCCGTAGGTTGAATTAGAAGACAAGAAGTGGGGTGAAGGCGAATGGAAGATAGAAGTTTGGAAGAAATGGAAAGAAATGGAGAAAAGAAAGAGAAATTGCCTTGAGAAAGAGGATGCATCAAAATCAATCAACTGTTTAAGATTGGGAATTTCAATTGAGATCACGAAAGAAGATAAAGAAATGAAGAATGTGATCATAGTTGACTGAAAGTCCACAAGAAAGATGAAGGAAACCCTCTCAAACTCATAATGCAGCCTAAAATTGCAAATTTAACATGAAGCCTAAATAATGCAAGCTCTATGAAAATGCAAAGGTGTACTTGCAATAGGGTAACATAGGTTTGGTTGTGTTCATCATTCATTAGAGAATGTAAAAGAACTTATTTTCATCATAGGGCCATTATTACCGGACATCGGATGATCACACAATCAACACTAGTCACAAACGCAACTATGAAGATATGAATGTGATTTATATCAGGAATGTGGAAAGATTCTAACATGAGCATCAAAGACATAAAGGTCAAGATGACTGCAATGTTAGCTTACCCAATTTAATGTAGCAAAACCATGCTCGCATGAAGGCATAAATGCTGGGATGACCATGAGAACGGTTGTGCAAAAACAGTCAAGGATGATGTCTTAAATCTCCGAAGTGTGTCAAGGAGACAACAAGAGACACTCAAGATAGTCAAGAACACACCCACAAGTAGAAAGCAAATAAAAATGTGCCCCATGCCCCAAGTCCTCTAGCTATGCATCATGGAGAGACTTATTAGACAAAGGCACTCAACGAAAATCAATAACAGTCAGCACACAAAGAAAATTTCATGACATATCTCAAGCATTAAGTGTTGCATTTAAAAATTTAAGTGTGTAAACTGATACTGAGTTCCGAGGATAAGGATCGAATGCTTGCTAGCTGGTAAGATCACATGACCAAACTAGATAAGACCAAACTGATAAGTGTTGAAAAACACTCGATGTCAGGAGTTGTGTTGAAAAACACAGTTGGGGTGGTGTTGAAAAAAACCCTTTGTGAGGTGTCCTAAAGACAAGCATATCCAAGAGACCAAAGATAACACAGTGATGCCCCCTAGACAAAGACAAAAACCAATTCCAAATCAAGGCAACAAGGACGAGGCATGATGGAGAAAGGATAAGTGTCGAGGATGCATGCTAAGAAATAGGGGTGCAAAGGCCTCAAGTAGCACCCGTTTCCAGGTTTTCACCACTTGGAAGAATTTTTTATTTTTTATTTTTTTTCAAGACTGTTTATAATTTTTTTGTATTTTTGCTACCAAGGTGCCTGTTTCCAGGTTTTCACCAAGGCACTTTTTCTAATTTTTTTGTATTTTTGAATTTTTGAAATTTTTGTTTTTTTTTTGGTATTTTTGGAATATATAATTTTTTTGAGATACATCAAAGCGCCTATTGCTAGGTTTTCACTAAGATGATAATTTTTTCAGGACATTTTTTGATTTTTAGAATTTTTTCAGCATCATATATGAATTTTTTTGGAATTTTTTTAGGATCAATAAGTATGTACAAAGGATGTCCCCAAATAGAACGGGCATCAAGGATAAAACTTCTTCAGGTGCAAAACATTGATAGGCTCAGGGAGCTGCTCCCCCTGTTTAGTAGATAGTAGATAAGCACCTGTACCAAAAGCTACTGTGATAATGTAGGGTCCAAGCCAATTAGGTTCAAATTTTCCCTTCTATTCTCTATTTTGTTGGTTCTTAGGATTCTCTCGCAGGACAAGATCGCCTACTTGGAATGCTCTAGGGCGAACCTTTTTGTTGAATGCCTTGGACATCCGCTTTTGGTAGACCCTCATATGGTCAAATGATGCTTTGCGCTTTTCATCCAGAAGTTCCAATTCTTGTAATCTCATGGCACGATAGTCTTCATCTATAACGAGACCTTTGAGAGAGACTCTAAGGGACAGAATCTCAACCTCTAAAGGTAACACTGCTTCAGCGCCGTATGTGAGGGCAAAAGGAGTAGCCCCAATTGGAGTACGAATACTCGTTCTATAGGCCCACAAGGTTGGGTTTATCTGTAGGTGCCAATCTCTACCATTCTTATGAACTGTTCTGTGTAAAATCTTGAGAATGGTTTTATTTGAAGCCTCTGCCTGACCATTTCCTTGCGGGAAGTAAATGGAGGACCAATGTTGCTTTATCTTAAATCTTTGGCAGAGTTGTGTAAGGTCCTTGTTTTTGAACTGACCTCCATTGTCAGTGATGATCTCAAATGGCACTCCATAGCGACAGATGATATGGTTTAAAATGAATAAAGACACTATCTTGCCTGAGGCAATAGAAAGTGGAACAGCCTCTACCCATTTTGTGAAGTAGTCAGTAGCAGTGATAATGAACTTATGTCCACCTGATGAGTTGGGATGAATCTGCCCAACAAGGTCAAAGGCCCATCGCTGAAATGGCCAGTGAGATATAGAGGGAATTAGCTCCCTACCTGGAGCATGTATCAGGTGTCCATGTTTCTGACATTTTTCACAAGACTTGGCAAAAGCTACCGCATCTATCTGCATCGTAGGCCAATAGTACCCCGCCCTAAGCAACCTTCGAGCCATGGAAAGACCATTAGAATGTCCCCCACATATGCCCTCATGGATGTCAACTAGCGCTTGATCAGATTCCTCCTTTTCTAAGCACCTAAGAAGTGTCCCATCTAGACCCCTCCTATACAAATCACCAGAGATGAGGGAATGGCGAGAGGCGTTACGGACAAGGTTTCTTCTTTTAGATCGGTTAAATGTGTCAAGGATGATGCCATCACAGAGATATGAGTAAATAGCACCATAGCGGGAGGATTCATGATTGACAAGGGTGCAAATGACATGGTTTTCGGGTGAGTCAAATATGGGATGACGTAGCTCTTCCACCAGGAATTCATATCTAGACTCATGTTCCTCCAACTGAAGAAGTGAAGCAAGGGTGGCCATAGCGTCAGCTGCTTTATTCACAGCCCTAGGGATTTGCTGAAAAGTGACAAAAGTAAAATACCGTCTTAATGAATCAACCATTTTTTTGTAAGGTATCAACTTGTCATCTTTTGTTTGATATTGCTCATTGACTTGATTAATGATCAACTGAGAATCCCCGTAGATATGTAGTTCTGTGATATTCCACTCTATAGCCATTTTTAGTCCATTTGTTAAAGCCTCATACTCGGCTATGTTGTTTGTGCATGGGAAGAGTAACTTGTAAGATTTGGGAATAGTGTACCCATGTGGAGAGACAAACAACACACCAGCTCCAGAACCATTTTGCATGTAGGAACCATCAAAGAACAGTTTCCAGGATCTCTCAGTCAGGTACATAATATGTTCATTTGGGAAATTGACTTGAATGGGCGTATTATCTTGAATTGGGAAATTAGCCAGTTGATCTGCAATAGCCTGGCCTTTGATTGCCTTGCGCTCAATATACTCTATGTCAAATTCAGAGAGAATCATCATCCATTTAGCAAGTCTACCCGTGAGAGCAGCTTTACCGAGCAAGTATTTGAGAGGATCAATTTTTGCTATGAGGTGTATGGTGTGCGCAAGCATATAGTGTCACAATTTTTGAGAAGCAAATAATACTGCAAGGCAAGCTTTTTCAATACTAGTATAATTGGCCTCATTAGCAACAAGAGTGCGGCTAATATAATATATGGCCCTTTCTTTCCCTTGTTCATCTAATTGAGCCAACAATGCCCCCAGTGAAGACGCAATAGCTGATACATACAAAATAAGAGGTTTTCCTGAATGGGAGGCATTAAAATGGGAGGACTTGCCAAGTATTCCTTAATTTGATCCATGCTTTTCTGGCAATCCTCATTCCAGACACATTGAACACCTTTATGCAAGTTTTTGTTAAAGGGTTGTGCTCTATCTGCCAATTGTGAAATAAACCTCCTTATGGATTGAAGGTGTCCTTGAAGACTCCTCATTTGACTGATATTTTTGGGAGGTGGCATGTCTATAATGGCTTGGACCTTTTCGGGGTCCACTTCTATCCCTTTGGCTGAAATGATGAATCCCAATAATTTTCCAGAAGTAACACCGAATGCACACTTTTTTGGGTTTAATCTTAGTTGAAATTGTTCCATGCGATCTAGAATTACTTCTAAATCAGCCAAATGTGTTCCTCTTTTCTTAGACTTAGCGAGGGTGTCATCCACATAATCTTCCATATTCTTATGCATCATGTCATGGAAGATGGTTGTCATAGCTCTTTGGTAAGTAGCTCCTGCATTTTTCAATCCAAAGGGCATGACATTCCGACAATAAGTATCCCAGGCGCATGTGAATGCAGTCTTTTCTTGATCCTCAAGAGCAATCTTGATTTGATTATACCCAGAAAAACCATCCATCAAGGAATAGATCTCATAGCCTGCCGTCATGTCCACTATCATGTCTATATTAGGAAGTGGAAAATCATCCTTTGGGCATGCTCTGTTAAGATCTCTAAAATCTGTGCATATTCGAATGGATTTATCATGTTTGGAAATAGGTACAATGTTGGAAATCCAGTCAGCATAGTCGATGGCTCTAATGAATCCTGCACCAAGGAGCTTTTCTAATTCAGCTTTCACTAAAAGAGCTATATGAGGGTGCATTTTTCGCAACTTTTGTTTGATAGGTTTCACACCTGGAGCTATGGACAAATGATGCATAATGAGATTAGTGTCCAACCCTGGCATGTCTGAATATGTCCATGCAAAATTAATTTTCTTCTTTTGGAGGAACTCAGTTTAGGCTTTCTTTTCTTGAGGGGATAAAGATTTAGCCAAGTGTACAATTTTTGGAGCCGCTTCTATACCCAAATTAACAGCTTCTGTAGGTTCAACCAATACTGATGATTTGTCCTGAAAATAGCTTGGGAGACTATCAAGTACCTCATCTGTAGGTGCCTCAGAGAGGTTTTCACCTTTGGATACGTCTTTTTTTGTTACTTTTTTTTGGTTTTGACACCGCCACACAGTGGTTTTCGCCATCAGAACTCTTATTTGTTTTATTTTTATTTTTAATCTTGTGACTAAGGTACTTGATGTCAGGTTCTGTCATACTGGTAGCTGATTCACTGGTGGAAGAGACTACAGGTTCAATGGCATTTAGATAGCAGGTGATCTCATAGTCATTGTGAAATGTCAAGAGTTGAGGCTCTTGATAACGTTGAGACCAATCAATAAGGTTGGGGTCAATAAGGGGTAGGTTAATGACTGGTTCAATATTAAGGATATAGGTGGTGTCATCTCTGGTGACCACAGAATTGGAGTCTGTCAAGTATCCCTCTAAGGTGTCTAAATTAGAATTTACCCGATCGAGCGAAGAATCATCTACTAATAAGACACGTGGGTTCCAATCTTCTAATCTGACACATGACTCATCAGCTACGTCAGGTTGAGAACTATAGGCATGGACAACATCCATATCCAAGTCAATGGTAGTGTCTGAGAGTGAATCCCATTCAAACTCATGAGAGTCTATTTTTGAATTATTGTTGGGGCCTCGTGATGTAGAAGCCTCAAGATTTGGAAGAGTTTCCTCTCCTCTAGCAATTTTCTCAATCACAAAATTATTTGAATTATCACCATCTGTTGCAGCTGGGATGGAGACACTATCCATAGTCAATCTCGCATTCATATAGTCACTATCTATCATAGCTATGATAGGAGGACTGTCAATTGTTAAATCTCTGGAATCTCCCCAAAGGAGATTTGTTGAAGGTACCCAATCATCTATCATGTCTTGTTGATTTGTCAAATCTGTTACATATTTTGTGTCATCTTCACTATCCTGCCTATCAGGAAAGGGGATAGTGCACTTGTTATTCTTCATAAAGCTGAGGCCAACTGGTTTCTTAGACTTGCGTCCAAAAAGATCATGATTAAGTGGTTCGGCTCTAGCATCTAGCCTGTGACTAAGAGGGCCATATCCTGGATAACCCATCTTCTGGACAAAAGTATATCCTCTCCCATAGGACTTAGGAGAGGGGGAGAAATTTTCATTGTGCTGGTACTTCTCCTCTTTGTATATCCAATCTTGAATAGCTACTTCCTCTTTTTCATCTTGTATTGGTATTGAGGATTCCACAAACTTGTCAAATAGTGTCATTGCCGAAGAAGACGGTTTCATCTCCTGTGAAGGTTTTCCATAGGACCTAGGGGAAATAGGCATCTGTGCAAAAGAGTCAAGTTGATACCCCCCCATGCCAAGGTCTACTGATTTAAACTTGTCTTGACAGTCTGCTAAAGGTGCTTGATAATCCTCTGCTTCTCGATTAAGAGGGACATGAACATTGGCTGAGATTGAATTGACTGATAAGGTGCTATCCCCTGGTATGCAAATTTCTACTCCATTGTAGGGAAACTTAACACACTGGTGGTAGGTGGATGGCACCACTTGCATGGCATGAATCCATGGTCTACCCAGTAAAATGTTGTATGCAAGGGGTCCAGTATCAATAATTTGAAACAAGATATCTTTTTCAACTGGGCCAATCCTGACAGGAAGGACAGCCAACCCCTTAGAACTTCGTTCTGCCTCATCATAGGCCTTTATAGTGATCTTCTTTTTAGTGTTGATCACTTCCTCTGAATAGCCCAAAGTTTTTAACAAACTTAAAGTACAAATATTGAGCCCAGCACCCCCATCTATCAACACACGCCTAACACGGGTTTTATGAATCATTGCTTCAATGTGAAGGGCAAGATTGTGTGGATGGCTTAGGGATTTGTCATCATCTTCTGAGAAAGAGAGGTAATGTGGGCTAGTAATGTGATTCACCATGCCTTGAAATTGGTCTATATCTATGTTGTTGGGAACATTTGCTATGCACAAAGCATCCTCAAGGATCTGTTTATGTCTAGGGGACAACTCTAGGAGCTCCAAGATTGAGATCTGAGCTGGAGTTTTCTGTAACTGATCTACAAGATTGTAGTTTGGTTTAGGAGTAGTGGCAGACTTGGTGACATTCTTAGATGCCACTTTCTTGGATTTATTGGATGGACCTAAACTAGGACCTCTAAGAACAATAGGGTCTTGACTCCTAGTAACAGCATTAAGGGCATGAGAAGATAACCTAGAATGAGGACCTCTCAGCACCACAACAGGTTCTTTGTCAAAGATAGGGGGAGAGTCATAACCAGGTGGGTCCTTACTCCTCATCATATTCACACTTGGCTCCACAAATTCAAGCATGTTTACCACATTTTCTGCTACTGTGTAAGTGTAGTTGATTGCAGCCTTGCCATCTTTTGGTTTAGAGGTTTCTCCCTTGTCATACTTAGGCAATGGCTCTTTAAATGCTTTGTGATCAGCATTGGTATTCAGTCCATCCACCTTAAGCTTTCCATTCTCAAGGAGATCTTGGATAATGTGCTTGAGTTTCCAACAATTCTCAATGGTATGCCCAATGCCATTATGAAACGTGCAGAAAGCCTTCTCATCCCACCAATGTGGCTTAATGTCCGGGATGTAATGTTTTGCAGGATCTTGAGGATGTGCCAAGTTGTTAGCGATGAGAGTTTTGAGAACATCCTCATATGAGTCACCCAATTTGGTAAATTGCCGCTTCTCCTTTCTGGGCCTCTCCTGATATCTTGGTTTACTTTCTTGTGGAGGAGGTGCATTGAGCTTCATAGCTTGAACTGCACTAGACAAGTGAAGGACACCTTGATCTTTAGGTTGGGGAGAGTCTACAACTCCATCATTGACAACTTGTTTATTCTTGTTCCAATTGTTGTTCTTCCCTTTATCCTTGTTGTTGTGTTGACCATTGTTGCCATTGTTGCTATGTTTAGTCAAAATGCCTTGTTCTTTGAGAACATCCTCAATGCGGCATGGAGTTTCAATCATGGTATCAAAGGAATTGAAGACTATCTTTTTGATCTCATATCTCATTTCAGGCACCAAGTTACTGACAAGTATGTCAATCTTTTCATCCTCATGGATTGTCCTAGGATACCGAGAGCACTGTCGTCTCCACCTTTGTAAGAAGGTAACAAAGGGTTCCCCTTGATTTTGTTTCAAGTTGCATAGGTCCAACATAGTAACAGATCTTGATAGATTATATGCGAAGTGTTGAACGAATCTATGAACAAGTTCTCTAAATGTTTTGACAGGGGGAGTGATATTGGTAAACCATTCCATTGCTTGTCCTTTAAGACTTCTAGGGAATAACCTCAGCAAATAGGAGTCATCCTGATGGAATTCAAAGCTCATAGTATAGAACTGGCGCACATGGTCATGTGGATCACCACTGCCATCATATTTATCGTATTGAGGGAATTCCACCCTCCTTGGAAAATCCTTCATACTCACACTCTTATCGAATGGATTAGGACAAATCGAGTCTAGTGAGAATGAGCTCTGAGGTTGCATTATTTTCTCCATCATTTTCTTCATTTGGCGGATTTCTTCCACTTGAGAGGGATTTTGCTTTTGTATTTTGTTGTCCACATCAAAATTATAAGGGACTCGGGCACCCTTGTTGATTAGACTTTCCAACAACTTATCTTTGTTTTGTTCCAAATACCTATCTACATAATGTTGGAAAATAGGCTCTTGTTGCATTCACATAAAGTCTTGAGTATCAAGGTCATAATGTGAGCTACCACCCCCGTGTTGGGAACCATGATGTGCATGTTGGGAGTGTGGTCTTGAGTTTCTAGGAGGGGTTTGCCTCCTATAGTGAGCATACTGAGAGGCCCTTCTTCCTCTAGGACTAGGAGATCTAGAAGGGGTTCGTGACTGCCTTTTACTTCGTGGTGTTCTGGAAGGGGTGGAGGGAGGAGAATTATTTCCACTGTTAGCACCCCTGTTGTTGAATTGAGTATTTAATTGTTGAGCTAACAGCCTATCTTGCTCCTCTTGGAATGATTTTCTCTCTATGTCCAACAAGGCTCATTGTTCCTCTTCGAGAAGCCTAAGTTTTTCTTCTTTTGCAGCTCGTTCATTTTGTGCAACTTGTTTTTCTTTCTCAATTCTTTTTAGCCTCTCACTTGTATGCCTTGAGGCTGTTCGGAGTGGAGAGTTTGGTCTGGAATGTTTGTACAAATCATTTGTATATGTTGCATTGACATGAGCATCACCAGGTTCATTGTCTTGGTCTTCGTGTTGTGACCATTGGTCTAGGTGAGCTCGTCTCTCATTCCTGTCAGCTCGTTGATGTGCATCTAGGTACCTAGTGCTGATGGGGGGGGAACTAGGTTGAGCATCATGAGAGGAATTACCAAACAAAATCTTGTCTCTGTGTCTTTCATAGATATCATCAAGGGTTTGATCCATAGCTTCCCTCTCCCGCCGAGTCATGGTATAACTCATATCCATACCTGAGTGGGAAGGTGCTGAGGGGGTACTCAAATCACTAAAATGGCTCTTTGGGTCAAACCAAGTTTCAGACTTACTCCTAGGTGACTGGTCAAATATTGGTTCCTTTTCCGTTCTCTTTTGACGAGTCTGAACTGGGGGTAGTTGGTTGAAGACTATCTGAGGTCACTTTCTATGGCTCACTTGATATCTTGTTGTTACTGACATGAAAAGGATAGTTCAGGCAAACTGAAAATTGGAGGAAACATCAATACCAGACTAGGATAGTAAAAGTTTTCTCTTGTCCAAGAGAAATGGTGAAATAGAACTGTTGCAAAGAGGTGTAAACCAACACTGCCACAGAGGTGCTCAATTCTTGGGTGAATACCCTAGCACATATGGATCAGGAGGAAGACTTACACAAAGTACTGAATTTGAATGTATGAAAATGGGTGGACAATGAGATTACTAGCACTCTCCAAGTGTGTTATCAAAGAGTCTGAAAATTTATCTATTTGATAGGAACAATTCCTAATTTGTCAATATCAAGCAAAATTTCTTATGGGATCAAGGATCACTAACTCAAAAGGTCAAGGGCACAAGAACCCTAAATACAGAACAGGTCTCTAGAACTGGGACAAGTCATTGAATCGAAGAACTCAGTATTTCAGTTTGTTGTTGATGTTCAAAGATCAAGCAAGTATATCAATGGATTTATATCAAGCACATAAGACAGCAATCAGGGAGTTCAAGCAAGCAAGTGTCTTCAAACAATGAGCAAGGGGCAAAGCAACCTTGCACATGAACAAGAATAGTGACTTAGTATGCTACTCCTTAAAGATGCTACTTGTGTATGTTCTTGAGAATGTTTTAGTAGGCACTCAAAACACAACAACATCCTAGCAAGCTGTCTAGAAGGATATACATGGCTTTTCTAAAGGGCGTCCTTGATATACGCAAGGTACGTGAGGCCCAAATCCGTAGATGAGAAGAATCAAAAATCACATAGCCGGGGGGAGACGGTAACCCAAATCTCCTCCTTCACTTCTCAAAGGTATAAAGTTCTTTGAGGCTTAGCCAAGAGTGAAATCTAACTCATTCCCAAGAGAGGTGTCTTTGGATTCACCTCCCGATATTTATACTCCACCGGAACACGGGAGTTAAGGTCATCCCTTGAGGTGATGAAATCCCCAAGCAGGCCTTCTAAAAATGAAAAAGTAAGTAATTCTCTATCAAAAAGTATTGAAAAGCACTAAAGGTGGAACACTTAACGCTTAGAGCAAAGATGAGGTGAGTCCACAAGGTGGAACACTTAACACCTCACACAAGCTACAAACGAGTCCACAACCTAGAAAACAAGTGAGTTCCAGAAAGCACAGAAGGGTTGCCTAGTGGAACAATTAACGCTTATTTCCTATAGACCCCTCCCCTTTAATGTGGCGCTGAGATTGCAACCATAGGGCGGAAATGAGGGGCCGGCAGATTAGCGAGTCCAATAACCCAAAATAGCAATCTAGATCAATCACAAGTAATCTAAGACTGCTAATCAATAAGACTATTTTGATATTTGAAACCAAGAATTACTTAATGTTTAAAAGACACACATGCACTTAAACACAAACTTCTATGAAAGCAAATCTATGTTTGTTTATTTTCCATTAAGAGCATAAAAGAAAATGTGTTCTATGAAAGCGTGTAACACTCAAGCCAAACACATGAGAGGTTCATTTTTAATCCCAAACCAAGTGTTATAGAGATTTTAGTAACTCACCTTAGGTCCAAAGATATACAATCCAGAATTTAGCACACATCCGAAAAAAAAACCCTAAGATGGTTAGATATGAAAATCAATTGTTAGGAGTTTGATTTAACATTGCTGTCTTCAAGAGAGTCTTTAAAGATTGATTTATTTGACCCATAAAATCACAATATTAAAATTTCTGGAAAGAATGAAGTTTTTAGCCAACATCAAGAAATACCATTTTCAAAAATTACAAGGTCTTATGATTCCATTTGGTTCCTCAACCAATAATCTTTTCAGACTGTAATTTTTCTGTCATAAATCAGATTTAAAACACCAAACCCTTCCTAGGGAATCACATATCTTTCTCAAAAAGAATCAAAATGAAACCAAACTAGTTTCATAGAAACTATTAATGAATCTAGTTTCCAAATATGTAAGCCATTTATTTTTCTCATTCATAAATCATTTTCTAAGAATAAATCATTACCTGCAACTCCAATACAGATTGTTAAAAACCATTTTTCACTCAAATGCCCATAACTTTCACAAATATAAATAAAAATGACTCAAATCAAAAGGAAATGAAAGCTAAGTCATTTATCTTTCTAAAAAATATTTTTAGAGTTCCTGATTCTTTATAATTTGTCCGTACCAGATGTTTCAATCTGACTGTATTCAGAGAATCTCAAATCTGCAAATACCCACTTTCACCAAAATGATCATAATTTATTCATTTTTTTATAAAAATGAACCAAAAAAAAATATGAGAAAGAAGATTCATCACACTATCCATCCATTATTATATTATAGGGTTTCAAAGCTGTAAATGACCGTACAAAACCTGGAACCAATGCTAAAATTGAAAAACAATCAAGAATGAGGCCAGAAATTGATCTTTTCTGCCCCACGGTGGGCGCCAAAAATGTGTGATAGAAAATGGTCACACTTCTGTGAATCATTGCATTCAAGAAGACTCAATAATGAGTTCTCAAATATCGATTCACAGCTCTCTATTCGTGGAGTGCAGGGGTTGTATTATGAGGCCCTCAGATTAACCTTGTTAAACCTATGCAAGTACACCAAGAAACGAGAGATTCAAGGATGAGAAGCAAGAGTGATAATCTCCATTGATCTTCAAGTTATTGCATGTAAATGAAACTAATCTAGATGATTGACATGCAAGAAATAAACTACTCTATTAAGATGAAAGTATTACAAGTTCTTGCTAATTATGCTATGTGGATTAAGCTAGAACAATGAAAGGAAACATAAATTTAAACTATTATGTGAATGCAATATTAATCTAAACTATGGATTGCCATGAGGCATGAGAGAAGAAGACAAGAAGAAAGAAGTCTCAAATATCCAAGCTCCAAATGTGCTCAAAAACTTCTTCCAAAATTGCTCTCCAAACCTGCAGCATAACAATAACATGAAAATTCTAGGATGCTAATTGAGAAGGAGAGGGCTCCTTATATGAGAATTTGAGGAATTGAATGCAAATCCAAGAGCAATGTGGGATAAATCCAAAAAGAGGAAATAAAGCTCAGTTTTTAGAAAGTGTGGAGAGAAAAGGGATTTTCTTTATTTTATTTATTTTTATTTCCCTTTTTATCACAAAAGAGCTTTAAGAAGATTTTTTATTTATTTAAAAGAATGATTCTCTATTAATTAAATAAGATAACATTATTTAATTAAAAGAGAGATATTATTCTAAATAAGATAAAATTATTTAATTAAAAAAGATTTTATTTCATTTAAAAGATATCTCTTTCAATTAAATAAGGTTATTTTATTTATTTAAGAGAGAATATTTCTTTTAATTAAATAAAATTTATTGAAAGAATCAAGAAAAGGATTTTTGTTTTATTTTTATTTGATTTATTTCCTTTTCCATCACAAAAGATCTTTTGAGAAGATATTTTATTTATTTAAAAAGAATAATATCTCTTTTAATAAAATAAAATAAGATTATATAATTTAAAGATGAATATTAATTAAATAAGATAAAATTATTTAATTAAAAATAGATTTTAATTAAATAACATCATTTCATTTAAGGAATATTAATTTCAATTAAATAACATTATTTTATTTATTTAAAAGGGATTTATTTCTTTTAATTAAATAAAATTATTGATGACATGATTAAACCTTAGGAGATTATTGAAATGATTGAAATAGTTATGATTTGATCAAGAAAATTGATTTGAATATTGCAAAACATTGATTCAGAAAATTGATATTTGACAAATTGAATAAATGGGGCCCAAAGTCTAGGCGACCATTTTAGGGTGCATACAAGATCTACTACCCAAAATTGCCCTAGACAACACTACGGGCCTTCTTTATATAAGCAATTTCCACCGCTCGAGAAGGTTCTAGAAATTTAGCCCTTAGGGCCGACCAAACTTAGAATTATTTTATTTTACAATTTATTACATCAAAGTCGGCTCAAAATGAGTTTTGAAACCCAAACAAAAATTTTGAAGAAAAATTATTTTTCTCCATTTCAGGTGACCCAACTTCCGAAGATCATAAGTCATCACTCGTTGACCCGATTGGCTATTATAACCCCATTCTGGAAATGTCACAAAGTGCTCTACAGGCTTGACCCATGCAAAGTGCCTATCACCCAAATTTTCAACCTCATCCAGGGCCTTTAAAGCCTTCAAAACTGAGTTCAAAGTTTCTGTACCCTGCTGCCAATACCAAAAATCTTCAATATCTTCAAAACTAGACCTGATATAGCCATGAAACTTTTCTAGCAGGCTGATATGACTGAGATGAACCTCCACATGTAAAATTAGAACATTCTGAGATCATAAGACTAGCTTACTAAAAAAATAGCAAGTTTCCATAAATAGCAACTCTGCACAAGATAGCCCTTATTAAATACAAAAATAGAAATATTTTTAAGTGATGCAAGATTGTTCTTACACTCAGGATGCTCCTACATCAGACACTCGGGGTAATTTAAGAAGTGACCTTGTCACGACTCAGGTGTGCAGAGGAAAACCAAGACGGTTAACCTCCTCCTTTGTTAGCTATGATGAATCTTCAATAGGTCATCCTTTCCATTTGACCAAATACTCTTCATATTTCCTGTTCCTTGTGCTTCTGCCAACATGACTGTCCAGTATGTCTTCAATCTCCTTGATATCTGAATTGGTTGCTGGAATACTCCACTATGATGCTGCAACCTCATCTTCAACACCTCCTTCATGATACTCTGTCAAATCTAAAATGTTAAACACTGGTGAAATATTCAGCTCACTAGGCAATTCTACCTCATATGCATTTCTTAAATCATGCTTCTTCAATATCTTACATGGTCCAAACTTCTTCATTTTCAGCTTGTTATATGTACCAACCAGAAATCGCTCCTTCCACAAATGAACCATGACTTCATCGCCAACCTGAAATTCCTTATGCCTCCTTTTCTCATCTGCCTTAGCCTTATACTGCGCATTCATCTTGGTAATATGCTTCTTCACCTCCTCATGGATGTTCTTCAAGTGTTCTGCAAAATCCTCAGCTTTAGCACTACTTATTTCTCCTTTATCTATCTTTCTCAATTCAGATGCATTTCTTGGACTACTTCCATATACAATCTGGAATGGTGATTTACCAGTGCTCCTATTGACAAAATTATTGTATGCAAATTCTGCCTATGGTAAAATCAAATTTCATCCTATTGGCTTATCTCCAACCAAACATCTCAGCAGATTTTCCAAACTTCTATTCACCACCTCTGTCTGTCCATCAGTCTGTGGATGATGTGATGAACTGAACTTCAAATCTATCTTCAACTTCTTCCACAATGTCTGCCAAAAATATCCAACAAACTTAGTATCTCGATCTGAAACTATGGTCTTTGGCAAACCATGTAGTCTCACCACTTCTCTAAAAAATAATTCTGCTACATGAACAACATCATTGGTCTTCTTGCAGGGAATGAAATGTGTCATCTTCAAAAATCTGTCAACCACCACAAAAACTGAATCATGTCCCCGCTGTGTCCTCGGTAAACCAAGAACAAAGTCCATATTGATATCCTCCCAAGGCTTCTCTGGTATAGGCAATGGCTGATACAACCTTGTATTCTGCTTCACTCCTTTCACCATCTGACATACTCTACAACTCTGTACAAACTTCTTCACATCTTGCTGCAATTGTGGTCAATAATAATTTTCACTAACCAAAAAAAGGGTTTTATCATGACCAAAATGTCCCGCCAATCCTCCACTATGCTTCTCCTTGATGAGATTCTCCCTCATAGAACTTCATAGAATGCACAACTGACTCCCTCTAAATAGCATATCATCCTGGATGATGAAATCCAACCATTTCATCCTATCTAGAGTAACAGGTTCTGTACAAGCTTTCCAAGCTTCACCAAAATCAGGATCCTCTGAATACAAATTCTTGAGTTCCTTGAACCCAACCACCTCAATCTACATCTCTGTTAGCAATAGTTGCCTTCTGCTAAGAGCATCTACAACCCTGTTAGACTTTCCACTTCTGTGTTTCAAAATAAATGTATAACTCTGTAAAAACTCAACCCATTTCAAATGCCTCTGATTCAACTTTCCTTGACTATTCAAATATTGCAAAGCTTGATGATCAGTATACAAAACAAACTCCTTGGGAAGCAGATAATGTCTCCACTTCTTTAATGCTTGAACTATAGCATAAAATTTCTGATCATAGATAGAATATTTTCTCTTGGCATCATTTAACTTCTCACTGAAATAAGCAATAGGTTTACCGTCTTGGCTCATAATAGCTCCTATTGCAGTACCACTAGCATCACAATCTACTTGAAACACCTTATTAAAATCTAGAAGTACTAAAACAGGTTGTTCTATAACTTTTTGTTTCAACAATTGAAAACTCTTTTCTGCCCCATTAGTCCACTTAAACTCTTTTCTATCCCCTCTCATTGTTTCAGTCAAGGGTCCACAAATACTGCTAAAATTTTTGATAAACTTTCTGTAAAAGCTAGCCAAACCATGAAAAAATCTTACCTCAGTAGCACTCCTTGGAGTAGGCCATTCAAGGATAGCCTGTACCTTCTCTGGGTCCATTTTTAGACCTTCTACTGAAACTACAAATCTCAAATACACTAACTCTTTCTTCACAAAACTGCACTTCTTCAAATTAATCAACAATTTCTCATCTCTCAATTTCTCAAACACCATATGAATATGCATCATATGTTCCTCTAATGTCTTGCTAAAAATCAAAATATCATCTAGGTAAACAATGACAAACTTACCCAGAAATTATTTCAAACCTCGTTCATGAGCCGCATGAAAGTGCTCGGTGCATTGGTTAGCCCAAAAGGCATGACTAACCACTCATACAGTCCTTCCTTTGTCTTGAAGGCAGTCTTCCATTCATCTCCTTTTCTGATCTGAATCTGGTGATATCCACTCTTCAGATCTATCTTTGAGAAATACATAGCTCCACTCAAACAATCCATAATATCATCCATTCATGGCAATGGAAACTTATACTTGATTGTGATCTTATTTATTGCTCTGGAATCTGTACACATCCTCCACTCTCTATTCTTCTTTGGTGCTAATACCACTGGTACAGCACAGGGACTCAGACTCTCTCGAATCAACCCCTTCTGCAATAACTTGTGTACTTGTCTGTTCAACTCTTCACTTTCTGCTGGTGTCATTCTGTGTGCTACCTTATTTGGAAGACTGGCTCCCAGAATCAAATCCATCTAATGACTGATCTTCCTTACCGGTGGTAATCCATCAGGTACATTATCAGATACAATATCCTAAAACTCATTCAACAAATCTGTAACCTCTACAGGTACATCCTCTACTTCTTCTTTACCAACTTTTAGAATTAAAGAAAAACACACATGCTCATGCCTCATACCATCTAAGAATTTTTTTCCATCAACAAATGTTATTCTTGCATTACCACATACCTTTTCTTCGGTCTCCTTCACTGGCTTTAGCTTATGTCACACTCCATCCTTTGTCAAGGAATAGGTATTCACATGACCATTGTGTACAACACATCTGTCAAACTGCCATGGTCTACCCAATAACATATGACATGCATCCATAGAGCTGATATCACATAGTACCTCATCTTGGTACCCACCTATTTTGAACTTTACCAAGCACTGTTCACTGACCATGACCTTGTGGTCATCCTGCACCCAGGCAATCCGATATGGATGTGAGTGTTTCTATCTCTTGAGCTTCAACTTTGTCACCATCTCTTCTGACACCAAATTGTCAGTGCTTCCACTATCGATAATCACATCACAGCATTTACCCTCACACTTGCATCGAGTGTGAAACAGGCTCCTCCTTTGTTTAGGTTCATTCTCACCACTCAGCAAGACTCTTCTGTTAATTAGCGTTTCTCCTCTTTTAGCATCTTTAGAATTTGATGATCTAGCATCTTCATCTACATGTGCAACTTTGGCCTAGCCTTCATTTCTCCTGTCTGTTCTACCTTGGTGCTGAGGGCATTCAAATGCCCTATGACCTTCTTCTCCACAGTGAAAACATGTTCCACGGAAGCCTCCTCTTCTAGATCCGTGTCCTCTTCCTCTTCCTCTCTAATCTCTATTACTCCGATCTTGGAAATGATTAGAATTATTTCCTCTCTGATTCTGACTACTACTAGCCTCATCCTTCTTTTTCGGATCTTCATTTCGGCCACCATATGACCGTCCGCCAGATCTTCCACCACGACCTCTTCCATTTTGTCTGCTCTCAAACTTCTTGTTCAGCTTTTCCTCTACTTTTAGGGAAAACTGGTATGCCTCCTCAATACTATTCATTCGAACCAGATTCAACTCCTCCTGAATGCTTGGCCTTAACCCATTAAGGTATCAGGCAACTTTCTCCTTATCAGCTTCTGCATGGCCTGTTCTGATGAGGAGGCAATAGAACTCCTCTGTATACTCCTGAACAGATCTTCCTGCTTGCTTCAAACTTTGCATTTTCTTTAGTAGGTCAAGCTCATAATCAACAAGAATGAACTATCACTTCAATTTATCCACCATCTGATCTCATCTTGTGATTTTATCTTTCCCTCTTCTATTTCGCTCCAACTGAATTTCTTGCCACCAGATCTTCGCATGACCTTTCAATCTGGCCTTCGCAAATTTGACCCTATCAGGATCCTCAACATCTTCGTACTCAAAATATTCCTCACATTCATTGATTGAGTTGATCAATTCCTCTGGGTTAAGATTTCTAGAAAATGTAGGAACCTCAATCTTAGGTCTTTTCCCAATCTTGGAAATTGCCTGAAAAAGTCTTTCTTCCTCCTGGTTCACAATTTCAGCTTCTCCTTCTTGATATTCTTTTTTGGCTTCATCCTCGCTTTCATCTCTGACATTAAGATTCATTCCTCTGCAAATCTCTTCTTGCAATGCTCGCACTTGTCTCTGCAGCTCTCTAACCTCAGGTGTCACAGCACCAACTCTTCTGCCACGTTCTCTTCGTGGAGGCATTTTCGTGATGCGCACTGAAACCCTAACCACGGTCTTGGTGCAAACTACCTCACAGTTGGTGATCTATTTACACACTCAAGAACTCCTGCTCGGATACCACTTGATGAAGGGTGCTCCCCTTAATACCACAAACACTTAACAGAAATAGAGAAACAACAACAATAATATGCAAGAATAAAAAATTGGCTTCTTATTATCTCCACAAATGTGGAATTACAAGCTTTCAGAATTACAATATGCAAAGCCACATGGGCATTCCCTTACAATATTCTGTAGGACAAAGCCTCGAATCAATACCCAGATCTACTACCCAGAACTGCCCTAGACAACACTACGGGCCTTCTTTATATAGGCAATTTCCACCACCCGAGAAGGTTCTAGAAATTTAGCCCTTAGGGCCGACCAAACTTAGAATTATTTTATTTTACAATTTATTACATCAAAGTTGGCTCAAAATGAGTTTTGAAACCCAAACAGAAATTTTGAAGAAAAATTATTTTTTGCCCTTTCAGGTGACCCAACTTTCGAAGACCATAAGTCATCACCCATTGACCCGATTGGCTATTATAACCCCATTCTGGAAATGCCACAAAGCGCTCTACAGGCTTGACCCACACAAAGTACTCATCACCCAAATTTTCAACCTCATCCGGGGCCTCTAAAGCTTTCAAAACTGAGTTTTAAGTTTCTGTACCCTGCTGCCAATACCGAAAATCTTCAATATCTTCAAAACTAGACCTGATCTAGCCATGAAACTTTGCTGGCAGGTTGATATGACTGAGATGAACCTCCACATGTAAAATTAGAACATTCTGAGATCGTAAGACCAGCTTACTAAAAAAATAGCAAGTTTCCATAAATAGCAACTTTGCACAAGATAGCCCTTATTGAATACAAAAATAGAAATATTTTTGGGTGATGCAAGATTGCTCTTACACCCAAGATGCTCCTGCATCATAGATACTTTCTCCTCATGTTGAATTACGTGATGCACTCTTAACCAAACATTCTTAACTCTCCAAAAAACATGGATCTAAGAGTGCACACCAAAATGATAGGCGCAACTCCTTTACCAATATAATATCTTATCAGCTCCTCTGGATAAACTCAGGAAACTGTAACTGTCAATTGTGAATCATCATAACTTAACTTCTACTGCATATCAGACTCTGCATCCATTAACATAGATTCATATGTATGTCTACAACATACATATAAACATGCAAGGCTCCATGATAACCGTACTGTGAATCTCATACCAATCTCTGTCTGTAACTCTGTCAGGAACACTGCTGACATAAACTGCTACACAACTGTCTATACTCATAATAAACCTTTGCATCCATGATTTAATGTTGATAACATATCCATGCAACATATGCTCAAATCTCTCTCCATTAGGCTTCCACGCATGCTACTTACCATATGTTGTCATCAATGACAAACATACAATCAGCAATCTGTCTTGCTAGAAAATCTCCAACAATCTCCCTCTTTGGCATTGATGGAAACATATGGAATGAAAAACACAACCAATCCAAATGCCCAATTCATTTATAACATTCTCCATTTCCTCAAAAAAACTTCCCCAAGGAAGTATCCTCCAATCTGCTGTAATATTCTTCAATATCCTCCATTTCCTCAACTATACTGCTTCCCATGATTATATTTTTACTCTCCCTTTCCACTTGTTTTTTATTACTATATACTACTCACCCTTTGACATCAATGGAAAAGGGCACCAAAAATATTAAGCACTGGTACTACTCCTGAGGTAGAGTAGTCAACCTTTCATCATTCACTGGGGACTGATGCACTCCTGTTATCTCTAATCAGATTTAGGGAAGGGAATTACTCATAGCTTCTCCCTGAGATACTCAAAACCATCCTTAGGTAAAGGCTTTGTGAATATGTCTTCTAGTTGATCTTTTGTACTCACATAGTACACCATTACTTCTTTTTTTTCTACTTTCTCTCTTAGGAAGTGATATTTTATCTCAATATTTTTTGTCTTTGCATGCATCATAGGGTTTGTTGACATATTGATTGTGCTAGAGTTATCACAATGAATAACAATAGGGTAGTCAATCTGAATACCAAAATATTTTATCATCTACTTGATCCACACAATTGCAGAACAATTTAATACTTCTACTACATACTCTGCTTATGTTGTTGACTGAGAGATACAATTCTATTGTTTACTTATCCAAGTAACAAGTTTATCTCCAAGGAATATTGCTCCTCCAGAGGTACTCTTTCTATCATCCATGTATTCTACCCAATCTACATCTGTATATACATGAAGCTTTACATTCTCTGAATTAGGATACCATAAACCATAATCTAAGGTTCCATTCAAGTATCTGAATATTCTTTTTACTACCATGAGATGAATTTGCTTAGGTTCTGCTGCAAATCTTCCAACAATACCAACTGCATTGGAAATGTCTGGTCTAGTTTGAGTAAGATATATAAGTTTACCAATCATAGATTTATACAAGGTTATGTCTACTGCTAGTGAATCATCTTCTTTTGAAAGCTTTCATCATGTTATCATAGGGGTACTTATTGGCTTGCAATCATCCATCTTGAATGTCTTCAAGATCTCTTTCACATACTTAGTCTGATTTATGAATATACCTTTGTCTGTCTGATGCACATTCAATCCCAAAAAGTACTTGATAGGACCAATCATGCTCATTTCAAATTTGCTCTACATCTCCTTAGAAAATTCTACTCTAAGCTTATCATTACCACAAAATATAATGTCATCAACAAATATAGCAACTAACAATAATCCATCAGATGTCTCTCTTATGAATAAGTTGTAATATGTTGTTCCTTTCTTGAATCCAATCTTAGTCAAGTACCCATCAAGTCTTTCATACCATGCTCTAGGGGCTTGCTTAAGTCCATAGAGGGCTTTCTTCAATCTGCATACCATATCAGGTCTGTCTGTTAAGGTGAATGCTTCAGGATTCTCTATATAAACTTCTTCCTTCAACTCTCCATTCAAGAATGCTGACTTAACATCCATTTGGTATACCTTAAAGTTTTTGAATGTAACATAAGCTAGAAACAACTTTATGGCTTCCAATCTTCTTACAGGGGAAAATGTATCTGAATAATCAATTCCTTCTCTTTGCACATACCCTTTACATACTAATCTAGCTTAGTTTCTTACTATTGTTCCATCTTCATTCATCTTATTTCTAAATATCCACTTGGTTCCAATCATATTCTTATCACTATGCCTAGGGATCAATTCCCATGTATCATTCTTAATTATCTGATCTAGCTCTTCTTTCATTGCTTCATGCCAATCTAAATCATTGCATGCATCTTCAACACTTAAGGGATCAATCTGTGATAGTAAACATACCTCTTCATTTGTTATGGAATTCTTTTCTTTTGATCTTGTCATGACTTTGCTACTCTAATCTCCAATGATGTCTTCCTTTAAATGATATCTAGATGTGAATTTAGGAACATTAGGTGTGACTTTTTCATCTACCTTTTGTGTTTCTTCTTCACTTGTTTCAAGGTCATTGAATAGAACATCTATGTTGTCAAACATTTCTTCAACAACTACTTCACTACTAGTAGGTCTAGGTTCTTCTTCAATCATAGGTGCATAATCATGGTATCTCTCTTGAATCATAAACTTCTCATCAATCTTAACATGAGCACTTTCAATGATCTTCTTCAATCTTAGATTTAAACATCTATAAGTTTTTCTTTTAGTAGAGTAACCAAGAAAAATACCTTCATCACATCTTGCATCAAATTTGACAATTGCTTCATATCTCTTGATGTAGCACTTGCTTCCAAAGATTATGAAGTATTTCACTGTAGGTACATTCCCAAACCATAGCTCATAGGGTGTCTTGTCTGCGCCTGGCCTCAGTTGAATTCTATTGATAGTGTAGACTATTGTATTGACCGCATCTCTCCAATAGGTGTGTGTGACCTTTCCTTCAATCATGGTGGTGTGTGTTGTGTCAAGAATGATCTTGTTCCTTCTCTCTACAATTCCATTTTGTTGAGGGGTTCTAGGGGCACTTAGTTGTCTCTTTATCCCATGTTCTTCGCAGTACTCATAAAATCTATCATAGGTGAATTCTCCTCCTCTATTTGATCTCAGACATTTAATCTTCAATCCAAACTCATTTTCAACCTTAGCTTTGAATATTTTGAACTTGTCAAATGATTCTGATTTTTCCTTTAAGAATGCAACCCACATCATTCTAGAATAGTCATCAATAAATAAAATGAAATACCTTTCACCATAGTATGATCTTTTTTGAGATGGTCCACATAGGTCTATATTAATTAGATCCAACTTGTTCTCTACCGAATTGTACTTTATTCTGAATGAGTTCCTTACATGCTTTCCCATCACACATTCCCTACATATTGCATCAACTAGTTTTGCAATGCTAGGAAGATCTCTTACTCCCTTTACATTACTTATATTTACTATGTTATCAAAATTGATACGACATAGTCTTTTGTGCCATAACCAACTGTCATCTACTTTTGCAACAAAACAACTTGCTTCAGGATTAAGCTAAAAAACATTACCTTTAGTTTTTGAACCTGATGCAATCATTTCTCCTTCTTTTTTATTAATGATGCATTTATTATCTTTGAACTCCAACCGGTAACCTTTGTCAAGCAACTGTCCAACACTCAATAGGTTATGGTGTAAACCATCAACATAAAGAACATCATCAGTGTTTTTCTTTCCATCCAAGGTGATGGCTCCTCTACCTATGATAGGTTTAGGAGTGTTGTCACCAAATCTAACCGTGCTTCCTTTGTACCTATGCAGATGTACAAATCTATCCTTGTCTCATGTCATGTCATGTGAGAAACCACTGTCAATGATCCAATTTTCCCTAATGTCAGCTTGTGAAATTAGTGCCAAATCTTGTGCATTCTTTTCATCTTCAAGAGCAATAAATCCAATTTCATCCTCTACTAATTCTTCAACTGATACTCCATCTCTAGCATAGTAACATTCCTTTGTATACTTAGGCTTGTAGTTATTTTTCTTAACTCTTGTAGGACACTTAGATGCAAAGTGATCAATCTTATTACATGAAAGGCATTTGAATGGTTATTGACCTTCATACTTTCCTTTTCCTTTCTTTTCTCTTTTAGCAATCATAGAAATGAAATCATCCAGTCTTTTTTCTTCTTCATCATCATCAAAATTACCGTAGGTGTTCAAGGATTTCTTACCATGGACTGAAGCTTTGAAGGTTGTCTCACTTTTAGCCTCTATCTTCAAACTTGATATCTCAAAGGCTGAAATCTTGTTGATTAAGGTCTCTCTCCTGAATTCTTTTGAGAATGATATAGTCTCTTCCAATATGTTTATCTTGTTCTTATATTCTGGTGTCAAAGTAGTCATCAACTTATCCATGATGTCTTCTTCATAAATCTCTCCACCATTGTTTTTTATTCCTAAAATTGCTTCATTAATCCTTTTATTGTAGGCTCTCATGCTCTCTTTAGGTAGCATTTCCAATGTATAGTACTTTTTCTTCCATGTTTTTCTGCTCGCATTCTTGTCTTGGATGTCTCCTTCAAACATGTCTTCTAGATACTTCCAAATCTTGTAGGTTTTATCTAGCTTCTTGATTTCTAAAAATTCACTGTCAAACAAGGCGCTAATGAGGGCTTCTTTGGCAATAGCATTTGAAGTGAACAACTCCTTTTGCTTAAGAGTTTCATCTTCCTTAGCAAGACCTGATAAAGAAGGAATCTCATTTTCTTTAGTAGCTACCTCAAAAATCTCAAAGGCAATGCACTGTAAATGTGTCATCATCTTGATCTTCTAGTCAAGATAATTCTCTCCATCAAACTTAGGACTTTCTTTTCTAAAGAATGCCATTTGATCAACCTCAAGCTGTTAAAATTTCTCTCTGAGGCACTTGGCTCTGATACCAATTGTTAGGAATAGTCCCAAGAGATAACTAAGAGGGGGGGGGGGGGGGGAGGGGGGGTGCAGTGAATCGTTTATCTACAAGTTTCAATTCTTTATCCAATTAAGTATGTAATAAATTAAGCATAAACACAATGAAAGAACACTTAACACAAAACCACAATTTTGGTTATGGGGAAACCCAAATAGGTAAAAACCCCGATGGGAATTGACACCCACTAAGAACTTTACTAGTATATTATGATCCATGTTAGAAGATCTTACAACCCTGTTAGGAGTTGATCTTTACAATGCAATAAGTACAGTGACTTAGTAAAGAGTCGAACCCTGTTAGGAGTCTTTTATAATTAACCTTGTTAGGGGTGAAGACACACTGTCTGAGAGCACACTTCTCAAAGGGGTGAAGGTTACAACCTTCTATTTAAGAGATACACACTATATCTGAATCTTGGTGAACTACATGTAGACCTTCTATCTTGATCAGTTCCAATGAATAGCATATACTTTATATTATGTCACATAGACCTTCTACTGATGGATCAACAATTCACACTCTCTGCTCTGCTCTTATCTTTCAACTCTGAACCATACTTAGCAATCGCAAATGACTGCCTATAAGTACCTTTCCTCTAGATGATATAATCAATTCATCCTATTAGAACCATCTTGAAATCATATTAGAGAAATAATAAAACTCTCTACTAACATCTATGTCAACTCTGCTAAGCACGCAACATGAACTGGGACCTGTCCAACTCAATATGAGTGAACATGTTACTTCAGAGTATCGGCTCCACCAAAATAACTGATACTTTCTCCTCATGTTGAATTACATCATGCGCTCTTAACCAAACATTCTTAACTCTCTAGAAAACATGGATCTAAGCACGCATACCAAAATTATAGGCGCAACTCCTTTACCAATATAATCTCTTGTCGGCTCCTCTGGATAAACTCAGGAAACTATAACTGTCAGTTGTGAATCATCATAACTTAACTTTTGTTGCATATCAGACTCTACATCCATAAACATAGATTCATACATATGTCTACAACATACATATAAACATGCAAGGCTCCATGATAAACGTACTATGAATCTCATATCGATCTTTGTTTGTAACTTTGTCAAGAACACTGCTGACATAAACTACTACACAACTGTCTGTACTCATAATCAAACTTTGTATCCATGATATAATGTTGATAACATATCCATGCAAAATATGCTCAAATATCTCTCCATCAAGCTTCCATGCATGCTATTTACCATATGTTTTCATCAATGACAAACATACAGTCAACAATCTATCTTGCTAGCAAATCTCCAATAGGTCCTTCTGTCTTCTTTAACTCTTAACATGGTTAGAATCTCTTCACAGGGATCCAAAGTCTCCTAACAGAGATTGATATGTATTGAATATATTTCATAGACTCCTAACAGGGTCCATCCTCTCACAAGGAATTTTCAGTACATCTTTTGTGGGTACCATCCCCACCGGGGTTTACTCTCTAATCAAGAGGTTCCCTAGTTAACAAATTTGGTATCATTGTGTATGGTTATCTTTTTATGGTTAATAAAAGTTGTTTTAATTGGATAACTAATTCATCCCTCCCTCTCAGTTATCTTGGTGGACTTTACTTTCTAATAATTGGTCTCAGAGCATCAGGTCCTTGAAGGAAAATATTAATAGCTTAAGGAGATCCATGGTGAGTCATTTCAGAAAAGAAATTCCTAAGTTTGATGGAGTTAACTGTGACAACTGGAAAGAGAAGATGAAGACACGTCTGCTATGTTTAGGGCCAAGATATTGGCTAATCACAAAGAATGAGAAATTTATCATTGAAGAAGAAAAGATTGAGGATTGCACTAAAAAAGAAAGAGATCTATTCATGTGTAACATACTTTCTAGAGAAGCACTTTTGTCAACTCTTCCTCAGAATTAATACAGTCATGTAAAAACTCTAAAGACATCTCATAAAATTTGGTTAGCTTTGGAATCTACTTTTGAAGGTGATAAATATGCTAAGAGAATTAGATTTCAAAATTGGATTTGTTTATTTCAAGAGGCTAAAATGATGGAAGATAAATCTGTTATAATCTATATTGGTTGAATATCAGAGATTGTTTGAGGTATCAAAGCTTGTGAAGGAAATACAGATGAAGATGAAATCATATGGAAGATCTTAAAAACCTTGAGTCCAACATTTAAGTAGATAGTGTAGATGATTGAACAAGTCATATCTTGTACTAAGAAGTTTACTAGAGAGACTCTTCTTGGAAGATTGGAAGCAGCAAAGATAAGTCTGAAACAATCGGGAGATTTATCTAGGATTGAAACTGTCTTCAACGCACTTAGTGTTCACCCTAATTTTTCAAGGAGTGCAAGTGTCAGTGGATATTATGTCAACAACAACATATCTAAATTAGAAGAAGATAGGAAGATTGAAGAAGGAATTGCCTTGCTTGTGAAAAGAGAACCAGAAGGCAAGAAAATCTTTAAATGTTGGACTTGTCAAGAATACAGTCATTTTGCTTCTAAATGTCCTAAGAGAGTGAAAAAATATAAGAAGAACTTTAAGCCTAGAAGACCTAAAGAATGTTATTATCCTAATGATGAAGAATTTGAAGCCAATATTGAGAAATTCTTAAGTGAAAGTGATGATATAGGATTTGTTGCAATAAAAGAAGAAAATTCTAAAACATAAGTCAAAGAAGAAAAAGCTTTAGTGTCACAAGTTGAAAAGAAAATGGATTGGATCATAGATAGTGGTTGTTCACATCATATGATTGGTGATATGAATAAGTTTATAAAGTTTAACAATTATGATGGAGGAATTGTTAGAGTTGGACATTGTTAGCTTGTGGTGACTAATCAGGAAAGTACTATCCAGGAAAGTACTGTACACTTTTCCTCCTGACCTCACCGACTACTTTTCAGTTATTTGGGCTGACTACTTATAACTCATTCTAACCCTAAAGTGGAAAAATATTGTATAATATGGCTTAGGGTTAGGGATTTTCATTATGTATGATTTTAGTACTTGCGGCAGAATTGGGCTGTAAGGGATTACGGATTGTAATCAGGTTGTAATCACTGGATAATAATAATATTGGATTCACTGTTGGTGGACGTAGCCCAGGGATTGGGTGAACCACGTTAAATCTGTGTGTCTTGTGTTCTATTCTATGTGGTTTATTATTTTCTGATATTAGTTATATTTGCACATAATTGTTATTTCTACCTTGTTAATCCTAACAAGTGGTATCAGAGCGAGGTTATTTCATTTGTTCTTTCATCTATTCTCTGAAGCAGGTCTCACGAGTTAGTGGGAGAGTCTCTCGGTTAAGTGGGAGAAATGGCAGACGAGGGTAGGCTGAAGGTTGATAAGTTTAATGGGTAGAACTTCCAGTTATGGAAGATGCAAATGGAGGATTATCTCTATCAGAAGGATCTATGGTGGCCATTAGAGGGAGTAGCCAAGAAAGAGCAATCAATGTCTCAGGAGGATTGGGATATTTTGGATAGGAAGGCACTGGGGAGTATTCGTCTATGCCTGGCACAATCGGTGGCATTCAATATTACTGAAGCAAAGACAGCTAAAGATCTGATGGAAACCCTAGCGAAGTTGTATGAAAAGCCTTCAGCTTCAAACAAGGTATTTCTTATGAAGTGTTTATTTAATATGAAAATGGTAGAAGGTGGATCAGTTACTAATTATTTGAATGAGTTTAATACAGTTACAAGTCAATTAACCTCAGTTAAAATTACTTTTGATGAAGAGGTTAGGGCTCTCTTGATTTTGTGTTCTTTGCCAGAAAGCTGGAATGGCTTGGTAATGGCTGTTAGTAATTCTGTTTCTGGTTCTAATACCCTAAAGTATGATGATGTTATTGGTGTTATATTGAGTGAGGAAATTCATAGGAAAAGCTTAGGGGCATCCACATCGGGTAGTGTATTGAACACAGAAAGTAGAGGCAGAACAAGAGATAGAGGAAACAACTCTGGAAATCATGGGAAATCAAGAGGAAAATCAAAGGGAAAGAGGTCCAAATCTAAAGGGCCAAATGATTGCTGGCACTGTGGAAAACCAGGTCATAAGAAGAAAGATTGTTGGTCTCGGAAGAAAGGTCAAGGAGACAAAAATGATGGAAACAAGGAGGCAAATGTGGTAAGTAACAAATCTGAGGAGGATGCTTTGCTCTTGTCCTTAGAAAGTATTGATGATTCATGGGTTTTAGATTCTGGGGCTTCATTTCATGCTACACCCCATAGAAGTTATTTTTTTGATTATGTCCAAGGGGATTTTGGGCTAGTTTATTTGGGAGATAATGAACCCTGTCAGATTGTTGGAAAGGGAAAAATTAAGATTAAGTTACAGAATGGGAATCATTGGCTACTACAAGAGGTAAGACATGTTCCAAGGCTGAGTAGGAATTTAATTTTAGCAGGGCAACTGGGTGATGAGGGTTGCACAGTTACTTTTAATGATAAAAATTGGAAGGTTTCAAAAGGTTCCTTAGTAGTAGCAAAAGGTGTGAAAGTAGGCACCTTATATCTTTGTACAGGTCATACTGTTCCTTCTACTTTAATTGTTTCAGAAGATAATGAATGTTCAGGAACAGTGGCTGCAGTTGAGCAGGAAGAACATCAAACTGTTGCTATAGATTCTGACACAGCACTGTGGCACAACAGACTCGGGCACATGAGTGAAAAAGGTATGAAATTACTTCATTCAAAGAAAGTTTTACCTGGTCTGAAATGTGTCAATATGGATTTCTGTGAAAGTTGTGTTTATGGAAAACAAAAGAGAGTTAGTTTTGTGAAGAGTGGGAAGGAAAAGAAAAATGAGAGATTAGAGCTTGTGCATACAGATGTATGGGGACCAGCTCAGGTATCTTCCCTTGGTGGTTCTCTGTATTATGTTACATTTATAGATGATGCAACAAGAAAAGTATGGATTTATTTCCTTAGACAGAAATCTGATGTATTTCAAACTTTTAAGAAATGGAAATGCTTGGTTGAGAATGAGACTGGTAAAAAGTTAAAATGTCTCAGATCTAATAATGGTGGTGAGTATTGCAGCACAGAATTTGAAGAATATTGTTCCTCTAATGATATTCATAGGTAGAAAACTATACCAAGGACTCCACAAGAAAATGGAGTGGCTGAACGCATGAACAAGACAATAATGGAGCATGCAAGGAGTATGAGGTTGCATGCTAGGCTGCCCAAAAATATGTGGGCAGAGGCAGTGAACAGTGTTGTTTATTTAATCAATAGAGGCCCCTCTACTACTTTGGACTGTGGTATTCCAAAGGAAGCATGGAGTGGTAAGAAGGTGATTTATTCTTTTCTCAAAACCTTTGGTTGTGAAGCTTTTGCACTTATAGATTCTGAAAATAGAACCAAGTTGGAAGCTAAGTCAAAGAAATATGTATTTGTTGGGTATGGCATTGATGAATTTGGTTATAGGCTTTGAGATTTTGAAAATCATAAAATTGTAAGAAGCAGGGATGTCATATTCAATGAGAAAGTATTGTACAAAGATCTGTTGCTACAGCATGAGAAGAAAGAAAATGACTATGTAGTACTGGATGATACTCCACAAGTTCATGTTCCAGTAGTTTCTTATGCTCCGCAACAACAGCAACAACAAATACCACACACCCTAGTGAGTGTTAGATGGTCAACAAGGCTAAGTAGACCTCCAGAAAGATTTTCTCCATCTTTGTATTCTATTTTGTTAACAGATGCTGGTGAACCTAAATGTTATAATGAAGCTGTGCAGGTGGATACAAAGCTTCAGTGGGAGTCTGCAATGACAGATGAAATGGACTCTTTGCTGAAAAATCAGACATGGGATTTATGTAAGTTACCTGCAGGTAAAAGGGCTTTACAGAATAAATGGGTTTACAGGATAAAAGAAGAGGATGGAGGTACGAAAATATTTGAAGCCAGATTAGTCGTAAAAGGATTTGCACAGAAACATGGTATTGATTTTGATGAGATATTTTCTCCAGTTGTTAAAATGACTTCTATTCGTACTATTTTAAGTATTGTGGCTACTGAAGATTTGCATTTAGAGCAGCTTGATGTTAAAACAGCCTTTCTTCATGGTGATTTGGATGAAGAAATATATATGGTTCAGCCACAAGGATTTGAGGTCAAGGGTAAGGAGAATTTGGTGTGCAGATTGCAGAAAAGTTTATATGGCTTGAAGCAAGCACCTCGGCAATGGTATATTAAATTTGACACTTTTATGAATGGGCATGGATATAGTCAGTGTCATTCTGACCATTGTGTTATTTTAAGAGGTTGGATGATGACAGCTACATTATTTTATGTTTATATGTTGATGATATGCTTGTAGCTGGGTCTAACATGAATCACATTAAGGGGTTGAAACAACAGTTAGCAAAATCTTTTGCTATGAAGGATTTGGGGGCAGCAAAATAAATCCTTGGTATGAAAATTTGTAGAGATAGGAAAAATAGGAAATTATCTCTATCTCAGGCTAATTATATTGAGAAGGTGTTGCAACGTTTCTCTATGGAAAATGCCAAAGCTGTCAGCACACCTTTGCCTGGTCATTTGAAATTGACTAAGGATATGTGTCCCAAGACACTAGAAGAAGAGACTAAAATATCTAAGGTACCTTATGCTTCAGCTGTAGGGAGCTTAATGTATGCTATGGTATGTACTAGGCCAGATATTGCACACGCAGTGGGAGTCGTTAGCCGTTATATGAGTAACCCTGGTATTGAGCATTGGAATGCGGTCAAATGGATTCTCAAATATTTGAGAGGCACATCCAGTAAGTGTTTACACTTTGGGGGTTCTACTACTACTGTACAAGGCTATGTTGACTCAAATTTGGCAGGAGATATAGATAGCAGGCGGAGTACTACAGGTTATATATTTACTATTGGTGGGACAGCAGTGAGTTGGATTTCTCGACTACAAAAGGTGGTTGCTTTATCCACTACAAAGGCAGAGTATGTTGCTGCTACAGAGGCAGCCAAGGAGATGATATGGCTTCAATTCTTCATGGAAGAATTGGGACATCCACAAAAGGATAATTTTCTACATACAGATAGCCAAAGTGCCATTCATCTTGCAAAGAATTCTGCTTTGCACTCAAAGACAAAACACATACAGTTGCGGTACCATTTCATTTGATCAGTTTTGGATGATGGACAATTAAGGCTGGAAAAGATTCATACTGATGATAATCCAGCAGATATGTTTACAAAGGTAGTAACAAGGGAGAAGTTGAACTCATGTTCAGCTTCAGTTGGTCTTCTAGACTGAACAAAATAAAGGAACAGCTAAGTCCAAGGTGGTTCAATCTAGTGGGAGCCTCATGTGGGTAGCGGTATTGCTACAGGATCAGTCTCCAAGTGGGAGGTTTTTTAGTATAGTGTGGATACTGATCAGTCACCAAGTGGGAGATTGTTAGCTTGTGGTGACTAATCAAGAAAGTACTATCCAGGAAAGTACTGTACACTTTTCCTCCCGACCTCGCCGACTACTTTTCGGTTATTTGGGCCGACTACTTATAACTCATTCTAACCCTAAAGTGGAAAAATATTGTATAATATGGCTTAGGGTTAGGGATTTTCATTATGTATGATTTTAGTACTTGCGGTAGAATTGGGTTGTAAGGGATTACGGATTGTAATCAGGTTGTAATCACTGGATAATAATAATATTGGACTCGCTGTTGGTGGATGTAGCCCAGGGATTGGGTGAACCACGTTAAATCTGTGTGTCTTGTGTTCTATTCTGTGTGGTTTATTATTTTTTGATATTAGTTATATTTGCACATAATTGTTATTTCTGCCTTGTTAATCCTAACAATTGTTAGAGTTGGAAACAATGCACCTTGCCAAATCAAAGGAATAGGATCTATTACTCTTGATGAAAAGACTAACATTGATGATGTTTACTTTGTGGATGGATTAAAATATAATCTTTTAAGTGTTGGATAGTTAGTTGATAAGAGATATCAGGCTTGGTTTACTAAAAAGACTTGTATGATCAAGGATAAGAATGGTAATATGATTGGAACAGGAGAAAGGACCAGAGGTAATGTATTTCAATTGAATCCTACTTAGATAACATGTTTGATTTCTAAAGTTGATGATAGTTGGTTATGGCACACCAGGTTTTGTCACATAAACTTTGATAACATTGTGAAAGAAAGTACTACATTTGTAGTAAGATATTTTCCTAAAATTATGAAATCTACTAACATGGTGTAAAAGGAATGTATTATGGAAAAATAAAAGAGAATTTATTTTCCCAACAAGGAGTTCACCACAACAACAAAATTAGAGATTGTTCATACAAATCTGAGTGGTCCTACAAGAACAAGAGGATTTTATGGTGAAAGGTATTTTATGATTATTGTTGATGAATTTACTAGGATGTTGTGGGTAGCATTTCTTAAAGAAAAGTCAAAAGCATTTCAAAAGTTTAGATTGCTTAAGAATAGAGTTGAGAATGAATCAGGAATGAAGATTAAATGTCTAAGATTTGATAGAGGTGGAGAATTTACTTTAAATGAATTTAATACTTTTTGTGAAGTGAATGGCATTAAGAGACAACTTTCAGCCCCTAAAATACCTTAGCAAAATGGTATTGCTGAAAGAAGAAACAAGTCAATAACTGAGGCAACAAGAGCTATGTTGTTTGAGAATGATGTAGCAAAGATATTTTGGAGAGAAGCAGTAAACACAATGGTATATACAATAAATAGAGTTCATATCATAGAAAAATCAGATAAGACTCCTTATGAATTATGGTTTGGACATGCACCATCAGTAAAATACTTCAAAATCTTTAGAAGTAAGTGTTACATTAAGAGAGACAATGAAATTGGTAAGTTTGATTTGAGAAGTGATGAAGGTACATTCCTTGGTTATTCATTTAAAATCAAAGCTTGTAGATTTTTTAATAAGAGAACTAAGACTATTGTTGAGAGTGCAAATGTTAAAGTGGATGAAAAATTCAGAATTTAGGAAAGAGTGTACTTGATTATAATTCAGATGAAGAAGCCTATCCTAAAACTAATAAAGAAAATGTTGAGTTATTTTATGAAACTAACAATGATTTGCAAAATGAGACTCGTGATGAAGAACAAAGAGAAGAAACAAGATCTAAACATGGAGTTGAAGCTAGAGTTGAAACAGTAACACCTAATAAGAATATGATAAGGGATCATCCCGCTGATTAGATTATTAGGAGCAAAGACGAAGGAGTTATGACAAGGAATAAGGTACATGAAGAATTACATTTGATTTCTTAGATTGAACCTAAAACTACTGATGGAGCGTGTAAAGATAATAATTGGATTCAAGCAATGAAGGAAGAATTGGATCAGACTAAGAAGAATAACACTTGGGAATTGGTTCCTAGACCTAAGGAAAAAAATGTTATTGAAATTAAATGAGTTTTTAGAAAAAAAGCAAGACTTGTATGTAAAGGATACTCACAACAATAAGGTATTGATTATGAAGAAACATTTGCACATGTTGCAAGAATTGAAGTAGTAAAAATGTTTTTGGCCTATGCAGCTTATAAGAAATTTAAAGTGTATTAGATGGATGTGAAATCACCATTTTTGAATGGTGAATTAGAAGAAGAAGTCTACATTGAGCAACCAGATAGTTTTCCTTTGACTCAAGAAGGAGATATGGTTTACAAGTTGAATAAAGCACTACATGGACTAAAGCAAGAACCTAGAACCTAGTATGTAAGGTTGGATAAATATTTGGCAAAATTGGGATTTACTAAAGGTACTACAGATAGTAACTTATATCTAAAAGAAATAGAGAATGGTCTAATGATTGTTGTCATTTTTATTGATGATATAATCTTTGGAGGAGAAGATGAGGCTAGTGATAAATTTTTTGATGAAATGAAGAGAGAATTTGAGATGAGCATGATTGGAGAAATAAAAAAATTCTTGGGTTTGCAGATTGTGCAGAACAGTGATGGTATTTTCTTATCTCAAACTAAGTATCTAAAAGACTTATTGCAGAGATTTGGTTTGGAAAATTGTAAGCCTGTTGGTACACCTATGGTAACTGGTCATAAGTTATCTAGCAAAGATGAGACTCCCACAGTTGAACAAAGGAAGTAAAGATCCATGATTGGAGGTTTGTAATATCTAAGTCACACAAGACTGGATATAGCAAATGCAGTTGGAATTGTTGTGAGATTTCAAGTTGATCCTAAGGAATCACATTATGCAACAATAAAGAGGATATTCAAATATTTGAAAGGTACAATTGATTATGGGTTGTGGTATGACAAATCAAATGACTTTACCCTATGTGCATATACAGATGCAGATTGAGGAGGTAGTGTGGATAATAAAAAGAGTACAAGTGGTGGAGCAGTTTTTCTTGGAGGAAGATTGGTTTCTTGACTAAGCAAGAAACATAATTGCATCTCACAGAGTATAACAAAAGTAGAATATGTAGTAGTAGCAAATAATTGTAATCAGATAATATGGATGAAACAAATGTTGAAGAATATTGGAATTAAGTTTAATGAGTATGTTATCATACATTGTGATAACACAAGTACATTAAGTATGTCTAAGAATCTTGTGTTACTTTCTAAAACAAAACATATAGAGATAAAGTATCATGTTGTAAGAGAGAAAGTTGGAGAGAAAGAAGTCAAACTTGAGTATATCAGCACAAAGGAGCAGATATCAGATATCTTTAAAAAGCCTTTACCTAAAGATACATTTGAGTATTTGAGAGGTATGCTTGGGGTTATGCCCCAGTCTAATTTTGAGTAGTGATGTAGAAAGTTGCATCAGTCCTATGGCATGTAACACTATCTTTCTAGATTGTATGTTGATGCTTCCTCTATGGGGGAGTATCTATGTTTTTGAGCTGAGTCATGAAGGACTCTTGGTAAAATGAATTTTCAAATAGTGTCTTTGGAAACTTAAGTTGGTTAAAACTTTTGAGCAGTAAGAGTGTTTAGACATAATGATTCATTTGTCATTGATGTCAATGGGGGAGAAGAATACATGAATTTTTTTTGAATGATTGATGAAGAGGATTTGAAAAGTCAAAGATAGGAGCAGTGGAGTTACACTTTGGTATTCATGGAGCTAGGATGTGTTTCATCTATGTTTCCATCAATGTCAATGGGGGAGATTGTTAGCATGAATATTAAATATGTCCTATGGGGGAGTATTCTAGCATTACTAGAGTAGTCGCATGTCGCATTCATGACTGTGTTTGTCATTGATGTCGACATATTGTTTATACTGAAGATTAGCAGAGCAGTAGACAGAGTTTGAACTAGCACACATAGAGAATTATAGATAAGGTTATGCGGAGCTAAGGACATGTTTCTTATGGTGTCCTGATATCATGGTTAAGAGTGTGTATGGAAATTAAATTATTTGCGTCAGTTGTAAGTAATCTAGTGGAAACTATATTCTAACAGAGTTCTTGAGAAGCAGTTTGTCATAATCAGATTATATCTCTTAACAGGGATAGAATCTAGTCAAGCAAAATCTTGCAAAGGATGAAGACATTGCAGAGGCGACCTGGATGAGTCACCATAGTTGGAGGTTTCACATGTGAAGATTTATTAAGTTTGTGTAGTTATGGAAATATTATGTTATGTGTAATGTTTTATATTTTGTAATTGGCAAATCCTAATTGGCCAACTCACTTATGAAATATTGGGCACAATATAAATGAAGGATTATTTTCCTTGATTATTGTAATATGTGGATGTGAAATAATGTGAATAAGTGATCTAAGGTATTGTTATGTAATGCGAAGAGAGCAGATCTGTTGTTAAGATCTGGAGAAGCATTTGGTGTGGTTTAGGCACAGTCAGAGGAGAGAAGAAAGGCTTTTGAGATCAATTTAATTGGTATTATTCTGTTTGGATAATACATAGATCATTTGGATAGTGTGTTCAGTGATCTTTCCCCTGAAGCTATTTGGACAGTGGGTCCTTCTGTCTTCTTTAACTCTTAATAGGGTTAGAATCTCTTCATAGGGATTCAAACTCTCCTAATAGGGACTAATATGTACTGAATATATTTCATAGACTCCTAAAAGGGTCCATCCTCTCACAAGGAATTTTCATATTAGTACATCTTTTGTGGGTACCATCCCCACTGGGGTTTACTCTCTGATCAATAGGCTCCCTAGTTAACAAATTTAGTGTCATTGTGTATGGTTATCTTTTTATAGTTGTTGTTTATGTTACTCACATGTTTTAGATATAATAAGGTTAATAACAATTGTTTTAATCCAGTAGCCTTCACCGGTTCAAATGCTATCTTTCTTTTGGAGGACTCAGAGGTATCAACCTTAGAAAATTTTCCTTTTCTCTTTACTGGAAACTTCTCTAGTGAAATGATATTTTCATGTTTAACTATTGCACTTCTTGTTTGTCTACCAATAGGGTTTTTTAATGATTGTTGAAGATACCACTTCAACGTCTTCATTATTACCACCTGCAACACCATATGTGCTTGCTTGCTCTGCTGCATATTTTTCCCTTTCTTTGTTTATTTTTTCTTTTGTAAATCCCTTTAGCAGGGAAAATCGCTTCATTTCTTTTCTTATTTTCCTTTCAATTACCGATTGAGCATAACTATGCACCACATAACCTTTTTTACCTAATTATTGGTAGGTAACACTTCATCTAATGCAACCAAAATTCACATCACATCATTATGCATCTAAATATGCAGATAGAACTTACCACACATTCTTCTAGGGGGGTCTAAGATTGATTTGACAATGATTTCTACCCCTAAGCCAAAACAAGATTAGTTAGCTGATAAATTATCCACACTTGATGGAGATGTGAATCCTTCTAATGTTTTTCTCTCATCCTTTGTTTCCCATACTTGACTCATCTTCTTTCTGTTCTCCTAAATAGTTGCAATATGCTTTCCTTTCTGATCATTCATCTTGATCACCAATCAGTTTCCTTGATTTCTTGACCTACATAATCTTACAATATGTCCAATCTTATGACAATGGAAATGTCTCATCCTAGTATATTTTTAAGGTCCATTATTACCTTTGTTTATCCTCCATTTGCCATTAATAATCATGTGCCCATAGTTGTGTCAATGTGAGTATGTAACATTCCATTGGTTCTCATTTTGATAAGGACTTTTCCAGTTTACAAATGACCCTTGATTGTTAATCTTTGTCCTACACTCACTTTCTCTGTGACCATACTTATTTTAGTTATAGCAGTGACCACTATACATATTAAGTTTATTCCTGCAAACCCTAATAATACAACCCTTATGATGAAAAATTGAACATGTAGGTGTACTAGGCCTATTCCAACAAATATGTGTAGTATTTCCTATCTTGTGACAAATTAGACAAATTGGTTTATAAACTTTCTTACTGGTCCTTTTCGTGTTCACCTTAGGTGGAGATTTTTTATCTTGTTTGGGCTTCTTGGATCTAGATGATTCACCAATTTCAAAATCATCATAGCCAAGACCATGGGTATCACCACTCATTCTTTGGTTCCTAATTTGCACATCCATCTTTGCAGAAATTTCTTTAAATTTCTTCAACAACTTGTTTGTTGCATCTAGTTCACTTTGCAATCTTTCATTCTCTCTTCCCAAATCTTCATTGCTCATCATCATATTGTTGAGCTCACCTCGTAGATCTTGCATTTCCTCTTTGGTCTCATGAAGATATGCCTAGAAGGTACTTGCCTCTTTCTTAGACTTGAAAAGGTCATATTTTTTATCCTTCAAAGCTTGGTCCTTAGCTTTTAAAGCATCTTCAACAATCTTCCTTGCTTCTATTTCCTAACCCATCTTAATGGAAAAATCTTCCATTTCCCTTTTGAGATATTTCTTGTCCTTTTGTAGTTTCTCAACCTCTTGTGACAAAGCCTCATTAATCTCAGCTTCTTTAGATTCACTATTACTGAATTCCTCTAGTTTATCACATATCTCTCTTCTCTTTTCTCTTGAGTGTATTAGTTGATTCTTCAACCCCTCAATTACATTTTCAGCCTCTAAAAGTTAGTTTTCAAGACTCCTCACATATCTACCAGACTCCATGTCTCCTTCAAAGACATCCCAAGCGATTAGGCTTCTTCAAGGGAACCTTTCTCTAATACCAATTGTTGATGCTAGATGACACTGAGAGGGGGGTGAATCAATGCAACAATTTTTTTAAACTATTTTCACCACCAACTTTCACAAAATATAGCATGCAATGCAATAGAAAGTAGTAGTAACAAAGGAAATCAAACATCAACACATGCAACACTCTAAAAAAATTATTTTTTCTTGTGGAAACACTTGGTCAAAGGGAAAAACCACACGTGGGAATTAGTACCCACAAAATTCACACTACTGCAGTAATAAGTTGTGTTGTTAGGATCATTACATCCACCCAATTAAGGGTCAACCTGGTTAAGGGCATTTAGCCTTGTTAGGAGCTTACAATAAGATATATTAGGATCTATCCAGTTAAGGGATTTAGAGCTCCTTCTAAGAGTCACCGTTTTTAGAGGATTTTGATCTTGAAACCTATTAGGATCCTACACACCCTATTAGGAGTGACCTAGTTAAGGGATTTCTCTTATCAACTTGCTAAAATCAACAAGTAAAGAGTGATCTAAGATAATAGCACTTCTCATCTGCTAGTACGGATCCTATTCAAGCTCAATCTATACTTTTCATATAGAACATCCAAACCCTACAATCGCACAACTACATTCGCGATCTCTTCCTTCCACACACTCACTCCTCTCTACACAATACATAAAAATGATATATAAAATGTTTTACAACTTGAGGCAAAACAACCCTAATACATTTGAATTTCATTACTGCTCAATCCTTGAACTGTAAAATGCATTACCAATTAACATTTATAATTTCAAATCCATGTTGGCCTCCAAATCCATTGCATAATCAATTTGACAAAGAAAAGTCAAACCACATCACACTTTCCAATGTTCTTTCACAACTTCAATAAATTTGATCATCACACTCATGAAAATGCCAACCTCATCACTTCCACATCTATCTGCCACGTCACTACGATCCTTGGAACACATAACCACTTATCACAACATGATACAATATCACCAGCTAAGGATCTGACTGATTGTTCTAAGAACTTTTATTTTTCACTGAGTGATCTTCTATCCATTGAAACTCTTTCTTTCGGTCACCAATCATGATGTGATCACACTAGCGATCTCATAACATAGTGAAGATAACACATCCTAAATCGCAACACCTGAATCCAAACATATTAGATACAATCATCAAATCATTCCTCCTTGGATTCATCATGTTCTTCCCGTAGACCTATCAACCTTCAATCAATCATAAGTCACAACATACATATGATAGACCTGTGCGGTTATAGATATAGCATCTAGAGACATCACTTAGTCTTTCATTACGATCACACACTCCAACTTGTACTACTTCTCTAGATCCAACCTCTTGAACATATATTAGCATAACAGGTACACTATCAACCAGCAAACACTAAGTTGACATCAATGACAACATCATAATTGATTAACCTAACATCAGATCTGCATCAGACACATGATATAACATACTCATCTTATCTCTGCATCAGTTATGCCAACATATATGTACATATATATGCATATATGTATGTATCTATACACACACACGTGTATATATAGACACTCATGTACATGTGTCTGTGTATATAAATATAGATATGTGTATACATACATACATACATCTATATACATCTATATATATGTATATAGATGTATATATTATTATGTATATAGATGTGTATATATATATATATATATATATATATATATATATATATATATATATATATATATATATATATATATATATATACACACACATCTAGACATATGTATATACATTATACATACATACATACATATATATATATATATATATATATATTATATATACATATATATATATATATATGTATGTATGTATGTATGTATGTATGTATATATATGTATATATATGTATGTATATATATGTATATATATATATATATATGTATGTATGTATATATATCATATATATACACACATATAGTATATATATGTATATATATATACATATATATACATACATATATGTATATATATATATATAATATACATACATATATATATACATACATGTATATACATATATATATATATATATATATATATATATATACATACATACATATAACATACATATATATATATACATACATGTGTATATATATATATATATGTATATATATATATATATATGTATATATATATATATATATATATGTATATATATATATACACACACACACACACACACACACACACACACATGTGCACGTGCATGCACACACACAAAAAAATACAAATACAGTTGCACATGTGCATGCCTGCACGCACACACTCACACAGACATATATATGATAGATTTTTAATAAAAATTTAAATCAAATTATAAGTATTTCTATTGCATTTCTATGATCAAAGCCATAACCTATTGACATGATAACACTATAGTCCCCAAGTAAGTACTTATACACTATAGCCATAGCTATAATATAATATTGCAAATGATTCAATGATATTGAAGATCTTTTACATGTTCTAAAATTAGATGAGAGAAATGAATGACTTTCTACTAAAATATCAATTAAAAAATAGATTATTAAACTTGTTCGCAAGTTCAATTTTTGTTTAGGCGGTTGGTAAAGTTTTATGTCATTTTGAGTAAAATTAAGTTTGAAGAAGAAATATTTGATAATTTGGTGATTACTATTGGTTTATTACAAATTTATTAGAGATATTATAAGGTTTATTACTATTGGTTTATTACAACTATCAAGAGTGCAATTTGAGCTGGAAATTATAGCTAAAGTTCATAATGGGTCTCTACTTCTGATATTAAATATCATTACAAAGAACATGTGCTTTGTACTCTTGTAGAAAACTAATTTTGTCTCAATTGGTAAATTTTAATCAATAACTTTCTACTTTCGACTATCTTGCTAATGTAATTATCCTTCATCTTCAACCCATATTGTTGCTTTTGAGCTTTTTGGCTTGGGTATGCTTCTACTAAGTAGTTCTTCCTATTGTGTTATTTTTCTTTTATTCAATATATGCATTTCTCAAAAAACAAAGAAAAAAAGATTGTGTTCTAATTGAATTTGATGAAAAATTGTGAAGTTAAGTATTCTTTAACCTTCATTTTTAGTCAAAATTCTTAATGTTTTAAGTCAAAAAAAATCTAAAGGCATTTTGCACGAGCAATTCTAGTCAATTAAATTTGTTTATCACATATGCAAATTTAGCAAAATGGATACTCCTTATTGATTGACTTTAAGTGGAATTCAATTACATATAGATGAATTTACCAAAGTACATATCCCTCAATTTGAGATCTTTAGTCAATGAACTTAAATTATTTAAAGATAGATTTAGTGAAATGAATACCCCTTAATGTTTGATTTTCTCTTAGTCAAAAATAACGATTGTTGTAAATTTAACAAAATAAATATCTCTTATAATTTGATTCTTGATAAAAAAAATGTAACTATAAACAAATTTCACAAGACAAAATAGCCCTTGTGTTACTTCTAATTAAAAAAATTAACCATTGTGAACAAATTTTTAAAAAATATTTCAACCAATTTACCTCTCAATGTACATGAGTTCCAAGCCTCTAAAATCTCAGAATTTTTCCCCTAAAATTACAAAGAACTTATAGAAAGAAGCCAAAGAATGAGAGGCCAAAATCCTCAATTTACCATGAGTTGACCGGGGCAATTGAAAAAAATTCCACTAGGCGTTAGGGGCGGGCTACTAATTGAAGCAAGCAGGTCTTCAAACACACAAACCTCACTAAAATTCTTAGATTTTACTTTAACTTGTCTCTCATCCCCATCCAAGCAGGCTGTTTCCCGCGCCCTCTTTTTACCCCCCACATTATTCAACCCCTCACTTTTCACACTTTTATTACAAACCGTAGCATTTAATGTTGTGTCGATTTGAAGCGGAAAGTTAAGCAGCGCTTTAGAGCCCCTCATCCGATAAGCGGCGCGGTCATATGCAACCGCCGCGTCCTCCGCCGTATCGAAGGTTCCAAGCCAAACCCTAGCCCCTTGCCGGGCAGAATCTCTGATTTCCGCTGCAAATTTCCCCCAAGGTCTTTGCCTCACGCCTCTGTAATGCCTCCCGGCCCTTTTAACCTCCGTCTCGTGACGGACAATTGTCTGTTTCTTGACAGGAGGTGCAGGCGCCGTCTTCTTGGGCGTGACGGGCGTCCAGCCCTTCTGCGTTGCCTCTTTCAGAACGCCGTACAGAAACATGTCCTCTGAATCGTTTTCATTTAACGGCAGCTTCGACCAGGCGTCGGACAGAAACGGACTTTTAACGGAGACGGAGTTTTTGAAACCCCAGGGCAAATCTTTCCGAGGAACATTCACGGAAAGTGACGGACGCGAATTTCTGCTAAAGCTTCCGCTGTTGCAGCTGTTAATGCTGCTGCTTCTGCCGATGGATCTCTGAGAATCCGTCGATTTGAGCGTTTCCCGGCCGGAATCTTTAAACAATGCACTCTGCACAAGACTTTCTTCTTCAGGACTCCAGCTGGCAGAATTTGAAGACGAAGAGCAGATTCGCGTCGATTTGAGCGTTTCCCGTCGGGATTGTTCGACAGATCCTTCGGTCAATGCACTCTGCGCAAAGCTTTCTTCTTCAGGACTCCAGCTGGTTATATTAGAAGACGAAGAGCAGATTCCCGTCAATTTGAGCTTTTCCTGGCGTGATTCTTCGCTTGATTCTTCAATCAACGCACTCTGCACAAATTTTTCTTCCTCGGGACTGCAGCTTGTGCTGTTAGAGGACGAAGAACGGAATCCCGTCGCTAACAGACCTTCAGGGATCGAATCCCCGGTCTCGCCGAGCAAAATATATCTGATTTGTTCTAAGCCAGTCATTTTTGTGATTGTAAATGTCTTTGAGGCTTTCGAACTTCTTAAGACTACTTCCTTCTGAGGCTATTTATAGAAAGAGTCAGCAAATTCAAATTGCAGAAAAGGTCTTAAAGTAAAAGGCAGGTGGGAAACTGCGGAAGAAGCTTCAATATTTAATATTTTGTGTATAGAGAATTTGATTCTTTTGACTCGGGAAGAGGCTAATCAAATTATTATTTATAGAAACACAGTAGCCATCCATAAAATGGGCCCCACTACTACTTCAACGCCTAGTGAGTAGGCGATGGAACTGCACGTACATGATGCATCTAGATATTATACACTGCTGTATATACACGTTATATTGCCTAGGTGTGCACGCATGGCATATATACAATAGATATATATCCTTGGGGCGGGGTGGTTCCGTTCCGTTCACAAGTTTCCAAGCCGGTTCAAGTGTTTATGTCGGCAAAGCAATCTCTCTCTTTTCAAAAAGGACAAAAGTGATGTGGCTTTTAGTTTATGGGTGAAGACTTTATAGGAGGGTTAAGATTTTGATTTTGAGAGATTGAAATGGAATGCACTTAATCTTTCACATTAAGTAGAAGAGGTCACTAGAAGAGGTTGATAATTGGTAGCAATTGCTTCAACATTAAGCTAAAAGAGATTGATAATAGATTTGTAGAGGTAGGGTGTAATACATATTTTCGGATTGTTTATTTCTATAAAAGAAATGGAATGTTTCTAGTTGTTTTTCATTATAAGTGGAATTGGAAAGAAATACTTTTGGTCTTGGCTTGTTTAATGATATTATTGTTAATTCAATTGGACAAGTTATTTTAAGACATATATGGAAGGCAAGGTGTATTGTTGTATTTTCAAATAACTATTTTCCAAAAACTAGTACTTTAATGCTTTACTTTAAGACAGTTTTTTAGGTCGCCTTCTTGTTATCACAACTTTTAGAGTCTTTATGTTTCTTGTTGTTTTTCATTATAAGTGGAATTGGAAAGAAATACTTTTGGTCTTGCCGTGCATAATGATATTATTGTTAATTCAATTAGACAAGTTATTTTAAGACATATATGGAAGGCAAGGTGTATTGTTGTATTTTCAAATAACTATTTTCCAAAAACTAGTACTTTAATGCTTTACTTTAACATAGTTTTTTAGGTCGCCTTCTTGTTATCATAACTTTTAGAGTTATCCAAGAGAAATGCTTCTTCCATTGCACAACTTCAGCAAATTCAAGATCAAGTGAATCAACTCTAGAGTAGATGTTATTTGGACCTGTGCAAAGTGTCTTACCATATTCCTTTTGGGTAATGTCAATTGTTGGCCCTTTGTAATCTTTATTTAATAAGGATCCTTACAAATTGTTTCATCATATTTTTTCTATATAATGCTAGTTGTTAGCCCATTGTATTCAATTTGCATTTCTCTCTCAGCTACTTCATACAATTATTATTCTTTGTAATCCTGCTTTGTTTCAATATACAAAAAAAGAGCTTGATAATTGGTGGCATTTGAGTCAATATTATAAAGGATGAGATGGATGTTTCACAATCCATTAGACTAAACCAAAAGAGTTTGATGACTAGGGGAGAGGACCCATAATTGAACACCCTAACTTCATGCTTTTCAAAATCCTATAGGAAAAATTCAAATTGCTTGATCATTTTTTTTGTAACATGCTCAACTATCAGGTCATCTCCCCTAGTGATGCTCCTCTTAACACCGTAAAAGATGAAATAGACACCTCTTAGTGCTCCACACTAAACCAAAAGATTCAACCATCAATGTTTAAAAAATGCCAAAAAAGTATTAGGTGAAAGTTTGGTTACCAATTTAAAGTTTGGACTTGTTTAGATAATAAGAATTTTTTTATGTTGTGTTGTTCATTATATGTGTTTGTATCTCTTCTAATTTTTTTATAGTTTCTTTTTCTTTGGAATACCTCTTTTTGTCTTCTGTAAAAAAAAATTTAGCTTTGTTTAGTTAAAAAAATTTATTGATGAAGCTCAATTGTTTGGTTAAGAATGTGATTATGCTAAGAACTATAAAAAATTGTATGTTAATTTTTATCAATGTTTTGAACACTTTCTATAAAACACATTCCATAACCAAGACATCTCTTGTTAATTATTAAACTAGTGTTGGTAAACAATTTTGTCATTATAGTTTTTTTGTTGATTTGTCAAATGGGTAGTACAAAAATTCTTGCAATATAGATAGATCTCCATTAATAAAATAATATTCCTTTACATTTGAGAGGGAGAAATCCCTTATATAATAGAATAATTTATATTTTTTGGCACTTTTAATGAATAAGGAGACTAAAGTAGCAGTATTCGAAGTGCAAATGAAAGTGAATAAAAGAGAAATGGAAGAAAAATAGACAAATTAAAGAAAAGGGAACTTTTTCATATAACAAAATTATATTATCTAATAAATCTAAGAGTTATCATTTGGATGAGATTAAATCTCAATGTTTATAGCTTAATTTAAAAATATAGTGGCATCTTTAAAGTACATTGAAGTTATAGTTTAATCTTATTTTTTTGTTGTGACACTTCCAAAACTTTTTTTAATATTGTTTTGTAGGTTGTGGGTAGGATGTTCACCTTGTTTTAGTCAAGTTCTCATATTCTATTATTGTTTATTTTAAGTTGAAATTGTTATGTAATGGTTACTATTATCATCTTGACAACTTGTTGAATGTCTATTTATTTGTATTTTTATGCATTGTTTAGCACAAGAAAAATAGCATTCAACAAGTGTAAGAATAAAAAGTACTAATTATTTCTTCACCTCATAAAAATGAATATTTTGTAAATAAAATATTATTAACACAAAGTTTATTATTATATTTTGTATGCATGTTCAATGACATGCAATAAATGTTCTATAAATAAGAAATACAAATAAATTCAAATATTAATAATGTAAATTTAATTAATTTTTCTAATGTATTTGTGATATAAATCTTATTGGTATTCTAGCAACACAAAGTTTTCTTAGAAAATAAATGTATACAAAAGGAAAGGTTTATTTCTCATTACAAATATACTACTTTCACTTGACTACAAACATATAGAATAAACTAAATGTACAATTACATCTAGTATAAAAAGGAGGACAACTTCTATCCAACATTCCTATACACTTTCCCAAAAATAAATTTAGTAGATACTTGAGAATAATGATACTAAAATATTCACTAACTTAAATTACAGCCTTTACAATATATTTATAACTATAATAAAATATAATCTAATCTATCCTACAAACTATTGTTTCAACATTTCTTTCATAAACACATGAAAAAAATAATCTAACCTTATAACTATTAAAAATAAATCTTCATGAATTCCTTCCCTAGGATTAGAGACATCTAAAGTATAAATTAATTTTTTTGAGTTAATTGTGTCCTTAAAAAATAGTTATTTGGTGTATTTTTCCCTCTTGAACTAATGATCTTTTTATTCAATTAATAGCCACTCAAGTTTAGAATATTATAAAAAAACAGATGTCCTCTAACAATCACTAGTTTCTATCACTATAATATAGATATTATTTGGTTTACACATTAGCAAATATTAGTTTTATTGTAATTCGTTCTTTTCTTAAAGTTTATAATATGAATTTAACAAAACTAACTTTTAGAAATTGAGTTTATCAAACAGTTTATATTTTTCAACACATTTGAATATTCACAATGAAAAAATAATGTTGATATCATAAGAAGAAATATAGTCAAGGCATTAAGATAAAATCAAATAACCAAAATAGACAATGTAGAAAAGATAAAATATAAAATTCAATTGATATACAAATAATAGAAAAAAATAAAAAATACATTGAATCATGTTCTTTCTAGTGAATTGTGGAGCACGTTTTGATTTGGAAGTTGACATAAAATTAATTAAGAATTATAAGAATCAAGAAAAAAAAAATTCTCTTTGATTTAAAGAGAATAATCCAAACAAATTCTGCATTAGCTATTGTAAACAATATTGTGAACAAGATGGAAGAAGAATACTACCATGAGAGCAAACATAATTTTATTTGTGGTTAATAAAACAAGATTACTTTTCTTATTTTGCAAGGTAGATCCAATTGTTAAAAAATGTAATAAATGCTATAATGTCCATCACACTCTGTACAATCATCTTAAGGAGCATAAAATAAGACACTCATTCCAATTTAATCGGACGTCTCCAAAGAGACAAAAATGAGATACGGTTTAACGAGCTTATTTACATTAATAAATTCTTCTCAAACAGCTCATTCCTCATATGGACAAAACGTGATGGTGGGAAAATGCTGTAAACCTTCGTAATCAAATATATTAAGATATTAAAAACCAAAAAAAATATTATAATCTTAATGCACGTCCATCATTTTGAAGATTATATGTTTGTTTACATTACATCTAATATAATTGATTTAATGTCATTGAACATGGCTGACAACAATAGATATAGTTTGGCAGCAATAGAGCCCTTATTTGTCTATTGGAATCCATTTGGTAATCATATCTAACATCATTAACGTGCAAAGTTATGTGTGATTGAGTTGTAATGTTTATTCTTTAAGCAACAATATACAAGAATTTGAATAACATAAAAGTTGTGTATAAAATATTTTCACACATATCATAGTGAAACAAAACTGAAATTTAAATTTTGATGTAAACTATTTCTACAATGAGACTTTTCATTGTCTAATTTTTATTAAAATAAATAAATATTTATTTATATTTTTTTATAAATATTACAAATTAAAATTGTTTGAGTTTTGAAGAAAAGGTTGTATTCATTTATAAAAAATTAATTAAATTGATTACAATGAATTTTTTTTTTTAATTGAACAAAGTTTATTATAAAGAAATAATAGTAGTTCAAAGAATGAATTATATAAAGGAGAAATTAGAAATTAGAACATATTCACCTTAGGTCTATTATAACAAAACTGTTCCAAAAAAAGTAATAGCAAGCTATACCATGTACATAACGAAAAAATACAACTATAACAAATGTTGATCCAAAGAAAACAACAAGTCATACAAGGTACATTGCAATATAAATTAAACTTGAAATTTAAACAGTTTTTGGAGCTTCCTTGAACATCTAACATCACCTTCTTGTAAGTGCATAAGTTGATATTTTATCTCTTCCAAGTGTTTGTTGTAGGTAACATCCTTTTTTAGCTGAAAACACAAAGAGGCAAGTTGTAACGTCAAAGATACCAAATTTCCACAATCTATAGTTTAAAATTGGCATTGCTTCTGGGTTTGATCGTGTTAAGTTTTTTCATCACATTCTACATCTCCTGGCACTTATTTGCATCCTGATGATGGATCACATAGTGTGATCCAAAACATTGATGAAAAAACTTAACTCATGATCAAATCCATAAGCAATACTAATTTTAAATTGTAACGTAATGTCACAATAAAACTGTACCATTTTTACTTCATTATGAATCGTGTGATTTGAGAGTACACTTAAACATTTACTTTTTTGTTTACTTCATTATGAATCGTGTGATTTGAGAGTACACTTAAACATTTACTTTTTTGTTTACTTCATTATGAATCGTGTGATTTGAGAATACACTTAAACATTTACTTTTTCAAATACACAACAAAATAGTTTATCTTATAGAATCAAGAACCACATTCTTACGACATCCAAAACCTTGAACGATTTTTTTCCAACTCAAAACATGATAAATAAATTTAAAAACAAAAACAAAAATAGATCTCCATTTTTTAATCTTAAAAAATTTCAATCTGACCCCAACAAAAAAAACTTCTCTAAATTTCTTAAAGTACAAATAAACTTTTTAATTTATATAAACGAATCAATATTCTCTAAGAAATAATGACGTTAGAATTTTTAATCCAACTATTTTGGAAGGGATGAACCTTTGAAAGGAAAAATAAAAATCGTAAGACCTCGATCATAGAGATAGCCGTTTTTCACGCACGTGACAATTTACAACCTGGTATTAACTGTAGATTCTGGACATTTACCGTTAGCATCCCCCCAAGGATGTCCTCCAATCTCAAGTTTTGGGGAAAATTTTAATGTGGACTTTATTGATTGAGAATATCTTCCAAGGTTAGATTTTAACATCTAATGGTGGGTTTTTCCTTTTCTTTTGTGATATTAATGTTTTTCTAATGCAATTATGTGGTAATTTTAAATTATGTGGTAATCAATATTGTATTTAGTTTTAAATATTAATGTTTAAGATTTTATCAATCAAAGATTGTATTTGAATGTAATTATGTGCTAATTTTTAACATTAATGTGTTTGGATGTAATTGTGTGTTAAAGTTTTAATATATAAGATTCATATTGAATTCTATGATCTATTATCGAGAGAAGGAAATTGTTATTTATTTATTTATCTTAAAAAATTATTGAATAAAGTAAAAAAAGGAAACAAATAAGAGAGTATATCCTTAAATACTATCGATTCGAAGTATATATGGTAAAAATATATTGTCCTTGGTTAATCTTATTGTTAAGATAAGTTTTTCTTAAAAATTGCTTATTTAAAATTATTCTTCAATTGCTCTATAAAATATGATTAAATAAAACTACAATAAATTAAGTATAACATGTTTAGATTTGATTTTATGATCAATTATGAAGAAGAGAGAAAAATACTACATAATTATACACATAAGTATTATCAGTTATAAGTACAAATTATAAAAACATTATATTTTTAGATAATTTTATTATTTTTGATAAATATAAGCAGCAAAATCAAGGGTGTTGACCCATACAGATAAGGCAAAAGGCTTATAGATTAAACCAGGAGCATGTTAATAAGACATTAGCAACACACGAAGAGTATAAAAAAAATAGTATCACATTAAGAGTTCAGAAGCCATCTAAAAACCACCATCATAGGAACCATATAACCAGTAATATGATTACTATAGTAAACAACTAAACTAACCAGCGACAAAGTCTTAAACCCATAAACTAACAACATCAAAGTCTTAAACAACATAGTAAAGATACTAGAGGCACCATAGGCCTTAGAGAGTTTCAGACAAAAAACTATAAAGGAAATCATAACCAAAACTAATTAAGCTTAACAACCAACTTGATATGAACCCTAGTCCAATCATAATTCAAGAACCTGAATAGTTCCTTATAATTTCCTTCTTTGTCAACATTTGGTCCTAGCATCTTCTTTTGCATCAAATACATGGAGGTGGCAGAGTTGTGCATAACACATGGAAGTGGGATATGCCAAAAACTTTCAAGTCTAGGTCCATCATCTTGGTCTTCATCTTGTTCATGTCATCCTTCATCTCCATGCAACCCTCATAGGTTCTAGTGAAATTGTCTTTACAGGTCCTAGTGAAATTGTCTTTACAGGTCCCAGTACACCCGTCATCCTCTGTAGACATCAAGTCATCTGTCATATCAATAGGTCCAAAATTATCACTCTTTGAGACATGAGTGGAAGAGTCATCCTTAGTCCCCTCAACCTCCACAGTTTCTTCCTTGTCCAAACCCTCCTTTTCGCCACCATCTTCCATACTCTCCTTCAGATTTTTTCCCTGTCCTTATTGTTATCATGTTCCTTGAGAACCTTATTGTCAAATTCTTTAATCTCCTTATATTTACCCTTGTTGGCTGACCTAGTGGCAATTTTGTAGGAGTGCCTTTGGATGTCCAGTTCATCAACCCCCTCATCATCCAAACCAACCTCTTGGATAATGCAGGTGGATTTTTTCTCTTTACCCTTAGATATGGTAGGGGTCTTTCATTTTTTGTCTAAAGGCTCAATTTTAATGGCGGCCACCCCAACAAGGTGGGTGGGGTTTGAAGGCTAGGATGGCTAGAATCGGCCTTCAGACCAGGGTTACATAGGCATTATTTTCTACTGGGACCCAAAGTATCCAAAGTGTGGAGAGTGAGGTGGAGGATGGGGTGGAGGGGGGGCTTCATGAACCACAATTTGGTGAGGTGAGCATAGAGAAAGGTGAAAATGGTAAAGGAAAAACTTATTAAATAAGATTTTTATACTTGAATTACATATTTTTTTAAAATATTACAATAAACTATAATCAGAAATAAAATTACCATAAAATATAGAATTATAATTTCTTATGGATTCTTAAAATTTGATTGTGTTGACTATACTACTTTCAAATTCAACCTTGGCTAGAGGAAGTGGTGGGGCATAAATTGGATAATGGGTTGGTAGACCAATATTTTAAATGGTATTTTTTTAATGTGGGTGTCTTTCATAGGTTTAAAGACTTTGATTTTTTTAATATTATTGATATTTATAAAAAAAATGTCAACACTCATTAAATTTTTATTTATTTATTTTATATCTATTAGTAATGATTAAAAGTTATTTATTTATTTTAAAATTTTTAAAGTTTAATATTATTATATATTTCATTTAATCTTTCTTTTTTTAGAATGGTTTTATTTCATCTATTTTTAATCTATTTTAATTCTATTTTATTTGTATTGTAATAGAAAAATTCTCAATTAGAAAAATATAGCACATGGTCGAAAAAAAAATATACAATATTTCAATATTTAATTATTTTTAATAAAAAATTAACACACACTCATTAGATCATTAGATTTATCTTATAATAAAAAATTCATAATAATAATAATTATAGAATATTATTTTGAGGCAGTGATCTAAAGAAATTCAAATATTACTTTTTATGAAATAATTTACAAATTTACACAATAAAAACTAGGTCTCAAAAGAGATCCTACAAAGAGGGAATAAATATATATTATTGAATGATGACTATAACAATATGATGAAGATAATCATCATTAATAAGAAATTTATTCAATATTGTGAGTTGCTTCAATGGTAAAATATTTTGTAGTAGAAATGCTAGAATTTTGTTTGTAGTCTACTAAGAGAAGAGACTTAAAATTTATGTACATAGAACTTTAGAACCTACAAGATGTCAACTTGATAATATTTTAGGACTTCAAGTTTTCATTGAAACTTGTTTGACACCTTATTCACTAATACTTGTTATTTGAAGGTTTAAAACAAGTATATACCACCACATTATTACCATCTAAGTACAAGACATCAGAAAATGGTGTTCGTATCAAGGTATTTTCAAAAGTGATGACCTATTTACTAAGCATTATTTTCGTTGTTGTTTCCATACTTATATCTAAACCCTTCATTCAAGTCCAATACCCATTGTGTAGAAACACACTTCTCATTAAATTGATTCAACTGTTAAAAGAGCATTTCAAGATTATATTATTATTAAATATAGTTGATAATTGTAAAAAAATGTTCATGATAGTTGTTGTATCAGACTTAAAATTTATGTATATAGTTTAGAACCTACAAGATGTCAACTTGAAATTATTTTAGGACTTCAAGTTATCATTGAAAATTGTTTGACACGTTATTCAACAATACTTCTTATTTGAAGGTCTAAAACAACTATATACCACCACATTATTACCATTTAAGTACAAGACATCAAGAAAAAGGGTGTTTGTATCAAGGTATCTTCAAAAGTGATGACCCATTTACTAAGCATTATTTTCATTGATGTTTCCATACTTATATTTAAACCATTCATTTAGGTCCAATTCCCATGTATAGAAACACACTTCTCATTAAATTGATTCAACTTTTAAAAGAGCATTTCAAGATTATATTATTACTAAATGTAGTTAATAATTATTAAAAAATGTTCATGATAGTGGTTGTATCATTAATACTTTATTTATAGTATATTATAGTTTTCCAATGGTCTTTTTATTTACCTTATGTTTGATCAATATACTAGCCTCTTCACTTAGTTCAACATGATATTATAGTAAAATAAATGTAGATTTTTTTAATGGTATTAAGTGCAATAATCATGTTTTTATCACATCTAATGCTTGTTTCAAAAATATCAAGTATATATTTAATTTAAAAGGTCTAATATGATGTTGCAATCAAGTTTTATATGTTTGAAGAAAAGATTTGCATATACTGTGTAGGTTCAAACTATTCAATATGATGATAAATGTATAATATTTTTATATGTAATATTTATCTACAATGAGTTAGATTGATTTATATCCTATGTAAATCTAGGTTTGACTACTATTATGTGAATTTTTAGTATGAGATGATGAGTTTAATTGTACACATTTTTGTGAACTAATAATACACATTAAGTAAAATGAAAACAAATATTTAAATGGTAATAAATGACAATTTATTATATATAAATATGGATATTTTTATATTTAAACAACAATATTAATATAAGCTAAATTAAACACCTAACTAGATGGTAGTGAATGACTTTATTTATATATTTATTAAAATAATAATGATAATATTAATATATCATAGTTTACAAAAAAAGGAAAATATATCATAGTTTACAAAAAAAGGAAAAAAATATCATATTGCTCTCAATCATGATACATATATTTCGCTACACATTTTTTAATTGGAGAAATAGAATAAAAATTACTTGGATGAGACTATAACGTTTTGACTAAACATTAATAAAATTGTCACTAAACAAAATAGGCTATCATGAAACAACAATAAAATTGATCACCAATAATTTTGTCTTTGCCTTTCTACATTCTCTACAAATTTTAATATCATTTTTTTAGAGTAAATAACATTTAATCTAATGCAACTCAAAAGTATTAGGTGAAAATCATTTTAATATGATAAAAAATATCACAATTTGTTGTACAAATTAATTTGAACAAATCAATCTCTATTAGAAAATATATAATATTTTCCTAGTCTATAATAAGAATACTTCTAGATATAACTAAGTAATAGTTTTTGACTTCAAAATTTTGAATCATACTTTAAAATCCATGTTAAAAAAAAAACACTATCAAATACAAACTATATATTTAATAATGATATGCAACAATAAAAGTAAGTAATCTTTATGAACTTTATTTAAATAATAGAATCTTATGTCAATTTAGAAACACTATTTTTATATATTTAATTCAATAAATTGTTTTCCTCGGTCAATGTAAATCTACCAAGGCTCCATACAAAAGAATAAACCATATTGAATATCATCTCATATGATTAAAAATGAATAAAAGTCATTTCCTTATTGCCAAATTTCTCCCTATTCCTAACTTGAAATGGTAAAGCACAAGCATGGCTTGTTTTAATGATTATTATAACAATATAGTAATATATTTTGTTTTAAATACTAATTTTTGGTTTTTCAAAGTCCTTGTGATTACTTCTCTAATATAATAATTGCAATTCCACTTAAACTAAAAAAATATGTTTGAACACATGGTGAAAATCTTATAAGTTAAAAGGGAATAAATATAATCTTTGATTTTGACACTTGGAGATATTAAAAACTAACTTAAATAGCACTCTTGAATGCTGATAAAATCTTATTTTCAATTTGACTTAATGATCAACTTTGGGGGCGAGTGTCTTATTCATGTGAATGACCTTGTGGCAACATTCATGCACTTGTATGTAAGTCAATTACCACGCCCACAATTCTCCTAGGGCTCAACATCTTTCAACCAAATTCTTCTTACTTAAAAGGGTGAAGAATCAAAATTTTGAATATATCTATAGTAAAATTCTCTTCAATCATATAGCTAAAGTCAATATATTAAATGTATATGTGGCCATTAAAGGCAATATTTAATGTATATGTGTCCTTTTGTCTCGTTCAAGTAAGGTAATTGGATTCAATCCAATAATGGTCCACCTGTCCCAAAAATTCAATGATTTAAAATAGTCAAAATTGTGTCTTATTAGGGAGGCCACTTGGAGCAAGTAGACTACAGTTATGAAAGCAGATGAGAAAAGAATAATAAACACCGTTTATTATTCTCCATCGTGTTTGACCACGTGATAATTGACCCTCACTTCGGTCAATAATTGCGGTTCGCACGTATTGTCCAAGTCATCACCACACATGGGGACGGGAGGTACGAAATATGTTTTTTTTGCAAGCTGCGTTAATGGCAAGTCAATTGACCAAGGCTGACAGGTTCATAAACTGACCAAGTTTTGGTATTTCAAAGCAGTCAAAGTATTTGGTCAATTTTTTACGAAACTTCCCGGATGCAACTGTCGTTTGAAACTTTGTCTCTTGCTTGTATTAAACTACTTTGGATTATGATATAGACAATGGGAGTTTTGTTTTTATGTCATGCACGTGGTCTAATACAAGATTTGAATATTTGCCTCTTCGTTGGACTTCAAATGCAATGCAATGCCACACCAACTCTTCATGACCCCATACGGGTGGGTATTGTCTAAATCGTAGACTAAAACGTAAAACATACAAGGGAAGTAAGAAAAAGTTTGAAAAAAAAAACTAAGTGTCCCCTTGATAAGATACATGTTTTAGTATATGATTTAGACGTTGCTGGGAGGGGTCAAGGGTTTTTTGGAAGTAACGTTATTTTGTATCAATGTTTCAAATCACATTCTACGATATACTATCAAGATGATAAAGAGCATTTGAAGTTAAAATTTTGTGAGAGTAATATTATGTCACTTGTTTTCTTTACAACAATCATAAACCATAGCTCTTTGATTACATACTATTCTAATAGGAACACAATTGTCAACATCCTCAAACTAGAAAGGAGTTCTAAATGCCTCCAATGGTCAGCTCTCATGGGGGTGTTGTTGTCAACTCCCCCTCCTTTGCCCTCATGTCTGCTGCTCTTGGTGGGTTGTTGTCTGATGCCAAGTTTTTGGATCAGGTCTTTGATGCCCTAGATTCCTCTGGCCTGCGTGATGACTGCCCTTCCCGCCCTTTGCTGGGCGTTGTTGTTGAGGGCCATTTGGGGCGCTCGTATGTGGTTGCCCGTGTGCCTTCACAGGGTCCTGCCACTCGTTTGAAACTACTTTGTTGGATGCTCCCCTCAAGTTTGTTGTCTCGATGCCGACTTCTGGATCATCAATTCCTGCTACAAAGGCTTTTGGTGCCCATTTGCTTGAGGGTGTGAATACCCTAGGTGCTGGGACGTTTGCTTCTGTTAGTGGTTCTGGCCCCATGAATGCTTCAAAGGAATTTATTCCCCCCAAAATCTATTGTTTTTGGTGGAAGGAGCTATGCTCAGGCTGCCAAGTCTTCTACTACCATCCCTTCTCGGGAGAAAGCTCATCCTATCGCGTGTGCCAAGGCATCCCCTATGGTGGTTTGTGGTCCTGAGGTGATGGAGAACGTGGATTTCTATTAGTGTTGAGGTTTGGTCTGCAGGTTTGCAGGTCTCTGGACCTCTCTTCCAGATTTACACTATTGGGCAACTAGTTCTTGGGGACTCCTGACTTCTGGTGACATTGAGCTATACCCTTGTGCCAAGGGTTTTTTTTATTGCTACATTCTCTTCTTCTGAAGATCGTGACTTAATACTGAATAAGTTATGGGTGTGGGGAAATCATTTCCTCTCTACAAAACCATGGACAATTTCATTCAACTCTCTTATGGAACCACTCAACGTGCATTTTATATGGGTCCGTCTTCCTAATCTCCCACTTCACTTTGGGAGTTGTCTTGCTTTGAGGCCATTGGAAATTACCTTGGTTGGTTCTTGAAGTTGGATGGATCTACCACTACTTTAGGACATTCTACATTTTCTCGTATTCTAGTTGAAATAGATATCTCCTCCCCACTTTCGGGTGATGTGGTGCTCATGGTTGGTGAGAGGCCATGGACCCAAGTGTTAGATTATGAGGGTCTTCCCTTCCATTTCTGAGGATGCTTCTCTATGTGACACATGGCCTTTGAGTGCGCTCTTCTACACCGAAAAGGTGTTGCCACTTGGTGGAGGGCTTCTAGTAATGATCATTTGACAGTCAGACCTTCTAATTGTCCTTCTGATTCTTCCTCTAAGGACTCTCTATCTCCTAATGAAGATGAAACTCCTACTAATAATTTGGATGCTTCTCATGTTGCTGGTCAAAACCATACTTCTACTGCTCTCTTGACTCTTGCTCCTGCTGCAATGCCGGATGTTGCCCCAGCTTCTTCAGGTGCAATGCCTACTGGCCCTATGGCCCCTTTGTTGGTGAGCCTAAGGATAGCATTGCCTGGACAATTATCTGGCAACATAGGAAGACATTTTCTTCTAACTTGCTCCCATCTTCTCATGGGGTGTAAGTTTGACTAAAGGGCTTCTTGCCTTTGTGGTTTGTTTTTTGTCTTCTAGTCAGCACCCTTTGTGCTAACTATGTGTTATCAATGGCCCATGTTTCTTCTTTCAGGCCTTGTTTATGTAAGGGTCAGTCCCCTTGTTTTGGTTGTTGTTATTATCAAAAACATCTCAAACTAGCATATGTGTTAGAGACCGATAGATAACTATCTTTAGTCAAGTCAAAGTAAAATTTGTCAATTATTAGATGAGATCCTAGATATTCTTGTTGAAAATTGTTTAAGATCTATTAGTCTCTTTAGAGGTGTACCCAATGAACTTAAAGTTTATAGGTGGGCTAAGTCTAATTAGGAAAATAAGGGTTGGGTTTTAAAGTCTATCATAGGTCTTGGAAAGGAGAACATTTCATATAGTTTTGGTTTAGTTAAACATGCACAAGGTGTGCTTAAGTACAACTTACATATACTATGCACATAAAATTGTTATTTACAGACTTGGGACTTTGAGTTTCATCCCGAGAAGACTTATGAGTCTAAATAAATGATATGGGTTGAGTTTCTAATCTCAAATCTAACCTTTATTTCCTTCCTTTAGGAAATAGCCACCCGATTAGGCCATGTGGTCTAGTGTAAGTATGTTTGCTAGCTTAAGAGTGCATCTTAGTAGGCCAAAAGAGAATAGAACAAAACAATGACTTTGGATGAGAAAAAGGATGATGTTGATGATGACGTAAAGGAAGAAAAAGAAAAGGAAACTTTAATGCTAAAAAGAAGAGAAATGAGAACAAGGCAAGAAGAAGAAGAAGTGGAGAGGAGAAGGGAAAGGATAAGAAAACCAAAATGACTCCTCGAGGTACACTACAACTAGATTCCTTTAGTCTAGATGCAATCCTTAATGCAATTGAGTTTCATGGGGATGTAAAAGAAACTACAAAACACTATCTAGTGTTGCCTTTGTACAACTAGGAAATCATTGAACAAGCCATGGTTATAGATATGAAGAAGTACAACTTGACCTTGAGTGACATTTTGGAAAAGTTTTTGGAGGACCTCACTGATGTCTTATTGGAAAATAGAGATAAATGTATCAAGCTAGAAGCAAAAATGAGAGAACAAGCCCTTAAATAGGTTGGATCCACTTTGTCCATATATGAGAGAATGAAGTAATCGAAAGAAAAAACTTAGGAATTAAGGATCAAACAAAGGGTAAACACTCTCATGAGCACAAGAGAAGATGGTAGGGAAAAATTACTAAAGGAAAAAGAAGAAATTACAACAAAAATCCTAAAGGAAATAAATGAAGGAGAAGTAATGATTGAAGAACACGAGTCTCTGGATGCTACTGACTTAGAAGGGATACTCAATATATCCACCATTGATGCATCATCATTTGATATAATGACTTGAGGTGGTAGTGCAAAGAAGGTCAATGCGTAGAATGTAGAGACTCCTTTGGAGAAGCCTAATACAGGTGTACAAGGTGCTGAAAAGGAAGCTGAAAAGAGAACTCCTTCTGTGGCAGATACGAGTAAAGATCAAGAGAAGAACATTCACAAACGCACATAAAATGTTATAACAAGATAGAACACTAAGCCTGTTGGAGACAAAGGAATAAAAAATGATAGTTTTGAGAAAGTTTAAAATACATTAGAAAAGACAAATGAGGTACAAGATGCATCCTCTAGTAGACAAGAAGATGTTGAGGGATCTGTTGACCTTTTCAGCCCACCATTAATCCTCTGGATTGATCTTATCATTGTTGGCTTGTGGTGATTGATTAGGCAAGTATTGTACACTCGCCATGTATCATGGGGTTCAGGGCATTATGATGCAAGAGCATCCCGAGTTGCCTTGCTATCCCGATCATTTTGTTCATTCTGCCAGTAAGTTCTGAGTTGTAGTCATTGCCAAGTGTTCTTGTGTGCCGAGCTGTCCAGTGTTGGCTGAGTGTTCTTGTATGTGTTGAGTTGTCTAGTGTTGGCCGAACATTCCTTCCTGTGCCGAGTGAACCTATTATTTGTTGATGCTCGGTTCTTCTTTGACTGAGTTTGTCTATGTTTGGTTCTTAGTTAGAGATGACTTATGTATTTAATTTATGTTGCAAATTTAATTTAGGGATCTTGTCTTAGGATGTGTGCAAACCATTTTCAAGTTGACCTTCTATTATGTAATGATATAGAATCTTCTGTAAGTAATTTTGGCAAGTATAAATAAGGGTGTTTAGATGTAAGAAAAGAAAGGGGGAGAAGAGACATGTAGCAGTAACAGATAGGAGAAGAAGGTAGAAAGGGAGATAGAATCCAAGTTTGAATTTTTCATAAATCTTGTTGATCATAACTCAAAAGGGCCTCATAGTCGGGCATGTATGCAGAAAATTGGATGAATAAACAAAGAATTTGTTGTTCCTTCTCTCCTTGGTGTTGTTCTCTATGTTGTTTTCTTCCATTGTGTTTACTTTGCAAGGTGATTGGATAGTTAAGTCTGCCTTTGGCCCTAGCTTTTCATCTTCCCTCCTTGCGCTAGGTGGTATCAGAGCATGGTTCATACCGTGTGTGTGAATTTTGTACCTAGTTATAGACACAACACTTTAGTAAAACATTAGAGGTTAGCAAAAATCGAAATCTTCCAAATAATTGAAACTAAGCTAACCAGACAATTTACTGCCTTTTAGTAGGTGTGAGTATGATGTTCTCAGATTGGAATCGAGATCAGTGACAATGAAACACCTAAACGAAGGATTTGAATGCAAAATGATGAATGTGAAATGAGTGTAGATTATTCTAGATTTTTGTATTTTCTATGCAATAATATTGAAACTACATCTGAATCTAAACTAAATTGATGAAATTGAGATTGAATGCAGATTTAATCTAAGAATGCTATGAATGAATATGAAAACTATGCAAAAGCTATGATCAACTATGAAAGATCTCACAAATCGCCTGTCGCAAGTGCTTAATCCTTCAATTGCCAATTCGCCAGAGTAATTGTGCAAATTCGAGAGTTGATAATTATAAAGAGCTGAGCCTTGATTTTATAGAAATCCAGGGCTTTGAGGATGCAAGAGAAAAGCCATAAATCACTCTTGATAAACTCAGGTTGATTTTTGAGTTATGAGGAAATCATAGATAATTAACTCACAAAAATCATGCAAAAACAGTGTTTAACTCAAAATAGAGTTTTAGATAAAATTTCAACTCATCATCAGATGTTGAGTTTCAATTTTAAAATTGATTGTTGATTTCTAGTTGCCTGCTTTTTTGGTTGTGCATGATTTAATTATAAATTAATTTAAAAATAAAGTGATTTATTCTCAACTTAACTGGTTTTTGAATTAAAACAATTGATTTATGGGTTAATCAATTATTAAATCAAACTTTATTCTAAAACTATATTATTAAAAATTGACAACTGACATTAATTAATTAAATAAGAATTTAATCAATTAGTCATGAGATTTTAGATTTATTATCAAAATGAAATAATACAATTTAGGAATAATTTAATTAAATTTAATTAAATAATTAAATGGCAGTATTAGATCTAATTAATTAAATATTCAGAATATTCAATTAATCAAACTTTAAGATAAATAGGATTTATTGCCAAATAATTATTAAATTAAAGATAATTAGGATAAATAGGAATATTGCTAGGGATATTCCCCGATGCAGAATTTAGGATAAAATCATTTAGAATTCAATAATGTGCAGAGGTGCCTTAGGTTAGGACTTTGATGTCGATTTCATTCGAATTTGAAGATGTAGGAGGTTAATGAACTTATAGCCCATTTTTGGGGTATTACATTTTGTTCCTCTTTGAATCACTGTGCAAAGCGTAGTGGTTCAAAGAATAGTCTGTGTCTGATATATGTATGAAACTGATTTGAAATATTAACCAATTCCGAGACAAAAATCGATTGAAAGATTTGAAGATTCAAGATTTAAGATTTAGGTCTTGAATGACCAAAGATAATGTTAACTATAACAACAATGAACCGGTGATTACGAAAAAGTGTCCAAACGCCTGATTCTGAACCTTATGATTGCGAAGAAGTGAGTGACTAATTCCAGACCTGAATTCTCTCAAAAGAATCATATTGGTATCACATCCTGAACCCATCAATTACGAAGAAACAAGGAAATAACACTAATGAACCAATAGTTACAAAAAGCTGATACAGTTTACAAGATAGATTTAGGATACTAGATTGATGAATGTGATATGCCCCAAGGATCAATAGATTTGCCCCAAGTGACAAGGAGTTTAGATGAATCAACAATTAGACGTGGTTGTTGTCTTGATTACTGAAAGAAAGATTTGATTGATAAAATTAGATTTACAGACTTTGAATGATGTGCAATACCATGCCCCCTTCAGGATAAAAATGGAAATCTGACAAGAAAAGTCAGCGTTGAATAGTTTAGAAGCATGTTAATTGATTTGAGAAGTGGTTATATACGTTCGAGAATGCATTCTACATTGTTTAGAGGTCCAAAAGACCAAGTTTGACCAAGTTTGACCATGAGTTGACCATGGTTGACCAAGTTGAAATTTTGATAGTTTGATGTAAGATAATCAGTTAAGCTGAATTCTAGATTTCTATGATGATTGAAGGTTGATTATGCAAGCAGTCGGACATCCTGGGTCCAAAAATTTTAAATCATGATCTTGACATAGTAAATTATTTTAGATTTCAATTTTGATCTTGAAAATGGGTTCAGAATGTTGAAATTAGCCAGGGGTGCAATTTTCGTGAAAAACTGAGCACTTTTGAAAATTAGGTCAAAAGCTATATAAGGACCAAAAGGGTCATTTTCAATTCATTATTCTCATTTGACTTTTGAAACCTTGTGGAGCCCTCTGAGTGAGAAAATGGTTGAGCTAAGAGTACCTATCTCTTCCCATCGATTTGAGCGTAGCCGGAGACATCAACGGCCTCCGTAGTATGGACATCTGGTAAGTGGACCTCTGTGCCTCTCTGTAAATTCCATTTTTACATGTTTGTAGCATTTTTAGGTTGTTTTTCGTATGTTTTAATTTTTCAATTCTCGCATGTATGGAAACTCATATGACTGTCCTCTGTGACTCGTATGAATTTTCAATGTCCTATAGAGTGTCATGTCAGAACCCCCGTAAACTCATTTGATAGGGACCCAAGAGTCGTACGACATTTCATCGACTCCCTCATATGTCGTACGATGATCCCTAGAAAGTCGTATATGCATGGTTTGTCGTATGGGACCCTGTTGAAACTCATACGAGTTTTGGTGTCAGTCTGAATTGTCATATGGAAAATAGTGAGCTTAAATCTCATCTTTAGGTCAAAAATTTTGATTTTATGATTCCTTAGGCTGATTGCTGAGCATTTAATGTACCTTCTGAGATAGTGAACTTGTGAATTTCTGTACTCTTAGCGTATTTTTCAACCAAATTACTGATAGGATTCCCATTTCCATTCCGTGTAGGTGATATACCCTGATGTTCATGTGTGCATTTCACATCTTGTGACTCAGAGACTCTGTGTTTCGCTGCCTGACCCTATGAGGGTTCATCTTGCTTCCTGTGGATTTGAGTATCTGATTCGGTTGCCCGAGATTAGGGTTAACCATGGACTATTGATTGCATTAATAGAGTGGTTCCATTCAGAGACCTTGACTTTCCATCTACCCACTGGAGAGATTACCATCACACGTGAGGACGTGTATAGGATATTACGTATACCATTTCATGGTCAGTGTTCAGATTATATGAGCTCGGGACAGTCGGGGATTACATACGTTCAGATGCCTATTTGGAGATGATACACAGTTGACCGGTTCTATTTCATGGGAGCTATTAGTGTAGTGCTATGGGCAGACCCATAGATTAGAGTGTATCCTAGTAGGCATGATAGGAGGTATCATCATGTCCGACCGTCAGCAGAACGGTCTATTGATGGGCTAGGCCCTGATGGTTGCACGATTGATGGTGAATCCTTCTGAGTTAGCTTGGGGTCAATGCATTCTTGCACATATGTTCTCTAAGATGCACGAGATCATGTATCAGGAGGGTAAGTCTTTTGCTTTTGGTTAATTAGTTCTTCAGATATGGGCCTGGGAGCACATCCCAGTTTGTAGACCAGTGTGTCAGCCACATCGCCAGCCATAGGAGCCAGTCATATATATATATATATATATATATATATATACTCTGGTTATCTTACATAGGTGTGCATGGGTCAGATAGAGTATTTTAGGCGGTGTCTGGATGATATGACTTTTGTAGTATGGAGACCATATTTGTCGATAGAGGCCTGGCCCACTGCGAGGGAGCAATTCAGTTATTTCTGTCAGAGCCATGTACTGATTGGATGATATACTATTGTTATTGAGTGCTTTCTAATTACGAGAGTATGGAGGCAATATGGCATCATTCAGGATGCACTAGAGGAGCTTGCAGCTTATGCACAAATCCATAGAGAGCTTGGTTTAGGATGGGATCCTAGATTGTCATATGCTCTCTGTACACAGGAGTATAGTAGTATTGTTGGTAGGGACTAGGATTACAGAGAAGATATTCCTGATGCTAGTGTTATAGATGGATTCATTGGATGGCTTGCAAAGTATCCTATACACGGGTTTTTAGATCCCACAGAGTTGATACCTTCCATGGAGGAGGCCATTAATGTTACAGGTGCATAGGTTCCAATTGGTTGAGGACAGAGACACACATAGGTACAGATGCCCCAACCTACACCTCTGAGGCCTAGAGTGATATTCACTCCTCCACAGAGACCTTCTGGATAGATGAGACCACCTTGTCCCTCTAGTTCTTCAGCAAGCAGACTTGCAGTGTTACATAGGAGATCTACTAGAGGAGAGAGTGGTACTTTGGGTAGTGTTGGTACAACAGATGAGGTTCTAGGTGTAGAGTAGGATGTAGGTGCCGGTCCTGATCCTTTACAGGATGATTCCAGTTTTGATCTTGGTGCTGAGGTTAGACATCGTAAGGGGCAGACAGTAGAGATCACATAGCAGCCAACGGTAGATATTGAGATTCCTGCGGCAGATGTAGATCCTAGCATACCATTGACTCCTTAGGAGATTATTAGATGATTGAGATTATAGGTCAGGGACTTGAAGGTACGAAGCGCTCGGTGGGAGGAGTGATTCACAGAGGTTGATAGACAGAGATCTGAGCTTCAAGAGGAGAACAAGTGATTACAGGCAGAGGTTAAACATCAAACCTCGAGAGTGGCTTATTATGTTTCTGTGTATTATGCTGTTGTTCCTACTGCTCAGAGAGTACCCACATACTCTCAGTATATGATAGCATCAGAGGGAGCTAGAGCACCTAGAGCCAAGGTAGTACTCGATGCACCACCACCACCTCCACCAGATGCAGAGGATTAGGTAGACAACTGATCTATCTAGAGACATTCTGATGTTTTTTCCATTTTGTTGTTCATGTATACTATTCTGACATCTGATAGCTCACATGAGCTCATTCCTTTGTACTTTGTGCTAGTAGTGCACCCTTGACTAGTTTGAGTTATATGATATGAGATCAAGATTTTGGTTGTGACCTCATGTGTACTTGTCATGTTTTTTATTTATGATGATATCATGTGATGTAAATTCTATGAGTAGTGTAGAATGTATGTATGGATTTATGCAATGCAATGGTTTCTTTCAAATGTATGAATGTTATGCAAATGTGATTGATTATGGAAAGTGTATGTATGGAAATGTATGTAATGCAATAGATGGAATGAATGATCATGAATATGTAATGTAAATGCAATGATACATATGATATGTTTTGCAGGTATTGATGAAGATAAGAACTCAGTCTTGTGTCAAAAAGGATGTTTAACTCAGGATGGTGACTGCTTGTGGTTCAGTGAGGAAACCTTCGTGTGAGATTCAGCTCTTCATTTCCAGTTTAAGTTTAGTTTAGAAGAATTTTTGAAGTGTTCCAACAATTTGTGAGATCATGCAATCATGCAAAGTGCAAAATGACAAGCAAAATGAAATGCAAACCTAAGACCTAGGACCTAGTCACTGATCATGTGTTGATTTGTTATCATCATTGAACTTTTATTAGGTAATCAGATAAATCAATACAATGTCCACTAGCTAGGAAACTATAGACATATGAATACTGATTTGTATGTGCAAGAATCAATACAACACCCACTGGTCATGCAACCATGGACATATGAATTTTGATTTTGTTTTTGGAATGTCAGATTAGATATAAGCACCAAGGCATAAACGCTAGGATGACCTGAATATCATGTCCATTTTGATATAGCAATTTTCATAAGCATCAAAACATAAACATCATGATGACCAGGATACGCCTTGCATTACAAACACATCAAGCAATCAAGAGATCATTCTAAATCCAGTGTGAATTACCCGTAGTGACCCTTTATTGTTCACATCCTTAGGCAAGATTGTGTCTCACAATAGGAAAAAAAACTCACTCAAAAAGACAATAGTTAGATCAAACTTCCTTGAGTTTTCCATGTATCAATGGTCAAGGTACTCATGGCCATCCAATTCAAGATAGAGGCTCTTACAAATGGACACGATTTCAATCCAGAATTTCCAAAGTTGTTAGATTGTCACATACAAGCAGAAAATAAAGAAAAGATTATGCCTCCAGTCATCACTCTCTAAATCTTATAAAGGACATCATCGAAGAGCTTGAAGGAATAAAATATGCAAAAATCTCAATGTGAATTAGTAAGCATACAAGGAGATAAAAGCATGTAAAAGCATAGATTGTTTTCAGTTTGTGTTGGTGTTTGATTGCGTTGTTGTAGATGCAAAATCCTTTTTGGAGACGAGATAGACAGACTGACTCAAATGAAGCTTCAAAGGACTCTGACTAGATATGACACGTCTAAGATACATTGGAGGCCATAGGATATGACATTGATTGCCCCCAAGTTTGAACATTGATAGGATATAGACGCTTGAGCTGCTTGGTGTACAAACTGAATTTATTGAAAACAGGAAGTGGAAACAAACCAAGAGATATGTACTAACTAAAACAAGACTGAAAGCTGGGAAAGACCAAGATTGCACTAATAGATGGAGCATTTTGAAACAAGTGGCACCTGTTTGCCGGGTTTTCACCATCTTAGCAGAGATTCTATTTTTGCTACCAAGGTGCCTGTTTCTAGGTTTTCACCAAGGCACTTTTTCTTTTTCTCATTTTTTTTGTATTTTTCATTTTTTCAATTTTTTTTGTACTTTAGATATTTTTTTATTTTTTTTGTGAATCATCAAGGCACCTATTGCTAGGTTTTCACCAAGATGTTCATTTTTTCAAGACTTTTTCCAATTTTTAAGATTTTTTCAAGACATTTTACCATAGACTGAATGCCTTAAGCATAGAATTTCTTCAAATGGAGAATGTTGATTGGTTCTCAGAGCTATTCTCCTTTAGTTGTTGAGAGTTGATAGGCACCAGAGCCAAAAGTAGCAGTGATAACAAAGGGACCTAGCTAGTTGGGTTCAAACTTCCCCTTGCATTCTTTATGTGATTGATTTTTAAGATTCTCTCTCAAGACTAGATCGCCAACCTGAAATTCTCTGTCTGACTTTCTTATTGTAGCCTCTAGATATTTTTTTCTGATAGACTCTGAGATGATCATACGCTGCTTGTCTGCGCTCATCTAGTAGTTCAAGTTCTTGCAACCTAGACACTCTGTAGTCATCATCAGTTACTAGACCATGCATTCTGATTTTTAGTGATGGGATTTCAACCTCAATAGGCAGTACCGCTTCAAACCCATAAACTAAAGTGAATGGTGTAGCCCCAGTGGGTGTTTTGATACTTGTTGTGTAGGCCCAGAGAGTTGGATTGATCATGAGATGCCAGTCTCTCCCTATTTTATTAACTATGCAGTGCAAGATTTTTAATAAATTCTTATTTGAAGCCTCTGCTTGTCCATTCCCTTAAGGATAGTAGATAGATGACAAATGTTGTGTAATCTTGAATTTGGCACATAGATCATCCAAGTCTTTGTTCTTGACTTGTCCACCATTATCTATGACTATAGAATGTGGAATACCATATCGACATATGATGTAGTTCAAGATGAACATAGATATTTGTTTACCAGTTGCTTGTGTTAAAGGGACTGCTTCTACCCATTTTGTGAAATAATCTGTAGCTATAATAATGTGGGTATGCCCATTAGAAGAATGAGGATGTATGGATCCTATAAGATCAAATGCCCATTGGTGAAAAGGCCATTGAGAAATGAAGGGAATTAGATCTCTCACTGGAGCATGAATTAAGTTTCCATGCACTTGGCACTTTTGACAGTTCTTAGCAAACTTGATAGACTCTTTCTCCATTTTCGGCCAATAGTACCCAGCCCTAATAAGTTTTCAGGCTAATGTTAAACCATTCGAGTGTGACCCACAAATACCATCATGGACCTCCTCTAAGGCACGTTGAGACTCTTCCCATTCTAAACATCTAAGTAGCGTACCATCTAGACCTCGTTTGTATGGATCATGACCAATGATAACATATTGGGAGGCATTGTGAATAAGGTATCTCTTTTCATGATGGTTAAATGTATCAGGAATGATTTGGTCTTTGAGATAGGAGAATAGGTTTTTATAGCGGGATGAATCATGACCGACAACTATGCAAATCATGTGGGTTTCAGGGGAGTCATATGTAGGATAAGATAGTGCTTCCACCAGGAGCTCGTAGCGTAGCTCATGTTTAGGTTGCTGTAATAAAGTAGATAATGTTGCCATTGCATCGACAACCTTATTCTCTAGTCTAGGTATTTGCTCAAAGGTGATAGATATGAAGTATTTCTTTAGATCATCTACCATTCTTTTGTATGGAACAAGATTTTCATCCTTCGTTTGATACACATCATTGACTTGGTGTATTACAAGTTGTGAGTCTCCATGAATGTGTAATTCTGTTACTCTCCACTCAATTGCTATTTTCATACCATTTAAAAGGGCTTCATATTCAAAAATATTGTTTGTACAAGGAAATTTAATTCTAAATGCCTTAGGAATGGATTATCCTTGAGGAGTGATAAACAAGATACCTGCTCCAGATCCATTCTATATATAGGAGCCATCAAAGAACAATTGCCATTCTCTAGAAGAAAGATTCATGATAGAGGAATCTAGAAATTCCATTTGCATTGGTGTGTCATCAAACAAAGGTGCATCTGCTAATTGATCAACAATAACTTGGCCTTAAATAGCTTTTCTTTCAACATATTCAATGTCAAATTTACTTAAGAGCATGACCCATTTGGCTAATCTACCCATGAGGGCAGCTTTGCTTAGTAGGTACTTTAGTGGATCAATCTTAGCTACTAGATGCATGGTATGAGCCAACATATAATGTCTCAGTTTTTGTGATGCAAAGATCACAACTAGACAAGTTTTTTCAATCATAGAATAGTTCTTTTCATATGCCACCAATGTTCTACTAATATAGTATATAGCTCTTTCCTTCTTGTTCTCATCATGTTGTGCAAGCAATGCCCCCAGTGATGTGTCTGTAGCAGAGACATATAAGATCAAAAGCTTCCCTTGAATGGGAGGCATCAAGATAGGAGGATTTGATAGATACTTCTTGATATGATTAAAATTCTTTTCACATTCCTCATTCCATGCAAAGGTCACACCTTTATGTAATGTCTTTGTAAAAGGTTGTGATATGTCTGCTAGCTAAGATATGAAGCGTCTGATAGATTGACCTCTCCCTTGTAATGTTCTCATTTGACTGATATTCTTAGGAGGTTGTATCTCCATGATAGCTTTAACTTTAGCTGGATCAACTTCAATTCCTTTCTTTGAAACATTGTAGCCTAAAAGCTTTCCAGAGGTGACACCAAAAGTACACCTCGCAGGGTTCAGTCTAAGACTAAACTTCTCCATTCTATCTAGTATCTTGCTCAAGTAATTTAGATGTTCAGATCTTGTCATAGACTTTTCCAAAGTATCATCAACATAATCTTCCATAGTTTGATGTATCATGTCATGAAAAATTGATGTCATAGCTCTTTGATATGTAGCACCAACATTCTTAAGCCCAAATGGCATGAAATTCCAATAGAAGGTGCCCCATGCACATGTGAAAGTAGTTTTCTCTTGATCTTCTAGAGCAATTTTGATTTGATTATATTAAGAAAAACCATGCATTAAAGAATACATCTCAAAGCCCGCAATCATGTCCACTATCATGTCAATATTAGGTAATGGAAAATCATCCTTAGGGAATGCTTTGTTTACATCTCTGAAATCTGTGCATACTATTATAGATTTGTCTAGTTTTGAAACAGGTACAATATTAGAGATCCATTCAGCATAGTCAGTAACACGGATGAATCCGGATTTTAGTAGCTTCTCTAATTCAGCTTTCACCAAGAGTGCAACATGTGGATGCATCTTTCTCAATTTCTGCTTAACAGGTTTGACGTTTGGAGCTATAGATAAATGGTGCATTATAAGATCAGGATCCAACCCTGGTAAATCTGAATATTTCCATGCAAAGTTGATCTTCTTTTCTATTAAGAATATTGTAAATTTTTGCTTTTCTTCTTCTGATAAGGATTGTGCTACATGAATCAACTATGGTTCTTCTATTGTCCCCAAGTTGATAGATTGAGTGGGCTCAATTAGAACTAGAGATCTGTCCTATAAATGACTCGGAAGGACATCAAATATCTCATCCTTAGGCACCTTAGAGAGGTTTTCATCTTCAGATATGTCTTTTATTTTTACTTTTGTAGATTTTGAGACTGCCACAAAGTGGTTTTCACCCTTTGAACTCCTTTTCTTTTTATTCTTATTCTTATTTTTTTGACTAAGATACTTGATGTCCAACTCTGTCATGCTAACGCTCAGCTCATTGATGGAAGTCCTCATAGGCTCAACTGCATTGAGGTAGCAAGCAAGGGCATAGTCATTGGGAAAGGTATAAATACCTTGGCTCAGATTCATAGAGGTTTGGTCAAGAAGTTCAGGATGTTGCATAGTCAAAGTGGTGAAAGATTGGGAGATAGTGTTCACGGATATGGATATGTCATCATTGGTCCTAACCCGATTCTCAAGTTCAAAGGTGATATTACAACTTAAGATGTTCAATTCATGAATAGGCTCAATGTCATTATGGGAGTCCACTTCAGCCATCGGTGGATCAAATTTGTTAAGTTCATCATTTCTCTCTAGACTTACGTTGGGTTTAGGTGCATATTGGTGAATAACATCAACATGTTTCTCTGTAATAAGCTCATCTTCTTCTGGAATGGCTCCCCATTCATAGTCATTTGATTCCTCATCTATGCCTCTAGGAAATCTAAGAACATGAGTAAAGTCAGGGTGAATACCCCAAGAAGGATTACCCTTAGATTCTGATTTGAATTCATACTCATGGAAATCTGTCTCAGAATAACTACCACCTTCCTCTTTGTCTATGTTATTGCCTTCGAGATTAGTTGGTTCTTGTGGTGCAACTATCTCTTTCTCTATAGTAGGTTCTTGTATTTCTACTACATTAATTATTTTTATTGGATCATCTTCAGCTTCAAGGAGGTCTTTTATTTCTTTAGGAAAATGCTCATAAGGAATGAGATCTTCAGTAGTGTCTGAATCATCACTATCAGATTGTTCTGTTGTTTCTCCTTTTAGTTGATTTTCTGTAGATGGCTCAATCTGTTCTAAGACATGTGGTGAGTTCCTACTAAGACAAAAAGGCTTCTTCTTATATCCTAGACCTGTTGTATTCTTGTTTGCTCATCCATAATGATCAAGAGGTGATAGAAGACCTTTACCCTATAATCCTAGAGGTCCTTTTCCTTTATATCCTATTTTTGTGATCAACTTGTCTCCTGGGCCATATGACTTAGAAGGGATCTTCGATGTTTTAGATTCACATGTTTGAAAAACTTGAGATTTAGGTTCATCTTTGTATAGCCATACAAGCACAACTTCATCCTCTTCAAACTCTTGTTTAGATACTTGTTCTGCAACAAAATTTCCTTTATATGCCTCAAGAGGTTCTTTAGACTCAATGCTAGACTGTTTTAGAGTTTGTCCATAGTGTTAGCTTGTGGTGGCTGATCAGGAAAGTACTATACACTTTTCCTCCCGACCTTGTGAATTTTTTTGAGGCTGACATATTTTTGGCTATTTTTGGGCCGACATGATTGTAACTCATTCTAACCCTAAAGCAAAAAAATATTATATAATATGGCTTAGGGTTAGGGATTTCATGATGTATGATTTTAGTACTTGCGGTGGAATTGAGCTGTAAGGGATTACAGATTGTAATCACTAGATAATAATAATATTGGACTTGCTGTTGGTGGATGTAGGCCAAGGATTGGGTGAACCATGTTAAATCTTTGTGTATTGTGTTCTCTTATGTGTGATTTATTATTTTCTGATATTGGTTATATTTCCATGTAATTGTTATTTCTGCCTTGTTAATCTTGACCATTGTGTTTATTTTAAGAGGTTGGATGATGACAACTACATTATTTTATGTTTATATGTTGATGATATGCTTGTAGCTAGGTCTAACATGGATCACATTAAGGGGTTGAAACAACAGTTAACACATTCATTTTCTATGAAGGATTTGGGGGCAGCAAAACAAATCCTTGGTATGAAAATTTGCAGAGATAAGAAAAATAGGAAGTTGTCTCTATCTCAGGCTGATTATATTGAGAAGGTGTTGCAACATTTCTCTATGGAGAATGCCAAAGCTGTCAGCACACCTTTGCCTGGTCATTTTAAATTGACTAAGGAGATGTGTCCTAAGACATCAGAAGAAGAGGCTAAATGTCCAAGGTACCTTATGCTTCAGCTGTAGGGAGCTTAATGTATGCTATGGTATGTTCTAGGCTAGCTATTACACATGCAATGGGAGTCATTAGCTGATATATGAGTAACCCTAGTATTGAGCATTGGAATGTAGTCAAATGGATTCTTAGATATTTGAGAGGTACATCCAGTAAGTGTTTACACTTTGGGGGTTCTACTACTACTGTACAAGGCTATGTTGACTCAGATTTGGGAGGAGATATAGATAGGAAGTGGAGTACTATAGGTTATTTATTTATTGTTGGTGGGACAATAGTGAGTTAGATTTCTCGACTACAAAAGGTGGTTGCTTTATCCACTACAAAGGCAGAGTATATTGTTGCTATAGAGGTAGCCAAGGAGATGATATGGCTTCAATTCTTCATGGAAGAATTGGGACATCCACAAAAGGATAATTTATTGCATATAGATAGCCAAAGTGCCATTCATCTTGTGAAGAATTTTGCTTTGCACTCAAAGACAAAACAAATATAGTTATAGTACCATTTAATTCAGTCACTTTTGGATGATGGGAATTTAAAGCTGGAAAAGATTCATAGAGATGATAATCCAAAAGATATATTTACAAAGGTAGTAACAAGGGAGAATTTGAACTCATGTTCAGCTTTAGTTGGTCTTCTAGACTGAACAAAATAAAGGAACAGTTGAGTCCAGAGTGGTTTGATCTAGTGGGAGCCTCATATGGTAGCGGTATTGCTATAGGATCAATCTCCAAGTGGGAGGTTTTTAGTGTGGATATTGATCAGTCACCAAGTGGGAGATTGTTAGCTTGTGGTGACTAATCAAGAAAGTACTGTACACTTTTCCTCCCAACCTCACCGGTGAATGTTTTTGAGGCTGACATATTTTTAGCTATTTTTGGGCCAACATGATTGTAACTCATTCTAACCCTAAAGCAGAAAAATATTATATAATATGGCTTAGGGTTAGGGATTTCATGATGTATGATTTTAGTACTTGTGGCAGAATTGAGCTGTAAGGGATTACAGATTGTAATAAGGTTGTAATCACTAGATAATAATAATATTGGACTTGCTATTGGTGGATGTAGCCTAGGGATTGGGTGAACCATGTTAAATTTTTGTGTATTGTGTTCTCTTTTGTGTGATTTATTATTTTCTGATATTAGTTATATTTGCATGTAATTGTTATTTCTGCCTTGTTAATCCTAACACATAGGACTTAGGTGAGATAGGGAGAGATGTCAAAGATAACACTAGCTCTATAGTATATTCTCCCATACCATTTTCTTTGATCTTAACCTCTTTAGCAATGTCTTCCTTTTTGGATGTTGAAGCAATGTCTAGCTGCTTAGTGGAACATTATCTATTATTAGGAACAAGTTTATCAACACTTTCTTTCAATGCATTGCAAGTTGTGTATAGATCAGCTGGAATCGTCACTTCTACCCCTTCATAAGAAAATTTCAAACACTAATGATATGTAGAAGGAATAGATTTCATTTCATGTATCCAGGGTCTCCCTAGAAGGATATTGTAAGCCAAAGGTAGATCAAGAACTTGACATATAGTATCTCTAATGACAGGACCTGTTCTGATAGGTAAGACAATTGTTCCTTTGGAAGATCTTTCTTGCTCATCATATGCTTTGATAGTTATCTTCTTTCTAGGATCAATGGCCATTTCTAAAAATCCCAATTGTGTAATCAAGCTGAAAGAACAAATGTTTAGACCAACGCCCCCATCTATCAACACACGTTTGACACAATGGTTTTGGATCAAGACTTTAATATGCAAGGGCTGGTTATGTGGATGACTCAAGGAGTTATCATCTTCCCCTAAAAAGTAAATATACTGTGGAGACATAAGATGACCAACCATAGTTTGGAATCTGTCTAAATCAAGGTTATCAGGAACATTGGATCTGGGCAAAGCTTTGTCTAGAATGGCTCTATGAGTTGGAGATATCTGAAGCAACTCAAACATGGAGATTTTTGCATTTGTATGCTAGAGTTCTTGGACAATACTATATGATGTAGGCCTTGTGTCTTTGGGATTTGAAAATTTAGATGTAGCCTTCTGTTTAGAAGCAGATGAAAGATTGAAAGGAGCCTTAGGGACATTTGATGAATCTAGTATTTGTCCTTGCAGATGTGCCTGAGCTTGTGATCAAGTAACTGCATTAGCTGATTGATTTTCTCTATCTTTTCTCACAATTGTGATGACATTGCAATGCACGAATAGACATGGTTCAACCATATTGATAACAACATTGTTTCTAGAGTAGGCATAATTGACTTTAGCACCCATATTAGGTTGAGAAGAAGAATCTTCTTTAGCATGTTTAGGAAATGGTTATGTGAATGATGTATGATCATTATTTCTCTTATGATTATCAATCGTGATTTATCCATTATCAATTTTGTCTTGTATGATGTGCTTCAAGAAAACACAGTTATTAGTCTTATGACCCTTATTGTGATGGAATTCATAGAAATTATTCTCTCTCCACCATTTTGGTTTTGGTTTGGGATCAAAGAATTTTATCTCAGGCAAGTAGATGATTTTGTTTGCCAATAGAGTTTTCATGGCAGATTCCAAGGATTCTCCAAGAGGAGTGAATTTGCGATTAGGATCTGTAGCCCAAGGTTTATAATTAGATGACTTTTTGTTGGGCTCTATTGCTTTAGCTTCAAAAGCTTTGATGGCTTGGGTGCCAATAGTGAGATTGAAAGTGGGTGCCTTGGATGGGGCACGGATAGTGTCAACAATGCCATCTGTGACAACGCCTTTATTCTTGTTCCAGTTTTTGTTATTGTCCTTAGAACTACATCAAGATTCATACTTGTCCTTTTGAAGTGTGATGTCTCCTTTTTTCACAAGTACTTTCTCAAATTTGATCACATTATCTACCATCTTATCAAAGGATGTATGATTTTGCATTTGTAAAGGGTAATTGATTTCTGGAACAAGATTGTTGATGAAGATTTCAAACTTCTCAGTTTTTGGAATGGGTCTAGCATACAGAGAAAATATCTTCATCCATATCTTGAGAAATGTTAGGAATGGTTCACCTGGATATTGTTTTAGATTGCAGATGTCGATCATGGTGACTGGATGTTGAATATTGTAGGAGTATTGTTGATAGAATTGTTTGATTAACTCCTCAAAAGTTTTGATAGTCAGAGGCCTTCTAGAGAACTAATGAATGGCTGACCCTCCTAGATATCGAGGGAAAAGATGCATTAAGTAGGTTGGTTTGTGCATGAACTCCATTGATTGAGTATAGAATTCTCTGACATGATCTTGAGGATCAGAGTTTCCATCATACTTATCATATTTAGGCATCTCCACTCTTTTAGGTAATGGTGGCATGTACAAGTCTTTATCAAATGGAAAAGGGCATAGGGCCTCCATGGAGAACTCCTTAGGTTCCTTCTCTTTCTCTAGTTTGTTAAGCTTGACTTGCATAGCGTGCATCTGTTTCATCATGGCTATGATAGGAGTTTCTTCCTCATGTGTAATGATATTTTCAACATTAAAGTTTGGAGGAAGTTTAGCTCCTTGATGAGCTAACTCTAGAAAATATGCCTCTCTATCTTCTTTCAAGAAATGCCTCATCATTTTCTTGAAGTCATCATCATTTTGATATCGAGCAATTTCAGAAGGTTTAGGTTCTTGATCCACACCATGTTGAGAATGGGGTCCTTGAGACCCGTTGTGTCCCTCCGTGAGACATGTTAGGAGTTTTAGGACTCCCTGGGATAGATTGAGGAGGAGTTTGTTGATTACCTTTGTGAGTTGATGGAGGGGGTATATAACTAGTTTTCAATCAAAAATTACCAAGACCGTCATCTTCGTAAAGACCAGAATTGTAGAGTTGCTCAAGAGTAGGACCCTTGTGAATAGTCAAAGGTGCGGTGTTAAGTGCTTCTCTAGATTTCTTGTGTGAGGAAGCTCTAGTTTCCACCATTAACCTTGGATGAAGCTAGAAAGTAAGATGAAGACAACTGAAGAAAGACCTAATTCAAGAGGATCAAATGAAACAACCTTGTCAAGATTGAATTGATTAAAGATTTGATTAGATGTAAATGAAGGATATTGTGCCACAGTAGTGTTGGTAGATGCCCAACATATGGCAGGCACAATCTCACAACACTTAGCCATTTAGTAACAAGACTGAAATTTGAAGATAATTTTGACAAGGTTTTGACACAAGATGAAAAAGACTCAAATCGATAAATCAGAAGGCTAAATCAAACTCAAGAGATCACTTTAGGAAAATGAAAGAATTTGCTTCTAGTTTCTGCTCTATTCCTGACATAGTGACTGTTTTGACAGAATCTAGAAATAGGCTATAAAAATTGGATTTCTGAAAAATTTGATCAATCTCTGACAACTTTTTAAAAATTCTCAAAAGAGTTTCTGAAAGCTCATACAACAATGGGTATGCTATCAAACAACAATTGCAAGACTTGTATGACAATTGCTGCTAGGGATGATTTTTCTTTTGATTTCTAGTGACAACACTCGTACGACAATATAATGGATACCGTACAATAATATAGAGGTTGTGAAATGACCTTCTCTAAAAAATCGTATGACAATATGAGACTGTGGGATGACTTTTGACTCTAGAGAGGAATTTCACTTCAGATTTTGCAATTTTTGGGTTTTCAGTTTCAAAAGGGTTTGCAATGTTTTCTGTCAAGTTTTTGAAGATCTGTGTAATAGTCTATTTCAAATAATCCAAGTAGATATCAAGCACACAAAATAGCAAGCAAGGGAAGTACGCAATCATCTGAAAACAATTGTAATGCCCCGCCAGGGAACCCAGGAGAACTTAACCTAAACATCCATCTAAGTTTGCAGAATAATTTTTTTTTTAAACAGTTAACATACAAGATAAACATCAATGCAGAAGCAATTACCATTTATTCATAATAATACACTAACCAACACAAGTTACAACTCTGAAGGGTTCCTTGATGAATATTACTTTAACATTAATTAATTAATTTAGATTAGGTACAATTACAAAACTCATATAAACAAATGAAGGATAAAACAACATCACATAGAAGATGACATAAATATAATTGGTACCATAAGGTATCCCTAAATCTACACCCATTGCACATGTTGTAGGGTATGTAATACAATAACCGAATAGAAGTACACATGATAACTCTAAAGAACTGATACAAAGATACAGGGTCGCAAAGAAGAAGAAGAAGAGTACAACTCCAACAATGAAGATCAAGAAGGAAAAACTACTATAGGGATCATCCAACACTGGTACATGAACATTATAATCTCAAATGGTAAAAGAATCACTAACACTTGACCTCGTCAACCTAAATGGTCCACTCCCACTGTGCTGAGGAGATAACAACAGATCCCACTCGGATAACAAACATCAAACAGATCAAGCTAAGGAAAGGATCCTGAAAGCTCTCTAATTCAAGGTGAAAAGTAATAATGCCATGAAAGACTCACTATTCCAGAGGCAAACGACACATGTAGGATAACTAGACTATGCATAGGAAGGTGTCATCATGTATGTCTAACCCTTGAGTTTTGTCTTGGTAATCTTGCTGGATCCCATCACCCAAGTGACCTTACACGGTGTCAATGACTTCTCGTACTGACAAAGCCATCGACTATGCCAACTCATCCCTTAAAAGGGGGCTAGTCATCTTCTCCATTCCCACCTTAGTCTGTACTAGCACTAAGCCAAGGCGAGGAAACCATATCTTGTTAGGTTCATTTTAAAATCTCTCAATGTTATATTTAGTTATCACTTGATTAAGATACTTAACAATAAGTGATCCTAGCAGCCATTTGTGGGCCCCGACGCTTATTGCAAGCCACCTCCTACTACATATCTAGGTAAACTATCCTAGGCTCACAGATCTCACATAGATCACAAGATGATAATAATGTCCCTCAGGAATGCTCCGAAAAATAATAGGAACACACTGGTTCTCACATAACCATAACAACACAAAACACTCTCAAAGTGTTCACAAAAGAATATAAACACACGATCTCGTGGTTGGACATAAAAGTCAATACCATATTCTTCTCTATAGAATATAAAGTAAAACACAATATAACATGAGCCCAAATGATCAAAACATAAGAGATAATCAGAAAAGTACATACACATCAACACATAGTTTAAAACAAAATCATCTGACACATACCCCGACCTCTAATTTTCCCTAGGTCTTCTAGTTCCTGATAACCCATAAAGAGTACACTAGAAGACACATCAGGCACAATGAATACACACTCACATTCATAGTAATTGAAAACTAATCAAAAGCATTTAAATTCCATATTCAACATAATTGAATCCAAGCATGAGAACAAATAAACCTACTAGAAGAATTCTTAACATAACCATTACAATATCAACATAAGCAAAGAATATTCCCTAACGTCGTCTTATGAACTTAACAGACAAAAAGACCCAATTTCAATACATGCACATCAATTTTTCATATGATTTTACTCTACGAACATATCATTTCCTACCATAAAAATACATCCTAATAATCATATGAACAATGCTCCTAAAAAGATTTAGTCTAATCAAACTAGACTAAAAGATTTAAAACACTTATTAATTTAAAACCTATAATCTCAAGTTAAAATTAAATTAATTAAAATATAGGTCAAAGTATAACACCAAAAATTTATGATACATATATATTAATTAACAAAATTTAATAAATAAAAATTAACATAACCTAAAACCAAATTAATATTAACTAACATATAAATTAAAAAAAATAATAATAATAAAATAAAAATAAAAATAACAATGGGGGGGACCCTGCAGGCCCCGCACCCCAACCTTCTCACACACATCTGCCCATGCGCAGATAGTGTGTACTACCTATGGCGGTACTTCACTGCTGTGACAGTGTAGTACTGTCATAGTAGTACCCACACTGCTATGGGCAGGCTGCCAGCAGTGGGGGGGAATAGGGTATGGTGGTGGTCCCGCCCCTTCCACCCTTAACAAAAATTGTTTACTATTTTGTTTTGTTTATTAAAACAAAAACAACTCCAATGCATTTAATTTTTTTTTTTATAAATTATTTCATTTAAACACAATGCTATTCAGTTTTATTTTACTTATTAAATATCTAATTTCGACAATGGAAAAAAATAAGATATATATATATATATACACACACACACACACACACACACATCTCTTTTGTCCTCTCTAGAACTTTTGCATGTGACTGTAATTTTTATCCAGAGGGTATTTTTAAAAAAACCAAAGAGCATGTCATTGTCAGGAAAGAATATATTCCTATTCTATACCCATAAAACATATATTTTGTCCCAATAGATTAACTAAGCAATTTTAATTCCCAAAGTGGAAAGAACATAAAGGGATTATTTTAATCTCAGAATGAATATTTCTACGCAGAATGGTTTTTTTTTCAATAACAAATAGATTTTCCTCTATCATGAATTTATTTCTTCAAACCCTATAGTTATACTATTGCCCAGATTTAATATTTCAATTTGTAGGAAATCTATAAACAAACCTTTAACGAAATTTTGCTAGAGTAACGGTATGATGCCAAATAGTAATAAAATAAATAAAACAACTATACTAGGGCTTCTAAATACCCAGATCTAATATAAACAAAGATCTACCAAAATAGGAAATGCAGAATTCTATACAAACACAAAAAGACAAATAATTGTAAAAATAGATCCAATAGGAAAATCCAAAGCCTACCTCAGATCCAAAGCCAAAAACAGAATAAAAATGGAAACCCCTGTAGGTCTGAGAACATAATTATCTCCAAAATCAAACCCAACCTACAGATTTGAAAGCTACGTTGCAAACAGGTGCTCGATCCAGATGCACAAAGAAACTCAAATCAACAAGCAGCCATAACAATCCATAAATCTCCTAAAATACCAAGCACACAAGCTCTCCTCCCAAAAATCCTCTCCAAAACCTATCTCCCTCCAAATGAATACAATCTTTTTCCTAATAGGAATTCAATTCCCAAATTCATGCAACCCCTAAAGACAACTCAAAAGTTAACTCACAGTTCAACACCAAATGAGAAATGACTCATAAGACAACTCCTGATCAAACTCTAACTCCAAAATTGAAAGTAAATATTAATTAATTAATTAAAATATCTTTTAAATGCACAACACAACTTGACTTTTGAAAACTAGTTGTTCACCTTTTGACAACAACTCACTTTTCAATTATGCACATGACAATAATTTAAAACACATTAAATAAATAAAATACTTAATGCATCTTAAAATATGCAATTAAATATTTAATTATTTAATAATACTTTCAAACATAATAAAATTCAATTATTAATAAAATAATCATTTAAATCCAAAGAATCAATTATTTGATTTTAATTAAATTTCATCAAAATAAACTTAGGACATAATCAATATTAATTTCCAAATACTCAAATAATCAACTTTAATTTAATTTCCTCAATTAATCATAAGAGCATATTTAATCATAAAATTCAACTATGCACCTAACATTGATAATCACATAAAATAATCTATATAAACATAAATCAACTATAATCAATAAATGAATAATCACATAAAAATCACCGACATAACCACAAATCAACTGAAACTAAATGACATAAAACCAAACAAACATAGGAGAAGGGATCTACGAATTCATGCCAACTAGATGAGTTTGGGTAGGGTAGTCAAACCAACTCTTGTCCAATCCTAAGACAATTAGGCTTAGGTTTGGGTTTTGGATCCATGTTATCTCCCCTCTCTTACCATTTGAGATATTGCAATAGGGCATGCTCATCCTGACAATTCAAGGAAGAGGATGCTCGGTACCCGTGAACCTCCATACAACACCCACATGTACAAACATATATAAATATATAACAACAATGGTGGGGATCAGCCGATCGTGTGGATCTTGCAAGCAAGTACGACTCCGTCCCTCAACCACATCAGGCACATCAAATAGAAATATAAAACAAACACATCAACCATACACATTCAAGTATGGGATCAATTAAATCATACGCATTAACAATTTCCTAACATATAATCTATCATCCTAAAGTAATCATTACATTTATAAAATCAGGCTAGGGGCGAGGTACTACATCCACCCCCTGTAGGATTAGGCTTACTCTTGGAAGCCTACAAATAGATGAGGATACATATCCCCCAAACAAAAAGTATTTACTAAAAAAAAAACATAACATCTGAAAACAAGTCATCGAATAAGAACATGATATGCAGTCATTAAGTACAATATAGTATCTAGTTTAGGAATAAATTGAAAATCACATTGCTCAATCATTCATTTATAATACAAAATAGATCTAAACCTTTATTCATACATCAACATAGAAAAAATTTAGCAATCAATTGCATAAAGAACATGTTCATATCTATATCAAATAGGAAGTTGAGAAGTTCATGAAAATCTATCTATTTAATGCAATATTTATGCAAACATATAGGGTACACAACGATTCTAATTTCACATAGCAAACATAGTACCATCTCTGCGATGTCCTCCCTTATACATACTATCAGGGGTTCATGATGAATACGATAGAAACAACACTTATCACATAACAGGGCCAACAATACCAAATATTCGAAGTAGCCACCATAAAACTCAAAAAGATAAAACCCAAGCGGGGGAATCGTAAGTCCAACATTAAATCATAGGAGATCTCCATTTCAACAATAAATTAAGTGTGAGTAGCGTCACAAAATAGATAACGAAAAGAGAGTTGGGTGACTAAATCATTCATAAGAAAGTTCAAAATTTCAATGCTAGCCCATACACAACACGAATAATTCACCAATCAACCAAAAATAAATTATCAATAACAAAACATAAATTCACATAACAAGGTGACTAGTGGTAGCCACACTCAAGGGAGTAATCGCTTCATGACATCCAAAGGTATTTCACCCTAGATGCATTAGAGAAGGTAACCATGCACAATACGTAGTTCAAACACCTACGACAATCACAAGACAAGTGATAACTCAAGATATTTAAAAGAAGCAAGAACATAAATGTTTAGATGTAGTTTAATGGTTATCAAACACAAAAGAGTTATATGTCTATGTTTGATTTCAAGTTTAATAGTTTAGACATCTAATGGGCACACAACATCCCAGAGTTCCCAGTGTAGAACTTGGCACTTTAATACCAAGTGTAATGCCCTACTAAGGAACCCATGAGAACTTAACCTAAACATCCATCTAAGTTTGCAGAATAATTTTTTTAAAAATAGTTAACATACAATATAAACATCAATGCAGAAGCAATTACCATTTACTCACAATAATAGAGTAACCAACACAAGTTACAACTCTCAAGGGTTCCTTGACAAATATTACTTTAACATTAATTAATTAATTTAGATTAGGTACAATTACAAAACTCATATAAAAAAATGAAGCATAAAACAACATCACATAGAAGATGACATAAATATAATTGGTACCATAAGGTATCCCTAAATCTGCATCCACTACACATGTTGCAGGGTATGTAATACAATAACTGAAAAGAAGTACACATGATAACTCTGAAGAACTGATACAAAGATACAGGGTCGCAAACAAGAAGAAGAAGAGTACAACTCCAGTAATGAAGATCAAGAAGGAAAAATTGCTACAGGGATCATCCAACACTGGTACATGAATGTCAGAATCTCAAATGGTAAAAGAATCACTACCACCCGACCTCGTGAACCTAAATGGTCCACTCCCACTGTGTTGAGGAGATAACAACAGATCCCACTCGGATAAAAAACACCAAACAGATCAAGCTAAGGAAAGGATCCTAAAAGCTCTCTAACTCAAGGTGAAAAGTAATAATGCCATGAAATACTCACTATTCCAGAGGCAACCGACACATGTAAGATAACTAGACTATGCATATGAAGGTGTCATCATGTACGTCTAACCCTTAAGTTTTGTCTTGGTAATCTTGCTGGATCCTATCACCCAAGTGACCTTACACGGTGTCAATGACTTATCGTACTGAAGAAGTCATTGACTATGCCAACTCATCCCTTAAAAGGGGGCTAGTCATCTTCTCCATTCCCACCTTAGTCTGTACTAGCACTAAGCCAGGGCGAGGAAACCATATCTTGTTAGGTTCATTTTAAAATCTCTCAATGTTATATTTAGTTATCACTTGTTTAAGATACTTAACATTAAGTGATTCTGACAGCCACTTGTGGTCCCCAACACTTATTGCAAGCCACCTCCTACTACATATCTAGGTAAACTACCCTAGGCTCATAGATCTCACATAGATCACAAGATGATAATAATGTCCATCAGGACTGCTCTGAAAAATAATAGCAACACACTGGTTCTCACATAACCATAACAACACAAAACACTCTCAAAGTGTTCACAAAAGAATATAAACACATGATCTCATGGTCAGACATAAAATTCAATACCATATTCTCCTCTATAGAATATGAAGTAAAACACAATACAACATGAGCCCAAATGATCAAAATAGAAGAGATAATCAAAAAAGTACATACACATCAACACATAGTTGAAAAAAAAATCATCTGACACATACCCCGACCTCTGATTTTCCCTAGGTCTTCTAGTTCCCGATAACCCATAAAGATTACACCAGAAGACACATCAGACACAATGTATACAAACTCACATTCATAGTAATTGACAACTAATCAAAAGCATTTAAATTCATATTCGACATAATTGAATCCAAGCATGAGAACAAATAAACCTACTAGAAGAATTCTTAACATAACCATTACAATATCGACATAAGCAAAGAATATTCCCTAACATCGTCTTATGAACTTAACAGACAAAAAGACCCAAATTTCGATACATGGACATCAATTTTTCATATGATTTTACTCTACGAACATATCATTTCCTACCATAAAAATACATCCTGATAATCATATGAACAATGCTCCTAAAAAGATTTAGTCTAATCAAACTAGACTAAAAGATTTAAAACACTTATTAATTTAAAACCTATAATCTCAACTTAAAATTAAATTAATTAAAATATAGGTCAAATTATAACACCAAAAATGTATGATACATATATATTAATTAACAAAATTTTATAAATAAAAATTAACATAACCTAAAACCAAATTAATATTAACTAACATATAAATTTTTAAAAAAACAAATAATAATAATAATAATAAAATAACAATAGGGGGGGACTCTGCGGGCCCCGCACCCCAACCTTCTCACATACACCTGCCCATGCGCAGGTTGTGTGTACTACGTACGGTGGTACTTCACTACCGCAGTAGTGTAGTACTATCGTAATAGTACCCACACTGCTATGCGCAGGCTGCCAATAGTGGGGGGGAATGCGGTATGGTGGTGGTCTCGCCCCTTCAACCCTTAACAAAATTTGTTTATTATTTTTTTTTGTTTATTAAAACAAAAACAACTCCAATGCATTTAATTTTTTTTTTATAAATTATTTCATTTAAACGCAATGCTATTCAATTTTATTTTACTTATTAAATATCTAATTTCGACAATGGAAAAAAATTAGATATATATATATATATATATATCTCTCTCTCTCTCTCTCTCTCTCTCTCTCTCTCTCTCTCTCTCTCTCTCTCTCTCTCTCTCTTTTGTCCTCTCCATAACTTTTGCATGTGACTGTAATTTTTAACCAGAGGGTATTTTTTTTAAAACCAAAGAGCATGTCATTGTCAGGAAGGAATATATTCCTGTTCTATACCCATAAAACATATATTTTGTCCCAGTAGATTAACTGAGCAATTTTAATTTCCAAAGTGGAAAGAACAGAAAGGGTTTATTTTAATCTCAGAATGAATATTTTTACCCAAAATGGTTTTTTTTTTCAATAACAAATAGATTTTCCTCTATCATGAATTTATTTCTTCAAACTCTATAGTTATACTATTGCCCAGATTTAATATTTCAATTTGTAGGAAATCTATAAACAAACATTTAACGAAATTTTGCCAGAGTAACGGTACGATGCCAAATAGTAATAAAATAAATAAAACAATTATACCAGGGTTTCTGAATACCCAGATCTAATATAAACATAGATCTACCAAAATAGGAAACACATAATTCTATACAAACACTGAAAGACAAATAATTGTAAAAACATATCCAACAGGAAAATCCAAAGCCTACCTCAGATCCAAAGCCAGAAATAGAATAAAAATGGAAATCCCTATAGGTCTGAGAACAAAATTCTCTCCAAAATCAAACCCAACTTGCAGATTTGAAAGCTATGTTGCAAATAGGTGCCCAATCCAGATGCACAAAGAAACTCAAATCAACAAGTAGCCATAACAATCCATAAATCTCCCAAAATACCAAGCACACAAGCTCTCCTCCCAAAAATCCTCTCCAAAACATGTCTCCCTCCAAATGAATACAATCTTTTTCCTAATAAGAATTCAATTCCCAAATTCATGCAACCCCTAAAGACAACTCAAAAGCTAACTCATAGTTCAACACCAAATGAGAAATGACTCACAAGACAACTCCTGATCAAATTCTAACTCCAAAATTGAAAGTAAATATTAATTAATTAATTAAAATATCTTTTAAATGCACAACACAACTTGACTTTTGAAAACTAGTTGTTAACTTTTTGACAACAACTCACTTTTCAATTATGCACATGACAATAATTTAAAACACATATTAAATAAATAAAATACTTAATGCATCCTAAAATATGCGATTAAATATTTAATTATTTAATAATACTCACAAACATAATAAAGTTCAATTATTAATAAAAAAATTAATTAAATCCAAATAATCAATTATTTGATTTTAATTAAATTTCATCAAAATAAACTTAGGACATAATCAATATTAATTTCCAAATACTCAAATAATCAACTTTAATTTAATTTCCTCAATTAATCATAGGAGCATATTTAATCATAAAATTCAACTATGCACCTAACATTGATAATCACATAAAACAATCTATATAAACATAAATCAACTATAATCAATAAATGAATAATCACATAAAAATCACCCACATAACCACAAATCAACTGAAAACAAATGACATAAAACCAAACAAACATAGGAGAAGGGATCCACAAATTCATGCCAACCAGATGAATTCGGGTAGGGTAGTCAAACCGACACTTGTCCAATCCTAAGACAATTAAGCTTAGGTAAGGGTTTTTGATCCGTGTTATCTCCCCTCTCTTACCATTTGAGATATTGCGATAGGGCACGCTCATCCTGACAATTCAGGGAAGACGATGCTAGGTACCTGCGAACCTACATACAACACCCGCATGTACAAACATATATATATATATATATATATATATATATATATATATATATATATCTATGTATGTATGTATGTATGTATGTATATATATATATATGTATGTATGTATATATATATATGTATGTATATATATATATGTATGTGTATATATATATATATATGTATGTATGTATATATATATCTATGTATGTGTATATATATATATATCTGTGTATATATATATATGTATGTATATATATATGTGTGTGTGTGTGTGTATGTGTATATATATATATATACATATACATATACATATACATACGTATACGTATATATATATATATACATGTATATATATATATATAGATATATGTATATATATATATACATATACGTATATATGTATATGTATATGTATATGTGAATATATATATATATATATATATATATATATATATATATATATATATATATATAATGGAGGGGATCGCCTGATCGTGTGGATCTCACAAGCAAGTAACTACGACTCCGTCTCTCAACCACATCAGGTACGTCAAACAAAAATATATAATAAACACATCAATCATACACATGCAAGTATGGGATCAGTAAAATCATATGCATTAACAATTTCCTAACATATAATCTATCATCCTAAAGTAATCATTACATTTATAAAATTAGGCTAGGGGTGAGGTACTACAACAATGAACAAGGGAAAAAGCAACCTTGCGCATGAACAAGAAATAGTGACTTATTGTGCTAATCCCTAGAAATACTAACTGTGTATGTTCTCAAAAGTTTTTCAATAACAGACATATTTCTAGAAAATAAAAAATTTGGCCTTACTAGGGTTTGTAGTAATGGTCTGACTCTGCAACTTTTGTGATCTCAAGAGGGTGAACTCCAATTCAGGTGCACCGGGGTTTTGACACAGTCTGAGAATTTAATCAATCACGAGTTGCTAGGGAGATTTGATAGCCCAACAAGAGACCACACCTGTGAAGATTTCCTCCACAAGGACATTTATATAGTGGTTGCTGCTACCACAGTGAAAATGGTTATTACCACTTGAGGTTCCATCCACGTGGTTAACCCAATTAAGAGAATTTCCACTACGGTTAATCCTCTCTAAAGGTGAATCACAAAAGATACCACATGGAGACTGGTTCCAGATTCAAGGATCTGGGTTTCTGATACTACCCAAAAAGGGAGTAGAGCATAGTCCTCTAGCCTTTTCACTTTTAACCAAAATAAAGCAGAAAAATTAATCCAACATGCTAAGACAAAGATTATCTCACAAAGATCTATGACATCAACCGCTTATGATCTATCAACCCCTCCAGAGAGAGAATGTATCAATCAAAAGTTGAAGACACACAAATCTAGTAGAACGTGAGACACTCTCAGTAACCTCCCTACCTACAAGGGGATCCTTCATCAAGAAGAGCTTTGCATGCATGAACAAGCGGAAGAAGCCCACTCTCTTGAGATCATCCACAAATAGTGTTCATAGGGCCTATTTACTATGTGTAACAGATATGTTGAAAGAAAATCTATGTTCATTTTATAGCCCAAAATGAAGTCTATGATACAAAAGTGAGAAGAGTCACACAAGCTTGACATGTGAAAGTTCATTTTATGTACAAATCGAAGTGTTATCAGATCGTAGTAGAATACCTGAATTCCTCACAATGCGCTTAGTAGATTTTACCTATTTTAGCAATTTAGTTGCGCTTTTCCCAATCAGATTCAACAAATATCAGTAAAAAAAAGAAGATTTCAATTGTTAGGTTTAGCTGTTAGTCCAAATTTGAAAATCAAATCTGAAGAACTGCCAAAAATTCTAAAATGACAATCTAATCCTGGAGTCAAAACTCGTATGATAGTGGGTTACCTTCCAGATGATAGTTGGGAAACTCGTACGATAGTGGGTGTCTCACCAGACGATAATCTAGATCCCAAATAAAAATGTATAGCTTCTGATATGAGCCTTGATAAAATCAACTGTCATACGACAGTGGGGTCTTCCTGGTACAACTTTCTAAAAAAATTCATACGAAAAATGTACAGACAGAGAATGAAATCATAGAATGGACCAGAAAATGGTAGAAAAATAGATAGAAGTGAATTAGAAGAAATGGAAACCCATTTTGGGGCCCCACGGTGGGCGCAAGAAATGTGTGTGTGAATTTTGTACCTAGCTATAGACACAATACTTCAATAAACCATTAGAGGTTAGCAAAAATTAAAATCTTGCAAATAATTGAAACTAAGCTAACCAGGTGATTTACTGCCTTCTAGTAGGTGCGAGTATCAACTTAGGTTGATTTTTGAGTTATCAGGAAATAAGAGATAATTAACTCACAAAAATCATGCAAAAGCAGTGTTTAACTCAAAATAGAGTTTTAGATAAAATTTCAACTCATCATCAGATGTTGAGTTTCAATTTTAAAATTGATTGTTAATTTCTAGTTGTCTGCTTTTCTAGTTGTGCATGATTTAATTATAAATTAATTTAAAAATAAAGTGATTTATTCTCAACTTAAATGATTTTTGAATTAAAACAATTGATTTATGGGTTAATCAATTATTAAATCAAACTTTATTCTAAAACTATATTATTAAAAAATGACAACTGACATTAATTAATTAAATAAGAATTTAATCAATTAGTCATGAGATTTTATATTTATTGTCAAAATGAAATAATTCAATTTAGGAATAATTTAATTAAATAATTAAATGACATTATTAAATCTAATTAATTAAATATTTAGAATATTCAATTAATCAAACGTTAGGATAAATAGGATTTATCACCAAATAACTTTTAAATTAAAGATATTTAGGATAAATAGGAATATTGCTAGGAATATTCCCTGATGCAGAATTTCGGATAAAATCAATTAGAATTCAATAATGTGCAATTGTGCCTTAGGTTAGGACTTTGATGTCAATTTCATTTGAATTTGAAGATGTAGGAGGTTAATGAACTTATAACCCATTTTTGGGGTATTACACATACTTGAGGAGATTAGATCATGTAGAACCATGTGTTGGATTTGGTTGTAGGATGGCAGATCTGTGGATTTGACCTCTAACTTGCAGAGGGTTACGATCTTGCAAGAAGATATTTTTCAAGATGGTTCGAGGCAGAGAAATTTTTGATAATGTTGTGTGGACATGTTAACACAAATTGCAGCCATATTAGATACTATGGAGACAACCTAGAGGAGAGGAACATATCTTGATGATGTGAATGATGATGAAGCAGAGGCACCAAACCCTAATCTAGAACCTAAGGAAGATCAAGATGAGGAAAGATTGTTGAGAGTATTGTTTAGGGCACGTTCAAAGCTTGTTGTTGAAGTTATTCCTTATGATGGAAATTTGGATACTAATGTTGTGTTGGATTGGATTTATGATGTGGAAAAGTTCTTTGATTTTGAAAGCACTCTTGATAATAGGAAGGTGAAAATTGTAGTCACTAGGTTGAAAGATCATGCCTCACTATGGTGGGAGCATTTGCAAACTGATAGACAAAGAAGAGGAAAGGAAAAGATCAGAACTTGGTTGAAAATGGTTACCAAGTTAGCTTGTTAAGGAAGATGCTAAACCTTAGACAAAGGGAGATGATTGTAAAGGAATACATTGAGGAATTTTATCGATTGGACATTAGATCTAGACATGTGGATGATGAGGTTGAGAAAGTTTCAAGGTACCTGAATGGATTGAGATCTAGAATTCAAGATGAAATAAGTTTTTTGAAATTGGATAGTGTGGAAGAAGCATATCAATATGCCTTGAAATCTGAGGAGATCTTGACAAAGAAGCATAAACAAAGATAGAGAGGTAGAGCTGGTAGATTTCAGAGAGGCAGAGGTAGATCCTATGGTGAAGGTGGAAGATCTGATGATTCTATGCAAGATAACGGGAAAATTTGAGTGGAAAATTGAAGATAAAATCAAGACTGAGTGGAAAGGTAGTAGTTCTTATTGAGGAGGTACTAGTTCATACCGAGGAAGAGGTAGTTCTTACTCTAGAGGTGGTTTTAGTGGTAATTGTTTCATATGTGGCAAAAAGGGGCATAGACCCTTCGAGTGTAGAAACGCTGATGGAAAACAACAAAGTCAAAGAAATGCTATGGTACAAGAGGATCTTGAGGGTTCATCAAATGGATCTGAGGCTGGAGAAAACTTGATGATAAGGAGAACTTTGTGTAATAGTGGTAGTTTAGCGAATTTGGCATTAGAGGAGCTAGTTACAAAGTTGCAATTGCAGAGGTTGAGACACCCTAAACCCTATCATGTTTCTTGGATCAAGGATGCTGGTAAGTGAGAAATGTATTGTGAAATTCAAGATTGAAAATTGTAATACCTAAAATGTAGTGTCTAAGAATACTAAACTAAGCTAGCATTCAACAAAACAAAGCAATTAAAACCTTTAAGATTAGACCTACAAAATGAAAGAAAAATACTCAAAAGCAATGCAAAACCTTCAAGCAAAACCTCCAAGATGTAGAGGATTTTTCCAAAGATTGGATGTGTGCTCATAAACTTATGCTTCAAGCTTCCAAGAGAGAAATGGGCATAATAACTTTGCTTCAATGGTCAATGAAAATAAAGGAGGAAGAGTCTCAATATAAAGGAAAATTTAGGATGAATGGACGGTCAAGATGCAAACTTGAGGAAGGGTGGAGATGCATCCAAGGGAGAGCACATGGATTGTGCTTTCTCAAATGCATAGCATTGTGACAAGTGTCACAATGGGGGAGGATGAGAGGGGGGGCCAAATGTTTGAGGGATGTGTCCACTTTGGAAGGTGTGAGAGGGGACAAGTGTGTAAGAGATGTGTAAGAGACTTTATGATTTGGCATTGGAGGACATGGTGATGGCCGTGACATGAGGGTTGACTTGTGATGGATTAGCATTTCTTAATCTTGGATTATGATTGTACAAATGTTTAAGGGGTGATTAGGCTTGGTTTAGAGGGTAAGTGTATGATTAGGAGGATGTGATGGGAGGAGAGAGAATGAGTGGAGGGTTAGATTAGCTAAGCATGTATTATTAGCTAATGGAGGAGAAATGGGATTTTTAGAATTAAATATTTTATTTAATTCTAAGTGGGAGGAAAAAGGGGGTTTTATGAATTAATTTATTTAGATAAATGTATCCATTTAAATTAATAGAGGAATAGGGGTTTAATTAATTATCAGACTATATGTTTGTCATTTAGATAATTAGTTGGACTATAGTTAATTAATTAAATTAATTAACTAGGGGATGACATAAATTAATTAAATAATAATATTTAATTAATAAAATGCCTAGGAGAAGACTAAATAAAATTACTAAATTATGTAATCAAATTTAGGTGTCTACATTTTTCCCCTCTTCGACATAGTGTTGAAATAACATTGTTTCGAAGATGATTTTAACAATAAATAAATGACACGAAGAATGGACTTGGTAGCAGAGATGCCCCAGTTATGGGTCAGGATGGTTAGACTAGGTGATGCCCCCTTGAGAGGACGACGGGGAAAGAAAAAGGGGCCCAGGCAGTGGCTCGAAAGGATGAAGGATGGAAAAGGAAAGAGGCATGCTATAGGCTATGAAGGGGGATGAGTGAGGAAAAAAGAGGTGAAAGGGGCAATGAGGGACAAGATTGGGCAAGAGGAGAAGAAACGGGGGGGAAAAGGGCATCTGGGGGTGAAAATGAGGGTGCGGGAGGTCCTTTCTAAGGGCCGGAGGGGTCAAAATGAAGTCATTTGCACACCAAGAGCCTAGGAATTACGAGTTTGGAGCTTTGATAAGAGAGGACGAGATAGCACAGCGAGGGCAACTGATGCACCAATCAGACATTGTGAGATGCATACTACAGAGTGGAGGGCTTGACCGATAGGTAGGATAAAAAATCCAAACTTTTCGTTAAGTTTTGCATGCATTTATTGCCCTTTTAAGTTTGAAAAACCCCATTCCTGGGTAGAGTGTGTGCTTGGTGAGAACGCTCTTGCACTGGCGGGAATGCATTCCTACAAGATAGGCCTGGGGGGGAAAAATGGGAAGGTTAAGGGTCTTTTATGGGAATGCAAAGATCCCAGGGATTGGTGTGTGACCATGATCTCGCAAGGATTTCTTGTGGGATTGCATTCTTGTGAGCTAGGATAGCGGGGTGCCAAAAAAGGGCATTGCCACAGGGGAGGGGGGAAAATGTAAGTGGCATGAGAATACATTCTCGCAGTGCTGGGGGGGTTTGTGGGAATGATGGAAGGGAGTCCCCTGTAGGAACGTGAGGAAGAAAAGGCTTGCGGGAATGTAGGAAGAGGAATTAGGTTTTTGGTATAGCAGAAAACTGACATATTGGCTTGGCTTGGATGCAGTGGTCAGTTGATCGACTGATGAGATGGGAGAGATGCACGGTGGTGCTGATTTGTTAATATCTATTGAGCATTTAAGGTTGTCATTAGTATCAAAGGATAGTAAACAGGTCAGTCGGTTACTTATATTGAGTTGGTCGGTAACTAGAAGTAAGACAGAGTAGTCAGTAAAGGCTTTACACCGAGGATCACATAGTTTACTGAGCACTAGTGACACCGACATTGACGGTTAGTAAACACCGAACATTACAATATACATCAAGTAGATTATACAGTGTTTACCGATGATCACAGAAAATGACATAGTAATTTGGAATGGCACATTCTTCTATGCAAATGGTTACAACAGATCGTAAAATAGTTTACCAAGATCAAGGAGCATTTATTGTAAAAGATTCTCATTAAATCTAATGTTTATCTTATTGTAATAGTTGATCTAGGTTATTTTGTACTGTAGATCTTAGGGTTAAGATTATTTTTGTAACCTAATTTTTGCTAACACGAAAAAAAAGAACACTATATATTTTGTATGTTCGCACCATTTTATGAGGTTGGTGAACTAATATATATGAATCACGGAGCACTTGAAGACATTGTCAAACTTCAAGACAATCAGTTTACCGAGCAGAATAAAGTACAAAGGATATCAGATTGAGCAGAATCAAAGAAGGCTACCGAGCAGAACAAAATAGAGAACCATCACAGATAAGGTGATATTTTGATGAGCTCTGTTTCAAACAATTGAGTTGTCAACTAGCAGATAATTGCCTATTACTTTCTAACAATTGTGATAGAGTTTTTGATAAATCTCTTAACAGAGTAGACTTAATAGTCTTATGTAAATCTCTTAACCGAGTACACACTTCATTAGTGTTGTTTAAATCCTATAACTAGGTAGATCTAGCTGATCTAACATGTTACTCCTAACAGGGTAAGATCACCAGAAGTGATCAAAACTTGTAGCCTTATTAGGAAAACCTTTTCTATCTGCAGTAGTGAAGAATTTGTGGGTGTCATCCCCACCGCAATTTTTACCTTCTTACAAGGGTTTTTGTGTTACCAAAATACTTGTGTTATGTGATTGTCATATTGATTTCATGTTGTTTACTTTCTTAAGTTAACTAGATGATTGATTTATATAATTATATTCAAGTTATTTTGATCGGTTATCACAAGTATTCAATTATAGATCTGAAAGGTTTTGCAAGTAAAGTTTTGAAGCCACTGATTCATCCCTCCCCTCTCAGTACCTATCTCTCCTAATTCCAACAATTGGTATCAGAGCTCAGTTCTCTTGTTGAACAGTCTAACCACTGAAGGGTAAAGATCTAAGTCATGGAGAGATACAAGCTTGACAAGACTATTGAGAATTAGAAGATACAAATACAGATGTTTGTAGAACAGTATAAAAAAGCCAAGGAAGAACTGAAGAAATTACTAGTTGAAAGGAAGAACCTTGCAATTCAGTTGAATGAAATTAGTTATCATGAAGAACCTATTGATGAAATATTTGATCATATTGGATCAAGCTCTGGAAGCATCTCTGATGGATTTGACAGCACAATCTCTGATTTATCTGAAAAGAATCAACATCTATCTAAGCAAGTGAAAGCACTTCAAATCGGTCATGAATCTCAAATGGTGAGGATGGTGGAAATCATGAACAATGATAGACAACCTGAACAAGATTAGAATATGGCTATTGAAGACCGAAGACTGATGACTAAACAACTTCAAGAAAAAGAAAGTGAAATACAAAGACTCACTGATCGTCACTTCCAAGTATCAAATCGGATGATGACAGTTAATCAAGAAATGAACCGAGTAAATGGAGAATTATCAAGAAGACTTGAAGATGTTGCAATACTTAGAGAAGATAATGAAAAATTGAGAAATGAAATAAAGACACAAAAGAAACACAATGAAATGATGAAGATAGCTGAGGACAGTTCTAAAAAGATTGATGATTTTCTAACTAATCAGAGGAGTTTCGGAAGCAGAGCCGGTATAGGCTACACCGGTGAAGGAGAATCATCACAACAAGCTGAAAAAGTCAACAACAATCAAAGTCTGAAACCTAAAGTGTTGACATGTTATCACTGTGGAAAACTAGGACATACATCTAATCTGTGCAGAAGCAAAGCACAAGGTAAGCCTCTCGTCATTCCTAAATTCAATGGATATTGTTATTAATGTGGTAAGTTTGGACATCCAGCTTATGAATGCAGAGCTAAGAAGAATGATATTGCTAATAATGCTACTGAGGAGAAAATATGCTATAGTTGTAATAAGCATGGACACACTGCACGGGACTACAAGGCAAAAATGAAACAAGTCTGGACACCTAAAGAGAAACTACAATGAAAGCCATATCAACCGAAGAGACAAGGTAACTCATATGTTTGGGATTATAATACATGGAATAATTGTACTGTATGTGGTAGGTATGGACATATTGCAACAAACTATTACAGAAAGAATCGGATTGGACAATCAAGAAATTGGACAAATCTAGGAATGGCATGTATGCACTGTCACAAGGTCAATCATGTAAACAAGAACTGCAGAGACCGAGCACCAGATGAAAACCATATATTTGAGAGTGGATATAACATTGTAGAAATTATGAAGTTAAGGAACACAATGTGGAAGAAGGCATCTAATGACAATGTTGAGTCAAGTAACATTGTAAGTGAAACCTCATCCACCGAATTGGGTGACATCGGTACCTCCACTTAAGATGACAAAGGTATGAATGGAACTAACATTTTAAATGATCATATTTTACATACAGTTTCATATATATGATGTATAAATACCAAATCTGCATGAATAAAGATGCACTATAGTTTATGTGTTATAAGTTTACAAATGTCACATAGTCGGTAAGAAGAAATGTGAGTTGGTTACCCGTCGGTAATCACTATACAAGGTTAACCGATAACAGTGCAAACTGATGAAGAAATTCTATGTTAATCAAGCAAAGGAAATTGTAGACATTCTGAGCTGACAGCTGTTTCATATCAGAAGTTAGGTCAAGCATTTATTACACCAAAGTTTGAGTGGGAATATCAAAAAATCTATAAATATGCAGAAACAAAGTTCATTGTTACATTGCGACTATGAAGAATAGAGATTTTACAGAGAAGAGTTTGAGCTAAAGATTTTTTAGAAAAGATTCAAAGTCACTATAGATCGAACTGACGATAATTCTTTGATGATAACAAGTAAGTTCATCTACCTACTGAACACTGGTTATCTATTGCTTGCCGAAACCCTAAGAAACAATTTATGGCATCAACATTGACTGCAAGCAAATCAAAAAACATTGAGGAGGAAGTAGAATTAATTGTTAGGGCACATTTCATCGAGGAGAAATTCAAACCTCATCCCAAGGTCGCAGCACAAACAGACGATATGGGTGCATTTTCGAGTTTTCCAAATAGGGTTTTGTTAATAGAAGATGTTAGGACCTATATTCACTGCAAAATCGGTGAAGTATGTGATTTTGAGACCGTTGCTACTTATCAACAAGTCTATGGACCGGATGGAAAGATTAAATTTGAATACAAGAAGATTGGGGAGTCAGGGTTATCATGTTTTACATACTTCCCGCAATCCTTCCAAAATGACTGGATAAGAATCATGCTAAGTAGATTTCATGATGGAAAATTCTGGTTAGATAAACCTATTGAGGTCACAAAGAAGATTATCAGTAGGGTTACTGGGTACCCTACAACCAACAAAGCCAAAGCCTTTTGAAGTTTGTCTCGTCTTGATGTTGAAAAGAACACTGGAGCTCAATGGGATGGTAGGGCACTGAAGATCTCAACTGTCAAAGATCTAGTGGTAAAATTCACAGCACATGTCATCAGGTACAAGATATTTCAATCTAGCAGACCAAATAGTGTACCCTGCAGCGCCGTGGACACGACATATAAAATTGTGAAGAAAGATCACCAAGTAGATCTTGCCGAATTGCTACTACACCAACTGCATGATAATATGAAGACAATAAAAGAAAAGAATTCCAATACATGTAAGTATGCATCACTACTTGTCTGTACATTTTTCTATCTGCAAAAATATGTACTGGGTATCGGTAAAGTAAACTGGCAATCAGACAAACCAATAACTGCACAAATCGATGAAATGATGAAAAGTCTAGGAGAAAATCTGAATAAGGAATTCAATGCATATTTCAAGGAATTTCAAGCAAAAATGAAACAAAGGAGTAGAATTCCATGAGAATTAGTGAGTAAATTTGATGATGACATATGTTTTGTAGTCAGCATAGACCACTCAATGATAAAGGCAGTAGAACCGAGAACAAAATGGTTAGCACCGATGGGATATGAAATGAATCATGATTTCACTTTGAAATCTATTAATGCAATTCTAGCATTACCAATAGACATCATTGCCAGTAGGTTTGGTGTATATGAGGAAGCTAAGTCATGAATCACTACAGACATAGAGATTGGAAAAATGTCTAGAAGGGCGAAGAAAATGAGAAAAGATCTCACAATAAAATATGGAAATGCATCTGACTCATCTAAGGAGTCACTGGTTAAAGAAGCAACTGAAGGTTAGTTACAGTTGGCTGACAAGCCCTATGATAGCGAGGAGATTAAGTCAGACAAAGAAAAGGATCACACACCGATTCCTCCCACCAATGATGAACAGGAAATGCAGCTACCAGAACCTGAAGGATTGAAGACACGTTTGTCAACTGCTACACAATCTACTGAGCAAGTAGAAGCAGTAAAAGTAGCAAAAAGAAGAGCAGATACACCTACATAGAAATATGTTAAGAGAAAGACCAAGAAAGTAGCTGAGACACTGAAGAAAAAGAGGAAATACATAATAAGTAAAGAAGATATAGAGGAGACTGACACTGAAAATGATCCTGATCAATTCAAGTTAGTTCATAACAGGGAAAGTACAATAGAAGAAATGATTGAGGATATAATTGAGAATGGAAATCTCACAGATCCCGGCATAGGCAAATTTGACAAAATGTCAATTGAGGACAAGACAAAGCTAGAACATGTTGTCATCCAAATGATGATTAAATTCAAGAGAGTACCAATGGAATTCACATGTCAATTGCTGAAGGAACTTGATGACAAAATAAGTGAGAGATGGGCTATTGCACTAGATACATAGAAAAGGAAAAGAGAACATTCATTAAGTCATGCAGCCTCACACTTTAGCTATGCTGTTGTAAGTGAATACATGACAAAGTATCAGGCTAGATTTCTAGTCAAGAATAGAGCTATGCAGATCATGGATGAAAATGTGGATGATATGGATGTCACATGTGATTCTTTGTGGACATCAATCGTGAAAGCAGAAGAGCAAGCTGAACAGGAAGCATTCCTGAAATTGTCTAAGAAGAGACATAGTTCAAAAGGTAAAGGTATTTTCATTGATGATGACAAAGGAAAGAAAATAGAGGACACCGGTATATCAGTTACTGAGGTAATTGATATCACCGAACAAAAGGAAGAAATCAAAATCTCACAGGATGCACCAGATCAAGTTAAGATCCACTTGCAAAAGAAAATTGATGACGATGCACTCATTGAGGACATCACTAACGGTGATCCTAATGATGAGGATGACGAAGATGTGACAATTGCACCAAACAAAGATAAAGTATTAGACATTGATAGTGTGTTCAAATCTCTACCAGGTGAACTACTTGTACTTGCAGAGGTAGTTGAAATAATTTCACAAGTACAACCCGATGCTTCTCATCCTGAGCAAAACAATGATACAACTGAGATACAAGCACCTGAGCAACTTGCAAATAAAAATGAGCCTATGAAAATAGAGGCACAGTTTACAAAAATAAAGGAACTAGAAGAAACCAAGTTGATCGAGGTGAACCCACCTGACACTACAACCGAGACTCCCACATCATCTATCGAGGAGCAGAAGAACGATGATACAGTGTCAATTGGGAAAGATACTCTGAAAAGTGGAGAAAAAGCTATTGTCATAAGTGAGAAGTCACCTCTTGCAAAAAAGAAGAAGAGGAAGAAAGCCAAAGGGCCGGTCACCATTGATGAAGTTATAATTAAACTAGAATGTGACCCGAGAACCCTAAGCTCTGAGGAACTAAGTAGATATGGGGAATTATGTTCAAGGAAAGTGGCACAAGAGAAGTTAAGGTAAGAACACAAATGTAAAGAAGTGTTAAATGATGTGAGGGATATTCTGCTACAGATAGTACTAGAAACAAATATTGATGAGAATACTCCCATCTTAGATCAACTTGCTACACTCGTCGACAAAATCAATGCCCCTGATACAGATGCAGATAAAAGAATAGAAGAATGGGCAGAATCAAAGATTTAGAACAAATTGGCAGAAAGGATTAGCACAGAAGTAGCACTAAACAAGGTAAAATTATTTGAGGTTATTACCGAGTTAAAATCCATCACCTAGATAATTTGTCAATTTCTCATCAAGCTTTGTACTTCAGACACCTTCACTGTAGAAGTCAGTGAAAAGATAAAAGGCTTAGAAGCAGAGATACAGTTGAGTACACAAGCAGCTATCATCGAGCCAACTACTTTCTTAAAGCATATTAACCAAGTTTAGGAACTCAAGCAGCTGATAGTAGATTTAAGGAAACAAGAAGCACACATCACTGATCAGGTTACAAAGTTACAAAAATAACTCACTCCTTACCTAAAATTTTTTGAAGCACATATTGTCAAAGCTGAACAACTTGTAGCAACACCAGAGATTTTGGTGTTGGCTAATATCTTTGACATGCATGCACAAGTCGGTCTTGAGCATATTTCTCTTACCAACTTGAAAGAGGAATGGGACAACCTCTTGGAGTCTATAAAGAAAACCCATTCACACATTTTTGATAAGATGTAAGTATACATTTTTTTTTTTTGCATTTGGCATTATTATCAAAAAGGGGGAAAACATGTATATGCCAAATAAGTATAGTTTTGATATGTATATTACATACTACCGGGAGCATGCACTGAGGGGGAGTACTTTGTACTTAGAATTTTTTTTGGATATGTATATGGCAGAGACATAAGGAATATATAGAAACATTTTGTGTATATACATTCAAAGTTTTGATACTAATGCCAAAGGGGGAGATTGTTAATCTCTATTGAGCATTTAAGGTTGTCATTAATATCAAAGGATAGTAAACAGGTTGGTCGGTTACTTATATTGAGTTGGTCGGTAACTAGAAGTAAGACAAAGCAGTCAGTAAAGGCTTTACACCAAGCATCACATAGTTTATCGAGCACCAGTGACACCGACACCGATGATCAGTAAACATCGAACATTATAGTATCCACCGAGCAGATTATATAGTGTTTACCGATGATTATAGAAAATGGCATAGTAATCTGGAATGGCACATTCTTCTATGCAAATGTTAGAACAGATTATAAAATGGTTTACCAAGATCAAGGAGCATTTATTGTAAAAGATTCTCATTAAATGTAATGTTTATCTTATTGTAATAGTTGATCTAGGTTATTTTGCACCGTAGATCTTAGGGTTAAGATTATTTTTGTAACCTAATTTTTGCTAAGATGGAAAAAAAGAACACTATATATTTTGTATGTTTGCACCATTTTATAAGGTTGGTGAACTAATATATATGAATCACAGAGCACTTGAAGACATTGCGGAACTTCAAGACAATCAGTTTACCAAGCAGAACAGAGTACAGAGGATATTAGATTGAGCAGAATCAAAGAAGGCTACCAAGCAGAACATAATAGAGAACCATCACAGATAAGGTGATATTTTGATGAGCACTTATTGATCTATTTTTGATAATTGAGTTTTCAACTAGAGGATAATTTCCTATTACTTTCTGACAATTGTGATAGAGTTTTTGATAAATCTCTTAACAGAGTAGACTTAATAGTCTTATGTAAATCTCTTAACTGAGTAGACACTTCATTAGTATTGTTCAAATTCTATAACTAGGTAGATCTAGTTGATCTAACATGTTACTCCTAACAGGGTAAGATCACCAAAAGAGATCAAAACTTGTAGCCTTAACAGGCAAACCTTTTCTATCTGCAGTAGTGACGAATTTGTGGGTGTCATCCCCACAGCAATTTTTACCTTCTTACAAGGGTTTCTGTGTTACCAAAATACTTGTGTTATGTGATTTTCATATTGATTTCATTTTGTTTACTTTCTTGAGTTAACTAGATGATTGATTTATAGAATTATATTCAAGTTATTTTGATTGGTTATCACAAGTATTCAGTTATAGATCTGAAAGGTTTTGCAAGTAAAGTTTTGAAGGAACTGATTCACCCCTCCCCTCTCAGTACCTATCTCTCCTAATTCCAACATGATCATCACAAAGAAATTTATGGCAATAGACTGGGCTCGAGTGGATGGACTAGGATTGGGATATCTTGCACGGATACCGCAGAGACGGACCTTCATGGCTTTGGTGACAGCACTCTATGAGTGTTGGCATTCGGAGACAGGGACCTTTCATCTTCCCACTGGGGAGATGACTGTGACCTTGGAGGATGTATATCACATCTTTTGGTTACCAGTACGGGGTACACCTATGGTAGCAGGGGTATACACACAGGAACAGGTAGTGGCCCCACTATTAGGGCCAGGGGTAGTGCCGATTCTATTGTACGGGTAGCTAGCATTAGCACAACATGCGGTAGCGGTGCCAGGAGGATGACATGTTTATTACTATGTGTTGGGACTGGTGTCGGGGTATCTCTCCCCAGACATAGGCGGGAGGAGTGTTACATTATTGCTAATTCCTATGATCATCCAGATTGTGGATGTAGGGGTACTAGCAGCATGAGGGACCTTGATGCTCGCGGAGATGTATTGGGACTTACATCAGATAGTCTATCATGGAGTGGGGACTATGGGGAGGAGCTTTGGTTTTTCCTCCCTTCTACAAGTCTAGGCATGGGAGCACATAGCAGTGCTACGAACCTTAGGCCGAGTGGATAGGCATGCTGATGAGCCTGCGACATACAACTAGGGGGATTTGATTACTTGCCCTGAGAGCAGGGACACTGACTTCTGGCGGGAGATGCTAGATGGCATATGGGATGGGATTACATGGCGTCCATACCTGACAGGTGCCATGAGTAGAGGATGCTTGAGAGCTACCTTATACCATGATGTCGACGCATCTCATAGGGTAGTGGGATTATATTGTTGAGCAGTACAGGCCCAATAGGACCTCACGCCAGTTTGGGTTTAGGTAGGATGTACCAGATGGAGAGTGGTGGTACTAGCGGGCCACCTGTGAGAGGATATCAGATTTTGGGCTGGCACTGGATAGGGGAGGGTTGCTGGCTACTTATCAGGCCATGCAGCCATTTTAGGGGACTGGGTTGGTGGGGTGGTTGATCCAAGGACTACGCCAGTATATGATGTGTGGTTTCAGCCACCTAGGGTGGTAGGGAGGTCAGGATTACCAAATGGAGAGGGGGCCACACCAGTTATGTATAGGGGGTGGTAGGGAGAGGAGGGAGGGTTGGAGGAGGGGATAGGGTGAGGATTGGAGGGAGAGATGGAGGAGGGAGAGGAGGAGATGGAGACAAAGATGGAGATGGCGAAGGAGATGGAGATGAAGATGAAGATGGGGATGGGGATGGGATGGATGTGGATGGAGGATAGATTCCCACAGGGCCACCACTAGGATCACCACCCCCAGCAGGGCCACCACCACTGGCAGGGCCACCACTCGTAGTAGGGACAGTGTCATCGAGAGGTGGAGGGGATGACACAGCAGGGCACTTGGCCTCACTGTAGGCTGCACATGATAGGACTGCCTAGATGCTCCATGATGTATAGGGGGAGAGGGATACCTTGAGAGCTGAGAAGGATGGTTTGGTGGGAGAGAGGGTTGATTACTAAGAGAGATAGTTTGATTGCACGCCTAGAGCAATCCATATCAGATGAATTGATGATAGTGGAGGAGAGGGAGCGGCTGCGGTAGGAGAGGGATGCGTGGGTGGTCGAGAGGGATGCGCTAGTGGTGGAGAGGAAATTTGACCTCAATCCACATCCATCCCATCCCCATCCCCATCCCCATCTCCGTCTCCATCTCCATCTCCATCTCCTCCTCTCCCTCCTCCATCTCTCCCTCCAATCCTTGCCCTATCTCCTCCTCCAACCCTCCCTCCTCCTCTCCCTACCTACCCCCTATACACAGCTGGTATGACCCCCTCTCCATTTGGTTATCCTAACCTCCCTACCACCCTAGGTGGTTGAAACCATGTATCATATGCTAGCATAGTCCCTGGATCAGCTACCCCACCAACCTAGTTCCACTGAAACATGCCAAAATGTAATACCTAAAATGTAGTGTCTAAGAATACTAAAGTAAGTTGGCATTCAACAAAAAAATGCAAGTAAAACCTTTAAGATTAGATCTACAAAATGAAAGCAAAATACTCAAAAGCAATGCAAAACCTTCAAGCAAAGCCTCCAAGATGTAGAGGATTTGTCCAAAGATTGGATGTGTGCTCATAAACTTATGCTTCAAGCTTTCAAGAGAGAAATGGGCATAATAACTTTGCTTCAATGGTGGATGAAAATGAAGGAGGAAGAGGCTCAATATAAAGGAAAATGGAGGATGAATGGACGGTCAAGATGCAAACTTGAGGAAGGGTGGAGATGCATCCAAGGGAGAGCACATGGATTGTGCTTTCTCAAATGCACAACATTGTGACAAGTGTCACAATGGGGGAGGATGAGAGGAGAGGCCAAATGCTTGAGGGATGTGTCCATTTTGGAAGGTGTGAGAGGGGATGAGTGTGTAAGAGATGTGTAAGAGACTTTATGATTTGGCATTGGAGGATGTGGTGATGGTGACATGAGGGTTGACTTGTGATGGATTAGCATTTTTTAATCTTGGATTATGATTGTGAAAATATTTAAGGGGTGATTAGGCTTGGTTTAGAGGGTAAGTGGATGATTAGGAGGATGTGATGGGAGGAGAGAGAATGAGTGGAGGGTTAGATTAGCTAAGCATGGATTATTAGCTAATGGAGGAGAAATGGGATTTTTAGAATTAAATATTTTATTTAATTCCAAGTGGGAGGAAAAAGGGGGTTTATGAATTAATTTATTTAGATAAATGTATCCATTTAAATTAATAGAGGAATAGGGGTTTAATTAATTAACAGGCTATAGGTTTGTCATTTAGATAATTAATTAGACTATAGTTAATTAATTAAATTAATTAACTAGGGGATGACATAAATTAATTAAATACTAATATTTAATTAATAAAATGCCTAGGAGAAGACTAAATAAAATTACTAAATGATGTAATCAAATTTAAGTGTCTATAGAAGTTACTTTGATGAAGTTCTGTTTGATATTATTCCTATGGATTGTTGTCATATTCTATTGGGTAGACCTTGGTAGTACGATAGATATGATGTTTATGATGGTAGATTGAATCAATATACACTTTGGGTGAATGGGAGAAAGAAAACATTGTTGCCTTTGATAGAGGTTCCAGATGAGATGAACTGTACTAGTGTGAAAATTTGCATGGTTAATAGAAAGAAATTTGAGAAAGACATGAAGAAGAACCAAGTTTGTTTTTCTATAATTCCTAAGGGGCTGAGTTGGGATGGTAATTGACCGAGTGCCAACAGAAAGTGAAAAATTTCTGATTGAATACAAGGAGATTGTTGCAGAGGATATTCGTGATGGTTTACCACCAGTAAGATGTATAATTCAATATATGGATCTAATTCCTAGAGCTAGTTTTCTGAATAAAGCACCATATAGATTGACACCTACTGAGAATGAATCACTTAATAAAGAAGTGCAGGAGTTGTTGTAGAAAGTTTTGATCAGAGAAAGCTTGAGTCCATGTGTTGTACCTATTGTACTAGCACCTAAGAAGAATGGAGAATGGAGAATGTGTACCGATTCTAGAGCTATCAACAAGACAATAGTGAAGTATAGGTTTCCTATGCCGAGGATGGATGACATAATGGATTGTTTGAGTGGAGGAGAGTATTTTACCAAGATTGACTTAAAGAGTGGTTATCATCATATCGTAATTAGAGAAGGTGATGAATGGAAGATTAATTTCAAGACAAAAGATGGTTTGTATGAGTGGTTGGTTATGCCTTTTGGTTTGACTAATGCAATTAGTAATTTCATGAGGTTGATGAATGAAGTTCTCAAGATATTTTTGGGTAAGTTTGTGATTGTATCCTGATATTTAGTAGAACTAAGGAAGAACACCTTGAGCATATTCGACAAGTGTTGCAAATATTGAAAGAGGAGAAGCTATTGATTAATTTAAATAAGTGTTCCTTTATGCAAGAAGAGATTATGTATCTAGGATTTGTAGTTTTAGTTGATGGTTTGAAAATGGACCCTAAGAAGGTTAAATTTTTTTTGAAGTGGCCTACACCTGAGAATGTGGGTAAGGTAAGATCATTTCATGGTTTGGATAGTTTCTATAGAAAGTTCATTAAGAATTTTAGTTCTGTTTGTAATGCTATGACTAAGACTATGAGAGGAGATAAAATAGATTTTAAGTGGAGGCATGGAGTTGATAGGATTTTTGAGCCTTTGAAACAAAAGGTTGTCAAGTTACCTGTGTTAGCTTTGCCTGATTTCAATAAGGTATTTCAAGTTGAGTGTGATGCAAGTGGTAGTGCAATAGGAGCTATGTTGAGTCAAGAAGGTAAACCTCTTGCTTTCTTTAGTGAGAAGTTGAATGATGCTAAAAAGAAGTATCCTATGTATGATCAAGGGTTTTATGCTATTGTACAAGCTTTGAAAAAGTGGAGACATTATTTGATTCCTAAGGAGTTTGTGTTGTATACTGATCATAAAGCTTTGCAGTATTTGGGAAGTCAACATAAGTTGAATCAGAGACATATGAAGTGGGTTGAATATTTACATAGTTTCAAATTTGTGATCAAGCATAAGAGTGAAGTTATTGTTTGAGTTGCAAATGCATTGAGTAGAAGACGTTCTTTGTTGACTGAGATGAAGGTTGCAGTTCTTGGTTTTGATGAGATGAAAGAGTTGTATGATACTGACCTTGATTTTATTAAGGAAAAGCATTGTGATGGATTGGCTTGACATTTTGGAATTGATAAGACATTGAGTTTTCTTAAGGAAAAGTATTATTGGCCACATATGTATAAGGATGTTCAAAATTTTGTAAGGAGTTGTGGAATTTGTCAAGTTGCAAAAGGAGTAAGTCAGAATACTAGATTGTATACACCTATTTTTGTTCATGAGAAACCTTGGAGTGACATTAGTGTGGATTTTGTTCTTGGATTACCTAAGATAACAAGAGGGTTTGATTCCATATTTGTTGTTGTGGATAAATTTTTTGGCAAGTTGACTATACTGAAGTATATGATTGTATTTAGTGTTGTCATTATGGCAACAAATTCATATAGAGTTTTGGAGTAAGCACACTTTATCACAAGGTCAGAATATGGCTAAGTATAGAAGACTGGACAGTTAGCAGAGCACCAGAAGATTACAGCATCAACGCACATGCGTATGACTGAGTTATGGTAAGTGCCCTTAAAATTAAGATGGTCAATGTGTATTCATGCTAAGTATAAGAGCGCATGATCAGATGAGACATTATGAAAAAGATATAGATAGTTGAAGAGGTACAACTAGTGAACGACATAACAGAACATAGTATGGAGCTTACTATTTTTATTTTGATTAGCGGTTATAATAATTTTTTGTAAAGGCTATGCACCTATTGTAATTAGGTTGTAGACATGTAAATATATTTATTTGTAAACACACTTGAGCCAATTCACTTGGAAGTGTTGTATGTAATACCCTCTCCTATGGTGATACTTGGACTTTCTAATTTGGAGATTCTATTATGATGGTTAGTGTTGGCATTAAGCACGATTGCCACTAGTGACAACACTTATTTGCATCCTAAGTGCAAACCGAGCAGAACAGTGCAAACTGAGCAGAATAGTGCAAACCAAGCAGAACAGTGCAAACTGAGCAGAATAGTGCAAACTAAGCAGAACAGTGCAAACCGAGCAGAACAGTGCAAACCGAGCAGGACAGTGCAAACCGCGCAGGATAGTGCAAACCGAGCAGGACAATGTAAACCAAGTGACATTATGTCTACAGAGTCACAAGTATTTACCAAGTTTGAAACTTACTAAGTGGTTAGTATGAACCGTGCCTTCACTTCTACCGAGTGCATGATGATGCCGAGTAATGCAGTGGACACCGAGTATCAGAAAGTCACCGAGTTAGTTTGCAGGAACCGTGTAACCCTACTTGGGCCGACTTAGTAGCACTTATGTTTATTTGTTAAGCCGACTTTGTAATTGTAATTAATTGTTTAGACTTGTATATAAACAATGTTGTACAAATACCAAGTAGTATGAATGTGAAAAAAAAGAAGAGATAAAAAGGCAGAAACTAGTGAATTACAAAGGGCTACTATACATAAGGAGTAGCAGAGACAAATTCATCACAGAAGGTGATCAGTACATCAGCGAATCTCATTCAGCAATCCAGTTGCAAAGTAAGAGATCTACTGTTTCATCCTAACAGGTGAATCAGCTTGAAATCCTCTAACCAGGTAGACTTAACAGTCTTTGTAAAATCTCTTAACCGAGTGCATACTTCATTATATGTTTGTAAAACCTCTAACAAGATGGACCTAGCAGTCCTTATTGCTCCTAGCAGGGCAAATCATCAGAAGTGATCAATGTAAGCCTTAACCAGCCAACTTTATACTGCAGTATTAAAGCTTTGTGGGTTTCATCCCCACCCCAGTTTTACTTTCTTTTGGAAGGTTTCTAGGTAACCAAATCTATGTGTCATTGTTGTGAATGCTTTTATGTTTCATGCTTTCTATATGCAAAAGGATAAAGTGAACTATATGTTAATACATCTGATATTGAAAGAAAATTTTGAAGTTACTGATTCACCCCTCCCCTCTCAGTAACTTGGTTAATTCTTGAATATTTCCAACAATTGGTATCAGAGCAGTATTGGTTCTCAAGATAAAGCTTAACTAGCTTGAGCAAAGATCCAGGACAATGGAGGTATTCAAACTGAACAAGGTGATTGAAAATGAAAAGCTAGATCTGGAAATGGCCATAGCTAAACTTAAAGAAGCAAAAGAACATCTTTCCCAATCCCTAAGAAGAAGGAAGGAACTTGAAAATCAAATAAATGATCATAATTACATTGAAGAAAAGATTGAAGATCTTTTTCCCTCAGATAGCTCAAATGAAGCAAACAATGCTGTCAAAGAACTCCTAGAAAAGAATGGGTCTCTACAGGAAGAAGTGAGAAAATTAAAAAGAGAACAAGAACTACACTCAACAAGATTTTGTGAGATCTTAGAACAAAGAAACAAGTTGAAAGATGAATTAGATGGAAGGAACAATGAAGTCCAAAATAAAACCCTTCAGCTAGAAAACCTAATTGATCAGATCTCCCATACAAATGAGGAAATTATGACTCTAAGATCAGAAATAGAAAGCACAAGAGAAGAACTAAGATCTGAAAAGAAAATCAATCTAAGATTGGTGGATGACCTAAACACCGAAAAACAAATCAATGAAAGAATGCTGAAGAGCCAAGAAGACTTAAATCAGCTGTATGATCAAAATCTTCATAGGCAAAAAGGAAAAGCAAGACTTGGATACAAAGGAGAAGGTGAATCTTCTAAGCAAGGTACTCAAGGAAATTAGAAACCTACTTGTAATCATTGTGGCAAAATAGGACATACTTCAAATAAATGTTGGAGCAATGAAAAAGAAGAATTCAATGGAAAATGCTACAACTGCAATCAGCATGGTCACAAAGCAAATGAATGCAGGGAAAAACCAAGATTCAAAGGTAATTGTCACAAATGCAACAAACAAGGTCACAAGGCATCCAAGTGCAGATCCAAAACATTCAATCCAGCAGAACAAATTATGAAAGCAATGTTTGGATGGGATTACAACACTTGGTGTAGATGTCATTACTATGGAGAATATGGACACATTGGCATGAACTACATAAAACATCATCTAAGGAAAAGAGATACTACCATAAGATGTTTCAAATGCACTAAACTCGGTCATATAGCCAAAAATTGCATGAGTGCTAGTGAAGTTGAAGATGGAAAGAAGAATGAAGCAACTAAGGTCAGGAAATAGATGAGACAACAGTGGATTCCTAAATCTATCGAGAAAACCAGTCCAAGTAATGGAATGGGTGGCTCTACCGACTCAAACTAAATTCCCAAGAAAGCACTGGAACTGTATTCTCATAGAAAAATTTCAAGCAGTTCCAGAACTGAATTAAAAGAAAAATCTAAATCGGCATACAAGATGCAATAAGATCACAAGAAGGTCGGTATCAGTTTTCACCAAGCAAGGTCGGGAACTATCTAATATGATTACCGAGCGAGGTCGGAGCAATATGAATTCTCAAGTTCACCAAGTTGCAAAGTCTTTACCGAGCAATTAATTCATAGTGGGTGATAGTCTATCAGAATTCATAACCTAATTTCTACTAAGCATTAATGACAGAGTTGTAAACAAAAGGCAAGAAATCAAACTCATTCTTCACCGCGAACTTTAGCATTTTGAGAGCAAAAAATTTCTAGAGCAATCAAGCGATTCAAATAATTTTGCGAAAAGAATTCTCTATGAGCTACCATGGCATCATCCAGCGCTTCAGCGAAGAAAGGAACATAAATGATAATCCAAGGGGAATGCAGAGCACCAGATTTCAAACTCGTGCCCATAATTGCAGCAACCCTAGACCCGAATGGAGCTCAATCTTAGATTCCTCCTAAGGTACTACTTGTTAACGATATTCGCAATCATTTCAATTGTGCAATTCAAGAGATGGGAAACCTAGAGCTAGATATTGTGCATGAGGAACTATGTGTGAATGGTGTTCTAAAACTAGAGCACAAACATCTGGAAGACAAGGGATTAGTTCACATTACACATTTACCTCGAAACTTTCAGGAGAAATGGGTTAGATACATTCTCAGCCGTGTACACAAAGGCAAGATTTGGCTTGAGCAACCCATAGAGATCACTAAGAAGATCATTCACCGAATCATCGGTCTTCCCATGTTAAACAAAGTTAAATCTACCAAAACCCTAGGTCGGCCGGAGCTGGAGAAGAAAACCCTAGCCAAGTGGGATGGTAGAGGCATGAAAGTAAGCAGCATTACTGATGCTGAACTAAAGTTTGGAACACACATCATTTCTCATAAAATATATAGTTCAAGTCAATAGAATAGTGTTCCTTGCAAAGCCATAGACCTAGCATACAAAGTGGTAAACAATAATTTATCATTTGACCTTGCAGATTTGTTGTTAAAATAGTTTAACAAGAACATGGAAAGCATTCAAACTTCCAAAAACAATCCATGTAAGTTTGGATCTCTACTAGTCTGTTTATTTTTCTATGTTCAAAAATTCTTCCCTTCCAAAGGAAAAGTAGTATGGAGAAAGGATGTGCCAATTCTTTATGAGATAAATGAATATATTTCAGAAATGGGTGAAAATTTTGAGAACATCATGGATAGTTATTTTGAGTCTTTCAAGGAGAGAATGAACGATAGATTCTGGATTCCATAGAAGTTGGTGGAGGATTATAAGGATGATATTTGTTTCATGGTGGACTGTGACAAAGTATACATTCAAGTAGCTAAACCGAGGATTGTACATGTGAAACCTCTTCCTTATGAGGTAGACATTGATGAAACAAAGAATATCATTGAAGCCCTCCTTAATTAGCCTGTTGATCCCAAAGCTCCATATTTTGGGACATATGAAGAAGCAAAAGTGAGAATTGAATTAAGTATAAAGCTTCCACAGGCAGTAAATAAAGGAAAAAAGAGGATAGCCAAAATGCAAATGCTAACCGAGGGCAGAGGAGAAGACATTGAAGAAGAAGAGAAAAAGGATGAGAAAACAGAGGAACCAGAACCTGCAAAGAAGAAAGGAAAGGTATTCATCACCAAGGTACCTAAGCCTCCCACTACCGTATTTACAAGGAGAAGTGCAAAGGGTAAGGTAGACAAAAAGGACAAAGATATAATATTCAAAAAGCCTCCTCTAACCCTTCAAGAAAAGATCAAACTTTTGAGAGAAGGATCAGGATCTAGAGTAAGTAATATAAAATCTTTAAAATATGAAACAAGATTGGAAATAGAACAAAAGGAGATTGAAGATGCTATCATTGAAAAGATGGGACAGTGGAAATACTCTCCTGATGAAATAGCCCAACAGATTCCAGGAGCTTTATTAGATCAAATAAAAATGAGATGGGCCAATGCAAGGCAAAGTATAAAAGACATATTTGATCAAACCCTGAAACAGTTAATGTCGAGCTTGAAAAATGATGAAATAAAGAAGGCATTGAAGGAGAATGAAAATAAGATGACACTGAAGTTCAATACTTCTTTAATTCTGATTAACAATATTGAATCAGTTGTGAAGAGTGCAAATGCCTTATGGAAGAACATATACCATCTTCACCAACGGAGTACTGAATAAGTTATAATAAAAGACATTGAAGATGACAGTGATGAACAGGAAGATGCCACTAAGGTAGATGATACCATGAGGATAGCGGCAGAAGTCATTGTGTCACTTCCTACCTCTCCAGCAAAAGTTGCTACATCTAGCCTGGAGACATCTTCAAGCATGGTTGTGACAACTTCAACATTTGTCCCATCACCTATAGCATCAATAGAAGTAACTACCATTTCTTCTACCGAGTTGCAGTCTCCTATTTCATCAAGTTTTTCAGCAGTAAGTATTCTAGTTTTTGATTCTACAAGTGTAAATACTTCAAGTTCTCCAGTAGATAGTATACCATTCTTTATAGCCAGTCCTACTATGTCTACTATCATTACTACTAAGGCATTAAGTACCATAATAGACAAGCCTAAGGCTCAACCGAGTATAAGATTTTTGGGCAAGAATATAGTAGAGGATATAGACCTAGATGAGGAAATAGAGATTCCAACATTGGATTTTGCAAATCTATCAGCGGATCAAATGCAAAATATAGGTGAAATCCTCCAAAGGAAAGTGAAGCAAAAGAAGCTTAAAGAAGAGAGAGACAAGGAATATAAAATCATTAAGGATGCTAAGGACATTTTGTCAGAAGCATTAGGTATTAAAGTAGACTCCTCTCAACATGTTTTGTTACAATTAGCAGAAGCGGTAAATAAGTACAATGAGGATTCATCTGGGATAGACAAGTTAGTTGAAAAAGCCAAGAAGAAATTCAACAATAAAGTGCTTGAGCACATTGCTCAGCACATAGCTATTAATCAAGTAGAATTATCTTCAGTTTTGACAAACATTGAATCTTCCTATTCGAATGTTACCTCTCTTTTGGCAAAACTATGCAATGTTGCCGAGTTCACCAAAGATGTCAAGGATAAAATGAATAAAATTGATGAGGATTTGAAGATTAGCATAGAGAAGCTACAACTTGAACCAAGTTCAAACTCTGCTCATCACATGAAAATCTCATTCCTATCAAATATGCAATCAGAACTACTGAAAGAAGACACAAGGATCCGGTCCACACTGCTAGACATTCAGAACATGATCCTTCCCATCATGAATACAATGTATAAGCACATTGAACATTCCAAAACATTAATTCATGACAATCAGTTCTCAATAGTAGATCACATGATTGCACTCTCTGCAGAAGTCCAAATTGCAATCCAAACATGCAAGATTTTGCAAGAAAATTGGGACAGAACCCTAGCACTGATAATGAAGGTACATTCTATTTTTCTATCAAATTTTGGATTCTCCCTGTAAAACACTTGTATATACACCTTTGGCATTATCGTCAAAAAGGGGGAGATATGTATAGAAGAAAAAGTTAGTGCATTGAAAGGGGGAGATAATTTATAAAGCCCTATGACAAAGACAAATTTTGAAAAATCAAAATAAATCTCAGCATGGTTCATGTATATAAGTTTTGGGCAATAAGTGTTTTGGGCAATAAGTGTTTTTGTCACTAATGCCAAAGGCAGAGATTGTTGGCATTAAGCAAGATTGCCACTAGTGACAACACTTATTTGTATCCTAAGTGAAAACCGAGTAGAATAGTGCAAACCGAGCAGAACAGTGCAAACCGAGCAGAACAGTGCAAACCGAGCAGAACAGTGCAAACCAAGCAGGACAGTGCAAACCAAGCAGGACAGTGCAAATCAAGCAGGACAGTGTAAACCGAGTGACATTATGTCTACCGAGTCACAAGTATTTACCGAGTTTGAAACTTACCGAGTGGTTAGTATGAACCGTGCCTTCACTTCTACCGAGTGCATGACGATGCCGAGTAATGCAGTGGACACCGAGTATCAGAAAGAGTTAGTTTGTAGAAACTGTGTAACTGATGGAATATGGATGAAGTGACTGAGAGGGGGGGGTGAATCAGTCAACCATAAAACACTTCACAATTATTTCTTTCCAGATCCCTTAGGATATCTTAAAAAATGTTATCTGTTTTAGCACTCTGTAAATAGATTGCAGTAACTTTGAAGATGCAGAAAGTATTAGCAAAATTATCTTTTAGATATTCATCAGCACTAGTGTATGATTAAGATAGCAATTAAGAACACAAGAGACACAAGATTTAACGTGGAAACCCAATATGGGAAAAACCACCAATGTATCTAGATACTGATTTTCACTTTTCTGAAGTGATGCCCGGTTAGAAGCCAACCCAGTAAAAGGTTACAAAACACACTGTTAGGTGTGACCTTGTTAGAGGATTTAATCACCCTGCTAGGAGTGGCCTAGTAAGAGGTCTTGAAAACAATTCAATGGAATTGTCACCTTGTTAGAGGATTTACAATATGGTTGTTAAACCAACTCGGTTAAGAGATTTAGAATTCACTGTTACAATGATAAGAAGGTAACAATGAAAATGACCTGTATAATAATGCAACTACCTTGCTGATTACAGATCTCTGTTCTGCATAAGTGTGATCCTTCCTGATCGAATAAATCTCTGCTGCACCTTAAGGATATCTAAACATCCTTCACAAATTCGCACACACCTTTCCTGTCTTTCTTTTGTAAATCTTCTGCTGTATTTCTTGTTTATTTTTCACATTTGACCTTTTATTTATATGATTTTAGATTTGTCAAATCGACATTATTTAGTATAACAATCGGCTGAATTAAGCAAACTCTATTTGCAAAAATCTTTCAAGGGCCGACAGTGCTCGGTGACCATAACTTTCTACAATCTTTCAGAGACCGAGGGAACTCGGTAAACACCGACAATCCTTTACCTTCGATAACCGACTGAACTCGGTAAACATTGAATTTCCTTTGATGACTGATTGAACTCGGTAAACACTGAATTTCCTTTGACGACTGACTGAACTCGGTAAACACTAAATTTTCTTTGATGATCGACTGAACTTGGTAAATGCTAAATTTTCTTTTTTAACCGAGTGGACTCGGTAGACACTGATTTTCTTTGATAACCGAGTGGACTCGGTAAGCACTAATCTTCCTATCTGGCAGACCGACTGAGCTCGGTAGGAACTAATTGCTGCGGACTATGACATTGTGTGACATCAAAGACAATACATAATTTGAGTAGCAATTTCCTTCAGACAATTGTTTCCAACAATCTCCCTCTTTGGCATTGATGGCAACACAATATGTCATAGCATAAGAAATTTGAAAGAATTAGCTCGGTTCAGATTCAAATCTCCCTTTGTCAGCAAACTTCCTTTATCCTAAAAATTTTTCCTTCTGACTATTGAAAATTTCTTGAAGTAATAGCAAAGACATAGCAAACACTCCCTCTTTGACAACACATGCCAAAGACAATTCACATATTACCAGTGTAAATTAATGTACCTCAAGTACTGATTCATATGCAATGATTCCTTGAATATGCTGCATCAACTGGTTGATTTTCAATCATGTTCTAGTTGATGCATCACTAAAACTATATTTAGTGAGCCTCGGATAGGGGAATGACCCCTAACTTACCTCTTAGATACACAAATGCATCCTTAGGTAATGGTTTGGTAAAAATTTCTGCAATCTGTTCTTTTATATGAATATATTCTAATCTGATTTCCTTGTCCTGCACCAATTCTCTGACAAAGTGATATTTAATAGCAATGTGCTTGGTTTTGGAATGCATCACTGGATTCTTTGAAATGTTTATTGCACTGGTATTGTCACAAAATATAACAACCGGTTCTTTGATTTCAACCTTCATACCTTCTAATAACTGTTTAAACCAAACAATATTTGAATAGTTTACTGCAGCAGCAACATATTCTGCTTCAGCTATGGATTGAGATGTGCAATTTTGCTTTTTACTAGTCTAGGATACCAGTCTTTTTCCAAGAAAAAATGCTCCACCACTTGTGCTTTTTCTGTCATCAATGTTCCCTGCCCAATCAGCATCAGTAAACACTTTTAAGTCTAGATTGCCTCCAAATTTATACCACAAACCATATTCTTCAGTTCCTTTTAAGTATCTTAAGATTCTTTTGATTGCCATCATATGATTTTCCTTAGGTTTTGCTGAGAATCTAGCTACTATACCGACTGCTAAGGCAATATCAGGTCTTGTATGTACTACATACTGCAATTTTCCAATCATAGATCGGTAGAGGGTTTGATCAACTTCTTTTGAATCATCATTTTTGGTAAGTTTCAGTCCAGTACACATGGGTGTACCAACTGGTTTTGAATCTTCCATACCAAACTTCTTAAGTATTTCCTTAATGTATTTAGATTGAGTAATGTATATACCATTCTTGCTTTGCTAAATTTGAAGACCAACAAAGAATTTTATTAAACCAAACATAGACATTTCAAATTCTTTGTTCATTTGCTCTGAAAATTCTTTGCACTGATCCTCATTCCCTGTAAATATAGTATCATCTACAAATATTTCTGCCAATACAATTTTGTCATCCGGTCCTTCTTTAATATACAGATTGCTGTTATCATTGGCTCTTTTAAAATTAATCTGAATCAAATAGTTATGGAGTCTTTCATACCATGCTCTAGGAGCTTGTTTCAAACCATACAATGCTTTGTGTAACCTGCAGACCATGTCCTTTTTATCTGGATCAACAAAACCTTCAGGTTGTTCAATGTAGACTTCTTCATCAAGAATTCCATTGAGAAATGCAGATTTTATATCCATCTGATATACCTTAAATCTTTTGTGTTCTGCATAAGCAAGTAGAGTTCTTACACCTTCTAGTCTTGCAACAGGAGAAAAAGTTTCTCCATAATCTATACCTTCTTCTTGAGAATAACCTTTACATACCAGTCTAGCTTTGTTTCTAGATACTTGACCATCTTCATTCAGCTTATTCCTGAATACCCATTTTGTTCCAATTACATTCTTATCTTTAGGTCTAGGTACAAGAGTCCATGTTTTGTTCTTTTGTATTTGTTCTAATTCTTCATTCATTGCTTTAATCCAACTTTCATTTTCCAATGCATCTTTGATATTTCTAGGTTCAAAGTCAGTAAGCAGACATGTACCTTTTAGCTTGCTTCTTGTCATAGTACCATCTGATTTGTTTCCAATAATTTGATCTAGTGTATGATGTCTTCTGACATATTTGGCTAGTATAGGTTCCTTGCTTTTTGAATGATTCATGCTGTTGTCTTCTAGGATCTCTTCTTCAAGTTTCTCGGGCTCAGTAGATATTTGCTCGGTAACTTCAGGCTGAGACTCAGTCTGAATTTCTTCCTGTGACTCGGTTTGAACTTCTTCCTGTGACTCAGTTTATGACTCGGTAACTGTGCTCGGCTCGGTAGATATAGTTTTCTCATTGATAGTTGTGTCTGCCAATGTTTCAGGTTCAATGTAAACGAATCTTTTGTAGTTCTCAAGTTCCCTTTTGCTTTCTTCCTTAGTCTTTTATGCAAACTCATCAAATTTTATATGTATACTTTCTATGACTTTGTGAGTAGATAAGTTCAGACATTTGTATGCCTTGCTTTTGCTAGAATATCCTAGGAATATTCCTTCATCACTTTTCACATCAAATTTATTTCTTCTGGATTCTTTTAAGATATAACACTTGCTACCAAATATTTTCATGTGACTTACATTGGGTTTACATACCATAATTCATAAGGAGTTTTGAATGTGTCTTTCTTCAATTGTACTCGGTTCAAGGTATGAACTGCAGTACTGATAGCTTCCTTCCAGTACTTTATAGCGATGTTCTTTTCTATCATTAGAGTCCTTGCACAATCCATAATAGATATGTTTCTTCTTTCTGCTATTCCATTCTGCTCAGGAGTTCTAGGAGCTGATACCTGTCTTTTGATTCCTCTTTCAATGCAAAAGTTGTTAAAATCATGGGAGATGAATTCACCACCTCTGTCTGATCTTAAACATTTCAATCTTTTCCCTGTTTCCTTTTCCACTCTTGCTAAGTACCATTTGAACTTTTCAAATGCTTCTGATTTTTCTCTTAAATACATAACAGTCATCATTCTAGAATAATCATCAACGAAAAGAATAAAGAATTTATCTCCAGTATAGCTTTGTATTCCAATAGGTCCACATAAATCAGTATGCACAATTTCCAAAATTTCTTTAGACTAATAGTTCTTACTCTTGAAACTAGTTTTACTCATTTTGCCAATCTGACAATTCTTACATAGACTAGTATCAGGTTTCTTCAAAGTAGGAATGCCTCTAACCTTCTTGAATTTGCTTATTTTTATCATGTTATCAAAATTCACATGACATAACCTTTTGTGCCGTAGCCAACTTTCTTCAATTTGAGCAATAAAGCATGAATATTCACTGAGATCAAGATAAAATAAGTTACCTTTTGTTTGTTTGCCTAATCCAATGAGTTTTCCTTTTTCATCCAGTAGTCTTGCTTGACCATTCATGAATTCAACCTTGAAACCAGTGTTGATTAGCTGTGCTACACTTAGAAGATTATGTTTTAGTCCTTCAACCCAATAAGCATTATCACATATGAGTTCTTTGGTTAATGAGATTCTTCCTTTTCCTTTTATACAACAAGGTTCATTGTTTCCAAATCTTACATTGCCACTATCATAGTCTTCTACATATTCAAATTTTGTCTTGTCACCAGTCATGTGGTGTGAACATCCACTGTCTATTATCCATATATCATCTTTTCTTATATGAGAAATAAGTGCCATCTTATCTTCATCATCATCAGATTCATCTTTTATAGCAATAAAGACAATTTCTTCTTCACTATCATCAAAATCTTTAGCCATAAAACATGTTTTCTTACCTTTATCCTTGAATGATTTGAAATTCTTTTTGCCATAGTACTTGTGACTTCTCTTCTCTTCCTTGACTTGCTTGTTTGGGCACCTAGCTGCAATATGTCCAATTTCTTCACATGAAAAATAGATTAAAGGAGTTTTACCTTTATATTTACCTTTCCCTTTAGAGTACTTCTTTGCAAGTAATGCTTCTACAATTTCAAGATCACTATCAGAACTTTCTTCTGATACTTCTTCACTTTCTGACTGAACTTCTTTAATTTTCTTGTTCTTCTTTAGTGAAACCTTGGCCTCAAATGATGATTCAATATTTTTGGAACTAGGAACATAGTTGTCATAGTTGTCTAATTCAAAGGCTGTCAATCTTCCAACTAAAGCATCCAAAGTTATATTGTGGTTTTTTTCACATCTTCTTTCTTGAATAGCTGATACTCTTATTGCATAGATAGGGAGTAATGTTCTGAGTACCTTACTTATAACAGTTTCATCTGAGATTGTTCCTCCAGAAGCTCTAATTGCACTTACACTTGCTTTGATTCTTTCAACATATTTTGCAATGTTTTCATCTTCCTTCATATTCATCTTGTCAAACTGTCCTCTTAGGCTTTCTGCTTTGGCTCTTTTCACATTTGCATCACCACCATATATTTTCTTCAGTGTCATCCACATTTCATATGCAGTAGTGCATTCTTTAATATCATCAAATTCTTCATAGCTGAGAGCATATGCAATGTCTATCATCATGGTGTTATGAGTCATTTTCTCTGCAATGTCTTCAATAGTTAATGCGCCAGTAGGAACTGTGTATTCTTCATCAATGTATTTGCATCCTGAATCACCAATGGAAGCCAGATGAAGTCGCATGAGACCTTGCCATGATGAAAAGTTATCTCTGTTGAGCTTTGGAATTTCCTTCTTGTAAGACATCCTGATCTTTAGCTTAGGTCCTTGAAACCCTTCCTGGAAGCACCAAAAGCTCTGATACCAATTGATGGAATATGGATGAAGTGACTGAGAGGGGGGGGTGTGAATCAGTCAACCATAAAACACTTCAAAATTATTTCTTTCCAGATCCCTTAGGATATCTTAAAAAATGTTATCTATTTTAGCACTCTGTAAATAGATTGCAGTAACTTTGAAGATGCAGAAAGTATTAGCAAAATTATCTTTTAGATATTCATCAGCACTAGTGTATGATTAAGATAGCAATTAAGAACACAAGAGACACAAGATTTAACATGGAAACCTAATATGGGAAAAACCACCAATGTATCTAGATACTGATTTTCACTTTTCTGAAGTGATGCCCGGTTAGAAGCCAACCCGGTAAAAGGTTACAAAACACACTGTTAGGTGTGACCTTGTTAGAGGATTTAATCACCTTGCTAGGAGTGGCCTGGTAAGAGGTCTTGAAAACAATTCAATGGAATTGTCACCTTGTTAGAGTATTTACAATATGGTTGTTAAACCAACTCGGTTAAGAGATTTAGAATTCACTGTTACAATGATAAGAAGGTAACAATGAAAATGACCTGTATAATAATGCAAATGCCTTGCTGATTACAGATCTCTGTTCTGCATAAGTGTGATCCTTCCTGATCAAATAAATCTCTGCTGCACCTTAAGGATATCTGAACATCCTTCACAAATTTGCACACACCTTTCCTGTCTTTCTTTTGTAAATCTTCTGCTGTATTTCTTGTTTATTTTTCACATTTGACCTTTTATTTATATGATTTTAGATTTGTCAAATCGACATTATTTAGTATAACAGTCGGCTGAATTAAGAAAACTCTATTTGCAAAAATCCTTCAAGGGCCAACAGTGCTCGGTGACCATAACTTTCTACAATGTTTCGGAGACCGAGGGAACTCGGTAAACACAGACAATCCTTTACCTTCGATAACCGACTGAACTCGGTAAACACTAAATTTCCTTTGACGACCGACTGAACTCAGTAAACACTGAATTTCCTTTGACGACCGACTGAACTCGGTAAACACTGAATTTTCTTTGACGACCGACTGAACTCGGTAAATGCTAAATTTTCTTTGATAACCGAGTGGACTTGGTAGACACTGATTTTCTTTGATAACCGAGTGGACTCGGTAAGCACTAATCTTCCTATCTGGCAGACCGACTGAGCTCGGAAGGAACTGATTGCTGCGGACTATGACATTGTGTGACATCAAAGACAATACATAATTTGAGTAGCAATTTCCTTCAGACAATTGTTTCCAACAGTAACCCTACTTGGGCCGACTTAGTAGCACTTATGTTTATTGTTTAAGCTGACTTTGTAATTGTAATTAATTGTTTAGACTTGTATATAAACAATGTTGTACAAATACCAAGTAGTATGAATGTGAAAAAAAAGAAGAGATAAAAAGGCAGAAACTAGTGAATTACAAAGGGCTACTATACATAAGGAGCAGCAGAGACAAATTCATCACAGAAGTTGATCAGTACATCAGCGAATCTCATTCAGCAATCCAGTTGCAAAGTAAGAGATCTACTGTTTCATCCTAACAGGTGAATCAGCTTGAAATCCTCTAACCAGGTAGACTTAACAGTCTTTGTAAAATCTCTTAACTGAGTGCATACTTCATTGTATGTTTGTAAAACCTCTAACAAGGTGGACCTAGCAGTCCTTATTGCTCCTAGCAGGGCAGATCATCAGAAGTGATCAATGTAAGCCTTAACTGGCCAACTTTATACTGCAGTATTAAAGCTTTGTGGGTTTCATCCCCACCCCAGTTTTACTTTCTTTTGGAAGGTTTCTGGGTAACCAAATCTATGTGTCATTGTTGTGAATGCTTTTATGTTTCATGCTTTCTATATGCAAAAGGATAAAGTGAACTATATGTTAATACATCTAATATTGAAAGAAAATTTTGAAGTTATTGATTCACCCCTCCCCTCTCAGTAACTTGGTTAATTCTTGAATATTTCCAACAAGTTAGAACTATACATTTACATTTATGTTTGTAGATGATGATATGTTTATCATATGACTGATATGTTCATTTATGGTTATCATTTATATGTTTCTAAAATTAGAAAACCATCTATCTTTATATGTTTAATAGAGCTAACCCAAGGATTTGAATCTAACCATTATCATGATGTTTTATGTTTCATGGATATGTGTCTGATGTGTTTTCATGACTCAGGATGAAGTCATAGTTACTCACTTAGTTGAGGTCCACATGATGTATTGATCTTGGTCATCTATTTGCATATATCTGATTTTTATGTATATCCATATGTATACATGTATCTCTTCTTGGTGATGCAGGATTGTAGATACCAAGTATCGTCTCCACCTGGCTTCACAAGTCTGAGCGATCCCTCAAAATCCTTGATCATTTTTGTTGTTATGGAGATATCATCAAGGTTCCACAGGAAGGAAATCTACCTCTGATCCTTTTATCCTTAGGTGGGGAGTTCCTGAGTCAGTCCCTTGTGTGGATAATGTATTTATGTGTCCTCTCAGTTTATTGCTTTGTGGATCTTGTAGCTGGTTTCTTGTCTTTTGCATTCATTGAGAATGAGGTTTTGAGTATGGTAGCTCTAATTATCTTCATGGTATGTTCAATTTTGTTAGTAGATTATTGATGTGAATTATTTTAGGATTTAGTAATTTATCTTTATTAGTAGCTACTTATGTACTAGCGTATCCTGTTAGGAACGAGTTAGTATGTGATCAAATCATGTGATTTTAATATCAATAATAATAAAGAATTTTATGGTATTATTTTATAATACTCATAATAACAAAATGTCACCTAATCCAACTTATGTTAGTAGTTACCTAATATATATCACTATTATATTTTGTAAAGAATATGGATAAGTATATGAATAAATAATATATTTTATAATAAAGATATTCAAATATTTGTAATATTAATAATAATGTGTCCTACTTATGGTATATGTACCATAAGCATATGGGTGCACACATATGCCTATGAATACATATATAAATATATATTATTATATAACAAATTAATTATGTGAAGGAAATTATTTTGAGACTATGGTAAGTCTATGTTATATTTATATTTGGGAAATGCTTTTGGTAAATTACCATAATAAGTTAGTAAAATTATTCCTAAAACCTTTATATCTATTTTGTCATCCTCAAATTTAGGACACATAGATTAAAATCTTATTAAATAAAATATGTTTATCCCTTCACGGGAATGGTTTTACAAACCGTATTATTAACGAATAACTGGTGCATAGTTGCATTGGTTGGAATACCTATGCAACTACTCCCCAATCTATATACAGAGAGATCTCCTATGTGAGAGGGGGTTGGATATGAATTTTGGATTCAATAAGAGATATTGTATGGTTGAGCATTTTTATTTGTAAGAAAAAAAAAATTTGTGAGGAGAGAATTCATTATTCTCTAAGATTGGCATTTGGTTGCTTTCGGTAGAGGCTGGAGATTGCACCTAGAGGATTTGAAGGAGTGCTGGAAGAGTTTGAGAGGATTGGATCCTTCTTCATCAACCGAATCCCCATAGGACTCCAAGTTGGAATCCATCCTGAGAAATAACTCTCTTTTGTGATATGTATTAAGAGTCTGGTTGAATGTTTTCTCTATGTGTGTTGTTGTCTACATAAATTTCAGAATGTTTATGTTATATATATGTATATCATTATGCCTGTATTAGTGATTTGGAGATTAGAATCATGTTTAAATGGAAATTATTTTCTATGTCGTATGTATATGAATATTTTTGCATTTGTAAGAGTCTGTAGACTCCTTAGTATTCTCCTTATATCTCCTTTCTTATTCAGAATGTCCATGAGGGCTTCCAGGATCTAGAACTATTATTCCAACCTTACTGGTCCATATTTGTTTTAGTACCACCTTTCTTTGTCTAGATTTGAGGCAGGGTTATGGAGTCAGATCTATCAATAGTTCTATTTAATTTTCTGTGATCCAGTAGAAATGCACATATTTGTGATCCCGGATTAGGATTTCTTATATTTAATTTTCTGTCATTTTGTAGTTTTTTGTCATCTTGTAGTTTTCTATCATTTTGTAGTTTTCTGCCATCTTGTATTTTTTTGTCATTCTACAAACAATCGCATAGATTGGCGAATGAAATGCGCTAGTATTGTTTGTTCCTGTGTTTATAGAATCCCAAAGTTAGTATTATTTTGTTTTCATGTTTGGATTAGGGTTTGTTTGTTAGTTAGTTTTATTTTCTTGTCGTGTTTTGATTAGGGTGTTTTTTATAAAAGTATAACATTATACAAGTATAGGGTTTGTTTATTCAATTTTTTGTCATTCTACAAACAATCACGTAGATTGGTGAATGAAATGCGCTAGTACTGTTTGTTCTTGTATTTATAGAATCTTGAAGTTAGTATTATTTTGTTGTCATGTTTGGATTAGGGTTTGTTTGTTAGTTAGTATTATTTTCTTGTCATGTTTTGATTAGGGTTTTTTTTAGACAAGTATAACATTATACAAGTATAGGGTTTGTTATAGATTTGTTTTATACAAGTATAACATTATACAAGTATAGGGTTTGAAGTATAAGTTTGATACTTTAATTTCTTTTACTTTAAGTTATAAGTTTGATACTTTAATTTCTTATACTTTAAGTTATACTTGTATAAAGAAATTAGGTACCTATCAGGATGTTTGAGATATATTTCAACTTCATAGGAAATAAGATGCAACTTCTAGATTTTAGAATTTAAAAAAAAAATAGACTTAGTTAAATTTCAGGCATGAGAGGTTTTATGGAGCATTGTGTTTTGGCATATGGAATTTTTGTGTAAACTTTATTTATGTTCATTAATTTTTGGTGGAGGTTATATGGTGCATTTAGATGCTTTAATAGGGTTAGGATGTGTGTAGGAAGCAAAATTAAGGTTTAAGATTGTCTAGGAGGATTAGGACCATTCTAGGCCTCCCTAAACGTTTCTAATTTTACTAAACATCCCTAAACTCTCCTATTCTTTTTTGTTCTTTGATGTAATTTCTCAAAAGTGTTTATGATATGTTTTATTTCATGTTTGATGCATTTGTGATGTGTGGGTTAAGGGTAGAAAACCTAAGAACACTAAGTGAGTGGTTCTCAGTGCGAGGCCAGGGCCCTAAGTGTCTAGTACCAGGATAACTGACTGAAGAGTTATTTAACAAGTGATAAATTAATTAAAAGTTATGGGAATGGGTTCAAACACTAAAAATATTAATGTATGCCTCACCCATGCCATTAGTGCTAGTAAAGGCTATGGATGGGAGTGGGAGAAGGTGTCTATGCGTAGGTATGATCGAATGGCACTTGTCTATATGAAAGGCATTCGGTTCCACATGTGCCTACTTGGCACCCGGGGCTCGGAGTGGCTAGTACGAGGACAACCCAAGGGGTGAGGGCTATATGATGACACTCACTTAGGTTGTTTCTTAGAGTTTCTACCAAGCCTTAGAACCTTTGGGAAAATATTTATACTTTGATCTTGTTTTCATTTACTATTTAGGAAAGGCTACCCAACCCTAGGTATGGCCTAGCTATCCCTTCTTTGTGGACCTTGGTGTTTATCTCCTAACACGAGGGAGTGGGCCTTTTGGTATCCATGTGGTTGGGTGGTAAATCTTTTTATCGAGGTACCTTTTGCGGATGCAGTGCTTAAGGATTCATACTTGCATAGTATTCCAGTTTTGAAGAATGAAGACTTGTATTTATCTTTCATGATGTAAAATTAATGTTACCTCCCAAGGGGAGATGAATGTAATGTAATCATTAATGTATTTCAAAATGATGTATTTGGAATGGGTAGACTTTGGAAAAAGGAAAAGGGAAAGCACAAACTTTATGTATATGATGTATGTTGAAAAGAAAAGGATTTTATAAGATTTCAAGTAAAATAGGTTATTTTCTCATTATTTGTTGATTAAGAAAATTAGTGAATCAAATGTGATGATTTCCTATGTGTAATGGTTCAAATTCTTAGATGAATCTATTATGTGTTATTAATATTTTAAATGTTATATTGCTCATAAAGGATACTTAGGAAAATAGATGGATTTAAATGGCAAATTGAAATGAAAGTACTTTGTATTTCTTTATAAAGAATCTACAAATGTTGTGATATAGTTTTCTTAAGAAGTAAATCAAGTTTTTAGTACACTAAATGGACTTAAATTAATTGTGCATTAAGTAAGAAGGGAACCTTGGAGGAATCTAAGTCAAACTATGTTTTGTTTATGTAATTCTCTTAAAAATTTAAATTGTTTTCATAAATCATTGCTTAGGTTTTCTTTTACTAAGAGAATCTTTGTTCTCTTCTTGGATTCCCTTGCGGGGCATGACATTGTATATAATCGGTTAAAGGGCCGACCTAGTTAATTTTTTTGTAAGCGCATATAAATATGACATGCACCTTGGTAATTGAGTAGTGACAAGAATATAGAGAAAGCAGAGTAGAGAAGAAGTATATGAAGAGCAGTTAGTATGTTGTAGTGCCTCACAAGAGGTTGAAGCATCAACACATCAAAGGAACTGATTAGACAAGTAGTGTCACGACACCAATTCATCCAACAGATATAGTGTGTATCTAAGGTTAGAAGGTTGTAGCCTTCACCACTTGAGCAGTGAGCTCTAGGATAGTGTGTCCCCACTCCTAACAGGGTTATTATAAAAGAATCCCAATAGGGTCTAACCTTTGACCAGGTCATTGTACTAAAAGCATTGTAAAGTACAATTCCTAATAGGGTTGTAGATCTTCTAACAAGGATCATAAGACACTAGTGCAGTTCTTAGTGGGTGTCAATTCCCAGCAGGGTTTTTACCTATTTGGGTTTCCCTATAATCATATTGGTGTTATGTGTTGTGATTTTCTATCTTGTTTACATTGATTTTTATTTTAGTACTTATGCAATCAAGTTAAGTTTCAAGAGTAAAGTAAAAAGATTAAATATAGTGAACACTAATTCACCCCCTGTCTCAGTGTTCCCATTCCTAACAATTGGTATCAGAGCTCTAGTCCTCTGAAGAGAAGTTTAACCACTTGAGGAGATCAATGGGTTCAGAAGAAGAAAAATATCTGAAGAAGAATCTTATGGAAGATCTTGAAGGCCTTGACAGATCTGAGAAAGAATTTGAAGAACTAAAATTGAAATTCAGTGGCGCATAAGTATTCATCAAGAAGCTAAGAAAAGATTTGAAAGATTGTTCAAACAATGATTTAGGGAAAATGGTTAAAAAGCTAAATGAAGAGAACACATCTTTGAAAGATCAGATTGAAGAATTGGATGATAAGCTAACTAATAATCAAGAAGTTTATGATGAACATATCAAAGAGAACCTTCGAATGAATGAAGAATTGAGGCAAGCAAACATGGAAATCTTGGAGCTAAGAAACAACAAAGAAAAGTTAGAATCTGAATTAATTGAAGCAAAGAATCACATTGATAAATTGCACACAAGCAAGGATATGATAGAATCTCAGTTATATGCTTAGAAGCTTAAAGGATATACCCATGACATTGGATTCAATGAAGCACAAAATCAGATTGATGACATGCGAGCAAGGATGAAAGCACTAGAAGACACCACAGATGCTAAGGAGACTAAAAATTAGACTAAAGAAAATATTGAACCATCTAAGGATGAGCACAAGCCAGTAGAACAAACTTGTTATGCATGTAACAAGCATGGACGTATAGCAAGGAATTGTAAAGAGGAAAGACCTTTCAATGGTTACTGTTATTCATGCAATAAATTTGGTCATAGAGCTATGAATTGGAGAACAAGTTAGAAGAACAAGACTCAACATAATTAGAAAATTCAGAATCAACCAAATGCAAGAAGTTCTCAAAATATTACATGTTGGATATGTAATTATAATGGTCACTCAACTACATAGTGTAAAATGGTAACCCATATCAATGTGCCAAGGAATTTAAGGCATCTTGTTATTTGTCACTCTTGTAACAAGGATGGACACATCTCAAAGTTTTATAGATCAAGAACACAAAGTCAGGAAAGCCCTGAAAAGCTAGAAGAATCAATATTGGATACCGAAGTAGAAGTCAAGTTTGTGAAAGCTTTAGAAGATGTGAGATTGATTTGGTCAGAGGAAAAGAAGGATAAGGTTGATGAGTATGTATTGGATGCATCCACAGTGGATGCACCCTCTACATCTGGATGAATGACCCTCGGGGTCATAGGGGGAGCTAATTTAGCTCTAGACCCCTGCGCGGCCAGTATACTCACCCTCAAAGTATGATCCTTTGGATTTAATATTTTGGAGATTATGTGATGCTATGTGAAAGATCGCACTGCCTGATCTACTGCAAGATAGAAGTTGGAAATTCTCAGTCAATTTTTGGTTTATGCGACAAGCATTAATGATGGAAATTTTACTTTATAGTCTATGGAAACTTACAGATCACTCATTGCATTCAAGTTTGAGCGATTGGAAACCACAGGATCCCTAGTAGTTGAATTGTGAAGTGTTGGAGCTTGATATACCAGTGAAGAAGTGTGATTGATCAGTTGCAAAGCCCTTGTGCGATGCATCAGTTCAAAAGTCTTTGGAATCTAATCTAAAGTGTTAATCAAGTAAGTTATGGCTACACCAGTTGTATTTTATGTTTCTGAGAGAAAGAGATACGTTTTGAAGAGGCACCCTTTTAAGTCAACCCTAGATGACCTAGAAGGTGCATTTTAAAGAACCCTAATGGGTGTCATGCATGTGGAAGACATATGCGTGTATGTATATTGCAAAAAGGAGCTAGTTGGCTTAGACAGAATTAGGTCGCATCTTGAGACAACGATGAAACCTGATAAAACATTCATAGATGAGTTTGCACACCTAGAAGACCACCCTATCATTGAGTATGCTACTGCACATGAATTCTATGAGTCTGACTGGATTAAGATCTTGTTGAGTAGGATCCATGATGACTTATTTTGGATAGGTGAAGTACCAGTCAGAATCATAGTCAACCTCATTCATGAGATAATAGGTTTATCTCAGACATGCATCATTCTTCCAGTTGGGAAGGATGTCAAGAAATTGGTTGAACAAACTTGAAAATCCTAAAGTGACAAGTGTGTGATGAAAATTGAGCCAATTGAGGAGAAGGACATCAAATTGATGTCTATGATTCCTGGTTACAGATTCCAGCGTGCCGGTAGGGTTAACAGTGTGTTCGCAGCCACTATTCTTGTAGCCATAAGGATAGTAAGGGAAAATGGTGAATTCAACTTGTGTGAAATATTGCATGCACAATTGATGGATAACATAAGGGCAATCAATCATGATAAGACCAAAGTATTCAAATTTGGGTCTTTGATAATATACATATTCTTTCATATATTTGGGAAGGTATTTGACCTATACCTAGACAAAAGTTTACCTACAATGCCTCAGATATCCCTTAAGGCATCAGTTGAGAGCACTCTAAGAGACTACATGGAGTTAGAATTGAAAACATTCAGGATAAAAATGCAAATGAGGTATAGGATACCTAAAGGTATTATTGAGAAATATAAGGACAACATTTTTTTTATGGTGGAGACTGACATCACTTGTATGGAGGCTATTGAGCCTAGAACTAAGTGGATTCATCTACTTGGCTATGAAGTGGAGGATCAAGTCTTGGAAGCCTATGCACAAGTTTTACTATTAGCCCCCAAGGACCCTAATGAACCTAGATGGGGAACTTATGAGGAAAAGACTAGAGAAGTGGATACAGTCCTAAACAGTGCAGCAACCAAGAGAAAAGTCACTAAAATCACCTCTAAGATCTTGAAGATCCATGGTGTGACCCAAGAAGACCTGGAAAAGGTTAGAGAAGCTAAGATAGCTATGCATATTCAGAGCGCATCCTCTATAGAAGCTGAGACAAAGAAAATAGATGACCCTAAGACAAAGAAGTTAAAGGTTGAGAAAACTGATGATATTAGTCCCATGCCCACAGATATAGTTGATGTGGAGTCCATTGAAGCATCTCCTAAGGTTCTTAAGAGGAAGAAGCAAACTGTTACAAGTCTCCCTTCAACTAGGGCCATAAGAAGTAGAGGCAAAAACTCACAACCACCTCTTGAGGTAGGATTCCTACCAAGTCTTCAAGTGTTAAGGACTAGAGTAGTAGAGGAAGGAAGGCCACATCAGATAGCTAAGTTCTATGACAAATATCATGTAATAGAAAAATCTAAGATCCATGAGATGCTAATCAAACATATGATCAAGTTCAAGAAGACAGTTCTAGAACTGAAGTCAGAGATTCCAGATAAAGTATGGGAAATTTTGGATTCCTTGAAAAGACAAGCAATAGAGGAAGACTTCAGAATTAGGGAGAAAATACTGGATGACAATCTACTAGTATGTTCAATTGATGAGAAAACACTACTGCTAGGATTGGTGAAACTATTCCTCAGAACTAAGATTAGGACATTACACATAATGAACAAATATTATGAGCAGATAACAAAGGAGACATCACAAGCCTTTGAGAAGGTATTTTTAGAACAACACATGAAACCACCACTTGCAGCCATAAGCCAAGCACCTATTGAGCAAGAGAATGTAGCTGAGGTCACAAATGTACCTATGATAGGTCCCCAGGACTCAACACCTTTAGTAACAATGCCCACAATTGAAATAAAGTCTATGACCATGATCGCAACTCAAAACGATGATACAATTATGATTGACAATGTAGAGATATCAATGGAAGCCACTAACAAAGACTTGGACAAATTTGAAGAAGCTTTTGTTAGTACACAAGAAGCAAAAATTCTATGTGGTGATATTTCACCTAAGCACCAAGAGGAAGTACTAATAGAAGACATAACAAGTAAAGAAGAGGAGGAGGAGAAAGAAAATGAAAAAGAGAAAGATGGAGAAAAGGAGGTAGAAAAGAAAACATTAGATGAACCCTTAGTTGGACCACTTACAAAGGTTAAGATAGAAATGATGTAAAGCACACCTATCACTCCCATGCCATCAACATCATTATTTTCAAGTTTGATTCCTGATACTACAAGCTTGGACTCTTGGGGAGAAGAAGACCTAATCAAGATCAGTGTCCTTGCTATGGAGAAGGCCAAGGAAAAATAGGTAATGAGGAATCCCCTATTTGTTGAGTCAATAAACATCTTGAATAATCTACTACCAGTAGAGACCAAGGTACAAAAGGTACACTCAGTAGAGGATGTCAGCAACATCCTAACAAGCTTCGAGGAAAACTTCTCCTACCTAGAAGAATCAGTGGCTAAGATAGCAGAAAAGAAGTATCTTAAGAAAACATTGGATGAGCTATCTACAAAATTTGTGCTTGATCTCAACTCCTTAAAAGTTGGTCAAGCTTCACTGAAAGAATTTGCAGCCAAAGGAAGAAAACTCATAGCAGAATGCATGAACCAAGATAAGTTGACAGGAGATCTTTATGAGAAAATTCAGGAGGCAGAGGCCATGATAGATCAATTCAAAAAATGAGTAGAAGATCCCAGTATAGATATCAGCATTTATAAAAATGTATACCAGGGACAAGTTGACAAGATAGAAACAAAAATGTCTAGAATAAGGGCAAGGCAAACACAGCTGAGAAATGCTCTCGCACCTTCACTAGATGTCTTGAATCAAAACATCATGGAGATCGATGCCACTATGGTGACATATGATCAAGGTCCATGTTTAGAACTAGAGAAGATGGAAAAGTTAACATATGCTTTATGCACCCATCTCCAAACAGTAGACACACTGAAGAAATTTTGGCAGAATGAGATTGCTAAGCTGAAGTTAGCATATCTGGATGTCTTCACTTTGTAAGTACTTGTGAATACATTTTTGAGCACCTTTGTCATTAATTTCAAAGGGGGAGTATAATATGTAGAAATAATAATATGGAGCTTTGTAAATAATGTAAAAGAAAAAATATAGAAGGGGAGATATAAGTTAGAATATATATTAGAAATTTTGTATAAGGGAATAGTTAGTAACTTCGCCATATTCCTTTGTTTCCATTAATGAAAAAGGTGGAGATTGTTGGAAAGTTGACTATAATAAAGTATATGACTGTATTTAGTGTTGTCATTATGGAAACAAAGTCATATAGATTTTTGGAGTCAACGCACTTTATCACAAGGTCAGAATATGGCTAAGTATAGAAGACTGGATAGTTAGTAGAGCACCAGAAGATTAGAGCATCAACACACGTGCGTATGACCAAGTTATGGTATGTGCCCTTGACAATAAGATGGTCAGTGTGTATTCATGCTAAGTCTAAGAGCGCATGATCAGATGAGACAGTATGAAAAAGATACACACAGTTGAAGAGGTACAACCAGTGAATGACATAACAGAACATAGTGTGGAGCCAACTGTTTCTATTTTGATTAGCCATTATAATAATGTTTTGTAAAGGCTATGCACCTATTTTAATTAGGTTGTAGACATGTAAAAAAAAAATTTTGTAAACACGCTTGAGCCAATTCACTTCGAAGCATTGTATGTAATCGGTTAAAGGGCCGACCTAGTTAATTATTTTGTAAGCGCATATAAATATGACATGCGCCTTGGTAATTGAGTAGCAGCAAGAATATAGAGAAAGAAGAGAAGAGAATAAGTATGTAAAGAGAATTCAATATTTTGTAGTGCTTCACAAGAGGTTGAAGCATCAACGCATCAAAGGAACCAATCAGACAAGCAGTGTCACATCACCAGTTCATCCAGCAGATATAGTGTGTATCTAAGATTAGAAGGTTGTAGCCTTCACCACTTGAGTAGTGAGCTCTAGTAAAATGTGTCCCCATCCTTAATAGGGTTATTATAAAATAATCCTAACAGGGTCTGACCTTTGACCAAGTCACTGTACTAAAAACATTGTAAAGAACAACTCCTAAAAAGGTTGCAGATCTTCTAACAAGGATCATAAGACACTAGTGTAGTTCTTAGTGGGTGTCAATTCCCATCGGGGTTTTTACCTATTTGGGTTTCCCTGTAATCATATTGGTGTTATATGTTGTGATTGTCTATCTTGTTTATATTGATGTTTATTTCAATACTTAAGCAATCAATTTAAGTTTCAAGGGTAAAGTAAAAAGATTAAATATAGTGAACACTGATTCACCCCCCTCTCAGTGTTCCCATTCCTAACAAGATTTTCTAAGATGACACATTTCAGACAATGTAAGAAGACATCAGATGCAGTGCATGTTGCTGAGATTTTCTTCAAAGAGATTGCTAGATTGCATTGATTACGAAGAAGTATTATCTCTGACTGAGATAGAAGGTTGTTGGTTATTTTTGGAGGACTTTGTGGAAGAAGATGGATACAGAGTTGAGGTTTAGTTCTACATTCCATCCATAGAAAAATGGACTAACAGAGGTTGTGAATAGAAGCTTAGGTAATTTGTTGAGATGTTTAGTTGGAGATAAGATGAGTAATTGGGATATGGTATTGACACAAGCTAAGTTTTCATATAATAATTCTGTGAATAGAAGTTCAGGAAAAACACCTTGTGAGATTGTTACTGTAATGCAACCTAGAGGAGTATCATATTTGAGGGATATTGTTGGTGAAGAAAAGGGGAAGTATTTTATAATTTTATGAAGTCTTTACAAGAAGAGTGAAGTTGAAGTTGGAACAAAGTAATTAGAAATATAAGGAAAATGCTGACAAATCTAGGAGACAACATGTTTTTGAAGTTGGTGGTGAGGTGATGGGTCATTTGAAGAAGGGTAGATTTCTTGTTGGAACATACAATAAGATGAAAATGAAGAAGTTTGGTCCTTATAGAATTTTGAGGAAGTTTGGCAGTGGTAATGCTTATGAAGTTGAGTTACCCGATGACATGGATAAATCTCCTATATTCAATATTTTTGATTTGCATAAGTATCATGGGTCAGATGATGAAGTTTTTATGCCAGATGATTATCCTAAGAAATAGGTTGAAGAGGGTGAACAAGTATTGGATCAAAGGATTGGTAAAAGCACAAGGAGAAAATATTACTATGAATATTTGGTGAAGTGCAAGAATAGACCAGTTGAAGATGTTACATGGATTTCTCAATTTGAGATGGATTCAGCTTGGGTTGTGGAGAATCAATTCTTTAACCCCATGAGTTGTCTGATGCAGGAGCATCCTAGGTTGCCTTCCTATCCTGCTCATTTTGTTCATTCTTCTAGTAAGTGCTGAGTTGTAGTTATTACTGAGTGTTCCTATGTGTGAATTTGTCCAATGTTGGCTGAGTATTCCTATATGTGTCAATTTGTCCAGTGTTGGCCGAGCGTTCCTTCCTGTGCCGAGTGAACCTATTATTTGCTGATGCTTGGTTCTTAGTTAGAGATAACTTATGTATTTAATTTATGTTGTAAATTTAATGTAGGGATATTATCTTGGGATGTGTTCATACCATTTTGAGGTTGACCTATTATGTAATAATCTAGAATCTTCTATAAGCCATTTTGGAAAGTATAAATAAGGGTGTTTAAGTGTAATAAAAGAGAGGGGGAGAAGGGACATGTAGTAGTAATAGATAGGATAATAAGGTAGAAATGGAGATAGAATCTAAGTCTGAATTTTTCATAATCTTGTTGGTTGTAACCTAGAAGGCCTCACAGCTGGGCATGCATGTGGAAAATTGGATGAATCAATAAAGAATTTGTTATTCCTTCTCTCCTTGGTGTTATTATCTATGTTGTTTCCTTCCATTGTGTTTACTTTGCAAGGTGGCTAGATAGTTAGGTGTGCCATTAGCACTAGCTTTTCATCCTCCCTCCTTGCGCTCCATTAACTCACCAAGCATTTTTGGTTTGAATCATCAAATATTTCCCTAGGTTGACTCGTCAAGTATTTTTTAGGATTAACTTGTTAATTGACATTGTAAACCACCTAAAGAGGCTATATATAAGTGCCAGTGTAATGTGAAATGAATCAGACTGTAATTCTCTCTTCACTGGATAATAAAATAGGTGGCTAGTTGTTTCTAGAGGCTGTAGCCCATATTGGGTGAACCACATTAAATTTTTGTGTTATTTTTTTTTATGTCTTCTCTATTTTTCTAAAATCTTAATATTCATATTTAACTAAACCCTAACAAGTGGTATCAAAGTGGGTTGTTTTCAGTTATCTTCTACAGGAAAGTCTCACACTTGAGTGTGAGTAATGGTAGATAAGGGTAAGTTGAAGGTTGAGAAGTTTAATGGGTAGAACTTTTAGTTATGGAAAATGAAAATGAAGGACTATCTCTATTAGAAGGATTTATAGTAGCCATTGGAAGGAAAATACAATAAACTGACATGAATGTCTAATGAGGATTGGGATATTTTAGATAGAAAGGCATAGGGCAGCAATTGTTTATGCCTGACACAATCAGTGACATTTAATATTACACACGCAAAGACAAATAAAAGAGTTGATGGAAACCTAGGAGTGAAGTTAAATGAAAAGTATTCTACTTGGAATAAGATATTTCTTACGAAGAATTTATTTAACATGAAAATGGTAGAATTTGTTTAGTTTTTTATTATTTAAATGAGTTTAATATGGTTACCAGTCAATTATCTTTTGTTAATGTTAATTTTCATGAAGAAATTAGGGCTCTTTTTATTCTGTATTCTTTTCATGAAAGATGGAATGACTTGGTAATGGCTATTAGTAACTCTATTTCTAGTTGAAATACCCTAAAATTTGATGATGTTGTTGGTGTTATTTTGAGTGAGGAAATTTGTAGGAAAATCTCAAGTGGATCCACATCAGGTAGTGTTTTGAATGTAGAAAGTAGAGGCGGATCAAAGGAGAGAGTAAATAATTTTGGAAGTCATGGGAAATCATGGGGAAAATAAAATGGTAAGAGCTCTCAATCCAAAGGACCAAATGATTTCTAGTATTGTGGGAAACTAGGTCATCAAAAGAAAGATTGCTAGTCTCATAAAAATAAAGGACATAAACAAGAATGCAACAAGGAGGTAAATGTGGCAAGTAATAAATTTGAAGAGGATGTTTTTCTTCTTTCCATAGATAATGTTGATGATTCATGGGTTTTAGATTCAGGGGCCTCATTTCATGCTACACCCCATAGAAGTTGTTTTCTTGATTATGTCCAAGGTGATTTTAGGCTGGTTTATTTGGGAGATAATGAACCCTGACAGAGTGTTGGAAAGGGAAGAATTAAGATTAAGTTTCAGAATGTGAATAATTGACTACTACAAGAGGTAAAACATGTTCCAAGGTTGAAAAGGAATTTAATTTTAGTAGGGGAACTTGGTGTTGAGGGTTGCATAATTAATTTTAATGATAAAAATTGGAAATTTTCAAAAGGTTCATTAGTAGTAGAAAAAGGTGTATTTGGAACCCCAATTTTTGCAAAATTTGGAGTTTGAGATTCCAAGCCAAGAAGGAAATTTATCTATACAATCATGTGCATCACCTATGATCTAGCATGTGCTTCCATTTCTATTTCCCAGAAACTGATTTTGATGCATATGTCAAGTGGTCAATGCCCAGGTCTATCAGTTATAGGATTAGAAAATCAGCCAGAGGCCTACCTTGAATATTTGTACTTTTCAGTCATAAAAATATCCCATCAAATGGATTGGTCTTTACAATTCTTTGTTTGAGAATTAACTTTTTTTTAGACTACAAATCCTCGTCACTTGATTTGACATAGTTTTGAAAGGGAAAGAAAAAGTTATATTGATGGAAATTTACATTATCGACAAGAGTCAACCTAATGGAAACACTTAGAATAAAATAGAAAAGTGTGATCAGGATAACATACTCCAATGGAGAGATAGGGCACTAGAAGAAATTGCATCGGCAAGAGTTACGTCTGTTGGCAATTTGGCTGAGTAGCATATCAGGTTGTTGTCATTATGGCAACATATAATCACTATGATGATCACACTATAGAAGAAAACAATTTTGTATGAGTGCAAGTAAAAATTGTCTAAGTACAAAAATATTTGACACAAGGGAAGGGAGCAAGAGGGGCCAGACTATGATACACCCTAATGATCCAAGCCTGCTCAACACATGTGAAAGAAAACAAACACAACAGTGAGAGAGAGAATGTCAGATCTTTCATATATTTTCATCAAATAGAACCATACATGCCAGGCTATACGGCCTTCCCGATTAGGGCCAGATATTACAATGAATTACAGACTTGTCAAACATGCAAGGATCTATCAAAATATCTACTTCTATGCTCTCTCCAAATCCTATCTTATAACTGCCTAGGAACTCCCTAAGAACTCCCTCCTAAACTATAAAGCAACAACTACATTTGTACAAGAAGCTACCAAACCGAGTCAGCCTTCAGATCCATAATCAACAGAAGGAATGGATAGATCTAGGACCACACGCTTCCTAGTGATGGATTCCAACATTAAATCCATGGTCCAATATAAATGCACAAGTCGGCCACAATAGAAACTAAAACTAAACCCGTTGGTAGGCAAAATAACTGAGCAGCAAACAGGAAATGTCGAGCACCAGTGAAATAACTGACCACCCAAGAGATAACTAACCACACTTGGTAACCAAAGGAAACCAACCAACTACCAACCAACTTAGTCAAAGTAGGAACCGAGCAACACAGAAAAACTCCAAATTGTTTTTGGTGACACAGGATTGCCAAGGACTCGAGATGCTCCTGCATCAGACACCTGGGGTTATTTTGAAATGATTCTCCAAATCATTTGGTAGGTCTGGTGCAAGCTGCATCCAACTCAGACTGAGAAATCCAAGAACTATCTTCCATCAGTCTATTCTTCCACTTTACTAGATATTCCATATACTATTTTCCTCTTGTACTCTTGCCAACTCTTTCCTTCAAAATCTGTTCGACTTCATCATTCTGCTTCTTAGGATATTATGTTGGAACTACCACTTCTTCATCAGGTTAATGATACTCATATAAATCAGAAATGTTCAAAATAGGCGATATGTCCATGTCATCAGGTAACTCAATCTCATATGCATTTCCACTGTCAAATTTCTTCAAAATCTTGCAAGGTCCAAACTTCTTCATCTTCAACTTCCCATAGGTTCCAACAGGAAATCAACCTTTTTTCAAATGAACCATCACTTCATCACCAACATCAAAAGTTTTATGTCTCCTAGATCTATCAGCTCTGTCTTTGTATTTCTGATTACTGTCTTCCAGCTTCAGCTTCACATCTTCATGCAATGTCTTCATGTACTCAAAAAATTTTACTCCTTCAACACTTTTCTTATTCTCATCAGCAATGTCTCTCAAATCAGATATTCCTCTCAGTTTTGTGCCATTCAAAATATCAAATGGTGTCTTTCCAATACTCCTATTCATTGAGTTATTGTATGCAAACTCTGCTTGTGCCAACACAAAATCCCAATTACTCGGTGTGTCTCCAACTAAACATCTCAAAAGATTTCCCAAACTTCTGTTCACAACTTCGGTCTGTCCATCAGTTTGTGGGTGAAATGTAGAACTATATTTCAACTCAGTGCCAAATTTTGTCCAAATGATTTTCCAAAAATATCCAACAAATTTACTGTCTCAGTAAGAGATAATACTCCTCAGTAATCCATGCAATCTGACAATTTCCTTAAAGAAAAGATCTTCTACATGTACTGCATCTAATGTCTTTCTACAAGGTACAAAATGTGTCATTTTAGAAAATCTATCCACAACAACAGATATTGAATCATTACATCTTACTATCTTTGGTAAGCCAAGAACAAAGTCCATACTGATATCAATCCAAGGTTTCTCAGGAACAACAATCAGTGTATACAATCCAGTATTTTGACTTACTCCTTTTGCAACTTGACAAATTCCACAACTTTTCACAAATTTCTGAACATCTTTATACAATTGTGGCCAATAGTACTTCTATTTAAGCAAATTCCATGTTTTATCAATACCAAAATGTCCAGGCAAACCACTACTATGTTTTTCCTTTATCAGATTAGTTCTCATTACTCCTCTCGGTATACACAACTGAATACCTTTAAACAACATACCTTCCTAAATAAAATATTCATCCCATTTAGTATCTTGTTGATCTTGAATATGTGCTTTGCACTTTCTCCATGGCTCAGAAAAATTAGGGTCAAACTCATAAGAATCTCTCATCTCATCAAAACCAAGAATTTCAATTTTCATCTAGGTCATCAAAGGTCTTCTTCAACTCAATGCATCAGCAACTTAGTTAGTGACTCCACTCTTATGCTTTATCACAAATGTATAACTTTGCAAATACTCAACCCATTTCATATGTCTCTGATTCAACTTATTCTGACTACCTAAATATTGTAAATCCTTATGATTAGTATACAACACAAATTCACTCGGTATCATAAATGTCTCCATTTCTTCAGTGCTTAAACAATAGCATAGAATTCTTGATCACGCACAAAATATTTCCTTCTAGCATCATTCAACTTTTCACTAAAGAAAGCAATAGGTTTACCTTCTTGACTCAATACAACTCCAATTGCACTTCCACTTGCATCACATTCCACTTGAAATACCTTACTGAAATCAGGTAATTCAACAACCTTCTACTTCAGATTCTCAAAACTTTTGTCAACTCCATGTGTCCACTTGAATTCTCTTTTGTCTCCTCTCATAGTCTCAGTCATAGCATTACAAATTGAACTGAAATTCCTTATGAATTTTTAGTAAAAACTTGTGAAACCATGAAATGATCTTACCTCACTAGCATTCACAGGTGTAAGCCAATTCAAAATAGCTTCAACCTTTTCAAGATCCATCTTCAAACCATCAACTGAAATAACAAATCCCAAATACACAATCTCCTCTTTCATGAATGAACACTTTTTAAGATTTATCAGCAACTTTTCCTCTTTAAATCTCTGCAAAACTTGTCTAACATGCAGAAAAAATTCTTCTCTGGTCTTACTGAATATTAGAATATCATCAAGATATACAATCAAAAACTTACCCAAGAATTTCTTCAAAACTTCATTCATCAACCTCATAAAAGTACTTGATACATTAGTTAAACCAAAATGCATAACCAACCACTCATACAAACCTTCTTTTGTCTTGAAAGTAGTATTCCATTCATCACCTTCTCTGATTCTAATATGATGATACCCACTTTTCAAATCAATCTTTGTGAAATACTTTTCTCTAGTCAAACTATCCATTATGTCATCCATTCTTGATATAGGAAACCTATACTTCATTGTTATCTGATTGATTGCTCTGGAATTAGTACACATTCTCCATTCTCCATTCTTCTTCGGTGCCAATACAACAAGTACTGCATAGGGTCTCAAACTTTCTTTGATCAAACCTTTCTCTAGCAACTCTTGAATTTGTCAGTTCAATTCCTGATTCTCGGTAGGTGTCAACCGATGAGATGCCTTATTCGGTAAACTAGCTCCAAGGATTAGATCCATACAATGATCAATGCTTCTTTTTGGTGGCAAACCATCTGGTATATTTTCAAAAATGATTTCACTATCATCGGTGAATAACTTATCAATATCCTCAAGGACATTATCCCCTCTTTTCTTACTCAGTTTGTTAGGGATCACAAATAAACATACATCATTCTTCTTCAAAGAGTTAAAAAAATTTCTTCCTTCCATCAAACAAACTTTTACAGATGTGCAAACATTACTAACAGGTTCTTCCATTAATGGTAACAAGATTTGTTTCTTTCCATTAGCCACAATAGTATACTTGTGTAATCTCCCATCATATATAGCATGTCTATCATATTGCCAAGGTCTAACCAACAAAATATGACAACAATCCATAGGCATGATATCACATAACACCTTATCATAGTATATTCCAATCTTCAAATTCACATAACATTGTTCACTTACTAGGAGTGTATGCTCATCTTTGATCCATGAAATCTGATAGGGCTTTGGATGTACCAACCTTTCCAACTACAATTTTGTGACCATCACTTTAGATGCCAAATTCTTTGAGCTACCACTATCAATGATTACCTTCCAAACTTTGTCAGAAACTCTACATCTGGTCTTGACAAACTTTTCCTTACCAGATCTTCCTTCTTGCTTTCATTCCACAGTGCTCTCCTTACCAGAAAGTTATTTTCTTTCTCAGGTTGATTCGGTGACTCTTCTTGTACCAAAGCATTTCTACTACTACCAGCCTTCTTACTAGCCTATGTACATTCAAAAGATCTATGTCCTTCTTCTCCACAATTGTAACAAGTTCCTCAGAAACTTCCTTTGCTATAACCACCTCAGTAGTTACTGCCTTTGCCTCTAGATGAACTTTCACCTTTCCACTCAGTCTTGCCTTTGTCAAGATTTGTCTTTTGTGGTTCAAATCTACCATTTTGACCATTGGATCTACCTCTTCCTCTAGGGAATCTACCACCTTGACCTCTTTGTCTTTGTTCATGTCTCTTGTTCAATTTCTCCTCGGCCTTCAAAGAAAATTGATAAGCCTCTTCAATGTTCTCCAACTTGACCATACTAATTTCCTCTTGGATAGAAACTCTCAAACTATTCAAGTATCTACCAATTCTTTCCACATCATCTTCATCATGTCCAGATCTAATATCCAATCTATAGAATTCCTCAGTATACTCTTTTACCTAGAGCTATCTTTTTGTCTCAAACTTTGCATTCGTTGAACTAGGTTAATTTGATAATCACAAGGTAAGAACTTTCCTTTCAATTTGTTTACCATTTTATTCCATACCTTGATTTTGTCTTTTCCTTTCCTCTTCCTATCTAGCTATAGATGTTCCCACCATAAGGATGCATGACTTTTCAACTTTGTGCTTGTGATCTTTGGCTTCTTGTCTTCAGGAATGTTTTCATATTCAAAATATTTTTCCATCTTGATGGTCCAGTCCACCAATTCATTAGAATCTAGCTTTCCACCATACTCAAGAGGATTGAAATGTGGTGTTGACTTCAAACTTGTTAAATCCTTCAAAAATCTTTCTTCACTTTGATCCATAACAAGTGCAGGTTCTGCATTCGCATGTTCTTCAACTTCATCATCACTAACATCTTCAAGATGTCTGCCTCTTCTTTGGGTTGTTTCAACAGCTTCTAACCTAGCAGCAATCTGCCTTAGCATATCTGCCAATCCTGGATTTGCATCTCACCTCCCATGAACCATCTTGACAACCCTCTATAATTGTAGGTCAGATTGCAATCTGCTACCCCACAACAATTAACTAGAGCTTCAAGAGGAACCTACAAACCTAGATCCATAGACCTAGATCAAGATCTCACCTCGCTCTGATACCACCTGACACAAGGGTAGGGAGAAAGAGAGGCTAGAATATGACACACCATAATGATCCAAGCCTTCTCAACACATGCAAAAGAAAACAAACACAACAGTGAGAGAGAGAATGTCAGATCTTTCATATATTTTCATCAAATAGAACCATATGTATACACCTAAAAATGGTCATCTAGACTATTAGCCCCTTTTGCTAAATCATAAATTGCTTGTTCTTGATCAAATCCTAGTTCTATCATTTATTTGATTATTTTCTATGGGCTGACCATTTTATCCTAAGTTTTTATTTAATTAAAAGGAATATTTCCTCCCCTTTTAAAATAAAAATCCCCCACTTTTCCTCTTATCCTAGGTGCACAAATAAAACATTTATTCTTATTTTATAAAAAGTGAAAAAGCACTTTTTGTCTCATATGGACATAAAGTCAACTCTTATTTTCCTATTGGAGGATACTTGTGCACATGGATTGCTCCTCTTTTAAGCTCCACCATTGATTAAATCTTTTGCCTCTTAATCTCCATGGTCCATTTCTCCTCATTTCCTATAAAAGAAGAGCTCTCTTCTTCATTCTAGATCCCCAACTTTTTATACTAACTTTATGCTGCAGGATTTCTAAGTCACATTGGAGCTTTTGAAGATTTGGAGCATTCTTAGCATCTACATCTCATTCTTGCATTCTTAGCTTAGCTTCATATTTATGTTTTCTTAGATTAGCTTCATTTCTATGCTCTAGATTAGCTCACATAGATTAATTAGCTTGGATTGTAACACTTGTTCTTTCCTTTCATAGCTTAGTTGCATTGTTCTTTCATTTTCATAGTCTAGCTTGCATTGCATTGCATTCATTTGATTCTTGGGGATATTGGTATTCTTGCCCTTGTCTTCATTGAATCTCCCATTGCATGGTTTACTAGCAAGTTTATAGGCTAAATAGCTCTAGCTAAGAGCATTCTTAAAAGCCCTTGCACTCCATGCCTAGGGAGCTATGGATCGATTTGTGAGGGCTCATTCTTGAGTTTCCTTGCATGTAATGATCCATAGAAGTGTGACACATTTATAGCACACACCATACATGCTGGGTTGTAAGGCCTTCACGGTTAGGGCCAGTTATTACAATGAATTACAAAGTCCTCAAACATGCAAGGATCTGTAAAAATCTCTACTTTTATGCTCTCTCCAAATCCTATCTTCTAACTGCCTAAGAACTCCCTAAGAACTCCCTCCTAAACTCTAAACCAACAACTACATTTATATAGGAAGCTACCAAACTGAGTCGGCCTTCAGATCCATAGTCAACGAAAGGAACGGTGAGATATGGGACCACATGCTTCCCAATGATGGATTCCAACATTAAATCTACAATCTAATATAAATGCACAAGTTGGCCATAATAGAAACTAAAACTAAACCCATCGGTAAGCAAGATAATCGAGCAGCAGACAGGCAATGTTGAGTGCCAATGAAATAACCGACTGCCCAGGAGATAACCGACCACACTCGATAACCAAAGGGAACTGACCAACTACCGACCAACTTAGTCAAAGAAGGAACCGAGCAACAAAGACAAACTCCAAATTGTTTTTGGTGACACATAATTGCCAAGGACCTGAGATGCCCCTGCATCAGTATTTACCAGTCTAATCAGAGACATTTTTGGTTAGCGATGTTCACATAAGCAAGTTTAGTGCATGCACACTTGAACATAGATAATTCTATGTATAAAAAAGTTACATATGAAAGCGCAAGTCTATATGACATGTACGAAAGGAGATATTGAAGAATAACATAGATAGTGTTGAAGCCGACCTTAACAGAGCAAGAAGACAGAATGAGAATATTAGTTAAGGGATTATTTTTCTTATCAAAATAATGACTTAACCATATAAGGGAAAACATCCTAGATGTTAACCCTTAGGCATCATGAATTACTTTTGTATTTTAGGAAGAGTTTATGCTTAGTAAAGCCGGCTGGAAGTTATTATTCTTAATAACTTGTATATATGTAAGAAGCGTGTAATGTGAAGATATATAGAAGTAATAAGTTTTTTTAATGTTATAATGTGAACTTGTATATTGTAAGAAGAAAAGAAAGAAGACTCTATGTATGAAAGCGAAGAGCCTAGAAAGCTAAATCATAATAGGAAAGCTATTCGGCAATAGTGAAAGGTTATGTACTTTACCTTTGTATTCAGATATCATTGTATATTGCATGTTTGGGCAGTGAACTCATCTTGCAAACACTCTATTTGTAATATCAACTCCTAATAGGGTTGAGGCTTATAACAGGGCCTAGGGTCCTTTAACCAGGACAGAGACACTATATGTATGTAATAGACTCCTAACAGGGTCAACATCCTTAACTAGATACTTTTGATTAGTGGATCAGTTGTGGGTATCATCCCCACCAGGGTTTTCCCTTAGCTTGGATTTTCTTGAGAACAAACATGGTGTTATGAATTCATTTTCTTTATTTTTATGCTTGTTATTTAGTTTACTTTGTTTTTCAAGATTCAAGTTAATTTGTTATATCCATAATTGGGAAAAAATAAAAGTTTGTAGACTATTGATTCACCCCCCCTCTCAGTAGTCTCTATTTCTAACAATTGGTATTAGAGCTTAGTTACTCAGAATAAAGTTATTCAAAGAAATATTAATAGCTTGAGTAAGATCTCTATGGATATAGATCAATTGCAGAAGAATCTTGAAGAAGCTCTCGAACATATTGATATTCTTACTAAAGAAATAGACATTATGAAAGGGAAATATGATGATGCAAAGAACTACATTGAGAAACTAAAAGAAAAAGTGGAAGAACTAAAATCAAAGAAAGAACCGACAATTCAAGTCAAGGAATGAGATGAAATTTCAAATCTAAAGAAAGAAAATGAGATCCTTAAAACTGAGTTGAATATTGTAGATCTAAAGTTAAGCTTGAAAGATGGAAATAGAAAAAATGAATCAAATCTGAAAATTGAAAATGAAGAGCTAAAGTCTAAACTTTGTAAAGTGACATTTGAACTTGAGAAAACTAAATTACAATATGTTGAACTTGAGAAGTACAATATAATTGTGAAAGGTGAATTGACTCAATCTAAACAACATCTTGAAAAACTATATTCCACCAGTGAGAAGATTGATGAACAAATGTCTTATCAAAAGCCATATTATGATACAACTGGTCTTAGATATAATTCATCTAAGATAAGTGAAGAATGGAAGGAACCAGATTTGAAACCCTTCAAGAACAAACATGAAAATAAATATGATGAAGCTAACAAATCTGAAGACATACCTAATCCACCTAAAGAAGATAAACCATCTAAAGATATGCAAAGAGAATTCAAAGGTAGATGTTTTGCATGTAATACTTTTGGACATATGAAGAAAGATTTCACATGTAAGAAATTCAAATATATCTCTTATTATTGTTATAATTGTCATGGTTTTGGACATAAAGCTATTGATTGTAATAAACCTGGATCTAATTATAACAATAGTAGTAGTAGAATGTTTAGAGATACTAACCATGCAAATAAGAGACCTACTGAAGATATGAACAAAAGAAATGGAGTTGTGTGTTATAGATGCAACAAGATTGGACATATTGCCAAAAATTACAGATCACAAATCAGTCAGATGGAACGAAGATATAGAAACAATGGAGTAGTTTTCCAGATATGCAACAAATTTGGGCACACAACAAGATTTTGCAGAATGAACAACATGAGAAATCCTAATCCTAGAAGCTATACAAGGAGAAATGAAAGAATAAACAATAGTCAGAAAGGATGTTGTAGTAAATTGAAAGAAGTTAAATTTGTTAAAGCCATAGATCAAGAAAGTACACTCAGTACACAAGCAAATCAAATAGGTGAAGTATCTGATAGTAAGTGTGAATCTTTTCCTAACTCATCTCAAAGCACTTGAAGTAATTATTTCATGAAATATGTAATATAAGAGTATTATAATAGTATAGAAGTTAGAGTAGATTGAATTATGTCTTGTGAAGTTATTATGAGGTATTATATGATGTGATTATCCTATGGTTAAGAGCACATGAAATAATATAAATGTAGGTGAGTACACAGAAAGAATGAAGTTTTGCAGGTAACCAGGAACAAATTTTTGGAAAGAAGCGGCAAAGAAATTGAATGCGATGTCAGAATCTTGAAAGATTTAAAGGAAAAAGCATATGATCGGTATTATTTGATAATTCAAGATACTAAAAGTGATAAGAAGAGAGATCCAGTGGAGATTAAGAGTAGTTTGCTAGATTTGGAAAAGGATTTTGTGCCAGATCTATGCAAAGCCCTAAATCACATTTTTAAGGTATTTTTCTAAATAAATATATCAAAGTAGTTAAATTTTTACAAGAATCATGGATGCATCACTTGTTCACCATATAAGAGATTCAGTCACACCTAGAATAAAAAGGGAACTAGTAGAACCCTTGGAAGAAGACCCTAGTCCAGCATTATCATTCATTCCAGATGGAGTTTTGCACCTTGAAGATGTGAAAAGTTATCTGAAATGCAAGTTTGAGACCTTAAGTGATGGAAACTTGATCATGGAATATGATAAGATATATAAAAAGGACATGACATTCAAATAAGGGTTTGAACATTTGAAAGATATTAATGTTGTCAATTATCCACTTCATTATGAATTCCAGGATGATGAATGCACTAAGATTATTTTGAGTAGAATCCATAATGGTAAATTTTGGTTAGATGATAGAGTGATAGAAATCACCACAGACCTTATTCATGAGGTAACCAGTCTATCTAAATCTGGAGTAATTCCTTTTAATGAGAAGAATGTAAATAAAACTATGTTGGACAACAATAAGTCATCTTATAATGGAAGAGGAATTGTAATCAGCAAGATCATACAAGATGATGTTAGATATGTATGCAATATTTTAACCTCTAAGCTTTGTGATAATTCTAGAGAAGATGATATGGCAGCTGGCATGGTACATGTAGCTTATCTTATGTGTGTTGAGAAAATTCAAGTAGATATGTGTGAAATTCTGAGAATTCAGTTGATAGAGAACCTTGAGAAGATCAAGAAGACTAAGAATTCACAGTTTAGATTCTCATCTCTGATCACATATATATTTTTTCATTTATTAAGGAGATTTCCATATACTATTGGACAAGACTGGACTGATAACATGAATACCATGGAAAGAATCAACAAGGTGTACTTAAGACACCCTATAGACAAATTAAATGAGAGCACAAATTTGGTAATCAAAACTTTTTAGAATCAAATGAGAAAGAGATCAAGGATTCCACCAGTTATTGTGGAAAAATACAGAAAAGAGATATGTTTTATGGTTGACACTGATTTTACTTTTATTGAAGCAGTTGAACCTAGAGTGGAATTTGTAGATCCACTTGGATATGAAGTTTTTGAAGTTGAAATTGAAGAATATATAAGAAGATTACTTAAGTGTAAATTGGATGCAAAGAGTCCAAGATTTGGAACTTAAGAGGAGAAATTTGACTCTGCAAAGTCCTTACAAAGTTATAGGCACATAAGTTAGCTAAAAAGAGAGTTGACAACACAATCAAGAAAATTCTTAAAGATACATCAGAGCATGAATTTGAGGCTGCGAAGCAGACTGCAGCAGTAATAAGAGACATAAGTCAAAAGGAAGTCCTATTAGTTCCACCCCTGACATTAGTTGCAACACCTAATGAAGAATCTCAAGACCTAGAGGAATAAATTGTAGTGGAAGTGCAAGAAGTAAGAAAATCCACTAGATCCTCCACCACTCCACCAAAAAAAAGAGTAAAGGAGATGGCAAGCGGTCTAGGAAAGAGACAAAAGACATTATATAGCTCAGCACCAAGGAAAACATCAGAAGGAAAGGTAGATGAAGAAGCATGCAGTAGAAAGAAGAAATGGAAGCCTAAGATTGAAAAATTGAATACCTTAATTATCAATGAAGGTGATTTCAGTAAGATGAAAAAATTCTATGAGATATACAACTTTTCTGAGAAAATGAACTTGGAAAATGTAGTTGTCAGGTATATGATACTAGCAGATAAAAAGTTTTATAGTATTAAAGGAAAGATTCCTGATGAACTTTTTGAGAAATTGATAAACAGGAAGAAACGAGCAATTGAGGAACACAAGAGAATAAGAGAAAATTATGTAAGGAAACTATGTGAGATAAAAGATGAATATCATTTTAAGGAGATTATGAAAAATATTAACACTCATCTGAGAATGAAAAGAAGAACTATATTGATAATGTGAGGTAACTATGAGGAGATCAACAAAGAGATAGAGGAAGCAGTTGTGAAAGTTATGACTTCCAACCCTAGTGAGAACACAAGTGTATCAGATCAAGCATTGGAAGTAGAACACCAAACATATCCACCACCATCACCACCACCATCTATTAATATTGAAGATGAGAATATGAATGTAGAAGGAACAAACATTACCTTAGACAGTGAAGAAAATATGTTCAGTGATGATGAGAACATTGTTGACAATTCAGCTATTGAGTAGTAGGACATGGCAATAAATGAGAAAGAAGGAATTGAAACAAGAAAGGAAGAAGAGGCAAAAATGACACAAGAAGAATCACAGGTTAATGTAGAAGCAACAAAACAGGAACAAAAAAAAATCACTCCTAAACCCAAGGAAGCAACAGAGAAACCACATATTGAATCAATTCCTGCTAGTCTTGGATATGAAGTTGATGATGATGATTAAATAGAGTTGATCTCATCTTTAAACAAAATTATTGGAAAGAATAAGAAGGTAAAAAGCCTAGAAGGTTCATTTCTTGAAGTAACAAAAAAACTACAGAGTATAATAACTATTCAAATCAGTGAGGTAGATCCACAGGGTAAAGAAAAAGAAGTTGTGAAAGTATTTGATACTGAATTCACAAACTTATCAGACATGGCCATAGTAAAAGCACAAGCAGCTTATGAAGCTAAAATATTCCAAGATGTATGTCAAAATATAAGAAATGATATAGACAATCTGGATATTTGCATTAAGGAATTAAGAAGAAGTTTGAAAAAGGAAAAGCTTTGTACATTTAGTGTACAAAATCAGAAAATCATATATAAGAAATAATGAAAAAGATTAAGATGAAAGAGGCAGAGATACAAGCGGTAGTAAACCTTTTGTCTAGCCCCAATGTAAAGATCTCAGACATTGAGAAAAACATCAGTAAGATCTATGATGATATAAGAATTTTGAATAATGAGAAGGATAAGAAACTCAGAAGATTCTCTCTATTAAGAGAAAATGTATCAATAAAATTGAGTATTATTGAGAATCAGTTGGAGGAATGTCTTTCTTCTAAGACATCTTATGGAAAATTTTACTATGCAAACCTACAGGCATGTGAAATTGCATCTTATGAACTATGTACACTCCTAAGCATTTCAAATGCTATAAAGAAATCATGGGATAAAGAGAGAGAAAGTATGAAGACAAATTTTTCAGATTGTGTTGCAAGCCTACCAACTTTGCAATTTTGAAATCCTAAGGTAAAACATTTTTGACACAAGTTTTTGACACCTTTTTGTCATTGTTGTCAAAGGGGAAGTAGTATTAGCAGAAAATTGTATACAATATAGTATGATGCATACTCCTAGGGGGAGTATAGACATTTCGAAGATATAAGTATTTTTGGAGATTTTTCTATATGGCCACAATTTTGAATTTTAAAGTTTTTTGTGAAGACTTAGCCAATTTTCTTATATGTTTCCACCAATGACAAAGGTGGAGATTGTTGGAAATTTGGCTAAGTAGGATATCAGGTTGTTGTCATTATGGCAACATATAATCATTATGATGATCGCACTATAGAAGAAAATAGTTTTGTATGAGTGCAAGTAAAAATTATCTAAGTACAATAATATTTACCAGTCTAATTAGAGGCAATTTTGGTTAGCGATGTTCATAGAAGAAGGTTCAGTGCATGTGCACTTGAACATGGATAATTCTATGTATAACAAAGTCACAAATGAAAGCGCAGGTCTGTATGACATGTACAGAAGGAGATATTGAATAATAACATAGACAATGCTAAAGCTGACCTGAACAGAGCAAGAAGACAGAATGAGAATATTAGTTAAGGGATTATTTTTTTTATCAAAATAATGACTTAACCATATAAGGGAAAACATCCTAGATGTTAACCCTCAGGCATCATGAATTAGTTTTGTATTTTGGGAAGAGTTTATGCTTAGTAAAGCCGACTGGAAGTTATTATTCTTAATAACTTGTATATATGTAAGAAGCATGTAATGCGAAGATATATAGAAGCAATAAGTTTTTGTAATGTTATGATGCGAAGTTGTATATTGTAAGAAGAAAATCAAGTAGACTTTGTGTATGAAAGCAAAGAGCCTAGAAAGCTAAATCAGAATAGGAAAGCTATTCTGCAACAGTGAAAGGTTATGTACTTTACCTTTGTATTCAGATATCATTGTATATTGCATGTTTGGGCAATGAGCTCATCTTGAAAACACTCTATTTGTAATATCAACTCCTAATAGGGTTGAGGCTTCTAACAAGGCCTAGAGTCCTTTAATCAGGACATAGACACTATATGTATGTAATAGACTCCTAACAGGGTCAACATCCTTAACCAGATACTTTTGATTAGTGGATTAGTTGTGGGTATCATCCCCACTAGGGTTTTCCCTTGGCCAAGGTTTCCTCAAGAACAAAAATGGTGTTATGAGTTCATTTTCTTCATTGCTATGCTTATTATTTAGTTTACTTTGTTTTTCAAGCTTCAATTTAATTTGTTATATCCATAATTGGGCAAAAGTAAAAGTTTGTAGAATATTGATTCACCCCCCCCCCCCCCCTCACCTCTTAGTATTCCCTATTTCTAATAAGGTCGATAGGATCAAATTAGAAAAGGAAGACATCAAAGTTGGTATAACACACACTGACGATCCTTATTGACAAGACACACACTATCAACAAAAGGAGCTCCTTGTCTTCTTGATGACCTACCTTGATGAATACCAAGGAAGGAGTCTATTGGTGCATATTTTTCCAATAAAATTCATCATCATAGCAAAAGAAACTGGGATATGTATTTTCGAGTTTCCCCAATACTCGATGGATACATCAGCAGGACATACGCTGATAGCACAAGAAGAAAGCATTGGGAGGAGTCACACTGATGGACTTATTGATATAGTAGTAATGATCCTTGAAGTGGATTTTGAGATATCCCGATGCTTGATGATACTATCGGGATGACCTATACCAATAAAGGGAAAAATGAAGTCATTAAACTATATGTAAATTATTATCCTGATGGGTAAAGTGAAGATGAGTTATTAATATTTGGATAACTATACACTAATGTAACTAGTGGTGTATCAGTAAGATTCACCCTGATGAGTGTCATTGGTATAACAATTGCTATCGGAGTAGTGTTTCAATAGACTGGATGATGTCCAATGAACTAATCAGTGTTTCCTATACCAATGGGAAGGTGAAATAAGGGCTTTGGTAGAAGAAGATGAGACACATGCCCATGACGTCAAAAGAAAAAATATTTCGACAAGACCTACACTGATGAAGACCCATTGTCTTGTTAGTTCAAAATTCAAAGATGAGATGAATGGATTTATATTAAAAACTCATATCGAGTAGATGTGTTTTTTGTCTTCAATATTTTGGGTTGTATCCTCATAGCTTGAGTTGGAGTCCTTATCTTTATTTGTGATGCTAGAGTGATCAACAATGGAATCATAGTAAGAGAATTACTAAAATTCTGAAGGGAAGGTTGGGACCCATACATTTAGAAGCTATATATAGTTGTGCCAAAGAAGATAGAGGAAGAGAAATCACCATGATCCAACATGTTGGTGGAATGTTTGAACTTCAAAGAAAAACTAAGTACTCTAGTGCGGAGAATTGATGCTCAGGATGCTAGAGTGATTGGAAATGGAAGCATAGTAAGGGTATTCTTGAAATTCTAAAGAGAAGGTTGAGGATCATACATTTCAAAATTATAGTTGTGCCAAAGAACATAGAGGAAGAAAAATCATTGGAATCTTATTGATAGATGATAGAAGACCTACTACATCATCAAAATTATTTTGTTGGAAGGAAAGCATTTGAAGTAAAACATCCATCAGAGAATGGAAGGAGGAAGTGAAATTCTTGAAACTCCAAAGAAGGGAACCTATGGACAGTCAGTGTATCAAGATGAGAGTTGGTGAGTGTGTTCTATGTAGCTGACAGTTTAAGGAAAAGGTTGCAAGTCAATCTCTGAACACTCCCCAATGAAAGGATCTATTTATCAAAAGATCAACAACAATGAGCATGGAAGGAATAATGGAATAAAGTGGTTGAAAATATTGTAAAATGGAGCCTCCAAAGGAACATTATCAAAATAGTTTATTAATTCATATTTATGGTTTATTAAGTTGTAATTTATACAAACCAAAGGTTATGACCATTTGGATGTAATGGTCTGAAGTGCTCCCCTATCTTTATAAAAGGGAAATCAAGACTGAGATACATAATAGGCAATCATATCTGAATACTACTTTATATATAATAAATTCGTGCAAGTTATTTTTGTAAACAATGAAGAATTATTAATTATTAATATATATCAGCAAGTTCTTTCACTTTGAAGTTGGGGATCTGATCATTTTGGATTAATCAGTCCTATGTGATTTTACTTCCAAAAGGTAAAGCTACTTTCAATCTTTGTGTGTGGAGATTGTTTATATTATTTTATAACTTGATGACTATATTTAACAAGAATTATTATCTCTATCTTATTGGTCTCATTAAGTTTGGATTAAATTCAATTAGACTAATTATGGAATGATAAAGTAATTAAAAGCATCAAAATAAAGCAGTTGATAGGAACATTTTACTTCCTATCTCACATAAGTTGTACATAGGATTAAGAAGAGACTGTCTTTATAGCCCAATTGAAGAAGGTATTGGTCTATCATATTTTAAAAGTCATTGTTTGGAATATTACAAGTAGGAAGTAGTATACATATTCAAAATAAATAAGATAGCACTATGTAAAAGCATTCAACATATTCTCAATACAACAATCAAAATATACATTTAGTGATTTATAAATTGTGAAGGATACAATTTGATCTCTCTCAAGACCTAATTTCCATCTTGAGAGATCACTCTAATTTGAAGTACAACTATAGACCTACTATAAAAATCCTTAAGCCTAGAGTTTGGGTTAAGAGGTACACCTGCCTTGATCCTACAAAGCCTAAAGCACAGGGGAAGAGGATCATAATTGATCATTCCTATTTGTTGGCCAAGTCAATTGGAAAGTCCAATCATTAATTTAGACAACCTCATAGGATTTATAATCTACTAATTTGGGAACCAACAGATTGTTGACTTCATTGGGGAGTTGTTCTTAAAATATTGTTGAAGTTTACCTAGAAGCTTTGGTGTTATTTTTTTGAAGATTGGATATTTTTAGTATTCCCCATCTAAGTTGTTGGTTCCCAAAATGGTTTTATGCTTCAATAGCTACTAGTACACTCACTAAAAATTCTAAAGAGTTGCCAAATCCAATTATCAAACCCCCATGAATGACTGGACCAACTAACAGGGACAAGACCCCCCTACACTTTTGGCTCTGCAAGACCAAGGTAGGTAAACCTTAATTAAGTGAAATACTACCCTCATTAAATACATCCCTAAATTTGATAAACAAATTATCTCATAAGAAGCTCAACAATAATAAGAAAATACCAAGTAATGGATAACTACTCATTGATTCTCAACTATTATGGACCATAATCTACACCACAAATAAAATTGGAAAATGAAATGAATTTGATCAAAAGCTGGTATAACCAGATAACATGAACAAACAAATTAACAATTCTAGCATATTTAGATCAGTGCCTTATCATTGGGAAATAATCTTAGTTTACAACTCATTATATGAATAAAATAAAAATGCTAATGATCCAAGACTTAGATTATTATTGCATTACAATAACATCTATTCATGTAATCCAGAATTAGAATTCTCATAATGATCCTTGTGCCAACCTTATGAACTTATGAATTAATTTTTAGCATTTTAAAAGATCCTTGATCAAATCTTAGAATTAAAACATACACATATGAAAGATATATGTAGTGAATTGAATAAAAACTTTGAATTATTAAATTCACAACTCATAAAACCAAGACATAGGAGAGCACCAAATCTAGATTATATTTCATTAACCTTATAATCACTGTCTTCATACATTAGATTTTCTCATTAAAATAAAACTCAACAAGACTAATACTCCAATACTAAACTTATAATTGCTCTATAAGATGTTGTACGAGACTCATGACATCTTCTAAACCTGACTAAGACTGAAAAATATATAAAATATTTTACTATAAAAACTCTTAGCCCCTCTTAAGTGATCTTGGGAATTATTTTATAGAATAAGGATTGCAACATGCTACAAATCACTTAGGGAGAAAAATATTAACTACATAACATTAAGAATAGATTTACAACAACATTTGAAAAAACAAAGTGAACTGGAAAAGATAGCTAGAGAACTGCAACAACAACATGACACTTGGCATATTCTTCTAAATATGATTAGGTAAAAATTCCTCACGTATAATGGAAGTCACCTATAGCATCAAAAAAAAACTCAAGGTTTTTATAAACATAGTTGTCCTTCTCCTTGCTTGATCCAATGCCCTTTCAACAACCAAAATAAAAAAAGACAAAATAATCATATGTACTGAATGTATTTCATAAGACTCCTAAAAAAGTCCATCCTTTCACAAGGAATATTAATATTAGTGCATCTTTTGTGGGCATCATTCCCACTGGGGTTTACTCTTTGATCAAGAGGTTCCCTAGTCAACATATCATGTGTCATTGTGTCATTGTGTATGAATATCCTTCTAGGGTTGGTAATTATATTGCTTATATGGTTTAATGTTGTTAAAGATGATAAAAGTTATAATTATCTAATAATTGATTCACCCCCCCCCCCCCTCTCAGTTATCTTGGTGGACTTTACTTTCTAACAATTGGTATCAGAGCGGCAGGTCCTTGAAGAGGACAATCTTGAAACATGTACTACAGATGAAAGAGATCTATTCATGTGTAACATACTTGCAAGAGAAGCACTTTTGACAACACTTCCAGAGAATGAGTACAGTCAGGTAAAACATTTGAAAAAGTCTCATGAAATTTGGAAAGCTTTACACTCTACTTTTGAAGGTGATGAACATGCAAAAAGAGTTAGATTACATAATTGGATATGTGCATTTGAAGATATAAGAATGTTAGAAGATGAATCTATTAGAAGTTATATTGGTAGAATGTCAGAAATTATTATAGGTATAAAATCTTGTGGAGGAACAAAGACAGAGAATGAAGTGATATGGAAAATTTTGAGGACATTGACTCATGTATTTAAGTAGACAACAGAGATGATTGAACAAGTCATACCTTTTACAACAAACTTTACAAGAGAGACTCTTCTTGGAAGATTGGAAGCAGCAGAAATGAACCTGAGATTATCAGGAGACTTACCTAGAAAGAAGACAACATTCAGTGCTCTTAGTGTTCAACCTACTTTGTCAAGAAGCATAGGTGTAAGCAAAAATTATGCTGGCAGCAACAGATCTAGAAATGAAGATTACAAGAAGATTGAAGAAGGTATTGCCTTGCTTGTGAAAAGAGAACCAGATGGTAATAAAATATTTAAATGTTGGACTTGTCAAGAATATGGTCATTTTGCATCTAAATGTCCTAAGAGAGTTAAAAAGTACAGAAACAATTTCAAACCTAGAGTATCTAAGGAATGCTATTATGCTAATGATGAAGATCTTGAAGCTAGTATAGAAAGAACTTTAAGTGAAAGTGATACTGAAAATAATGATGACATAGGATTTGTAGCAATTAAAGAAGAGAATCCTAAAACTAATGTTAAGGAAGAAAAAGCCTTAGTTTCTCAAGTTGAAAAGAAATCTGATTGGATTATAGATAGTGGTTTTTCACATCATATGACTGGAGACATGAAAAAGTTCATAAAGTTGAATGAATATGATGGAGGAGTTGTTAGAGTTAGAAACAATCCACCTTGTTTGATTAAAGGTATAGGATCTATTACTCTTGATGGAAAGACTAATACTGATGATGTTTATTTTTTGGATGGATTGAAACATAATCTTTTGAGTGTTAGATAGTTAGTTGATGAGGGATATCAAGTTTGGTTTACTGAGAAAACTTGTGTGATAAAGGATAAAGATGGAAATCTAATTGGAACTGGATCTAGAACCAGAGGTAATGTATTTCAGTTGAATCCTACTGAGATGAAATGTTTGATTACTAAGATTGATGGCAATTGGTTATGGCATAGAAGGTTTTGTCATATAAACTTTGATAACATTGTGAAAGTAAGTACTACACTTGCAGTAAGAGATTTACCAAAAATTATGAAGCCTACTAACATGATTTGCAAAGAATGTGTAATGGCTAAACAGAAGAGAAGTTCTTTTCCCAGTAAGAAGTTTACATCTACAAAGAAGCTAGAGATTGTTCATATAGATTTGAGTGGTCCTACTAGGACTAGAGGATTCTATGGAGAAAGGTATTTGATGATTTTAAAAGAATGATGTAGATTGCATTTCTTAAAGAAAAATATGAAGCATTTGATAAGTTTAAGATTGTTAAGAATAAATTTGAGAATGAATCTGGAATGAAGATTAAATGTTTGAGATTTGATAGAGGTGGAGAATTTACTTCTAGAGAGTTTAACACCTCTTGTGAAGAAAATGGCATTAAAAGGCAGCATACAGCCCCTAGAACACCTGAGCAAAATGGCATTGCAGAAAGAAGGAACATATCAGTGACTAAAGCAACAAGAGCTATGTTGTTTGAAAATGATTTGGTGAAGATATTCTAGAGAGAAGTAGTGTATACAATAAACAAAGTACAAATCATAGCAGACATAGACAAGACACCTTATGAATTATGGTTTGGACATGCACCCTCAGTTAAGTATTTTAGAATTTTTGGAAGCAAATGTTATATAAAGAGAGATGATGATATTGGAAAGTATGATCCTAGAAGTGATGAAGGTATATTTCTTGGATATTCTTTGAAAAGAAAAGCATATCGATGTTTCAATAAAAGAACTAAGACTATTGTTGAAAGCGCAAATGTTAAAGTTGATGAAAAGTTCAAAATTCAGGAAAGAATGCTTGATTATGAATTTGATGAAGAATCTCATCCTAAACCTAACACTGGATCTACTAAATTGTTTTATGAAACTGAAAGTGATTTGTTGAATGAAAGCCACAGTGAAGTTATTGAAGAACCTACATCTAAAGAGAGATCTGAGACAATGACACCTAGCAAGAGTTTTTTAAGGAATCATCCTTTTGAATAGATTATTGGGAGCATCAAAAGAGGAGTTCTAACTTGAAATAAGGCACAACAATAGTTATGTTTGATTTCTCAAATTGAACCTAAGACTACTAATGAATCATGTGAAGATGAAAGTTGGACTAATGCTATGAAAGAAGAACTAGATCAAATTGAAAATAACAAGACATGGGAATTGGTCCCTAGACCTAAAGACAAGAATGTTATTGGAACTAAATAGGTATTCAGAAACAAGATGAATGGACAAGGAGAAGTAGTAAGAAACAAAGAAAAATTTGTATGTAAGGGTTACTCACAGCAAGAAGGAATTGACTATGAAGAAACCTTTGCACCTATTGCAAGAATTGAAGCAGTAAGAATGTTTTTGGCATATGCATCTTACAAGAAATTCAAAGTATATCAGATGGATGTGAAGTCAGCATTTCTAAATGGAGAGTTCGAAGAAGAAGTCTACATTGAGTAGCCTGAAGGTTTTCCTTTGACTCAAGAAGGAGACATGGTATGTAAATTGAAGAAAGCTTTATATGGACTTAAACAAGCACCTAGAACTTCGTATGCAAGATTGGATAAGTATTTGTTGAAATTGGGATTTACAAAAGAAACAACTGATAGCAATCTGTAGACAAAAGAAATTGAAAATGGTTTGTTAGTTATAGTTATTTTTGTTGATGACATTATCTTTGGAGGAGAAGATGAAGCTAGTGACAAATTTGCTGATGAAATGAAGACTAAACTTCAAATGAGTATGATTGGTGAGATGAAATACTTTTTGGGATTACAGATAACACAAAAAAATGATGGTATCTTTGTAAGTCAGATAAAGTACTTGAATGACTTGTTGAAAATATTTGGAATGGAGAATTGTAAACTAGTTGGAACACCTATGGTGACCGGACATAATTTATCTAGCACAGATGAGACTCCTACAGTAGAATAGAAGAAATAGAGATCTATGATTGGAGGATTGTAGTATTTGACTCATACAAGACCTGATATAGCACATTCAGTTGGAATTGTAGCAAGATTTCAAGCTGAACCTAGAGAATCACATTATGCAGCAGTAAAGAGGATACTGAGATATTTAAGAGGCACAATGGACTATGGACTATGGTATGAAAAATCTAATGATTTTACCCTATGTGCATATACAGATGCTGATTGGGGAGGCAGTGTTGATGATAAGAAAACCACCAGTGGTGGAGCATTTTTCCTTGGAGGAAGTTTAGTTTCTTGGCTAAGCAAGAAGAAGAATTGTATCTCACAAAGCATAGCAGAAGCAGACTATGTAGCAACAACAAATAATTGTAACTAGATAATTTGGATCAAGCAAATGCTGAAGGATATTGGAATAAAATTTGTTGAGCCTATTTTCATACATTGTGACAATACCAGTACAGTTAGTATGTCTAAGAATCCTATATTTCATTTTAAGACAAAGCATATAGAGATTAAGTATCATGTTCTAAGAGAGAAAGTTGCTGAGAGAGAAGTCAAACTTGAGTACATAAGTACAAAGGAGCAGATAGCAGATATATTCACAAATCCTTTTCCTAAGGATACATTTGAGTATTTGAGAGGTATGGTTGGGGTTATGCCCCAGCCTACTTTTTAGAAGTGATGTAGTTGGTTACATCCATCCAGTGGTTTATGAGCATTATCTTTCTTTTGGATTGGATATTTGTACTTCCTCTATGGGGGAGTATCTGAGCTGAGTCATGAGGACTAGTAAATATATTTTCTGAAAAGTGTCTTTTCACAATGAGTTGTTGTTGACATAGTGATGAAATTTCTATCATTGATGTCAATGGGGGAGAAGTGTACATCAAAAAAAATCTGATACATCTAAGACATCTGTTGGAGAGAACTGATTAGGATAATGATGCAAGATTTGATTGATGAAGAGGATTTTGAAGAAGTAGTGTTGCAGTATTGGATTTTTGGAACATTAGATGGTTTTCATCTATGTTGCCATCAATGCCAATGGGGGAGATTCATAGGAATGAATGCTAAATGTTTGGTAGCCATTATGTAGCAGTTGTTGTTGCATTCATGACTATGATTAACATTGATGTCAACAAAGTGATTTATCAAAGATTTGCAGAGAAGCAGACAAAGTTTGGATTAGCGCACGTGGGTTATTGCAGTTGGAGCTATGAAATGTTGAGGTTATACTCTTTGATATGTTATATGTCTATGGTTAAGAGCACAGATAGTAATTCATTTATTCATGGAAGTTATGATCATTTTGGTGGAAGTAGTATTCAGGCAGTGTTCCTGAGTAGCGGTTTATGGAAATCAGATGATATGTCCTAATTGGGATGGAATTTGGTTTTGTGCAGTTAAAGGGAATTTGAAGACACATTGATAGTGACATGGATGACAATGTAGACTTTGAGGTCACACGAGTGAAGATTTATTGTATTTAGAAGCTGACAGTCTTGTGTAATTTTGGTGTAGCGTGTGGAAACTTTTATTTTGTAATTGTATGCCGACTCATTTGTAACTATTTGAGTGTGGTATAAAGGAAGGAATGTATTTCCTTTTTGTATAGATTAAGAATGTGTAAGTGTGTAATTATGATATGGTAGCAACGATTGGGTGTGATGCTGTATGCATGAAGTGAAGAAAAGAGCTAATTATAAAAATGAATTTATCGAGGAACACATGTGAAGTACAGAGATCTGATGTAATAGTGAGTGCAGTTTGGCATAGTTAGAGAAGAGGTAACATATTATTTTGTTGAGTAATGCAAAGATTATTTGGACAGTGTGTTCAATGATCTTACCCTGAAGCTGTTTGGGCAGTGGGTCCTTCTGTCTTCCATAACTCTTAACAAGGTTAGAATCTTTTAACGGGGATTCAAAATCTCCTAACAGGGATTCATATGTACTAAATGTATTTCATAAGACTCCTAATAGATTCCATCATTTCACAAGGAATATTCATATTAGTGCATCTTTTGTGGACATCATTCCCATCGGGGTTTACTCTTTGAGCAAGAGGTTCCCTAGTCAACATATCTTGTGTCATTGTGTTATTGTGTATGAATATCCTTCTATGGTTGGTAATTATATTGTTTATATGGTTTAATGTTGTTGAAGATGATAAAAGTTATAATTATCTGGTAACTGATTCACCCCCCCCCCCTCTCTTAGTTATCTTGGTGGACTTTACTTTCTAACACATTCCATCATGCATGCGGAGTTTCAAGGTTTTTACACATCATACACTTATCTCTCCATGCATGCTCATTTATTGATAGTGAATTCATTATCGATTGTACCCATTCCTTAGAAAACTTATCTTTTTAATGTTTCCTTGTGGCTACAAATTGAGTCAAGGTACTAGGTTCCACCATTTCTATAAAATAACAATTGCAAAAATTGTTAGGATCAAGCAGTATTGAGGGGGAGGGGTGAATCAGTATTGCAAAACTTTTATTCTTTCTAAACCAATTAAAATTAACCATGCAATAAATGAAATAAGAAGAACATACACATAAATTAAATAACTCATAACACTAGGATTTTTTCTTGAGGAAACCCTAGCCAAGGGAAAACTCTGGTGGGGATGGTACCCACAAATGATGCACTAAAAGTATTGTGTCCCTATTAGGAGACCTTTCCCTATTAGGAGTAGAATATTACATTAGTACATGTCCTTATTAGAGGAAATACCCTATTAGGAGTCTATAAGCTTGTTAGGGGTGAACACAAAATGGAGCTCACTGCTCATACAAAGGACTCACTGTCTAGTATGACAAAAGAATTTTTAATGAAAAAATTAAACTATAATAGCATTTGATATGCCAAAGTAGTTCTAGTTGAATCTGAAAAAAATAATCAAAGATTCTCCACTTTACTCAAAAATAATCAAATATATATATGGCTGATCAACTTAATTTCCTTGTTAGATCACTAATTCTTCACAAAATGTGTCTTTACACTTCATTCAAAGAAAAAGAATATCATGCATCCATACACATGCTAAGATAGGTGAGGACCTATCATGAATCACAACATAAAAATAATTTATATTATAATCCCAATCGTCGCCTCTACTCAGGTGCTCTATTTTTACTGCATATTGTGCTCACAAAACTTTAGTAGAATATAATTCCAAAACAAAATTGATCACAATACAAGCTTTAGTATATCCCATAGAACATATCTTTATGCTCATAGACCATGAAGATAAGTATTTCATGCTCGCTGACCAAAATAGTATGACCATATTCTAAAATTTGTCTCTATACTTAGACATTTTTCACTTAACTAATTATCCAAAAATTATTTCCACTTCAGTCTACCATCACATAGGTATGTGTTTCTAGAAATGACAACATATACTCCTTCATGAACTGCTCTCTTTCCAACAATCTCCCCCTTTGGGATTGATGGAAATGCTTAGTGAAAAATGACTAAGTGTCCAATGCCATATTTTTCACAACTACTACTCCCCCTTTAACATCAATTACAAAGGTATATACAAAGATGTATCTATATACAAGGAAAAAATTTAGGACTGTACAAACAAACTTACAACATGCAAAGCATGTCTTGGAAGGAGGTTTCCAAGACCTTTACATCTACTTCCCATGACGCCTTCAATATCTGACCAATCTGAATTGAACCATTCAAAGAAAAGGATGAGATCTCAACATCCTTCAATACTGTAGGCATAGATCCATGAAAATACTTCTTCGTTGTCTCCATGTCCTCAAGGTGCTTCTCCAAAATCAATAGTTTAGGAGTAATCAAACTCCTCAACTCACCAAATCTTCCCAACACTCTTCACTTCTCAGGTTGTAGCTAGCTGATTTTATCCAATAATTTAGACACTTCCTTATCCAAATCAGTAGCTGATTGGGAGCATGACCCATAATTATTCACCATGTTATCCAATATCTTCTCATTATTGTGAATTATGTCCACAATATTTTTCACATACTTAGAAGGATTTACACAATAGGTGTATATCTTCTTCCCATGCTTGATGAAAGTCCTAATTCTAGAGATAGTGGTATCTAATATGCCTAAATCCCACTTTATTGACTCGCATACCTCTTCAAACTTCTTTTTCATGAATTCCTTTTCAACCTTCACAATTGTGGCCTTATCCAAAGATGAAAAATGATTGTCAAATTTATCCAAGTCTTTGTTCAGGTTATCAACAATGTCATTTCCTTGAAAAGTAAAAGGAATTGGAAGAAATTTATTGACAGTGTCAAGGGCTCTGTCCAAGAATTTTTCCTTTTTCTCTATCTTCTTATCTAACCTCTCCTTATCCTTAGTGAATGCCATTATGGACAACTTCATCAACTGATCTTCATCAAGAATATCTAGATCTTCATTTCCTTTCAATGTCTTCCATTAAACACTTGCCAACAATGGAAAAATAAGTAATTCCTCCTTAACATTATGCTAGTCAAAATTAGGAGCCAAATATATCTCCTTCTCAACTTTTCCTTCTTCCTTCCCTTCAACCATTATCTCTCTTATCTCTTCTTGAGTGACAAGGTCAAAATCCACTCCTCGAGCCTTGTCCATCTGATTCTTAGTATCCAATGGAGTAACAGGTTACAAACTACCCTAAGAAGGATCTAAAGTCTCTTGCGATGTATCCAAGGATATAGCAATACCTACAAAAAAGGAATTAGATTATTGTACTATATTGAAAAATTGATTAGAACCATCATCTTCTTTAGATTCCTCTTCTTCTATTTTTGTGGACCTAGAAGATTCACCAATCCTAATATATTTTTGATTGGATCCCTTAGAAGCTTTGGATTTCATAGGTACTTGATCAAGTAACACTTTTTCAATGGCCTTGTAAGTTTCTTCTTCAATTTCATCATATCTCCTTGCCATAATATTGATAAGTCTAGCTTTTATTCTCAAGAAGGGCCTTATCTCTTTCAGAATTCTATCATTCTCTTCAAAGGAAACAAGTGGTAGCATGTATTTAATAATTGTTTTCTTAATTTTGCTATCTTCTTGTAGTGCTATAATCTTTCTTACATCTAATCTTTCAAAAAGTCTTCAGGTATGCTATGTTCTAGTTCAATCAAATTCTTTTTGAAGGCTAGCATATGATTTATCACAATATCTTTAATTTTAGGTTTATCTTCATCATCATACCTCTCATAATACCTAGGAAATTGATTAATCTTCTCTTGCTCAATTATCCTCTTTCCTAACATCTTCAAGTCAGGTTTCCATGGTTGTCTCTCAACTGGCTTCTCTTGTGTTGTCACTATGTGAACAAGTTCAGTGGCCTTCTTTTCTTTCTTCTTCTCTTCTTTGTCTTCTTTATTCTTCTTCACAAGATATTATTCCTTGGGTGGTGTAACCAAGGTTTTTCTTTTAGAACCAGGTCTAGAGCTCATCACCTTAGGTCTAGAGGACCTTTTTGTCCTTGCAGGAGTTTCTTCTTTCTTCTTCTCATTTTTTACCACTGTAGTCCTCTATGATGTTCTCCTAGGAGGGGTAGGAGTTTGATCTTGCACTATGACTACTGCTAGAGGTGAATCAGATATGTCTACATATTTTTTAGTCTATACAGGTGTAGGCTCTAAGGTTGCTTATTTAGTGGACTTTTCTACAACCATTTTCCTTAGTTCTTCCATTAGATCTTTAGGTACCCCTTATCCTTCTACAAATTTGTCAACAAATTTATCTACTTTCCTCTTCCTTTCTCCCTTAGTCAATTCCTCCCTAACCTTTAGAGAATTTTACTTATATATTCCCCATCTTTCCTCTGTGGGATCTTTCTAATATGCAATGATGTGTTCTATGTGAGGGATAAGAATTTGAGAGCTCACCTCATAACCCATTGGAGGAATTCATCACATTCTTGGTTCAACTTTCTCTAAATATGTACAATGAGTTTATACCATAATTTTTTTTTGTCTTGATTTTTTTTAACTATCCATCTATTGATTCTTTCTCTTTTCTTCATCTCCCTATGGAAACCTTTGAATAACCTGAAGAGTTCACTGTCAATGTGACTCTTCTCCCATATTCTATAGTATCTATTGATCTGTACTATAGTAGGTTCATCTTGATTCCGTACATCAAGATGCATGCTAGGAAATCTATGTATACTATGGAAAAATAGGTGCAAGATTAATGAACCAAACCTAAAAGCATTTGACCCGTCATGCTTTATCCTTCTCAAATTTTCCAATAGATGCAATATGAGGATCTCACAAACATCATAATGCTCATTTTCAATAACCATATTATAAGCCATTTGTATTATTCCTCTTGAAATAGAGTTTACTCTACTGCTATAGTGCATCTTGTATCCTAAAATCATTGAAATCATCCTAAAATCCTTCTTCTTAATGTCATTAATGGTCATGGCTCTCTTGTCCCATTTTGAACATGTCAAGGTCTCAACTTCCTTCTTCGTGTTCTTCACAACCCCATGAATCTTTCTTACATTCTTCAAACCGGTGACTAGGTGAATTAGGTCTCTTGTGATCTTGATTGGTTGGTCACCAATCCAAAAGAACTAATCATGAATCTTACTGAGCACAATTTTTATCCATTCAGGCTCATCAAACTCATAAAAATCAATATAATAAAAAATACTCAGGTTTTCTAACCTTGCAAACAAAGGATTCAATTTTCAATCCTCACCCAACATACTTTTGTAGGCACTTGAATTTTTCCACTTAACATTAATTTAATTTAATTTAATTAATAACCCCAAATAACATTATAGTTCATTTTAATTAATTATATTTTTTATATTCATCTATTTTTTTAATTAAATTTATTTAATTAAATAAATTCATTGCCTATAGTATTTAAATACCCCCTAATGTCTTAAATTTATTACATGTTTCTCCATATTCCCTTTTTAAATAGTTTTTTAATTTATTTATTTCTCCACATGCTTTATTTCTACTAAACCATGATTAAGTTAAATTTTATTTAATTTAATCTTAAACCTAACCTAGATGCTACCCTACACATATCACTTTCTATCTAATGAGCCTATTTATTAATTAACTAACATTAATTAAGCTAATTTTCATCTTCCTACAAAGATTAGTCCTAATTATTTGCTCACACATGTGTGAAGAAATAATTTAAAATTCACCTTTTCAAAATTTTCTTTAAAAGGCCTAAACAAGGCTTCTTAAATTTTTTCATGACACCACTCACACTTTCCAAAAGTGTGAAAATTGACTTTCTCTTACACATTTCTTACAGACGCTTACAGATGTGTACTTGGAGTGCACATTGACCCTTCACATCCCAAGTTGCTCACACATGTGTGAGAAATACTTGGGCTTTGCATGGTTTATGTTTCTCCTTGGTGGCACCTATGTGGATGCTACATAGATGTCACCTCATCGCCACCCTCCAAAATCCTATAAATAGGACCCTTGTCTCAAGCAAATGGACACTTTTGTTTTGCATTCATTCTTGTATTTTAGAGACATTGTTAGTGCATTCATTCTAGTTTTTATTACTAACTCCTTGGTAGTTATTTGCATTCATGTTGGATTTAGAAATTAAATCTTAGCTAATTTCCATTGAACGATAATCATAGCTTCATGCCATAATTTTTTGAGGGTTGCTTCCATAGCTCCTCCTTGAGTATTTTAATCTTTCATTTTAACCTAGTTTCATTCATTAGTGGAATCAATATTTGTGTTGGGAGAGCATACCCACATCCTCTTTAAGAGCTTAAATCAAGCAAGTCTTGGGTGCACTTGCTTCATGCTCATCTGAGGTTATGTGGAAAGTAGTGTAGAAATGAGATTAAACATAATTTCTTATTATTTTAGATTTTAATATGAACATGTAAAACTAACATTTGAATGTTTATGCTTGTTCCACATAGGTTACTTTTACTCATATACATTTTGGCACACTCAGTGGGACACACATTCTAATTATCTAACATTTTTTTTTTATTTTCTGAAAGTTTTACATGAAACTTGAAGACAGTCAGCTCCTCTCATACAAAGGCATCTACACCTATCGATAGGCATCTCTGCTACATAGGTGTTTCTACCTATACACAAGCGTCTCCACCTACAGACAAGCATCTCTGCCAGAAAGGGATTTTCTCTTTCCCTTCAATTTTTTTTGGTCAATAACTTGTATTTTCAATCATATTAAGGCTAATACTTATAGTATATCATCATTTAAAATCCTTTTATTGTATTTTCAAGTTAAGAGAAACACATAATCCTAAGAAAATTGTTGTTTTCAGTTCCTTTTTATGCAGATAGGTGTCTCTACCTGTACACAGACGTCTATGCCTAGAAGGGAGTTTATCTTCACATTGGCCTTTTTTGGTTGTTAAAGTAAATTTTTCAGACATATTAAGGTTCAAAATTATTTTATTTCATTATTAAAACCTTTTTATGCATTTGAAAGTTAATGGGAATATAAAACCTTAAAAAATTTGTAGTTGATATTTGCTTGTTGTACAGACATGTGTCTCTTCCTGAGAGACATCTTCTCTATGTACATGTGTCTTTGCACAAATGACTCTTCCTTTACATAGGTGTCTCTGCATATGTTTCTCTTCTTGTAGACATGTGTCTTTGAAAAATAAGTGTCTCTTCCTATACACAGGTGTCTCTGCTTATTTTCAACTATTTCCATAATATCTTACTTTTTAAAGTTTCTGATCTAGATTTTTTGAAGGTTTCTGACATTTTCTACCTTCTAACAGTGATTTTGCAAAATGATGGACCAAGACTTGAATATTTTGAGACTACTAATTTATTTTTTTTATAGGATGTTGTTAGAATATCAAACACATTAAACTACTCACTAAGGTTGTTTGTAGGTTGCCAAGGAGACCCAACTAAATGTTGTTTTTTCTTAATGATTTCTCAGGCACATAGAATTAAGTAGGAAGTTGATTTTTGATGATGATTCACTATCTAGGGGAGTATTCTCTTTTATCCAAGTGGAAAAAATAGAAACCTAGAAGCTTTTGAATTATTATCTTAAAGAAACTTTTAATTCATAACTTGTTTGGAGTGTTTGGGAGAAAACCTCATTGGACAGGAGAGTATGCTATTTTCCCCTTGAGGAAAAAATAAAAATCCAGACTCCTTCCATGGCCAATCCATATGCTCTTTCATAAAACTACTCACTAAGGTTGTTTGTAGGTTGCCAAGGAGACCCAACTAAATGTTGTTTTTTCTTAATGATTTCGCAGGCACATAGAATTAAGTAGGAAGTTGATTTTTGATGATGATTCACTATCTAGGGGAGTATTCTCTTTTATCCAAGTGGAAAAAATAGAAACCTGGAAGCTTTTGAATTATTATCTTAAAGAAACTTTTAATTCATAACTTGTTTGGAGTGTTTGGGAGAAAACCTCATTGGACAGGAGAGTATGCTATTTTCCCCTTGAGGAAAAAATAAAAATCCAGACTCCTTCCATGGCCAATCCATATGCTCTTTCATAAAACTACTCACTAAGGTTGTTTGTAGGTTGCCAAGGAGACCCAACTAAATGTTGTTTTTTCTTAATGATTTCTCAGGCACATAGAATTAAGTAGGAAGTTGATTTTTGATGATGATTCACTATCTAGGGGAGTATTCTCTTTTATCCAAGTGGAAAAAATAGAAACCTAGAAGGTTTTGAATTATTATCTTAAAGAAACTTTTAATTCATAACTTGTTTGGAGTGTTTGGGAGAAAACCTCATTGGACAGGAGAGTATGCTCTTTTCCCCTTGAGGAAAAAATAAAAATCCAGACTCCTTCCATGGCCAATCCATATGCTCTTTCATAAAACTACTCACTAAGGTTGTTTGTAGGTTGCCAAGGAGACCCAACTAAATGTTGTTTTTTCTTAATGATTTCTCAGGCACATAGAATTAAGTAGGAAGTTGATTTTTTATGATGATTCACTATCTAGGGGAGTATTCTCTTTTATCCAAGTGGAAAAAATAGAAACCTAGAAGGTTTTGAATTATTATCTTAAAGAAACTTTTAATTCATAACTTGTTTGGAGTGTTTGGGAGAAAACCTCATTGGACAGGAGAGTATGCTCTTTTCCCCTTGAGGAAAAAATAAAAATCCAGACTCCTTCCATGGCCAATCCATATGCTCTTTCATAAAACCTTTAGAGAGCCTTCTGGTTGAAGAAAAAATCACTCGAGAACAATTCAAAGTGGGGAAAAGAAGATGCCAACTCTTCCACCCACTATAAATATATGTTTCCTTGAGATTAAAGTCCTAGAAAACATGGTTATTTTTATGTTTACACTTTTTTGTTCACATATGATTCATCATGTGTAGGGCTGAGAAGCCTCAATCCTTTTTGCTGGACTACGTTGGTTAGAGTACTCTTAGCAGTATAGGCCTCAATCTCGCAAGTCAAGACTGTAGGGGATGAACGTGAATAGATGCCTTTATTAAAATTTATAGAGTAGTGGCCACTCAGTTCACCTCTTAGCAAGTGGCCTCAATCTCACAAGTCGAGAAGGATTATATTGATAAGAAACTAGACTTATTTTTTTGTTGGTGTGCCTGTGTCTTTGGATACCTCACAGGATATTGGTGACCCTTTTCAATGGAATGTGGACACTGCTACTAAGGTAGATTATAGTAACAAATAGAGTACATTCAATATGGACCTTGGCAGAGTGACTTGTGGAAAAATAGAAGCACCTATTGAGGAAATAGATCAAGGAACAAAGGGAAGTAAGGAAGAGGTAAAGAAGGAAACTAAAGCTAAGTAAGAAATGAATATATCTATTCTTATCTCTTAAAGTTTGTTATTGGAAAAAATAGTAAATCTCTAAACACTAATGTTGATGGCATGGATGAAGATGAACTAATGAAGATATCATTCATAGCCTTTTCTAAGGCAATGGAGAGGTCAGAACATAGGAAAGAGAAGAAGTAAAAGGTATTGGATGTCAGCATACTGGACACCACTAGCTCTGGTATTATGTTTTACATTATGCATGGGAAGAAGATGTACAATTATTGTATAAACCCTTCCAAGCATGTAAATAATGTGATGGATATAATTCACAGTGATGAAAATACATTGGATGATTTGGTGAAGAATTATGGGGCCTCATCATAATCTATTACAGAGATGGACAATGAAGTGTCCAAGTCATTGGATAAAATTAGTGTGTTGGAAACAAAGAAGACAAGAGTGTTGGTAATATTTTCTAAGTTGAGGAGTATGCTTACTCCTAAACTGTCATTTTTATAGAAGCATCTCAAGGATATGGAGACCATGAAGAAGACTATTGATGGATATTTACGTACATTATTAAAGGATGTCAAGATCTCATCCTTTGCACTGAATGGTCTCATTCATGTTGGTCATACATTGGAGAAGACATGGCCAATAGATGTAAAGATATTGGAAACTTCTTTCCAAGATATACTTCATATGGTGTGAATTTTTGGTGAGAAGCTCTACAGTTTTATTTTTTTAAATTGTATATAGCTGGATTTTTTTTTATACCTTTTTCATTAATGTCAAAGGGGGAGTAATAAGGGTGAAAAATGCATACTACTATATAGTCAACAGTTTAGCATTACACACTTTGTCATTTTTTACAAAAGTGTTGCCATCAATGCCAAAGGGGGAGATTGTTGGCAAGTGGGCAGATGAGTATGGCATAGATGTTGTCATTTATGGAAACACTATTTATTGGCATGATCACTTGGGGTACATTTTAGTTTTGGATGTTCATACTAGAAAAATGACTAAGTCTAGAAAGAAGTTGACAAGGTACAAACATACATTTTTGCCTTGCGAGCACATTATATAATGAATTAATTCATGCAAGCTTAGAGTAATATATTGTGGGATTTAATAGACCTTTAGTTAAGGTTAGATGTATTTTGGAGTTGAATGGAGATAGTTACAGCATGGTCTAGGTACGCAAAGATTGTACAATAGTGAAAAAGGGAAGATAAGTGGTCACAATGCTTAAGGGAGTAACATGTGGAATAAAGAGGTGATACCTTGGATTTTGTTTGGGTCCTACTCTATCCTTATGGGTGTATTGTCACCAACTATGTACTTTCTATTTGAATATGTGTTGGACACATTTTTTGATGTATTGGTGAGATGACTGGAAAGATTATGAGATCAAGTATATATGCTTTGAGATGTGAAGGTGTGAAGGTGTGTCTATATGGACTGGGATGTCATAATAATGAAGAGGATTTTCTGAGCTATTAATGGAACTAATTTTTCATAGGAGATGTTGGTTTAGTTCAATTTTGTCACAAAATATTTGTGTAATATTGGACAATGAGTCCTTTGTAAGAGTAGTGAGCTCCATTTTGTATTCACCCCTAATAGGTTTATAGACTCCTAACAGAGTCTATCCTCTAACAAGGACTTGTACTAATGTAATATGCTACTCCTAATAATGAAAGGTCTCCTAAAAAAGACATGATACTTTTAGTGCATCATTTTTGGGTATCATCCCCATTGGGGTTTTCCCTTAGCCAGGGTTTCCTTGAGAATAAATTGTGTTGTTATGAGTGTTTACTTTATGTGTGTGTTCTTCTTATTTTAGTTATTGCATGCTTAACTTTGGATTGTCTTAAAAGGAATAAAAGTACTATTCTATTGATTCACCCCTCCCTCTCAGTATTACTTGACCCTAACAACTATCATCCATGGCTTAAAGAGAAGAAAGCATGATGTATGTTTTAGAATGTGATGATAAAACTAGGAAGGCTATATCTCAAATTTTTTTTCCCTAAAGGATGTTCTTGGCAAGAACCGATTCCATGTATACATCAAACATTTAGATTACAAGCACATTTTTTTCAAAATAGTCCTGGAAGGGACAAAGCAACCTTGCGAGATTCAGGTGTATGGGTTTGTTCTGTAATCAAAAGTAACAAGAAAACCTTTAATCCCTAGAAAGAGATTGGTTGAGACTAAAAATATTTTCTCACTGACTTAGAAACACACCCAAAAACTCCTCAGAATATGGTCATCACCAAGCACGCAATGGCTCCAGTCATGATGTTGTATTATCAAAGTGTTAATGTTGATGGGGGCTCGATATAGTGAGTATCTTGTGGAGCTTACTATTCTCCTTCCAAATAGATTATCAACTTTTCAGAGGTGATCTGAGTGGCCACTACTCTATAACTTTTAATAAAGGCATCTATTCATGATCATACCCTACAGTCTCAGCTTGCGAGATTGAGGCCTATACCGCTAAGAGTACTCCAACCAACGTAGTCTAGCAAGGAGGATTGAGGCTTCTCAGCCCTACGCATGATGAATCATATGTGAACAAAAAAGTGTAAACATAAAAATAACCATGTCTTCCAGGACTTTAATTTCAAGGAAACATATATTTATAGTGGGTGGAAGAGCTGACATCTTCTTTTCCCCACTTTGAATTGTTCTCGAGTGATTTTTTCTTCAAACGGGAGGCTCTCTAAAGGTTTTATGAAAGAGCATATGGATTGGCCATGGAAGGAGTCTGGATTTTTATTTTTTCCTCAAGGGGAAAAGAGCATACTCTCCTGTCCAATGAGGTTTTCTCCCAAACACACCAAACAAGTTATGAATTAAAAGTTTCTTTAAGATAATAATTTAAAAGCTTCTAAGTTTCTATTTTTTCCACTTGGATAGAAGAGAATACTCCCCTAGATAGTGAATCATCATCAAAAATCAACTTCCTACTTAATTCTATGTGCCTGAGAAATCATTAAGAAAACACAACATTTAGTTGGGTCTCCTTGGCAACCTACAAACAACCTTAGTGAGTAGTTTAATGTGTTTGATATTCTAACAACATCCTATGAAACAAAAAAGTTAGTAGTCTCAAAATATTCAAGTCTTGGTCCATCATTTTGCAAAATCACTGTTAAAAGGTAGAAAATGTCAGAAACCTTCAAAAAATCCAAATCAAAAACTTTAAAAAGCAAGATATTATGGAAAAAGATGAAAATAAGCAGAGACACCTATGTATTGGAAGAGACACTTATCTTTCAAAGACACATGTCTACAAGAAGAGACACTTATTCAGAGATGCCTATGTAAAGGAAGAGTCATTTGTGAAAAGACACACGTGTACAAAGAAGATGACTCTTAGGAAGAGACACGTGTCTGTACAACAAGCAAATATCAACTACAATTTTTTCAAGGTTTTATACTGCCATTAACTTTCAAATGCATAAAAAAGGTTTTAATAATGAAATAAAATAATTTTGAACCTTAATATGTATGAAAACTTTACTTTAACAACCAAAAAAGGCCAATGTGAAGATAAACTCCCTTCTTGGCATAAACGTCTATGTACAGGCAGAGACAACTATCTGCACAAAAAGGAATTCAAAAACAACAATTTTCTTAGGATTGTGTGTTTCTCTTAACTTGAAAATATAATAAAAGGATTTTAAATGATGATATACTATAAGTATTAGCCTTAATATGATTGAAAATACAAGTTATTGACCAAAAAAAATTGAAGGGAAAGAGAAACTCCCTTTCTGGTAGAGATGCTTGTCTGCAGGTGGAGACGCTTGTGTACAGGTAGAGACACCTATGTAGCAAAGATGCCTGTCGATAGGTGTAGATTCCTTTGTATGAGAGGAGATGACTATCTTCAAGTTTCACGTAAAACTTTCAGAAAATTAAAAAAAATGTTAGATAATTAGAATGTGTGTCCCACTGAGTGTGCTAGAATGTATATCAGTAAAAGTAACCTATGCGGAACAAGCATAAACATTCAAATGTTAGTTTTACATGTTCATATTAAAATCTAAAATAATAAGAAATTATTTTTAATCTCATTTCTACACTACTTTCCTCATAACCTCAGATGAGCATGAAGCAAGTGCACCCAAGACTTGCTTGATTTAAGCTCTTAGAGAAGATATGGGTGTGCTCTCCCAACACAAATATTGATCCCACTAATCAATGAAACTAGGTTAAAATGAAAAATTAAAATACTCAAGGAGGAGCTATGGAAGCAACCCTCAAAAACTTATTGCATGAAACTATGATTATCATTCAATGGAAATTAGCTAAGATTTAATTTCTAAATCCACCATGGATGCAAATAACTACTGAGGAGTTAGTAATAAAAACTAGAATGAATGCACTAACAATGTGTCTAAAATACAAGAATGAATGCAAATCAAAAGTGTCCATTTGCTTGAGACAAGGGTCCTATTTATAGGATTTTGGAGGGTGGTGATGAGGTGGCATCTATGTAGCATCCACATAGGTGCCACCAAGGAGAAACATAAACCATGCAAAGCCCAAGTATTTCTCACACATGTGTGAGCAACTTGGGATGTGAAGGGTCAATGTGCACTCCAAGTACATATCTGTAAGCGTCTGTAAGAAATGTGTAAGAGAAAGTCAATTTTCACACTTTTGGAAAGTGTGAGTGGTGTCATGAAAAAATGTAAGAAGCCTTGTTTAGGCCTTTTAAAGAAAATTTTGAAAAGGTGAATTTTAAATTATTTCTTCACATATGTGTGAGCAAATAATTAGGACTAATCTTTGTAGGAAGATGAAAATTAGCTTAATTAACGTTAGTTAATTAATAAATAGGCTCATTATATAGAAAGCAAAATGTGTAGGGTAGCATCTAGGTTAGGTTTAAGATTAAATTAAATAAAATTTAACTTAATCATGGTTTAGCAGAAATAAAGCATGTGGAGGAATAAATAAATTAAAAAACTATTTAAAAAGGGAATATGGAGAAACATGTAATAAATTTAAGACATTAGGGGGTATTTAAATACTATAGGCAATGAATTTATTTAATTAAATAAATAGATGAATATAAAAAATATAATTAATTAAAATGAACTATAATGTTATTTGGGGTTATTAATTAAATTAAATTAAATTAATGTTAAGTGAAAAAATTCAAGTGCCTACACAAGCATGTTGGGTGAGGATGGAAAACTGAATCCTTCATTCGCAAGGTTGGAAAACCTGAGTATTTTTTATTATATTGATTTTTATGAGTTTGATGAGCCTGAATGGATAAAAATTGTGCTCGGTAAGATTCATGATTAGTTCTTTTGGATTGGTGACCAACCAATCAAGATCACAAGAGACCTAATTCACCTAGTCACTATTTTGAAGAATGTAAGAAAGATTCATGGGGCTGTGAAGAACATGAAGAAGGAAGTTGAGACCTTGACATGTTCAAAATGGGACAAGAGAGCCATGACCATTAATGACATTAAGAAGAAGGGTTTTAGGATGATTTCAATTATTTTAGGATACAAGATGCACTATAGCAGTAGAGTAAACTCTATTTCAAGAGGAATAATACAAATGGCTTATAATATGGTTATTGAAAATGAGCATTATGATGTTTGTGAGATCCTCATATTGCATCTATTGGAAAATTTTAGAAGAATAAAGCATGACAGGTCAAATGCTTTTAGGTTTGGTTCATTAATCTTGCACCTATTTTTCCATATTATACATACATTTCCTAGCATGCATCTTCATGTACAAAACCAAGATGAACCTACTACAGTATAGATCAATAGATACTACATAAGGTGGGAGAAGAGTCACATTGATAGTGAACTCTTCAGGTTATTCAAAGGTTTCCATAGGGAGATGAAGAAAAGAGAAAGAATCAATAGATGGATAGTTAAAAAATATCAGGACAAAAAAAAATTATGGTATAAACTCATTGTACATGTTTAGAGAAAGTTGAACCAAGAATGTGATGGTTTCCTCTAATGGGTTATGAGGTGAGCTCTCAAATTCTTATCCCTCACATAGAACACATCATTGCATATGAGAAAGATCCCACAGAGAAAAGATGGGGAATATATAAGGAAAATTCTCTAAAGGTTAGAGAGGAATTGACTAAGGGAGAAAGGAAGAGGAAAGTAGATAAATTTGTTGACAAATTTGTAGAAGGATAAGGGGTACCTAAAGATCTAATGGAAGAACTAAGGAAAAAGGTTGTAGAAAAGTCCACTAAATAAGAAAGTTTAGAGCCTACACCTCTACAGACTAAAAAATATGTAGACATATCTGATTCACCTCTAGCAGTAGTCATAGTGCAAGATCAAACTCCTACCCCTCCTAGGAGAACATCATAGAGTACTACAGTGGTAAAAAATGAGAAGAAGAAAGAAGAAACTCCTGCAAGGACAACAAGGTCCTCTAGACCTAAGGTGATGAGCTCTAGACTTGGTTCTAAAAGAAAAATCTTGGTTACACCACCCAAGGAATAATATCTTGTGAAGAAGAAGAAAGAAGACAAAGAAGAGAAGAAGAAAGAAAAGAAGGCCACTAAACTTGTTCACATAGCGACAACACAAGAGAAGCCAGTTGAGAGAGGACCATGGAAACCTAACTTGAAGATGTTAGGAAAGAGGATAATTGAGCAAGAGAAGATTAATCAATTTCCTAGGTATTATGAGAGGTATGATGATGAAGATAAACTTAAAATTAAAGATATTGTGATAAATCATATGCTAGCCTTCAAAAAGAATTTGATTGAACTACAACGTAGCATACCTAAAGATTTTTTTGAAAGATTAGATGTAAGAAAGATTATAGCACTACAAGAAGATAAAAAAATCAAGAAAAAAATTATTAAATACATGCTACCACTTGTTTCCTATGAAGAGAATGACAGAATTCTGAAAGAGATAAGGCCCTTCTTGAGAATAAAAGCCAGACTTATCAATATTATGGCAAGGAGATATGATGAAATTGAAGAAGAAACTTACAAGGCCATTGAAAAAGTGTTACTTGATCAAGTACCTATGAAATCCAAAGCTTCTAAGGGATCCAATCAAAAATATATTAGGATTGGTGAATCTTCTAGGTCCACAAAAATAGAGGAAGAGGAATCTAAAGAAGATGATGGTTCTAATCAGTTTTTCAGTATAGTACAATAATCTGATTCCTTTGTTGCAGGTATCCCTATATCCTTGGATACATCGCAAGAGACTTTAGATCCTTCTGAGGGTAGTTTTTTACCTATTACTGCATTGGATACTAAGAATCAGATGGACAAGGTTCGAGGAGTGGATTTTGACCTTGTCACTCAAGAAGAGATAAGAGACATAATGGCTGAAGGGAAGGAAGAAGAAGGAAAATTTGAGGAGATAAATTTGGCTCCTAGTTTTGACCAGCATAATGTTAAGGAGGAATTACTTGTTGATCCATTGTTGGCAAGTGTTTCGTGGAAGACATTGAAAGGAAATGAAGATCTAGATATTATTGATGAAGATCAGTTGATGAAGTTATCCATAAAGGCATTCGCTAAGGATAAGGAGAGGTTAGATAAGAAGACAAAGAAAAGGTAAAAATTCTTGGACAGAGCCCTCGACACTGTCAATAAGTTTCTTCCAATTCCTTTTACTTTTCAAGGAAATGACATTGTTGATAGCCTGAACAAAGTCTTGGATAAATTTGACAATCATTTTTCATCTTTGGAGAAGGCCACAGTTGTGAAGGTTGAAAAGGAATTCATGGAAAAGAAGTTTGAAGAGGTATGCAAGTCAATAAAGTGGGATTTAGGCATATTAGATACCACTATCTCTAGAATTAGGAATTTCATCAAGCATGGGAAGAAGATATACACCTATTGTGTAAATCTTTCTAAGTATGTGAAAAATATGGTGGACACAATTCACAATAATGAGAAGATATTGGATAACTTGGTGAATAATTATGGGTCATCCTCGCAATCAACTACCAATTTGGATAAGGAAATGTCTAAATTATTGGATAAAATCAGCTAGCTACAAACTGAGAAGTTGAGTGTTGGGAAGATTTGGTGAGTTAAGGAGTTTGATTACTCCTAAACTATCGATTTTGGAGAAGCACCTTGAGGACATGGAGACAACGAAGAAATATTTTCATCGATCTATGCCTACAGTATTGAGGGATGTTGAGATCTCATCCTTTTCTTTGAATGGTTCAATTCAGATTGGTCAGATATTGAAGGCGTCATGGGAAGTAGATGTAAAGGTGTTGGAAACCTCCTTCCAAGACATCCTTTGCATGTTGTAAGTTTGTTTGTACAATCCTAAATTTTTTCCTTGTATATAGATACATCTCAGTATATACCTTTGTAATTGATGTTAAAGGGGGAGTAGTAGTTGTGAAAAATATGGCATTGGACACTTAGTCATTTTTCACTAAGTATTTCCATCAATCCCAAAGGGGGAGATTGTTGGAAAGAGAGCAATGCATGAAGGAGTATATGTTGTTATTTCTAGAAACACATACCTATGTGATGGTAGCCTGAAGTGGAAATAATTTTTTGATAATCAGTTAAGTGAAAAATGTTTAAGTACAGAGACAGATTTTCGAATATGGTCGTACTATTTTGGTCAGTGAGCATGCAATACTTATCTTCATGGTCTATGAGTATAAAGATATGTTCTATGGGATATACTAAAACTTCTATTGTGATCAATTTTGTTTTGGCTTCGTCTGGATAGAATTACATTCTTCTAAAGTTGTGTGAGCACAATATGCAGTAAAAATAGAGCACCTTAGTAGAGGCGACGATTGGGATTATAATATAAATTATTTTTGTGATGTGATTCATGATAGGTCCTCACCTATCTTAGCATGTGTATGGATGCATGATATTCTTTTTCTTTGAATGAAGTGTAAAGACACATTTTGTGAAGAATTAGTGATCTAACAAGGAAATTAAGTTGATCAGCTATATATATATTAAGGTTCTGAGTTACGAATAGATATGTAATGGATGGTGAACTTGTGATGACTGAGTAAAGTAGAGAATCTTTGATTATTTTTTTCAGATTCAACTGGAACTACTTTGGCATATCAAATGCTAGTATAGTTTAATTGTTCTATTAAAAATTCTTTTGTAATACTAGACAGTGAGTCCTTTGTATGAGCAGTGAGCTCCATTTTGTGTTCACCCCTAATAAGGTTATAGACTCCTAATAGGGTATTTCCTCTAACAAGGACATGTACTAATTTAATATTCTACTCCTAATAGAGAAAGGTCTCCTAATAGGGACACAATACTTTTAGTGCATCATTTGTGGGTACCATCCCCACTAGAGTTTTCCCTTGGCCAGGGTTTTCTTGAGAAAAAATCCACGTGTTATGAGTTATTAAATTTATGTGTATGTTATTCTCATTTAATTTATTTCATGGTTAAGTTTGAATTGGTTTAGAAAGAATAAAAGTGTTGCAATACTGATCCACCCCGCCCCCTCACTATTGCTTAATCCTAACAGTTTTTGCAATTGTTATTTTACAGAAATGGTGGACCCTAGTACCTTGACTCAATTTGTAGCTACAAGGAAGCATTAAAAAGATAAGTTTTCTAAGGAATGGGTACAATCGATAATGAATTCACTATCAATAAATGAGCATGCATGGAGAGATAAGTCTATGATGTGTAAAAACCTTGAAACTCTGCATGCACAATGGAATGTGTTAGAAAGTAAAGTCCACCAAGATAACTGAGAGCAGGGGGGTGAATCAATTATCAAATAATTACAAATTTTATCATCTTCAACAGCATTAAATCATATAAGAAATATAATTACCAACCATAGAAGGATATTCATACACAATAACACAATGACACAAGATATGTTGACTAGGGAACCTCTTGCTCAAAAAGTAAACCCCGATGGGAATGATGGCCACAAAAGATGCACTAATATGAATATTCCTTGCCAAAGGATGGACTCTGTTAGGAGTCTTATGAAATGCATTCAGTACATATGAATCCCTGTTAAAAGATTCTAACCCTGTTAAGAGTTATGGAAGACAGAAGGACCCACTGCCCAAACAGCTTCAGGGTAAGATCATTGAACATGCTGTCCAAATAATCTTTGCATTACTCAACAAACTAATATGCTACCTCTTCATTACTTCACATGTCTTCCTTCACAAATTTTATTTCATACTTAGCTCTTTTCTTCACTTCATGCATACAGCATCACACACAACCGTTGCTACCATATCATAATTACACACTTACACATTCTTACTATATATAACAAGGAAATACATTCCTTCTTTTATACCACACTCAAATAGTTACAAATGAGTCGGCATACAATTACAAAATAAAAGTTTGCACACACTACACCAAAATTACACAAAATTGTCAGCTTCCAAATACAATAAATCTTCACTCATGTGACCTCAAAGTATATGATATTATCCAGAATAACTATCAATGTGTCTTCAAATTCCCTTTAATTTCACAAAACTAGATTCCATCACGATTAGGAGATATCATCCGATTTCCATAAACCACTACTCAGGAACACTGCCTGAATACTGCTTCCACCAAAATGATCATAACTTCCATGGATAAATGAATTACTATCTACGCTCTTAACCATAGACATATAACATATCAAAGAGTATAACTTCAACATCACATAGCTCCAACTGCAATAACCCATGTGCGCTAATCCAAACTCTGTTTGCTTCTCTACATGTCTTCGGTAAATCACTATGTTGACATCAATGACAATCATAGTAATGAATGCAACAACAACTGCTATAGAATGGCTACCAAACATTTAGCATTCATTCCTAACAATCTCCCCCATTGGCATTGATGGCAACATAAATGAAAAACATCCAATGTTCCAAAAATCTAATATTGCAACACTGCTTCTTCAAAATCCTCTTCATCAATCAAATCTTGCTTCGTTATCCTAATCAGTTCTCTCCAGTAGATGTCTCAGATGTCTCATATTGTTTTTCATGTACACTTCTCCCCCATTGACATCAATGATAGAAATTTCATCACTATGTCAACAACAACTCATTGTTGAAAGACACTTTTTAGAAAATAGATTTACTAGAGTCCTCATGACTTAGCTCATATACACATACTCCCCCATAGAGGAAGTATCAATATATATTTTAGAAGAAAGATAAGGCACATATACCATTGGACAAATGCAACCAACTACATCACTTCTCAAAAGTAGGCTGGGGCATAACCCCAACCATACCTCTTAGATACTCAAATGTATCCTTAGGCAAAGGCTTTGTGAATACATCTACTCTCTGCTCCTTTGTACTTATGTACTCAAGTTTGACTTCTTTCTCAGCAACTTTCTCTCTTACAACATGATACTTAATCTCTATATGCTTTGTCTTAGAATGTAATACATGATTCTTAGACATACTAACTCTACTAGTGTTGTCACAATGTATGACAATAGGCTCAACAAATTTTATTCCAATATCCTTCAACATTTGCTTCATCTAAATTATCTAGTTGCAATTGTTTGCTGTTGCTACATATTCTGCTTCTGCTATGCTTTGTGAGATACAATTCTGCTTCTTGCTTAGCCAAGAAACTAATCTTCCTCCAAGAAAAAATGCTCCACCACTGGTGGTTTTCTTATCATCAACACTGCCTCCCCAATCAGCATATGTATATGCACATAGGGTAAAATCATCAAATTTTTCATACCTTAGTCCATAGTCCATTGTGCCTCTTAAATATCTTAGTATCCTCTTTACTGCTGCATAATGTGATTCTCTAGGTTCATCTTGAAATCTTGCTACAATTCCAATTGAATGTGCTATATCAGGTCTTGTATGAGTCAAATATTGCAATCCTCCAATCATAGATCTGTATTTTTTCTATTCTACTACAGGAGTCTCATCTGTGCTAGATAAATTATGTCCGGTCACCATAGGTGTTCCAACTAGTTTACAAATCTCCATTCCAAATATTTTCAACAAGTCATTCAAGTACTTTATCTGACTTACAAAGATACCATCATTGTTTTGTGTTCAGGGATAACTTTAAGAAACCCCTCCTGAAAAAAAAAGCCTAAAATGCTGGCGAATCCAACATCTTGTGGGCAGGAAAATTTTAATATCGAGGGTGATTTTTTTGTTCCATATAGGGAAATAAAATATTATATGTTGGCGATTTTTTTCTTGCCCTAGCAAAAATCATTTTAAATGTGGCGAATTAATATTTTTTTTCACTGACGGATATATAAATGATGGCTATTTTTTCCCTTGCCAAAAATGAATTAATAATTTCAGAGGTGAATTACTTGTTTTTTAGGAAAATGAATAATAATGGTCTTGGCTAATCTTCAGTGGTAAACTGAAAAATTGTTTAATCTGAAAGCGAAATTTGCACATTTATTGGTAAACTGAAAAATTGTTTAATCTCAAATCGTTGTTCTTCTTAATCTACAACTTTGTAAGGTTGTTTTTGGCATCTTGTTAAGTTGTTTCTCAAATTATGCACTGTTGAAACTTGAAATGTTACTGTTAGTCTGTGACTTAGTTAAAAATAGTGAACTGTTAATAATTAACTATTTTCCTTTAATCTGATTGGTTAAAAGTTAACAAATGGAGCTTCAAGGAAAACTAAAGATTAATAGATTATAAGCTTAACAAAGTTAAATATAATTTTGATAATCTATGTGTCAAATTTTTATTTCATACCTATCTTGTCACCTATTCCTAACTTTTTTTTCATTATAAAATCTTTTAAATGATGAAGAATAGTTTATAAACAAGTATCACAATTTTCAATATATGTTAAATTTTAATAATTTATAGATATTATAACTATATTATATTTTAATTTTGAAACTAAATAATAAATATGAATAAAAATAGAGCATTTGCAATTATATTTTTAAATTGTAATTATAACCATATCATATATATATAATATAATTATTTATACTATAATATAATATAATATAATATAATATAATTACAACCATATGATATAATCATAACCATATAATATAATATAATTATATTCATAACGATATGATATAATAAATAATAATAATAATAATCATAACAATATAATATAATATAATATCATTATAATATAATATAATATAATATAATTTAACCATATAATATAATATAATACAATCTGAAGACTAATAGATCGACGGCCCAGGATGAATTTCGGGCCGATTTGGGGAATCTTTTCCCATCTGCCCAGATTCATCCGGAATATTATTTTTATAATAATAATAAATCTTAAACGATTACATAATATAAGTAATATTATTTTTAATTGAATGCCAAAAAACATATTATAATTTATAAAAAATACATTATTAAAATATAAAATATAAACCAATGCAGTTACATTAAAAAAAATTAAAAATATTTAAAAACAATAATAATTTAATAATTTAATTAAAAATAATAGAACATATGATATAATTATTTATACTATAATATAATATAATATAATTACAACCATATGATACATTGATATAATCATAACCATATAATATAATATAATTATAACCATATAATATTTATATAATATAATAATAATTAATAATAATAATAATAATGACCATCAACTATCGAGTCTGAGTCATCGACGGCCCGGGATGAATTTCGGGCCAATTTGGGGAATCTTTTCCCATATAGGTTATGATTATTATTATTATATTGTATTATTTAATATTATTTATAATATTAAATAATAAAATATAATAATAATAATAATAAATTTAATAAACATTTGATAGTCTATAGATCGACGGCCCAAGATGAATTTCGGGCCGATTTGGGGAATGCTTTCCCATCTGCCAATATTCATCCGGAATCGTGACACGTGTAACTTATGTACATTATTGAGTCTTGACAATTTATTACTGTTAGATGTACATTGTACATTAAAGTTAAAACCATTAATTACTTATTACTTTCGTTTTAACTATTAAACTTCAAGTATTTACGAGAGTCCGATACGATAGCCATAGGGTTTTCAAATTTTAAATTTTCAAAGACTGGCAGAATTCCATTTTGTGTTCTGATTTCTGAAGACTGAAGTCTGAAAGTGTGACACTGTGAAACTTTGTTATCAGCCGACAACACCAATTATCCAATCTCAATTCCAGGTATTTAATTTTTTTCAAAAAAATTCCATTGCAATTTGCAGCAATAGAAATCTTGATTTTAATTGTCTTAGGTTTGCACTTTAAAATTATTTTGAATAGGGCCTGAAGTCTAATAACCAATAGCGCCAGGCATGGGCAAAACAAAGTCAAAAACCTCCCAAACGAGTGCACCCATAAAGGAAAAGAACACCATTATAGAACTCAAATGAGTGCTACAAACCCCAGGTTTCACCAATGAGTGTCATGATATTTTTGATCCTGTTATCCATGGAGATTCTGAAATCATGGCAATTAGACATTCATTGTTTAGTAAGTGGAAAGATCCATAGAAGGGGAGAATTTATTACAAATATAACAGCAGTATTGGGGCATATACAAATAAACTAGCTGCTGTGGTTACTAGATTAGCAAACCTCGCTGTACCCAAAGTATTCCCTTGCCCTGAAATTGTAATGCTATGCGCTCAGAATTATGATGAAAATAGAAAGGCAATTGTAAACCAAAACACTCAGGAGGAAATTTTATAAATAACTGAGAGTGAATTTCTGACTCTGTTAGACCTAGGGTTAGGGTTTAGAACAGAAAGCTCTAAGGAGCACATTGACTTGGATAAACTAGCTCAGGCTTATGACAAGCTGGAAAGATGTTTTCAAGATTCATATATTAAGGGTTTAATACCCTCAGAGTCCACTACTAGTGTTACACTAGACAAAGACCATAAGCCTCCTTATCAGTATGATATTTTTGTGCCATGGGTTCAGAATACTATTTCTTTGTTATCATTTTGTCTGGGATTGGACAGTAACAAGGAAGTGGGGGCCAGTGTTCTTGAAATGATTTATAATATCCATTGTCGAGGGCAGTCAGTTGAGCAGGTAGATGTAAGATATAATTTTGTTCAGCACATTGTTGAATCTATGCAACAACAATTACTGATGATTAAACAAAGTACAACTACAGGCAAGACCAAGACATTTAGGTTCACAAGTTACTTGTGCTACCTTCTTTTAGCAAAGCATCACCCAATATTTGAGACAGGGAACAACAAGCTTGGTATTGAGGTCTATAAGTTTGATGAGAGAACCCAGAAGAAATCAGAGACTCCAAGTCCAGTATATGAGTGGACACATAAGATGAGAATGACTGCTGCAAATAAAAACTACAACCATTTTGTAGACTTCTTTTTGGCACCTATTTACCAAAAAATCATAGGCACTTCGATGCCTAGATTTCCTGTGTCTTGTAAAGATTGCATTCAACTGGGAAGTTAGATTCAATTGGCTGACTGGTTCTTTATGGAAGAGTACACTCTCTTAAGGTTTTACGGTTCAGCGGTTGAACCCTGCAAACTTCCAATGCATGTTACAGAAAGGGTTTTTACACTGGAATATGTACGGCAGATGGAGAGCGCAGATGAACTTTTCAGTGGACAACAAAAGAAAATGATATTTCCTTCCTTGCCTTTCACAATTGGAGGCCTCACATTTGAGAGAAAGGCTTTCAAACTGGCAAATGAATTGGTAACTTTTTTTGGCTTTGATTTTGTCAGTCACTGGAATTATGATCCACTAAACATAATACAAATGAGACTTATTGCCAATGGGAACTCTGCAAGCAAATATCAACATCAGGAGATGCCATTGATAGAAAAGTTTAAAAACAAGGATTCATGGGATGAGGTTAAGAAAGAGATGGAGAAACATGCAACAGAGAATAATATTTCAATGCAAGAATTGTCATCCCAAATTATGACATTGCACAAATCAGAGCCTCTGACATACTTAAATTTCTACAAGAAAGCATCTCAACCTTCTACGAGGTCTATGCCTAAAGAAATTAAAGAGGCATGCAAAGCTGAAATGTGGTGTCAAACCAAGATGACTGATTTCTAGAAAATGAGGCAAAATTTGGGTGAACCAAAGACATCAGCTATTTTTGATGAAATTAAGGAGGATGAAATTTTCAGCAATTATTGGAATAAAGAGCATCCAACTGTACTATATGATTTTGGCAGTGACAGTGATAATGAAAGGCAGAAGGACCTCCAGTCTCATGCTGACATTCAAGGTATTCAAGATTCCGGGTCAACCAGGGGCAGAGATATTGTTACACTTCAAATGAGTGATTCTATTAAACAAACGTATAGTAGAGGGGCAACTATGATACAAAAAATGGGTTATGCAGGTCTAGGGCCCATTGGTGCAAGTGGTGAAGGGATTTGGAATCCACTTCCAGTACCAGAGCCACCCAAAAGAGGATGTAAACCAATCATTGGACTCTCTGACAATGAAGATGATTCATCTAGAAAGGGCAAAAAACATTATGTCTATGCTTCTGAAGGTCATCCCAAAACATTATTTGTTAAATCTTCAAATCCAGTTGTAGTTGATCCCACTGGCACTGGCACTAGCATGGATGAACCTTGTGCAAAAAAGCAAAAATTTATGACAATTACACTGCCAACAATGTCAGCGGTTACTTCACCAATGTATGCACCAGTAGCTTCTGTACAAAACCCAGAAAACAGTCCTAAAATGCCAGGATTTGGAATGGGCCATCTTCAGTCTGTTGGAAATCCTCAAAATACAATTGTAGGTGGAGTAAGTTTAACTGGAGTTGGAGGAGCACACAAGGATACAACTGATAATTCACCTTTCAAACACTCAATTCTGTCAGCAAACCCAAATTTTAGTTTGAATGAATTTGCATCAAAGTTTGAACAGACAAGCGAAAGAAATAGGCAAATTATGAAGACTTTGAAAAGTGATGCAGTTGCTGAATGTCAGGGATCTACTAACAGAATATTTCCAACATATGATCCAAACAATGAAATGATGAACTTCATGGCTGTTATGCCCCTGGGTAGAGATAATATTCCACCACAAAATGTAATAAATCCTAACGATATACAAGTTACCAGTCTTCAAATGGATTTGTCAAAAGTGAAAAATATTGACAAAATCAATATATCTAAAGAGAGCAACAAAATGGTCTACTCTACACTTCTGAAAGCGGAGAGGGAAAACAAAAGGCTTACAAAGCAAATAGAAAAGTTACAGGCAGACCTTGATAATGTGAAGGCGAAGGAGAAAGCAGTAGACAATAGGTTCAAAGATTTGCAAAATAGGATAAAGAAATCTTCTCCTACAGAGGCAATTGTCCAGCAAGAAAAGATGAATGAACAAGTGGAAAAATTGACTAAAGAATTGGATGAGTGCCAAAAAAGACTTCAGGATGAACAAGCCTCTAGTGCACAGTTGTTCAACTCTGTAGAGAGTAGTGCACAGGTCAACAATAAATTGAAAACTGACCTGGACTATGCTATCAAGGGAAATAATATTTTGAAGACTGAATTGGAGAATGAAAAGAAACAGTCGATGTCTAGGGCAAATATGATTTTTAATTTGCAAAAGGAATTGGGGAATGAGAAGAAAAAAGAGGAGTCTAGTGCAAAAACAATCAACAATTTGAATAAGCAATTGGAGAACATGAAACAAAAAGAGGAGTCAACTGCAAAAACTATCAGTAATTTGGAGAAGGAATTGGAGAATGTGAAGAAAACAGAGTCTAGTGCTACTGCAAACACTAACATAATCCACCAAATGAGGAGGGAATTGGAGAATGCAAAGAAAAAAGAAGAGTCAGCTACAGAGAAAATCTTCGATTTGAGAAAGGAATTGGAGAACACGAAGAAAGAAGAGTCTACTGACTCTACTCAAAGACTCCATGATTTGAAGAAGGAATTGGACAATGCGAAGAAAAAGGAGGAGTCCACTGCAAAGGCAATCCATGATTTGAAAAGGGAACTCGGGGATGAGAAGAAAAAAGAGGTAACTGCTGCAAAGACAATCCAAGATTTGAAGAAGAAATTGGAGGATGAGAGGAAGAGAGAAACTAATTTGCAAGGGCAAGTAGAGGAAATACATAAAAAGAGTGAAAAAGAGATGTCTCAAATGAAGAAAAAGATGGAGAATGTAATGGCAGAAAATAGAGCGACCTCTTCCGAAGACCATCATGTGAAGGATACTATAATAAACATGGTTAAGCTTATCAAACAAGAAAATTGGGACAAAATAATGAAGAACACTGATAGTTTGTTTGAATGGCTTGATTTAAATAGCAATATCAGACTTCTCTTTGAAAATGTAAAAAGTGATTTTTCTGGTAAAAGACAAATCTTCACCAAATCCTTAAAAAATCTTTCTGACCAAATTTTGAGTAAAGTAAAGATATCCAATGATAGGGATTTGGCAAAGCATGGAATAAACAGCCGCTTGGATGCCTCTGTAATGACCATTGATGTCGGTCACCATTGTGAACAAGTAACGGAAATGGGTGAAGCTCTCAAATCTGTTTCCAAAGAATTGAAGAAGATGAATAACATCATACTGAACTTGCTGAATGCTGGATTACCAAATCCAGCTGACTCAAATGCCAGATTCATTGGAAATGAAAATTACATGAAAAGGTTGCAGGAGAGCATGAATCATGATTTAGGCAACTTGCCTGAGGATACCACTCCAGAAGGAATTGCAAGTTGCATCAAACCACTGTCAACAATGAATGAAGTTGTAGATAAATTCCTCGATTCATTTAAAAATATCTCTCAGAAGTATTTATTGTTGACGAGGTTACAACTATTTAGCTACAACCTCAAACAAATGGAGCCACCAAATGATGTAGAATGGAGCGCCCTAAAGAAATTCTTAGAAGCTGGGTCATCTTCTAAAACTGAAGCTGTTACTGTTGTTGTCATTGGCAGTCATGACTCATAGCTGATAGCACTAAGAAGTAACAACTCAGTAAGTGATAGTACTATAATCATTTTGTTACTTGTTTCTCTTTAATTTCAAATTTTGGATTTAATTTCAACTTTGTTTAATGTTAATTGTTACAGGAATCAAGAGCTAGCATATCAGGATAGTTGGGCAGCCAGGCACTGGCATACTATTACTACACAGCAGATGGAAAAAATTTCCCTACTAGAAAAAATTGTACAATTGGCAATGTGATTGTACACACATAATGTATTATGTAGTAATAATCTGATTATATATACAATTACAAACCGACCTACAGCTATTGTTGCTCCCTTACATCTGCAAAAGGGAATTCAGGGTCATTTCAATTTGACATTGAGTCATTTGCAAAGGGTTGTAATTGTTTGTAATTGACAATTGTTAAATGTATTATGTTACAGGCTGATTTATAATTATAAATTATAATACAATTTTTTTTAAATAGAGCTTATTCTGTTAAATGCATTATGTTACAATTTCTTAAAGAAACTAGAATCAATGAAAATCTCAACATGTTACAAAAATACAATCAATGAAAATCTCAACATGTAAGTTTGTATTATCAACATGTTCAAAAAAAACATTTAAGCATCTATAAAAGGACAGTGAAACTGTGAATGAAGGCTATAAATTGACTTCTAAAAACATAATAAATTAGTAGATAGAGTCTTAGATCAGAGCTACTACTTCTAGCCTACTACTTGACTCATAGAAGTTAGAACTTGAGGTTGAGAAGCTGCTATAGTTGCCATTCCGCCTGGACCGGCTTAGCATCACTATCATCAGAATCCTCCTCATTTATTGCATACAACATTTGATTGTTCGTTGTGTTTTCTTCAGATTCACTGTCAGCATCAGACTCACTATGCATGCCAAAGTCAACATCATCTTCATTGCTTCCAATATCAGGATATGAACCACTGCCACTACCATTGCCACCACCACTACCACTACCACTTGGGTTTGAAATGTTGGCAATCCCTCTTCTTTGACATCATTTTTTCCAAATGCTGACAGCCCTGTCATAAGGGAAATTTTCTACCTCATACCTAGAATTATAGAGCCTCAGACAATTATCCAAATTTTTGTCTAATTTGTTTCTAACCTTTGACTTCAGGAAGCCCAAAGTACTGAAAACTCTCTCATCCTCCACTGAACCCAATATCATTGTCAAACATAAATCGGTAAGCTTGAAATATTCTGATATTGCCTCTCTCAACTGATTGCTCTCACCAAGGTTTTTCCAAAGCTTTGTTACCGCTCCCTCTTCATTTGGGTTCTCCATAAGAGCATATTGTTCCCTCATTATGTTTGCAAAAGAATATGATTGATCTCTCAGTCGAGATTCATCTAAAATTCCATTTATAGTGATTCCATTGATTACTTTAGGTTTGCAAAAATGCTGAATCAGAGTCGTCATCCTTCTTCAAAAATCAGTCGGACAGTTTAGAGACCAATATTATGGAAAAACAATTGACATTGCTTCGAGCAGTTCCTCTGGAGGGAATCTGTCTCTGATTTCTGATGAAAGATTGTAGCAAACTCACTTGACAGAGTCAAGCACAGAGTCTTTGATCTTCTTGAAGTCTTCACTTGTAACACGTGAAAGTACCTTCTCTGGTTCTGATTCAACTTCACTTCCTGCTTCGTCAGGGTTGACGCGGGCATAGTACTGCATTGGTATGTCAACTCCACGTACCCTGGCATATACCTCATCGTTTGCACCAATATGTAAAAAGTTCCCAGGATTGTTCAAATCTGTGATTTCTATCCACTTTGCAAACTTTGATTCATCTAATGGTAGTAATTGATACAGAGTATCCAGGCTACTACATGTCATTTTACGCAGCTTATTATATTCTGCAATGTACATAGCTCTTTGTTGAACCTTTTTTATAATATTTCTCATGTCCTGTAGCATGGGGAGAATAGCTGCTAAAGTTAAGAGTACCTTAACATTAGTTAGGCTTGACTATAGCCGAGGGAATCTGTCTCGCATAGAGTGGATTAGTCCAAGCAATGACGGGTATTTAGACATTACTCGATGTGCCAGTCCATCCAAAGAGATCCATCTGGTATCATTGTCTTTAAGAAGCTTCTTCCCATCAGTAAGTCCTTGAGAAAAGTGTTGAAATTCCCGGACTCATTTTGGACTTCGACAGAAGTATTGGTAAATCTCTTTGATTAGAGATTCCACTTTACTTACACAACCAAAATTGCTAACAATTCCAAAAGCTAGATTCATTCGATGGGCCATGCAATGAATGGGAATAGCGTAGGGTGCCAAATCATCCTTGATCTTTTTGCAAAGACCACCTTTATGACTTTGCATAACCGAAGCTCCATCTGCTCCAACACACACCAACTTTTTGGCAATCTCCATGCTATCCAAACCTCCAGATTCAATTAGAGTAGTCTTTAATAATTCATATAAATTTTCAGCTGTCGCACTACAATTCAATTTAGCAACAGATAGTATAAATGGTTGACAACAAAGATTGTTTACAGTATAAACATGCATGCACACCCAGGAAGTATTATCAATTGCTGTAACTTCATCTAGAGACAATGCAATGAAATTTGAGTCTTTTATTTTTTCCTTCATATCTTCTTTTTCAACCTGTGCAAGACATCTAGCCCATTCCCATCCGCTGTTTACTGACCAGTGACTGTTCGGATAGTTTTGAGTTTTCAAAAAGTGCAATAAGGCAGGAATTGAAGGGTAGTCTATCATAGGACGTCCTCTACTCAATAAATAAAAGACCACACTTAATTGAACTACTTTTCCCATAGTTTGCACTTCCGTTGCTTTCCCAATGAAATCTTCAATGGAACCTTTTACTGTAGAACGCTTATCCCGTAATTGCTGGTGTAACTCGTATATTTCAGCATTCCTGATATGCAGACAGTTGTCCTTTGTTTTCCAAGTTAGCACGGATTTTTCAACTCCATCTATAATTTCCTTCTTGTAAACTTTACCGACATGCTTTTCTATGGTATCAATTTTAAGCTGCAACCTCTTCTCCTTCTTTGTTATCTCTGTGCAAATGTTACATCTGCATTCAGTAGGAGGCGCACCATCAATTGGATTGGGCACTGGTTCAATGAACCAGTACTTTTCCACCCATTCTAACTGAAAACTCCTTTGGGACAAATCCCAGCGAGATCGATCTTTCGTCGATCCCAATTTTCTTTTCCCCTTTTGTGCATGAGCATGATTTATGGAATCAGTTTTGGTTTTCTCACCCGACTAGTCCAGGACTGACTCCAACTCTATAATCTCAGTTTGTGACTCCCTACTCAGGGGAAGTGCCTCCAAATCATGTTCAAGTTCATCCTCGACTGAGATATCAGGTTCACCAACTTGAACTTCAATATGGTCTGAGGGTCCAACTTGTGATGAATCTCCTTTTTCAACTGGAGATCTAACTTGTGAATCTTGTAGCTTGCCAACATTTCCACCACCAAAATATGCTGCTATGGTTCTGTGTTTTGGTAATGGTGGCTTCTCTTGGCATTCAGGGATCCTACCGGAACCCCTATTACCCCTCTTATTTGACATGGCAAATAGATAAAGGCTGCAAAAAATATATCAACTTAGTTGTTGAACAAAAGACTCAACTACTTAGACTACATATAATAACAATAATATGATTCATTCTCAAAAAATGGGTTCTACTGCTACGGTACTATAGTCTATGGTACTACCCAAGGGCCAATATAATTCGCAAACCTATAGGCTATCTTAGCATTACACTGGACAGTATCACAGTAAAACTAAAAAAATAACCAGTACCACTGTACCAGTGGTCCAGTACCACTGTTGACATAAAAAATAAATTAAAAAGCACTTGCCTTTTAAAAAAACCAGGGTCCACGAGTCAATGGCCAATGCACTCAGCACTCTGAAAGTTCGGCAGCAATAAGAAATGCCAATCTCCAGACCAGAAAAGAGCGAACTGTGTAGAATAATAATATTTTATAGTCCAATCTAGGTTGGCGAATTAGGCGGGATTAACAAGCGGGAATGTCAAATGCAGGTGAAACGCACCTTCCTATGCAAGCCCACAGTAGGAAACAGTTGGCTAAACGGGGCTGGTGGTCGACACACGTCCGAAAAATGGTTGGCGATGCCCAACCCAAGGGAAAATTATTTGGTTGTAGTAATGGCGAAAGAACGTGGGCCAATAAGAAACAGCATGCAAAAGCTGGCGATATGTTTAAAATAAATGTATCCAAAATGTATATTGCATTGGCGATTGCACCGATAGTTTTGACCAATCATGTGATAACTAATGGGCGACTACCCAGGCATTGGACCCAAATCTAATAAATATCCGGTGATGTAGTTGACCTGCGTTGCGTGCTCTATTCGCCAAATGATGATTGACCCGTCAGACGGGATCGCCAAAAGGCGAAGATTCACCACTAAAGTTATCTCTGTTTGTGTTATCTATAATCCCAAAAAGTATTTCATCTCACCAATCATACTCATTTCAAATTCAGTCTTCATTTCATCAACAAATTTGTCACTAACTTCATCTTCTCCTCCAAAGATAATGTCATCAACAAAAATAACTATAACTAACAAAGCATTTTCAATTTCTTTTGTCTACAGATTGCTATCAGTTGTTTCTTTTGTAGATCCCAATTTTAACAAATACTTATCCAATCTTGCATACCAAGTTTTAGGTGCTTGTTTAATTCCATATAAAGCTTTCTTCAATTTACATACCATGTCTCCTTCTTGAGTCAAAGGAAAACCTTCAGGCTACTTAATGTAGACTTCTTCTTCCAACTCTCCATTCAGAAATGCTAACTTCACATCCATCTGATATACTTTGAATTTCTTGTAAGCTGCATATGCCAAAAACATTCTTACTGCTTCAATTCTTGCAATAGGTGCAAAGGTTTCTTCATAGTCAATTCCTTCTTGCCGTGAGTAACCCTTACATACCAATTTTATTTTGTTTCTTACTAATTCTCCTTGTTCATTCATCTTGTTTCTGAATACCCATTTAGTTCCAATAACATTCTTGTCTTTAGGTCTAGGGACCAATTCCCATGTCTTGTTCTTTTCAATCTGATCTAGTTCTTCTTTCATAGCATTAGTCCAACTTTCATCTTCACAAGCTTCATTACTAGTCTTAGGTTCAATTTGAGAAATCAAACATAACTGTTCTTGTGCCTTATTTTGGGTTAGAACTCCTCTTTTGATGCTCCCAATAATCTATTCACAAGGATGATTCCTTAACAAACTCCTACTAGGTGTCACTGTCTCATATCTCTCTTCAGATGTAGGTTCTTCAATAACTTCACTGTGGCTTTCATTCAACAAATCACTATCAGTTTCATAAAATAATTCAGTAGATCCAGTGTTAGGTTTGTATGCACCCAAAAATGGTCGCCTAGACTTTGGGCCCCATTTATTTGATTTATCAACCCTAAATCATTTTGATCAATAATCAATATTTTCAACAATATCAATTTCTTGATCAAGTCTTAATTTTGATCATATATTAGATTTTTATCCTATGGGCTAACCATTTATCCTAAGCCTTTATTTAATTAAAAAGAATTTCCTCCCTTTTTGTTAAATAAAAAGCCCCCACTTTCCTCTTATCCTAAGTTACACAAATAAAGTATTATTCCTATTTTATAAAAAGGAGAAAAACACTTTTTATCTCATATGGACATAAAGTCAACTCCTATTTTCCTATTGTAGGATACTTGTGCACATGGATTTCTCCTCTTTCAAGCTCCACCACTGATTAAGACTTTTGCCTCTTAATCTCAATGGTCCATTTCACCTCATTTCTTATAAAAGGAGAACTCCCTCCCTCATTCTAGATCATGTTTTGAATACTAATCTTATGCTGCAGAAATTCTTGGAGACTTTTTGAGCTTTTGGAAGCCTTATTGTTCTTAGTCTTTCATTCTTGCATTTTAGCTTCATTTCATAGCTTAGTTTCCTTTGATGTAATAGATTTAACTCACATAGTCTAAATAGGAAGGATTTGTAACACTTGTTCTTTCCATTTCATAGCTTAGTTGCATTGCATTTTCATTTCGGTAGATTAGTTTGCATTGCATTTTCATAGTGATTCTTGAGGATATTGGCACTCTTGCCCTTGTCCTCATTTGAATCTCTCATTGTGTGGTTGACTAGCAAGGTCACAAGCTTGTAGCTCTAGCTGAGAGCAAATACATCATAGTCCCTTGCAACTCCATGCATAAAGAGCTATGAGCCACTTTGTGAGGCCTCATTTTTTAGCAACCTTGCATGTAATGGTTCATAGAAGTGCACCATTTTAGTGTGTACATTTTTGGCACCCACCATGGGGCAGAGTAGATAGGCTCTACCCTTTAATTTCTTGTATTTTCATCATTTTTCGGATTATTTTTTAGAAATTTTGCAAGTTCTGGTTCTCTGCCTCAGAGTATCATGCGATACTTCTCAGGTATATCACGTGATATACCTTACTATACTCATGTGACACTTCACGCAAGAGAAGAATCGCACGATAGTATTGAGGTATATCACCTGGTGTCGTGTGAAGTATCACCCTCCTATTGTGGAGTATATCACCTGAACCGAGGTATATCGCGCGGGTATAGAAAACTATATCGCGTGATACTGGTGAAGTTCAGGGTATATCGCCTGATCTGACAGAGACCTGCAGTTCAAGCTTTATCATCCAAATCTAATCATATTTAGTTTGTTGGTTTTCTTTACTGTATTTAGATAGGTCTAACCTGCATCTTTTAGCTTAGTTAAATCAGCTTCTTGCAATTATTTTTATTGAGATTTTGGATTTTGCTAACATTGTGAGCCTAACTAGTTGTGGTTGTAGGTGCCTTTGCTTGAGAAGCTTGCCAAAAATCGCATGTCAAAGAGGGCTACTAACAGTTTTTGCAGGGCTGCTCAAAAAGCATAAAAACAAAAAAAAAAAATCTTGCTTGTTTATTTGCTTTCCTTTCAAGTGTGGCATTCACTAATTGTATTAGGAATTTTTAAAACCTTGTGAAAGAGATTTTAAGGTGGTAGGAGAAGTATGCTCTTCACCTTTAGGTGAATCAGAAAATCTTGACCCATCTTAAGGTTTTGGAAGCAAGGGAGTAATTGAATCTCTTTGCTTGGTGTGTTTGGGAGAAATTTTTGAGATAGGGGAGTATGCTCTTCACCCTTGAGGTGAACCAAAAACCTTGAACCTCATAAATTATCCATTTTTGTTTAGTTTAGGAATCTTTTAGTGGGCCTGCTCTTGAGCAATCAAGAGGAATGACTCAAGTGGGGACAACCTTGTCATCATTTTCCTTGGTGGCAAGTGATTCCAACTCACTATAATCTCAAGGCTATCAAGGACACCAAAAACCTTGGTAGACATAACACTTATCTTCATTTGATGTGAGTAGCTCATGGGATTGCGACCATGGGGAAAACATTGAACAAGAATGCTTAAGGTACTCTTGAGGCCGCGAGGTCCTAGTCCTTTATGAGGAGCAAGAGGGGTGTTGTGAATGGAAATCCTTATTAAGAACCATTAGATAGAAGCCACCTTGTTTAGCCGCTTATCTTCTTAGTGCAAGGATTGATCCAAGTGGTTTACCTAGATCACCTTAAGATACTCACCATATGTGTCCCTTTGGTTGTGTCATTTGACACTTCCACGACAAAGCCAACATCTCTTGTGGGTAACCACTTGGTGTGAGGCAAGGGTGCATCAAGTTGTGGGCTAAGTTGGTAAGTATTGAGCCTTGACTTTTTAGGATAGATTTGCTTGAATTTTCTCTAGTTGTGTAATGCCAGTGTAAATGTTCTCGCATACAAATGATCGGTAGCATTCATAAGGTGTTTTTTCAATTCTGATATCACAAGTGTTTGCCTTGGCAAGGTTGCTTTTGCCCTTGTTTCAAGTGTTTTGAGACATGTTTGATCCCTCACTATTTGCAAACCTGCCAAAATTCTCCTGATATTGTGATTGAAATCAAAAATATCAACCCTCGGATCAAAAATTTTGACCAAGCAGACTCAAAAATGCAAATTTTACACAGTTTTGGTCAAGAGTTAAGTAATCTTGCAATAGTATCGCACTCTTTAGAGAAAAGTATCGTGCGATACTTGGTGGGTTCAAAAAGTATCACCTTCTTTGAGAAGAAATATCATGCGATAATTCACCCTTGGCAAACTATCGCCCGACCTGCCTGGAGTGTATCACTCGACTATTATAAGGTATATCACCTGATATAAGGTGAAGTATCGCATGGTTGTAGGTATATCACCCCAGTAGCCTGGAGTATATCACCTAGGTAATTTCTGTTGTGCTTGCAATTTGGCCAGTTTCAGTTGCTATTAATCAGGTTAGGTCTTAGAGTAGGCTTCTTACTCTGACGTTTGAGACCTGTCTTGACTCTAAATTTTTGGTTTTAGTCCTCTGGGATAGCATCATTCAATTTACGAAATCACTTTGGAATAATTGTCAAATTAGAAGGTCATTCTTGGTGCCAAGGTTCATCTCTAAGATTGTTAGCTACATTATTGGAAAATTTTAGTGCTCTTATTATCCAAATCGCTTTCATTTTAATCTCAATTTCAATCATATTTTGGCCTAGTCCAACCTCCTGGTTCAAAAGTGCAAGGGTACTCACCCTTTGATTTGAAGCACATCTTTGACAGTGTTGGTAAAGCCCCTTTTCTATCTTCTCATTTCTCTTTGGACAATAGAGGACTTTGATTATCCTAGTTTGGCACTGACATTTTGGGAGGTCACCTTATCATTGAGAGTATCTTTCTTTCATGTCAGTTACGACAAGGTACCAAGTCAATCAAGGGAAGCGACCCCCTGTTGCCTTTAGCTAGTTACCACCTATCAAGGCTCATCGATAGCATAAAGAAAAATGACCCCTTTTTGATCAATCACCTAAGAGTGAATCTGAGGTTTGTTTTAATCCAGAAGCTAATCCTAGTGAAGTGAGCACCTCTTTTGTACCACTTTCATCAAGTATGGACATGAGTTACACTTTCACTCGATAACAAAGAGAAGCCATGAATCAAACTCTTGAGGATATCTTCCAATGACATAGAAGAGAGTATGGTGGTTCTTCTCATGCTAGTCCACCCAGGTCACCTCCCAACAATGCGAGGTATTTTGATGCTCACCAACAAGCCGAGAGACATCATAAGCAAGCTCACTCAAATTCAGGGTCACAACACGAGGACCAGAACAACAAATCTAGTGATCAACACATAAACATAGCCAATGCAATAAGGCATTTGAGACCATCCTCCCCACTTAAAGACACCTCTCGATATGCAAATACAAGATTGAGAAGCATTGAGAGGGAGAAGCAAGCCTATTTGGAGGAACAAGCTACTAAAAAGGAAAAATTCAGACAACTAGAAGAAGAGGAACGTGCATTGTTGGATATAAAGAAAAGAGTCACCCAAGAAGAAGAAGATAGACTCTATGCACAACAACTCCAAAGCCGATTCAATGGGAGGGGAACCAATAGTGGGACCAACTCACCCCCATCTACCCCTTCGCCAAGTCCTAGAAGAAGATCAAGGACACCCTCACGATCCCCAAGTCCTAGAGGAAGAAGGGTTTCAAGATATGATCATCATAGGAGACGATCACCTCATGGACATTCAAAGCAACCCTCCCAATGAGCACATCATGGCTCACAACATGGAGGAAGTTATGCCAAATTTGACCATATGGATTTTATGACTATGCAACAAGAACCCTCCTTTCAAGCATATGTGGAATGATATGTGGAACAAAACAAGGATCAATTCTTAGAAAGCCTTATCAACAAAGGTGCTAAAGTTCCATATGATTTTGATGTCCACCAAAAGATTAAGAAACAGAATCCTTCAACCAATGAGGTGATCATGCAAATGTAGAAGGACATAGAAAGGATCAGGGCTCCTAAGAGCACATTTAATTTGGACTCCATATGTCCCAACTTGATTGACAAAAGTGTGGTGTTGGTTGAGTTCCCTAAGAAAGTTGAGTTTCCAACCTATGACAAATATGATGGCGTTGGTGACCCTCATGACCATGTTCGACAGTTCTACATAATGAGCTTTTCTTTTCATCATGAAGACTCCTACTTGATGAGATTATTTCTGAGGAGTCTCAAAGGTCAAGCCATGGAGTGGTTCACCAACCTTACTCCTCCAGTAAAGTAATTTAAAGAACTCATCCAAATATTTGTTCATCATTTTGCTTATAATCTATCAAGATCGGTCACAATGCTTGATTTGTGCAAGCTTAAACAAAATCAAGGGGAACCTTTTGTCACTTTCCTACAAAGATGGAGACGTTTGTGCTCAAAATATCCCAGGACCATTCCTGAGGAGGAAAGAATAGACATCATTGTGAGTAACTTAGTGCCAGAATTAAGATATGAGGTAAGAAAAATACCATTTAATTCTTTCGATACCATGGTCGAAGTGGCATGTCGCATAGAGGATGTCCTAAAAGAACAAGGGATTTTGGCTAAATCAACTAATAACAACAATGGCCAAAACAACAACAATCATGGTTATAAGGACAAAAAGAACTCCTATTGGAACAAGAATAAATAGGTCATCAATGACGGAGTTGTTGACTCACCACAACCTAAGAATGAAGGAGTTCTTAATCTCTCCAATGCGGTACAAGTCATGAAGCTGCAAGCGTCCTCAGGACAACAAGAGAATAAATCCAAGTATCAAGGGAAACCCAAGAAGGAAAAGAGACAATTCACCAAACTTGGGGACTCCTATGCCGACATTTTCAAAACACTAATTGCTCATAATTTGGCACAACCTCAGGATCCTGCCAAGCACCGCATACCCGATCCTAAACCTCATTGGTGGGATGAGAAAGCCTTTTGTGTCTTCCATAATGGAATTGGACATGATATCAAAAATTATTTTACGCTTAAACATCTTGTCCAAGACCTCATTGAAAGTGGGTGATTACAAGTTGATGGTTTAACCACTAATGCGGATCATAAGGCTTTTAAGGAACCCTTGCCCAAATATGAAAAAGGGGAAAATTCTAACAACAAGCATGGTAAGGCTGCTATCAACTATACATACACAAATGTTGAAAATGTGATTAACATGCTTGAAGTGGCTGATGATAACATCAACATGGTGAGAGGGAAAGATCCTTATGGATATGATGTGGACTCAACTCCTATGACTGATGAAAGACCCACTGTGGTGATAAGAGGTCCTCACTCATGAAGAATGCCCCAGTCCCTCAATGCTGTCACTAGGGGTCAGGCTCAAGCTCCCATTATTATCAGAGGTCCTAGCACTAGAAAGTCTAAGCAGCCCATGTCCAAGGGCATTCCTCCTAAATCTACCATTGGTCCTGATTTCAATTATAATCTTATTGACCAATTACAACGTACACCCGCGCAGATATCTATTTTTGAACTTTTAGAATTGTCCCCTAAGCACAAGCATGTCCTTGAGGATGCTTTGCGAGCAGCCAGTGTCCCTAACAACTTAGATATTGATCAATTCCAGAATATGGTCAACCATTTGGCTAGCCCTCATTACCTCACCTTCTCAGAAGAAGATGACAAATCCATCAGTCACCCACATAACTTGGCCTTACACGTCGAAGTCATGATTCATAAAACCCGTGTCAAGTGTGTACTGATAGATGGGGGTGCGGGGCTCAATATTTGTACCATGAGTTTGTTGAAGGCTCTAGGATATTCTGAGAACATCATTGACACAAGGAAAAAGATCACAATCAAGGCATATGATGAAGCAGAAAGAAGTTCTAAGGGATTGGCCGTCTTACCTATTCGCATTGGTCCAGTAGAAAAGGATATCTTATTTCAAATTGTTGATGTTGGACCTTTAGCCTACAACATTTTGCTAGGTAGGCCATGGATTCATGAAATGCAAGTAGTCCCATCAACGTATCACCAGTGTGTTAAGTTTCCCCATAATGGTGTCGAAATTTGCATACCTAGAGATAGTGCTTTGTCCGTTAATAATACCTCTACTGGATCACATGTACCTTTGAATAGGGAAGCTGACAGTTCTAGTATCTCACTTGAACAATGCCTGTAGAATTTTAAGACCATAGATCTTGGGATGGGAGATTATAAAATTAATTCTTTTACAAAAATGCCAATCTCTCCTCGGTCTTATGGGAAACCATCCCCACATATGAAACCTTCATCATCAGCAATGACATTATTTGGAAAATTTATTGAGTCTTCAGTTCCTATTCAGGACAAGAAAGAGAAAGTTGTCGTAAGGGACTGGATCTATCATGAGGAAAAATACCAACACAATGAGAACTTTTCTCCTTCACCTAAAGCTTATGGGAGAGGGTATACACTGGTTAAGAATATGGGTTATCCCGGATATGGTCCCCTTAGCCATAGACTGGATGCTAAAGCTGAGCCTCTTGACCATGCCCTTTTTGGAGGAAAGAATAAGTCAACAGTTGGCTTAGGTTTTGAAAATAAGAGGAAGAAAGGTGTTCCTGTCCCAGCTGCGACGAATAGTAACAGTGATTCAGACTATACACCTGATCTTTCTAATCAACAAGACATGTCTGATGATTGGGTGCCTTCAACAAATCTTCTTTGGGGAGATTCAAAAGATTTGATAATTGACGGTCCTACTATCCCAGCTACGACGAATAGTGACTATATGACTGCTAGATCGATAATGGAAAGTGTTGCTATCCTAGATGTGACGGATAGTACCAATGCTAGCACTAGAGAAGGGGAAACCTTTCCTAACCTTGAGGCTTCTACATCACGAGGCCCAAATGATGATTCAGACACAGACTCCCATGAGTATGAATGGGACTCACTTTCAGATGCAACAGTTTATTTGGACATGGATGTTGTCCATACTTATAGTACCCAACCTGATGCGGCTAACAATCTTAATGTAGGACTAGAGGATTGTACTCCTCAAATTGCCTTAGTGGATGATGCTTCGTTTGGTAGGATGAGTCCTAGTTCGGGTATCTTAGGAGCAGACTTGATGAATCCCAATTATATGGTCACCAGAGATAACACCTTTCACATAAATAACATTGAACCAGTCATTGCCCTACCCCTTGTTCACTATGACCTAATTGACTGGTCTCAGTGCCATCAAGAGCCTATATTCCTCACTTTTCAGAATGATTATGAAATTGCCTGCTATCTGAATGCTCTTGAAACCATGGCTTCTTCCACCAGTGAACCAACAACAAGTATGATGGAGCCTGATATTAAGTACCTCAGTCTAAAAATAAAAGAGAAAGAAAGAAAGAAAAATAGGTCTGATGGCGAAAACCACTTTGTGGCGGTATCAGAACCAAAAATAGTAAAAAGAGATGACGTATCTGAGGGTGAAAACCTCTTTGAGGCACCTAAGGATGGGGTACTTAATAACTTGCCGAGTTATTTTTAGGATAGATCATCAGTTTTGATTGAGCCAACAAAACCAGTTAATTTGAACACAGAAGAAAGTCCTCAAATAGTTCATCTTGCTCAGTCTTTATCGAAAGAAGAAACCAAGGCATATATACAATTCTTACAAAAGAAGAAAATTAATTTTGCATGGACCTATTCAGACATGCCAGGGCTTGACACAAATCTTATAATGCATCACTTATCCATAGCTCCAGAAGTCAAACCAGTGAAACAGAGACTCAGAAAAATGCATCCACATGTAGCTCTCCTTGTCAAAGTGGAATTAGAAAAACTTTTGAGAGCTGGATTCATCAGAGCCATCGATTATGCAGAATGGATCTCAAACATAGTACCAGTTTCCAAACATGATGGGTCCATTCGTGTATGCACAGATTTTAGAAATTTAAACAAAGCATGCCCAAAGGATGACTTTCCACCTCCAAACATTGACATGATAGTGGATATGACAGTGGGCTATGAAATATACTCTCTAATGGATGGTTTCTCAGGATATAATCAAATTAAAATAGCTCCCAAAGACCAAGAGAAAATAGCGTTCAAATGTGCATGGGGAACTTATTGTTGGAACGTCATGCCATTTGGGTTAAAGAATGCAGGAGCAACCTACCAAAGAGCTATGACCACTATCTTTCATGATATGATGCACAAAAACATGGAAGATTATGTGGATGATACCCTGGCAAAATCAAGAAAACGGGACACACACCTCGATGATCTGGAAGTAATTCTAGATCACATGGAACAGTTTCAACTCAAATTGAATCCAAAGAAGTGTGCATTTGGTGTCACCTCAAGAAAACTTTTAGGATTTATAATATCAGCAAAAGGTATAGAGGTTGATCCCGAAAAGGTCCAAGCAATTTTAGACATGCCACCTCCAAGAAATATTAGTCAGATGAGAAGTCTTCAAGGATGACTCCAGTCAATTAGGAGGTTTATCTCACAGCTGGTGAATAGAGCACAACCCTTTAATAAGACACTGCATAAAGGTGCTTCTTGTGTATGGAATGAGGATTGCCAAAAGAGCCTTGATCAAATAAAATAGTATTTAGCTAATCCTCCAATTTTGATGCCGCCTATTCCTGGGCGACCATTGATCTTATACATTTCAGCAACAGAATCTTCTTTGGGGGCATTGTTGGCTCAATTAGATGATACTAGGAAAGAACGGGCCATATACTATATCAGTCGTACTCTAGTCTCCTATGAGATCAATTATAATAACATTGAAAAGTCTTGTCTTGCAGTGGTGTTTGCTTCTCAAAAGTTGCGACACTATATGCTTGCTCATACCATACATTTGGTTGCAAAAATTGATCCTCTTAAGTACTTGCTTAGTAAGGCTGCCCTCACAGGTAGACTTGCTAAATGGATGATGGTCTTAACTGAATTTGACATAGAGTACGTTGAAAGGAAGGCCATAAAAGGGCAAGCTATTGCTGACCAATTAGTTGATTTCCCAATTCAGGATAGTATGCCTATTCAAGTGGAATTCCCAGATGAACACATCTTGTATACGACTACTCGCACTTGGAAAATGTTCTTTGATGGTTCCCACATGCAAAATGGATCAGGTGCTGGAGTATTATTTGTTTCTCCACATGGATACAATATTCCAAAGTCTTACAAACTTTTATTCCCATGTACAAATAATATTGCAAAATATGATGCTTTAACCAATGGCTTGAGAATGGCTATAGAATGGAACATAACAGAGTTACATGTCTTTGGGGATTCCCAGTTAATCATCAACCAAGTCAATGAGGAGTATCAAACCAAGGATGATAAATTGATACCCTACAAAAAGATGGTTGACTCATTGAAATGTTACTTTACCTTTGCGACGTTTCAACAAATCCCTAGGACAGAGAACAAAGTTGTAGATGCCATGGCCACATTAGCTTCACTTCTTCAGTTGGAGACACATGAATCAAGATTTGAATTCCTGGTGGAAGAGCTACACCATCCCATCTTTGACTCGTCTAAAAGCCATGTCATTTGCACCATTGTCACACACGAGTCTTCCCGATATGGTGCTATCTATTCATATCTTCGTGATGGCATCATCCCCGACACATTCAACTACTCTGAATGCCAAAACCTCATCTGTAATGCCTCTCATCACACCCTTATCTCTGGTGATTTATATAGGAGGGGTTTAGATGGGATGCTCCTTAGGTGCTTGGAAAAGGAGGAATCCAACCAAGCGTTAGTTGACATCCACGAGGGCATTTGTGGTGTACATTCTAATGGTCTTGCCATGGCCCGAAGGTTGCTTAGGGTGGGGTATTATTGGACCATGATGAAAATAGATGTAGTAGCCTTTGCTAAGTCTTGTGAAAAATGTCAGAAACATGGAAACCTGATTCATGCTCTAGGTAGGGAGCTGATCCCTTCTGTTTCTCATTGGCCATTTCAGCCCTGGGCCTTTGATCTAGTTGGGCAGATTCATCCCAACTCATCAGGTGGACATAAGTTCATTATTACTGCCACTGACTACTTCACAAAATGGGTGGAAGCTGTGCCACTTTCTGTTGCTTCAAGGAAGACTATCTCTTTGTTCATCTTGAATCATATTATTTGCCAATTTGGAGTGCCTTCTGAGATTATCACTGATAACGGAGGTCAATTCAAGAATAAGGACCTAAAGAATTTATGCAAAAAGTTTAAAATCAAGCAACATTGGTCCTCCATCTATTTTTCACAGGGAAACAGACAGGCAGAAGCCTCTAATAAAACCATTCTTAAAATTCATAGGACAGTGCACAAGAATGGTAGGGATTGGCACTTGCAAATCAATCCAGCACTATGGGCTTACAGAACAAGCATTCGCACACCTACAAGAGCCATGTCTTTTGCCCTTACCTATGGCGTTAAAGTAGTATTACCTTTAGAAGTAGAGATCCCATCACTCAGAGTCTCACTCAAAGGATTGATAACAGATGAGGATTACCGCGCTATGAGGTTACAGGAACTAGAACTTTTAGATGAGAAGCGTAAGGCTTCCTTTGATCATATGAGAGTGTATCAGAAGCGTATGTCCAAGGCATTCAATAAGAAGGTTCACCCTAGAGAGTTTCAAATAGGTGATCTTGTTTTGTGAGAGAACCCTAAGAACCGACAGAACAGAGATCAAAAGGGCAAGTTTGAACCTAACTGGCTTGGACCATATGTCATCACAGCTGCTTTTGGTACCGGTGTGTATTTACTATCAGATCTTGATAGAGAATAGCTCCCTGATCCCATCAACATAGTGCACCTCAAGAAGTTCTATCCTTGATGCCCATTTCTGTCTGGAGGCATCCTCTGTACATATTTATGGATCCTGAAAAAATACCAAAAAAATTGATATATGATGCTAAAAAAATCTTAAAAAGCATAAAAAGTTTTTAAAAAATACAAAAAAATTCAAAAAATTCAAAAAATAGAAAAAAGTGCCTTGGTGAAAACCTGGAAACAGGCGCCTTAGTAGCAAAAAATGAAAAAAGATTCCAAGTGGTGAAAACCTGGAAATAGGTGCTACTTGAGGCCTTTGCACTCCTATTTCTTAGCATGCGTCCTTGATACTTAGCCACTTTCTATCATGCTTTGACCTTATTTGACTTGGTCTGGAATTGGTCTTTCTCTTTGTCTAAGGGGCATAACTATTAACATTGGTCCTTTAGGTGCGTTTGTCTCTTGGGGCATTTCACAAATAGGTGTTTTTCAACACCACCCCAAACAGTGTTTTTCAACACTACCCTTGCGTCGAGTGTTTCTTAACACTTATCAAATGTCTTACCCAACAGTCTAGTATGATGCAACATTGCTCATTTGCAAATGTGATACTCAGAGTCTGACTCTATGACCAACACACACACACTTAAACAATCAATTCGCTTGAGCTATGGTGACTTTACTTTTCTTTGTGTGTTGTCTATGAGAATTTCTTTGATGAGTGGTCTCTTCCTGAGAAGTTTTCGATGATGCATAGCTAGAAGACTGAGGGTATGAGAACATGTTTTCTTTCTTTATCTGCTTGAGGGTATATTTTTTTGGTCCTAACTATCATGACCATTTATGCTGGTCTTACTTGACCCTATGGATTGACAAGGTATTATCCTTGACTATTTTGCAAGTGCATGCTTATAGTCATCTTGACTTTCTTGTGTCTCGATGTGAGCATAATCTTGCTATATCAAACTTAGGTAATCTCACTGCACTAGTCATCTTGACCTACATGTCTTTGATGCCTAGGTGGGATTCCCACATTTCTATCTGATAAAGATCATATTCATATCCACATAGTTATGCTAGTGTGCATTGTATGATCTTACAACGCTACCAATAAAGCTTGATGATGATAATTAGATGTATATAGGCATTGTGACCTTGCAAGTCAACCACTTTCATAGTAGCTTGCATTCTTAGGTTCATCATAGTTTAGTTTTTGCATCTTGCATATGGAGAGAGCTCTCCTTTTCATCTTACGTGGACCTATCAGCCAACTACGCTCACCTTTCCTTCTTCTCGATCATGTCTTTCACTCCTTGTCTTTTTCATCTCAAACCTATTCCTGTTCATCACAAGGGGTTAATCATATCATCATATCTATATCACAACTATCATTTCCAAAAACATGAGTCTATATCATACACATGAGAATTAAACATACACCTATGAGAGAGAACATACATAAGCATGTACATAAACATTTTTGAGCAAAATGACAAGACAATATACATAAACTGATACATCCATCACAAGAGAGACATAAACACATGATACAATCGAACATCCAATAATCTCATATATACATCAATGTCACGATACAATATACAATATGGAATCCCATAATCTGGATCAATGTCTTAAGGTATGTCTAACTCTAAAACCTACGACTGACTACCACCCTCGTGTCCTGGTGCTGGTGGAGGTGGTGCTGGATCAGGAACTACATCTGATCTACCCACTATGGTAGAGTATGATGATGCTCTCCGATCCTTTGGGACTGCCTGAATGTAGAGGCCATAATAATATGCAACTCGTGCTGCCTCTCTTTGTCTCTCTGCCAGAGCAACCTATAGCTACCGCTCCTGATGCTCTATCTCTGCTTTCTGATCAGTAAGCTGCTACTCTCTCACTACTATAGTGATCCTAAGCTACAATATCTCAGCCTCAAGAGCCTGTATCCCTGCTCTCAACTCATCTCCACCCGTAGGCTGGTCTTGCTGTGCCTCTACCTGCCAGTGAGCTGGTCTCACCTCATCCTCAGGCGTCTCCAATCTCTGTCCCCGTGACTATTTTTAGCCACCTGATCTAGATCCCTCCCCTCTCTCCATCCTCCTCCCTCTCCCCCTCCCACCATCTCCTCCATCCCCTCCATCTCCTCCGTCCCCCCTGTCATCTCCTCCGTCTCCCCCTGTACTGGTACCTATGCATCTGGTATTGTAAATCGAGGGAATGGCGCCCTTCACCACTCTGCCCTGTATGCTGCATCAGCCCCTGCATCTACCACATCTGGGTGATACTCCCAGGGCTTGCTCCTAATACCCACTGTGTCTACGACTACCTGCTGGTAGTCTAACATGGGTAGCCACCCATGTCCCTCCTCATCCCTGACTCGGGCATATGTAGTAGTCTCTGTCGAGACCCGTTGCTACCTCCCAAACTGTCACCATACTCGAGTGATGAAAAATCTCTCTACTATCTCTGGGTGTTAGCCTACTAATGGCCGAGTGCACAGCATGTAACTTAACTCCTCATCTGCATCACTCCACCCCTCCACATCCCTGTATGGCCTCCATGTGAAAGTAGTCATCTCATCCAAAATCCTCATGTAATATGTTACATCCCCAGTATGAGCATGTGATATGAACCCTACATATCTATATATGTAGGGGTATCTGCTCTCCCTCGGCTAAACCCTCAGGCACTTCACCGCGATGTGCTCCCACACCCACACCTATGCCAGGATGGCACCGCACGCCCATGATTGGTTGTCCCTATACACAATCTTGTGTAGCTCATGGTACATCTCTGCTAGTATGGCCAGACCCCATGCCATGCGCCGAGGTCTACCTACCAAGTCCATCAGTAACCTGGCCCATCCAAGTAGGAATCCCTTCTGATTGCGATCAGTCATCAGGATCTGTGAAATGATCGATGCCACAATACATGGCACCAGGAAATCTCTGCCAAAATCCTCTACTAACCGCTCCCAGCTGACATGCCGATCCAGGATAGTCACATCCTGGAACATCTCCTGGATCATCCATCGCCCCTCAGTCACATCCTGATCATAGTATACCTATGCCATCACATGAATCATGTCAGTTTTCATCATATGGAAATATTACACTTACACAATTTCAAAACATGATTATACTTACTGGCTCGCCATGACATGGGCCTCGTAGGATCTTGTACGCATCCTCTAGCGTGATGGATGCCTCGCCTGTGGGAAGATGGAAAGTGTTGTGCTCGCTATGTCATCTCTCGGCCAGCGCAGTCAACAACCCATGGTCAGTTCTGATGTCTGGGAATCTCAGTAAATACTTGAATCCCATAGCCCTAATGTCAGCATTGCCTAGATCATCTAGATCTCGGACACACCTCAGCCCAGTCACCTTCGGCGCTCTGATGATCAGCACCGAAAAGACCTCCTGCAAGCTATTAAACTAAGCCAGTTGTTAGAACATATCATGATGGATGCCTAAAAATCAGTCTAACACATCTTTAAACGCATAATATTGTCTGGACCCATGTCATTTTTGCTCAAAATACTTAAAATTTCAAAATTTGCCCTTGGGCGATACCACTTTTTGGAGAAGTATCACGCGATACTTCTCCCTATAGTGGTGCGACATACTTTGGGTCGTGCGATACTTCACCCGGTATCGCGCGATATTTCACCCTGTATCGTGCGATATTGGTGCCTATACTCGCGTGATACTTTGGGGACCCGTGAAGTATCACGCAATATTTATCCCCAAAGGGCGCAATACTTCTAAAGTATCGCGCGATATTTCACTCCACTTAAAAATTTGAAATTTTACAACTTTACAAAACGTGCTTAAAAGGTATTAATGACTCAAAAATAGTGAGTTTTTCAAAAACATACCGGGGCAGGATAGTGTGGTGGCCGGTTGTGCAACCGGGAGTGCTTGAATCGATGCCTGTGGATGGGAACTCCTGCTTGCTAGGCCATATTCTCTCTCTCAAGCTCTAAAAATTCTCAAATCACTATAAGACAAATGATTTTTGAAAATGACATTTTCACCCCTTTTATAGCATTTTGACTTTTGACCAATTTTCAAAACACCTCGAAATTGCGCAAAAATTGCACCCCTAGCTAATTTTGACGTCTTGGATCCATTTTCGGACTCGAAATCAAAATCTAAGGTCATCTTGATAGTCAAAATCACATTTTAATTTTCCCCTTCTTCTGCGCAGTTGGCTAAATCTTTTGAGGCCTAATCCTTCGATCTTTGTTGGGGCATCATCATTTCTTCATTTCCATGTCTTCCAAACTTCTAGTCTTTCATTCATCTTCATTCAATTCACTCCTTTCTCATGTTTGACTGCATCTTTCTCAGTCAAGCTGGGTCATGTTTTAATGGTTAACCTATTGACTTTTATATTCGATTGTGATTTCATTCTGATTTGATCAAATCTTTATCGATTTGTTGTTCTCCTCTCTCTGATTTTGATTTTGACTCCGAGGGGGTATTACCTATGGGATTCTCATCCCTGATCATCTTGATGCTCTTGATTCAGACATCTTTTGTGAGCTTTTGCTCAAATTTGAGATCCTTATCTCTTACTTTGAATGTGATCCTGAATCGACCTCACATCTGAGTTGTCTTGTGATCCTAGAATCGATCTCACATTTCAATTCTTCTTTGACTGCATGTGTTCCCAGATCGATCACACATTAGTCAAAGAGGGGCAAATGTATGCACCCAAAAATGGTCGTTTAGACTTTGGGCCCCATTTATTTGATTTATCAACCCTGAATCATTTTGATCAATAATCAATATTTTCAACAATATCAATTTCTTGATCAAGTCTTAATTTCGATCATATATTGGATTTTTATTCTATGGGCTAACCATTTATCCTAAGCCTTTATTTAATTAAAAGGAATTTCCTCCCCTTTTGTTAAATAAAAAGCCCCCACTTTCCTCTTATCCTAAGTTGCACAAATAAAGTATTATTCATATTTTATAAAAAGGAGAAAAACACTTTTTGTCTCATATGGACATAAAGTCAACTCCTATTTTCCTATTGGAGGATACTTGTGCACATGGATTGCTCCTCTTTCAAGCTCCACCACTGATTAAGACTTTTGCCTATTAATCTCAATGGTCCATTTCACCTCATTTCTTATAAAAGGAGAACTCCCTCCCTCATTCTAGATCATGTTTTGAATACTAATCTTATGTTGCAGGAATTCTTGGAGACTTTTTGAGCTTTTGGAAGTCTTATTGTTCTTAGTCTTTCATTCTTGCATTTTAGCTTCATTTCATAGCTTAGTTTCCTTTGATGTAATAGATTTAACTCACATAGTCTAAATAGGAAGGATTTGTAACACTTGTTCTTTCCATTTCATAGCTTAGTTGCATTGCATTTTCATTTTCATAGATTAGTTTGCATTGCATTTTCATAGTGATTCTTGAGGATATTGGCACTCTTTCCCTTGTCCTCATTTGAATCTCTCATTGTGTGGTTGACTAGCAAGGTCACAAGCTTGTAGCTCTAGCTGAGAGCAAATACATCATAGTCACTTGCAACTCCATGCATAGAGAGCTATGAGCCGCTTTGTGAGGCCTCATTTTTTAGCAACCTTGCATGTAATGGTTCATAGAAGTGCACCATTTTAGTGTGTACAAGGTTTAGGATGAGCTTCTTCATCTGATTCATAATCAAGCATTCTTTCTTGAATTTTGAACTTTTCATCAACTTTAACATTTGCGCTTTTAACAATAGTCTTAGTTCTTTTATTGAAACATCTATATGATTTGCTTTTCAAAGAATATCCAAGAAATATACCTTCATCACTTCTAGGATCAAACTTTCCAATATCATCATCTCTCTTTATATAACATTTGCTTCCAAAAATTCTAAAATACTTAATTGAGGGTGCATGTCCAAACCATAATTCATAATGTGTCTTGTATGTGTCTGCTATGATTTGTACTTTGTTTATTGTATACACTATTGTGTTCACTGCTTCTCTCTAGAATATCTTCCCCAAATCATTTTCAAACAACATAGCTCTTGCTGCTTTAGTCACTGATATATTCCTTCTTTCTGCAATGCCATTTTGTTCAGGTGTTTTAGGGGCTAAATACTGTCTTTTAATGCCATTTTCTTCACAAAAGGTGTTAAAATCTCTAGAAGTAAATTCTCCAACTCTATTAGATCTCAAACATTTAATCTTCATTCTAGATTCATTCTCAAATTTATTCTTAACAATCTTAAACTTATCAAATGCTTCAAATTTTTCTTTAAGAAATGCAATCCACATCATTTTTGTAAAACCATAAAAAAGAATCATCAAATACCTTTCTCCATAGAATCCTCTAGTCCTGGTAGGACCACTCAAATCTGTATGAACAATCTCCAGCTTCTCTGTAGATGTAAACTTCTTACTGGGAAAAGAACTTCTCTTCTGTTTACACATTCTTTGCAAATCATGTTAGTAGGCTTCATAATTTTTGGTAAATCTCTTACTCTAAGTGTAGTACTTACTTTCACAGTGTTATCAAAGTTTATATGACAAAACCTTCTATGCCATAACCAACTGTCATCAATCTTAGTAATCAAACATGCCATCTCAGTAGGATTCAACTAAAATACATTACCTCTGGTTCTAGATCCAGTTCCAATCAGATTTCCATCTTTATCCTTTATCTCACAAGTTTTCTCAGTAAACCAAACTTGATATCCCTGATCAACTAACTATCCAACACTCAAAAGATTATGTTTCAATCCATCCACAAAATAAACATCATCAGTATTAGTCTTTCCATCAAGAGTAATAGATCCTATACCTTTAATCAAACAAGGTGCATTTTTTCCAACTCTAACAACTCCTCCATCATATTCATTCAACTTTATGAACTTTTTCATGTCTCCAGTCATATGATGTGAACAACCACTATCTATAATCCAATCAGCTTTCTTTTCAACTTGAGAAACTAAGGCTTTTTCTTCCTTAACATCAGTTTTAGGATTCTCTTCTTTAATTGCTAAAAATCCTATGTCATCATTATTTTCAGTATCACTTTCACTTAAAGTTCTTTCTATACTAGCTTCAAGATCTTCATAATTAGCATAATAACATTCCTTAGATCTTCTAAGTTTGAAATTGTTTTTGTACTTTTTAACTCTCTTAGGACATTTAGATGCAAAATGACCATATTCTTGACAAGTCCAACATTTAAATAATTTCTTACCGTCTGGTTCTCTTTTCACAAGCAAGGCAATACCTTCTTCAATCTTCTTGTCTTCTTCATTTCTAGATCTTCTACTGCCAGCATAATCTCCACTCACACTGATGCTTCTTGACAAAGTAGGTTGAACACTAAGAGCACTGAATGTTGTCTCCTTTCTAGGTAAGTCTCCTGATAATCTCAGGTTCATTTATGTTGCTTCCAATCTTCCAAGAAGAGTCTCTCTTGTAAAATTTGTTGTACAAGGTATGACTTGTTCAATCATCTATGTTGTCTACTTAAATATAGAAGTCAATGTCCTTAGAATTTTCCATATCACTTCATTCTCTGTCTTTGTTCCTCCACAAGATTTTATACCTGTAATAATTTCTGACATTCTTCCAATATAACTTCTAATAGATTCATCTTCCAACATTCTTATATCTTCAAATGCACATATCCAATTATGTAATCTAACTCTTTTGGCATGTTCATCACCTTCAAAAGTAGAGTGTAAAGCTTTCCAAATTTCATGAGACTTTTTCAAATATTTTACCTGACTGTACTCATTCTCTGGAAGTGTTGTCAAAAGTGCTTCTCTTACAAGTATGTTACACATGAATAGATCTCTTTCATCTGCAGTACATGTTTCAAGATTGTCCTCTTCAATGATAGTCTTATCATTCTTTGTAATCAACCAATAACTTGGTCCTAAACATAGTAGGTGTGTCTTCATCTTTTCTTTCCAGCTATCAAAATTTACTCCATCAAACTTAGGGCTTTCTTTCCTGAAATTTGCCATGGATCTCCTTAAGCTGTTAAAGTTCTTTTTCAAGGACATGCTGCTCTGATACCAATTGTTAGAAAGTAAATTCCACCAAGATAACTATCCACCATAGAAGGATATTCATACACAATAACACAATGACACAAGATATGTTGACTAGGGAACCTCTTGATCAAAGAGTAAACCCCGGTGGGAATGATGCCCACAAAAGATGCAATAATATGAATATTCCTTGTGAAAGGATGGACTCTGTTAGGAGTGTTATGAAATAGATTTAGTACATATGAATCTCTGTTAGGAGATTTTGAATCCCTGTTTAAAGTTTCTAACCCTGTTAAGAGTTATGGAAGACAGAAGGACCCATTGCCCAAATAGCTTCAAGGTAAGATCACTGAACACACTGTCCAAATAATCTTTGCATTACTTAATAGAATAATATGTTACCTCTTCTTTGACTATTCCAAACCACACTCACTATTACATCAGATCTCAATTTCAGATCTCTGTACTTCGCATGTCTTCCTTCACAAATTTGCTTTCATACTTAGCTCTTTTCTTCACTTCATGCATACAGCATCACACACAACCGCTGCTACCATATCATAATTAAACACTTACACATTCTTACTCTATACAACAAGAAAATGCATTCCTTCCTTTATACCACACTCAAATAGTTACAAATGAGTCGGCATACAATTACAAAATAAAAGTTTCCACATGCTACACCAAAATTACACAAAACTGTCAGCTTCCAAATACAATAAATCTTCACTCGTGCGACCTCAAAGTTTTCACTTTCATCCACATCACTATCAATGTGTCTTCAACTTCCCTTTAACTAGGCAAAACCAGATTCAATCCCGATTAGGAGATATCATCCAATTTCCACAAACTGCTACTCAGGAACACTACCTGAATACTGCTTCCCCCAAAATGATCATAACTTCTATGAATAAATGAATTACTGTCTGTGCTCTTAACCATAGACATATAACATATCAAAAAGTATAACCTCAACATCACATAGCTCCAACTACAATAACCCACATGCGCTAATCTAAACTCTGTCTGCTTCTCTGCAAGTCTTCAGTAAATCACTGTGTTGACATCAATGACAATCATAGTCATGAATGCAACAACAATTGCTAGAGAATGGTTGCCAAACATTTAGCATTCATTCCTAACAGAATGAGGCTATGGAACAACTAGAAATGATTAAGGAATTTAGTTGGCCATTAAACTAGGAGGTGTTTATGTGGGAAGCAGCCATGAAATAAGGGAAATCAGTTTGATAGGTTGGAAAACGGTTATTTTATCTTTCTTTTTTTTTGGTTGTTGACAGGGCACTAGATCAAGCAAGGAGAAGGACAACTATGTTTATAAGAACCTTGAGTTTGTTTTTGATGCTATAGGTGACTTGAATATTTTGAGACTACTAACTTTTTTGTTTTATAGGATGTTGTTAGAATATCAAACACATTAAACTACTCACTAAGGTTGTTTGTAGGTTGCCAAGGAGACCCAACTAAATATTGTTTTTTCTTAATGATTTCTCAAGCACATAGAATTAAGTAGGAAGTTTATTTTTTATGATGATTCACTATCTAGGGGAGTATTCTCTTTTATCCAAGTGGAAAAAATAGAAACCTAGAAGCTTTTGAATTATTATCTTAAAGAAACTTTTAATTCATAACTTGTTTGGTGTGTTTGGGAGAAAACCTCATTGGACAGGAGAGTATGCTCTTTTCCCCTTGAGGAAAAAATAAAAATCTAGACTCCTTCCATGGCCAATCTATATGCTCTTTAATAAAACCTTTAGAGAGCCTTCCAGTTGAAGAAAAAATCACTCGAGAACAATTCAAAGTGGGGAAAAGAAGATGCCAGCTCTTCCACCCACTATAAATATATGTTTCCTTGAGATTAAAGTCCTGGAAGACATGGTTATTTTTATGTTTACACTTTTGTGTTCACATATGATTCATCATGCGTAGGGCTGAGAAGCCTCAATCCTTCTTGGTAGACTACGTTGGTTGGAGTACTCTTAGTGGTATAGGCCTCAATCTCGCAAGTCGAGACTGCAGGGGATGATCATGAATAGATGCTTTTATTAAAAGTTATAGAGTAATGGCCACTGAGGTCACTTCTTCCTAGGTTCCAATGCCTCAAAACATACACAATCAGTTTAAACCATGAAACAAATTGTATCTTTATATTTTTCTACCATTTCCTTAGGAATCCTCTTTCTTTCCTTCATCTCTCTTTTGAAAACCTTAAACATCCCAAAGAGTTCTCCATTTACCCATTTCTTATTCTACATTTTGTAATACATGCTAATTTGTGCAGATGTGGGATCATTGTCTTTCCACGCCCTAGGGTGAATTCAAAAAAACTTATGAGCTATGTGAATGTAGATATATATCAACAAAGATCTAAACCTAAATGCATTTGACATTCTTAGGATTAGGTAATACTGAGAGGGAGGTGAATTAGTATTATAAAAATTTAAATTAAACTTCAACCAATTGTAAATAAATCATAATAATACTAAAATGAAAAGAACATAAATGCACAACACATAACTCATAACACCATGATTTTTTTTTAAGGAAACCTTGGCCAAGGGAAAACCCCGGTGGGGATGGTACCCACAACTATGCACTAAAATATAGTATCCCTGTTAGGACATCTAGACCTGTTAGGAGTTGATTATTACATAGTACATTTCCTTGTTAGAGGAATACAAAACCCTGTTAGGGGTATACAAAAAACCTGTTAAAGGTGGTGAGCTTACAACTCTTACACTCAAAATATTGTCACAAAGTGTTCTTCAAAAGTGAACAATACAAGCATCTGCTATTCTTAGATAGTTCCAATTATAGCTCTGTCAAACACTGATATCACATCTTCTCTCTGCTCTCAAATTCTCATGCCTCATATCATCATCACAATTATACTTATCACTTCGAAAAAACACTCTATACTTATATAAATTCTGCCATCCAGCCAGCTCTCAAAATACATTACAAAACATAATAATTACTTATGCAAATGATGAACATAGAGTCAGAGATCTTATATTACCAAAGTGTCAACAATATATAACTTCTATCTGACTTAGCACGTTACCAGACCAACTAACCTTGCCTCAATCATCGCGGTTGTTCATATACCCTATTTCACTGATTCTCTATTTTCGCATACCAAAACTGTAACATAGTATATTGTTATCTTGATTTTGTACTTAGTCATTTTCATGACTGAGTCTCCAATACCAAAACTCTTTGCATGCGATCACTACAACATAAGTGTTGCCATAAATAAAAAACCTCAAGTGATCCCTAGTGCTCCAAAACATCACTTTCCAACAGACTTGTCTCGCTTAATCTGCTTAACATTCTACCAAAATCGCAATCTTAATACTTTACACAAGTTGTATTTCATATTTTCCTTCACCATCTTGTATACCATCATTATAATGCCAGTGGAAATAGAACTAGATTAGCTACTATAATGAAGTTTGTATCCTAGATTCATCAAAATCAACCTTACATCTTGCTGAAAGATGTCGGCAATATTCATTTCCCTCTTGTCCCATTTAGAATGTGTTAGAGTTTGAACTTGTTTCTTTGTGTTCTCCTCTGCAACATGGATTATACAATTATTGTGTAATCCAGTCACATCATGAGTCAACTCATTTTAAATCTTAACAAGCTTCTCTCCTATCCATAGAAACTAATAATGAATTCTACTAAGAACAATCTTAATCCATTCTTCCCCATTGAACTCGTAGAGTTCTGCCATTCTCATGATGGTAAGATTTTGTAAATGAGCAAACTCATCTTTCCAATTTTCATCATCCTTAATCATATATCTCTTTTCCTTAATGATTTCTAAGTCTCCTATTGTTTCATACTTATAGTGAATTTATGCCCTAATGTCTTCCACATGAAGCACATTATATGGCGTTCATGAAAATGCACCTTCAAGATCATCCTTTGTGGACTTGTAAGGGTGTTTCTTGAATTTATATCTTGGCCTTTCACTAACATTAAAAATCATTGGTGTATCCATAGTAAACAAAGCTTCACAGAATATCAAAATACCTTTTACTTGATGAAATGGGATATGCACACTCAGTGATCACATAAAGACTTTAGCTCCTTTTTTTTCTCTTCTGATCTCCCTTAGTTTTATTAGAATGGTGATCAAAATGTTTGAGAATAATGAACTTATACTTCACAAATTTTGAAATTCACACATTTCCAAATAAGTCTATAAGTCTACTATGATCCAATCATCCATCTTTTTGGTGATCATCGAATATAATGCCTATAGCCATGCGATCTCAAATAGAGACTCTGACCATACTGTATTATCTTCCCATGAGCCAGCATCATCTTATTCTACAATTAAGGGGCTTGAAAAATTACTATTATTTTTATCCAAAGCTCGCCCTAAGGCCATGCTTGGCCATTTAGGTTAAAATAGATACATTAGCATCTGATGAAGATCTAGTGTTATCCACTATCTCTCCCTTACCATTTGAATCACTATGGTTCTTTTACTTCCATACTTTTCTATTATCTTTGCTTCCTTCTTTTCTAAAAATGCAATCAAACTCAACTTTATACTTTGCTAAGATCTTTCCAGTATCAATGTTCTACTTTGTTGCTATAGGTGGTCTTCTATTTCCAACTGGTCTATTATATATACAATACTTCTCTATGGGTATCTGTAGGATCATGGTATACCAAACTATGGCCTTAAGTGGCAATGAAAAATCAGAAAATCAGGGTTAGTTAACTTGATGTAAAAAATTGAACATCTTATTAACCTTATGTGGAAAAGTTGTAAGAATAAAATTTGTAGGAAATTGAACTTAGTTTCTAAATTACTACCCCTTGTCTGAAAAAAATTTAATCTAATTGTTCAAAATTTTAGATCTCAATACAATAGTCCGAAAATTTCAGGGAAAGGATTAAAAATTACGTGTATGTCTGACCACCTTAATCACAATCAAATGATGATATATTTTCCCAAGATTGTAGATATAAGTCCCGAATGTGACACATATTTTTGTGTAATTTTTTCCCAAATAAATAATTAATTATGAATTTTCTGCTACAACTTATTCAGAATAAAAAAAATTCTCGTGTCTAACCACCTTAACTAATTCTAAACTTTACAAAATTGAAAACTTTTTTTTTTCTTATAGTAGGCGAAGCATAGAATGTGACACATGTTTCAGATTTCAAAAAGGTTAAATGGTTTGAACGTTATAGTTGTTTTTCAACTAGTATGTCAATTACAACTTTAAAGATAAGTCAATTAAAAAATAAGTAATAATTACTTACTTAACTCAAAATTTGACAACAATTATATTGATGGAAAGTTGATAATGTCTTTAAGAAACCCTTTTCATTTCATCAATTTCAGGTGAAAAAAAGTCGTCAGCTACATGATCGAAGTCTCAAGATCAAAACAAATATGTTGAACATGCCTAATGGGTTGACCATTCACGTTTGGCATTGCCCAAGGAAAATACAAAGCCTAATCAGATATCTGAGAAAATTAGATATTCGATAATATCAGATATTCAAAATCTCCCGCCCAATTCAACATTTCAATTTGACTGCTTTTTTCAATTTTAAGTTACATATTACAATTTTTTTTATATTAATATTAAATGCGTTGACTTGTTTTTTCAACTTTAAGTTATATATTACAATTTATTTTTTATATTAATATAAAATGATAGTAGCATAGCAATAGTATTATATAAATTTTTATATTAGTATTGTATTATATTATTATTTATTTCTCTATTGTATAATAGTTTAATATTAGTATTAAATATTTATTAAAATATTTATATTATATGTTCAATAGGAGAGAGAGAGAGAGAGAGAGTCTCATCCTAAGAAGCATATTTTTCTATAGAGAATCACAAGATTGTAGTTTTAGAAGACAAAAATCCACTTTTTCCCCCTTCTTGGTTGGAATTTCTCTATTATCAAAAGTTTTTGCATCACCTTTTTGGTCCCACTATGGGGAGTAGTAGTCAGTGGAAGCATAAACAAAAGAGGAAACTCACAAATGAAGAGATTGAAGTGTATAGAGAAATGGATAGGATTGCCCATAAGAACAAGAGACAAGGTATGTTAAATATTAATGAAGATGTGGGCATAGGCTCACCCTTAAATGTGGTTTCAAGTGAAGAAGAACGTGAATTTGAAATGATTTATGACAATAATATTGAAAATGAGAATGTAGGGATTGAAGATGAAAATGCAGGTTTTGAAAATGAACATGTAGATGTGGACAATGGAAGTGTGTGATGAACTACAACTAATTGAATATCTTGATGAACTGAAGAGATGGTGCTTAGAGATCACTGAGCTATTAAAGTGATATGTAAGATGATTAAATCAATCAATATGTTGTCATTGATGGCAACTAGTCTTCACTATACTTATAATGATAGTTACAAAATCTGAATATCTGTAGAAGGAAGAAATGGTGAAGGAATGAGACATCTACATAAAGAAAAGATGGATATGAAAGATAAGGATAAGGTATACATTGGGTAAGTTGTTGATGATTCTATAGCTTTATATTGTTGACTTGAGCATGTTACATTATTCTATTATGAAGAAGAGATTTTATTTGAACAAGTTAATGTGGTTGGTAATTGAAGAATTATGTATACACTGATCCAGTCTCGTGTATACCGAGTGACAGTAATAACTGAGTTAGTTATCACCAACGCATTTAGTATTAACTGACTATGAATGAAAACATTAAATGCTAAGAACAACCGTCTGAAATTGATGAGCTATAAATTGTTATGATTTCGAGGTTACAGATAAAGTTTGTTATAAGATCCATGACTGACAAAATTCAAAGATGATCTAAGGATGAGATTGAAACATGTTATTGACATATCTTCTGAGGAAGGTTTAAGTAGCAAAATGGACGAATGAGATTAAGAGGAAAAATTCGATGGCTGATATGAAAATGGTGTACTTGTCTATTTAAGAGACATGAGTTTCATTGTTGAAACATGCCAGATGAAATATAGACTGTATAAGATTTCGCGTGAAGACTTTTTCATGCATTCTTGATCAAACTAGTTATAGACTAAACCGAGTTACAAGCATAATCAAGCATCAGAGATATATACACCGAGTGAAGTAAGTTGAAGGAATTGAGGAAGTGAATTGGTTTATTGAGCAGATGAGTTTTATGAGCTTAGCATAGATCTAAATATTTGCAATTGAAGTGTATTTTAATCAGATCAGAACTATATCAGTTTAACCATTGATTTAGCAAAATCTCTTAACCGAGTTTACTTAACAATCTTATTGTATTTCCATATGACATTCCTTGAATGTTATTTGTTATCTACTTGACCCCATAGTGAATGCTAGTCAAAAGTTAACTATTAGTGATAAATCATCTAACCAGGTCACACCTAATAGTGTGCATTGTAACCTTTAACAAGGTTGGCTCCTAACGGAGCTTAGTTCAGAAGAGTGAAATATTTTGGGTTACTGGTCCTAGGTGGTTTTTCCCTTAGCAAGGTTTCTAGGTTAAATCATTATGTTATGTGTTGTTTGTTATGATTGTTTTGGTATCATACTTTACATACTACTTAGTTGATTTAATCGGTAATCATAGTTTGGATAATTAATGGAATTCGGTAAATGAATAGAAAGATTGACATTTTATCTTATCAAGCTATTTGAGTTGTTGATTAAGTGTGAAAAAGTACATCTAAGAGTTTGGGACTTTAGGATAACCAATTTAACTCATTCACCCCCCCTCTCAGTTATTCTAACAATTGGTATCGGAGCATATTGGTTTCTTGGAGGAAAGTTTCAAGGACTTGAGAAAAAGATGACAAGATGTATAAGAGGGAAGTGCCTAAGCTGAACAAAGACAACTTCACCACATGGAAAAGCAAGATGAGGCTGCACATAGCTTGAATTGGAGAATCTTCTCTCACTCTAATAGACAATGGATATTTACAAACGTCTATTGGACTTTTGATAGTTGATCAGTTGAGAGACAAACATGAACACAATATAACTATGATAGAGATTCTTGCTGCTCTAACTGATGCTGAATTTGAAGATGTCAAAGCATGCACTACAACTAAAGAAATGTGGGATAAACTTGCACTAGTTCATGGTGGTGATGTAAATGAAATGAGAGCCAGAGCTGAAAGCCTAAGAGGCAGATTTGATGACATGAAGATGAAAGAAGGTGAGTTTATTTCTGATGAATTCACTAACTTATGTAATGAGCATGGAATCAAAAGGTAGGTTTCTGTACCGAGGACACCACAGCACAATGGTATTGCCAAGAGGAATCAGTCTATAGTTGATTGTGCCAGAACATTGATGATTGAGAAAGATGCTGCACAAATGTACTGGAGAGAATTAGTTAGCACTAATGTATACACCTTGAACCGAGTTCAACTGAATAAAGATACAAAAAAGACACCTTATGAGCTATGGTTTGGCTATACACCGAATGTAAGTTATTTCCAAATTTTTGGAAGTAAATGCTACATTCTGAGAGATGATAGAAAAGGTAAATTTGAATCTAAAGGTGATGAAGGAATATTTCTAGGATATTCTACTAAAAGTAAAGCTTATAAATGTTTGAACAAGGCTACTAATAAAATGATTGAAAGTGCTAATGTAAAAGTTGATGAGTTTGCAGGAAACATTGATGACCGGAAGAGCACAGCTGGTGGAGCATTCTTTTAAGCAGAAAGGCTTGTGACTTGGATAAGAAAGAAACAAGCATGCATTACTTAGTCAACTATTGAAGTAGAGTATGTTGTTGCTCCTGCAAATTGTTCAAATATTGCGTGGATAAAACAAGTGTTGGAAGGAATGAATGAAGTGATCACCGATCGAGTGATTATTTTTTGTGACAACACTAGTACTATAAACATTTCCAAGAATCTGGTGATGCATTAAATAACAAAGCACATATCTATTAAGTATCAATATTTGAGGGAACAAGTACAAGAGAAGAAAGTCAAACTAGAATTTGTAAAGTCTAAAGAACAACTTGCTGATATTTTTACCAAGCCCTTACCGAAGGACACTTTTGAGTATTTGAGGACTAGACTAGGGGTTTGTCCCCTATCTATCAGTCACTAAGTTGATTAGGAGGTTGCATCAACCTATACTTTATCATAAAATCATTCATGTTGATGCATATAGCTCACACTTAAGGATTGCTAAGGTTGTGAAAGATTGTAGAAGCTGGAACAAAGAATTGTATATATCAGAACATGAAGGTACTTGATCTGGTCCGAACAACAGAGAATAAATTGGCTGCTGAAGAGCTGTATATTTTCTTTGGGATTGTTTTCAAAGGGAGAGAAGGACTTCATATAAAATATCTGTTAATACGAGCATGAGAGAGAGATTTCAATGAAATATCTATGCACTACAAGGAAAGAAAATCAGAGAACTAAGAGAGAGAGAGAGAGAGAGTCCCTCAACCCAAGAAGAACATTTTTATGCATTGAAAAGGAAAATTTTATTCTCTGGGTCCCTCGGCCTGAGAAGCACATTTTTATGCATTCAAAAGTAAAAGTTTATTCTCTGGGTCCCTTAGCCCTAGGAGCACATTTTTTTGCAGAGAATCACGGGATTGTAGTTGTAGAAGACAAAAATCCACTCTTTCCCCCTTCTTGGTTGGAATTTCTTTATTATCAAAGGTTTTTGCATCACCTTTTTTCTCTCACTATGGGGAGTAGTAGTCGGTGAAAGCATAAATGAAAGAGGAAACTCACAAATGAAGAGATTGAAGTGTATAGAGAAATGGATAATGTATGTTAAATATTAATAAAGATGTGAGCATAGGCTCACCCTTAAATATGGTTTAAATTGAAGAAGAACATGAATTTGAAATGATTTATGAAAATAATATTGAAAATGAGAATGTAGGGATTGAAGATGAAAATGTAGTTTTTAAAAATGAACATGTAGATGTGGACAATGGAAGTGTGTGATGAACTACAACTGATTGAATATCTTGATGAGTTGAAGAGACAATGATTAGAGATCAATGATAAATTAAAGTGATATGTAAGATTATTAAATCAGTCAATATATTGTCATTGATGTCAACTAGTCTTCATTATACTTATCATGATAGTTACAAACATCTGAATATCTGTAGAAGGAAGAAATGGTGAAGAAATGAGACTTCTACATAATAAAAATATGGATATGACAGATAAGGATAAGGTATACATTGGGTAAGTTATTGAGGACTCTATGGCTTTATATTGTTGACTTGAGCATGTTACATTACTCTATTATGAAGAAGAGATTTGATTTGAACAAGTTAATGTGGTTGGTAATTGAAGACTTCTGTATACACCGAGCAGTCTTATGTATACCAAGTGATAGTAATAACCAAGTTAGTTGTTATCACTGATGCATTCAATATTAACCGAGTATGGATGAAAACATTAAATGCTAAGAACAACTGACTAAAATTGATGAGATGGAAATTGTTATGATTTCGAGGTTACAGATGAAGTTTGTTATAAGATGCACAACTGAAAAAATTCAGAGATGATCTAAAGAATGAGATTGAAATGTGTTATTGACATATTTGTCAAGGAAGGTTTAAGCAACAAAATGGATGAATGCGATTAAGAGTAAAAATATGATGGCTGATATAAAAATGGTTTACTTGCTAATTTAAGAGACATGAGTTTCATTGTTGAAACATGCCAGATGAAATATAGACTATAGAAGATTTTGTGTGAAGACTTTTTCATGCATTCATGATCAAACTGGTTACAGATAGACCGAACTACAGACATAACCAAGCATTAGAGATATATACATCGAGTGAAATAAGTTGAATAAATTGAGGAAGTGAATTGGTTTATTGATCAGATGAGTTTTATGATCTTAGCATAGATTTGAATATGTGCAATTGAGTTGTATTTGAATTAGATCATAACTGTATAAGTTTAACAATTGACTCAAAAAATCTCTTAACTAAGTGGTCTTAATAGTCTTATTATATTCCATATGACATTCCTTGAATGTTAATTGTTATGTTGTTGACCCCATAGTGAATGCTGGTCAAAAGTTAACTATTAGTGATAAATCCTCTAACCAGGTCACACCTAACAGTGTGCATTGTAACCTTTAACAAGGTTGGCTCCTACCCTATCTCACTTTAGAAGAGTGAAATATTTTGGGTTACCGGTCACATGTGGTTTTTTCCTTAGTAGGGTTTCCATGTTAAATCATTGTGTTATGTGTTGTTTGTTATGATTGTTTTTCTATCATAATTTACATACTGCATAGTTGATTTAATCAGTAATCAAAGTTTGGATAATTACTGGTATTCAGTAAATGAACAGAAAGATTGACATTTTATCTTACCGAGCTATTTGAGTTATTGATTAAGTGTGAAAACATACATCTAAGAGTTTGGGACTATAGGATAATTGATTTAACTAAGTCACTCCCCTCTAAGGTATTCTAACAATTGGTATCAAGGAATATTGGTTGCTTGGAGGAAAGTTTCAAGGACTTGAGGAAAAGATCACAAGATGTATAAGAGGGAAGTGCCTAAGCTAAGCAAAGACAACTTCACCACATTGCAAAGTAGGATGAGGCTACACATATATGGAATTGGAGAATCTACTATCACTCTACTAGACAATGGCTACTTACAATCATCTATTGGACCTTTGATAGTTGATCATTTGAGAGACAGACATGAGCACAATTTAACTATGATAGATATTGTTGCTCCTCTAACTGATGCTAAATTTGAAGATGTCAAATCATACACTATAGCTAAAGAAATGTGGGATAAACTTGCACTAGTTCATGGTGGTGATGTAAATGTAATAAGAGCCAGAGCTGAAAGCGTAAGAGTTAGATTTGATGACTTGAAGCTGAAAGACAGTGAGTTTATTTTTGATGAATCCACTAACTTCTGTAATGAGCATGGAATCAAAACAGAGGTTTCTGCACCGAGGACACCACAAAAGAATGGTATTGCTGAGAGAAGGAATGAGTCTATAGTTGATTGTGCGAGAACATTGATGATTGAGAAAGATGTTGCACAATGTACTGGAGAGAAGTAGTTAGCACTGATGTATACACCTTGAACTGAGTTTAACTGAAGAAAGACACAAACAAGACACCTTATGAGCTATGGTTTGGCTATACACAGAATGTAAGTTATTTCCAAATTTTTGGAAGTAAATGCTACACTATGAAAGATGATAGAAATGGTAAATTTAAATCTAAAGGTGATGAAGGAATATTTCTAGGATATTCTACTAAAAGTAAAGCTTATAAATGTTTGAACAAGGCTACTAATAAAATGATTGAAAGTGCTAATGTAAAAGTTGATGAGTTTGCTGGAAACATTGATGACCAGAAGATTACAACCAGTGGAGCACTCTTTTTAGGAGAAAGGCTTGTGACTTGGATAAGCAAGAAACAAGTATGCATTTCTCAGTCTATTGCTAAAGAAGAGTATGTTGTTGCTACTGCAAATTGTTCAAATATTGATTGGATAAAACAAGTGTTAGAAGGAATGAATGAAGTGATCACCAATCCAGTGATTATTTATTGTGACAACACTAGTGCTATAAACATTTCCAAGAGTCTGGTGATGCATTAAAAAGAAAGCACATATCTATTAAGTATCACTATCTGAGGGAACAAGTACAGGAGAAGAAAGTCAAACTAGAATTTGTAAAGTCTAAAGAACAACTTGCTGATATGTTTACCAAGCCCTTACTGAAGGACACTTTTGAGTATTTGGGGACTAGAATAGGGGTCCGTCCCCTATCTATCAATCACTAAGGTGATCAGGAGGTTGCATCAACCTATACTGTATTAAAAAATCATTCATGTTGATGCATATAGTTCACACTTTAGGATTCCTAAGGTTGTGAAAGATTGTGGAAGCTGGAACAAAGAATTGTATATCAGTACATGAAGGTACTTGATCTAGACCGAACAACAGAGAATAAATTGGCTGATGAAGAGCTATATATTTTCTTTGGCATTATTGTCAAAGGGAGAGGACTTCATATGAAATATCTATTGATAAGAACATGGGAGAGAGATTTCAATGAAACATATATCCACTATAGGGAGAGAAAATTAGAGAAGTGAGTGAGAGAGAGAGAGAGAGAGAGAGAGAGAGGGAGAGGGAGGGAGGGAGAGGGAGGGAGAGGTACCTCAGCCCGAGAAGCACATTTTTCTGCATTGAAAAATAAAAGTTTATTCTCTGGGTCCCTCATCCTGAGAAGAACATTTTTCTCCAAAGAATCATGGGATTGTAGTTGTACAAGACAAAAATCCACTCTTTCCCCCTTCTTGGTTGGAATTTCTCTATCATCAATGGTTTTTGCATCACCTTTTTGGTATCACTATGGGGAGTAGAAGTTAGTGAAAGCATAAACCAAAGAGGAAACTCACAAATGAAGAGATTGAAGTGTCTGGAGAAATGGATAGGGTTTCCCATCGAAACAAGAGATAAGGTATGTTAAATATTAATGAATATATGGGAATAGGCTCACCCTTAAATGTGGTTTCAAGTGAAGAAGAACATGAATGTGAAATGATTTATAACAATAATATTGAAAATTAGAATGTAGGGATTGAAGATGAAAATGTAGGTTTTGAAAATTAACATGTAGATGTGGACAATGGAAGTGTGTGATGAGCTACAACTAATTAAATATCTTGATGAACTGAAGAGATAGTGATTAGAGATCACCGAGCTATTAAAGTGATATGTAAGATGATTAAATCAGTCAATATGTTGTCATTGATGTGAACTAGTCTTGACTATACTTATAATGATAGTTACAAACATTTGAATATCTGTAGAAGGAAGAAATGGTGAAGAAATGAGACATCTACATAAGGAAAATATGGATATGACAAATAAGGATAAGGTATACATTGGGTAAGTTATTGATGAGTCTATGGCTTTATAGTGTTGACTTGAGCATGTTACATTATTCTATTATGAAGAAGAGGTTTGATTTGAACAAGTTAATGTGGTTGGTAATTGAACATTTCTATGTACACTGAGCCAGTCTTGTGTATACCAAGTGACAGTAATAATCGAGTTAGTTATCACCGATGCAATCAATATTAATCGAGTATGGATGAAAATATTAAATGCTAAGAACAACTGACTGAAATTGATGAGCTGGAAATTGTTATGATTTCATGGTTACAGATGACGTTTGTTATGAGATCCATGACTAACAAAAATTCTAAGATGATCTAAAGGATGAGATTGAAACATGTTATTGACATATCTGCCGAGGAAGGTTTAAGCGTCAAAATGGACGAATGAGATTAAGAGGAAAAATCTGATGGCTGATATGAAAAAAATTTACTTGTCTATTTAAGAGACATGAGTTTCATTATTGAAACATGCCAAATGAAATATAGACTACAAAAGATTTTGCGTGAAGACTTTTTCATGCATTCCTGATCAAACTAGTTACAAACAAAACAGAGTTGCAAGCATAACCGAGCGTCAAAGATATATACACTGAGTGAAGTAAGTTGAAGGAATTGAGGAAGTGAATTGGTTTATTGATCATATGAGTTTTATGAGCTTAGCATAGATCTAAATATTTGCAATTAAGTTGTATTTGAATCAGATCAAACCTATATTAGTTTAACCATTGATTCAACAAAATCTCTTAACCGAGTGGACTTAACAATCTTATTGTATTTCCATATGACATCCCTTGAATGTTAATTGTTATCTTGTTGACCCCATAGTGAATGCTCGTCAAAATTTAACTATTAGTGATAAATCCTCTAACCAGGTCACACCTAACAATGTGTATTATAACCTTTAACATGGTTGACTCCTAACCGAGCTCACCTCAGAAGAGTGAAATATTTTGGGTTACAGGTCCCAAGTGGTTTTTCCCTTAGGAGAAAAGATCACAAGATGTATAAGAGGGAAGTGCCTAAGCTGAACAAAGACAAATTCACCACATGGCAAAGCAGGATGAGGCTTCACATATCTAGAATTAGAGAATCTGCTATCACTCTACTAGACAATGGAAACTTACAACCATCTATTGGACCTTTGGCAGTTGATCAGTTGAGAGACAGACATAAACACAATATAACTATGATAGAGATTGTTGCTGCTCTAACTAATGTTGAATTTGAAGATGTCAAAGCATGCATTACAGCTAAAGAAATGTGGGATAAACTTTCACTAGTGCATGGTGGTGATGTAAATGTAAATGAGAGCCAGTGCTAAAAGCCTAAGAGGAAAATTTGATGACATGAAGATGAAAGAAGGTGAGTTTATTTCTGATAAATTCACTAACTTTTGTAATGAGCATGGTATCAAAAGGTAGGTTTCTGCACCGAGGACACCACAACAAAATGGTATTGCCAAGAGAAGGAATGGGTCTGTAGTTGATTGGGCTAGAAAATTGATGATTGAGAAAGATGTTGCACAAATGTACTGGAGAGAAGAAGTTAGCACTTCTATATACACCTTGAACCAAGTTCAATTGAAGAAAGACACAAACAAGACACCTTATGAGTTATGGTTTGGCTATACACCGAATGTAAGTTATTGCAAAATTTTTGGAAGTAAATGCTACATTATAAAAGATGATAACAAAGGTAAATTTGAATCTAAAGGTAATGAAGGAATATTTCTAGGATATTCTACTAAAATTAAAGATTATAAATGTTTGAACAAGGCTACTAATAAAATGATTGAAAGTGCTAATGTAAAAGTTGATGAGTTTGTTGAACAGAATGAAGAAGAAAGTAGGAAGGAACTAGAAGACTATGGTAGGTTTACATTTATTGAACATCTAGACTATCTACCGAAGCCATATGCTGAATCTACCAAGAAACAGGAAAATGCTACCGAGGATCAAAAAATGCAAACCAAGAACTAGGAATAAGCTACCGGGGAATAGAATGAACCTAAACCGAATGATGAGTAAAGAAGAGAACAAATGCTAGCAATATTTTTTAGAAGAAACCATCCACAAAACCAAATCATTGGAGATAAGAAAGCTAGCATGATGACCCGAAGTAAGTCAAGACAAAACACATGCTTAGTTTGTGATTTTGAGCCTAAGAATGTTAGAGATGCACTTGAAAATGAGGAATGGATTAAGGCTATGAATGAAGAAATTGAATAGATTGAGAAAAAAAAGACATGGACATTGGTATTGAGACCGAAAGATAAAAATGTAATTGGTACTAAGTGGATTTTTAGAAACGAGTTAAATGAGAATGGTGAGGTCACTAGGAATGAGGAAAGACTTGTATGTAAGGGATCTGCACAAGAAGAAGGTATAGACTATGGTGAAACTTTTTCACCGGTAGCAAGACTTGAAGGAGTCCAGATATTACTTTCATATGCTGCCCATAAGGGTTTCAAAGTATATCAAATGGATGTGAAATCAACATTTCTGAATCAAATTTTTTAGGAGAAGGTATACATAGAACAACCTGAAGGTTTTGTTGATCTGACTTAGAAAAATATGGTATGTAAACTGCACAAAGCTTTGTATGGACTGAAGCAAGCACCGAGAGCATGGTATGAAAGATTACATGCTTATCTTATTGAAGTATTGGATTTTTAAGGACAAGTGAAAACAATAATTTGTACATGAAAGGAGAATCTGATGATAACATTTTGATTGCTAAAATATTTATTGATGATATAATCTTTGGAGGACATGATTTGATTTGCAAATCTTTTGCTGATGAAATGAGAAAGGAATTTGAAATGTCAATGTTTGGAGAAATTAAATTCTTTTTAGGTTTGAAGATTATACAATAGAATGATGAGATTTTCATCACACAATCAAAATACATTAAGGAAGTGTTAAAGACTTTTGACATGGAAGATTCAAAACAAGTAGGAACATCGATGGTGACAAGATGTAAGTTGACTAAGGATGATGAATTAACCTAGGTAAATCAGACACTGTACAGATCAATGATTGAAAAATTGATGTATTTAGTACATGGTAGGCCTGATATAGCACATGCAGTTGGGATTGTGGCAAGATTTTCTGCTAATCCTAAAGATCCACATATGGTTGTTGTTAAAAAGATTCTGAGATATTTGAAGAAAATTGAAGACTATGGTTTATGGTACACAAAAGAAGGAAAATTTGAACTCCAAGTTTACACTAATGCAGATTGGGCTAGAAACATTGATGACCAGAAGAGCACAACCGATGGAGCATTCTTTTTAGAAGAAAGGCTTGTGACTTGGATAAGCAAGAAACAAGCATGCATTTCTCAGTCTACTGTTGAAGCAGAGTATGTTGTTGCTACTGCAAATTGTTCAAATATTGCTTGGATAAAACAATTGTTGGAAGGAACGAATGAAGTGATCATTGATCTAGTGATTATTTATTGTGACAACACTAGTGCTATAAAAATTTCCAAGAATCCGGTGATGCATTAAAAAAAAAAGCACATATCTATTAAGTATCACTATCTAAGGGAACAAGTACATGAGAAGCAAGTCAAACTAGAATTTGTAAAGTCTAAAGAACAACTTGTTGATATTTTTACCAAGCCCTTACCAAAGGACACTTTTGAGTATTTGAGGACTAAACTAGGGGTCTGTCCCCTATCTATCAGTCGCTAAAGTGATCAAGAGGTTGCATCAACCCATATTTTATCAGAAAATCATCTATGTTGATGCATATAGCTCACACTTTAGGATTTTGAAGGTTGTGAAAGATTGTAGAAGCTAGAATAGAGAATTGTATATCAGTACATGAAGGTACTTGATCTGGACCGAACAATAGAGAATAACTTGGCTGCTAAAGAGTTGTATATTTTCTTTGGCATTATTGTCAAAGGGAGAGAAGGACTTCATATGAAATATCTATTAATAATGATGCAGGAGCATCTCGGGTCCTTGGCAATCCTGTGTCACCAAAAACAATTTGACTCCCTGATTAACTCAGATTGATTAGTGAGTTATCAAGCAATTAGAAATAGTTATCTAATAAAATCATGCAAATCAGCTTTTTGACTCATAATTGGAAGTTGAGATTACTCCAATCTTCTTTTCAACTCACAATCACATGTTGAGTTTGGAAAGTTAACAAAATGAATTCAATAGTTGATTTTGAGTTTCGTTGATCTTCTAATTTTCACGTAGATAATTATTGATTTATTTAATTTCCATGTGCTTTATTCTCAACTTAACTAATTTTATCAATTAAATAATTAATTTATGAGTTAATCAATTATTTAATCAAACTTTATCCAAAATTATATTATTAATTCTGACAATTTGATTTTAATCAATTAAATAAATATTCAATCGATTATTGTGATTTATTATCAAATAAACAACATTAATTAAGAATAATGTTAATTAAATCTAATTAAAATAATTAAGTGGCTAAATGAAGTTTAATTAATTAAAATATTTATCATATTCAATCAATTGCACTTAGGATAAATAAAATAATATTATTTATCGCCAAATAATATTTAATTAGAGATAATTAGGATAGATTAGGAATATTCCCCAATGCAGATTTGAAATAGGATCGATTAGGGTGATGATTTGATGTGTAGATGTGCTTTAGGTTTGATTTCGATCGTTTTATCTAGTTGTGGATCTTGTAGAATTATTTTTTGATTATAATTGGCCCTAACCCGGAAGGCCTTACAGCCGGGCATGTTAATGAAAATCAGTGTTGAACAATTACTTTGTGTTGCATTGTTGAGTAATCTGTTGTGTAATTCTATTGGCTGCAAGGTTTGGACTATCCTTTATTGGATCCACCATCCTTGACTGCATCAGGTGGTATTAGAGCAAGGGTTGATCTTGTTGAAGTGGAAGGTTGACCTAGCAAGGCTGATCTTGCAAAGTTGATCTTGTTGGTGAAAATATTGTGCGCAATCTAGATTGCAGATCTGAAGCACTGAACTTGTGAAATTGTGCCCTAGTTGTTTGCAAGATTGCAGGTTAAGATCTGACTTGTTGCAACTTGGAAATTGTCACAAGGTGGTCGGTGAGGGTTTGTTACAGCGGGTTTATTTTCATATCTTTAAGGATGCCTCCGAGAAGATTGGACCCTAGAGTTATTTTAGATCTTTGTGATACTATTGAATCCTGGATCACAGAGAAGGTGAAATCAAATTTCAAATCTGAGATGGAATTGATGAAGAATGATATGGTCGTCGAGATCATGAGAACTATTTCTGGTATACCTCAGAATGTTGGTACTGAGGATGGCTATGAAGAAGCTATTGAAGAATTTGAAACTATAGGATCTAGTGGTGATAACCAGAGGAACAGATCTGGTGAGACAAAACTGCTCGGTTACCTAGACCTGCTGCTCGATTTAGTAATTACTAAATGGAAGTTTGTATTTTCTCTGGTACTTTGAAACCCAACAATTTGATTGATTGGATTGGTGAACTTGAAGATTTCTTTGAGCTAGAAGAAATTGAAGATCCTCTTCGAGTGAGATTAGCACAGACAAAGTTGAAAGGACATGCTGCTCTTTGGTGGAAAGAACTACAGAGAGACTGAGAAGATGAAGGTGAAACAAAGATCAATTGGTGGAGATTGATGGTGACTAAGTTGAAAGCTAAGTTCATACCGGCTGACTATGAGCTTGACTTGTTTAAGAAGTTGCAGAATCTAAAACATAAGGATTTGTTTGTTGAAGATTATACCGAGGAGTTCTACAAACTTACTATTCGGTCTGGACACCAAGATCTTGGTAAGGAAAAGATAGCTTGGTATGTGAATGGTCTGAGATTCAATATTTAGGATGAGCTTGGTATGCTGAAGATTGATTCTGTTGCAGATGATTTTTAGTATGCTTTGAAGGCAGAAGATAAGTTGAAGAGGAAACAACCTAGTAACTCCCAAGGAAAGGAAAAGATTGATCACTCAGTGAAGGATAAAATGACTGATGCAGAAGATGAACAGAAACCTATGGAACCAAAGAAGAAGATAGGTAGATTTATCTTTAAGGGTACTTGCTATAATTATGGAGAGGAAGGACACCGTTCTTTTGAGTGTACATAGAAGAAAGTTGACCGACGAACTACTGTGATGAATGAGAACATTCAGAATGAACCTAAATCAGAGAACTTGTTGCTTCAGTGAACATTACTTGATACAAAGGATGAACCTTGTCAGAGGAGTAACTTGTTTAGGAACTGATGCTAGACTGAAGGTAAACTCTATGATGTTATTGTTGATAGTGGTAGTACTGATAACCTTGTTGCTGGGGACCTGGTTTAGAAACTTGGTTTGAATAGATTGAAGCATCCTTGTCCTTATAGGATTGGCTGGTTACAAGATGTTCATGCTTTGGAAGTTAGAGAATAATGCTTCGTTGATGTTCAGATTGTCCAATACAAGGATCTTGTGCTTTGTGATATTTTGAAGATGAATAGCTGTGATATATTGCTCGGTAGACCTTGGCAATATGATTAGAGAGCTATTTATGACTGTGTCTAAAATGTGTTTACTGTTAAGAAGGATGACAGGAAGTTTTCACTGATGCCTTTGATGGATACAACACTCAGTAGGAGAAGCCTGAGTATTGGTAGCCAAGTTGAGATTGTGGATCCAGAGAAAATGAATGATTAGTATGGAGAACCGACCTATACATTGTCAAGAAAGAACTTGAAGAGACAGAGGAAACTGGAGTGGAAGACTTTGCAAGAAGAAAAGGTGGAGGAATTGTATGTGAAGAACTAGTTCAGATTTATGTGATGAATCCTGAAAGATGTTCTTCTCACATATGAACATCTTTTGGAACCTGGGGTGTCTGATGCAGGGGCATCCAAGGTTAAGGTAGGGCATTTTGGATCCTTGGTGAAACTACATGGAGTGTTTTTATTTTGGCTGGTGTTACTCGGTTGTAGCCTTGACCGATGGTCTCAGTCATTGAAGGAAGCTTAGTCACTAAGGGAACTTGGCAGTCTCTAGCGCTTGGTGAAATTGTTACTCGGTCATGCCTGTGGTGCTTGGTTGACACTGGTGCTCGGCGATGCCTAGTGTGCTCATTGATTTTACTATCGCTCAGTAGTTCTGACTTACCGATTGGAGTTCTATGTGATTTGTTGAGCCAAATTGGTGAATTTATTGTTGGTAGCCATTGTTATGGGCTGACATGCTGAATTAAATGTTTGTATACATTTGTAAGCTGACTTGTATGGGATTTAATTATTTATTTTGGGGAGTTAAGGGTTTCATCTTTCTGACTTGTGGCTGATGATTAGTATTTAAGGAGTGCTTGGGTAGATGTTTAGGGATAGAACTTGGAGGGAGAACAACTTAGTAGATCTGGGATATCAAGTCTGAAGCTTGAGAGAGAAGTTGTGGAAAAGTTCTTGATGTTCTTGCAGATCAGATTGTAATATGATAGTCATTTGTAGCAGAGCTAGGGGTTTGCATACTTGGAGACAAGGAGATTTCTTGGAGGCTTGTGAGCTCAAGTTCAAATCTACCTTAGAGTTTCCATCAGCTTCCGATTATCTTCAGACCTGAACTAGCTGAGTTTGTATAGGATCTAGAGTTGTGGATCTTGCAGAATTGTTTTCTGATTGTAATTGGCCCTAACCCGGAAGGCCTTATAGCTAGGCATGTTAATGAAAATCAGTGTTGAACAATTACTTTATGTTCCATTATTGAGTAATCCATTGTGTAATTCTGTTGGCTGCAAGGTTTGGATTGTCCTTAATTGGATCCACCATCCTTGACTGCATCAAAATCACTCAAGAGTGTGTTTGATTTGGACTCAAGGTAAAAATGACTCTTTTGGACCTTGATTTTTCATTCAAGATTTTGTGTGCTAGGTTGCATTTCCTTTTTCTTTTATGCCCAAAATGAGATTCCTAGATTTTGTATGGAACTTTGAAAAGCATTCAAGATTTGAATTTTGCAATACTGACATTAGTTTTTATCAAAATCAAATCTTTAGGACTGAAAAAAATTAGGACTCTTTTAGGAACCAAATATGATATGCAAGTTTGTAGTTCTTTTTAAGCTCTAAAAGTGAAGTGTTCCTAACTTTGCATGAATGTACTCTAAAACCTTGATGTTGCAAGGATGAACTGTTTTGATTGGATTTTGAATTTTAGGAAACTTTTTAGAAAAGATTTGGTAAGTTTTTAGTCTTAAAAGAATTCAAGAGTGATTTGGAGGTTCATTTTAACCGCATACAAAATGTGTAGTATTTTTTCCTTTGTTCATTTTTAATCCAAACTAAAATGACTTTCTAGAACCCCAGATGTGATCCGGGAAACCCTGGATGCGATCTTGGATTTAAAATAGAGATGATTTTTAACCTGCTGGGACCCCAGATGTGATCCGGGAAATCTAGTAGACCCCAGAGATGATCCTGAATGTGGGATGCGATTTGTAATACAAGATGGGATCCAGGAAACCCCGGATGTGATCCTGGAACATGGGATGCAAGCCTTCTTTCCTAGATGCGATGATAGACCTCTGAATCATCTTTCCATTTCTTTTTGAATTGCCCAAAATAGAGCTCATATGCAAAAGTTACAAAGGTTTTCATGGAAGTGCCTCGTTATGGATTTTAATGAGGGAAATATGCCAAAATCTCTCAAGAAGTAGAAGAAGGAGTAGATAGAATGGAAGAATGATAAGACTAAGAAGAGAAAGAATATTTCCAAAAGCTCCCTCCACCTACAAGCTTTAAAATTCCACAAACACTCCAAAACATATCAGAACGTTAGCAGAGAACCCATGAAGTGGGTCCCACCGGGTGTGCCAGAATGTAGACTATGGTTTTGAATCTGTTACCTATCTTGAAAGGCTTAAACACTCGAACATTAGATTAAAACATATTCATTAGTTCAAAGCATAGACATAAATAAAACTAAGCCACCTTAAGATTGTTTCCAAAATAGTTGCTATAAAGCATTGTTTGATTTGCTTCAATGAGAGGGATGTGGGTGTGCTCTCTAAGCACTTGGAGCTTGTTCCTAATGCATTCTAAGAGGATTTGATATGATGCATAGATGATTATAAACACTTAGCAAAGAACTATATGCATTCCATCAAGCTATTTTATGATGTGTTAAAAGCATGGAAAATGAGTTAATCTAGCATATAATGAAGAAAACCTAAGATCTGGGACTACTCTAGCATTATAACACTTCTTAGTATAAATGATGTGAATTGGATATTTTCTCTTAAGAAGTGAGGGTATTTATAGGATTTGGGAATGGCTTGGGTTAGGAGGATGAGTTAGAGTTAGAGGTAGAGTTTGAGGTAAGGTTAGGGGTATGGTAAGGTTTACTTTGGGTTAGGGTTGCTCACACATGTGTGAGCAACACTAGGGAAGTGTCCAAGGGGAACAAGTGTGGAAGAAGAGACATGGGTCTCTTTATGAGGCTGTAAGAAGCCTTAAAGAGTGTGTAAGAGGCTTTAATGAGTGTGTAAGGTTCTTATTTATTTTTTTAACCTTACTTTTTATATACATTACTTTTTTTTTAAATCTGAATTCAATAATTTAATTTTATTTATTTAATAATTTTTTTCTATTACAATATATATTGTAAACTCATTTTTCAATATCACCAATAATTCCATTTTTAATGGATAAAAATTAAAATGGAGGATGATATAAGAGGTAGTTATGATAATTCATAAGAAGTTAATAATAAGATGGTGTTGATGACATCTAATATTTTCCATCCAAAGATGAAGCATTTTTGGATGTGAAAATGAACATAAAACGTCCAATATCACTACTAAAGGATGATTTTTGAAAAATAGGCAAAATCAACAGCGAGGGTAGTTAGTGTGTCAATCTTTATTGATAATGTGAACGCCAAATTTAATATATCAATTATTGTATACAATAAAAAATATTAAAGTTAAAAAATTTAGAATATACTATTTTTTAAAACAATTCAATTCGCTTTAAAATTAAAAATTTAATATATTTCAAATAAAATATTATAAAAATACTCGTTTAATTTAAACAAAAATTAACAAAGATAATATCTTCAAATTTCTAAAATAATAACTAAATAATCATCTTTTTTATTAATTAAAGAAATATAAAAATTAAAATTAACAATGATAATATTTTCAAATATTTAAAATAATAAATTAAAAACCATCTTTCAAATTTTAAATAATAAATGAAAAATCATCTTTTGTATTAATTAAGATAATACAAAAATTATAAATAAAATAAATTTTAAATAGGACAAAATAAATCAGAGATATGGATAATGACAAACAAAATAGGAAAAAGGTGAAAAAAATAGATTAGAAGATAGCATCTAATCCAAAAGAATGATAAAAAAAAAAAAATTAAAAAAAAAAAAAAGATAATTTTTGGTAGGGAGCAAAGCTCCCACAAATATCCTATCAACTAAATTACAATTCACCTCTTATACTATTACAAAACACCCCTTATACTAATTTGTAAATAAAATAAAATTTAAATAGGACAAAATAAATCAGAGATATAGATAATAGCAAAAAAATAAGAAAAATGTGAAAAAAATAGATAAGAAGATAACATCTAATCCAAAAGAATAATATAATTAAAAAAAATAAAATTAAAAATTAAAAAAAAACAACGAGCAAGACTAACAATTTTCAGCATGGAGCAAAGCTCCCACAAATAGTCTATCAAGTAAATTAGACTTCCCCCTTATACTATTGCAAAACACATGTTCATGTAATTTAATCACCTTAGACTTCACCCCTTATACTAATTTGTAAATAAAATAAATTTTAAATACGACAAAATAAATTAGAGATATGGATAATAGTAGAAAAAATAGGAAAATGTGAAAAAAAATATAAGGTAGCATCTAATAAAAAAAAATGATATAAAAAACAATTTTTCAACACGGAGCTTTGCTCCCTTAAATAGCCTACCAACTAAATTAGACTTCACCCCTTATACTATTCCAAAACACCCCTGATATAATTAAATCGCATAACAACATATGTTATCACTATTCAATGTCACACCTAAAACTAAATATATTTTTTTATTTGATTTTTATACACATTTTTATTTTTTATTTAAATCAAAACTCAATAATTTTATTTTATTTATTTAATAATATTGTATTGATCAACGTGTCTAAACTATTTATATAGATATGATTGATTTACTCCCTTGAATAGTTTAAATAATGTATCTCAATTTCTCGGTGGGAGATACTTCACCTAGAGAGGGGGGCCCAACGAAGATAAGTATTGGGGAACATTTATTGAAACGTTGCTTTTAGAAACTCATTTGCATGGAATATTAGCCACTTGCAAATCTTTGTCGAGTAAAACTAGAAAAATCCACTGGAGTACGAAACCAACTTGCATACATTTGATTCCATGTCTCTTCTAGAAGGACACCAGACCATGCTCTAATTTTCACATGTGCACTCTCTATTAGGAAAGTCAAATTCTAGAAATGGTTGAAATAAACGTCATTATAAGGAATTAGATGAGGTGGGGACGGACTCACTTTAACTACTTCACATGGTTATTACAGCTGATTTTAATTTGTAATTTTTTAGTTTAAAATTCTCACTATAGTTTTAAATCCTATGTGACTCAATCTTTTATAAGTTAAAATGATTATTGAAGAAGAAGAGACTGAAGTGTCAAAAAAATTAGATACATGGATTAATCACTTTTGTTAAGTGGTGATTAAATATGCATTGTGGTGGTGGTTCTTATATAAACATATTATTTTGTTCAAATGAGAAATGGTAATTATAAAGATCTTAAAGTCTGTCCAAGCTTAAGCATGCACATAGATGTCCATACCATCCTATATGTTTTAGCATATAGGACCCTCACATGAAGACACGAGGGCAACCACAAGAGTCTCAAGAGCACACAAGGTGGGGGGCAAGTGTTCCCCTATAGCAAGCACCATGCATAGAATGAGTTCAAAACTTGGAGCAAGAAAGTTGTAGAGTGGGAAGTATATGAATGTCACTCGTAGAAACATTAAGGGTTATTGTTAATACTTGACATAAAAAATTGTTGATTGATGTGTTTGCCAAGAAATAGGGGATTGTATACTCTTGTAAACACTTATTCAAAATGATTCAATGATGAGACAATGTCATTAAATATATATGATAATGTAAGAATTTAATTATGTCTAACCATACTAATGAATAATAGGAATGTTGACCTTTGAATGAACTTTTTAAATTTGAATGTAAGAAGATAAGATCACACTAGCAATCTTTTCCATAAGATATGATCACAATCATGAACTTAAAACTAGATCTCATATAATAAATTAAATCTTTGATAAATAAATATAAAAATAATTAAATATGTATTAAAAATTACATAAGAGTTAACTCAAAATAACATGAAATTAAAATAAAAATATTAAATATACTCTTCTAGTTTATAATATTATAAATTGCTAAATAAAAATTAAATTGAAAAGTTACTTTCCGTTTTAACATAACTTGTTGATCAAGATTTTAAAAACAGTGATGCCCCTTTATAATTCCTTTGGCCACTTAAATATATTCTACTTTCCTAAACATGGAGGGGTAGCTTTAAGACACAAGGGGAGGCTTTTTTTAAGTTATTATATAATTTATTATTTAAATATACTAGCCATTCTTTTTTTGAAGAGTGGCAATGTTTTTTTTTAAATCAAGTTAGGTGAGATTTCAAATATCGTTTTGTGCCTTACAACTCATAACAATCTATTATAAGCAAATAAACATTTAATAAAAGTTAGAGATGGATAATAGTGCTATTATATAATTATTTGGACTATTTTTTAATATTGTTCAAGTTTTTTATGAGTAAAGGGCTGAAGTCATATAAAAAATTATTTGAACTATTTTTAAATATTGTTTAAGTTTTTATGAATAGAGGGCTGAAGTCATATAACAAAATAAATTCAAAATCTACTTTTATGTTAAAATTATATAAATATTAGATTATCAATTTATAAATTGTTTTCTTTAATTCTTATGTTTTAAACTTTATCTATTAATTTATTTTTTTAAATATTTTAGAACTTTCTTAATGTTGACCTAGATTTGAACAAAAGATATTATGATAATAAACTTTATTTTTACTATAACTATTAAAAAAATTAAACTCTTAAAATTAAAAAATCATAATAATAAATAAATCTATTTATAACCTTAAATATCAAAATAAATCTAGGTATAATAAAATATTAAAAAACATTTCTGTTTTTTAGACAGGTGAAAGAAGAATAGATTATAAGAATCCAATTTAGATAAAACCTATACAACAAATTATCTCATATTGAACATCATTATCCAGAATCAAAACCATCCTTAAACTATAATACAAAATCCTCCCAATATAATAAAAATACACAGCTCCTGAATACTCTGCCGCCGGTTTAAAAATACCAGCGGTTAACCGTCCCGCATTATTTGTAATAACTAATTTTAAAATGTGGAAAAATGGCCTCGAGAGACGCGTGTAAAATGATAAGAGTAAGAAAGCGACCGTTATATTATTAGACTGCAAGTTGGGAGAGGCGATCTCATGAAAAGTAAAGAAGTACATCATGAATTTTGCCGCCAAGGATTTAAAACAAAATTCATAAATGTGAACTGCCATTAAGTTGTTCCCACTACTTTATGATTATCTTCTAGATAGAAGAGTAACGAAGCATGATGAGTACACCATTTGACTCTGTTTTCTCCATTAATGTTGTGATAATAAGATATTTTCCCATTGACCAAGGCAAAGGTAAACTTTGTATTTAAAAATAAATAAGTTGTTAAAGGGCGGTATTGAGTATAATTGATGAGGATTATAGTATGTGATTGAAAATTCTTTCATCGAGTTTTAAACTATGAGTGGTATTGAGTACAATTAATGAGGATGATAGTATATGATTGAAAAATCATTCACCAAGTTTTAAACCATGGAGTTCGAATTGAGCTAGGTTCGACACTTAAGTGACTTTGATGAACGAAATGCATCAGTATGTGACTTGTTAGTCAAACGATGGCTTCTAATTTAGATGAATGCTTATTCATGTTATTGTAATCTACTATATAAAGACAAAAATGTCAAATTGTTTCCATTAAAAATTATTTGCATATATTTATGTTTATAAATAACAAATAGTTAGTAAATCATTTTCTCACTTCTCTTTTATCGAAGAACTTATACATATATTTCTATTTATAGTAGAATAAACAGTATGTTGTCATTTTATCAAATATATTTCAACATAAACTTATATGTATTGATCTATACATTAAGAATGGAATCCTCCAAATTTTGAAATGAGTTTCCTATTATAGATTAGAGTTTGGCCACTTTAGATTCTTTCTAGATAATTTTTTAAAATTTATATAATAGGTTAAAATTCAATGGTTATGGTTTTTCAATAGTTAAAAATCATATGATTTTTTGATTATTTTAAAATTCAGATTAATAATGTTATATTTTTATGGTTTATGAGGATTGGATAGATTTGATTCATTTGAAAGTTGTTTGAATTCATGAGCATTTTTGGATTTGATTGTGTTGATGCCAAAAATTAACACAATCAAATCCAGAAATGCTCATGAATTGTTAATATGGATTGTGGAAATCTGATATCACTAGTTGTTTGAATTGTTTGATTTTTCTTCTTGACTAAAGTTTTATTTTCGAAATGTTCTCCATATAAAATTATATTTTCATTTATCTTATGTTCTCTCTAGGTAGACACACTATCTTATGATACAATATGTGTTTTGAAATTTAATATTATTTTATTTTGTGTATGATTTTAGATAAGAATGAAAAGATTCTTCTATCTATTTAAATATTGTACAATTTTTTTCTTCATATTTTAATGATGTACGAGGATTAAAGATGCTTGGTTCTTTTCTTTTGAAAGATGTTTGATCTTTCCAATAACTTTTCAACCATTGTGTTATCAAAATGCTCTACACTTAAGGATTAGTTTATCTTTTCATTTCATCATATTTCTTCTTTAAGAAGACATGAAGTGACCTCAAAGTTGGCTTATAGGTATAATGCAATATGTGAGACATCAAAAAGATATGATTTGTTTTTATATTTACTCTTTAGTGATTGTCTTTCTATTTTCTTTTTTAAAGTTTGCTAAAGTTGTGCTTATACTTCCTAGTCCTTATTTTTATTATCCTTTTATAGATCATGTGAACAAACGTTAACCTTTGTTTGAGATTAATATCACTAGCACTTGCATTCCTAAGACGTGCAACAAGTTTGTTGATATATAATGTGAATGGATGTCAATTGAAAGTGCTTTGTGCATTGATAATTTTCCCCATAGCATAAGACTATTTTGCAACTAAGTGTTTTTTTTCCAATGTGAGACAACTTTTTAAAGTTATTATTTATTTACTTATTTAATATTAAGTACCCACATAAAAAGCTATTACCAAATTATCATTAATTATTATACAAAATCAAATATATAATCAAGTAACTATTAGTGTGTTGCTAAAGTTGAATGGCTCACACAAAGTCTACAAATTATCAAATCATGTTTAGCATATAAACCTAACATCAAGTCATGTTGGTACATAGACCCAACATCATAAGGAAGAGTTGAGACTAAGAACTTACCTCAAACAAATTTGACAAAGTCCAAGACCCAACATCAAGTCATATGATACATAGACCCAACACCATAACAAAGAGTTGAGAGTAAAGATCTTACCCCAAAAAAAATTGATAGAAAACTAGAAGCCATTTAATCAAAGACCCAACATCAAGTCATGTTGGTACATAGGCCCCACACCATAATGAAGAGTTGAGATTAATATCTCACCCCAAACAAATTTGACAAAAAATAGACATCATTTAATCCAAGACCCAACATTAAGTCATGTTGGTACATAGGCCCCACACCATAATGAAAAGTTAAGACTAAGATCTCACCCCAAACAAATATGACACAAAATAGATACCCTTTAATACAGACCCAATCAAGTCATGCAACAACATAATGAATAGTTGAGATTAAGATCTTACCCCAAATAAATTTGACAAAAAAATATATGCTCTCTTATTTAAGACCTAAGATCAAGTCATGTTGGTACACAGACCCAACATTATAATGAAGAGTTGACTAAGATCTTGCCCCAAACAAATTTGATAGAAAATAGATGCCCCTCAATCCAAAATCCTACATCAAGTCATGTTGGTACATAGACCCAACACCATAATGAATTGTTAATACTAAGATCTTATTCCAAACAAATTTGATAGAAAATATTGGTACATCGTTTAATCCAAGACCTGACATCATAAAATGAGTTGAGAATAAGACCTAACCATGTAGATAAATTTGATAGAAAATAAACCCCTCTTAATCGAAGACCTAACTTCAAGTCATGTTGGTACATGGACCCAATAATGCAATGGACAGTTGATACTAAGATATTACTAGACAAATTTGCCAAAAAATAGATGCCTCTTAGTCTAAGACCCAACACCACAATGAAGAGTTGAGACTAAGATCTTACCTTAAACAAATATGCCAAACAAATAGACACCCCACAATCTAAGACCCAACATCAATTCATGTTAGTAAATAGATTAAACACCATAGTGAAAAGTTGAGACTAAAACCTCACCTTCAACAAATTTGACAAAAAATGAATGCCATTTAATCAAGGACCCAACATCAAGTCATGTTAGTACATAGACCCTACACTATAATGAAGAGTTGAGACTAATATCTTATCCTTATATAGTCAAATTTGATAAAAAAAAAAAGTGATGCCCATTAATGCAAGACGCAACTTTAAGTCATGTTGGTACATAAACACAACATCGTAACGAAGAGTTGAGATTAAGCTTTAGATCTTAATTTGATAGAAACTAAATGCCCCTTAATCCAATTGATGATCTATACATGAATAAGCACCTCTTGAATAATGATTATTCATGTATAGATATGTACTAACTTCAATTGAATTAGCAATTCTTCATCTATGATAGAAAATAAATACCCATGATCTAATTGATAATCTACTCATACACCTAACACCTATTATAAGATCAATGATTCATACATCCAACCAATAATTTATATACTCAAAAACCTAGTAACATGCTCATACACTCAACACCTAGTATAATAGTTAATGATTCATACATCCAATCAATAATTTATATACCCAATACCTAGATACTTGTACACCCAACACCTATTTTAGTGATCAATGATCCATACAACCAATCAATAATTTGTATATCCAATACCTATATACTCATATGATCAATACTTATTATAATACTCAATGATTCATCCATTCAATAATTTATATACCCAAAGATGTATACTCATACACCCAACACCTTTAAATGATCAATGATTCATACATCCAACCAATAACTTATAGGACACAGCTAAGCTCCCTACAAAATGCACTATTGAACAAATTTCAAAAATCAGAAAACACAACAGATTTTAGTAAAATTTTCAACATCTGTTCTTCATGATCTGCATATTTTGTAATTGAATACTATAAAAAAATTGCTAAAAAATCACTGTATTTTCACATATCTGAAAAAAAAAGCTTGAATTTTTTTACATTCTATAAGGAACTTAGCCCATGCCTAATGCCTTCCTTAGACCATGCCTAATGCCTATATGTACAACAATAGTAACCCTGCCCAATGTATATAAACGATTATGCTCACAACAAAAGATCAATATCTCCCTAATAATTAATGGCATTTTGGCATAATGATTTGATAGGCACTTGAGGATAAGTATGAGGTCAGTTGAATAATCATTCAATTGAATCAAATACATCTGATGCAATATACAATATACAAAATCCCTTTTAATTCAGAGACAGTTGTGAACAGCTGGCAAGAGTGCAGACTGATTCATCCACCACAATGGGATCCTCAACTTTCACACCACACAATCTTTTCTCATCACCCCTACTCCTAACCCCTTCCCCACTAGCCCTTTTCCGACCCACATTATTATTACTATCACTATTATCCATTGACTTGGACACCACGTGCAGAGGAAAATTAAGCAGAGCCCTAGCCCCCCTCATCTTGTAAGCGGCACGGTCATATGCAAGCGCAGCATCCTCCGCCGTATCGAAGGTTCCGAGCCAAACTCTAGCCCCCTGCCGCGCAGAATCTCTGATTTCCGCTGCAAATTTCCCCCATGGCCGCTGCCTCACGCCCCTGTAATGCTTCCCTCTTTTCACTGACGCCTTCTCTTGACGGGAAACCGTCGGCTTTTCGAGGCAACTGACAGATTCCGATTCCTTTGGCGTCACAGGCGTCCATCCCTTCTGAGTAGCCTCCTTCAGGACGCCGTATAAAACCATATCTTCTGAATCATTCTCATCTAGAGGAAGTTTTCCCCACTCGCCGGAAAGACACCGGCTGACGGACTGTGAATTGACGGCAACTTGTTTTCTCTCCCAGACGAAGCATTCTTTGCGCGGAAGGAAGACGGAAAGCGTCGGACGGGGGAAAAGTCTGTTAACTGTTGCTGTCGTCGGAAAAAGTCTGTTGACTGTGGCTGTATTTGCAGAAAGTCTGTTAATTGTTGCTGTATTTTCCGTCTGCGCTTCGCGTCTGCTGTCGTCGTCCAGATCGCAGACCAGAGCGCTCTCGATGAACTTCTCGTCCTCGTAGCTGTTGCCGCCACAGGAGGCCGTGTCTTTGAAATGTGCATCGACGTCAGTTGACGGAGAATTCTCCGTCAGGCAGGACTCCGCAGGGGATTCGCTGTAGAATTCTCCGCCCTCGCTGCAGTCCGAGCCGTTCGATTCCCCGAGCAAATAAAGCCGTATTTGATCCAGAACGTCCATTCCTACACAGTCCTCCGGTGTTCCAGGATTCATCCCGGAAAGATTTGTGTTTATTGTGACGGGAGCTTGAAATTGTGAAGGAAAATTGTGACGGGAACTTGAAATTGCGACGGGAGAACCTCTGGACAGAGCAAATTTTATGTTCTCCGTGAGGGGAAATTGAAATTGTGACTGGAAAACTTCGATACAGAGCAAATTTCTGTGAGGGGAAATTGAAATTGTGACTGGAAAACCTCGAGACAGAGCAAATTTTATGATCTCTGTGAGGGGAAATTGAAATTTGATGACGGGAAATTGGAATTGAGACGGAAAAGAGAAGACTAGATTTTCTGTTCTCAGATTGAACTGTAAGAGAGATGTCAAGGGGAGTAAATATAGACCATGGGAAGCTCAGTAGGAAACTTCAAAATATTTTAATGGAGATATTTTAAATATTAAAATATTGACTGGTGCGCGCCACGTGGCTCTAAGTTAATCCCCCCTAGTCTCTAGTATTTTAACATGCTCGACTTTTCCAACATTAATTCATCACCGTGGGACCCGCTCGTGACGTCACCACTTCCCTCGTGCTGACGTCACTGCATGCGCTCTATTCTGCCTATGCACGAGAGGAAGACAAAAGACAACCCACCACCATTTTGTCGTTTTTTAATATGAGTTAATCACATGCTTAAATTTGAGATGTTTACCGTGGTTAAGGAAATTAACGATGGTTAATCACAGGCTTAAGCCTGGAAATCTTGTATCGGGGTTAAGTAACTTCCCGATGGTTCCAATTTTGACCATTAACGTCGCGTGGGTAATCAGGGGAAAGTCCATGATTGCAACATTGGCTTGGGGCCTACGGAAAGCATAACACTAGAGTCGCGGTAAGTTATGAGGTTTTTTACTTTTCCTTGGTCTTTTTACTCTATATAGGATTATACCTATTGATATAAAAATAAGTCTTTAAAACAAGGGTTCAATTTTGGCAAGCATCATGTCAATTAGATATTTTTTAATTTAGTATTTTATGATATTGGGTACACATTGAGAAAAAAATGAGTCTTTAATAAGGGGTTCAATTTTGGCAAGCATCATGTGTTTAAAGTCTATGTTGACATTTTTTTTTCTAGATGAAGTTATTTTTTATCTTAATAATTTATGATGTTAAGGATATGGGAGTTTTTTGTTTTTTTTTCTTAAATTTTGAGGTGATATTGAGTGCATGAATCATTGTCCCTTTCAATTAGGAGTCAATGTTTTAGGAGTATTCATTATGTCAAATTTGTTTAGACTGGGATATAGATCTTATTCTTTAGGGTGTTGAGTTTTTGTACTTTGCAAGGGATATTGGTCATGATGTCATCCATTTAGAACATCAAGTATTTACATTCAAGGAGTATAATCCTAATTTGAGAGTCTGAGGTGTTTACACATGTAGACATCGAAAAATGTCCAATGGCTTGTGCGAGATATTAACACTATTTTTTGTCTTAATTAATTGAATAATCTTAATTATTTAATTGTTTTGTGTTGTTCTCCTAATTTAAATTCGAATTTCATCTTTTCCCTTCAAAATCAATAATTGAATGATTGTAATTAATTATTTAATTATTAAACAAACACTTCATTAATCTTTCAATTTTTATCTATTTTCATTTAGTAATTCTTCTTAATATTAATTAAATAATTTTATTATTTGAATAATGTCGTTTCTCTAATTTTAATTGAATAATTTTTTTTATTTAATTAAACTAACATTTCTCGTTCTTGTCATCACAATTATATATTATAAGTGTATACATATAGGTGTATAGCTATATACATACATGTATAAACCTATACACGTATGTATAGGCATATACATATCTATATCTATATACATATCTATATCTATATCTATATCTATATCTATATATATCCTTTCCCTCAACATACTTTCTTTATTTAGGGCACATATAGGAATTAATCTCTCCTCTCCTTATGTTCTCTCTACTTTGCCCACTTGAACATACACACACATATTAATAGCATTGACCATTTCTAGCTCTCTACTTCATGCACCCTTGTTGCACAAGTTAATCACTTATTTTCCCTAACTCCTTCGCATCACATAAAATATGCTAGTAAATATTCAATTGTATAGTTGGTTGATGGGTACATTGAATATACATTGGTGAGTAGCAAACTTGAGTTTTTTTATTGATTAGTATAATTGTAGGATTAACTTGACTATGCTATATCTAGAATTTTTCTAGTTTTGATATGGATGTTAAAGAAACTAGATCAAGTGATGCTACATTTAGTTTAAATTTCTTGGCATGGTTTTTGTTAATGCTCAATTTCATTGTGTAAAAGTGTAGTTAAAGCTATTTAAACGTTCTCTTTAATTTCAATTTTTTCTTTGTAAGGTAATACGCATGTTATAGATTCCTCAATTAGTAATAATAAATTTACATGCTTGTATATATATATGTGTGTGTGTGTGTGTGTGTGTGTGTGTGTGTGTGTGTGTGTGTGTGTAGGTTACCTTCATATTTTATTACACATATAGCATCATGGATGAGTTTTCCATAGAGGACATGTTAGGTCAAAATTATCCTTGACCTCCACCTCCACCTTTGCCTCCACCCCCTCCACCTCCACCTCCACCTCCACCTCCACAACGTCCAGGTCCTGATGACTCAAATAGATTGCGAGATAATATAATGTAAAATGTAAATGCCATATTACGAAGTATTAATATCATTAGACATGAGCCCCGACCCCAACCCACTTGGTGCACCTTGTAGATTCTATGCAATCTATTATGGATTCTATCAGAGCCATTGATTCATACCTTGATAGTTTTTGTAGATGGAGGCAAGAGAGGTGTACTTTGTATGCTAATGGCCTTTCTTATAAAGAGGTCAATGATTTGAAAATTACAAAAACCCAATTAGCCCGCTTTTTTGAAAACCCAAAAACTAAAGAACAAATACCTCCAAATAAGAAAATAATTTATATTAGGTGGTGCACATACTTGCATATTAGTGCACATTTTTGGGAGTGGTGGTTGATGGTATTTGACCATCCACCACATGCTAATCACAAAGTGCCATTATATTTTTTGAAAAAATTATGGGTTGAATTTGAATTGGGTCAAAAACCCATTTACTTTAACATTAGAGCATTTCAAGGGGTTGGTGGTAGTATGCCACAAGATAGACCAGGGACACATGTTACTAATGCCAACAAACATGTAATGTCATAAATTGCATACCCTACAATTTCACATCACATAGACATCCCATTTAGTTCAATAAAATACAACTATGAAACTATGCAATAATTTAATCAAACAAGCTAGTTTCTAATAATGTAAGATTGATTATCAACCCTTGAGTCCAATTTTCCTTAGATAAATGCACCGCATATAAATATCCACATAACATGCTAGTGTCCCATGAAAATATATGGCTCGACTGACCATTGGACCATTACACTTCCTACATCTCAACAAAAGAATACCCCTATTATCCTACCCAAGCATCACATATGAATTTAAATTTTCTAAAAACATATTTGAACTTCCCTTTTGGAAATAAATCTCTCCCTTTCACAATTAAATTTTAGGGTTTAGGCATTACCAAAGTAATAAACATTATTAAATATAATATAGAATAAAAGTGATGATGGAATAAATCAAAATAAGACAAATTAACATGGTTCACTCAATGTGGGCCACATCCATAGAGAAATAACTTTCCACTTTCTTTCTTTTATCTAGTAAAGAGGAAATTATAATATGATGATATTTCACATTACACAACCACTAATTTATCAAAAAAAATCGGTAGTTAATGAAGGACAATTTACATACCAAAATAATAAAAATAATAATTTATTAAATAATGGCCAATTTTTTATGAGCCCCCAGTAGCACTCACTGGAAGCATTACCTTAGACCCTTATTGTGGGCTCTGCCACTAGGCGCCCTGATGTAGGAGCATCTTGGAAAAATTCATATCAAAAGAATGTAGAACCATTCTGAGCCTTGTAGAGCTAATGGATCTTGTCAAATGATGGATATGGGGCCAAGTAACATTCATATTGGTCCACACTAAGATTTAGACCTTCTTCAAGTAACCATACTACATCAACTATAGGACCTGGGAGTCTGCAATAGATAACTTCTAGTTATAAAAATAGGATTTGATATTTAAACACACCAAGATGAATAAGAGATCATTGGCAATAGTTAAGTAGTGGTTAGGGGAGCAATAGTTAAGGGAATGTAGATCTAGAAGACTCTTATTTAGTAGTTCATTGTAATAAGCTCGTGGTGGCCAATATTTATGTATGTGAAACCAATGGGATAGATGAAAGGGGCATGTGAATGCTTGTGGACATGTTGGCATTCAATTTTCATCAATAAAAGTTAATTTTCATTTTTTCATTCAATTCTATGTAGTGCTCTTTTGCATGTTTTCCTATAGGGTTGGATAGTCCATTCTAGACCCTCTAACCTTTACTACATCATGCCCGATAGGGGGATAGCCCCATCTACCCTAGAAGAGGGGTTTTGTACCCCTACACCTCCCTAATTGATTTTGGGGGCAACATGATCAATCACCACACATCTATTAGTAATATGTGTTCAATGTTATCATTGATGTCAATATGTTGTGTGCATTTATGTCAACCTAGAATGAAGAGTTGTATGCTTTTAGTATTGTACATATGAAGATAAGTGTCATATATGTGAACGAAGTAGTCATTGTTATCATGATAGTCAACCTATTGTATGGGAAGCTAAAATATGCATGAAAGAGTATTTGAAGCATGATATATAAGAAAGAGTATTTTAAGTTTAGATTTGAATTATTAGATTTTTTTTTATATCTAGTGGTGATGATAAGTCAATATGTTTTATATCCAAAAAGTGACAAGTATGGAAGACTAGGACATGTAGGAATGAAAATATAAAATCCTTATGGAAGAATGCTCCACATAAGAAGTTGGTGACTTGTAGTTTTGGTGCTATCATGCATGGTCTATGAATGTTGCACTATTCTTTTCTTACATCCATAGAGGTTTAGAGGTTGGAGTTGTGTTTTTTCATTTTTTGATAGTGAGGCTAGTAATTAGTAATGATCTTAACTAGTTTAGATAATGCTTAGCATTGCTCCACTTTGATGTTTCTAAGTGTGCAATTTGGTGGACATGTTCCTAATTTTGTGTAGCATTCTAGTTTAGATATCTTATGTTGGTTGGATGTGCAAGTGAAGTTATGTTTCTTTGAGTTCATTATTGTTGTCTATGTTGGTCTTTGTTCAACTCAGTTAATTCTAATGATTTGATTTATGATTTTTTTGTCCACATATGCTTTGGATGAAGAGTTAAGAAGTTTATATGCGTCTTGTTGTAGCGTGCTGAGATCTACATAGACTTATGTGCATAGGAGAATATTTTTTGGTCGATGGTTAATGTGTTCACATGCTTTATTATACATTACATCCAGTGCCACTATTGGAGGACATTGTGGTACTTGTGCTTTGATTAAATCAATTATGAAAGATGTGTTATGATGTATTTGGGTCCCCTTTATCTCTTGGGTGCACCACATTGAGTGTAAGTTCTTGTGGTGGCTAAATTTGTGTAAATGATTCTTATCTCTACCTTGGCCGACCTAGTTACATTTTTGGATGATCAAGTTGATATATAGATGTGTGGGTGGATGAGTTGATCTGTGGTTTAACTTGGATTGTATATGGATTAAATGTGAAGTTAGTGTGATGTAAATGTGAAAGAGTAGAGGTGTGAATGATGGACTACAACCGATTTAGAACCTAATTGAAGATATGTGATTAGAGATCACCGAGTTGCTGATTAGATATGCAATATGATTAAATCAATAATATGTTGTCATTGATGTCAACTAGTTTGACAACACTTATCTTGTAAGTTACAATACCTAAACATCTATAGAAATGGAGTAAGAGAGATGAAGAACATAAATATCTACATTAGGAAGATGTATATGACAGATGAGGACAATGAATACATTAGGTAACTAGCTGATGAGTCTATGACTTTATGTTATTGACTTGATTATGTTTCATTCATCTATGATGAGGAAAAAAGCTGAAAGACACAAGGCAATGTGGTCAGTTGATGAAGCGTCACAGTATACACCGAGCAGTGTAGTGTATACCGAGCATAGTATAAATTGAGCTTATGTTCACCGACACATTTCTTTGTCAACCAAGTAGGAGAAAGGAACTAAATGATTAGTTTAGCCGATAAGGATTGATGAGCTGTAAAGTACCTCGTGATAGGAGATGGAGATAAAGTTTGTTACAAATATTGACGGCTAACAAAATTCAAGGAAGATCTAAAGGATGAAATCAAAATGTGTTATTGACACATCAGCCGAGAAAGGTTAAGCGGAAAAATGGACGAAGGAGATTAAGCAGCAAAATCTAATGGAGGAGAAGAAAATAGTTTACTTGTCTATTTAAGAGACTAGGGTTTCATTATGAAACTCATGCCGGAAGAAGGAAACTACAGAATTATTGCATGAACAAGTTTCATGTATGCCTGATCAAACTGGTTAAGGAGAACCAAACTACAAAGTTTACCAAGCATCAGAAAGCTATTACCGAGCAATAGTAATTCATTGATTATTGTTGATACAGAATTGATATATTGATTAGAGGATTTAAATAAGCATAATATAGATCTAAGCATTTGCAATTGAAGTTGTATTGTAATCAAATCACCTATTGTTACAGTTTAACCATTGTATACAGACAAATCTCTTAACAGAGTGGACTAGGAAAGTCTTATATGTATCATTCATAGAATGAACATTGTTATCTTGTCAACCCCATAGGGAATGCTAGTTGGATGATAACGGTTGGTCTAAAATCCTCTAACAAGGTCACACCTCACAGTGTGTCTGTAACTGTTATACACTAAGTTTGCACCCTTGTTTCAAGCTCTCGTGGTCTTGATAACTTAGTATAACATGGGAATCATCTCCAGGTTGTGGGACCTATGCTAATTGAGATGAGATCTCCAGGTTCTAGGCTGGTTCCTCTTGGATAATCACCTTAATTTGCTTCTTGACAGAAAAAGTAAAACTTGAGGGGAAAAGGGATAGAAGGAGTACTTGAAAGGGAAATGACTTGAAAGCAAACTACCTACTAGGTGATACACCGAAATGAAGGTATGAATTACAGTATAAAAGATGGATTCAATGCATAAACTTAGGTCTAGGAGATCACAACTCATTGAATAGGCTTGCATAAGTATTTCATAGAAGGGTCTGCAAATAAAAGAGGGTATTCAAGGAAAGAGAGATTCTTTCACAAGCAACAACACTCTTAGGATTAGACAACAATCTATGACCTGCAAACAAACATTCACCTCTTCAACTCGGTATAGGAATGAGACAAGATAGTTAAGGGGTTGTAATATACCCACAAAAGCATTCACATCAAATCATCCACAAGAATACACAAAATTGCAGAAAGAAAGAAGGATCAAGAACCCTAAGATATCACTAAAAAACATAAAAATATTGAATTCATTAAGAGATAACTCACACAAGAAGGCATAGGGACATGAGAAATGTCACAAAATATCTTCAATATCTAAATTATCAATGGGAATTTACAACTGTAGAAAACTAGAGGCCAAGAAGAATACCACAGATAGATTTTTAAGAAAAGATATATTTTTCTCTTTAAAATTGTCCAACTCTTCTTTTACAAAAAGTCCATTCTTAGCTCTAAAACTCTCTAAAAAACATTATATACATCTCCTCCAATGCACACAGGCATGAGCCAAAAAATATCTAATTAGGGTTACATAATTTTCATATAATAATCAAACCCTAATTCTGTCAAATTTGGCCATAAATGCACATGAAAATATCCTAGCTGATCAAATATCTGTGTTTGCGTGTCCATTTCATGTTTATACCCATAAAAATCCAACCGCCATGATCCATCTACCTGCCTGTAACTCAAGCTCGCCATAACTATTCAAATCTGATACTGTGAGATATTTGAATTTAAAAATGATAAAACGGTCACAGGTGGTGCTAAAATCCTCTATCGACGACCAATATTTGAATCTGAACTTTACTTTAAAACACCGCCATCAGATCTTCCCTTTTTTACCCAAGCACAGCTTTGACTGCAAAACTAACCTTAAGTTTACCTCGGGTTCCTTTTCCCTTCAGTTGCAGAATCACTTAAACCTTTAACTAACCCCGATTAAGTCTGGCGAACACGGAATAACCCTTTAGTCACAAATTCATGGAATACTCTTAACCCTGGGCCCAGAACCGCCACATGTCATTCTTTTATTCACCCTTGACTTCTCTGTAGGCATACACCTTGGCAAGTTCTGACACAGTCCCACTGTAGCTTAGATTCCAATCTAATGGTAGGCACATGATCTCATATGTCAGAAAGATTCTTTGCGCTTTTACGCCAGTCGTAGATCTTTATTAGACCAGGACCCTTCTGACAAATGGACCCACCAAAAATCCAATCATCACCATGTGAACCAATCAAATTTGAGTATGTCAGCATCAATTGTCAAAGGACCCACCCTTTATAAGGTTTAAATCAGATGGTGGTCGTTATACCATTGACTTAAACAACATGCATCTTATCCTAGCGGTGTAACGACAACCGTGAGATCTTGTTGTACTTTAACCTCCCCAAAAGATCAGGACCCATTGACATGTCGAGGTCATCATTTTGTGGACCAATCAGAAAATGCCAACTATGTACACCTAGCAGTGGACCCACTGAACTTTGAAGCGTTGCATAGAAGGGAAGATCGACGATTGTCGTAAGATCGCAAGCCTCTGACAAACCCTATGAGATCTTACAAAAACCGTTGATCTCATCAACTGGGACCCCACTTAAATCACTTAACTCCAGAAGTTTTAGCGAATGCATGGCCAAAGGAAATTCGCTCAGTCACTGAATAGAATTCTTAACCTCAGTTAAGTCTGAAGAATACGCGAACAAGGCATTCGCATAATCGCTAAACCAAAAGTCCAACCTGGGGTTTCAGTTAGCGAATGCCCGACTGAAGGAAATCCACGGAGTCGTTGAATACTTTAGGGCACTACCATTTTATTTCATGACTAGGAGAAACACTGCAGTCGCCAGTTCGCTGAGAGGAAAAGGTAACCGCTAAAAGAATAAGAGAACAGGCGACTGAACGAAGAATTACACACATGGGTATTGAGGAAATATAAGTGGCTGATAAAGTAACATGAAAATAGAATGAAGGCTAGGGTTACTTCTTGGCAACAACTACTTTTTTCAAATATTTAAACTGCAAACCAGGGAATAAAACAATTTGTAGAGGCCAAAGGACATGGCATAAGATCATAAAAATTTCAGGGATGCTTGGCAGGATAAAAACAGAGACCTTGGGATAGATATTAGCCAAATTTGCATGCATATGAAAATTAGGGTAACAGTAACCTTTAACAAGGTTGGGTCTTTATCGACCTCACTTCAGAAGAGTGAACAATTTTGGTTTGTCGGTCGCAGGTGGTTTTTCCCTTCACAGGGTTTCCACGTTAAATCTTTTGTGTTATGTGTTCATTGTGTTGATTTTTTTTTATCATACTTTACATATTGCATGTTGGATTTGATTGGTAATCATTATACGTTATTGAATGGTAATCAGTAAAAGCACAAACAGTATAGTATTTTATGTTACCGAGCTGCAAAAGTTTAAGTAAATTATTTTGGATTATACATTTTGATTTGGGACTGTGGATAAGTGATTCACCCCCCTCTCAGTTATTCTAACAATTGGTATTAGAGCTGTGGTTGCTTGGAAAAGATTTTTAAGGACTTCAGCACAAAGGTCTCAAAACGTTTAAGAGGGAAGTGCCAAAGCTAAACAAGGATAACTTCACAATATGGAAAAGTCAAATGAAGTTGCATATATCTAGGATTGGGAATACTTCCCTAGATCTGATGGAGAATGGATACCTTGCACTGCCCACTGGTCCCTTGACTCTTGATCAACTAAGAGACATGCATGAACATAATGTTACTATGATGGAGATTGTTGCTGCCTGTTCAAATGCCAAATTTGAAGACATCAAGGACTGTACTACTACTAAGCAGATGTGGGATAAACTTGCTCAAGTTTATAGTGGTGATGCGAATATCAAGAGAGAAAGAACAAAAAGCTTAAGAGGAAGATTCGATGACATGAAGATGAAAGAAGGTGAAAACATTGTGTAGTACACAAACAAAATAAAGGAGGTAGTTCATGCTATTAGAGCATCGGATGGAGTTATTGATGAAGATACTATGGTAAGAAAAATTCTAATGACCTTATTGCCTATCTATTCCATCAAAATATCTGCAATTCATGAAAATAAGTCAGCACCTAACAGGACACTCACTCTTGATAATTTGATTGGAAAGCTTACAACATTTGAATTGAATAATTATGATAATAGTGTTGTACCGAATGTTGAATCCGCTTTTATGACTTCTCTGAAGATTGGTAAGTCTAGTAGCATAAATAATAAGGATGATAGTGATAGCAATACTAATGATGAGCTTGATGAACTTGAAGCTCTTATGGCTAGAAGGTTACCTAAAGGTAAAGGAAGGTATAGAGGCAAATTACCTTTAGCATGCTTTAACTGTAAAGAAGTTGGCCACATTACTGCTAGATGTCCAGACAAGAAAGATGATGATAGAACCAAAGACCGATCTGAAGGAAGCTATGGGAGAAGATACAATAGAGGTTATCGACACTACAAAAGAGATAACTGAGACAATAATGATAAAGGCAAGAAGGTATGCTACATTGTTGAGGAAGAAGATATCACCAATACTGACACTGATGATGATGTGGAGGTAGTATTTGTGGTACTGAAGTTTGACTCAAAAGGTGATGAAGGGATATTTCTAGGATATTCCAGTAAAAGTAAAGCATACAAGTATCTGAACAGAGTTAATAATAAAATGATTGAAAGTACTAATGTTTGAGTTGATGAGTTTGATGATAAGAATGCAAAGGAAAGAAGAAAGGAACTAGAATATTGTGGTAGATTCACTTACATTGAACAACCCGAGTATCTACCGAAGTCGCAGACTGTGACAACCGGTCAGCAGGAAAACAATACCGAGGAACAGGAAAGAGAAACCGATGAGCAGGAAGGACCTGCCGAGCAAGCAAATGAACCTACATAGGATGAACAAGAAAGAAGAAATCGGATACTGGCAATTTTTGTCAGAAGACATCATCCTAAGACACAAATTATTGGAGAAAGACAAGCTGGCATGCAAACAAGGAGTAAGACAAGACAAGGTACATGTCTAGTTTGTGAATATGAACCGAAGAATGTAAAAGTTGCATTAGAAAATGATGAATGGGTTAATGCAATGAAAGAGGAAATAGAACAAATAGAGAAGAACAAAACCTGGACCTTAGTACCTAGACCCAAAGATAAGAATGTTATTGGTACTAAGTGGATATTCAGAAACAAGCAAAATGAAAATGGAGAGGTAACAAGAAATAAAGCTAGATTGGTATGCAAGGGATATGCATAGGAGGAAGGAATTGATTATGGTGAAACATTTGCACTTGTTGCTAGATTAGAAGGAGGTAGAATTTTACTTGCATATGCTGCACACAAAAAGTTCAAAGTTTACCAAATGGATGTCAAGTCAACATTTTTGAATGGAATACTTGAAGAAGAAGTCTACATAGAACAACCAGAAGGGTTCGTTGATCCAGACAAGAAAGATATGGTATGTAGATTACATAAAGCTTTATATGGTTTGAAGAAAGCATAGAGAGCCTAGTATGAGAGGCTGCATACTTATTTGTTGAGTATTGGATTTGTTAGAACAAGTGAGAACATCAATTTTTATATGAAAGGAGATACTGATGATACTATTCTTATTGTTGAAATATTTGTGGATGACATTATTTTTGGAGGTCAAGATCAAATCTGTAAGTCATTTGCTGATGAAATGAGAAGTGAATTTGAAATGCCTATGTTTGGAGAGATTAAGTTCTTTTTAGGACTACAAGTGACTTAACAGAGTGATGGGATATTCATCACACAATCCAAATATATCAAGGAAGTATTGAAGACATTTGGCATGGAAGATGCTAAACCTATGGGAACATTGATGGCTAATGGATGTAAATTGACTAAGGAAGATGAAACTACATAGGTGAACCAGACACTATACTGATCTATGATTGGTAAGTTAATGTATGTAGCGCATAGTAGACCAGACATAGCACATGTGGGAATTATTGCAAGATTTTCTGCAAATCCTAGGGAGTCACACATGGTTGCTACAAAGAGAATCTTAAGATACCTGAAGAAAATAAAATATTATGGATTATGGTATCCTAAGGAAGGAAAATTTGAACTCAAAGTCTATACTGACGCTAATTGGGCTGGAAATGTGGATGATAGAAAGAGTACCACCGAAGGAGCATTTTTCTTTGGTGAAAGACTTGTTACATGGACAAGTAAGAAGCAAGCTTGCATTTCTCAGTCTACAACCGAAGCAGAGTATGTTGTTGTTGCTACAAACTATTCAAATATTGCATATATTAAGCAAGTTTTGGAAGGTATAAATGAGGTAATCACTGAGCCAGTGATTATATATTGTGACAACACCAGTGCAATAAACATTTCAAAGAATCCAGTGATGCATTCTAAAACAAAGCATATATCTATTAAGTATCACTACTTAAGAGAACAAGTATAGGAGAAGCAAGTTAAGCTAGAATTTGTTACATCTAAAGAACAACTTGCAGACATCTTTACAAAGCCTCTATTGAAGGATACATTTGAATACTTGAGGACTAGACTTGGGGTCTATTCCCTTTCTATCAGTCACTAATGTGATCTGGATGTTGCATCAGCCTAATCTTATCAGAAGATCATACATGTTGATGTAGCATAGTTCACACTTTGGATCATGTCTAAGGTTGTGAAAAGTTTGGAGAACTGGAACAGATTGGCATATCACTATACATAGATACAAAGTATGCACCAGACAATAGAGAGTTACATGGCTACTATAGAGCTGTATGTTTATTTATTTCTTTGGAATTGTTGTCAAAGGGAGAGATAAACAATATGAAACAATATGCACTGATGAGAACACTAAAACATCTATCTAAGGGAGAGACAAACTGAAAGAAAGGGAGAGCACTGAAGATCAGTTACTGAGAATAGAAGAAGGAATCTGAGAGTTGAAAAGATCATATCTACAGAATGCCAAAGCTGCATTAATAATATTGTTGAGTAACATAGTGATTAAACATATTAATCTAGGGAGAGCTTGTACAACATTTGTTCACAGAGTTGTAGAATACATGTTTGGTATGTGTATGGTATATTTTATATTACTTGAGTTTCCATCAATGCCAAAGGGAGAGATTGATGAACTACAACTAATTTAGAACCTAATTGAAGATCTATGATTAGAGATCACCGAGTTTATGATTAGATATGTAATATGATTAAATCAGTAATATGTTGTCATTGATGTCAACTAGTTTGACAACACTTATCTTGTAAGTTACAATACCTAAACATTTGTAGAAAATTAGTAAGAGAGATGAAGAACATAAATATCTACATGAGGAAGATGTATATGATAGATGAGGACAAGGAATACATTGGGTAACTTGTTGATGAGTCTATGACCTTATGTTATTGACTTGATTATGTTTCATTCATCTATGATGAGGAAAGGAGCTGAAAGACACAATGCAATGTGGTCAGTTGATGAAGCATCACAGTATACACCGAGCAGTGTAGTGTATACCGAGCATAGTCTAAACCGAGCTTGTGTTCAATGACACGTTTCTTTGTTAACCGAGTAGGAGAAAGGAACTAAATGATTAGTTTAGCCGATAAGGATTGATGAGCTATAAAGTACCTCATGATAGGAAATGGAGATAAAGTTTGTTACAAAGATCAACGGCTAAAAAAATTCAAGGAAGATCTAAAGGATGAAATCAAAATGTGTTACTGACACATTAATCGAGAAAGGTTAAGTGGCAAAATGGGTGAAGGAGATTAAGCAGAAAAATCTAATGGAGGTGAAGGAAACAATTTACTTTTCTATTTAAGAGACTAAGGTTTCGTTATGAAACTCATACCGGAAGGAGACTGCAAAATTATTGCATGAACAAGTTTCATGTATGCCTGATCAAACTGGTTAAGGAGAACTGAACTGTAGAGTTTACCGAGCATTAGAAAGCTATTACCGAGTGACAATAAGTCATTGATTATTATTGATATAGAATTGATATATTGATCAAAGGATTTAAATGAGCATAATATAGATCTGAGCATCTGTAATTGAAGTTGTATTGTAATCAGATCACCCACTGTTACAGTTTAACCATTGTATATAGAAAAATCTCTTAACAAAGTGGACTAGGAAAGTCTTATATGTATCATTCATAGAATGAACATTGTTATCCTGTCAACCCCATAGTGAATGCTGGTTAGATGATAACGGTTGGTCTAAAATCCTCTAACAAGGTCACACCTCACAGTGTGTTTGTAACCTTTAACAGGGTTGGGTCTTCACTGACCTCACTTTAGAAGAGTGAACAATTTTGGGTTGCCAGTCCCAGGTAGTTTTTCCCTTCATAGGGTTTCCACGTTAAATATTTTGTGTTATGTGTTCATTGTGGTGATTGTTTGTTATCATAATTTACATATTGCATGTTGGATTTGATCAGTAATCATTATATGTTATTGACTGGTAATCGGTAAAAGCACAGATGGTATAGTATTTTATGTTACCAAGCTGCAGAAGTTTAAGTAAATTGTTTTGGATTATACATTTTGATTTGGGACTGTGGATAGAGTTGATTAGAAGATCCTAGATCTTTTCAGTTCATCATATCCATGTGCCTCCTAGAAGACAGTGTCTCTTTTGGTAGCTTGTGTAGTTCTTGTATCTTTTCTTGAAGAAGTGATTTTAGTGATTTAAAAGTTCTTGTATCATTTTATAAGGTTTGTGCCTTATCCTACAAGTCCTTTTTTAAGTAGTGCATTCTTTGGCTTGTGGCCTAAAAATTTTTAATATGTTTATTTGTATAGCGAGTGTAATTATCATTGTGGCTTTTTCCAATTGAGTTTTTCATGTGAAAATTTGTTGTTCATGTGTTTGTGTTGTCATTTCAATATCTTTCTTTGATGGTTAGTTGGATAAAGATAATTGATCGGTGTGTGTGACAAAAAAGTTTTAATATCTGGTCAAGACTAATTTAGCCCCCCTCTTAGTCTTGTGGTGTGTTCAAAAATTGGTATTAGAGATGAGTTCATCTAACTTCTTTAGGAAGGTCCTAGATGGTGATTGAAAATGGGCACAAAGTACCAAATCTCAGTGGATCAAATTATTATTTTTTGAAGGAAAGGATGGTGTTAGCAATAAAAAGCCACACCATACAACTCAGAGGGGGGAGGGGTTGAATTAGTTGTGTGTAATAATTGTAAACTTTAAACTTCTAAATTAGATCATTAATTAATAATATAATAGTGTTAAATAAGATGAACAAGATAAACAACACCATAACACATGAAGTTTTGTTCCCAAGGAAAACCCTATTAAGGGAAAAACCTCGGTGGGGATGGAACCCACAAGATAGTGCACTAGTATTAAAATGTCCTATTAGGAGACCTCACCTTGTGAGGAGATAATAAAATACATCCAGTATAATAGCCCTTGCTAAAGGATAAAACCCCTATTAAAAGGTTCTTCAACCCTGTTAGGAGTTTATGAGAATAAAAAGGAACATTTCCCGAGCACACTACTCCAAGGAGAGGGTTAAACCCACCTTTAGGACTCACTATCCAAATACAATGAAATGAACTTATTGTTTAAATGACTAAATTGAATGATAACATCTTACTTGCCTTTATAGTTCCATTTAAGTGCACAAGGAATGATCATATATTCCACTCATACCTATTCTTTTTAGCTCTTCTTTAATTACAATTCTCACATGCACAATCACACATACCTCCCATACACATTCTTTACATTACATTAGATAAATAACTCTCCTTTATACAAGTTACAAATATCAATTAGGTCGGTCTATTAGGGCTTCCCCAATGTACAAACAATTATATTACCCAATGCTAAGGCACATATGGTACCTAATACAAATATAAAAATATTACAAATATTAATTTACATGCCAAGATCCATAATTAATGCTCACCAATCCATAGAACACGTTGCACCACCTATTCGGCTCCCAAAATCAATTATCCAAGTTTCATACACTAGTGCTAACATCGGCATACCCAATTAAGCCAAAAATCTCATAATTTACTCTATCCTATGTATTCTTCCATGCCTTAATCTTGCATAAATCGATTCTATATTGCAACCAACTTATGCTAAAAAATAAACAATTAACTCCGTTGAGTTCCTTGTCTCTATCGTATAACCAATCTTCACCAAAACAACTGTAACTTATTAAAATCATCATATTAAGCCATATGAATGTATACATAAAGTCTATACACCTTTAACATGATAAACCAAATCTCACATACTCTTAACTATTGCACAATGTCCTTACATCAATGTCCAACTTCCAGTAGCAACTAAAAACACAGTCTGTCTGACACAACCAACTCAAAATTGAAATTTATGTCATATGTTGACATCAATGAAAAAAATCAAGAACAAAAAAATAACATCAATTTCAACCAATATACAACAATCTCCCCCTTTGGCATTGATAGCAACATATGTGTGAAAAATCATCAATCCAAAAGCATTCATCTCAGTACAACCTTCACAATATCTTCAACAATGTTCCCCCTAATACAGTAGGAGGTTTTTCGCATAACTCTCCCCCACCTTTTACATCAATGGAAAAGGGCACCAAAGTGCCAACTCTAATCAAGAAAATGTCTCCCCCTATGATGTAGCATTTTCAAATCTTCATACTTGTAACATACCATGTGCTCTGTTCATAAAAACTTCATTAGTTTTACCTCTACAACTCCTCCTCCTAAGGAATAGGACCAAGCATCAAGTCTAGAAGTATAATAAAGCTCTAATAATTACTAGACTAATGCATTCCTACATCATTTAGCTATCACAAGGCAGGGCCATCACCCCAAGCATACCTCTAAGATACTCAAAGGTCTCTTTCAGCAAAGGATTTGTAAAAATGTTTGCAATATGTTCCTTTGTGTTGATGTATTCCAATCTAACTTCCTTCTCTATAACTTTCTCTCTCAAAAAGTAATATTTAATTGATATAAGCTTTGTCTTAGAGTGTAATACTAAATACTTTGACATATTGACTATACTTACATTATCACAATGAATAACAATAGGCTCTTCAATGCTTACCCCAATATCCTTCAACAACTATTTCATCCAAACAATTTGAATGTAATTAATAGAAATATAAACAAATTTTGATTCAACAGTAGATTGTGATATACAATCCTACTTCTTTCTCAACCAAGAAACCAATCTCTTTCCAAGGAATAAATCTCCTCCACTTGTTATTTTTCTATCATACACACTACTTGCCCAATCTACATCAATAAAAGTATGTAAAGTAAAATCATCAGATCTATCATACCACAAACCATAGTCTAAGGCTCCCTTTAGATACCCTAGTACTCTTTTCACGGTAGTAAAATTAGTTTCCTTAGGTTCATCTTGGAATCTACCAATAATTCCAACTACACTGGATATATCTAGCCTTATATGAGTCAAGTACTATAATCCTCTAGTAATTGACCTGTACTTTGTGTAAAAAACATTTGGTGAATCATCAATAGCAGTCAATTTGCAACTTGTAACCATAGGTGTACCTACTAGCTTACAATCCTCTATTTCAAACTTTTTTAATAATTCCTTAAGATAATGAGTTTGTATGAAAATTCCATCCCTTTGAGTGATTTGCAAACCAAGAAAAAATTTCATTTCCCCTATCATATACATCTCAATTCACCTTTCATCTATCCAATGAATTTATTGCTGATAGCATCATTTCCACCAAATATGATATCATCAACAAATACCTCAACAATTAAGATACCATCATAATTAATCCTTAAATACATATTACTATCAACATTACCTTTTCTAAAACCAAGATGTAATAAATACCTGTCCAATCTAGAATACCATGCCCTTGGTGTTTGCTTCAATCCATATAATAATTTCTTTAGTTTGCATAACATATCTACCTAATTAGTTAATGTGAATCCATTAGGTTGCTCTATGTAGACTTCCTCTTCAAGTTCTCCATTCAAGAATGCAGATTTTACATCCATATGATAAACCTTAAAGTTATTATGAGTTGTATAAGCAAGAAACAATCTAACAACCTCTAATCTAGCCACTGGTGAAAAATTCTAATTTAAATCAATACCTTCTTACTTTGAGTATCCTTTACAAACAAGTCTTTCTTTATTTATTACAAATTCCCCTTGCTCATTCATCTTATTCCTAAAAACCCATTTATTTCCTATAACATTTTTTTCTTTAGGCCTTGGTACTAGCTCCCAAGTATCATTCTTTTGAATTTGATCTAGTTCTTATTGCATTGCTTTAATGCAAAAATCATCTTTACGAGCTTCATCAGTAGTCGTAGGTTCTACTTGTGAAATTAAGCATAATTCATATCTAAGCTTTGACCTTGTCATCACACCTTTGTTTACATCTCCAATAATTTGTCTATGAGAATTATTCATTGATACATACCTCAGTGTTTTAGGAGTTTCTTTTAGCTCATCAATACTTACTTGTGTCCCATTGTCAATATCAAAGATCTATTTTGCTTCCCGCACCTGATTCTGATTCTAAATAGTAGAAGCCTGATTACCCTCATTATTTGATCCAACATCATTCATTCTTTCCTGAATCTGAAATTTCTCATCAATCTTCACATTATCACTCTCAACTATCTTTCTCAATATGATATTGTAACACCTATATTACTTAATCCTATTAGAATATCTGAGAAAGACTCTTTCATCACTTCTAGGATCAAATTTACCTAGCTCATAATCCCTTTTGATATAGCATTTACTACCAAATATTATAAAGTATTTAATTGTGTATGCACCCAAAAATGGTCGCCTAGACTTTGGGCCCCATTTATTTGATTTATCAATCCTGAATCATTTTTATCAATAATCAATATTTTTCAACATTATCAATCTCCTGATCAAGTCTTAATTTCGATCATATATTGGATTTTTATCCTTGGGCTAACCATTTATCCTAAGTCTTTATTTGATTAAAAGGAATATTTCCTCCCCTTTTAATTAAATAAAAAGCCCTCACTTTCCTCTTATCCTAAGTTGCACAAATAAAGCATTATTCCTATTTTATAAAAAGGGAAAAAGCACTTTTTGTCTCATATGGACATAAAGTCAACTCTTATTTTCCTATTGGAGGATACTTGTGCACATGGATTGCTCCTCTTTCAAGCTCCACCGCTGATTAAGACTTTTTGCCTCTTAATCTCCATGGTCCATTTCACCTCATTTCCTATAAAAGGGGAGCTCTCTCCTTCATTTGCATATATCCACTTGTCTTGTAGGTAGATATTGCTTGAAGTGTCTTCGATTGTGTGATACCAGTGTAAATGTTCTTGACATACAAACAATCGGTAGCATTCATAGGGTGCTTTTTCAATTTTGATATCAAAAGTGCTTATCTTGGCAAGGTTGCTTTTGCCCTTGTTTCAAGTGTTTGGAGACATGTTTGATCCCCTACTGTTTGCAAACCTGTCCAAATACTATTAAAATTGTGATTGAAATCAGACATTTTCACCCTTAGATTCAAAATTTGCACAAATTGGTCAAAATCAACATCAGTATCGCATTTGTCCATTCTTGGTGAGAAAGATTATCTCTAGAATTGTTAGTCACATTCTTGGAGAATTTTAGTACTCTTATTGTCCAAATCACTTTCATTTATCTCAATTTCAATTATATTTTGGCCTAGTCCAACCTCCTGATTCAAAAGTGCAAGGATATTCATCCTTTGATTTGAAGCACCTCTTTGACAGTGTTGGTAAAGCCCCTTTTATTTCTATCTTTTCATTTCTCTTTGGACAATAGAGAACTTTGATTATCCTAGTTTGGTGTTGACATTTTGTGAGGTCATTTTATCACCAAGGGTCTTCAATTCTCAGTCTTCCTTGGTCAGTCCAGATCTTAGATCCTAGGTGTTGTCATGTTGCTCAATATCTCAATGAACATTATGGTATCAATTACACAAGATGACTCTTAGTCTTCTTCTTTCTTCTCCATTTCCCATGTTCTTCTAAAGTCTTCTATTCCCATGGGAAATTCTTCTTCTTCTTCTTGATTCTTTTTCTCCTACTATCTAGTTTGCATTCCTCTATTTTTCTATCATTCCTATGCTTGATTTCTCCTCTTTTGGAACCATGAATCTTGACTATCTAGCTTTGGAACCTTTATTAAGAATAGATGATCTTGAGCTCATTGACATATTCGAAAAGTGTTGTTCCTCCAAAATTCTCATGAGTGATGAATTTATAGCAAAAATAAAAGAAAAGATGATTAAATTAGATGCCTTTGCTAGAATCATAAACATGATCATATCACGATCTTCTTCTTCCAAACATTCTTCATCATCTAAATCTTCTCATTCTTCTTCACCTTCCAAGTCTTATCATGACTCTTCCAGACATCATCATCATTCTTCATCTTCTAAGTCTTATCATGATTCTTCTAAACACTATTCACATTTTTCATCTTCCAAATCTTATCATGACTCTTCTAAACATCATTCAAATTCCTCATCATCCAAGTATTCTTCTTCCACTAGGTCTTCACCTTCCTTTTCTTCACAATCTCATTCTTCTTCTACTTCTTCAAAGAGTCTTACTTCTCTTCAGAAGACATACCATAAAGAGCAACGTGATAGTCCTTATGATGTCTCTTCCACAAAGAGTGATACACCCACCTATGATGACTATGATGACTATGATGATGGACAATGTAGTGATGCCCATGAAACTTCTATTCCTAAGCATCATCCCCGTGGTACACTTGTGATTTCTAAAGGGTCATCCTATTGGGTAGATTGTGATGGGGATCCATATGATTCTGAATTTGAAGAATTCTTTGATGATTTTTGCGAACAATACAATATTCCTACTAAGGAGAAGAAAATCTACCGCGCTGATTTCAAACGTCAAAAGGATCTCTCCTCTAAAAGTTCTCATGCTGAAAATAAAGATTACGCTCTCAAGAAAGATCATATTAATGTTGAACCTTTGTCTTGTGATGGTTCCATTCCATCCTCTACTTCCTCCAATACCCTCACATCTCCTAAAGCTGCTAAGTCTTCCAAATCTTTCACAAATCCTTCATCCAACAAAGATCCTAATGCTTTCCATGCGGTTCCCTATAATTATTCTCAAGGGCCACCTCTTAAAGATACTCAAGCTAACCTTCACTTGACTGCAAATACTTTCAATCATGCTAAACCTAATCAGCCTAAGCCTTTAAATGCTATAATGCCTATTTCAGCTAGTCTTTCAGCATCTCCTCCAAAGTCTTCCATACAATTCCAACATGCTTCCTTGTCCTTAGAAGTGGCTCCATGTCAAGAGGACTCTAAAAATGATAAAGAAAAGAACATACAGAAAGATCAAGATCAGAAACCCTCCATATCATCCAATTCTCTTTATGATGTATCTTCTCCATTGCATGGTTCTTTTGATCCTCTACGCTCTTCCGCATTCATTCCACCATGTCCTAAGCAAGATCAAGCTACTACTTACACTATTGAGCTTATTGATAATCAAAATAACCTTACCACACTTGCGCTTTCCAAAGATGATGTTTCCATTAAGGTTATTAAAAATGGTGTTGTTACTTCTGATGTTAAGCCTATTGAAAATCAAGAAAAAAATGATGCACTTATGCTATCCAAAGCAACTTGTCAAGATCAAAGTCTTCCATCTTCTTGTTCTACCACTCCATGTTCACTTCCACTTTCTTCTCTTCCTAAATCTTTGCAAGCTATGAATGATCCTGTCAAAGAAGTTGCTCCTATTCAAGATGTGCATGATTCTGTTGAAAACTCTAATGCTCACTCTAAAGATGTTGATATCCTTGGTTGTGATATAGACGCTGATGAACTTAATGATTATCCTTTTGCATCTTCCACATCCATCCTTGGACCTCCTCCACCAATACTAAGGGCTTCACGTCTTCCTTCCATTTTGGGTCCTTATGTCCCTTCACTTTCCTCTCCTAACTCTCCTAATTCATCATCCATCTTGGGTCCTTACGTCCCTCCATCTCATATCTTTCCTCAAGATCAACATAAATGCATACCCTTGAATCCTTTTCATCCACCCACCCATCTAAACCAATCATATTATTCTTCTTCTTACACAAGTCCCAAGTCTTTTGGAAGTAACTTGAATGTTCAATACAAAAAAAAGAAACAATATAAGAATCCATCTAAAAAAGAAGATCACCATGTCTCCTCTAATCGACATGGGGGCATAAAGTCAAAAGAGATATCCAAGAAGAAAACTACAAGACAAGTATGGGTTCCAAAATCCATCATTCAAGATATTCTCTCTAAGACATCAAAAGGAAATAAAAAGCCTAAGGCTATATGGATTCCAAAGTCTCTCTTGAAAGAATCTAATGTTGAACAAAAAGTGAAATTGACATTCAAGCTTCCAAAGGCTTCCACTTCATCTTTTTTCAAAAACATTCTTCCATTCCATGTGCCTGAACCACAACCTCTGCTAAACATTTTCCATATTCCCTCTCGTATTCCTCCATTCACATTTGAGAATTATAACAAGCACACCAATCCTCTTTTCGAAGAGTCAGATAGCAATAATGAACCAGAATATGATTCGCACTTGGACTAGAATATGGTTCATGTTTCCTCCATCCTCTCGCCACCCTTCAAGGTGTGTATTGACGTTGATCTTACCTTTCTTTCCATCTACCTTTTCACATTCCTTCCATTCATTATCCTTCTACCTTCTATCATTTTTTCTTCATTTGCCTATTCCTTCTGCATCTTCTTTTCCCCTTCAGCATCTTTGAGCATATCATTTTGAATCCTTGGCATATCATGGTTTATCCTTTCAAGGAGCATTAGCTAAAAAGCTTGCCTTCTTCCAAAAAAATCAAAAAAATATAAAAATTCAAAAAATTGAAAAAAATTGAAAATGTGCCATGGTGAAAACCTAGAAACAGGCACCTTGGTAGCAAAAGTAAAAAGAAATAAATTCATCCTATGGTGAAAACCACTCCCTTGTGGCGCCTTGGATAAGTACCATGATGAAAACCTGGCAATCAGGCATCATGCGTAGTTCTTCTACATGTTTCATCCATTTCATCTTCCATCTTTGATCTTGACAATATTGACCTATACACGAACATTTGGCTATCTTTTGAGCTATCTTCCAATGATCTTGCTTTCATTTCATTCATGTTTTGCCTTCGTATTTTCCTTCATTCATTCTAGCCTTGCACTATCCTTTTCCCCCTTGGTCTTGATCTAATAAAAAAGAGTAAAACACAATGCTATGAAGTCTCTTGACATGTCTACTCCTTTGGACTGCATCCTTTCCTTCTTTTTCATTGCGCTTTTGTGGCTTATCCTATGCTATCCTTTCATTGCTTATCCAAATGTGCTTTGCATGACAATTTTTTTTCCCTAGCTTGGGTACTCTTGAGGAGCTTGACCTTGAGGATTTTTTTCCCTTCATTCTCCTTCACTCTCTTTTCCTCCATCTCATTCACCAGCTTGCTCATCCATCTTGTCCTCCACATTTCTAGATATTGGGACTACACAATGTGATCTTGCTTGGAAGTTTGATGCCCATTTTTGTCTAGGGGCATCCTTTGTATATCTTTTATGATCCTGAAAAAATTCCAAAAAAATTCATATATGATGCTGAAAAAATCCTAAAAAGCATAAAAAGTCCTGAAAAAAATACAAAAAAATCAAAAAATTCAAAAATTCAAAAAAATAGAAAAAAGTGCCTTGGTGAAAACCTAGCAATAGGCGCCTTAGTAGAAAAAATCCCAAAAAAATGAAAAAATGAAAAAATGAAAAAAACAATCCAAGTGGTGAAAACCTGGAAACAGGCGCTACTTGTGGACTTTGCACCCCTATTTGTTAGCATGCATCCTTGACACTGAGCCTTTCCCTCATACCTTGACCTTATTTGGCTTAGTCTGGAATTGGTCTTTATCTTTGTCTAGGGGGCATAACTATTTGCATAGGTCCTTTTGGTGCGTTTGTCTCTTGGGGCATTTCACAACAGGTGTTTTTCAACACCACCCCAAACAGTGTTTCTCAACACTACCCTTGCTTCGAGTGTTTCTTAACACTTATCAGGTGTCTTACCCAACAGTCTCGTATGATGCAATATTTCTCACTAAGCGGATATGATACTCAGAGTTTGACTCTATGACCAACACACACGCACTTAAACAATCAACTTGTTGAGATATGTTGACTTTATTTTTCTTTGTGTGCTGTTTATGAGGATTTCTTTGATGAGTGGTCTCTCCCTGAGAAGTTTTCGATGATGCATAGCTAGAAGACTGAGGGTATGAGAACATGTATTCTTTCTTTATCTGCTTGTGGGTATATTTTGTTGGTCCTAATTGTCATGAGCATTTATGCTGGTCTTACTTGACACTATGGATTAACAAGGTATTATCCTTGACTATTTTTGCGAGTGCATGCTTCTAGTTATCCTGACTTTCATATGTCTTGATACAAGCATAATCTTGCCATATCAAATTTAGGTGATCTCATTGCATTAGTCATCTAGACCTACATGTCTTTGATGCCTAGATGGGATTCCCACATTTCTATCTGATAAAGATCATATTCATATTCACATAGTTATGCTAGTGTGCATTGTATGATCTTGCGACGCTACCAATAAAGCTCGATGATGATAATTAGATGTCTATAAGCGTTGCGACCTTGCAAGTTAGCCACTTTCATAGTAGCTTGCATTTCTAGGTTCATGTTAGTCTAGTGTTGCATTTTGCATATGGAGAGAGCTCTCATTTTTCATCCTACATGGACCTGTCAGTCGACTGCGCTCACCTTTTCTTCTTCTCGACCATGTCTTTCACTCCTCGTCTTTTCATCTCGAACCTATTCCTGTTCATCACAAGGGATTAATCACATCATCATATCTATATCAAAACTGTCATTTTCAAGAAACATGAGTCTATATCATACATATGAGAATTAAACATACATCTATGAGAGAGAACATACATAAGCACATACATAAGCATTTTGAGCAAAATGACAAGATAATATACATAAACTGATACATCCATCACAAATGAGACAAATACACATGATACATCGAACGTCCAGTAATCTCATATACAATGTCATGATATACAATACAATATGAGATCCCAAAATCTAGATCAAAAGTCTCAAAATATGTCCAAAACATCTAAACCTAAGACTCGCTACCACCCTCGTGAGGAGCTCGTGGTGGTGGAGGAGGCATAGCTCTCCTATCGAGTACCATGTCTGATACCCCTACCCGCTGAGAGTATGATGGTGCTCTCTCACCCTCTGGGACAGCCTGCAGATATAACCCATGATAATAAGCTGCTCTCGCTGACTCTCGTCGGAGCTCTAGTGCCTCGGCCTGTGCCATCGCCTCACGGCGTGCTATCTCTGCCCTAAGATCAGATATCTGCTGATCTCGCTCTGCTCTCAGATCCAGTAGCTGCTGATCTCTCACGGCTATAGTAGTCCGGAGCTGCTGTATCTCTGCCTCCTGAGCCTGTATCTGGGCTCTCAGATCCTCTCCCCCCGCAGGCTGCTCCTGCTGTGCCTCCACCTGCCGGCGAACTGATCTCGCCTCCTCCTCAGGTGTCGCTGACCGCTGTCCCCGTGACCATTTCTAGCCACCTGATCTCGACCCCTCTCCCCTCTCCATCCTCCTCCCTCTCCCCCTCCTGCCATCTCCTCCATCCCCTCCCTCCCCTCCTCCCTCTCCTCCGTCCCCTCCATCTCCTCCCTCTCCCCCGTCATCCCCTCTGTCTCCTCCCTGCACTAGTGCCTGTGCATCTGGTACTGTAAATCAAGGGAATGGCACCCTCTACTGCTCTGCTCTGTAGGCTCCATCAGCCCCTGCATCTGCCATATCTAGGAAATACTCCCAGGGCTTGCTCCTGATACCTGCTGTCTCTGCGACAGCCTGCTGATAATCTAACATAGGTAGCCACCCATGTCCCTCCTCGTCTCTGGCTCTGGCATAAGTGGTAGTCTTTGTCGAGACTCGCTGCTGCCTCCCAAACTGCTGCCACACCTGAGTGATGCAGAATCTCTCTACGATCTCTGCATATCGACCTACCAGTGGCCGACTGCACAGCATGTAGCTCAACTCATCTGCTGCATCCCCCCAAACCTCAACCTCCCTATAGGGCCTCCATGTAAATGAGGCTATCTCGTCCAAAATCCATCTGTAGTATGTCACATCCCCACTATGGGCATGTGATATGAACCCAAGGTACCTATAGATGTAGGGGTACCTCCTCTCCCTCGGCTGAACCCTGGGGCGCACCACAACAATGTTCTCCCACGCCCATACCTGTGCCAATATGGCACCACATGCCCATGTCCGACCGTCTCTGTAGATGATCTCATGCAACTCATGGTACATCTCTGCCAATATGGCAGGACCCCATGCCATCCACCGCGGCCTACCGATCAGGTCCACCAAAAGTCGAGCCCATCCGAGCGGGAAACCCTTCTGACTGCGGTTAGTCATCAGGATCTATGAAATGATGGAAGCCACTATACATGGCACTGGGTAGTCTCTGCCAAAATCGTCTATCAGCCTCTCCCAGCTGATATGTCTATCCAGAATCGTGACATCCTAGAACATCTCCTAAACCAAGCGGTGCCCCTCAGTGGCATCCTGATCATAGTACACCTGTGACAACACATAAATCATGTTAGTTTTCATCTTTTGGAAATATTACATTTTACATGATTATACTTACAGGCTCTCCGTGACATGGAACTCGGAGGATCCTATAGACATCCTCCAGTGTGATGGATGCCTCGCCTGTAGGAAGGTGGAAGGTGTTGTGCTCACTATGCCATCTCTCGGCAAGAGCAGTCAACAACCCATGGTCTGCTCGGATATAGGGGTATCTCAGCAGATACCGGAATCCCATCGCCCTGATATCGGCATTGCCCGGATCATCCAGATCTCGGACACACCGCAATCCTGTCACCTTCGGCGCTCTGATGATGAGCGCCGGAAAAACCTCCTGCAAGCCAACACCAAGCCCGTTGTTAGCACATATCATGATGGATGTCCAAAAACTCAGTATAAAACATCCTAAAAATGTAACATTGTCTAGACCCATGTCATTTTTGCTCAAAAATGCATTAAAATCAAAATTTTATGCTGGGCGATATTCTTTTTCTGGAGAAGTATCGCGCGATACTTCTCCCTATAGTGGGGCGATAAACCTTATATCGCACGATATTTCACCTAGTATCGTGTGATCTTTCGCCCGGTATCGTGCGATACTGGTGCCTAAGGTCGTGCGATACTTTGGGGACACGTGAAGTATCGCGCGATACTTCTCCCCAAAGCGCGCGATACTTCTAAAGTATCGCGCGATATTTCACCTAAGAAATTTTTTTTGAAATTTAAAATTTGAAAAAACGTGCTAAAATAAGCTATTAAATGCTAAAAATGACCAACAAGCTCGCATTTTTTGAAAACATATCGGGGCAGGATAGTGTGGTGGCCGGTTGTGCAACCGGGCGTGCTCGAATCGATGCCTATGGACGGGAACTCCTGCTTGCTGGGCCATTTTCTCTCTCTAAAGCTCTGAAATTCTCAAATCGCTAAAAGACAAATGATTTTTGAAAATGACATTTTGACCCCTTTTATAGTCTTTTGACTTTTTGACCTCATTTTCAAAACACCTTGAAATTGCATGAAAATTGCACCCCTAGCTAATTTCGACCTCCTGGATCCATTTTCGGACTTGAAATTGAAATCTGAGGTCATCTTGATAGTCAAAATCATGTTTCAAAATCTTCCCTCCCTTCTGTGCAGTTGACTGATCTTTTGAGGCCTAATCCTTCGATCTTTGTTGGGGCATCATCATTTCTTCATTTCCATGTCTTCCAACCTTCTAGTCTTTCATTCATATTCATTCCATTCCCTCATTTCTCACGTTTGACTACATCTTTTCAGTCAGGCTGGGGCATGTTGTATTGCCTAATGGTTAACCTATTTTGACCTTTACCTTCGATTGTGATTTTATTATGATTTGATCAAATCCTTATCAATTCGCTGTTCTCCTCTCTACCTGATTTCAATTTTGACTCCGAGGGGGCAGTACCTATGGATTCTCATCCCTAATTCTCTTGATTTTCCTGATTCAGACATCTTTTGTGAGCTGTCGCTCAAATTTGAGATTCTTATCTCCCATTTTTAGACTTGATTATTGCCTAGCAGCGACGGTGATAGTTTTGTCTAAAGCTTGATTTGCACCTAGCAGCGACGGTGTTGGTCTAAGCTTTTGTTTATGTTTGTCCAGGTGTGATCCCGAATCGACCTCATATCTGAGTTGTTTTGTGATCCCAGATCGATCTCACATTTCAACTTCATTCTTTGACTACATGTGTTCCCAAATCAATCACACATTAGTCAAAGAGGGGCAAATGTATGCACCCAAAAATGGTCACCTAGACTTTGGGCCCCATTTATTTGATTTATCAATCCTAAATCATTTTTATCAATAATCAATATTTTTCAACATTATCAATCTCCTGATCAAGTCTTAATTTTGATCATATATTGGATTTTTATCCTTGGGCTAACCATTTATCCTAAGTCTTTATTTGATTAAAAGGAATATTTCCTCCCCTTTTAATTAAATAAAAAGCCCTCACTTTCCTCTTATCCTAAGTTGCACAAATAAAGCATTATTCCTATTTTATAAAAAGGGAAAAAGAACTTTTTGTCTCATATGGACATAAAGTCAACTCTTATTTTCCTATTGGAGGATACTTGTGCACACGGATTGCTCCTCTTTCAAGCTCCACCGCTGATTAAGACCTTTTGCCTCTTAATCTCCATGGTCCATTTCACCTCATTTCCTATAAAAGGGGAGCTCTCTCCTTCATTTGCATATATCCACTTGTTTTATGCTAATGTTATGCTGCAGGTTTTAGGTGCATTTGGAGTTTGAAGACATTGAAGACTTGTTGCATTTCATTGTAGTTGCATATTTGCTTTCTTAGTTGCATGATAATGGCATTCTTAGCATAGATTTCCTTTTATGCAATAGATTTAAGCTCACATAGTCTAAATAGGAGGCATTGTAATCCATTGCTATTTCCTTTCATAGATTAGTTGCATTGTACTTTCATTTCCATAGCTTAGATTGCATCTTCATTTTAGTTGCATTGCATTGCATTTCATAGTGATTCTTGGAGATATTGGCATTGTTTCCCTTGTCCTCACTTGAATCTCTCATTGTGTGGTTGATTAGCAAGGTCACAAGCTTGTAGCTCTAGCTGAGAGCAAACACATCATAGTCCCTTGCAACTTCATGCATAAAGAGCTATGAGCCGCTTTGTGAGGCCTCATTCTTGAGCAACCTTGCATGTAATGGTTCATAGAAGTGCACCATTTTAGTGTGTACAAATTGTAGGAACATGAGAAAACCATAATTCACATGAAGTCTTACCAGTACCATGTTTAATCTAAACTATGTTCAATGAATAAAATATGGTATTAACTACATCCCTCCAATGCATATGTGGTACCTTTCCTTCAAGCATAATTTTCCTAGAAGCATCAAGAATGGTTCTATTTCTCCTTTTTGTTATCCCATTATGTTGTAGTGTCCTAGGTCCAGAAGTTTGTTTATATATCCCATGTTCCTCACAATATGCATTAAACTTAACTGATGTGAAATAACCACCTCTATTATACCTTAAGCATTTAATATTCAACCTTGATTCATTTTCAAAATTTTCTTTGTAAATCATGAACTTATCAAAATCTTTAGACTTCCCTTTAAGAAAAGAAACCCACGTCATTATAGAATAATCATCAACAAAAATCATAAAGTACCTTTCACCATAATCTGACCTTGTTCTTGTAGGACCACAAAGATCTGTATGTACTAGATCTAATCTCCATTTTTCTGAATAAGTCTTTCTATGAAAGATAGTCTTGGTTTGTTTTCTCATAACACATTCTTTGCACATCATCTTAGTAGGATTCACAATCTTTGGTAAATCTTTGACTGCATTAGTGTTATTGACCTTCACAATGTTCTCAAAATTTATATGTCAGAACCTCTTATGCCATAACCAATTGTCATCTATCTTCACAAAAAAATAACTTTCTTTAGTTGGATTCAGTTGAAATACATTACCCTTTAGTCTTAGTACCTGATGCGATCAGATTTCCTAACTGATTTTTGATAGTATATTTTCCATCCTTGAATTGCAGATGATAACCCTTATCCACAAGTTGTCCAACAGTCAATAGATTATGATTTAGTCCATCAACAAAAAAAACATCATCAATATTAGTTTTAACATCAAGAGTTATATATCCTCTTCCCATGATCAAGCAAGGAGTATTATCTTTTAATCTGACTACACCTCCATCATACTTGTTAAGCTGCACAAATTTGTATTTATCACTAGTTATGTGATGAGAGCATCAACTATCTATAATCCATTCATATTTCTTTTCTACATGTGAAACCAAATATTTTTCTTCATGAATATGATCTTCACCTTTAATAGCGACAAACTCAATCTCATTGTCATCATTCACAAATTCATCATCAGTACCCTCACTAGCAATATAACATCCCTTAGGATATCTAGGCTTGTATGACTTAGGCTTATACTTTGGAACTCTAGTATGATATCTAGAGGAAAAATGACCTATCTTATTGCATGAAAAACACTTCAAAGGTAATTTCCCTTCATACTTTCCCTTACCTCCATTTTCCCTCTTTGCGACTAGGGCTACAAGCTCATCCAATTTCCCTTTTTTTTTCCACTATTTCTACTCACTCCTTAGCATATTCTCCAAGATCTACATACTTGTAACTTCTATTGGTGCTCACATTATTTGTTAGTATCTTCTTATCCTTATCAACATTAGCCTTAAAAGAAGATTCAACTTTAGGTAAAGCATCTTATAATTTAGAGGTTTCAAATGTAGATAACTTACCAATCAAAGTATCCCTTGTAAATCCCTTTGTGAGTGGTATAATCTCTTCAATTATCATGACTTTGATATTGTATGAAGGTGTCAAAGATCTCAGGATCTTCACAATGATTTCATCTTCTATAATAGACCCTCTCGTATTTATGATACCAATAACAACCTCTATCACTCTCTCAACATATGCTCTATTAGACTCATCTTCTTTCATCCTCATGTTCTCCAACGTTTTTTTTTCTAAGAATGCAACTTTGCCTATTTTTTGTATTTGTCTCCTTCATATAGTATTTCCAACTTACTCTAGATATCATCTACCAACTCAACCTCTATAAACTCTACCTCAAAAAGTGCACTGATTAGGGCTTCTCTAGCAATCATATTGCAAGTGAATTTATTCCTATAATACTTTGTAATATTTGCCAATTCATCCTCAGTCCTGACATCTACCTTGTTCTTTGCAATCAACCAGTATTAAATCCCCAAGAAGATCAAATGATTCCTTATCTTGTTCTTCCAATTGTCAAAATTTTCACCATCAAATTGCAAATTGTCCTTCCTATAGTTCACCATTCTGGATCTTGTCAAGAAGTTAATCTTTCTCCAAGAGTACCAAAAGCTCTAATATTAATTGTTAGCAATAGAAAGCCAAACTACATAACAAGAAGAGGGGGGGTGAATCAGTTTAGTGTAATAATTGTAAACTTTAAACTTCTGAATTAGATCATGAATTAAGAATATAATAGTGCTAAACAAGATGAACAAGATAAACAACAACACCATAACACATAGAGTTTTTTTCTCGAGGAAAACCCTTTTAAGGGAAAAACCCTGGTGGAGATGGAATCCACAAGATAGTGCACTAGTATAAAAATGGCCCTGTTAGGAGACCTAGCCTTGTTAGCCGCTGATACAATACATCTAGTAAAACAATCCCTATTAAAGGACATAACCCCTATTAAAAGGTCCTTCAACCCTATTAGGAGTTGATGAGAACAAAAAGGACCACTACCCAAGCACACTTCTCCAAGGAGAAGGTTATACCCACCTTCATGAATTACTATCCAAATACAATAAAGTGAACTTATTGTTCAAATGAATGAACTAATTGATATCAACTTACTTTCCTTTACAATTCCATTGAAGTGTACGAGGAATGATCATACATTCCACTCATACCTCTTCTCTTTAGCTCTACTCTGATTACAACTCTCGCATGCAAAATGACACATACCTCCTATACACATTCCTTACATTACATTAGAGAGATTAATCTCCTTTATACAAGCTACAAATATCAATTAGGTCTATCTTTCAGGGCTTCCCCAATGCATAGAAAATTACATTACCCAATTATAAGGCACACACGGTACCTAATACAAATATAAAATAACTAGAAATATTAATTTATGTGCCAAGATCCATAATTAACGCTCACCAATCCATAGAAAACATTACACCACCTAGTCGGCTCCCAAAAGTAATTATCCAAGTTTCATATGCTAGTGCTGATATCAAAATGACCCAATCAAGACACAAATCTTAGAATGTACTCTATCCTATTTCTTCTTCCTGTTGGAGATTTGCCAGCAAGCTAGTGTTGACTGTATGTTTGTCATTGATGAAAACATATGGTAATCAATGTGTGTGGAAGCCTTATGCAAAGAGCCTTGAACATATTTTGTATGGATATGTTATCAGCATGATATCATAGATGTGAAGGTTGATTCTGAGTGCAGTCAGTTGTGTAGCAGTTTATATCAGCAGTGTTCTTGATAGAGTGACATACATAGTTTGGAATGAGATTTGTAGTACAGTTATGATGGAGCCTTGTGCATTTATATTTATGTTGTAGACATGTTAGTGAAGCTATGTTCATGGATGCAAAGTCATTTTTACAATACAAGTTGAGTTTTGATGTTTCCAATTTCCAATTATAGTTTCCTGAGTTTATCTGATGGAGCCGACATTGTTTATATTGTTTCAGTAGTTGCGACTATCATTTTGGTATGTGTGTTTGGCTTCATGTTTGGTGATGAGTTAACTGTTGGTTTTTCCCTTTGATCTTCAACTTGTAGATTTATACTTTGATGGATAACTTTAATGATACTTTGACTCTATCACCACTCCAAAGTCTACAAGGGAGAGGGCCAATTAACAAGGATCAACAAATGAGATCCTCCTACACTTTGAGCCTTAATGCTTAGGTGGGTGTACCCTTGACTCACTTCTCCAAAGGAGTCTCAAAACAATATACAACTATGTCCTTTACTAACTGATTGAAAGATATTATCATTTAAATTTTGGTGTGTGTGGTTAATGACAATGAAATGCCTCCAAAGAATGGACCAATGCCTTAACCTAGGGTAAAGAGTCACCCAATTGCATACATCAGCTGAAGATCTTAAATCAAACACTCTTGGGCTCAGGATAAGTGCTTCTCCTATTACCCCTCTCCCTCAAACACCAGGACATCAAATTCTTATTTGGTTGTAAACCCACTGAACTCACCTAAAAGACTTTAATCCCAACTTTGTTAGGAACTCAGAGATGACTTCACAATACTCCTTGTTTACCATATGCTAATACACTTTGTGATGCTAACATATATGAGCTTAGAACCAAAACAAGAAGACATAAACAAATGTAAGATTGGAACTCAATAGCATTCTCATTAACATATCCAGGATCAATATACAATCAAAGCAACACCAAGATAGGAAACAGACCCAAAATCCATCTCCTCTTTCCTTACATGTTCATACAATCACAACCACTGGAACTGACCAAAATTCAGAACAGAACCTCAAGACCGAACCCCTACTCTTTAAAAAAATTGACTACTTATACCCCTAGTCACCTTGGAATCCTCAAAGAGGATGCATCAAGCTTCAGGTGACTAGGGTTAGGGTTTCAACTACCCAACCAATCAAAAAAATACAAAAAAAGTTATTGCAGGGGAAGAAACATAGGCAACCCAGAGAAAATGAATCTCAAAAAGATCTGCCATCATCAAAATCTACAAGAACAGTATAGAACATCAAGGAATTGCCATGAAAACCAGTCAAATCGGCCACCTACAAACACACCTTGAGCACAAAACCATACTTCTCCTAATACAAAAACATCATACCATTGACCATAAAGACCCTTGGATCAGTTGGCAACAACCAACGCCACCAAACCAATCAAAATCAGCTGCTAGAACCATAAATTTTGGTACTTCCTATCACTATCAACCCTCTACAAATTTGAATTTGAAATACAACGGTCAGTTTCATGGCCCCAGCAGCATATCGGTGGTCCACATTTAAATTTGGATCAACTTTAAGTCCTGACCGTCAGATCTTTCCTTTTCGCGAGCTTTATGATTTGTCTTTTAAAAAAGACCCCAGCCACATTTAGTGAACTGGCGACCGAAGACCTTCTCCAAGTCGCAAAATACCTTATCTCTCCGCCATTTAGTTTAGCGGTTACGCGAACACTTGTTCACTGAATCGCCAGTCAATTTGGAGCACCTCAATTTTTCTTCGTGAATGAGTGAAACCCTTTGAATTTTTTCAGAGCCGCTAACCCTATTTATTTGGACTGCTAGACCTTAGACCCCCGCCTAGGCCTACTTTATGCCACTTGTCATTAGACCACTCACCGTATCCATTCGGTCACCACTGACACAGGACCCACAAAGTATAAGCCATTAATTGAATGGTCGTCGCATGATCACATGGCCTGAAAAGATTCCATGTGATCATGCGATAGCCATAGATCCTATTAGATACAATTGTCTGAAGGACATTGTTGGATCAGCTATGTGTTGTCTTTGATGTCACACAAATGTCATATCAATTATCGTTCTCAGTATCTACCGAGCTCAGTCGGTCAGCTAAGCAGTTCTCAGTATCTATCGAGTTTAGTCAGTCAACTAAGCGGTTCTCAGTATCTACCGAGCTCAGTCGGTCAGCTAGGCAGTTCTTAGTGTCTACCAAGTTCTCTCGGGTGTCTAAAGGAAACATGACAGGGTAATAGTGTTAATCGAGCCTCCTTGGTTATCGAAGGAAAATTAGTGGTTACCGAGCTCTCTTGGTCTCCAAAGGATGTTGCAGAATTTGTTGTGGTTACCAAGTTCTCTCGGTCACCGAAGGAAATCTTTTCAAGACTAATATTTACTGAGCAAGGTCGACCCTTTCAAAGAATTTTGTTATTACAGTTTGTTTATCCCAGCTGACTGTTGTAATAATTATTAGTGCTGACTTGGCAATCTAAATGATTATGAAATGGCATATATATATAGAAGGTCAAGTGGTGAATAAAACATATACAGCATGTAGAAATCATTTTAAAGAAAGGTGTGTGCAAATTTTGAAGGATGATCAGATATCCTTGAGGAGCAACAAAGATTTATTTGATCGGTAAGGATCTAGTGAAGCAGAACATAGATCTTTATTCAGTAATTCAGTTGCAGGTCATTTCATTGTTACTCTCTTACAATTGTAGCAGTGATATCAAAATCTCTTAACCGAGTTGGTTTAACAACCATTTTGTAAATCCTCTAACAAGGTGACAGTTCTATTGAATTGTTTCAAGACCTCTTACAAGGCCACTCCTAGCAGGGTGATTAAATCCTCTAACAAGGTCACACCTAATAGTGTGTTTTGTAACCTTTTACCAGGTTGGCTTCTAACCGGGCATCACTTCATAAGAGTGAAAAATAGTAACTAGTTACATTGGTGATTTTTCCTATATTGGGTTTCCACGGTAAATCTGGTGTCTCTTGTGTTCATGTTATTTTCTTTATTCATGCAAGTTAATCAGTGATGAATGCTTAAGTACAATTTAATTATTACACACTTAAAGGATCAAGTTTTCAACATTTCTCTATATATTTACCAAGTGGCACAGTAAATAATTTGTTAAGATATTTAAGGGATCAGTGGTAATATTTTTGTGGTTAACTGATTCACCCCCCCTCTCAGTTACTGCATCTATATTTCCAACAATTGGTATCAGAGCTTTTGGTGCTTGCAGGAAGGGTTTCAAGGACCTAAGCTAAAGATCAGGATGTCTTACAAAAGAGAAATTCCAAGGCTTAACAGAAATAACTTTTCAGCATGGCAAGGTCTCATGAGACTACATCTGGCTTCCATTGGTGATTCAGGATGCAAATATATTGATCAAGAATATACAATTCCTATTGGCACATTAACTATTGAAGACATTGCAGAGAAGAAGAACCATAACACTATGATGATAGACATTGCATCAGCTCTTAGCTGTGAAGAATTTGATGAAATCAAAGACTGCACAACTACTCATGAAATGTGGAACAAGCTGAAGAAAATCTATGGTGGTGATGACAATGTGAAGAGAGCCAAAGCAGAGAGCCTAAGAGGACAGTTTGATCAAATGAAAATGAGAGAAGAAGAAAACATTGCAAAATATGTTGAAAGAATCAAGACAAGTGTTAGTGCAATCAGAGCTTCTGGAGGAAAAATTGATGATGAAACTGTGATAAGTAAAGTTCTTAGAACATTACTCCCTATTTATGCAATAAGAGTTTTTGCTATTCAAGAAAGGAGATGTGAATAAAATCACAATATAACTTTGGATGCCTTAGTTGGAAGATTGATAGCCTTTGAACTAGATAACTATGACAACTATGTTCCAACCTCTAAAAATATTGAATCAGCTTTTGAGGCCAAACTTTCACTCAAGAAAGGGAAGAAAATCCAATCAGAAAGTGAAGAAGAATCAGAGGAAAGTTTTGATAGAGATCTTGAAGTTATTGAAGCATTACTTGCAAAGAAGTATTCAAGAGGCAGAGGAAAATACAGAGGTAAAACTCCCTTGATCTATTTTTCATGTGAAGAAATTGGTCATATTGTAGCTAGGTGCCCAAACAAGCAAAGCAAAGATGAGAAGAAAAATTACAAGTACAATGGCAAGAAAAATTTCAAATCATTCAAGGATAAAGAAAAGAAAACATGTTTTTTAGCTAAAGATTCGGATGATAGTGAAGAAGAAATTGTTTTCATTATTGTAAAAGATGAATCTGATAATGATGAAGATGAGATGGCACTTATCTCTCATATAAGCAAGAATGATAAATGGATTATAGACAGTGGATGTTCACATCATATGACTGGTGACAGGACCAAGTTTGAACACTTTGAAAACTTTGATGGTGGTAATGTAAGGTTTGGAAACAATGAACCCTGATGTATAAAAGGAAAGGGACGAATTTCATTAACCAAAGAACTTATATGTGATAATGCATATTGGGTCGAAGGACTAAAGCATAATCTTCTAAGTGTAGCATAGCTAATCAACATTGGATTCAAGGTTGAATTCATGAATGGCAAAGCAAGACTGCTGGATGACAAAGGAAAATTGATAGGATCAGGCAAGCAAACCAAAGGTAACCTATTTTATCTTGATCTTGGTGATTACTCATGTTTTATTGCTCAAATTGAAGAAAGTTGGTTATGGCACAAAAGGTTATGTCATGTAAATTTTGACAACATGATGAAAATAAGCAAATTCAAGAAAGTAAGAGGTATTCCTACTTTGAAGAAACCTGATGTTGGTCTATGCAAGAATTGTCAAATTGGTAAAATGGGAAAGTCTAGTTTTAAAAGTAAAAACTATCAGTCTGAAGATATTTTGGAAATTGTGCATACTGATTTATGTGGACCTATTGGAATTGAGAGCTATACTGGGGAAAAATTATTTATTCTCTTTGTTGATGATTATTCTAGAATGATGACTGTTATGTATTTAAGAGAAAAATCTAAAGCATTCAAAAATTTCAAATGGTATCTAGCAAGAGTAGAAAAGGAAACAGGAAAAAGAATAAAATGATTGTGATCAAACAGAGGTGGTGAATTCATCTCCCATGAATTCAATAATTTCTGCATTGAAAGAGGAATCAAAAGACAGGTATCAGCCCCAAGAACTCCTGAGCAGAATGGAATAGCTGAAAGAAGGAACAGATCTATCATGGACTGTGCAAGGACTCTAATGATTGAAAAGAACATTGCTATGAAATAATAGAAGGAAGCTATCAACACTGCAGTTCATACCTTGAACCGAGTATAGCTGAGAAAAGACACATTCAAGACTCCATATGAGCTATGGTATGGCTACAAACCAAATGTAAGTTACCTAAAAGTATTTGGTAGTAAATGTTACATCTTAAAATAATCTAGAAAAGGAAAATTTGATGTAAAAAGTGCTGAAGGAATATTTTTTGGGATATTCTTGCAAAAGTAAGGCATATAGATGTCTAAATTTGTCTACTCACAAAATCATAGAAAGTGCACATGTGAGAATTGATGAGTTTGCAAAAAAGACTGAAGAAGAAAGAGAAAAGGAACCAGAGGACTACAGAAAATTTGTTTACATCGAACCTGATACATTGCCAAACACATATAAGGAGACTACATCTACCGAGCCTAGTACAGTAACCGAGCCACAAGAAGAAGTTCAAACCGAGTCACAAAGTACCGAGTCTCAGTCTGAAGCTACCGAGCAAGTATCTACCGAGCCCGAGCAATCTAAACCTGAAGATGAAGAAGACAAAAATGTAACACATTCAGGAAGCAAGGAACCTTTATTAGCCAAGTACATCAGAAAGCATCATAAACCAGATTAGATTATTGGAAACAAATCAGATGGTACTATGACAAGAAGTAAACTAAGAGGTACATGTTTATTTGCTGATTTTGAACCTAAAAATATCAAAGATGCATTGGAAAATGAAAGTTGGATTGAGGCTATGAATGATGAAATAGAGAAAATAGAGAAAAATAAGACATGGACTCTTGTACCTAGGCCTAAAGATAAAAATATAATTGGGACAAAATGGGTATTCATAAATAAGTTGAATGAAGATGGTCAAGTATCAAGAAACAAAGCAAGATTGGTATGTAAAAGATATTCTCAAGAAGATGGAATAGATTATGGAGAGACTTTTGCTCCTATTGCAAGATTAGAAGGTGTGAGGACTTTACTTGCATATGCAGCACATAAAGGATTTAAGGTATATCAAATGGATATCAAATCTACTTTTCTCAATGGTATTCTTGAGGAAGAAGTCTACATTGAGCAACCTGAAGGTTTTATTGATCCAGACAAAAGGGATATGGTCTGCAAATTACACAAAGCATTGTATGGTCTGAAACAAGCTCCTAGAGCATGGTATGAAAGATTACATAACTATCTTTCTTAGATTGATTTCAAAAGAGCTAATGACAACAGTAATTTATACATCAAAGAAGGATCAGATAACAAAATTGTTTTGGCAGAAATATTTGTGGATGATACTGTGTTTACAGGAAATGATGATCAGTGCAAAGAATTTTTAGAGCTTATGAACAAAGAATTTGAAATGTCTATGTTTGGTCAGATAAAATTCTTTGCTGGACTTCAGATTCAGCAGAACAAAAATGGTATCTACATTACTCAATCTAAATATATTAGGGAAATACTTAAAAAATTTGGTATGGAAGATTCAAAACCAGTTGGTACACCCATGTGTACTGGATTGAAGCTTACCAAAGATGATGATTCAAAAGAAGTAGATCAGACCTTATACAGATCAATGATTGGAAAATTACAGTATGTAGTACACACAAGGCCTGATATTGCCTTAGCAGTTGGTATAGTGGCAAGATTCTCAGCTAAACCTAGAGAAAATCACATGATGGCAATCAAAAGAATCTTGAGGTATTTAAGGGGAACTGAAGACTATGGCTTGTGGTATAAATTTGGAGGCAATCTGGATTTAAAAGTGTTTACTGATGCTGATTGGGCAGGAAACATTGATGACAGAAAGAGTACAAGTGGTGGAGCATTCTTTCTTGGCAAAAGGTTAGTATCTTGGACTAGTAAAAAGAAAAACTGCACATCCCAATCCACAACAGAAGCAGAATATATTGCTGCAGTAGTAAACTGCTCTAATATTATATGGTTTAAACAACTTTTGGAAGGCATGAAGGTTGATATCAAAGAACCAGTTGTTATGTTTTGTGATAATACAAGTGCAATAAATATTTCAAAGAATCTAGTAATGCATTCTAAAACCAAGCACATTGCAATTAAATATCACTTTGTCAGAGAATTGGTGCAGGACAAGGAAATCAGATTGGAATATATTCATACAAAAGAACAAATTGCAGATATCTTCACCAAGCCACTACCTAAGGATGCATTCTTGTATTTAAGAGGTAAGTTAGGGGTCACTCCCCTGTTCGAGGTTCACTAAATAAAGTTTTAGTGATGCATCAACCAGAACATGTTGAAGATCAATCAGTTGATGCAGCATAGTCAAGGAATCATTGCATATGAATTAGTACATAAGGTACATTGATATTTACCGAAACTATGCAAGTTGTCTTTGGCATGTGTTGTCAAAGAGGGAGAGTTTACTGTCATTTCAAGAAATTTCTAAGAAGAATAATTTGAGAAGTTAAGAGGGAGAGTTCTCAGTCAGAGAAAGAAGTTTGAACGTGATGAGAATCAGAATGAAGCTAAGGATATGTTTCTTACTCTTGGTTTCTCTGTGAAATTTCATTGTGCTATGACATGTTGTGTTGCCATCAATGGCAAAGAGGGAGATTGTTGGATACAATTGTCTGAAGGACATTATTGGATCAGCTATGTGTTGTCTTTGATGTCACACAAATGTCATATCAATTATCATTCTCAGTATCTACCGAGCTCAGTCAGTCAGCTAAGTAGTTCTCAGTATCTACCGAGTTCAGTCGGTCAGCTAAGTGGTTCTCAGTATCTACTGAGCTCAGTTGGTCAGCTAGGTGGTTCTCAGTGTCTATCGAGTTCTCTCGGGTGTCTAAAGGAAACATGATAGGGTAACAGTGTTAATCTAGCCTCCTCGGTTATCGAAGGAAAATTAGTGGTTACTGAGCTCTCTTAGTCTCCAAAGGATGTTGCAGAATTCGCTGTGGTTACCAAGTTCTCTCGGTCACCGAAGGAAATCTTTTTAGGACTAATGTTTACCGAGCAAGGTTAGCCCTTTCAAAGAATTTTGTTATTACAGTTTGTTTATCCCAGCTGACTGTTGTAATAATTATTAGTGCCGACTTGGCAATCTAAATGATTATGAAATGGCATATATATATAGAAGGTCAAGTGGTGAATAAAACATATACATCATGCATAAATCATTTTAAAGAAAGGTGTGTGCAAATTTTGAAGGATGATCAGATATCCTTGAGGAGCAGCAAAGATTTATTTGATCAGTAAGGATCTAGTGAAGCAGAATAGAGATCTATATTCAACAATTCAGTTACAGGTCATTTCATTGTTACTCTCTTACAACTGTAGCAGTGATATCAAAATCTCTTAACCGAGTTGGTTTAACAATCATTTTGTAAATCTTCTAACAAGGTGACAGTTCTATTGAATTGTTTCAAGACCTCTTACAAGGCCACTCCTAGTAGGGTGATTAAATCCTCTAACAAGGTCACACCTAATAGTGTGTTTTGTAACCATTTACCAGGTTGGCTTCTAACCGGGCATCACTTCAGAAAAGTGAAAAATAGTAACTAGTTACATTGGTGGTTTTTCCCATATTGGGTTTCCACGGTAAATCTGGTGTCTCTTGTGTTCATGTTATTTTCTTTATTCATGCAAGTTAATCAGTGATGAATGCTTAAGTACAATTTAATTATTACACACTTAAAGGATCAAGTTTTCAGCATTTCTTTGTATATTTACCGAGTGGCACAGTAAATGATTTGTTAAGATATTTAAGGGATCAGTGGTAATATTTTTGTGGTTAACTGATTCACCCCCCCTCTCAGTTACTGCATCTATATTTCCAACAAGATCCTACCACACTGTCAGCCCCTTTTTGAAAGATTCAAGCCCACTGACAAATCCTAATCACCTTCCCGCTTGACCAATCAAAAGCTTCCATATCACGCACACGTAGCAGTGGACCCGCCTTACTTTATCACTTCTGAAAAAGGTGAAATCAACAGCCAGCACATAATCTCAAACCTCTGACACATCTCATAAGAACTTATGCCCACCGTTGATTCATTGCAAATTTCAGGACCCTCTGACAAGTTTGAAAACCAAGTCCCATTGACAACTACCAACATATTATCTTGTGGACCAATCATAGACTACCAAATGTGCCTACATGTTATTTTGGAACCACCTTTATCTCTGACATGAACACCTGGAGGATTAAATGAATGGTGCATGATCTCAAGGGCTCAAAAGATTTTATACGCTTATATGCAAACCGTCGATTTGGAATCTGTTGTTGATGACGTAAAGCCTGACCCTACCATGCTGCATAGGATACCTCAATGAATGAGAGACTGCCACATCACAAAATCTGGTAGATGAACAAACCCCTTCTTCATTTACTCTGACAACCCTGCCACTTCATTATTTCCTTTGGCCAATAGGGAAATGCCACTTGTGCTTATGTGGTAGTGGACCCGCTTGCAAAGAAAGGCTACGTCATGAAAAAGAATCAACGGTCATCATAAGATCGCAAGCCTCTGACAAAACCCTTGTGAACTTATGACAACCGTAGGATTAAGATGTTGTCAGAAGACGAGGCCTAGGAAATATTAAGGCCGAAACATAGGAAATATTAAAAGGTAGGACTTAGGGAAAAATCATTTAGTCAGGCACATAGACTTAGGAAATATTAAAGGCTGTCGGGGGTAGAGACTTAGGAAAAATTTAAACAGGGACTAACCAATAATATAAAGCATGTGCGGATTAGGATTTTTAAGTGGCCCCAAAAAGTAACTTAAAATTAGAACAGGGCCAGGGTAGACTTAGGGTTTTTCATGCAACAGCTAGATTTTTATATTTTTAAATTTTGAACTAGGGCTTGAGGCCAAAGACATGAAAAACATTGTAGAGACCAAAGGGAAAAACTAGAAACCATGAAAAATTTTCTGAGTGATAACATTAACAATGTTTGGTTAAGAGCACATAGCATATTTCAGAGTGTAAGTAAAGTTTTAGTTAATTTGGTGGAGCCAACAATATGAAGTGACACGTCTACACATATTGGGTTGCGCGGTCCTATTTGTGTTGCGTGCTTAGTATAGCCATTGGAGATGTTTTTGGAGAGTTATATTATTTCTCTAATATGATTTCAAGAAGGTTCTAATAGGTCGACTTAATTATATCATTTGGAGAAAGATACTTATAGCTAATCAGTTATGATCACTAGAAGTATGAATGATAGAGAAGAGCAGAGAGTGCAAAGAAGAAGATGTGAATGTGTTGAGCCAGTCATCAGTTGAAGATCTATGTGAAGAAGAAGAGAGTATATGCTGTTCATTGGAACTGATCAAGACAACAGGTCTACATTCCAGTTCACCAAGATCCAGATATAGTGTATATATGTTATGCAGACAGTTGCAGCCTTCACCATTTGAGCAGTGTGCTCCCAGAAAATGTGTCATCACCTTTAACAAGGTTAATTATAAAAGACTCCTAATAAGGTCTGACCTTTGACCAGGTCATTGTACTTCATGCATTGTAAAGATAAACTCCTAACAAGGTTGTAAGATCTTCTAATAGGGATCATTATACTCTAGTGTATTTTATAGTGAGTGCTAATTCCCACCAGGGTTTTTACCTATTTGGGTTTCCCCGTAACCAAAATTGTGGTGTTGTTTTAAGTGTTATCTTATTGTGTATATGATTAATGTTCTTCTATACTTAATTGGATAAAGAATTGAATCTTGTAGATAACCGATTCACCCCCCCCCCTCTCAGTTATCTCTTGGGACTATTCCTAATAATTGGTATTAGAGCCAAGTGCCTCAGAGAGAAATTTTAACATCTTGAGGTTGATCAAATGGCATTCTTTAGAAAATAAAGTCCTAATTTTGAAGGAGAGAATTATCTAGACTGGAAGAACAAAATGACAACACATTTGCAGTGCATTGCTTTTGAGATTTTTGACATAGCTACTAACGAAGTTCGGATTCCCTCTTTATCAGATCTTTCAAAGGAAGATGCAACTCTTAAGAAAAAGGATATGTTTACTCAAAATGATATTTCCAAAGAAGCCCTTATCAGTGCCTTGTTTGACAGTGAGTTTTCAGAGATCAAGAAAATAGATAAAGCCTACAAGATATGGAAGTATCTAGAAGACATGTTTAAAGGAGACATCCAAGCCAAGAATGTGTGTAGAAGAAATGGAAGAAAAAGTACAATACATTGGAGATGCTACCTAAAGAGAACATCAGAGCCTACAATCAAATAATTAATGAAGCAGTTGCAGGAATCAGAAACAATGGTGGAGAAATTTCGGAAGAAGACATAATGGATAAGTTGATGACTACTTTGACAAAAAAATATGAGAGAAAGATAAACATCCTAGATGAGACTATGCAGTTTTCAAAATACTTCAGAAGAGAGACCTTAATTAGCAAGATTTCAGCATTTGAGATATCAAGTTTGAAGACGGAGCCTAAAAGTGAGACAACCGTCAAATCTTTAGTCCATGGTAATGAATCCTTGAACACTTCTGGTAACTTTGATGATGATGATGAGGATAAAGAAATAGATGATTTCATTGCTATGATTGCTAAGAAAGAAAGAAAAGGAAAAGGAAAATATGAAGGTCAGTTACCATTCAAATATTTTTCATGCAACAAGATTGGTCACTTTGCATCTAAGTGTCCTACAAGAGTCAAGAAGTTCAAAACTAATTACAAGCCTAAGTATAAAAAAGAATGTACTATGCTAGAGATGGAGTATTAGATGAAGATTCAGTAGAAGATGAAATTGGATTCATTTCTATTGAAGATATGGAGAAAATTTTTGATGAGATGGATATTGAAGATGAAAAGAAAGCACAAGAGTTAGAATTAATTTCACAAGAAGACATTAGAACATACTGGATCATTGACAACAGTTGTTCACATCACATGACAGGAGACAAAGATTAATTTGTACATCTGGATAAGTAAAAAGGCGGCATGGTTAGATTTGGAGACAACACTCCTAAACCTATCATAGGTAGAGGAGCTATCACCTTGGATGGAAAGAATAATACTGATGATGTTCTATATGTTGATGGTTTGCAACATAACCTACTAAGTGTTGGACAGTTGCTTGACAAAGGATTTCAGTTGGAATTCAAAGACAACAAGTGCACCATTAATAACAAAGAAGGAGTAATGATTGCATTAGGTTCAAAGAAAAAAGGTAATGTTTTTCAGCTTAATTCAGAAGCAATTTGTTTTGTTGCTAAAGTAGATGACATTTGGTTATGGCACAAAAGACTATGTCACATCAATTTTAACAATATAGTAAAAATAAGCAAATGTAAAGGCAGTTAGAGACCTCCCTAGAATTGCAAAACTAGTTGATGCAATATGTAGGGAATGTGTGATGGGAAGACATGTGAAGAATTAATTCAAAAGAAAGCATAATTCAGCAGAGAATAAATTGGATCTAGTGCATACAGACCTATGTGGACCAACTCAAACAAGATCATACTATGGTGAAAGGTACTTTATTTTGTTTGTTGATGATTATTCTAGAATGATGTGGGTTGCATTCTTAAAAGATAAATTTGAAGCATTTGAGAAGTTCAAGATATTCAAAGCTAAAGTTGAAAATGAGTCTAGATTAAAGATAAAATGTATGAGATTAGATAGAGGAGGAGAATTCACCTCTAACAGATTTTATGAGTATTGTGAAGAACATGGGATAAAGAGACAACTAAGTGCACCTAGAACCCCTCAGTGGAATGGAATTGTAGAAAGAAGAAATAGGATCATACTTGACACAACGTGCACCATCATGATTGAAGGAAAAGTTGCACACACCTATTGGAGAGATGCAGTCAATACTACAGTCTATACTATCAATAGAATTCAATTAAGGCCAAGCACATAAAAGAAATGTTATGAGCTATGGTTTGGGAATGTACCTACAGTAAAATACTTCAAAATCTTTGGAAGCAAGTGTTACATCAAGAGAGATGAAGCTATTTGAAAGTTTGATGCAAGAAGCAATGAATGTATTTTTCTTGGTTACTCTACTAAAAGCAAAGCTTGTAGATATTTTAACTTAAGATTGAAAAAGATCATTGAAAGTGCTCATGTAAAGATTGATGAAAAGTTTATGATTCAAGAGAGATATCATGATTATGCACCTATGATTGAAGAAGAACCTAGTCCTATCAGTAGAGAAACAATTATTGAAGAAATGTTTGATAGCATTGATGTATTATTCAATGGCCCTGAAACAAGTGAAGAAGAATCACATAAGATAGATGAGAGAGTCGTGCCTAATGTTCCAAAATTCACATCTAGATACCATTCAAAAGAAGATATCATTGGAGATCGGAACAAAAAATTCATGACAAGATCAAAGGAAAAAAGTTCAACAGTTGATGAAGTGGTATGCTTACTTTCACAAATTGAACCTTTAAGTTTTGAAGATGCATGTAATGATTTAGATTGGCATGAAGCAAGAAAGAAGAGCTAAATCAAATAATTAAGAATGATACATGGGAATTGGTCCCTATACCTAGTGACAAGAATGTGATTGGAACCAAGTGGATATTCAGAAATAAGGTGAATGAAGATGGTATAGTAGTAAGGAACAAAGAAAGACTAGTATGTAAAGGATATGCACAGAGAGAAGGAATTGATTATTCAGATACATTTTCCCCTGTAAGAAGATTGGAAGCCATAAAGTTATTTCTAGCCTATGCAACATTCAAAGACTTTAAAGTAAATCAGATGGATGTCAAGTCAACATTCCCAAATGGAGAGTTGAAGGAAGAAGTCCACATAGAGCAACTTGAAGAATTTACTTTATTAGAAAAACCTGATATGGTATGAAAATTGAAGAAAGCCCTTTATGGACTTAAGCAAGCCCCTAGAGAATGGTATGAAAGACTAGATGGTTACTTGACTAAGATTGGATTCAAGAAAGGAGAAACATATTGCAACTTATTCATAAGAGAGACACCTGAAGGATTATTACTAGTTGCTATTTTTGTTGATGACATTATTTTTGGTGGTAATGACAAGCTTAGTGCAGAATTTGCTAAAGAGATGTAGAGAGAATTTGAAATGAGCATGATTGGACCTATCAAGTACTTTTTGGGACTGAATGTTCAGTAGATAGATATAGGTATTTTTATTAATTAGTCTAAGTATGTGAAAGAAATATTGAAGAAATTCAAGATGGATGATTGCAAGCTAGTAAGCACCCCTTTGATAACAGGAAGCAAGATTTCAAAAGAAGATGATTCTACAATAGTTGACATAACCCTATATAAGTCTATGATTGGTAAACTCATATATCTTACTCAATCTAGACTAGATATATCTAATGTAGTTGGTATTGTTGGAAGATTTGCAACAGAACCTAAACAAAGTCATCTTATGGCAGTAAAGAGGATATTCAAATATTTGAAAGGAACTATAGACTATGGTTTATGGTATCCTAATTCTGAGAATGTAGAACTTCATGTGTATACAGATGTAGATTGGGTAGGTTGCATGGATGATAGAAAGAGTACCTCAGGAGGAGAAATATTTCTTGGAGATAGACTAGTTACTTTGAAGAGAAAGAAGAAGAATTATATTTCTCAGTCCATAGTAGAAGCAGAGTATGTAGTAGCAGCATTAAATTGTTCTACAATTGTGTGGATCAAGAAAATGATAAAGGATTTTGGAATTCAGATTGATTATCCTATTGTTATTCATTGTGACAACACTAGCACTATCAATATGTCAAAGAAACCTATGATGCATGCAAAAAAAAAAACACATTGAGATAAAATATCATTTCCTAAGAGAGAAAGTTGCAAAAAAAGAAGTAAAATTGGACTATGTGAGCACAAAAGAATAGCTAGCAGACATATTCACAAAGCCTTTACCAAAGGATACATTTGAGTATCTCAAGGAGAAGCTGGGATTAATTCCCTTCCCTGGATCTAATTAGAGTTTGCAGTAGTGCATCAGTCCTGTGTGATTAATGAATGGTTGACTACTCTACTTCAGGAGCAGTACCTATGCTTATTTTTTTTGGCAACCTTTTCCATTGATGTCAAAGGGAGAGTGAGTATATAGTCATGAAAAAAAAAATAGTTAGGGGGAGTATGTATTAGTAAGAAGATGTAGAATTTGATATTCAGAGCATTTAGCAGTAGATGGAGGATTCATCCTTGGAGGAGTTTTATTGAGGAAATGGAGAATGTTATAAAATAATTGTACGTTTGGATTGGTGGTATTTTTCATTCCATATGTTTCCATCAATGCCAAAGGGGGAGATTCTTGGAGATTTTCCACCAAGCCAGTGTTGATTGTATGTTTGTCATTGATGACAACATATGGTAAGAAACGTGCATGGAACCATCATGAAAAGAGATTTGAGCATATGTTGTATGGATGTGTTATCAAAATGATATCATAGACGTAGAGGTTGATTCTGAGTGCAATCAATTGTGTAGCAGTTTATATCAGCAATGTTCCTGACAGAGTGATAGATAGAGTTCAGTATGAGTTTGCAATATGGTTATGATGGATCCTTGCACATTTATATTTAGGTTGTAGACATATTAGTGAATCTATGTTCATGGGAAAAGAGTCAGTTGTGTAATACAGGTTGAGTTATGATGTTTCCAATTGCCAGTTACAGTTTCTTGAGTTTATCTGATGGAGCTGACATTGTTTATATTGTTTTAGTAGTTGCGACTATCATTTTGGTATGTGTGTTTGGTTTCATGTTTGGTGATGAGTTAATAATGTTTGGTTAAGAGTGCATAGCGTATTTAAGATTGTAAGTAAAGTTTCAGTTAATTTGGTGGAGCTGACACGTCTACTCATATTGGGTTGCGCGGTCCTATTTGTGTTGTGTGCTTAGTATAGCCACTGGAGATGTTGTTGGAGAGTTATATTGTTTTTCTAATATGATTTCAAGAAGGTTCTAATAGGCTAACTTGATTATATCATTTGGAGAAAGATACTTATAGCCGGTCAGTTATGATCACTAGAAGTATGATTGATAGAGAAGAGCAGAGAGTGAAAAGCAGAAGATGGGAATGTGCCGATTCAATCATTAGTTGAAGATCTATGTGAATAAGAAGAGAGTATATGCTATTCATTGGAACTGATCAAGACATCAGGTCTACATTCCAGCTCATCAAGATCCAGATATAGTGTATATTCGTTATGCATAAGGTTGCAACCTTCACCATTTGAGCAGTGTGCTCCCGGACAGTGTGTCCTCACCTTTAACAAGGTTAATTATAGAAGACTCCTAACAGGGTTTGACCTTTGACCAAGTCACTATACTTCATGCATTGTAAAGATCAACTCCTAACATGGATCATTGTACTCTAGTGCAGTTTATAGTGGGTGCTAATTCCCACCAGGGTTTTTACCTATTTGGGTTTCCTTGTAATCAAAATTGTGGTGTTGTTTCAAGTGTTATCATATTGTGTATATGCTTAATGTTCTTCTATACTTAATTTGATAAAGAATTGAATCTTGTAGATAACTGATTCACCCCCCCTCTTAGTTATCTCTTGGGACTATTCCTAACACTTCCATGTCTTAAGCTCACATAACATGATTCCGACTCACAACCAACTTATGCTCAAAACTCAACAACTAACTTTGTCGAATTCCTTCTCTTTGTCTTGTAACTAGTCTTCACCAAAACAACTGCAACTCACTCAAATCATCATATTAAGCCATGCAAATTTAGACATAAGGTCTATACACCTTTAGCGTGATAAACCAAAGCTCACATACTCTGAAATTCTATAAAATATCCTTAGATCTTTGCCCAACTACCTATAGCAACCAGAAACACAATTTGTCTAATACAACCAACTCAAAACTGAAGTATATGTCATATGTTGACATCAATGACAAAACTTGAACAACAACAACAATTCCAACCAATATCCAACATATGGAATCACATTTGGACTCTATCCTAATTAGTATTTAGGAAATAGTTCATAAACCTTACAATCCTATGGCCAATGGTCCTTCCACACCAGATGAAATCAAGTTGCATGAGAATAATGTGAAGTCTACAAATGCTATTATCTATAGATTAAGTGATTCAAAATTAATGAAGGTTATTCTCTACAAGTCTACAAATGAAATTTGGGAGAAGCTTAATAGTATATATGAAGGAGATAAGAAGATCAAGAAAATCAAGTTATAGAACCTAAAACACAAATATAAAACCCTATGAATGTTAAAAGATGAAAATATTGAAGGTTATCTACATTGGTTAAATGGGGCTATGAGTTCAATCAAAGCTATTGGCGGAACTATAGAAGACAATGATATTGTGTTGAAAGTAATGAGTACTATGAACAGAAATTACAAATCCTTACTGGTTTCCATTCAACAAAGTCAAGGAATGGAAAAATTAATATTGGATTAAATCTATGGGGCTATTATTTATTTTGAGTTGGATGTGCTTGGAGATATTCAGCATGAAAAAAAGCATGATGCATTCAAGGTTTTAAAGAAGATTGAAGATGTACCTAAGACAAGTTATGATTGAGATGAAGAAGACGCAAACTTTATAAGAATATTGAAGGAAATATCCATAAAGTATAAAGGTAAGTTACCCTTCAAGTGTTTCAATTGTGGAAGAATATTCCATTTTACTGCTAAATGTCCTTATAAGGAAGATAACCATGAAAATCCTAATGATGATGGGAGAAAGGATAGTTGTGCTAATTTTTGAAAGTGAATTTTTGGATCAACCTTATAACATATTTCAATCAACCTTTTCTTGAAATCTTCAAAAGTAGTGATGAGACTGTGCCCTTGTATCATTATGAGATAGTACCACCATTCATGGGCCACCCATTGAAAATGGAGAGGGTAAACATTGATGCCTTCCTATTTATACATTATATTTAGAGACAAGTAGGTGTTAATTGGTGGATCTAAGCATGAGATGAACACTTTTTTGTCCCATTGAATATAGGCATATGAACCTTACCTATTAATATTGTCATAATTCCTTGTTATCCTAATTCTAAATTAGTTTCTTCTCAATTTGAGGAATATTTCATAATCTAATATTGTAGAATGTAGAAAACTATAGATCATCCCAAATTTCTTGTTCTAATGCTTTGTATTTAGTGCGCAAGGTTGAAAAGTCTTCAATCAACTTAGTTGTGTCTTCTTACAGCTAATCATCTCTTCTCTGTAAAAAAAATTATTGGAAGAGGTTTGAATGAAGAACCAATAATTTGATGAACTTCTAATGCACTTGTCTTTGTAATATGTGATTGTTGAGTTTTAAGAGCTTTTTTTCCTTGGAGAAATTCTACCAATATTACCATCATGTCTTTGAGTGCTTATGCAATTTCTCTCTACCATAGATGCAAATTGATAATTACATCAAGCATGGCTAGTGCCTTTTCTTCCTCTATCAAAAAATGCATCATTTCATCTATCATATTGTTTCCACCGATAATATAAACCATTAATTTATAGGTTGGTGGGATCAAGGCTCTAATACCATTATAATATCCTTGGTTATGGATGTCTAATATTTCAATTTGATTTCACTTCATGAGCTAACAATGATTAGAATAATTTGAAATCAATTATATCCAATCAAATAATAAACATAACAATATATGTAAAAAATAAATTATAACCCCTTGTAAATGAATGATAATTTACAATAATTATTTATTCCTCTTATTACATTAAAAGATCACACTTATAGTCATTTTAGTTTGCCAAAATAATAACATTGATATTATTCTCAAAATTATTAAATTCACAAAAAAGGGGTGCTACAAAAGCTACCTCAAATTACAATCTCTAGGTGTTATGATATAGCTACCTAACACAAACAAACAAACACCAACATAAGTTTGTTGCACAACAAATAAATGAAGCTTTGATATAATCCTTGAGTGGAATTTTTGAACACTAGATAGTTTTTTTCCCACTATCTAACTTTCAGGATCAAAGGATTTTTGGCCTCCAATCTCCCATTACAAATGAACAAGATGTCTATTTGAGGAAAAATTTCACAATTGGTGGATGACATTGCTAATCATTGAGAAGTTTAAAAAAGAAATTAAGTGCTCAATTTTCTCCAAAATATAAATTCAAATATTCTTTTCCCTTTCAAGGAGCCTCATATACATATCCTTGCATGGTAACCCTTAAACGAGTAAAGATCGATTATATTATATCCAAAGGACCTTATAACTTGGCTACACGTAAAAATAGGACATAGCAAATTATTACAAAACCATTTCCCTATTATGTTTTCCCAAGCCTATGGGAAATGGAAAATAGGCTCAAGGAATGTCCGGCAAGAATCTTATGGTAAAAGTAAAATGGGACATGACATTGGCTTTGTATGCCTATATACTCTTAAATTGCTTCCTAAGATCTTTCTCAACTTTGAACAATTCTTGCACAATGCGTTAAATTTATTTAAGAAATGATGGATGTTCAATTAATACACATGTTAGAGAAATGTTCAATGTTGAATTTGTACTTCATAATTTAGACCATCTTTAAAAAATGAGTGATGTTCAATTGATATACATCTTTAGAAATGTCCAATGTTGAATTTACACCTCATAATTGGTATCATATTTAAGAAATGGTGGATGTTCAACTAATGCACATCTTAAAGAAATGTTCAATGTTGAATTTACATCTCATAACTAGAGAAAAAATGCACTTACAATATAGATTAGAGATTAATACCACAAGTTCAACATGTACCAAGGAAAACTCTTAAGCGTACAAGTTGAACCAAATTGCTACCATATTATATATAATATTTTAAGATGAACATGATCAATCTAAATCATTATTTGAGTAGAGCTCAAGTTGACCAATGATCAACTTACAAAGTGGAAAAATGATCTAAAATGGATCAACTTAAAAAATGAGAAAAATATTTGACAATCGAAAAAAGCCTACTATCTTAAAATTATTAAATATTAATTATATATATATATATTTTTAATTTTTAAAAAAAGATTACTATATACATCCTCCAATATGAATAGTTTAGTAAATAGTCCTTAAAGTAGATCTCATAAAAACAACAAATCATGTAATGATACATATACACTAACAACAAATCATATGGCAATACATATCCACCATCTTTAAGAAATGATATATGTTCAACTAATGCACATCTTAATGTTGAATTTACACTTCATAACTAGAGAAAAAATATACTTACAATATAGATTAGAGATCAATACCACATGTTCAAAAGATATCAAGGTAAATTCTTAAGCTTATAAATAGAACTAAAATGACACTATATCTTATATTTTAAGATGAGCACGATCAATTTAAATCATTATTTGAGCAGAGCTCAAGTTGACCAATGATCAACTTACAAAGTGGGAAAAATGATCTAAAAGAAATCGACTTAAAAATTGAGAAAAATATCTGACAATCGAATAAAGTCTATTATCTTTAAAATATTGAACATTGCTTTTTTATTTTTTATTTTTTAAAAAAAAGTTATTAAATCCATCTTCCAATATAAATATTTTGATAAATATTCTTTAAATAAATCCCATAAAAATAGCAAATACATATGCAGTAACAACACATCATATGACAATACATGTACACTAAAAACAAACAAACAAATATATTTTATAACATTTGATTAGTGTGAACCATGCCTTGTGGAACACTTTGTCTACATGCCCATAAAAATCACAAGGGAAAAATAGTAAGGTAAGGCCACGATGTTTTCCCATGTCACAACAATAAATAGTATATAATAACTCCAATTTCAATATAATGCAAATTCGAAGGAAGTCAGAATCCTAATTGTTTACGACAATAATTGAACTAAAATATGACTAACTCCATTCTTTTAATATTGCACGCTATTGGCCTTCTTTGGATAAGATTAATATTGATGCCATCATGTGTGATGTCTTCAAAAGTGAGAAGATATTTATTATAGTTGTCATGTGTGTTTAATCCATTGTCATCATGATTTCACACGACCCACCATGCTAGTGCATATTTTACTTGCTTATTTTGCTTGTTTAGTTGGGACAAATAGGTCTTCTCTCTTTATTCGTGGAGGATTTGTATTTGTAATTAGTAATTGTACTTTGGTGTGTAATGGGTAGGTCGAAGATATTTGGAGGGAATATTAGATTAGGTTTTTTGATATGAAATTGTGGAACGTTTAATTATAAAATGTATTTGTTGTTCTTGTTTTCTTTTAATGTGTGAATTATTACAAATTAAAATATTGTTTGATAATAAATTTTATCATTAGTTTAAATTTATATATTAATTTGTAATGACAATACATTTTAGACAAGAACAAGAAACACAAAGAATTAACATACTAATTCATATTAATATTTTTGATAGAAATTGTATACTTGCAGTTTGCTATACATTAGACACAATTTTAATTGAAAGTATTTTAAAACCTTTAAAAAAAATTTTTTGGATACTTATGTACGTAGTCTGACCTATTGCCAATGATCAATGGCTGATGTTGCATGTTAAACGAGCAAGACATTTGAAGTTATCGTACCCATTCATATTTTCTTACGCTGCTCACCGTTCATCGTTCACCATTTTTGTGTGGCAAAGATATTTTATTTACTCACATCATTCATTAAGAATTTTAGTATTTAACTTGAAGTTTATAATAAATTTTTATTTGTTAATATTTATCAATATTGTTTGTACTAGATTAATTATACTTTTACATATATTAATTAATATTTAAATTATAATATGAAATTAATTTTTTAATTTTTAATTTTAATTTTAATTATTTATTATTTAATGAGTTTATTATTTAATATTAACTTTTAAAATTATTATTTTAGTTAATATTTGGATGATGATATATTTCGATCTTGTATTTATCCTATTCTATTTTAATATTTAGTTTGAGTTTAACAATGAATTGAATTGTAATTAGGTCTTTTTATGAAATTATAAGTTATCAAAACTAATTAAATTCATAGTTTCGTATCTTTATTTTTGAAAATATAATATAAATATATTAAAATTAATTTAATATTTAAGTATTTTAAAAATTAGTTTATAATAAGATATTAATTTTTATAATATTCTCCTCTCTCTCTCTCTCTCTCTCTCTCTCTCTCTCTCTCTCTCTCACACACACACACACATGTTTCCCCTATGTATTTATATCTAAATCTTCAAATTAGACTCCATTACCAACAAGCTCAAGCTCAAGCTCAAGCTTAAGAGAGAGAGGTGTTTTAAAATTATTTATTATATTTATATTATTTAAATATAAATATAACAAATAATAATAATATAATAAATAATATTTAAAATGATACTTAAAAATTAAGAATAAAAGTTAAATGTTACAATTTTAACAAGTAAAATAAAAAACTTATATTTATAAATAACTATGATTACCATTTTTTTATATATAAAAAATAATTATATTTATTAGAAAGCTTATAGAAAGTAATTATTTGTTTTCTAATAAAGTATGTCACTCCCTCTACTAAAGTGTGGGCTAAAAGAAAATTATCACTCTAATGCGATAAATTTTTTCTTAATTATGCTTCTACATTTCCCAGGGAAAATAATCAAGCTATCTTAATTATGCCTCCACATTGTGCGAGTCTACATGTATGGTTTATAATGAGTTATTTTGCATATACATGCAAAGAAGGGACAAAAATGAAAAGAAAAGATTTTTACTAAGCATTCAAAAAACTTTATAAAGGGCGCTGCAAAAAACTCATGTGTGGGAGATTTAGTTTCTATTTTATTTTATCATGAAAACATTGAAGTAGAAGAAGAGCATTTGGTTTTGATTGATCGCATTTAAAAAAGAATTCTAAAGGGATAGGATTGAAGTAGAAAAAGAGAATTTGGTTTTGATTGATCTTTTAAAGGCATAGGATTGAAGTAGAAAAAGAGAATTTGGTTTTGATTGATCTAAGTTTAGAAAGAATACTGAAGTTTTAGGATTTGCAATTTTTTTTTGCAAACTTTTCCCTTAATTTTAATTTTACTTTGGCATTATTGATAGATTGACACAATTGTGCAAGATCTTGAGATAAATTACTTGTCATGCCAATTCAATTGAAATTTTTATGTTTCATTGTGTTTAATTTCATTCTAAAGTAGTTTTGTTGGCTATTTGTTATTTGTTTTCTTTGGAAATAAAATTGAAGAATTTGATGCATAACTTATCATATTTTGTTTTTCCTAAAAAATATTTGTTTAGTCATTTTATTTATCTATAACAAGCAAACCCATTTTTTGATGTGAGCACTTTGTGTGTAAACTGTTAAGGGAATATGTGTGTTTGTGTGTGTGAGAGAGACTATTAAAGGGATTCAAAGCTACAGTTGTGGTATATGGGTTTTGACCATGGAGTGATGAATTCAATAGTGTTTAAGTTCTCCATATGAGTGGTCATATTTTAACTACCTTTGTTTAGGTAGCAATATGAAATTTGAATTCTTTTCCGTAATTCTTGTATTTAGTTTTTCTCAGCATCTAGGCAACTTTGTGGAGTACATAATTTAAATTAGCGTGGGATCACTTGCAAGGTCTGATGCTTCGATTTTCATTCATTAGGAATTTCCATGTAAACCATGATTTGTTAGAGATACACAAATAAATAAAATTTCCAATAGGTAAATGAAGATTGATCTTTTTCGGCCAGACTTTTAGTGGGTGCAAGGGCTACAAGTTTTGGTACTATTTCAAAATATTTTTGTCAGATGATGGCTTAGGTATTTTAAAAAAAAACCTATTAAAGTTTAATTTGATACACGTTCCTTCAATGCAACATTCTGTAAACAAAAATGTCAAATACGAGAAAGTGTTCTTATGCATCAAATAAATGTGGTCTCATAGAATTTAATTATTCTATAATACAAACAAAATGGGTAGGATTAGTAAAGTTTTAAGCATATGTAGTTGGTATGTGAACAAGAAGATTCCACAACCCTTGTTAGCATTCTCCTAGCCTGCGCCAAACATGGAGATTTAAAATAGTTTGTGGATATTCATCAAAACAAAATTGAAAACCCAATTAATAGTATATCTTGAAAAGGTTCAACATTTTAAGATTTTTCTATCACCAAAGTACCTGTAAAATTTCTTGCTGATAATCAATATACAAAATATAATACTAGATAGTTTTTTTTGAAATGGAGAGGAAAAAATAATATCTTTAACAACTTGCAACAAAAGTGATAAAATTGATGAATAAGACACAAATCATATCATAAATAATCTCTGATGCATGAAAAATGTTTTGATGACATATGTTGTGTTTGTTTGTTACTTTAGAAATTCTCTACAAGAATGTTCTCCCCTTTTTCCAAGACTCTTGTGCATAAATGTTATAGAGAAGCATTATTCAAGAGTTGCACAAGAAACAATAAGTGGGATCTGTAAGTGTTCATAAAGTACTATTTGGAAGCTTTGTGAGAAAGAATAAATGCCATCTTCAAGTTTTGGTGACTCAACATCACCAACAGAAAGAAGACACGTAGGTAGGATGTTAATTTTACAGTAGGGAAATGACTTTCTAGGCTAAAGAGCCAACATGATTGAAGTACCCCCTAAAACATTATGCACTATCATCTTCACAACAGTCACAATTGTTAATGTTGTTCTATCTTATTTTAGTGTTTTTCACAATTAATTTGGTCATACATGGTCAAAATGCATTGAGTAGGGAAAAGTGATGGGAATAAATACAAGGAAAAAATAGAAAACATTTCTTACAAATTGATGGATGTAGATGTTTTAATCACCTTGCACAATTGTAAACAAGTGTCAACTATGGATTTTACTTTTCAGGTCATCCATCTTAGATTTAGAGCGCCTTCAGTTTAATTATGGCTAATTGACACAACACCAAGGAGGAGTACCCCAAGATGGGATGTCCAACTTGACAGCTAAACACACATGTAAGAAATAACAAAGAAAGGAGAGAGAGAAAGATAGATAATTCATTTAACCAATAGATACATCATGCATGTAGGGTTGTAAGGCCTTCCTGGTTTAGGCCACATACAAATGAAATCAATCTGAAAGCTCAGTGCTTCATGATCAGCCAAACTATTATCCTCTAAGAGTTCTCTCCCCCTACATAATTACAAAAATTTGAGTACATATACCTAACCACACAACAAGGGTCAACCAAGAGTTACATCTCTAATAATTATTTTACAAATAAACAAGGGTTGACCCCAAAATAAACCAAACTACTGTTAGGAATGGGAACACTGAGAAGGGGGGGGGGGGGTTGAATCAATGTTCACTATATTTTAACTTTTCACTTTAATCTTTATGCTGAACTTAAATGATTAAGTACTAAAATAAACATTCACATAAACATGAAACATGAAATCAACACATGACACCAATATGGTTACAGGGAAACCCAAATAGGTAAAAACCTCGGTGGAACTTGATACCCACTAATATTATGTACTAGTGTTTTGTGATCCTTGTTAGAAGATCCTTTACCCTGTTAGGAGTGGCTTTACAATGCTTTAAGTACAATAGACCTTGTTAAGGGTCAGACCCTATTAGGAGTCTTTTACAATGATCCTTGTTAGGGGATTAGACTCACCGTCCTAGAGCTCATTGCTCAAATGGTGAAGGCTACAACCTTCTGATTTTAGATACACACTATATCTGCAGGTGAACTGTTCACTATGACACTACTTGTCAAATCAGTTCCTTTGGTGCGTTGATGCTTTGACCTCTAGCAAAGATCTAATAAATCTTATGCTAACTTCGCATACCTCTGCTTTACTTCTCACAACTCTATTGCTACTTCCATACCAAATACAATGGGTGCACCTTATATTTGTTGAACTACAACTAATTTGGAATCTGATTGAAGAATCTGTGATTACAAGATCACTGAGGAGTTGTTGATTAAATATGTAATATGATTAAATCAGTATTATGTTGTCATTGATGTCAACTAGTTTGACAGCACTTATCTTGCAAGTTACTATATCGAGACATCTGAAGAAAGGTGAAAAGAGATGAAGAACAGAGAAATCTACATGAGGAAAGATGTACATGACAGATGAGGATAAGGAATACATTGAGTAACTTGTTTATGAGTCTACGACTTGATGATATTGACTTTATTATGTTGCATTCATCTATGATGGAGTATAGAGTTGAAAGACACAAAGCAGTGTTGTCGGTAAATGAAGCATTTCTAGTATACACCGATGGAGTGTAGTGTATACTGATCACAATATTAACTGAGCAGTGTTCACCGATGCATTTCTTTGTTAACCAAGCGAAATAGAATGAATTAAATGATTAGTTTAGCTGATAAGATTGATGAGCTAACAAGAGTATAACATCAAGGTAACAGATAATGTTTGTTACACAGATCGACGGCTGACGAAATTCAGGAAAGATCTAAAGGATGAGAATCAAATGTGTTATTGACACAAGTACCGAGAAAGTTTGAAGTGGCAAAATCTATGAATGTGGTTAAGCGGCAAACTTTGATGGTGGAGAAGAAAATGATTTACTCATCTATATAAGAGAACAAAATTTCTTTATGAAAATGCCAGAAGAAGTAGAAACTGCAGGAATATTGCGTGAACAAGGTTTTCATGCATTCTGATCATACTGGTTAGTAAGAACCGAGCTGCAGAACAATTACCTAGCTAAATAGAGCAATTACCGATGGACAGTAAGTTGATACAGTATTGAATCTGAAGTGAAATATTGATCAGAAGGATTTGTATGGACTAAATATTGATCTTTAATCTACAATTGAAGTTGTATTAAGGTAGGTCATTTACTGTTACATATTTAACCATTGTATATAGTGAAAATCTCTTAACTGAGTGGACTTTGAAAGTCTTATGATGTATCATTCATAGAATGAACATTTTTATCCTGTCAACCCCATAGTGAATGCTGGTTGGATGATAACTTCTAGTCTAAAATCCTCTAACAAGGTCACACCTGACAGTGTGTTTGTAAACCTTTAACAGGGTTGGGTCTTAACCGCCCTCACTTCAGAAGAGTGAACAATTTTGGGTTGCCAGTCCCAGGTGGTTTCTCCCTTTAGAGGGTTTCCACGTTAAATCTCTTGTCTTGTGTTGATTGTGATATTTTTTTGTTATCATTCTTTACATGTTACATGTTAGATTTGATCGATAACTATTATGATATTTGACTGGTAATCGGTAAAAGCACAAATAGTGAAAGTGTTACTGTTTACCGACAAGAAGAAATAAGAGAAGTAGTTTTGAATTATACATTTTGTTTTGGGACACTGGATAACTGATTCACCCCCCCCTCTCAGTTATTCTAACAATTGGTATCAGAGCACTGGTTGCTTGGAAAAGAGTTTTAAGGACTTAAGCATAAAGGTCTCAAGATGTATAAGAGGGAAGTACCAAAACTGAACAAAGATAACTTTGGAGTATGGAAAAGTAGAATGAAGCTCCACATATTTGGAAATGGGAACTCTACACTAGATTTGATGGAGAATGGCTACATACAACTGCCCACTGGTCCCTTAACTCTTGATCAATTAAAGGATAATCATGAACACAATGTTACTATGATGGAACTTGCTACTACCTGTACTGATGCTGAATTTGAAGATATCAAGACATGCACAACTGCTAAAGGAATGTGGGATAAATTAACACAAATATACAATGGAGATCTGAATGTCAAAAGAGCTCAAGCTGAAAGTCTGAGAGGTAGATTTGATGATATGAGAATGAAAGACGGTGAGAACATTGTCCAATATTCAAATAGACTCAAAGAGGTGGTACATGCTATTAGAGTATCTGATGGAGTAATTGATGATGAAATAGTGATAAGAAAGATTCTCAGAAATTTTCTACCAGTGTATGCAATTAGGATTTTTGCAATTCATGAAACAAGAGCTACATCCAACCTTACTCTTGACACTCTGATTGGTAAACTTAAAACCTTTGAATTAAACAACTTTGATAACAATATTGGTCCTTCTGTTGAATCCGCTTTCATGTCTTCTTTGAAGATTGGAAAGTCTAGCAGGAATAGTAAGAATTGTGATAGTGATGACAATACCGATGATGAACTTGATGAGCTTGAAGCACTTATGGCCAAAAGATTGCCCAAAGGAAAAGGAAGGTATAGAGGTAAGCTACCTTTGGCATGCTTTAATTGTAAAGAAGTCAGTCACATCGCTGCTAGATGTCCTTAGAAGAAAGATGATGATAGATCCAAAGACCGATCTGAAGGAAGCTATGGGAGAAGAGTCAATAGAGGCTACTGACACAACAAAAGAGACAACTGAGATGAAAAAGGAAAAAATGTTTGTTACATAGCCGAAGATATTGAAACTGAATCTGATTTTGAAGATGACATAGAAGTTGTATTTGTTGCTATGAAAGATGACTCAGAGGAAGAAGAGAAACATGAAGAGACAACAATGATCTATAAAGTAAGCAAAAATGATACATGGATCATAGATAGTGGTTGTACACATCATATGACTGGTGATGTAGAGAAGTTTGATCATCTTGTTGAATATAATGGAGGATCTGTGAGAATGGGAAATGATGCACCTTGTATGGTAAGAGGTAAAGGATCACTGATGATCAATGACATATTACAATGTGAAAATGCATATTGGGTAGATGGACTAAACTATAACCTGTTAAGTGTGGCTCAGTTGAACAATTCAGGCCACCGACTAGCTTTTGAGAGCAAAAAGGTGAAGATCTATGATGATGGAGGAAGAATTGTCAGAACTGGTACACAATCCAGAGGTAATATATTCTATCTTGATATGGATCAGTCTTCTTGTTTGTTAATAAAGGATGAAGATGCTTGGTTGTGGCACATAAGGTTATGCCATGTGAACTTTGACAACATGATCAAGATTAGTAGAAAGAAAAGAGTTAGAGGATTGCCTAACTTGACAAAACCTGATCATGCCATGTGCCATGAATGTCAGAAAGGTAAGATGACTAAGTCTAGTTTTAAAAGCAAAAACTATTCAACAAAGAAGATACTTGGGTTGGTTCATACCGATCTATGTGGTCCTATGAGAACTCAGAGCTGTTCTGGTGATAGATATTTTATTCTTTTTGTTGATGACTATACTAGACTAATGAATATTATGTTCCTAAAGATTTCAAAATGTTTAAGTGGTACAAAGCTAAGGTAGAGAAAGAAACTAAAAAGGAAATAAAATGCTTAAGATCTGATAGAGGAGGTGAATTTATCTCTGATGAATTTACTAATTTTTGTAATGAGCATGGAATCAAAAGACAGGTATCTACACCGGGGACACCTCAGCAAAATGGCATTGCTAAAAGGAGGAACAAGTCTATAATTGACTGTGCTAGAACATTGATGATACAGAAGAATTTTGCTCAGACATATTGGAGGGAAGCTGTCAGTACAACTATGTATGTTCTTAATCGAGTACAACTAAAGAAGGACTCCAAATGAACACCTTATGAACTATGGTTTGGACACAAGCCTACTTAAGTTATTTTAGAATTTTTGGAAGAAAATGCTTTATTTTGAAAGATGAGAGAAATGGAAAATTTGATTCTAAAGGAGATGAAGGAATATTTTTGGGATATTCCACCACAAGTAAAGCATATAAATGTTTGAATAAGGCTACAAATAAGATAGTTGAAAGTACTAATATTCGTGTTGATGAGTTTGATGAAAATTACATAGAGGAAAGTACAAAGGAACTGAAAGACTATGGCATATTCACTTACATTGAACATCCAGAGTATCTACCGACACCACAAACTGTAACAACCGGTCAGTAGGGAAACAATGCAGGACAATAGGCAACATAACCCGAGGAACAAGATGGAGCTACCAAGAAAGGAAATGACCCTAAACAGGATGAGCAAGAAAGGAGAAATCAAGTTTTGGCTAGTTTTGTCAGAAGACATGATCCTGAGACATAAATCATTGGAGATAGACATGTTGGAATGAAAACTAGAAGCAAAACAAGACAAGGTACATGTTTAATTTGTGAATTTGAACCTAAAACTGTGAAAGTTGCATTAGAGAATGAAGAATGGGTTAATGCAATGAAGGAGGAAATAGAGAAAATAAAGAAGAACAAAACCTGGTCCTTAGTACCCCGACCAAAAGATAAGAATGTTATCGGTACTAAGTGGATATACATGAATAAATTGAATGAAAATGGTGAAGTCACAAGAAATAAAGCTAGATTGGTATGCAAGGGATATGCGTAGGAAGAAGGCATTGACTATGGTGAAACATTTGCACCTATTGCTAGATTAGAAGGAGTTAGAATGCTACTTGCATATGCTGCACATAAGAAATTCAAAGTCTATCAAATGGATGTGAAGTCAACATTTTTGAATGGTATACTTGAAGAAGAGGTCTACATCGAACAACCTGAAGGATTTGTTGATCCCGATAATAAAGACATGGTATGTAGATTACATAAAGCTTTATATGGATTGAAGCAAGCACCAAAAGCATGGTATGAAAGATTGCATACTTATTTGTTAAGTATCGGATTTGTTAGAACAAATGAAAACAACAATCTGTATGTGAAAGGTGATACTGATGATACTATTATCATTGCTGAAATATTTGTTGATGACATTATTTTTGGAGGCTCAGATCTTGTCTGCAAGGCATTTGCTAATGAAATGCAAAAGGAATTTGAAATGTCTATGTTCGGAGAGATTAAGTTCTTTCTTGGACTACAAGTGATTCATCAGAGTGATGGAATATTCATCACACAATCTAAATACATAAAGGAAGTACTAAAGACATTTGGCATGGAAGATGCTAAACCTATGGGAACACCGATGGCTAATGGATGCAAATTGACAAAGGAGGATGAAACTACAGAGGTAAACCAGACACTTTACCGATCCATGATTGGTAAATTAATTTACGTAGTTCACAGTAGACTAGATATAGCACATGCTGTGCAAATTGTTGCAAGATTTTCTGCTAATCCTAGAGAGTCACACATGATAGCTACAAAAAGGATTTTAAGATACTTGAAGAAAATAGAGAATTATAGATTATTGTATCCTAAGGAAGGGAAGTTTGAACTGAAAGTTTACACTGATGCTGATTGAGCTGGAAATGTGGATGATAGAAAAAGCACCACCGGAGGAGCATTTTTCTTTGGTGAAAGACTTGTAACCTAGACAAGTAAAAAGAAAGCTTGTATTTCTTAGTCTACAGCTGAAGCAAAATATGTTGCTACTGCTACTAACTATTCAAACATTACATATATCAAACAAGTGTTGGAAGGAATGAATGAGGTAATCACTGACTTGGTGATTATATATTGTGACAACACTAGTGCAATTAATATTTCAAAGAATCCCATGATGCACTCTAAGACAAAGCATATATCTATTAAGTATCATTACTTAAGAGAAAAAGTGCAAGAGAAGCAAGTGAAGTTAGAATTTGTCACATATAAAGAACAACTTGCAGATATTTTTACAAAACCCCTACCGAAGGACACATTTGAATACTTGAGGACTAGACTTGGGGTCTATCCCCTGTCTATCGGTCACTAATTTGATTTGGTTGTTGCATCAGCCTACTTATATCAGAAGATCATTCATGTTGATGCAACATAGTTCACACTTTGAATCATGTTCAAGGTTGTGATTAAGTTTGAGAACTTGAACCGATTGGAATATCAGTATTCAGAGATACAGAGGAAGACATAATTGTTTGTTTATTTGTTTGTTTGGCATTGCTATCAAAGGGAGAGATAAACAATATGAAAAGGAACAAGCACCGATGAGAATTATCTAAGGGAGAGACAATCTAAATGAGACAGAATATTGAAGATCAGTTACAGAGAACAAAAGCAGGAATAGGAGAACTAAAAAGAACACAACTAAAAAATGGTAAAGTTGTATTATCTAATGCTATAAGTCAAGGCATTTTGTTCAAAAAGTTGTAGAATATATGTTTGGTATGTGTATAGTACATTTCATATTACTTGAGTTGCCATCAATGCCAAAGGGAGAGATTGTTGAACTACAACTGATTTGGAATCTGATTGAAGAATCTATGATTACAAGATCACTGAGGAGTTTCTGATTAGATATGTAATATGATTAAATGAGTATTATTTTGTCATTGATGTCAACTAGTTTGACAACACTTATCTTGCAAGTTACTATACTGAGACATCTGAAGAAAGGTGAAAAGAGATGAAGAACACATAAATCTACATGAGGAAAGATGTACATGATAGATGAGGATAAGGAATACATTGAGTAACTTGTTTATGAGTCTATGACTTGATGATATTGACTTTATTATGTTGCATTCATCTATGATGGAGTATAGAGCTGAAAGACACAAAGCAGTGTTGTCGATAAATGAAGCATTTCTAGTATACACCGACAGAGTGTAGTGTATACTGATCGCAGTATTAACCGAGCAGTATTCACCGACACATTTCTTTGTTAACCAAGTGGAATAGAATGAATTAAATGATTAGTTCAGCTGATAAGATTGATGAGCTGGCAAGATTATAACATTGAGGTAATAGATAATGTTTGTTACACAGATCGACGACTGACAAAATTCAGGAAAGATCTAAAGGATGAGAATCAAACGTGTTATTGACACAAGTACCGAGAAAGTTTGATGCGGCAAAATTGATGAATGTGGTTAAGCGGAAAAATCTGATGGTGGAGAAGAAAATGATTTAATCATCTATATAAGAGAACATAATTTCTTTATGAAAATACTAGAAGAAGTAGAAACTGCAAGAATATCACGTGAACAAGGTTTTCATGCATTTTGATCATACTGGTTAGTAAGAACCAAGCTGTAGAACAATTATCGAGCTACAAAGAGCAATTACCGATGGACAGTAAGTTGATACAGTATTGAATCTGAAGTGAAATATTGATCAGAAGGATTTGTATGGACTAAATACTGATCTGTAATATGCAATTGAAGTTGTATTAAGGCAGGTCATTTACTGTTACATATTTAACCATTGTATATAGTCAAAATCTCTTAACCAAGTGGACTCTGAAAGTCTTATGATGTATCATTCATAGAATGAACATTGTTATCTTGTCAACCCCATAGTGAATGCTGGTTGGATGATAACTTCTAGTCTAAAATCCTCTAACAAGGTCACACCTGACAGTGTGTTTGTAAACCTTTAATAGGGTTGGGTCTTAACCGACCTCACTTTAGAAGAGTAAACAATTTTGGGTTGCCGGTCCCAGGTGGTTTTTCCCTTTACATGGTTTCCACTTTAAATATCTTGTGTTATGTGTTGACTGTGATATTTGATTGTTATCATTCTTTACTTGTTACATGTTAGATTTGATCGATAACTATTATGATATTTGACTGGTAATCGATAAAAGCACAGACAGTGAAAGTGTTTCTGTTTACCGACAAGCAGAATTAAGAGAAGTAGTTTTGAATTATACATTTTGTTTTGGGACATTGGATAACTGATTCACCCCCCCTCTTAGTTATTCTAACAATATTTATGCGCTTATACAAATAAAACAATTAGGTCAGCCCTATACAAACAACGCTTCCAAATGAATTGGCTTAAGAGTGCTTACAATTATACATGTACATATGTTAGAAACCTAAATACAATGGGCACACAGCCTTTACAACATTAAATTATAATCACAAACCAAAATGCTAACTGTCGGCTCCATGCACTGTTCTCTGCTAGTATACACTGGTTGTGCAACTTCAACTGACTGTAACTTTCACATCTTTGCATATCTACTTATGCACTCATAGACTAAGCATAAGTATAGTCTAAAAAAATTAACTTCCAGGGTGCATACCATAATTCATCCGTACACACATACACTGATGCTCTAAGCTGCTAGAACTCTGTATACTATCCGGTCTTCAACACTTAACTGAATTCTGATCTTTACACTAAGTGCAATGACTCCAAACTGCTATATGACTATGTTTCCATAATGACAAAACTATATCTAGTCATATACTTTAGTATAGATAACTTGCCAACAATCTCCCCCTTTTTCATTGATGGCAACAAAGGAATATGGCCAAGTTGCTAACTGTTCCTTTAAAAAAAACTTTTTGTCTTCTATACATCTTCATACATAATCTTATATCTCCCTATACATATATGTACTCCATATTCTATACAAAACTCCCCCTTTGACATTAATGACAAAGGTGCATCAAAAACTGTATGTACACTTACTCACTGAGGGAAAACATTCGGATATGCAATCTTGAGGTTCTGGATCTCCTTCTTCCAAAAAGTTATCAGAGAGTTAACTATGTAGAGATGGGCGCATAATGCATATTGAAGCTTCTCCATATTATCCAAGTCACTGATGGGACCATGATCATAAGTTACCATGGTGGCATCAATCTCCTTTATGTTCTGATTGAGGATGTCTAAAGAGGGCACAAGACCATTCCTCAACTAAGTCTATCTGAACCTTATCCTTGTTATCTCTTTTTCTTCCTTCTCAATCTTGTCTATCTATCCTTGGTAGACATTGTTGCACATGTTCACATCTATGGATGTGTCTAACACTGAACTCTTTACCTGCTCAATCATTTCTTTTGCTTCTTTTATTTTCTTGAAATGAGCATCGGTGAGCTTGTCTTGATCCATGCATGTTGCAATGATCTTCCTTCCTTCATCAAAAAATTCTTTCAAGGATGCTTGACCAGACTTAAGAGAATTCAAGTCTAGTGCAAAGTTGTTCATTAACTCATTCAGTCTCTTCTTTAAGTACTTCTCTTCTGCTACTATGGATGTAGATTCTTCTAAGTTGGAAAAATTACTTTTGAACTGTGAGAGAACTGTACTCACATCATCAACCGAATGTACATTTTGCACTTTCTTATCTTCAAGAAACAAAGTGCTCAAATTATTCACTGATTCCACAAGGAGAGGATTCCTCATGACTTGCTTCTCCTTTTCCTTCTCCATAGCCAGGATGCTGAACTTAATCAGGTCTTCTTCTTTCCAGGAGTCCAAACTGCTTGTGTCAGGTGTCAAACTTGACAACAATGTTGAGGAGGGAGTGATGGGAGTTCTGTCCATGACCTCTTGTTTCACCTTGACCAATCCAACAAAAGTAACTTCATATTTCTTTTCTACCTCTTCTTCTTCTTTCTTATCAGATACATCTTCAATAGGTACTTCTTGCTGAGTGGGAGGTGTATTGCTGCATAGGATTTCAGCTTCCTTAGTCCTAACAAATGCTTCCTCAAACTTGTCCAAATCCTTATCAGTAGCCGCCATGGCTATTTCCACATTATCTATGATAATAGTGCTATCTTTGTGTGATTCTTTCATGGGCGCAGACTTGTCTGCCTTTGTTTGTGTTTCTGCTATGGGCGCTAAGTCTTGAGGACCTGTCATTGGTACATTAGTGGGATTTGCCACTTTATCTTACTTATTGGGTGCATGAGAGATGGACGCAGTAGGTGGTTTTATCTATTGTTCTAATAAAACCTTCTCAAAAGCCTTTTCTATTTCCTTTGTAATTAGATCATAGTCTTTGTTCATGATGTGAAGAGTTCTCATCTTATTCCTTAGGTGCGGCTTCACCAAATTCAATATTAGTGCCTCTTCTTCTTTAGAACATACATGTAGTGTATCTTCTAATAATTTTTTTTTGATCCTTTGATCTTCCTCATTTTCTTGTCTCTTTTGGTATTCTAGAATATCCCATACTTTATCTAGAATAGAGGTATTTAATTCAAGGATTGTCTTCTTGAACTTGATCATGTGCTTGACAATCATACCATGAATTTCTAATTTGTCAATCTCATTGTATGTATCATAGTACTTCCCTACTTGATCAATTCTGCCCTCATCAACAATTCTTGTGCCCAAAACTTTAAGGCTAGGTCTGAATCCTAACTTAGGAGGTGCTTGAATGTTTTTTCTACTCCTCGTAGCACGCGAGGATGGATGACTAGTGCTAGCTTCTTTCTTCCTCTTGACCATTGGTTTATACTCCGGAGGAGTATCTTTGGGTGCAGAAGGAGTATTGTTAATTTTATCCTTCTGATTGTCATCTAAATCAGTTTTTATCTTCTTTGATTTTGGATCTTCATGTTTTTCTTCTACTGCTATGCCTTTCAATTCTAAGGCAATATTTTCATCCCTTGCTTTATCAAGGTCTTCTTGAGACACACCATGTATTCTCAAGATTTTAGATGTGACCTTTGCAACCTTTCTTTTTGTTGCAGCACTGTTCAACTTAGCATCAACTTCTCTAGTCTTTTCTTCATAGGTTCCCCACCTAGGTTCATTATCATCTTTAGGGGTTGATAGCAATACCTATGCATAGGCTTCAAGAACTTGTTCCTCTACCTCATACCCAAGTGGATGAATCCACTTAGTTCTAGGCTCAACGACTTCCATACATGTAGTGTCTGTCTCCACCATAAAGCATATTGTGTCTTTATACTTCTCCACAATATTCTTAGGAATCTTGTACCTCATCTACATCCTTTCTTTGAAGGTCTTCAATTCCAAGGTTACATAGTCTCTTAAGGTGCTCTCAATGCGTGCCTTTTTTTATATCTGTGGCATGGTTGGAATGGACTTGTCTAGATACAAGTTTGACACTTTACCAACTATATGAAGGTACATATAGATGATTAGGGACCCAAACCTGAATATCTTTGTTTTTTCATGTTTGATAGCTTTGATGTTGTCTATCAACTATGCGTGCAAGATCTCACACAAGTTGAACTCTCCATCTTCTTGCACAAGTCGGATGGCTGCTAGAATAGTGCCTGTAGACACACTATTCACCCTGTTGGTGTGATGAAATCTATAACCCAGTATCATTGACATCAATTTGGTGTTTGCTTGCTCTATAGGCTCAATAGTCATGCCACGCCTATCACTTCTAGATTTGCATATTTGCTCCACCATTTTCTTAACATCCTTACCCACTAGAAGGATGACGCTTGTCTTAGAGAGGCCTATCATCTCATGTATCAGATCACTTGTGATTCTTACTGGTACATCTCCAATCCAAAAAAAATCATCATGGATTCTACTTAACAAGATTTTTATCCATTCAGTCTCATAGAGTTCATATGTCGTGGCATATTCAAAATTGGGGTGATCATTCCATTTGGTGTATTCATCCATGAACATTTTGTCTAGTTTCAACATTATGTCCATGTGCACCCTTAACCTATCTAGTCCAATAGGTTCCTTTTTACAATAGATGTAAGCCCTTATGTCTTCTACATGCATGACACCCATCGACATGCAGGAGAATGCCCCCTCTAAATCATCTAGGGTTGATTTAAATGGGTGCCTCTTTAAAACATATCTCTTCTTCTTAGCTACATCATAAACAATGGGAGTGGCCATGACTTACTTGTTAAACACTTTCCAACTGAACTTAGAGATGATATGATGGCTTCCAAATCGGCACAACGAGCTAGGGTTACTACAACTGATCAAATGCATTGATAACTGTAGCAAATCTCTGATAGCTTCAATCTCCAAGACTTAACAACAACTTCCAAGTCTCTTTCTGCTCTCCTATCACTCTGAATTTGAATGCAATGAGCAATCAAATGACTTCTGTGTACTTTAAAGTGAAAAATCCACCATTAATACATGTCATGTAAACCAGGTTGTCACTTCAAAATTTAAAACTCAAGCTATGCTAACAATCAGCATGTGTGCTCTTGCACGAAGGTTCCTATACACTCTAAAAGCTTAAGTCCAAAGGCACATACTTTGCAGATGAGTATACCAGCCACGCAGGGGTCTAGAGCTAAATTAACTCCCCCTATGACCCTGAGGGCCATTCATGCAGATGTAGAGGGTGCGTCCACTGGGGATGCATCCAATACATTCTCATCAACTTTGTCCTTCTTTCCTTCTGACCAAATCAAGCTCGCATCCTCTAAGGCTTTTAAAAACCTGACTTTTGCTTCAGGATCCAAAGCTAGTTCTTCGGTCTTTTTAGGGCTTTCTTGACCTTGCGTCCTTGATCTACAAAACCTTGAGATATGTCCAGCCTTGTTACAAGAGTGACAAATGAATGGAGGTCTATTATTCCTTGGCACATTGACATGAGTCACCATTATGCATGTTCTGGCTGAGTGACCATTATAGTTACATATTTGACATGTAACTTTCTGAGAACTTCTAACATTTGTTTGATTCTGATTTCTTTGATCTTGCTGAGTCGTGTTCTTTTTACTAGTCTTGCAATTCATAGCTCTATGACCAAATCTATTGCATGAATAATAGTAACCATTAAAAGGTCTTACCTCTATATAGTTTCTTGCAATGTGTCCATGCTTGTTACATGCAAAACAAGTGTGATCTACTTGCTTGCACTCATTCTTAGGAGGACCACCATTGTCTTTGGTTTGATCTTCAGTCTTCTCATCATCAGTAGTGTTCTTTTGTGAATCCTTTCTTGCTCACATATTATCAATCTAATTTTGTGCTTCATTGTATCCAATGCAGCTAGTGTCTCCTTTGATTCTTCTTGCATACAACTGAGATTCTACCAAATCAGCACTGGTGTGTAATTTGTCAATATGATCCTTTGAATTTTTCAATTCAGATTCCAAGCTTTATTTGATATTCCTTAGCTCTAAGATTTCCAAATTGGCTTCTCTCAATTCTTCATTGAGTTGAAGCTTCTCCTTGACTTGTTCATTGTAGACATCTTGATTGTTCATCAGTTTGTCATCAAATTCTTCAAGTTGACTTAATAAGGATGCATTTTCTTCACTCAACTTCTTGACTTTTTCTTCAAGATCACTGTTAGAGCATCCTTTCAAATCTTTTCTTAGTCTTTTGATAACTAATTGAGCATCACTAAATTTTTCTTTTAGTTCTTCAATTTCTCTTTCTGAATTGTCCAAGTCTTCAAGAGTGGCTTCAAGATTTTTCTTTAGATGTTTCATATTTGCTTTTTCCATGATCTCCTCAAGTGGTTAAACTTATTTGCTGAGGACCAGAGCTTTGATACCAATTTTTAGGAATGGGAACACTGAGAGGGGGTGGGTGAATCAGTGTTCACTGTATTTTAACTTTTCACTTTAATCTTTATGCTGAACTTAAATGCTTAAGTATTGAAATAAACATTCACATAAACATGAAACATGAAATCAACACATGACACCAATACGGTTACGGGGAAACCCAAATAGGTAAAAACCCTGGTGGGACTTGATACCCACTAATATTTTGTACTAGTGTTTTGTGATCCTTGTTAGAAGATCCTTTACCTTGTTAGGAGTAGCTTTACAATTCTTTAAGTACAATAGACCTTGTTAAGGGTCGGACCCTGTTAGGAGTCTTTTACAATGATCCCTGCTAGGGGAGTGGACTCACTATCCTAGAGCTCACTTCTCAAATGGTGAAGGCTACAACCTTCTGATTTTAGATACACACTATATTTGCAGGTGAACTGTTCACTGTGACACTACTTCTCAGATCAGTTCCTTTGGTGCATTGATGCTTTGACCTCTAGAAAAGCTCTAATACATCTTATGCTAACTTCACATACCTCTTTTTTGCTTCTCACAACTCTATTTCTACTTCCATACTGAATACAATGGGCGCACCTTATATTTATGCGCTTATACAAACAAAACAATTAGGTCGACCCTATAACTAATTACAAACAACCCTTCCAAATGAATTGGCTTAAGCGTGCTTACAGTTATACATGTACATATGTCAAAAACCTAAATACAATGGGTGCATAGCCTTTACAACATTAAATTATAATCGCAAACCAAAATGCTAACTGTCAACTCCATGCACTATTCTCTACTGGTATACACTAGCTGTGCATCTTCAACTGACTATAACTTTCACATCTTTGCATATCTACTTATGCGCTCATAGACCAATCATAAGTATAGTCTAACAAACTTAACTTCCAAGGTGCATACCATAATTCATCCGTACACACATGTGCTAATGCTCTTAGCTGCTGGAACTTTGTATATTGTCCAATCTTCAATACTTAACTAAATTCTGATCTTTACACTATTTGCGCTGACTCCAAACTGTTATATGACTATGTTTCCATAATGACAACACTATATCTAGTCATATAATTAAGTATAGACAACTTTCTAACAACTACCACTAAGGAGAACATAAGAAGGTGTGACCACAAATATAGGTCTACAAAAGATCCTTGAATCATGCACCAAGGTCACATGCACTAAAAATCAACAAGCAATGACTGCGACTAAAATCATCAAGTTCGGTTCAGGTAAAAAAGAACATGCTACCTGAAGCAACCAAAAGAGTTCAAACAAGAAGGTCCATGATCCTAACATGATGCATTCACCAGAAATGATTCCAAGATAGGTATTTAACAATAAAAAATGACCGTCACACAAGAAACACATGAACACGGGACCTCTAAACATGATCACCATGAACAGGAAACCAGGAACAGAACATGAGCCACAAAGAAGATACCTCTAACATAACTAAACAAAAAGAGATGTGGTTTAAGAAATGGGAACTAAAGAGAGTTCCAAATATGATTCCAAGACTACAACCAGAACCTCCTCAAGATGAACAGTCGGTGAACCAAACTGTCAATCAGGAACATGAACAAAAAGAAACAAGTTATTTTTGGTTGATGCAAGCTTGTAAAAAACCTAAGATTCTCTTGCATCAGACACCAATGGCTAATAAAATTGATTCTCCTAAATCAAGAATGTTGTGAAAGCCAAGTTGAATCAAAATGATCCAACTTAGATTAATAAATCCATGAAGAATCCTCAACTAGTATGTCCTTCCATTTTTCCAAATATTCTATGTAATCTTTTCCTTTGGTACTTCTATCAATCCTTATGTCTAAAATCTGCTCAATCTCCTTTGTCTTCTTCTTAGGATATTCTTCCTGAATATCCATCTCTTCATCTGACTCATTTTACTCATACAAATATGAAATGTTAAAGATAGGTGATATATCCATATCAACTAGTAACTCAAATTCAAATACATTACCACTGTTAGATTTATTTATAATCTTACAAGGTCCAAACTTCTTCATTCTCAACTTAATGTATGTTCCAATAGGAAATCTTCCTTTCTTCAAATGAACCATTACTTCATCACCAACTTCAAAGGTTTTGTGTCTCCTAGACCTATCTATGTATCCTTGTAATTCTAATTGTTCTTCTCCAAATTATGTTTACCTCATCATGTAAAGTCTTCATGAAATCTACATATTCTTCCCCTTCAACACTTCTTTTCTCTTCTATACCAAGTATCTTCAAATATGATATACCTTTAGGATGCATGCCTATAAAAATTTGAAAAGGTGTTTTACTTGTGCTCCTATTCACAGAATTATTATATGAAAACTTTGCTTGTGCCAATACCAAATCCCAATTTATAGGTTTTTCTCCAACTAAACATCTCAACAATTTTCCCAAGATTCTATTCACAACTTCTATTTGTCCATCCATCTATGGGTGAAAGGTAGAAGTAAACTTCACGTCTGTACCCAACTTCTTCCAAAGTGTTCTCCAAAAGTATCCAACAAATTTACTATCTTGGTTAGAGATAACACTCTTAGGTAACCCATGAAATCTCATAATTTCCTTAAAGAAAAGGTTTGCTACCTGAACTGCATCTGATGTCTTCTTACAAGGAATAAAATATGACATTTTAAAAAATATATCCACCACAAAAAATATAGTATCATTACCTCTCTGATTCTTAGGTAAGCCAAGGACAAAATCCATACTGATGTCTTCCCAAAGTTTATTAGGAACAAGTAATGGTGTATACAATTTAGTATCTTGACTTACTCCCTTTGCAACTTGAAAAATTGTACAACTCCTTACAAACTTTTGAACGTCCTTATGTTATTGAGGCCAAAAGTATTTATCCTTAAGAAAACTTAATGTTTTATCAATGGAAAAGTGTCCTTCTAATCTACCACTATGTTTCTCTTTTATCAATTTGTCTCTCATTGAACCTCTAGGTATACACAATTGAATTCCTTTGAACAACATACCTTCATGAACGAAGTAGTCACCCCACTTGCTTTGTTGATAACTTATAAGTGTCTTACATTCTCTCCAAGATTCTACAAAATAAGGGTCATTTTCATACAAATTCTTCAAATCATCAAAGCCAAGAAATTTAACTCTCATCTCAGTCAACAATGATCTTCTGTATAATGCATCTGCAACTTTGTTTAAAAATCTGCTTCTATGTTTCAACACAAATGTAAAGTTTTTTTGGTACTCAAACCACTTCATATTTCTCTGATTCAATTTACTTTGTCTTCCCAAATACTAAAAATCTTTATGATTGGTATACAACACAAATTCTTTAGGAAACAAATAGTGTCTCCACTTCTCCAAAACTTGCAAAATAGCTTAAAAATTCTTGATCATATATATAATATTTTCTCCTAGCATCATTTAAATTTTCACTAAAGAAAGGAACTTGTCTACCTTCTTGACTTAATATAACTCCTATTTTACTACCACTTGCATCACAATCAAATTGAAATACTTTAGAGAAATCCAGTAAAGCTAGAACAGGTAATTCTGCTTCGTTTTGCTTCAATATCTCAAAATTCTTGTTAGCTCCAATTGTCCATTTGAAATCCCTTTTGTCTCCTCTCATTGTCTTATTCATCATATTACAAATAGAGCTGAAAGTTTTGATGAACTTTCAGTAAAAACTAGCCAAACCATGAAAATATCTTACCTCTCCAACAGTTTTAGGTGTAGGCCATTCCAAAATTGCTTCAACCTTCTTTGGATCCATCTTCAAACCATCAACTAGAATCACAAATCCCAAATATACTATTTTTCTTTTCATAAAAGAAAATTTCTTCAAGTTAATCAGTAACTTTTCCTCTTTCAACCTTTGTAATACCTATCTCAGATGTAACACATGATCTTCCCTAGTTTTACTGAATATGAAAATGTCATCCAAATATAAAATCACAAATTTACCCAAGTATTTCTTCAAAACTTCATTCGCCAACCTCATAAAAGTACTAGGTGCATTAGTTAAACCAAAAGGAATAACCAATCACTCATACAAACCTTATTTTGTCTTAAAAGCAGTCTTCCACTCATCTCCTTCTCTAATTCCAATCTGGTGATAACCACTCTTGAAATCAATATTGGTAAATTATTTTTCTCCATTCAAACAATCCATAATGTCATCCATCTTTGGCAAAGGAAACTGGTATTTCACTTTAATCTTGTTTATAGCTCTAGGATCAATACACATTCTGCATTCACCATTCTTCTTAGGTGCTAACACAACTAAAAATGCACATAGACTCAAGATTTCTCTGATCAAACCTTTTTGCAACAACTCTTGGACTTGTCTATTCAACTCCACATTCTCCATAGGTGTCAGCCGGTGTGGTGATTTTTTAGGTAAACGAGCTCTAGGGATTAGATCCATACAATGACTTATACTTCTTATCGGTGGTAAACCATCTGGTACATTATAAAAAATAAGCTCTTCATACTCTATCATCAACTTCTTAATTTTAATAGGTATTTCATTTTATGACTTTTGAATAGGGTTATTAGGAACCAAAGCATAGAAAACATCATTCACTTTCAAATCTCTCATAAATTATTTTCCTTCAATCAACGAAACTCTAATAGGAGTACAATTTTCACCTTTAGATGCTTCAATCAAAGGTAGTTCAATAATTGGTTCATTCCATTAGCCACAATAGTATATCTATTCAACCTTCCATCATGTAAATCTTGTCTATCATATTGCCATGGTCTACCCAACAAGATGTGACAACATCTATAGGAATAATATCACAAAGAACTTCATCGTGGTAATTCCCAATTTTAAGTTTCACAAGACATTTCTCACTTACCAAATTTTTTTGCTAATCCTTGATCCATGAGATCTGATAGAGTTTAGGGTGCTTTATCCTTTGTAACTACAACTTCCCAACCAACTCCTCTAATGCCATATTCTCTAAACTTCCATTGTCAACTATTACTTTGCAAGACTTCCCTGCTACCTTACATTTGGTCTTGAATAAGACTTTCCTCATAGGGTCTTCATTAGTACCTTCATTCCATAATGCTATCCTAATCATCATATTTTCTCCATCATTAGGTTTTTTTGTTGAATTAGTTGAATATTCTTTCACAAGTGCATTTTTTCTACTGCTACCAGTCTTCTTGTTTGAATTAGTGCACTCAAATGCTCTATTTCCTTCTTCTCCACACTTGAAACAAGTTCCCTTGAACCAATTATTTTATTCTCTTCTCTGATCATTACCTTTAGGGTAACTACCTCTTGAATAACCTCCTCTACCTCTATAGGTACTTTCTCCCTTCCATTTTGATTTGCCTTTATCCTGATTTGTCTTATCTTGATCTGATCTACTACTTTCTCCATAGGATCTACCTCTTCCTCTAGAGAATCTTCCACCTCTACCTCTCTGTCTTTGTTCATGCCTCTTGCTCATTTGATCTTCTACCTTCAATGAAAATCTATAGGCTTCTTCAATGGTGTTCATCTTGGATAGAGGTCCTTAAACCATTCAGGTATCAAGAAATCCTTTTAATTTTATCATCAACATGTCCAGATCTGATATCTAACTTATTAAATTATTCAGTATATTCCTTGATAGAACTATTTTTTTGTTTGAAATTTTTCATTCTCCTTAATAGGATAATCTAATAATCACTAGGTAGAAATTTACCCTTTTACTTATTAATCATATTTTCCCATACCTTGATTTTATCTTTACCTCTTCTTTTCCGATTAGTGTGAAAATGTTCCCACTATAAGGATGCATGCCCTTTCAACTTAGTGCTTGCAATCTTCACCTTCCTATCTGTTGGAATGTTTTCATAATTGAAATACTTCTCCATCTTAGAGATCCAATCCATCAACTCATCTAAATCCAATTTTCCAATATACTCAAGAGGATTTAAGTGAGGCTTTCAATTAGTTCTTGTCAAAGCTCTCAATAATATTTATTCACCTTGTTCCAGAACATGTGCTAGTATTGATTCTCCTTATTCTTGCACTTCCTCAGCCTCATCTTCACTATCATCCTCAATAGGTATTCCTCTTCTTTGGGATGTCTCAACAGATGCAAGTCTTGTATAAATTTTCCTTAACATATCTAACATGACATGATCTTTAGTATCTCTCCTTCCACAAACCATCTTCAGAACCCTCTATAATTGTAGGTGAGATCACAACCTGCCACCCTACAACCAAATCAAGTAGGGCTTGCAAAAGAAACATGATATGATACCACCTGCTCCAGCACCAAGGAGGAGTACCCCAAGATGGGATGTCCAAGCTCATAGCTAAACAAACACAGAAGAAACAACACAAAAAGGAGAGAGATAAACCCAAATCATTCATTTAACCAATAGATACATCATACATGCTAGGATATATGGCCTTCCTAATTTAGGCCATATACAAATGAATTCAATCTAAAATCTCAATTCTTCATGATTAGGAAAACTATTATCCTCTAAGATTTCTCTCCCCCTACATAATTACAACAATTTGAGCACATATACCCAACCGCACAACAAGGTTTGGCCAAGAGTTACATCTCTAATGAAATGTTTACAAATAAACAAGTGTCATCTAGAAAAAAAACCAAACAACCACTAAGGACAACATAAGAAGGTGCAACCACATATATAGGTCTACACAAGATCCTTCAATCACACACCAAGATCGCACATGCTAACAATCAACGATCAATGACCGCAACCAAAATCATCAAGGTCAGCTCAGGAAGAAAATAACATGCTACCTGAAGCAACCAAAAGAGTCCAAACAAGAAGTACCATGATTAAAACATGATGTGATCACCATAAATGATTCCAAGGTAGGTATTCAACAAGAAAAAAATGATCACAACACAAGAAACAGATGACTGTTGAATAGGATCACCATGAACAAGAAATGAGGAACATAACATGAGCCACAAAGAAGATAACTCGAACAAAACTAAACCAAAAGAGATTGAATCTGAGAGATGGGAACTAAAGAGATTTCATAATATGGTTCCAAGACCACAACCAAAATCTCTTCAATATTAACAATCAATGAACCAAACTATCAACCGGGAATAGGAACAAAAAGTAACAAGCTATTTTTGGTTGATGCAAGATTGCAAAGAACTCGAGATGCTCCTGCATAACTAATTCCTTAATAATATCTTAATTATTGGGGAATTAGATAAATTATTTTATTTTATGGACAATGAGAAAAGTTTTGGTATAGGCTAGATGGTTGGATTCTACAAAGATTTTTATTTATATACTAGAGAAGACTTTAATTATGTGTATATTGAATAATTAAAATCAGTGCTTTGAGCCTAATCATTAACCAATACTTTAATGAGCTCATTCCTAAGGGGAAGAATGAAAATACAAAAGGTAGGTAGTGACCTATTATGTTGTTAAATAGGTCTTATATGATCAGTTTAAAATTTATATCTCTTAGAATCATGCTATTACCCAAGAGTTATTTAGACCTAAGAAAATTATCTTTCTTGGTCATTGTTTTCTCTTCAACAACCATGTTCTTGACTCAAAGATGGCTACATAAGATCAACAATTTTATTAAGATGCATTGGTCATCATGCTATAATTTGAAAAATCTTATTATCTTATTAAATGTTCCTCTATTAAAAAATGTTAACTTGGCTAAAATTTAGTTATAATATTATAGAATTTATTGTTCATAGACTTGAATATAGCCTAAGGTACATCTATGATAACAATCTTATGAATGTGATAAGTTGAGATAATGGCTTGCATAAAGCCTAGACTAATAATTTTAGATTTAATATTTCAAGACTAAGGTGTATCTATTATTTGTATAATTGATATGATTATGGTATTTTGGGAAATTCAAGAAACAAGGTTCCTAAATAAGTTTATTTGAAGTGTGAAAGGATCACTAATGTTGACTAGGGAAACCAAATAGGAGGATACTATAGTTTCATCAGGACTTTGATTATTGACTTGTAAAGTGTACGAGTGCTAATAGAATGAGGAAAGGGAAATAGAGGGTAAAAAATAAGATGTCATGTGTCATGAGCTTTTGAATACCTAAAATTACATGGGCATACATGTGGTGTGAATGAAACTCTCTTATACTTTCCAACCCTAATGAAAGTATTTAATCAACTTGTGAGATCCTTTCTTGGAGTTGTTTTGGGCTCCCTAATTGTTTCCCTTACGTGCATATTGTATTTCTTACACAAGATTATATTTTGACATTTTAATTGGTGAGGTTTCCTAAGAATACTTAAGATTATTTGAGCATATCTAAGATTTATCAACCATCTTAGGTGTCACTCGAGAAATATTTCCTAGCTAGAGTTGCCCCACCTTGGATAAATAAGTGACCTCACTAGTAAAGTGATGACCGTAGGGTTCTAGATTGATACAAGAACGCTTAATTCTGGTCATCATCTATTATTTTGGATATTTATTATTGTATAGTATAAAATGGGGAGAAATGAAAAGGGGTAGATTACTCCTCCTTTTCAAACTTGCACATTTAGAATGAAGATGTCCTAATAGGCTCAAATAGGTCCTAAGCACTAAATGGGTCAATGATCCTTTGTTGTCGATGTGTAAGGGGAAATGGATAGGTGCAATTTGAAAGAAGTATGCAATTTATGGATGGCTAAATAGAAAAATATGGATAAATCAAGAAATATAAATTAGAAAAGAATAACAGAGAGCCATAAATGACTTGAAATGAGAACTAAACAACAAAAATGACCTGCGATATAAATCTTGAATGAAAATGTCAGGTACACAATGTTGGTCCTCTAAATTTTTTTGAGATTGACATGGTTATTTTATGGCATTTCTCTTTGAAAATTTTAAATTTTGTTTTCCATTCTATCTTTGCGCATTATTTTTTTCCTTATTATTGTTTGTGGCTTTATCATTTTCATGTTTTTTCAATTTATGGGTGATTGTTTGTATGTTTTCTCACATTAGGTCATAAAGGTATTAACACCTATAGTGAATTCACTCAAAAAATCATTAGCCGGTTTGACCAAAAGGAACCAGAATGGTACTTGTTAGAAAGTAAAGATCCCCAAGATAACTGAGAGGGGGGGGGGGGTGAATTAGTTATCTAATAATTTATCCATTCAACAAATTTAAACAATATAATCAATGTACTGATCAACCATAGAAAGATAATCATACACAATTGCACAATAACACAAGATATGTTGACTAGGGAACCTCTTGAAAAGAGTAAACCCCGGTGGGAATGATGCCCACAAAATGATGCACTAATATGAAAGTTCCTTGTTAGAGGATGGACCTTGTTAGGAGTCTTATGAAATACATTTAGTACATATAAATCCCTGTTAGGAGATTTTGAATCCTTGTTAAAAGATTCTAACCCGGTTAAGAGTTTATGGAAGACAGAAGGACCCACTGCCCAAACAACTTCAAGGCAAGATCTTTGAACCCACTGTCCAAAAGATCTTAGAATTATTCAATAGAATAATATGAAATATATTACCTCCTTCACACTGTGCCAAAACTACACTCTCTGCTACACAAGATCACAATTCCAGATCTCTGTACTCACAAGTCTTCCTTCATCACTGAATTAGCTCTTTTCTTCACTTCATGCATATATTCGCATCTCAATCTTCATAGTACACATTACAATAAGGAAAAAATTCTTTCTTATATACCAAACTCAAATAATTACAAATGAGTCGGTCCTCAATTACAAAATAATAAATTCTACACGGTACACACAAAATTCACATAAAATTGTCAGCTTCCATATACTGTAACCTTCTCCAAACATATCCTCAAAGTTTGCACTATGAACCAAATCATCATTAATGAGTCTCCAACATCCCTTTAACTGTGAAAAATCAGATTCCATCCCAGCTAAGAGATATCCTCTGATTTCTGAACATCGCTACACAGAAACACTGTCTAAACACTGCTTTCACCAAAATGCTCATAACTCTCACAAATGAATGAATTTATTTTTGCACTGTTAACCATAGGTTAATAACACACCAAAGAACATACCATCAACTACACAAAATCCAATCTGCAATACAACATGTGCGCAAAACAAAATTGTACCTACTTTCCTGCTAATATCCAAAATATCACTGTGTTGACATCAATGACAATCCAAGTCATAAATGCAACAACAACTGCTACAGAATGACTGCCAAAATACTTTGCATTCATTCCTAATTATTGTTCTCCATTCTATCTTTGTGCATTATTTTTTTCCTTATTATTGTTTGTGGCTTTATCATTTTTATGTTTTTTCAATTTATGGGTGATTGTTTGTATGTTTTCTCACATTGGGTCATCAAGGTATTAACACCTATAGTGAATTCACTCAAAAAATCATTAGCCGGTTTGACCAAAAGGAACCAGAATGGTACCTCCAAGAATTAACCCACCTCAAACAAATAGGAACTATTGAAGAATTTGCCAACAAATTTCAAAGTCTATCATTCATGGTTCCCGATATATCCCAAAAGAGAAGGGTCTCTATGTTCATTGAAGGACTCAAAGAACACCTCAAGATAAGGGTGAGACCCTTCGAACCTCAAACCCTTGAAGATTCCATTAGGAAGGAAAAAATGACAGAATATGATACAACTAAGGAAAAACCAAGAGGTCTTTTATCAAAAAAACTAAATCAAGACAAGGAACCAAAGAGATATGAATCCAAGTGTTTTTTATGTCAACAACAATGGAGTAAGGACCACCGGTGCAAAGAAAGAGGAAGACTCGTCGAAAAGGGATTGTGTTTGGACTAAAGCACACCAGTGTAAGAGAGGACAAATGAATAACATGGATGAAGCACTAACTAAAGGACCTACAAAAAGGGTTAGATTGGAAGACTCCAAACATGGAACACTCACCAACCACTCTTAGCAAAGAGGAGGATACCCACTCAGGAAATGCGAGGAATCAAACAATCACCGAAATCCTAATAACATAGAAAAGGGAGGAGAACCTCAAATTGCTTGAGGACAAGAAAATTGAAGATGGGGGAAATGTAATATCCCTAAATTGAAGCCCCTATAAGTATATGTATGTTATTAATTCTTACAAGAAAATTATTGTTGATATTGACACCATCATATCATTATTAAATGGATCTATTATCAAGTTGAATGTTACTAAATTATAATGTCGAGAGCTATGATTAAAATATAATAATCATGATATATATATATATATAATATTATTAAATGTTATGATAATCATTTAATAATATATAAAATATATATAATAAAATAAAAACTATTTAATAATATATATATATATATATATATATATATTATATTAAAATATAATTAAGAAATTATAATATAATATATACTATAATAAACCTTGACAAATGTGACTCCCTCTCCCGCACACATACTTATATGCAAGCCACCGTTAACAAGAGAAAAGGAGGGAAAGAAACAAATGCAGAGAAAATAAAAGGGGACAGTAACAAACAGATGAAAAGAAATTACAGTCGAATTGTAAGTAGTTAAATATAATTTTATTACATATATATGTGTGTGTGTGAATTATTGACCTGCAAATCTGCAACACAACATTTCAATAGGAAATTATATTAATTGTTAGCATATCTAAATCAATCAAACAAAATAACAATTGAAAGCTTCCTATTGCTCTCTAATTAGAACAAGTATGAAAAGGATTGTAAATTGCTCTCAGATTTAATCCTAAACAGTGACAATGCAATGCTAAGATGAGAGATTCAAGATTACTATGCAAAAATGAAGCTAAAACTATGAGATCCATACAAATTAGTCATAAAAGCCATAACATTCATTTACTATTAGCCAAATAGAAGTATTTTCTAATTATCTATGAGCATATGAAAATCAAAATAACAGCATGCATGTATGAATTCAAATTAACTATATCAAAATCAAAGAATTAGGACCATTTGAAGATTTGAAAATTCTCTTTTATAGAATCTTGAGATTTTGAATGGTTAGGATGCATCCATGAGGAGTGGTTGAGATGCTTCCAAGCTTGATCCATGTGATTACCTCTCATTCATTCAAAGTGTCTTTGTTGTCCCCTTTAAGGGGACATGTCATTTTGAGAGGGATTTATTTCTTTCTTTTAATTAATTACTCTAGCCATGAATTTAATGGGATTGATTTAATTAATTAGGCAAAGAGGTAATCAAATTGATTTTTCTTAATGCTTTGATGATAAATTCTTGAATTAGGATTTTTAATTAATTTTATTGAATTTAAAGAATTATGTCAATAATCAAGGATCAAATTAACATAATTAGGGTTTTATCCCGAATTAGGGCAAATAAGGCCTTAGGTTCTATTAGCCCAATTTTAGGTGATTACAATATATATATATATATATATATATATATATATATATTCAAAGGGTTTTATCTCTTTTATATATAAAGATGTCTATAAATATATTGATGTATATTAAATCATTTTTTATATATGTGCAATTAAGATCTATGAAATTATGTTATAGGCATCTTGTGTTTTTGGATTTCTTTTATAAATCTGAATATATGATCATGAAGTTTACATTAAGTTTTTGGTACATTTATATGTCCACCCAAATTGATGATATGGAGACCATAGAGAGAATGAATCTTATAGTCATTAAGAGATGGATCCATATCTAGAGGGGACTAGAGGAAATTGTTATAGTTTCCCTAGTCTCGAGATTGCTATAATCTCACATAGGCAGTATATATACTGATTGCTAGTCATATGCATATGCGTAGGCTTGGAATGCATTTATTTCTTCCAAGATATTCTTATGGGAAGTTCTCTATGGGATGATGTGTCGATAGCCTAGTTTCTTAGAGTGGATCTTATATCCCTCAAGTTGAGAATCAAGAATTCTGTGAAGTCGACCTAGAGGCAGCCTTAAGAATCAAATCCTCCCCCTTACTAACTTAGAGTAGATTATGAGTCCTGTAAATATTATGTAATATTTTGTACTAACGACAATTTTGTATGAAATTATAAAAGGAGAATAAGAAGGGACATTACAAATGTGTCATTTTCCCATTTTCCCCGCAATCTCATGATGATGTCATAAGATGGGCCTGGTTCATCACAGGCGGATGAATTCTTCCCATCTGTTAGCTTCTTGAAAAATGATCCATCTATTTGATGAGAGAAGTATAACTTGTTTCTAGGATCAACGATTCTCATGATTCCATGATCAAAGATGATCTAGTTTTATCTAGTGTGGAATCATACAATGATGTCGTGTGTCTTGGGTTTGCCAACATATACAATTATGGGCCCAAAAAAATGTGGCTGTTGAGGATAGATGGAAGGAGATAATTGGTCACTGAATAATGATGATGAATAATGTTTTTAAGGGAGTTAAAATATTCACAACTTATGTGCTAATTTTTTAGCATGAGGAAAAAATCAATAACAATGTTTTAATTCGATCAAAAAGGTGATCTACTTTTATGTAAGGGAACAAGTTTGCATTTGAAAATCATGGTTAATGTGTGGATGAGATCAATAGTCCTCATAATTCCATGATCAAAAGTGATCAAGTTTTATCTGTTACGAGATCAAAAGGTCTTGTTGTGTGTCCTGGGTTGGCAGGAAATCTGAAGTGTGTTGCTTAATGATAGGGTGGTGACTCAAAGTTCTTGTTGGTTATTTAACTGATCCACGTTCCATGATAAGGTTGACATCTAGATGGATCGGTGATCATAAATTTACCTACTTATAGGGAAGGAACCAATAGTCTATAATAATAAAGAAAGTGGTTGGTGATAAGGCCTACGGACTGGAAGTAATGGTAGGACACCTCACCCTTGGATATCTAAGGGGAAACACTTCAAAGATTTTTAAAGAAGGATGGGGACATTTCAAAAAATCCCTTTTTGGATTTTTATCATAATGTGCACAAGATTCAAAGGGTCACTTGCAAATGGAAAATTTAGAGGATTTTCTAGGTGTACTGATCTACTGATAAGATATTTTGCTACTAAAATGAGAAAGTTCATATAGACTATTATTACACACCAATTATTTTGATGATTCAAAAAGTACAATCTTGGGAATCCTTCCCACTATATATAGATTTAGAGGCTATAAATATTTCTCTCCCATTAGATTTCATCATTCAAAAAGTAGCAGAAAGGGATGTTCTAAAGAAGGAAATGGACTTCTAGAACATCTCCAGATTTTTGAAAATATAGTTGTAGGAGGTTTATTGGGATAAAAATATTGGGTCGTACGTATCATAGCTAGAGGGGCATTTAAATGGGGAGCGGTAGCCAAAGGAATATTTAAAAGCTAACTATGCTAAAATTTCCATATCTAGAAGGCTAGCACTCCCAACTGATGAACTACAACTGATTGAATATCTGAATGAACTAAAGGAATAATGATTAGAGATCATTGAGCTACTGAAATGATATGTATGATGATTAAATTAGTCAATATGTTGTCATTGATGTCAACTAGTTTTGACAGTACTTATCATGTGAGTTGCAAACATCTGAACATTTGCTGAAGGAAGAAAAGATGAAGAACTGAGATATCTACATAAGGAAAAGATGGATATGACAGATAAGGATAAGAAAAACATTGGGTAACTTATTGATGAGTCTATGGATTTATATTGTTGATTTGAGCATGTTACATTAATCTACTATGAAGAAGAGATTTGAAATTGAACATGTTAATGTGGTCAGTAATTGAAGATTTTTGTATACACTGAGCCAGTGCAGTGTATACCAACTGATAGTATTAACCGAGCTAGTTTAACTAGTTATTATCGACGCATTTCTATATCAACTAAGTATGGATGAAAACATTAAATGCTAAGAACAAATGACTGAATTTGATGAGCTGGAAATTGTTATGATCTTGAGATTAAGGATGAAGTTTGTTATGAGATCCATAGCCAAAAAAATTTGGAGAAGATCTAAAGGATAAGATTGAAATGTTTTATTGACACATCTGCCGAGGAAGGTTTAAGAGGAAAAATGGATGAAGGAGATTAAGCAGCAATATCTAATGGCTGATATGAAAGCGGTTTACTTGTCTATATAAGATATATGAGTTTCATTATTGAAACATGCTGGAAAAAAAGAAGACTACAAAGATTTCATGTGAAGACTTTATTCATGCATGCCTGATCAAATTGGTTAGTTAAAGAACCAAGATTGTAGACATTACCAAGTGAAAGTAAGTTGAAGAATATTGAGGAAGTGAATTGATTAATGATCAGATGATTTTTGTATGGGCTTAGCATAGATGTAAATATTTTCAATTGAGTTGTATTTGAATCAGATCAGTACTATATCAATTTAACCATTGATTCATAAAATTTCTTAATTGAGTGGACTTAACAGTCTTATATTCTACCCTATGTCATTCAAGAAATGTACATTGTTATCTTGTTGACCCCATAGTGAATTCTAGTCAAAAGTTAACTGTTAGTGATAAATCCTCTAAATAGGTCACACCTAACAGTGTGTATTGTAACCTTTAATAGGGTTGGCTCTTCATCGAGCTCACTTCAGAAGAGTGAATTATTTTGGGTTACCAGTCCCAGGTGGTTTTTCCCTTAGCAGGGTTTCCACGTTAAATCATTATGTTATGTGTTATTTGTGATGATTTTTTTGCTATCATACTTTACATACTACATATTTTATTTAGTCGATAATCATAGTTGGATAATTACTGGTAATCGGTAAACTAGACAAATAGATTGATATTTTATGTTACCGAGCTGCATAATTTGTTGGAAATGTTTTATAAGGTACATCTTTGTATTTTGGACTATAGGATAACTGATCTAATTGATTAACATCCACCTCTCCATTATTCTAACACCAACCCTACTAATGGTGTCTTCTTGGAGGGGTACAAGATGAGGAACAGGTCGATGAGACATCATTGGTATTCATGTCTCTGTTTAAATAGGTTGCATAAACTTCCCAGGAGAGGGAGGGGGTTTTAATAGAATATTGAATCCTCACCCTTTTTGAAGCATTATCAATAGAAATAAACTTGCATAGATCCCTAAAATCCTTGACATGAGTCAACTCTATAGGTACACAATGCCTGTCTGGGGCATGATATAGGAACAACTCAATTCTTGCCAACTTCTAGCGACTGACAGTCTTTGAAAAGGTTAAGGCTGACATGTGTAATAATATTCTATAATATAATGTATCAATTTTGTTAGGATAATGTTATGACTAACCTGAAGCTTGGTGCATTCCAATTAATTTTGGAATTCTAGGGTCATTAGGGTTAGACAAAGGAATATATTTTTTAAATAAGTTTAGGTTATAGGTAGACAGGTGGTAGGATCAAATCAGATGGTGTTTTTTTTTTTTAATCTATATATTCTATCTTCAATCTTTGAAAGAGGGTTCCACTCCTTTGTTTGAGAGACCATCATTGGCTCCAAACACATTTGGTTCCATTAGCAAGTTTTATGGTTGTGGGTAGTCTTGTAAAACTTTCGTAAGATCAATATTATGAATTTTTGCTAAGTTATTTTATGGTATTTTTTAGTTGTGAGCTATTTTTATGTTGTATGGTAGAAATAGCATGATTTTTGTAATAATATACAATTGTGAATTAGTTCTCTCCATTGTGTGAGCTAGTTAAGTTTTAAGAAGAATAAAACAAAGAGTTATTCTCTCTTAGTGTCTCATTGTGAGATATGTGTCTTCCTTATCATGCTTTGGTCTAATGGATCAATTGAATTCTTGTTACGATTTGCATATTTACTAGTTATATACAAAAATTTTGATCAGTAGGATGGGTTGGGGTGATAGTTAAATAAGGTTGTAAGGAAATCTTTCTTAGATAATTTTCTATTGATAAATTTTGTCATATGATGTAATGATTCTCATTGACTCCATGGCTTAATGAATGAGGCACCAATCTTAGCTAGGTGTAAGGTTTTTCATATGTATTTTTTTACTGATATTCCTTCATTTTCCTTGCTACCAATCTCTTTTAAACCACATAAAATAATTTACTTTGTGAATAATTTGTTTCCTACCCTATCTCATGCTCCATACAAGTTGACGTTCAATGGGTGATTAGCCTTCATCCAGTAACTCCCTATTGTGTTTGATGCCTCATATGAGATATATCTATTTGTTCAATACCATATTGTGAAAAATGTATGTTAAGAGGGCATTGAGGTCTACCCACCTTGGTTTTGCAGAGCCTAAAGTGAAGAAGGATTTCTATCCTTATTAGTTGGTCCAACTCTCTTAGGAATTTGTTACTTGGAGTTGGCTTCTCTGTAAAATTTGTTAAAGAGTACTGGTAGCTACTTTGTGGTATAAATCCTCTCAAACCAGGAACCAAGAGACAATGCTCAAAATGATTTATACCTAGGTACAAAATGTTCCAAATGACTTGTACCCTATGTTGTAGGTTGAAACTTGCAGGATTTTCCCAATAGATCATTTTTCCATAAAAGTTTCAATGATTGTTCCATCTATTCCTAAACACAAAAAAATGAGGAAGAAATTAAGGTAAAGACATTTTCCTCAGTCAAGCCCTTGTTCGGAATAAACCTTGAAATGAAATTAAATAAATGGAAGTGTGCTATTGTGTAGAAAAGGATAGATATGAAATTAAGTCACTTATACCTTAGAAATTCAAATTCTTATTTGAAGGTGATCAAATATACTGATTCAATAACTTTGACTTAACAAAAAAAGACAAAAGGAAATCATGAAGGAAAAAACCTTATCCAATTGATGTTTTAATTCACCATAATAAATGATTAAGAGAGAGAAGAAAAAAGACTTGAATGAAGAGGTATGTGTTATCATAACTGATGATCAAATGATTTGAGCATATTATGGTCCATGTTTGATGTTGATCCAATGGTAGGTTGATCATTTATGATATTGATATTGATGTCAACTAGGTGTTTATTTTTTTATTGTGTTCTTGATAAGAAGAGGAATGACTAGTTGAATGAATCTCAAGATGTGTTAAGAGTTGGAGTGTGAGATCATGATGGATCATCCATTGATGTCTCTAGATGGTATATCTATGACCACAGTACAAGATGAGATATAATTAGATGAATAGATACAAGTAAGCTGGTAGAGAAACAAATTACTAGAGTTGAATGATTTTCTCCTTATGAAGAAATGAAAAGGAGTTAGTGTGTGTGGTCATACATATGTCATCTAGACATGCATATCTACCTAATCCTTTCAATGCATCATGATTGGAGATCAGAGGAATTAGTCATGAAGATTTGAAGTGACTAAAACAGGAAGAACATAGGAAGAATGATTAATTACATGCTTGATTAGTAAATTTGTTAGATCAGATGATCTAATATAGGCTAATGATTTATTTTATGCTCTAGGTGTTATTTCAACGTGGAAGATCTGACTTGTAAGGATAAAATGTGTTACCATGGTAAAAAAGAAAATGATTTCTCGAAGTTATGCATGTTTTTAGGGAAAGGTGATGAAATTTTATTTTATTGGTCAAATCAAAGGTGCAATGAGATTCCTACAACCAACATGTGTTGTTGAGAAAGGAAAAATATTTTACAAACTTCCTATGGTGGTGGATGATGATTGAAGTGTTTGTTTTAGGGTTTCTGGTTTTCCTAAGATTTAATATGTGTTGAGAAGTATAAGTGCTACTTTCTTATATTTTCAAGTGTGTGAGAAGGAATATCACCAAGGAAAGTGTGCAATTGAAGGGTTTAGATGTTCTACATGTGAAGAAGAGATTAAGATTGAATTGGATATGTATTAGCATAAGAGAAGTGATACTTTTTCAATCCACTTTCAATTGTTGATCTCTAATTGTTTCATCAAGAAAAATCCCTTAACTAGGTAGATCCTAGCAGGTCTGATTTGTAAATCCTTTAACAGGGTGACACATTAACTTATGTTTAAAATCATTTACCCAAGCCAATCCTAGAAAGGTGAGGCTCCTAACAAGGCTTAAGGTAAATCCCTTGATCAGTTGAAACCTAGTAGGGTCTTTCTCTTAACTAAGCCTATTTTAATCTTTTAACATGGCTAACCTCGTAATTGGGCATTCTATAAAAGAGTGCATTTTTCTTAGTGGGTGCCATCCCCATCGTCATTTTTCCGAAGTTGGGTTTCTACGATAAAAATACTCATGTTATGTGTTGATTTGTGTTGATGATTATCTTTGATGTGATGTTGATGCAGGAGCATCTTGGGTTCTGGGAAATCTTGTGTCACAAAAAACAAGTTAGAGTTGTGAGATATGCTCGATAGCTTCCTTTGGGCTCTAGGTGATGTTTTCCTATTTCCACCAACGGGGCCTAGTTGCTACTCAGTTCCTTTGTCCACCGATTTAATTTCCTATCACTCGGTAATATTTCTTATTGAGTGGTTTATTTTGGATTTCAGTTGAGGCCAACTTGTGCATTGAATTTTGGTCATGGTGTTAATGTTTGCATCGATCATTGGGAAAAGTGTGGACCTAGATCTGGTCATTTCTTTCTCCAATGATGGATCTGAAGGCTGACTTGTTTTGGTAGACTCTTGTATAAATATAATAGTTGGTTGTAGTTTTTAAGCATCAACTCTAGGAGATAGGAGATAGGATATGGAAGTTGAATCCTCACATGTTGTAGGACTGTTTGTAATGCCCAACATAGTATCTTCATATTTTGGATTGACAAGATTTATTAATTTTTTATTTTGGATTATATATATGTTTGGACTATTTCATTTTATAATGGGACATTTGAGCTTATATATTTATATATTTGATTCATAGAATCAATCATGGAGATAATAAATGATTTGGCATAAAATGATGAATGTTTATAAATGAACTATTTGTGAAATGTTTCATGCTTGATTTATATTATTATTTTTATGATGGATCTAACCCTACTAATACCACTATGTTTTGATGATTACACTATTTGATGTGAGTCTAGGATAAGGAGAGGTAATCGTAGTTACTCCTATAGGAGATCCACATGATGTCGCATTATCCCTTGTTGTTTGTCACTATTTGTGCATATATATATATATATATATATATTTATATATATATATATATATATATATATCTGTGTGTGTGTGTGTGTGTGTGTAGACATGTCACTTGGTGTTGCAGGATGTAGGTACCAAGCATCGACTCCACTTGGTTACACAGGTCTGAGTGTGCCTTGAAAATACTCAAACTGTTGTTATGTGGAGATTTTACCAAGTGACTATCAAGGAAATCCCATGGACTTAGATTCACGTTAGGAGATTACCTTAGTTGGGGATTTAAGTGCCGTGATATGATGTTTGTATTGAGATTTATGTTGTTAGTTGGATTTACCCTTGTATGTATATATTTACTCAGTATTTATATTTATATATGTATTATAATTGTATGTATGTTATATATGTATGTGTATATGTGGGTGCACACATATATACCCATGCATATATAAATATTATTACTTATGTTTTTCTATTTTCTTGTACTATAGTATCTTCAAATGTTTAAGTAAAGTTTATTAAATAAAAATAATATTAGAGTAAAAGGAATGGAATCTCTTTCGGTAAAACTAGCTATCTAGGGGATTTGAACTCGAGACCTCCTAGAAATTAGGCTAGTTTGTTTCCAATTGAGATATGTGTTTTACTTGAAAGCTTTTGTGCTCCCTTTTCTTGTTATAGCCTTATTTAGGGAATAAGTTAATTAAAATAATTAAAAGGCTTTATTATGTGGTTACAGGAATGAGTTGATTAATTTATCAACCAACTATAGTAGTTGGAGAAGTTTCTTCCCATAAAGAAACTCCTCCAACCATATAGTTGGAGGTTAAATTATTATGGTTTTGGGAGAGTTTGGGGATTAAAGGATTGGAGAGATATTTGGAGATTTTTGTAAGAATTGTTCCAGAAGTAGATTTGGGGGATTTTCTGCATTTTCTATTTTCATTATGATTTTGTGAGGGATCTTAGATATTGTCTCGAAAAGGGGAAGGATTTTTTTTTTCTGAAGGGAAATCAATTCATGAAATCACCATTCTTAGAGTTTGGAAGGATTTGCAGTGGTGTGCTCTAGTTTGGTTGATAGGATTCTCCGTAGGACTCCAAGTGGGGTCTAGAGATGGGATGAATCTCTTTTCTTCCCTATGTATGTGGGTGTGTGTCTTATATGTATTGATTTTTATATTATATATAAACTATTGATTGATAAGGAAATATGATTTGTTTTTCATGTTTTGCAAACTATGCATTCGAGAAGTTTAAAGAATATTTCTCCAAAAGTTCATTGTAAATTCTTCTTGGGAGTTCGTGATTTCTTTTGATACTGTATTATGGTGTATTTGATTTTTTATTGATGGTTTAGGGAAGTTTAGGAAGGTTTAGGGAAGGTTGGGATGGATTAGGGAAGGGATGCAATCAGTTTTCCCCTTCTATGCTTTTGTTGTCTTTTACTTTCAATTTGAAGTTTTGATTAGTTGGTTTTGTTCTTTGCTTCATGGTGTGTTGTAGAGGTATTCTAGAAGTGGCATTGAGGTACCTAAATTAGGTAGACCTTAGGGAACCTTCCCCAGGCACTCTCCACACTTGAAAATGTTAGTTTCAGGCAATTTCTAGGTGTTCTAGACACAGTCTCATATAAGCATCCTAGAATGTCGTACGAGTTTTTATGGTTACCCATACAAGCTTTGGTGGATTTTCATATGGGCATGCCTATATTTCCATACATGAAAGTATATATTGATGTATGGGGTTTTAGAGGGTCCTAGGGGCTCAAATTTGTCAGATTTTGGGCTTGTGACATCTATAAATTGTTCCTTATGCTTGGGCTGAAAATTTCCTCACATATGTATGTCCATCTCTTGTTCTTTTGGTTTTATAATGTATCACTTATTATTTTTTAGTACTTGGCATATCCGTATGTTCATATAATGAGGCTAGGACTCATCTTGTTGGCCTGAGTGCACAAGAGGGTTCCCTAGACCAGAAAATTGAACCATTTGAAATGCATCTTGGTTTCTTTGTCTTGTGTATGGGTAGGAGAATAGGTGCCCTAGGTGAGTGGCTCACCATAGGTGTTGGAACCCAAAGTGGTTGCCAGATGATCCTATGGGTGAGTTGGTAAAAAGTGATAACTTAATAATGAACTTGGGAAAGGGGGGTTTCAAAAGATAATGAAAGACACATAATGTTAGTCCACATAGACCTGGTGGAGTACCAGGACCATAGGTAACTACCAGGGTGGATCCCTATATAGAAAGCGGGGACCGGGGTTACATGATTTCCAAGGTAGATCCCAATGTACAGGATGTGTGACGACACTCACCTATATGGTATGCTAGAAACCTAACCCTTGTGTATAGTAAAGTGATATTATGTTATATATTTTCTTTTATTTTCAAGTTATTGTTTTTTAAAGCCTTAGGTTTCTCTAGTTCTTATGAGTATCTTGGTTCTATCTCCTAGCATGGGGGGTGGAACTTCTTTAGTTTCACATGTTTGGGTGGAAAATATATTTTGAGGTACTGCTCATGGTTCATGGGTTGGATGTGTTTTAGATTTCATGCAATGATAAAGATTTCTCAATTGTAACATGTACTATTGTAGTGAAATATGTAAAGATCTCTCTGTAAGCCTTCAGGCCATTCAATGTAATTGTATTTATTAGCACAGATTGAAAGTGTAAAGCAATGTAATCAAGGAGGGTTAGTTTTAAGGTTTTTTCAGGGGATGTTATTTGAAGATTCAAAATTTGTAATTTAAAATGAAATCTTGTATCCTTTCTTAACTCTTCTATGTTCGAATGAAAAGAAATGTCCCAAATGTAAAGATTTAATTGAAATTGAAAAGGGTAGTTATTCAATGTGTAGGTAAAAGGACTGAAAATAAAATATATAGTTGTAAATGAGATATTACTTTCTTACCTTTCTCTTATATTCTGAAATGCAAAGTAAAGGAAAAGGAAATGGAATTAAATTTGATTAGTAATGAAATGCAATGCATTTATATTGGTATATGAATTCAATAAGGTAACCTTAAGGAATGTACTTTGTGGAGTTAATAATGAAATGTTAGAATGTTAGAAAAAAAATCATTAGTTGTAATTTTAGGTTAAAAGACTTGGTTCCCTATAGGTTCCCTAGAGGGAACATTACATTTGGTATTAGAGCCCTGGTTGCTACACTAGGAGCTCAGGGTCTATTTACATTTAAAACTTAACCTCCTCAACTTATTGAATACTCATTCATAACTAGTTACCTAAAACTTATGTTGCACCACTCTTCCAGGATGCCTCTTGTCACCCATGTAAGAGCTAAGGATAGAGTTCAGGAGTCTTCCTGGAGATCTCACCCAGAGAGTTCCCATGGGGAATATGAGGGAGGAAAAAATCAAGACAACCATAGGGATGAGAGTCAAAGTAATGGCTCAGAAGAAGCCCAATTAAGACAACTTATGAAATAAATTCTGCATAGACTGGACAACCTCAAAAATAGAGTTAACTTTGAGGAAGGGAACCAATCTCATCATAGAGATAGGGAAAGGGATAGAAGCCCTAGGAGAAGGAAAGCTATGCCAAAATCTGAGGATAGGGATACCGCTCACATGAGGGACTTACTCATGGTCAAGGTACCCCTTTTCTATGCACCACATCAGCAGTAATGTCAAGGCTAGATGTGCCATTATGAATTTGAGGAAATTTGCATCTACCTGGTGGCGCATGGAAGAGGACAAACTTCAAGTCACCGTTAACACTATTTCTTGGGAATTATTCCTAGATATCTTTAAAGATTGATTCATGTCCGATCAGTGGAGACAGGGAAGGGAAGAATAATTTCACCACCTCAAACAAGCCAACATGATGGTGGAAGAATATGAAAGGAATTTTTATGAACTTAAGCCTTTCTCGGGTTATAAAGATGACGGCCCCATTCTTGTACAACATTTCATCAGAGGTTTGAATGACCATCTATCAGGAGATGTGGTAGTCTTAGAACCCAAAAATCTTCAGGACACTATCACTAAGGCATTCCTAGTTGAAAGGAAGATTAAAATAAAATGTGGCTATCCCAGTGGCCAAACATTCAATGCTATGTCAGGTTCTAAAGGAAACTTTGACCAAGGAAATTCCAACTCCAAAAACTAGCAATCATCTTTTAAAGGAGGAAAAAACTTCCTCAAAAATAAATTCTAGAATAAAAACCAAGGAAATGGGAACTTTCAACAACCCCAGAACCATAGCAATTATCTAACTCAATAAAGGTTTCCTCCCCTACCATCCCAAAATTCTCAGAATGTCAATAAAGGAGGTTAGCAACAATCTAGTGCACCACTTGCGAAGAAATTTGGAAGGAATAATAGGTGTTACTCTTGTGGAAAACAAGGACACATTGTGGTTTTCTTCCCTCAGTGCACTAATTTCACCAACCAGAGTCAGGTAGCTTTCAAACCAACTGTTGGAGATGTCGATCGGTCTCACTAGGTGTTTGTCGTAGTAGAGCATAGGCAAGATGATCACCAAAATATTGACATAGAGACTTCAAGTTTGTTAAAGGACAAGCCTATTTCTATCATCTTTGTCTCAAGAGAAATTGACTCCCTATTATGTCCTTCTTTGATAGAAAAGTGCGGGCTAGTGGCTGTATAGCAAGGAGTTAAGTGGCAGGTAGAGCTAGCCTCTAGGGCTAAGATGACCACAAATTTGTGTGTTCAAAATTGCGGCTTGGGATTAGGACCTTTCTCTACCAATGTTGATCTTCGAGTAATTCCTCTTGGATCATATGAAGTCACCCTAGGAATGGAATGGTTAGTAGCTCATGAAGCCAGGATAGATTGTATAAAGAAGCTCATTCATTGCTTACATGATTTGGGGAAGCCCAAAACTATTGTGGGAATCCAATGACCTATATCATTGCGGATGATATTAGAAATGCATGAGAAAGGGATGTCAACTTCTTGTAGTCTTAGTTAATGACTTGGTTCAAAGGAAGATAGAGAAATGACACTTGAGCACCCTTTACTTCAAGAATTTGTGGATGTCTATCCAACCAAAATACCTGGAATGCCTCCCAAAAGAGACATTGATTTCTGCATTGAGTTAGTGCCAGGTGCTAAACCCATCTCCAAATATGCTTATCACATGAACACTCAAGAGTTAAGTGAGTTAAAAGTACAACTAGAATAATTCTTGGAAAAATGCTTTATCAGACCAAGTGTGTCACCTTGGGGAACTCTGGTTATCTTTGTAAAGAAGAAGGATGGCTCACTTAGGTTGTGCATTGACTGTCGTCAGTTCAACAAAGTAACCATTAAGAATCGGTACCCTTTGCTGAGGATTGATGATCTATTTGATCAAATGAAAGGAGCCAAAGTATTTTCTAAGATCGATCTAAAGTCAGGCTATCACCAGTTAAGGATTCACGAAGCTGACATTCACCGAACAACTTTTCGTACTCAGTATGGGCATTATGAATTTACTCTAGTAACTTTCGATCTCACAAATTAACCTTCAGTGTTCATGAGTCTCATGAATGGGGTATTTAGGACCTTCTTGGATAAATTTTTCATAATATTTCTAGATGACATTTTGGTGTACTCTAAATTAGTGGAAGAACATGAGCAACATCTTCAACAAGTGTTTTAGTGCCTTCGCGAAAATTAGTTGTTTACAAACTTGGAGAAATGTGAATTCTTCCAAATAGAGGTTAAGTATCTTGGTCATGTTATCTCAAGAGAAGATATAGTAGTTGATTCTGAAAAGATTCAAGCTATAGTTGAATGGCCAACACCCAACAATGTCTCATAGGTTCATAGTTTCATGGGTTTAGTCGGATACTACAGACGCTTCATCCAAGGATTCTCCAAAATAGCTGATCTGATCACTTCCTTGCAAAGGAAAGGGAAGAAGTTCATTTGGACTGAGAAATATTTAGAATCTTTTTTAGATCCTTAAGGAAAAACTAACCAGTGACCCGATTTTGACGGTACCTGACCCCGCTGAAAATTTTGTAGTTTGCATTGATGACTCCCTGGAAGGCATAGGGGTATTGTTGATGCAAAAAGGTAGAGTTATTTCTTATGAGTCTAGAAAGCTTTAGGACCATGATCTTAACTATCCTACACATGATTTGGAGTTAGCAGTTGTAGTTCATGCCTTGAATCATTGGAGACACTTCTTATTGAGGCATCAGTTACACACCGATCATCGAAGCCTTCAATACATATTTACACAACCAAATCTCAATGCTAGGAAATAGCGGTGGATGGAGTTCCTTTGTGAATATGATTTTGAGGTCAGATATATCCAAAGTAAAGAGAATGTGGTAGTAGATGCTTTGAGAAAAAGGAGACATGAGTTGTCCATGCTTTCCCTTTCTACTAATTTGAGATGTCAGATTTTGCAGGCACTTCCTTTAGATACTTTGTATCAAGAAGTTAAGATGGAGATTGAGTCAGGAATGAATTTAGAAGGAAGGTTCTTAGGTTATTCCTTAGAGTTAGATGGATTATTGAGGTAGTAGAGCTGAATCTATGTACTACTTTCAGGTGATCTTCAGAAAATTATCATGGTCGAAGCACATCGCGCTCCCTATTTAGCTCATCCAGGAGTTACGAAGATGTATTCAGATCTGCGACAGTTATACTTTTGGTTGGTTTTGAAGAGGGATATAAAAGATTTTGTGGCTAGGTGTCTAGAATGGCAGAGGGTTAAGGTCGAGCATCATCACCCAACAAGCCTCCTTCAACCACATTTTATTCCTGAATGGAAATGCAATACGATATCTATGGACTTTATTATGGGACTCCTAGTCACTTATTGGAGACATGATGCTATCATGGTCATGGTGGATAAGTTAACTAAGGTAGCACATTTTTATCCTATGCAGTCATCCTATACTACCACCTCAGTAGCCAGAGTCTTCATGAAGGATATAGTCAGGTTGCACGGTGTTCTTAGGAACATTATCTCTGATAGAGATATGATATTCACTTCAAAGTTTTAGACCTCATTGCAACATGCCTTAGGGACTCAGCTGAATTTCAGTTTGGCATATCATCCAAAGAATGATGTTCAAACATAGCGAGTTAATCAGGCTCTTGAGGACATGCTTAGAATTAATGTGATGGATAGAAAGACCAATTCAGAATAATATATGTACCTAGTGGAGTTTGCATACAATAATGGCTATCACTGTTCGATAGGAATGTCCCATTTTCAAGATCTTTATGGTCATCCTTGTCATACCCCTCTGAGTTGGGATCATTTAGATGATAGAGTACTACTTGGCCCTGAGATGTTACATGATATGGAGTAGAAGGTTCAGAGGATCATAGAGCATCTTGTGATAGCCCAAAATAGGTAGAAGAAGTATGTTGATGCTCACAGGATCGATAGGCTATTTTGTATTACAGATAAGGTATTTTTGAGAGTCCTCCCACGTAAGAGCCCTATCTGTTATGGAAAAGGTTCTTAGTTGGCACCCAAATTTTTGGGTCAATTTGAGATCCTTGAGAGGATATGACCAGTTGCTTACTGACTTTCCCTACCACCCAACCTTGCACGCGTGCATGATTTTTTTCATGTATCCATTCTTAGAGAGTATATTCCATATTTGACACATGTTTTGGAATGGAACACATTGTAGGTAGAGGATAGGCAGTTGGCTTTGGATCCAGTGCATATACTCCAGCACTAGAATTTAACCCTTAGTGGTCGCAACATATAGTAGACCTAAGGGTCCTATGGGATCCCAGTGATGAGATCTCCACCACTTGGGAGGATTCTAATAGACTCAGATATGCATATCTATACTTTTTTGTAGGCTTCTAGGAGTAAGTCTAATCCTAGGGGAAAAGGATGTAATGCCCACCCTAGTATCTTCATATTTTGGCTAACAAGATTATTACTTTAATACTTTGGATTATATGTTTGGACTATTTCATTTTATGATGGGACATTTGAGCATATATATATTTGATTAATAGAATCAATCATGGAGATAATAAATGATTTGGCATAAAATGATGAATGTTTAGAAATGAACTATTTGTTAAATGTTTCATGCTTGATTTATATTATTATTTTTATGATGGATCTAACCCTATTAATCCCACTATGTTTTGATGATTACATTGCTTGATGTGAGTGTAGGATGAGGAGAGGTAGTCATAGTTACTCCTATGAGAGATCCACATGATGTTGCATTTTCCCTTCTTGTTTGTCATTGTTTGTGCATATATATGTATACATGTCGGTTGGTGTTGCAGGATGTAGGTACTAGACATCAACTCCACCTGGTTACACAGGTCTGAGCGTGCCTTCAAAATCCTTGAACTGTTGTTATGTGGAGATTTTACCAAGCTACTCTCAAGGAAATCCCATGGACTTAGATTCCTATTAGGAGATTACCTTAGTTGGGGATTTATGTGTTGTGATATGATGTTTTTATTGAGATTTATATTTTTAGTTGGATATACCCTTGTATGTATATATTTACTCAAAATTTATATTTATATCTATATTATAATTGTATGTACGTTACATATGTATCCATATATGTGGGTGCACACATATATACCCATGCATATATAAATATTATTACTTATGTATTTCTATTTTCTTGTACTATGGTATCTTTAAATGTTTAAGTAAAGTTTATTAAATAAAAATAATATTAGAGTAAAAAGAATGGAAGCTCTTTTGGTAAAACTAGCTATCTAGGGGATTTGAACTTGATACCTCCTAGAAATTAGGCTAGTTTATTTCCAATTGAGATATGTATTTTACTTGAAATCTTTTGTGTTCCCTTTTCTTGTTATAGCCTTATTTAGGGAATAAGTTAATTAAAATAATTAAAAGGCTTTATTATATGGTTACAAGAATGAGTTGATGAATTTCTCAACCAACTATAGTAGCTAGAGAAGTTTCTTCCCATAAAGAAACTCCACCCACCATATAGTTGGAGGTTAAATTATTATGGTTTTGGGAGAGTTTGAGGATTAGAGGACTGGAGAGATATTTGGAGATTTTTGTAAGAATTGTTCCATAAGTGGATTTGGGGGTTTTTCTACATTTTCTATTTTCATTCTGGTTTTTTGAGGGCTCTTAGAGATTTTAGAAAAGAGGAAGGATTTTTTTCTAAAGGGAAATCAATCTGGCAAGTCACCATTCTTAGAGCTTGGAAGGATTTGCAGTGGTGTGCTCCATTTTGGTTTATAGGATTCTCCGCAGGACTCCAGGTAGGGTCTGGAATTGGGATGAATCTCTTTTCTTACCTTTGTGTTTGGGTGTGTGTTTTATATGTATTGATTTGTATATTATAGATAAAATATTGATTCATAAGGAAATATGATTTTTTTCCATATTTTGCAAACTATTCATTCGGGAAGTTCAATGAATGTTTCTGCAAAAGTTCCTTGTAAATTATTCCTCGGAGTTCATGATTTCTTGTGATATTGTATTATGGTGTATTTTATTGGTTACTGATGGTTTAGGGAATTTTAGTAAGGTTTATGAAATGGTAGGATGGATTAGGGAAGGGATGGAATCAATTTTCTCCTTCTATGCTTTTGCAGTCTTTTACTTTCCATTTGAAGTTTTTATTAGTTGGTTTTGTTTTGTAATTCATGGTGTTTTGAGGAGGAATTCTAGAAGTGATACTAAGGTACCTAACTCAAGTAGAGCTCAGGGAACCTTCCCTAGGCACTCTCCACACCTGCAAATCTCAGTTTCGGGAAATTTCTAGACGTTCTAGACACATTCTTGAATGAGCATCCTGGAATGTCATACAAGTTTGTATTGTTACCCATACAAGATTTAGTGGATTTCCATATAGGAATGCCTCTATTGACGTATGTGAAAGTATAGATTTCCGTATGGGGTTTTAGAGGGTCCTAGGGGCTCAAATTTGTAAGATTTGGGGCTTGTGACCTCTATAAACTATTCCTTATGCTTGGGCTGCAATTTGTCTCACCTATGTATGTACATATCTTTTCTTTTTAGTTTTATAATGTATCACTTATGATGTTTTAGTAGTTGGCATATCTGTATGTTCATATAATGAGGCTAGGACTCATCTTGTTGGCCTAAGTGCACAGGAGGGTTCCCTAGACCTGCAAATTGAACCATTTTAAATGCATCTTGGTTTCTTTGGCTTGTGTGTGGGTAGGAGAATTGGTACCCTAGGTGAGTGGTTCACCATAGGTGTTGGAACCCAAAGTGGTTTCTAGATGATCCTATGGGTGAGTTGGTAAAAAGTGATAACCTAATAATATTGAACTTTGGAAAGGGGGGTTTCAAAAGATAATGAAAGACACATAATGTAAGTCCATAGAGACCTATTTGAGTACCGAGACCATATGTAACTACCAAAGTGGATCCCTATTTAGAAAGGGTGTACCGAGGTTACATGGTTTCTAGGGTGGATCCCAATATACAGGTTGTGTGATGACACTCACCTAGATGGTATGCTAGAAACCTAACCCTTGTGTATAGTAAAGTGATATTGTGTTATGTATTTTCTTTTATTTTCAAGTTATTATTTTGTAAAGATTTAGGTTTCTTTAGGCCTTGTGAGCATCTTGGTTCTATCTGCTAGCATAGGGGGTGGAACTTCTTTATTTTCACATGGTTGGGTGGCAAATATCTTTCGAGGTACTATTCGTGGTTCGTGGCATGGATGTGTTTCAAATTTCATGTAGTGATAAAGATTTATCAATTGTAATATGTACTATTGTATTGAAAGATGTAAAGATCTCTGTGTAAGCCTTCATGTCATTCAATGTAATTGTATTTATTATCATCGATTGAAAGTATAAATAAATATAATCAGGGAGGGTTAGTTTTAAGGTTATTTCAAGGGATGTTATCTAAAGATTCAAAAGTTGTAATTTAAAATGAAATATCATATCCTTTCTTAACTCTCCTATGTTGGAATGAAAAGAAATGTCTCAAATGTAAATACTTAATTGAAATTGAAAAGAGTAGTTATTCAATGTGTAGGTAAAAGGACTGAAAATGAAATAGGAAGTAAAAGATATAGTTATGAATGAAATATTACTTTCTTACATTTCTCTTATATTCTAAAATGCAAAGTAAAGGAAAAGGAAATGGAATTCAATTTTATTCGTAATGAAATGTAATGCATTTATATTGGTACATGAATTCAATAAGGGAACCTTAAGGAATGTAGTTTATGGAGTTAATAATGAAATGTTAGAATGTTAGAAAAAAAATTGTTAGTTGTAATTTTAGGTTAAAAGACTTGGTTCCTTATGGGTTCCCTGGTGGGGACATTACACTATTGTAATTTAATTCTGAATGTATTTGGACTTAACCAGGAAGGCCTTACAACCCAACATGTATGAATCTATTGAAGGATAATATATGATTTCCTACATTCTCTCTCTCCTTGTTGTGTGATTTCTTTTGTGTGTTGTTTCTGCAAGGAGGGTTGGTGATTAGGGTTTTCTTTTGGCCCCTATTCATGACCCCTCTCTACATCAGGTGGTATCAGAGAGAAGTTGAGATCTAGATCTAAATTTGCAAGTTTAGGTCAAGGGTTCCTTCTTGCAAACCCTAGTTGATATTTATTGTGGGGTGGCAGATTGCGATCTGACTTGCAATTGCAAAGGGTTTCAAGATGGTTCATGGGAGATGAGATGTAGGTCCAAGATTAACCGACATGCTAAGAGAAATTTCTAGTAGGTTAGAAGTTGTTGAGATAGCTCAGTACCGAGGAAAACATCTTGAGGATGTTAGTGATGAAGAGGTCGAAGATGAACAAGCTCAAGAAGAACCTTCACCTATGATGGATGAAGGTGAAGAAATAATTTTGAAGGCATTGAAAAACTTGAATTCTACACCACATTTCAATCCTCTTGAATATAGTGGAAGGTTGGATTTGGATGAGTTGATGAATTGGATAACCAAGATGGAAAAGTATTTTGAATATGAAAATGTCAGTGAGGAGAAAAAGGTAAAATTGCAAGTACAAAGTTGAAAAGTCATGCATCCTTATGGTGGGAGCATCTAAAATTGGATAGAAATAGGAAAAGAAAAGACAAAATCAAGGTATGGTATAAGATGGTGAATAAATTGATAGGTAAGTTCATACCCTATGACTATCAGATTAACCTAGTTTGAAGAATGCAAAGTTTGAGGTAGAAAGATAGCTCGGTAAAATACTATACTGAGGAACTCTATAGATTAGATATCAGATCTGTACATGTTGAGGATGAAGTGGAAATAATTTCTAGGTACTTGAATGGGTTAAGAGTTTCTATTCAAGAGGAAATTAGTTTGGTTGAGTTGGAAAGTATTGAAGAGGCTTATCAGTTTACCTTGAAAGATGAGGAGAAATTGAACAAAAGACATGAACAAAGACATCGAGGAAGAGGTGGTAGATTCCCTAGAGGAAGAGGTAGATCTAATGGTGAAAACAATAGATTTGATCAAGACAAAACAAATAAGGAGAAATGCAAGACCAAGTGGAAAAGTGAAAATCCTTCTAGAGGAAGAGGCAATAACTACCGAGGTGGTTATAGAAGAGGTGGATTCCGAGGAACCTGTTACAATTGTGGAGAAGAAGGATATAGGTCATTTGAGTGTACACATGCAAGTAAGAAGGTTGGTAACAATAGAAATGCTTTGGTGCAAGAAGATTCACCGAATGAGCCAGGGAAAGAAAATAACTTGATGGTCAGGACAACACTATAGAGCGAGAGTAATAAGGAAGATCCGGTAAGGAAAATTTTGTTCAAGACCAAATGCAGAATTGTTGATGAAGTGTGGAAGGTAATAATTGATAGTGGAAGCTCAGAGAATTTTTCATATGAGGAAATTGTTGCAAGTTTGCAGTTGGAAAGGTTGAAACACCTGAAGCCTTATCAAATTTCATAGATCAAGGATGAGAATACACTATTGGTAAGTGAACAATGTTATGTGAATTTGAAAATTGGCAAGTACTATGATAAAGTGTTATGTGATATATGCATGCCTATGGACTATTGTCATATCTTGTTGGGTAGACCTTGGCAATATTATAAACATTCTATATATGATGGAAGATTGCATAAATATACTATTTGGGCTGATGGGAGAAGACAAATCTTGTTACCTTTGATTGAAGAATCTGTTAACAAGGTTTGTACATCTATGAAAGTTTGTTTGATGGAAGGAAGAAAATTTTTTAAAGATTTGAAGAATAACGATGTGTGCTTTGTTGTGATTCCTAACAAACTAAGTGAGAAAATAGTAGACAGTGTTTCTAAAGAGATTGATAAGATACACACCAAATACTAGGAAATCATGTTTGATAATGTACCTAATGGTTTTCCACCAAAGAGAAGCATTGATCATTGTATGGATCTGATTCCTAGATCTAGTTTACCGAATAAGGTATCACATTAGTTAACACCTTAAAAGAATCAAGAACTTAACCGATAGCAAAAAGGTTTGATCTAAGAAAGTTTAAGTCTGTGTGTAGTACCAGCTATGTTGGCACCTAAAAAGAATGGAGAATGGAGATTGTGTACTGATTCTAGAGAAATCAACAAGATAACAGTGAAATATAGGTTTCCTATACTGAGAATGGATGACATAATGGACAACTTGACTCGAGAAAAGTATTTTACCAAAATTGACTTGAAAATAGGATATCATCAAATAATAATTAGAGAAGGTGATGAATGGAAGACTGATTTCAAGACTAGAGAAGGTTTGTATGAGTGGTTGGTTATGCCCTTTGGTTTAACTAATGCACTGAGTACTTTTATGAGATAGATGAATGAGGTTTTGAAGAAATTCTTGGGTAAATTTGCGATTGTATACCTAGATGACATTTTGATATTCAGTAAGACCAAAGAAGAATATTTGTTGCACATTAAATAGGTATTGCAGAGATTGAAAGATGAAAAGTTGTTGATTAATCTGAAAAAGTGTTCCTTCATGAAAGAAGAAATTGTGTATTTGGGATTTGTGATTTCAGCTGATGGTTTGAAAATGGATCCTGAAAAGGTTGAAGCTATTTTGAATTGGCCTACACCTGAAAATGCTAGTGAGGAAAGATCATTTCATGGCTTAATAAGTTTTTACCAAAAGTTCATCAAAAATTTCAGTTCAATTTGTAATGCTATGAGTGAGACTATGAGAGGAGATCAAAGAGAATTCAAATGGATGCTGGAGCTGATACAAGTTTTGAGACTTTGAAACAAAAGGTTGTTGAATTGTCTGTGTTAGCTTTACCTAATTTCAATAAGGTATTTCTATTTGAATGTTATGCAAGTGGTAATACAATAGGAGATATTTTGTTTCAAGAAGGTAAACCTATTTCTTTATCTAGTGAGAAGTTAAATGATGCAAAAAGTAAATATTTGTGTATGATCAATAGTTCTATGATATTGTTCAATCCCTAAAGAAATAGAGACATTATTTGATACTGAGTGAATTTGTGGTGTATACTAATCATAAGGCTTTACAAAATTTGGGTAGTCAGAATAAATTGAATCAGAGACATATGAAATGGGTTGAATATTTACAGAGTTATACATTTGTGATAAAACATAAGAGTGGAGTCACTAACCAAGTTGTTGATGCATTAAGTAGAAGATCTTTGATGACTGAAATAAGAATTGAAGTCCTTGGTTTTGATGACATGAAATATTTGTATGAAACTGACCCTAATTTTTCTGAGCTGTGGAGAAAGTGTAGAGCACCTATTCAAGATCAACCAAGTATTAAATGGGAAGACTATTTCATCCAAGAAGGTATGCTATTTAAAGGTATTCAATTGTGTATACTGAGAGGATCCATGAGAACTAATTTGATAAAGGATAAATATAGTAGTGGTTTAGTTGGACATTTTGGCATTTAAAAAACATTGAATTTTCTTAGGGAGAAATAATTTTGGCCACAGTTGTATAAGGATGTTCAGATATTTGTGAGAAAATGTAGAGTTTGTCAAGTTACAAAGGGAGTAAGTCAGAATACTAGATTGTATGCACCGATTTCTATTCCTAAGAAACTTTGGATTGATATCAGTATGGATTTTTTTCTTGGCTTATCGAAGATAGTAAGAAGTAATGATTCTATATTTGTTGTTGTGGATAGATTTTCTAAGATCGCACATTTCATACCCTGTAGGAAAACATCAGATGCAGTGCATATAGAAAATATTTTCTTTAAGTAAATTTTCATATTGCATGGATTACTGAGTATCATCTCTGACCGAGATAATAAGTTTGTTGGATACTTTTGGAAGACTCTTTGGAAGAAGTTGGGTACTGGGATGAGGTATAGTTCTACATTTCACCCACAGAATGATGGACAGATAGAGGTTGCAAATAAAATTTTGGGCAATCCTTTGAGATGTTTAAGTGGAGATAAACCGGGTAATTGGGATTCCATGATGGCACAAGCAAAGTTTGCATACAATAATTCAATAAATAAGAGTACTAGGAAAACACCTTTTGAGATTGTTAATGGCACACAATTGAGAGGTATAACATGTTTGAGGAACATTGCTGGTGAAGAAAAAAAGAAATGTTGAAGGAGAAGAGTTTGTTGAGTTCATGAAGACATTACACAAAGAAGTGAAACATAAACTAGAAAATAGTAATAAAAAATACAAGGACAAAGAAGATAGATCAAGAAGACATAAGACTTTTGCAATTGGGGATGAAGTAATGGTACACTTGAAGAAAGACATATTTATTGTTGGAACCTATGGAAAGTTGAAAATGAAGAAATTTGGTCCCTGCAAGATATTGAGAAAATTTGATAGTGAAAATTCTTATGAGATTGAGTTACCTGGTGACATGGATATATAATTGATGAAGGGTGCTCCCCTTAATGCCACAAACACATAACAAAAATAGACAAACAACAACAATATGCAAGAATAGAAAATGACCTTCTTATTATCTCCACAAATGTGGAATTACAAACTTTCAAAATTATAATATGCAAAGCCACATGGGTATTCCCTTACAATATTCTGTAAGACAAAGCCTCGAATTATTACCCAGATCTACTACCCAGAATTATCCTAAACTACCTAAGACAACACTAAATACCTTTCTTATATAGGCAATTTCCACCACTTGAGAAGGTTCCAAAAATTTAGCCCTTTAGGCTGAATAAACATAGAATTATTTATTTTTCAAAATTATTACAATAGGGTCAGCTCAAAAGAAATACAAAATATGATTTTAGGTAACCCAACTTCTAGAGGCCATAACTATTTAACCGTAACTCCATGTTTCTATTGTAACCACTTTTTGGAAACACCATGACGAGATCTACAGTGCCTGACATGCGCTAGTGCGAGTCAACAAGGGGTTGATCGCACTTCGGAGCCTCTAAGGCCTTCAAAATTGACCTGAAAGATTTTGTACCCAAAAACCTCAATAACTTCACCAATACTAATGATGTGGCAATGAAACTCAACTAGTAGGTTGAAATGACTGAGATGAACCTCCAACTGTGAAATCAGAACATTCCAAGATTTTATGACCAACTTACTAAAAATAGTAAGTTTCCATAAATAGAAGCTCTGCATAAGATAGCCCTTATTGAAAACAAAACTAAAAATACTTTTGGGTGATGCAAGATTGCTCTTACACCCAGGATGCTCCTGCATCAGACACCCAGGGTAATTTGTGAAGTGACCCTGTCACGACTCAGGTTTGAAGAGGAAAACCAAAATGATTAACCTCCTCCCTTGTCAGCCACGATGAATCTTCAATAGGTCATCCTTTCAAAGTGACCAGATATTCTTCATATGTCTTGTTCCTTGTGCTTCTACCAACATGATTGTCTAGTATATCCTCAATCTCCTTGGTAGCTGAACTAGTTGCTGGAATACTCCACTATGTTGCTATGATCTCATCTTCAACACCCCCTTCATGATACTCTGTCAAATCTAAAATGTTAAATACTGGTGAAATATTCAGCTCTGTAGGTAACTCGATCTCATAGGAATTTCCTGAATCATGCTTCTTCACTATCTTACATGGCCCAAACTTCTTCATTTTCAACTTGTTATATGTACCAACTGGAAATCTCTCCTTCCATAGATGAACCATGACTTCATCTCCAACCTGAAATTCCTTATGCCTCCTTTTCTCATCTGCCTTAGCCTTATACTGTACATTCATCTTGGTAATATGCTTCCTCACCTCTTCATGGATGTTCTTCAAATGTTCTACAAAATCCTCAGCTTCAGCACTACTTGCTTCTCCTTTATTTATCTTCCTCAACTCAGATGCATTTCTGGGGCTACTTCCATATGCAATCTGTGGATGATGTGATGAACTAAACTTCAAATCTATCTTCAACTCTTCACTTTCTACTAGGGTCATTCTCTATGTTGCCTTGGTAAATTGGCTCTTGGAATCAAGTCCATCTGATGACTGATCTTTCTTACTGGTGGTAATCCATCAGGCACATTATCGGATACAATATCCTAAAACTCATTCAATAATTCTGCAACTTCTATAGGGACATCTTCTACTTCCTCTTTCATAGCCTTTGGAATTAATTTAAAACACATATGCTCATGCCACATACCATTTAAATTTTTTTCTCTATCAACAAGAGTTATTCTTGCTTTACCACATACCTTTTCTTTCGTTTCCTTCAATGGTTTTAACTTATGTCACACTCCATCCTTTATCAGGGAATAGGTATTTGCATGACCATCATGTACAACACACCTATCAAACTGCCATGGTCTACCCAACAACATATGACATGCATCCATAGATATGATATCACATAGTACCTCATCTTGGTACCCACTGATCTTGAACTTCACTAGGCACTTTTCACTGACCATGACCTTGTGGTCATCCTGCACTCAGGCAACCTGATATACATGTGGATGTTCATGCCTCTTGAGATTCAACTTTTTCACCATCTCTTCTAATACCAAATTATCAGTACTACCACTATCAATAATCACATAACAACACTTACCCTCACACTTGCACCTGGTGCGAAATAGGTTCCTCCTTTGTTTAGGTTCATTCTCACCACTCAGCAGGACTCTTCTGTTAATTAGCATTTCTCCTCTTTCAGCATCTTCAAAATGTGATGATCTAGTATCTTCATCTACATGTGCAACTCTAGTCTGGCCTTCATTTCTCTATTCTATCCTTCCTTGGTGTTGAGGACATTCAAATGCCCTATGACCTTCTTCTCCATAGTGAAAACATGTTCCACGGAAACCTCCTCTTCTGGATCCTTGTCCTCTATCTCTTCCTCTCTGATCTCTATTATTATGATCTTGGAAATGATTGAAATTATCTCCTCTCTGATTCTGACTATTACTCACCTCATCCTACTTTTTCGGATCTTCATTTCAATCTCCATATGACCATCCACCAGATCTTCCATCATGACCTCTTCCGCTTTGTCTGCTCTCAAATTTCTTGTTCAAATTTTCCTCTACTTTTAGTGCAAACTGGTATGCCTCTTCAATACTGTTCATTCGAACTAGATTCAATTCTTCCTAAATGCTTAACCTTAACCCATTAAGGTAATGGACAACTTTATCCTTATCAGCTTCTACATGGCCTATTCTGATGAGGATTCAATTGAACTCCTTTGTATACTCCTGAACAAATCTTCCTACTTGCTTCAAACATTGAATTTTCTTCAGTAGGTCAAGTTCATAATCAATAGGAATGAATTGTCGCTTCAATTTATCCACCATCCAATCCCATCTTTTGATTTTATCCTTTCCTCTTCTATTTCACTCCAATTGAATCTCTTTCCACCAGATCTTCGCATGACCCTTCAGTCTGGCCTTCGCAAACTTGACCCGATCAGGATCCTCAATATCATCATACTCAAAAAATTATTCACATTCATTGATCCAGTCGATCAATTCCTCTAGGTCAAGATTCCCTGAAAACATAGGAATCTTGATCTTACGTCTTGTCCCGATCTTGGAAATAGCCAGGAAAATCCTTTCTTCCTCTTGATTCAAAACTTCTACTTCTACTTCTTGATCATCATTTCCTTCTTCAGCTTCATCCTCACTTTCATCTCTGACATTAAGATTCATTCCTTTGCGAATCTCTTCTTGCAATGCTCGCACTTGTCTCTAGAGCTCTCTAACCTCAAGTGTCACAGCACCAGCTCTTCCACCACGTTCCTTTCGTGGAGGCATTTTCACACATATCGCTGAAACCCTAACCACGGTCTTGGTGCAAACTACCTCACAGTCAGCTATCTGTTTACACAGAAACCCTAACCCATGGTCTTGGTGCAAACTGCCTCACAGTCAGCGATCTGTTTACACACTCAAGAACTCATGCTCCGATACCACTTGATGAAGGGTGCTCCCCTTAATACCACAAACACATAACAAAAATAGAGAAACAACAATATGCAAGAACAAAAAATGGGCTTCTTTATATCTCCACCAATTTGGAATTAGAAACTTTCAGAATTACAATATGAAAAGCCACATGGGCATTTCGTTACAATATTTTGTAGGACAAAGCTTCAAATTATTACCCAGATCTACTACCCCGAACTGCATAAGACAACACTACAGATCTTTCTTATATAGGCAATTTCCACCACCCGAGAAGGTTCCAGAAATTTAGCCATATAGGCCAACTAAACATAGAATTATTTATTTTTCACAATTATTACAATAGGGTCGGCTCAAAAGAAATAAAAAATATGATTTTAGGTAACCCAACTTCCAGAGGCCATAACTTTTTAACCGTAACTCCATTTTTCTATTGTAACCACTTTTTGAAAATGCCATGATGAGATCTATAGTGCCTAACATGCACTAGTGCTAGTCAGCTGGGGGTTGATCGTGATCCAAAGCCTCTAAGGCCTTCAAAATTGACCTGAAAGATTTCATCCCCGAAAACCTCAATAACCTCACCAATACTGATGATGTGGCAATGAAACTCAACTGGTAGGCTGAAATGACTGAGATGAACCTCCAACTGTGAAATCAGAACATTTCAAGAATTTATGACCAACTTACTAAAAATAGTAAGTTTCCATAAATTGAAGCTCTGCATAAGATAGCCCTTATTGAAAACAAAACTAGAAATATTTTTGGGTGATGCAAGATTGCTCTTACACCTAGGCTGCTCTTGCATCAAACACCTGGGGTAATTTGAGAAGTGACCCTATCACGACTTAGGTGTGAAGAGAAAAACCAAGATGATTAACCTCCTCCCTTGTCAACCATGATCAATCTTCAATTGGTTATCCTTTCCATTTGACCAGATATTCTTCATATGTCTTGTTCCTTGTGCTTCTGCCAACACGACTGTCCAGTATATCCTCAATCTCCTTGGTAGCTGAACTAGTTGCTGGAATACTCCACTGTGCTACTGTGATCTCATCTTCAACACCCCCTTCATGATACTCTATCAAATCTGAAATGTTAAATACTAGTGAAATATTCAGCTTTGTAGGCAACTCAACCTCATAGGAATTACCTGAATCATGCTTCTTCACTATCTTACATGGCCAAACTTCTTCATTTTCAACTTGTTATATGTACCAACTGGAAATCTCTCCTTCCGCAAATGAACCATGACTTCATCTCGAACCTAAAATTCCTTATGCCTCCTTTTCTCATCTGCCTTAGCCTTATACTGTGCATTCATCTTGGTAATATGTTTCCTCACCTCCTCATGGATGTTCTTCAAATGTTCTACAAAGTCCTTAGCTTCAGCACTACTTATTTTCCCTTTATCTATCTTCCTCAACTCAGATGCATTTTTGTGGCTACTTCCATATATAATCTATGGATGATGTGATGAACTAAACTTCAAATCTGTCTTCAATTCTTCACTTTCTACTAGTGTCATTATGTGTGTTGCCTTATTTGGCAAACTGGCTCCCAGAATCAAGTCTATCTAACAACTGATCTTTCTTACTGGTGGTAATCCATCAGGCACATTATCGGATACAATATCCTGAAGCTCATTCAATAATTCTACAACTTCTACAGGTACATCTTCTACTTCCTCTTTCCTAGCCTTTGGAATTAAGGTAAAACACATATGGTCATGCCGCATACCATCTAAGAAATTTCCTCTATCAACAAAATTTATTTTTGCATTACCACATACCTTTTCTTCTGTTTCCTTCTATGGTTTTAGCTTATGTCACACTCTATCATTTATCAGGGAATAGGTATTCACATTACCATCATGTACAACACACCTGCCAAACTGCCAAGGTTTACCCAACAACATATGACATGCATCCATAGATATGATATCACATAGTACCTCATCTTGGTACCCACCGATCTTGAACTTCACTAGGCACTGTTCACTGACCATGACCTTGTGGTCATCCTGCACCCAGGCAACCCGATATGGATGTGGATGTTTCTGCCTCTTGAGATTCAAATTTGTCACCATCTCTTCTAACACCAAACTATAAGTACTGCCACTATCAATAATCACATCACAACACTTACCCTTACACTTGCACTTGGTTTGAAATAGGCTCCTCCTTTGTTTAGGTTCATTCTCACCACTCAGTAGGACTCTTCTGTTAATCAACATTTCTCCTCTTTCAGCATCTTTAGAATGTGATGATCTAGTATCTCATCTGCATGTGCAACTCTAGCTTGGCCTTCATTTTTGCTATCTATCCTTCCTTGGTGTTGAGGACATTCAAATGCCCTATGACCTTCTTCTCCACAATGAAAACATGTTCCACGGAAGCCTCCTCTTCCAGATCCTTGTCCTCTTCCTCTTCCTCTCTGATCTCTATTATTATGATCTTGGAAATGATTGAAATTATCTCCTCTTTTATTCTAACTATTACTAGCCTCATCCTGCTTTTTTAGATCTTCATTTCGATCTCCATATGACCGTCCACCAGATCTTCCATCACGACCTCTTCCACTTTTTCTGCTCTCAAACTTCTTGTTCAACTTTTCCTCTACTTTTAGGGCAAACTGGTATGCCTCTTCAATACTATTCATTCAAACCAAATTCAATTCTTCCTGAATGCTTGGCCTTAACCCATTAAGATAATGGGAAACTTTCTCCTTATCAACTTCTGTATGGCCTGTTCTGATGAGGATTCGATAGAACTCCTCTTTAAACTTCTGAACAGATCTTCCTGCTTGCTTCAAACTTTGCATTTTCTTTAGTAGGTCAAGTTCATAATCAATAGGAATGAACTATCACTTTAATTTATCCACTATTCGATCTCATATTGTGATTTTATCCTTTCCTCTTCTATTTCACTCCAATTGAATCTCTTGCCACCAGATCTTTGCATGACCCTTCAGTTTGACCTTTGCAAACTTGACCTGATCAAGATCCTCAATATCTTCATACTCAAAATATTCTTCACATTTATTTATCTAGTTGATCAATTCCTCTGGGTTAAGATTCCTTGAAATCATAGGAACCTCGATCTTAGGTCTTTTCTCGATCTTGGTAATGGCCCGAAAAAGCCTTTTTACTCTTGATTCAAAACTTCAACTTCTGCTTCTTGATCATCATTTCCTTCTTCAGCTTCATCCTCACTTTCGTCTCTGACATTAAGATTCATTCCTCTGGGAATCTCTTCTTGAAATGCTCGCACTTGTCTCTAGAGCTCTCTAACCTTAGGTGTCACAGCACTAGCTCTTCTGCCATTTCCCTTCATGGAGGCATTTTCACGCGTATCATTGAAACCCTAACCATTGTCCTAGTGCAAACTTTCTCACAGTCGGTGATCTGTTTACATAGAAACCCTAACCCAGAGTCCTGGTGCAAACTGCATCACAGTCGACAATCTATTTACACACTCAAAAACTATTTCTCTGATACCACTTGATGAAGGGTGTTCCCCTTAATACCACAAACACATAACCGAAATAGAGAAACAACAACATATGCAAGAATAGAAAATGGGCTTCTTATTATCTCCACAAATGTGGAATTACAAACTTTCAGAATTACAATATGCAAAGCCACATGGGCATTCCCTTACAATATTCTGTAGGAGAAAGCCTTGAATTATTACCCAGATCTACTACCTAGAACTACCCCGAACTACCTAAGACAACACTACAGAGCTTTCTTATATAGGCAATTTTCACCGCCCGAGAAAGTTCCAGAAATTTAGCCCTTTAGGTCGACTAAACATAGAATTATTTATTTTTCACAATTATTACAATAGGGTCGGCTCAAAAGAAATACAAAATATGATTTTAGGTAACCCAACTTCTGGAGGCCATAACTTTTCAACCGTAACTCCATTTTTCTATTGTAACCACTTTTCAAAAATGCCATGACAAGATCTACAGTGCCTAACATGCGCTAGCACCAATCAGCCAGGGGTCGATCTTGATTCAGAGCCTCTAAGGCCTTCAAAAATGACCTAAAAGATTTCGTACCCAAAAACCTCAATAACTTCACCAATACTGATGATTTGGTAATGAAACTCAATTGGTAGGCTGAAATGATTGAGATGAACCTCCAACTGTGAAATCAGAACATTCCAAGATTTTATGACCAACTTACTAAAAATAGTAGGTTTCCATAAATAGAAGCTTTGCATAAGATAGTCCTTATTGAAAACAAAACCAGAAATATTTTTAGGTGATGCTAGATTTCTCTTACACCCAAGATGCTCTTGCCTCAATAACCTATATTCAACATTTTAGTCTTGTATGAGTATCATGAATCTCATGAAGAAATGACAGTATCGAATGATTATCCTAAGAAGCAAACAAAATAAGTTGAGAAGGTTTTGGAACAAAGAATTGGTAGAAGCACAAGAGGAAAGGAGTACATGGAGTATCTAGTAAAGTGGAAGAAAAAATTGATTGAAGACCACTCGTGGATTTCACAATCTGAGTTGGATTTAGCTCAGGTTGTACCTACTACATGATTTAGAGAATCATCTCAAAACAACCCCAGGTGTCTGATGCAAGAGCATCTCAGGTTCTTGGCAATCCTGTGTCACCAAAAACAAGTTAGAATTTTTAGATATGCTCAATAGCTTATGTTGGGTTCTCGATGATATTTTCATGTTTCCACCAATGTGGCTCAGTTGCTACTCAGTTCCTTCATTCACCAAGTTTCCTTGATTGGTTCACCGAGTTAATTTTCTATCGCTCAGTAATCTTTCTCACCGAGTGGTTTATTTTGGATTTCTATTAAGGCCAACTTGTGCATTGAATTTTGGTCACAGAGTTAATTTTTGGATCGATCATTGGGAAGCATGTGGACCTAGATCTGGTAATTTCTTTTTGCAATGATGGATCTGAAGGATGACTTATTTCAGTAGCCTCTTGTATAAATATAGTAGTTGGTTGTAGTTTTTAAGCATCGGTTCAAGGAAATATGATCTCGAAGTTGAATCCTCTCATGTTGGAGGATTGTTGTAATTAAATTCTGAATGTATTTGGCCATAACTAGGAAGGCCTTATAGCCCAACATGTATGAATCTATTGAAGGATAATATATGATTTCATGCATTCTCTCTCTCCCCGTTGTGTGATTTCTTCTGTGTGTTGTTTCTACAAGGAGATTGGTGATTAGGGTGTTCTTTTAGCCACTCTTCATGCCCCTCTTTGCGTCAGATGTTTATTTCATTTTAAGGTTACAAGGGTGAATGCATGTTGATAAGTGAGTATGGAAATGAATCAAAAGGTTTATATTTATGTGATTGGATAGATTACTAATTCACCCCCCTATTAGTAATCTAGGACTTGATAATACTAACAATTGTTATCAGAGATTTGGTCCTATTTATGGTAAGTCTAAAAGCTTAAGGAAAAGATCTAGTTATGAGGAAGGAGCCTCCCAAGTTTAACAAGGACAACTACCTGATATGGAGTGACAGAATGTAGTTATACCTAAAAGGTATGGGATCACAATATTGGATGCAATTCATAAATAAGTATACCACTCCTAGTGGAACACTTAATGTAGATCAACCAAAGGAACAACTGAAGAATTCTCAAGCACAAGAAACCATTGTAATTCTATCTGCTACGGAATATGTTGATGTTCATGGTCTTGATACTATCTATGAATTTTTGGAAAAGTTGACACTAATCTATGGTGGAGATATTCATGTGCAAAAAGTTAATACAGTTTTATAGGAAAATATGATGGCATGAAGATGGTAGAAGGTGAAAATATTGCTCAATATAGTCAAAGAATAAAAGAAGTTGTTGGTTCTATCAGAGGTACTTTTCGAACTATTGATGAAGATATTGTGGTAAGAAAAATGTTAAAGAACCTTATTGCCTTCTTAAGCCATCAGAGTGTCTGCCATAAATGAGCTGAGAAATTTTGACAAAGTTAGTATAGATGGACTGATTAGTAAGCTTACTACATTTGAGCTAAATAAATTTGATAATAATATTCCAAGAGTTGAAGAAGCCTTCAAGGCATTAGAGTCAAATGTACTAGTAAGGAAAGGTAAAGAGTTAAGTCATGATCCTGATTGCATGTCAAGTTTTTCTAGGGAACTTGAATTTCTTTTGTATGAGGAAATGAGACAGGGAGAACTTGAAGCATTTCTTGTAAGGAGATTGCCTAGAAGTACTGGTAAGTACAAGGGTAAGCTACCACTATTTTTTTTTATGCAATAAGATTGGACATATTGTTGCTAGATGTCCTAATGGTGAAAAAAGGGATAAGTTGATAAATTTAAGGGGAAAGAAAAGAAATAATTCTATGTTGCAATTCATGAAGGGGTTACCGATGAGGAATTAGATGATAATTAGGAAGAGGAGATAGTGTTTACTACAGTAAAATAAGATCCATTAGATGGAGAAAAGGAATTGGTCTCTCACATGGGACATAATGATGAATGGATTATAGAAAGTGGGTGCTCACATCACATGACTGGTGACAAGAGTAAGTTCACTAAGCTTGATGTTTTCAATGTTGGTGTGGTAAGATTTGGTTATAATTCACCTTTCTTGGCTAAAGGAAAATGAACTATATCTGTGAATGGAAAGATTAATATAGGTGAATTTTACTTTGTGGATGGTCTAACTTATAATTTGTTGAGTGTGGGTTAGCTAAGCAATAAGGGTTATTGATTGGAATTAAAAGGTAGTGCATGTAGAATAATTATAAGCTCGAGTGATGAGATTGTAACCAATAGATAGACTAGAGGTAACTTATTCTATCTGAATAATAATGTGAATATTTTTTTTGATGAATATAGGCCTTTTCTATTAATATTAATATTAAAGTACAATATTCACAAAAAAGGGGTTGGGGGAAAAAGTCACCCCGTGCAAGTCACATGGCAACTAGGTCGGAATCATACAACTATTCATAAAAAAAACAATATAGAAAGAGAAACCCTCAAGTTGCAAGGGAAGTAGCAGAATAGGGAGGAGGATCTCTATCATCAAGATTATCCCAAACATTGGGCCCCAGGGTCTGGTTAGGAACCAACCAGCCATCTTCTGGGTCTTCTTTCTCCAGTTCTCCTTCCTCCCACCTGGGTGAGATAGCAAGTGCCAGGTGAGGGACTTTGTCAGAAGTGGTAGGAGGCCACCAGGAACACTGGCCGAGGATCGAGTAGTAGTAGAAATAAGTAGGGGAGGCCATCTGACACCCGCATCCCTTCGAGGAGGAGGAGAGGTGGAGTGGTGATGCCATTTGTGTGGAGTCCTAGAGTGCTTGGTAGAGGAACTCTGACTATGACGGCAACCCCTGGGTGGCATACGGTCAACCGAGAGAGTCTCTGGGGGCACTCAAGAAACAACACAAGGGGTATTTCCCAAGTGCTAGAGAAGCTCCTATAAGTGGGTGACCTCTAAGGCCACCTTGTCTGCTTACACTTGAACCTGCATCATGACATTATTACAAAGACATGCCTTAGCATAAAGGAAAATATGAATATCTAGAGAACTGTGAGAAAAGAGAACAACATTTTGATCTTTCCATAAAGTAAACAAGATCTCCATCTTGAAAGAATGCCATATTTGGGTGTACTGGAAAGTTATTCTAGGAGGATCATCAAGAAGTTCCATATGCCAAGAAATAGGCTCAGGCCTAAAGGGAGAAAAGAGGTCATGAATCCAGATCCATTAATTTTAGGCATGATGACATAACCAAAAAATGTGCCTGAAAGTCTCATAATGACCACAAAAAGGGTATTTAGGATTAGGAACACCTAAATATCGGAGCCGAGGTCCCAAAGGAAAGGCCCGGTAAAGAAAAAACCAAGAAAAATGAGAAATCTTAGGCTCAATGACAAAATCCCAAATAGTGCAAAATCACCAGCTCCAACTCTTCTGGGAAGAGGAAAGATGCCATCGTTGGTTAAGAGAATCAATCATGGGAAAATGGGGCACAAGCCAAGAATAACCAAGCTTGGGCTTGTAATTGGTGAAAGGTGTAGCAGGATACCATTTCCAGTCCTTCGACCAAGGTTTAACTGACTGAATTCCCAACTTGTGTAGGAGGTGAGGTAGAATGGCTGAAACTAGCAAGTCATAAGTCTGATGATCTGGGCAGATGAGCTGAAATTGCACCCAGAGGTCATCCCAAGAATGAAGACTCATAGTGTCTCTAGAGAAAATATCTTTTGGGGTTTGAATGCCACGTTTGTGAAAACAAAGAGCATAGAAACCTTGGATTCTAGCAAGTGGAATCCCTTGCTGAGAAAATAAGGGAGACCACCAAATGTTCTGTTGGTTGAGAGAAAGACCATCATAGAAACCATTCCCAGCCTAGCAAAGCTAGGGCTTGATAGAATCCTAGGCTCTCTAGATACTTTTGGTGATAAAAGTGCCTTGGATCTAAACATGTTCCTTCATAACAAGGAGCGTTTGAAATCCAATTGCCTTCCAAGAGGGTGTGTGGAAAGGGTTCCCTAAAGAAATGCAATGTCAAAGTAAAATTTTCAAGGCCTCATTGCCTATGAGACACCGCACAAACCATTTCACAGAAAGGGCTTACCCTTGTTTCTGAGTATTGAGAAAACCAAGCCCACCTGAGACTTTGGGAAGGCAACAAAAATCACAGGTAAATCTATGGAAGCCATGGTGGTCAATCCCAGAGGCCCAAAGGAAGTCATGCAAAAATTTATCAATCTTCTTGTAAGAGGCTTTTGAAGGAGCCCATCATGAAGAATAGCACACTTGCATGGCTGCCAAGATCTTGGAGTAGATCTGAAACTTCCCTGTGAGAGACAGTGGCTTAGTGATCCAATAGGTAATCTTTCTTTCATTTTTGGCAAGAACTGCATTCCATAAATCAGTAGGATGAGCTTGAAAAGCAAAGGGAATGCTCAAGAAGTAGAAAATTTCCCCATGCTGAATCCTAGACCAACCGAACTGAGAGAACCAAGGTGGCTCAGGAAGAGTAGATTTTCTATAGCAGAGGGTTTTATGCCCTTGAATGGTTGAACCAGAGGCTAGACAAAATGTGTCTAAACACTACAAGGCTGTCTTGATATTCTCTTCATGCGCTTCCAGAGTGAGGAAAGAATGATCAACAAAATATCCATTGACCAACTATTGAGGAGAGTCTAGTAAAGAGATTCCCCAAAAATGACCCATAGAAATGGAATGAGCAAGCAAGTATCCAAAACCCTCAACTGCTAGAACATATAAGACTAGAGCTAGAGGGAATCCTTGCCTAATAGATCAAAATAGCCCAAAAGTAGAATATTGTCATCCATTGATGGTGATGTAGGCAAAGGCATCACTAAAGAGCATCTACATAGATTGAAGAAATCTAGGCCCAAAGCCAAGAGCGTAAAGATTAGAAAGAATAAAAGGCCATTCAGTGCGATCCTAAGCTTTAGAAAAATCAATTTTAAGAAAGAGGGCTTTCTGGTGAGACTTACGAGCCCATTCCATTCCCTCCCAAACCATAATGATATTGCCAAGAATAAATCATGACTTGATAAAGCTAGTTTTCTCTGGCCTAACAATCTGTGAAAGAATGTGCCAGAGTTTGAGAGCCAACACCTTGGCAATAATTTTGTAGGAGATAATGAGCAAGGTAATAGGCCGCTAGTTGTAAATATCCTCCAGATCCCCAACTTTGGGAATGAACTTGATATTTTCCTGGTTAATAATACCCCCAAGAGTATGGGAATGAAAAGCTTCAAGGTAGACCTAGTGAAGATCAGGATCAATGGCATCCCAGAGGGCTTTGTAAAAATCACAAGGGAAGCCATCGCATCTTGGGGCTTTATCATCAGCCATAACAAACATTGCTTCATGAAGATCTTGCAAGGAAAGCAGTTGATCATAAAGGACTCCCTGAGAAGGGGAGACACACTACATAACAACAATGTTTTTGTCAACAAGAGATTTCTCACTAGCAGGAAAAGATCCCTAAGTAGCAAAGACCTGTTCATAGTGGTGAACAAATGCTTGCAAAACATCAGTAAACTCCGTGAGGAGGATGTGACCTTCTCTAATTCTAGTTATGCCCACATTGGTATGACAAGGATGGAGAGCAGCAAAAAATTATTTAGAAGCATGGTCTCCAACTTTTAACCAGTGGAGATGAGCTTTGATTTGGGCACCTCTGGCAGCATAGTTGTCTGGAACTTGCTTCTGATGACGTAAATTGGCAAGGTTAAGTTGCAGGTCCTGATTGAAAGGATTGTGGGATAAGGCCTCAATGGAAACATGCAAGGCTTTGGTGTTGACATCAAAGGATCTATGATGATACTTGGCTAGCTTCCTTCCATAAATGTGCAAGAAATGTATCCTACACCTGCTGACATCATTCCACCATTGAATCCAGCCTAGCGACTAAGATGGTTGAGGCTCAAGGTTCCAAACCTGATGAATGTGGGCCACTATGGAAGGGTGGTAATTAAAGAAGAATTTTGTGGTGGGAGGTCGTGCCTTAGCTATTTTCCAAAAAATATTAAATTTAATTGGAAAATGATTTGACAGGGTCACATCAATAAGAGGAGTAACCGATAATGGTTGATTTTTGGAGAAAGAGAAGAATGATTGTGTTGAGATCATAACATGATCAAGCCTTCTATGAATTTTGTCAGATGAGGCTCTCAAATTGGACCAAGTGTGCCAGACCCCATCAAAATGGTGGTGGCCAACATTGGGATAAAAAATCCCTAATTTATTACGCATGTAGTACCAGGCTTCTCTCTCTCTAGTTGTCCAGTGAAAGGGAAAAAGGCCATCCTTGTCAGATGCCATTTTGACCATATTAAAATCACCACAAACAAGCCAAGACATCCAAATGACTAATGCGATGACGCAAATCCTTGACATAAATTTTTTTGGGCAGGTCTATCAACCCACAAACATTCCATGAGATGTACTTCATGGAGAAATAGTGTCATCCATTCCATCACCTTCCCCAACAGAAGAAAAACTATTAGATAAATAACCTGAGGCAAAAGCGGACCCAAAAAACTCCATGGATATACTACACCATTTTTCCTGCATGCCTTCAAACCCATTTTCAGCATGCCTAGGAGGGCTACAAGAATGGTGAAAAGGAGCGGAAGAGGCAATTTTTGCAGCCTCTTGAGGTGCGTGGGCTAAAGGAATGATAATGTGGGAGTCAAAAACTTCCTTCCCTTGCAAACCAGGGTTCGAAATTGGAGAAACTTTTTTCAATAGGAGCCTCAATAGGTGGAGGTGATGGTTGGGATAGGAAGCTGAAGTAGGATGCTTGGCTAGCTTGTTTCGATGACCGACTATAACCCATTCATCTTTCTTAACCTCCTCTTTTTTTCCAACATTAGTCAGCTGAGAGCTAGAATCCTTGGGAGGAGACTTGGTATGAGAAACTACTAAAGGGTAGTCCTTAATCTTGTGCTCCGTAGATTGACAATAATAGAAAGTGTTGGGAAGGTTGAGATAGAGTACATTTAGAGTGAAGGTGGTCTCTCCAACCTAAATCTCAACAGACTATTTGAGGTCCCTAGAAAGTTTGACCTCAACAAAGAGCCGCTTTTGAAACTAAGGATTGAGAAAATGGTCATGCTCACTACATATAAACCTACCTAGCATTTGTGTTATGGCATGCATGAATGGCCAATAGGGTAGGGGAAGACTAGGAAACTCCACCCACACAGGCATTTTCAGCTTCTTGTCGTTAGAGATGGAGAATTATCGAGACCAATGTTGGAAAATTAAAAGAGAGGCCCTAAGGTTCCAGGGACCTTTAGCAAAAATGGTGTCCACATGGGGAGGATTGAAAAAGTGAAACAAAAAGAAGCCTTTGGTGAGGCTCTGGATGCCATCCAGGAAAATTCCATGAGGGGTCCAAGATTTCACAACCCAATCCTTGATAACATGTTCAAGAGGGTTGCGACCTAGAAAATAGCCAATAAGGGTATGTGTTTCAAGCAAAGTACAAGCATCATCAAACTCATGAATGGGAAAAACAATATCAGACTGAGACATGCCTCATGGAACACTTTGGGAACAAATTTGTTAGGGTGTTTTCTTGGTGGTGCCATTGCTATCCAAAGCCACACCCACACTAGCATCAATTGCTGGGTGAGTAGTAGTCAGAGCCATAAATACTAAACTATTTCCCACAATAACTGTGGAATGAAAGAAGGACAAAATGATGCAGATAAGTGATGCAAAGTAAAACCCTAGTAGAGTGTAGAGCGAGCATGACCTTCCTCTTTGGCAAGATCATGCGAACAGTTTTTTGGTTGCTAAGGTTAAAGGTAGTTTATTGTGGCATATAATAATCTTTCATGTTAACTTTGACAGTTTGATAAAAGTAAGAAAGAAAAATGCTATAAGAGGATTGCTACAACTTGTGAAACCAAACAACATAATGCATAATAAATGTTCATTGGGTAAGTTGACTAGATCTACTTTCAAGAGTAAAAAATTTTCATCATAGAACATACTTGATTTGGTGCATACTAATCTTTGTGGGCCTATGAGATATAAAATTTATAATGGTGATAAATATTTCATATTGTTTACTGATAACTACTCAAGAATGATGTGGGTCACATTCATAAAGGAAAAGTCTAATGCATTTCATAAGTTTAAAGGATCTAAGGCATTAGTGGAGAAAGAATCATGTAAAATTTTGAAGTGTTTAAGATCTAATAGAGGAGGTGAGTTTTCTTCTACTAAATTTTTCAAGTACTGTGAAGATAATGGAATCAAGAGACAAATGTCTGATCCAAGAACCCTAAAAAAAAATAGTGTTGTAGAGAGGAAGAACAAAACTATACTGGATGTTATAAAGACAATGTTGATTCAAGGTGATGTACCTAAGATATATTGGAGAGAAGCAATTAGTACTACCATTTACACACTAAACTAGGTGGAAGTAAAGAAAGGAACCAATAAGACACCTTATGAGATATGGTATGGTCACTCTCCTAGTGTTAAATATTTAAAAGTATTTGGCAGTAGAGGTGAAATTAAATTAAATGATCACATAGGAAAGTTTGATCTAGAATGTGATGAAGGTATTTTCTTGGGTTATTCTACTAAAACAAAAGAATACAAGTGTTTCAATAAGAGAACTAAAAATATTATTGAGAGTTCTAATGTAAATATTGATGAATACCCTAAAAAATATGATGATAAAAACAAGAAAGTGACTGAGGATGATCGAGAAATTGTGTACATTAAACGAGAAGTGCATGAACTAAAAGAAAAAAAATAGTGTGGAAGAAGTGGTTCAACTGATAGAACAAGAAGAACCTAGACCTGAACCAGTGATGCCTAGGTATGTGAAGTTAAATCACTCTGTTGATCAAATTATTGGTGATAAGAATGTAGGTGTTCTAACCAAAAGAAATCTCATATAAATTACTTGTTTTATCTCAAAATATGAGCGTAGAATAGTGCAGGAAGCAATCAAGGATGAAGATTGGGTAAGAACTATGGAGGAGAAGCTTGATCAAATTGAGAAGAATGAGACATGGACAATTGTTTATAGACCTGAAGATAAAAATGTGATTGACACCAAATGGGTTTTTAGGAACAAACTGAATGAAGATGGAGATGTGATCGAGAACAAGGAAAGGCTTATATGAAAAGGCTATTCATAAGAAGAAGGACCAGAGTATGGTGAGACTTTTTCTCCAATAGAAATATTAGAAGGGGTAAGAATTGTTAATATGATTTAGAACAATAGAAAGGGGGAGTGAATCAGTTGTTCTTAGGTCCTGCTGTATAAAATTACTTCAAAAACTTTTCCTTAAATCATATCAAGCAACCAAAATAAACTCATTTATCACTGATTCAATAATAGAAACATACAACACTGCAGTTCACTACCCAGCTATAACTAACTTGTAAAACATAGAAATGTTCAAACCAAAACATTCACACAAGTATTGACACTAGGATTTATAGTGGAAGCCTAATATGGGAAAAACCACTTTGTAACATGCTACTATTATTTTTACTCTTTTGAAGTGAGCTCAGTTAAAATCCAACCCTGTCAAAGGTTACAATACACACTGTCAGGTGTGACCCGGTTAAAGGATTTCAATCACCCTGTTAAAAGTGAGCCTAGTTACAGGACTTACATACACTCCATTAGAATGAAACCTTGTTCAAAGGATTTAACATATGACTGTTAGGTCAACCTCTATTAAAAGGATTTTGACTGTTACAATGGTTAGAAAGTAGTAGTAGTATTGATCTGAAAAACATACAACTTACTTTGCAAATATCAGATCCAATTCCATACATAAATGCTAGTTTACTGACTTTGAAACTTTTCCATTTCCATCTCTGATCTGCTTGGAACTTTTCTTCAAGCAATCACCAGAATCCTCCTTGAGCCTTTTCGCTTATATAGTCAATAAAACTTACTGTTCTTTCCGCATCTCCTTCACCCATGCCTTTTCATACCTACTATTTAGGTTCCCTTAATACTTTTCTCTATTATGTTAACTTATCTTTTTCCACTTAATCTCCTTCGTAGATCTTAGGGTTAGGTCAGATTCATTGAATCTACCCACTTCATGTTCTTCATCTCCTCTTCTAGAATCATCTCAAATCTCATAAAGATTTACATTAAAACATTTTACAAAGCATTAAATGCTTCCATACAATTAATAAATAAAGTCAAAATATTTTACATAATCCAAGAATTCAACAATGTCGGCTCCAAATCTGAATTCTTTTCAAATATAAAAATGTTGATGGTCGGTCAATACTGTGATCATCCACTCGGTCTTCATGTAAAACGCTCGGTCACTACTAAAACTGTTTCCTCAGCATATACTGTCATCTTCGACAATTAACTGATACTCGGTCGGCACTAGATTTTTTCTCGGCATACACTAACTCGGTCACATTGGATCAGTTGTTATATTGCATTGATGTCAAACTAGATCTGTGATCCTGTTAGAGGATTTTCACCAAAGATCAACTAGATCTATCACCCTATAATGAGTGGCCTTATTAGAGGACTTAGTACATTCGTTAGAATGCCACTTTAATAAGGATTTAGAAAGAGGACTATTAAATTCACTTGATTAAGAGATTTTATGCTACAATAGTTAAAAAGTAACAATGAAATGACCTAATAAAATATGCAACTACCTTTTCTTGTTCATATCTCCTTTTTGCTCATTTTTCTTCTTCAAACTCTTCTTTTATGGCTGATCAACACTTACTCTTTATCTCATCACTTTCCTTCACTTGATTCACACTTTTCTTTTACATTATTCTTCTTAGTGTACCCTTCTGTACTTGTTCAACTATCTACATTGGCTATCAACAAATAAGTAATATTACCATCTTGATCATCCTTTCTATAGATATTTTGTTATGCTTAATCATATTCATTAGGGCTTCCTTTAATTAATCTCACCCATTCAATCAAATCTCAATCCAAAATCAATGTATCTTTAGCTCGATAACACGTTTTATGAATATTGTCAGTTGTATCGTCATTATGTACCTAACATTTTTGATTTGTTGATTTCATTAACTAACTTTTTACCTTCCTTAGAATCTTCTAGATCAATCCAAATTCTCACTCGATCTTGTCTTTTAATTGATTTCTTGTTTAACCGACCAACTTCATCTTGTCGGTTAAGTTTACCTTCTCGGTTATCATTTACTTGGTTAAAATCTTCCTCGATTATCAATTTTTTGGTTAACTGTATCTGATCCATATCTTTACTTGTTGACAACTTTTTCCAACTTGGTAGAACACATTTATTTCTTGTCTTTTCATTTCACAAATTCAATCCTTTATTATTGATGAATCTAACTAACTTTTGCATCATTCTAACACTTCATCAAATCACATAAAATAATCAAATGAATATTACCTTATCATAGATTGATTCAACAATTTCCCATTTAAGCTCACATACTTAACATCACTTCTTTATTTCATTTTCTATCTTTTCCAACCATTCCTTTACTCAACACCACATATTTTAGCTTGATATGGAAACTTGCATAAATCTATATGTCAATAAGTTTGACATCAATGCAACATAACAACTGATCCAATACTACTGAGTTAGTGTATGCCAAGCAAAAATCTAGTGTCGACCGAGTATCAGTTAATTGCTGACGAAGACAGTATATGTCAAGGAAATAGTTTTAGTAGTGACCGAGCATTTTACATAAAGACCGAGTGGATGATCACAGTATTGACCGAGCATGAGCATTTTTATATTTGAACAGAATTTAGATTTGGAGCCGACATTGTTGAATTCTTGGATTATGTAAAATGTGTTGACTTTATTTATTAATTGTATGGAAGCATTTAATGCTTTGTAAAATGTTTTATTGTAAATCTTTATGAGATTTGAGATGATTCTAGAAGAGGAGACAAAGAACATGAAGTGGGTAGATTCAATGAATCTGACCTAACCCTAAGATCTATGAAGGAGATTGAGTGGAAAAAGATAAGTTAACCTAACAGAGAAAAGTATTAAGGGAACCTAAACAGTAGGTATGAAAAGGCATGGGTGAAGGAGATTCTGGAAGAATAGTAAGTTTTATTGACTATATAAGCGAAAAGGCTGAAGGAGGAGTGTGGTGATTGCTTGAAGAAAAGTTTTGAGAAAATCAGAGATGGAAATGGAAAATTTTCAAAGTCAGTAAACCAACATTTATGTATAGAATTGGATCTTATATTTGCAAAGTAAGTTGTATGTTTTTCAGATCAATACTACTGCTAATTTCTAACCATTGTAATAGTCAAAATCCTTTTAACAAAGGTTGACCTAATAGTCATATGTTAAATCCTTTGAACAAGGTTGCATTCTAATGGAGTGTATGTAAGTCTTGTAACTAGGCTCACTTTTAATAGGGTGATTGAAATCCTTTGACCGGGTCACACCTGACAGTGTGTATTGTAACCTTTGACAGGGTTGGCTTTTAACCGAGCTCACTTTAGAAGAGTGAAAATAATAGTAGCATGTTACAAAGTGGTTTTTCCCATATTGGGTTTCCACTATAAATCCCGGTGTCAATACTTGTGTGAATGTTTTGGTTTGAACATTTATGTATTTTACAAGTTAGTTACAGCTGGGTAGTGAACTGCAATGTTATATGTTTATATTATTGAATTACTGATGACCGAGTTTGCTTTGGTTGCTTGATCTGATTTAAGGAAAAGTTTTTGAAGTTATTTTAGACATCAGGACCTGAGAACAACTGATTCACCCCCCCTCTCTATTTTTCTAAATCATATTAACAATTGGTATCAGAGTTGTGTTGCTTATTGGTGTCTATAGAAAACAAGTTTAAAGGGACTTGAGGCAAATGATCAAGATGTATAAGAAGGAGGTACCGAAGCTGAACAAAGATAACTTCCCTACATGGCAAAGCTTGATGAAGCTACATCTGGCTGGTATTGGTGATTCTGCAAAATACTACATTGAGCATGACTATGTCACACCTGTTGCACCTTTGACTACCGAGGAAATGAGAGCTAAGCAAGAACATAATCAGGCAATGCTGGAAATTGCATCTACCCTAAGCTATCTGGAATTTGAGGATATTAAAGACTGCACAACTGCTAAAGATATGTGGGACACTCTTGCAAAGATCTATGGTGGTGATCTATATGTGCTGAAAGCCAAAGCCGAGAGTCTTAGAGGTAAGTTTGATGAAATGAGAATGAATGAAGATGAAAACATTGCACAATATTGTGGTAGAATAAAAGAAGTTGTGAATACTATTAGAGGAGAAAATGGAACTATTGACGATGAGACCATAATTGGAAAAGTGCTAAGAACCCTGCGTCCTATATATGCTATTAAGATCTTATCTATTCAGGAATCTAGATGTAACTCTACTAATGTGCTTACCTTGGAAGGTTTGATTGGCAAACTGACTTCTTTTGAACTATCTAACTATAATAATTTCACTATTGGTAGTATTGGAAATGTTGAATCCACTTTTAAGTCATAGTTAGTTCTAAATAAGCTGAAGAAAGAAAAAGAAAGATGCACCAATGAAAGTGAAAGTGAAAGTGAAAGTGAAAGTGAAAGTGATAGTGACATTACTGATGAAGATCTTTAAGATCTAGAAGCTCTTATGGCTAGAAGACTGAGGAGAGGAAAAGGAAAATATAAAGGTAAACTCCCTATTATATGTTTTGCATGTAATAAAGTCAGTCATATAGCTGCTAGATGTCCTGATAAGAAGGATAAAGATGAAGAAAGAAACAACAAACACAAAGATAGAAGAGATGACAAAGGCTACCGAAGGTACAAAGACTACAAAGGAAAAGGTAAGAAATCTTGTTACATTGCTGAAGAAGAGACTGGCACTGATAGTAATGATTTTGAAATTGAGGTAGTCTATGTTGCAATGAAAGATGAATCTGATGAGGAAAGAGAAAACTGCATTGATTTCCTATGTGAACAAGAATGACAAATGGATTATAGATAGTGGTTGTTCACATCACATGACTGGTGACAAAAGTAAGTTTGAGACCCTACATCATTATAAAGGCAAAAGTGTAACATTTGGTAATGATGCACCATGTCCTGTTAGAGGAAAAGGATTGATTAAATTGACTGATAAAATATCTTGTGAAAATGCTTATTGGGTTGAAGGTTTGAATTATAATTTGCTAAGTGTTGCTTAGCTCAACAAAATTGGCTACCAAGTGGAATTTCATCATAAGAAAGCTAAGATATTTGATGCTACTGGTGAACTAATTGGAAGTGGTGAGCAGACTAGAGGTAATTTGTTCTATCTTGACCTATCTGAAGAAATATGTATGATTGCACAACTTGATGACATTTGATTATGGCATAAGAGGCTATGTCATGTTAATTTTGACAATCTGGTAGAGATAAGTAAGAAGAAGAAAGTAAGAGGTCGACCTAGATTCAAGAAACCCGAGAATGTGATGTTCAAAGAATGTCGGTTAGGAAAAATGACTAAGTCAAGTTTCAAGAGAAAAACCTTTACTTCTAAACACATTTTAGATTTGGTTCATACTGACCTTTGTGGACCTATGGGTATACAAAGTTACTATGGAGCTAGATACTTTATCTTGTTTGTTGATGATCATACCAGGATGATGCATGTAATGTTTTTAAAAGAAAAATTTGATGCTTTTCAAAATTTTAAGTGGTATTTGGAAAAAGTTGAGAAGGAGACAGGTAGGAACCTGAAATGTCTTAGATCTGACTGAGGTGGAGAATTTACATCAAATGAATTCAATCTATTTTGCAATGATAGAGGAATCAAAAGATAGATGTCTGCACCAAGGACACCTCCACAGAATGGTATAGCAGAAAGAAGGAATAGATCTATTTTGGACTATGCAAGGACATTATTGATTGAAAAGAATGTGGCACAAAAATATTGGAAAGAAGCTATAAGTACAGCTATTTACACTCTTAACCGGGTACAGATCAAGAAAGGTACAAATCTGACACCCTATGAATTATGGTATAGGCATGCACTGAGTGTTAAATACTTTAGAATCTTTGGAAGCAAGTGTTACTTATTGAAAGATAATAGGAATGGAAATTTTGATGCCAAGAGTGATGAAGGCATATTCCTAGGCTACTCCACAAAAAGTAAAGCTTATAAGTGTTTGAACTCTAACACTAACAAAATTTTGGAAAGTGTGAATGTAAAAATTGATGAGTATGTTGAAATAAATGAAGCTGATAGCAAAAGAGAACCAGAAGATTATAGATCTTTTGTGTACATTGAGGAAATAGAAGAGGTAGGTAACAGACTTGCACCTGATGCCGAGTCTTAGGCAAGAAATGTCGAGTGACAGGAAACAATTTTTGAGCGTCAAGAAAATAGTACCAAGAGAGAACAAGAACATGTCATGCTATAAGACAATGTTGCCGAGTATCAGGAAGAGGTTGCCGAGCATTGAGAGGCTAAATCTGACAATCTTGTTGGGGAACTTGATGAAATAGAGGAGAAAAATGCTGAACCTATTTTGGCAAAATATGTAAGAAGACATCACAAGCCTAAATAGATAATTGGAGATAAAGACACTGGAATTCAAACCATAAGCAAAACCATGGATCCAACATGCTTACTATGTGTGTTTGAACCTAAAACAACCAAAGAGGCATTAGAAAATGAAGACTGGATAGAAGCAATGAATGAAGAAATTGACCAAATTGAGAAGAATGAAACTTGGACTCTGGTGCCGAGACCTGCAGATAAGAATGTTATAGGAACAAAGTGGGTGTTTCGAAACAAGTTGAATGAAAAAGGTGAAATCACTAGGAACAAAGCTAGGCTGGTATGCAAAGGCTATGCACAAGAAGAAGGAATAGATTATGGGGAGACATTTTCCCTTGTAGGAAGGAGTAAGAACTTTTCTTGCATATGCTACTTATAAAGATTTCAAGGTATATCAAATGGATGTCAAGTCTACATTTTTAAATAGTGTACTAGAAGAAGAAGTTTACATAGAACAACCAGAAGGTTTTATTGATCCAAACAGAAGACACGTGGTATGCAAACTGAACAAAGCTTTGTATGGATTGAAACAAGCTCCCAGAGCACGGTATGAGAAGTTGCATAACTATCTAATGCAGATTGGATTTTCAAGAACAAATGACACAAGCAATCTGTACTTGAAGGATGAAGAAGGCAAAGGTATTCTATTGGCCAAAAAAAATTTTGATGACATTATTTTTGGTGGACAAGATGCATTGTGTAAAAGTTTTTCAAAAGAAATGCAAACTGAATTTGAAATGAGTATGTTTGGTGAGATCAAATTCTTTGTTGGTTTACAAGTATATCAGTTGAAGAAAGGATATTGCATTACACAGTCTAAGTATGTTAATGAAATACTGAAAACTTTTGGAATGGAAGATGCTAGACCAGTAGGAACTCCTATGGTTACTGGAAAAAAGTTATCTAAGAATGATGATGCTACAAAAGTTAACCAGACTTTGTACAGATCCATGATTGGAAAACTACAGAATGTTGTACATAGTAGACTAGATATTGCACTAGCTGTTGGGATTGTGGCAAGATTCTCTACCAATCCTAAGGAAACACACATGATGGCTTTGAAAAGAATCATGAGATACTTGAAAGGAACTGCTAACTATGGGTTATATTACAAGAAGAATGACAAATTTGAACTTAGAGTATACAATGATGCTGATTGGGCAGGAAATGTAGATGACAGAAAGAGCACTAGTGGTGGAGATTTCTTTCTTGGATAGAGATTAGTCTCCTAGACTAGCAAGAAACAAAATTGCATTTCCCAATCTACTGCTAAAGCCAAGCATGTTGTTGTTGTAGTAAAATATTCAAATTTAATATGGATAAAATAGTTGTTGATAGGCATGAAAGAAGAAATCACTGAACCTATTGTTATTTTCTGTGACAACACAAGTGCCATCAATATTTCTAAGAATCTAGTGATGCACACTAAGACCAAGCATATAGCAATCAAGTATCACTATTTGAGGTAATTGGTACAAGACAAGGAATTACGAATGGAATATGTGAATACAAAAGAACAATTGGCAGACATATTCACTAAAGCTTTACCCAAAGAAGCTCATGAGTACTTGAGAAGTCAATTAGGGGTCCTTCCCCTAACTGAGGCTGCCTAGTCAAGCTAGGAGCACTGCATCAAATATGCTACAACAGAATAATTGACAAATTGATGCAGAAGATTGTCACACTTTAGGACTACCCCAGAGTTGTGAAGAAGAAGCAAAGACAACACATCAGTCATAAGCAAGTTGACAGAGGGAGAAACAATGAGCTGCATAGATATATCTACATCTATTGGATGTAAGTTTTAGTTTTGCTTTGGCATTTTTGTCAAAGAGGGAGATTGAACTGAAATGACATTATAACACATGAACTAAAGAGTAGGGATGTTGAATAGAAATGAAAGATCAAGATAGAGGAATATCTAGATACTTCTGACGGTCACAGAAGTGAGATTTATAGATTCTGAATTAGAATGAAGCTAAGGATATTATAAATTTTATCTGATGAACAGATAAGTTTTTTTTTTTGGATTGGTTGGTAATCCATGTGTTATTTAGGTGATATCATATGGTGTTGCCATCAATGCCAAAGAGGGAGATTGTTGGAAACTGCAATTGAAGTAATTGTTGTATTGTCATTGATGTCAAACCTTAACTGGTAAGAGTGTTGCTACTTAGGAAAGTACTATATCTATTGTGAGAAGGGAAAGAAAGGATGGTAACAATAGCACCTAAGGAAAGGTTGAGTTATCTTGATACTGCAAAGTGTACTTGACTATGTTATACAATGATGGGACAATGTATTATTTATCTTAGTAAGATTGAGGACTAAACTAGTAGGCTTAAGCAAGAAAAAATGAAGAAATCATGTTTAAGCCGAGTTATGTTAGTGTCGACTGAGTTAGTGTATGCTGAGCAAAAATCTAGTGTCGATCGAGTATCAGTTAATTGTCGACGAAGACAGTATATGCCGAGGAAATAGTTTAGTAGTAACCGAGCATTTTACATGAAGACCGAGTGGATGATCACAATATTGACTGAGCATCAGCATTTTTATATTTGAACAAAATTTAGATTTGGAGCCGACATTGTTGAATTCTTGGATTATGTAAAACATGTTGACTTTATTTATTAATTGTATGGAAGCATTTACTGCTTTGTAAAATGTTTTATTGTAAATCTTTATGAGATTTGAGATGATTCTAGAAGAGGAGATGAAGAACATGAAGCAGGTAGATTCAATGAATCTGACCTAACCCTAAGATCTATGAAGGAGATTAAGCAGCAAAAGATAAGTTAACCTAATAGAGAAAAGTATTAAGGGAACCTAAACAGTAGGTATGAAAAGGCATGGGTGAAGGAGATGCTAGAAGAACAGTAAGTTTTATTGACTATATAAGTGAAAAGGCTGAAGGAGGAGTGTGGTGATTTCTTGAAGAAAAGTTTCGAGCAGATCAGAGATGGAAATGGAAAAGTCTCAAAGTCAGTAAACTAGCATTTATGTATGGAATTGGATCTGATATTTGCAAAGTAAGTTGTATGTTTTTCAGATCAATACTACTGCTACTGTCTAACCATTGTAATAGTCAAAATCCTTTTAACAGAGGTTGACCTAACAGTCATATGTTAAATCCTTTGAACAAGGTTGCATTCTAATGGAGTGTATGTAAGTCCTGTAACTAGGCTCACTTTTAATAGGGTGATTGAAATCCTTTAACCGGGTCACACCTGACAATGTGTATTGTAACCTTTGACAAGGTTGGCTTTTAACCGAGCTCACTTTAGAAGAGTGAAAATAATAGTACCATGTTACAAAGTGGTTTTTCCCATATTGGGTTTCCACTATAAATCCTAGTGTCAATACTTGTGTGAATGTTTTGGTTTGAACATTTATGTGTTTTACAAGTTAGTTATAGCTGGGTAGTGAACTGCAATGTTATATGTTTCTATTATTGAATGAGTGATGACCGAGTTTATTTTGGTTGCTTGATCTGATTTAAGGAAAAGTTTTTGAAGTTATTTTATACATCAGGACCTGAGAACAATTGATTCACCCCCCCTCTCTATTGTTTTAAATCATATTAACAGTTATGACTATAGGGTTTGGAAAAATGATTTGCTACCATGTGGCACCATGTAAGATATAAGAATGTTGTGTCTAGTTGGCCACAAATGTTTGACAATATATTAAAGAAAGAAGTGGTGGTAGGAAGAATCTAAGAAGAGACTTCATGAATGATGGAATGTTGCAGTTTGTGATATAAAAATTATTCCCTTTATAGAAAATCATTCCATTACTACCCAACCTTTTGAGTGCCACATTTAACTTTCTATAAGCAAGGGAAAAGGTCACAATGATAGCTCTTGCAGCTTTTGGGAAAGGTGTGAATCTTGGGATAGCTTTTGCTTCTATTTTTGTAGTTTGAAAGTGTGAGTCATAGATTAAATAAAGAAAGGGATAAATGCAGAATGAGTTATGTGTTTTTTCTAAATTTTGGTTGTTCACAATTCAAAGGGGGTGTTTCTTTGTTTGAGTGCTAAGGATGGGGCTTGTTGAGGCTACAAAGTGATTTTAATATAACAAGAAGGGTTTAGACCAAGCCATATTTCAAGAGATATAAAAGGATCAACCAATTGATAATACATTTTATAATCATAGAGATACTAAAATTTCCTTAGGTAATCATAGAGATAGTGAAACTATGCATAGCTTGCAAATAATTTTAATCTATTACTAATTTGGTTCTATTTTCTGGGATAGAGGCAAATAATTTTTTGGGTGTAGAAACTATTGGAATTGGTTCTGTAATATGTGTTGACTCTCATTGTTTTTCATTGATATCAACATATGTTTCAGATGAAGGTAGATAGACTGGTTAACAGTGATATATGGATGACTAGAAAAAGTGTACAACTACTATACAATTGTTTCAGAGCATGTGAAGATAGGAATATGTACAAGGATGAGTTGTGAAATTATTTCTAAGGTCTCTTGGCTTAATATTAGAGATGGAGTGAGTTACAATTGTATTAGTGAAGACTAGTTATGAAAGTGGACAATGACATATTTAGTCTTCATATTTTTGAGATAACTCTTATGCAAGCATGATTTGTGACCTGCGAGCTTAAGGTGTGAGAGAATACATATTGGAAAATATTATTTGTGATTATGGAGTTGCTGTGTTTGTGGTGATGTCATCTGAAGTGTGTGGTCTTGTAAAGACCTATTTGGACCTAACTGGAGATGTGTAACGTGTTGAGAAGATGGTGAGCATGGATTTTAGATCCTAGAGTGTATTTGATGTATTGTAACTATTGTATACTTGTGTAAGGTATTGTGTGTATCTTACCAAGGGTCTATTTAATTATTTGTTCATTGGGAAAGTCTTAATTGGCTGACCTAATTGATTTTTGTAATAGGGTATAAAGAAGAGCTATTTTGGAGAATAAAGTATGGTGTACGTATGTAAGCTATGATCTTGTATTTGTGAAGTCTATTGGATCTAGAGAAGAGGTTTTGATTGAGGATCTTCATTGGAACTAATGAAGCAAATAAAGTTTCTAGCAGATAGTTCATTGGATTGTATATCCTATATACAATTTTATGTTAGATAGTGAGTCTTGAAGGTGGATTTAACCTTCTTCAAGTAGTGTGCCTAGGCAGTGAGCCTACCATTTTTCCCTTGACTGCTGATAGGGTTTATCCTTTAATAGGGACTATGTACTACATGCATTAATAAGATCCGAACAGGGCCAAATCTTTTAGCAGGGATACTATACTTTCAGTACATCATTTGTGGGTGCTAATTCCCACCGGGGTTTCACCTTTAAAAAGGTTTCCTTGACAACAAATTATTATGTTATGGTGATGCATTCATTATGCTGATATTCTGATTAAGTATTTTGGTTTATAAAGTTTAAAGTTTAATATAGTGTCTCACAATTGATTCACCCTCGTCTCAGTTGTGTTGGTGGACTATTATTACTAACAATTGGTATTAGAGCTTATGGTCCTCAGAGAGAAAGCTTAACAACTTGAGGTGATCTTGGATATGGAATTCTATAGGAAGGAAAGTCTGAAGTTTGATCCTAATAATTTTGACAGTTGGAAGAATAAGATGAGAACACATCTGTTGTGTTTGGGTGTTGGATGCTGGATGATAAAAAAGAAAGAAGATCGTATCAAGCTTGAAGATGAATTGGATAGTGCTACTGACGAGGAAAATAAGATGTTCTCTTGTAACATGGTTGCAAGGGAAGAATTGATTAGCTTTCTCTCTAAAGGTGAATTTACTAAGGTTAAGGACTTGGATTCAATACACAAAATTTTCTCGAGATTGGAATCACTATATGAAGGAGACATATTTTCTTAATAAGTGAAGTTACAGAATTGGAAGACAAAGATGGAGACTTTTAAAATGAGAGATGATGAAAATTTTAGAGCATATGTATAGAGGGTTATAGAGGTTTTTACTGGCATTATAAATTTTGGGGGCACATAAAGTGAAGAGGAAGTTATCACAAAGATTATTAGATTTTTGACACCTTTGTATAAGACTAAAGTACAAGCGATAGAGGAGATCATACCTTTGAAAATGAAATTTAACAAAGAGACATTGATTGCTAAATTAACTACCTTTGAGGCCGCATAACTTGGAGATTCATTACCTAAGCCTAAATCAACATTTAAGGTGATTGTGCATAATGACAAAATGACTTTATCAAGTCTAGCAAGAAATAGAAGAAATGATGTGCAAGAAGAGCTTGGTGATTATGCTGATGAATGTGAAAAGATACATGAAGAAGAAAATAATTTAGATAAGATTGTGGCCCTGATTGCAAGAAGAGAAAAGAGAGGTAAAGGTAAGTTTGATGGAAAGGTACCCCTGAAATGTTTTTCATGTAATAAGATTGATCATTTCTCATCTAGATGTCCTACAAGGGTTCTTAAGCACAAACCTAAGTTTCACAGACCTAATTACTCAAAGGATAAATAATGTTACTATGCTAGTGAAGGTGTTTCTGATGATGATGAAATAGAGTATGATGAGATTGGATTTATTTCTATTAAAGATGGTGAAACTATTCATGAATAAAAATACCTAGTTTGACATGTTGAGAAGAAATCAAAATGGATCATAGATAGTGGTTGTTCAAATCATATGACTGGTGATAAAAATAAGTTTGTTAAGCTAAAAAAGTGTGATGGTGGTGTAGTTAGATTTGCTGATAGTTTTCCTAAGTTTATCATTGGAGTAGGATCGATTTCTCTAGATGGAAAGACTAATACTAATGATGTACTACTTTTTGGTGGACTTATGCATAATTTGTTAAGTGTTGGACAACTTGTAGACAAGGGTTATCAATTGAAGTTCATTAATGGGAGATGTTCTATCAGAAGAAATTCAAGAGATTTCATTGCAAATAGTACACATTTGAGGCTTCTTGTTTTTTTGCAAAGATTGATGATAGTTGGTTATGGCACAAAAGGTTTTTTCATGTGAATTTTGATAATATTGTGAAGGAAAGTATGAAAAATGTTGTTAGAGACCTACCAAATATTATAAAACCATCTAACACCATGTGTAGAGAATGTATAATGGTGAAACAAACTAAAAGTAATTTTCAAAGAGAATCTTACTCAATTAAAGGAAAGTTAGATCTAGTGCATACAGATTTGTGTGGACCTACAAGAACAAGATCTTATTATGGTGAGAGATATTTTATACTTTTTGTTGATGATTTCTCTAGGATGATGTGGGTTGCATTTCTTAGAGAAAAGTCTGAGGCTTTTGAAAAATTTAAGATTTTTAAAGGAAAAGTTGAGAATAAATTTGGTTTAAAGATAAAATGTTTGAGATTAGATAGAGGTGGAAATTTTATTTCAGATATGTTTCATAACTACTGCAAAGATCATGAAATATATACACAAAGATTGGCTCCTAGGAATCCACAACAAAATGGGATTTCAGAGCGAAGAAACAAAACAATTTTAGATGTCACTAGAACTATGTTGTTGGAAGGAAATGTGTCACATATTCATTGGAGAGAAGTTGTTGGTGATCATGTTTATAATTTGAACAAAATTTAGATCAGAGAAGGTACAAGTAAGACTCCTTATGAATTATGGTTTAATCATACTACTATTGTGAAATATTTTAGAATATTTGTTAGTAAATGCTATATCAAAAGAGATGATGACATAGGAAAATTTGATGCTAGAAGTGATGAAGGGATATTTCTTGGTTATTCTACTAGGAGAAAGGCTTACAAATGTTTTAATTTGAGATTGAGAAAGATGATTGAAAGTGCTAATGTGAGAATTGATGAGAAGTTTTAGATTTAGGAAAGAGTTTATGATTACACTCAGAATTCAAATAATAGAGAAGTTGTTACAAATCAAGAAGGACCTTTTGAAGTTGATCATGAGATAAAAATATGTTTGAATGACTCTACTGATATTCAAAAGATATCGAGGTATGTAAAGAAGAACCACGCTAAAAATCAAATCATGTGTGATACTAATAAAGGAATGTTGACAAGGTCTAGATTAAGGAATGATTTTTTTTTATTTCTCATGTTGAACCTAAAACTCCTGATGAAGCTCATAAGGATGAATCTTGGACTAAAGAAATGCAGGAAGAATTGGATCAGATAAAGAAAACCAATACTTGGGAATTGGTTCCTAGACCTAAATACTAGAATGTGATAGGAACTAAATGGGTTTTTAGAAATAAGATGAATGAAGAAGGGATAGTTGTAAGAAATAAAGAAAGACTTGTTTGTAAAGGCTAATTTCAACAAGAAGGCATAGAATTGGAAGAAAAAATTTCTCCACTTTCTAGGTTGGAGTAAGACTATTCATTTCTTATGCTACACATAAAGACTTTAAAGTATATCAGATGAATGTTAAATCTACATTTTTGAATGGTGATCTTGAGGAATAAGTGTATATTAAGAAACCAGATGGATTTCCTTTGAAAGAGAATGAGGATATGGTATGTAAACTGAAGAAGGCATTGTATGGACTGAAACAAGCACCTAGAGCATGGTATGCGAGATTGGATAGGTATCTAGTGAGTCTTGGTTCCAGAAAAGGTAATGCTAACAATAATGTATATTTAAGAACTAGTAAAGAAAGAATTCTAATAGTTGAAGTTTTTTGTGGATGACATTATTTTTGGAGGCAATGATGAGATGAGTAAGAAGTTCTCTAAGGAAATGGAAAATGTATTTGAGATGTCAATGATAGGTGAATATAATTTTTCCTTTGCTTACAAATTAATCAAAATAAAGATGGAATTTTCATTTCTCAGACAAAGTATCTTAAAGATATGTTAAAGAAATTTGGAATAGAAGACTGTAAACCTATTGGAACACCCATGGTTACTTGTTATAAACTTACTAATACTGATGGAAGTGCAAGTTTTTGTTAGATAAAGTATAGATCAATGATTGGAGGCCTACAATATCTAACCCATACCAGAGCTAACATAACTAATGTTGTTGGAATTGTGGTGATATATCAAGCAAATCCTAAAGAGACCCACCTTGCTATTGTGAAAATGATATTTAAATACTTGAATAGAACACTTGAGTATGGATTATGGTATGAAAAATCTGACGATTTTGTGTTACATACTTATATTGACGTTGATTGGGTAGGAAGTGTGGATGACATAAAAAGTACTAGTGGAAGTGCATTTTTCCTTGGGAAAAGATTGGTTTCATGGTGTTACCAATAGATTTTTCTAAATTATGTCAGGCTCTAACTTTCTCAAAATCACCCCATAATCTTTCAAGGTGTCTTTCACTTAAAGTTTTTAGTCCTTTTCATATACACCTTGTTGGTTGAGCTTGAACCTTGAACTTTCCTAGTTCAAGATTCAAGGTTCAATAACATCCTTTGGTATGATCAGTCTTCTTTGTTCGCAAGGTTAGCAACTTGTTGTCTTTGCAATGTGCACTCTTCCAATGAACTATGAACTTTGAACCCTCCTAGTTCAAGATTCAAAGTTCAATAGATGATATCTTTTTGCAAGATCATGTTTTCCTTTACTTTATCTTTCTTTCTTTCCGCTAGTTGTTTTCGCTTTATTTTATTAAATTATATCAAAGGGTAGTCCTCCTGCCTTCTTGTTGAACTTGAACTATGAACTTTCCTAATTCAAGGTTCAAGATTCAATAGATGTTTGTATTTTGTAAAAGTGGAAAGTGGTGATTTGACGAAAAAGACAACTAGTAGGTGATTATGAGATCCATGTGTGGTGTGGATATCATAATTAATAGAAATTACATCTGAGTGTCACTTCACTCATGGGAAAATGTAGGCATTCAATGTTTAAGTTACGCGAAATTCCCATCATCATTAATTAAACCTCTTGAGACATTATTTTTCCATTATTGTGGATCTCCTGAGATTTGTAAATTGCTTGGTGATAAATAGAGGCCCGACTTAATCATTTTTGTTCATAGTGGCGCAAACATTTTAGGCAATCAGTGCATAAGAAGGTACCTTTCCCTCCTCTCAGAGTTTAGTGTGTCACATAAGAAACTAGGTTAGTCTCTCTTTTTGGCCTCCTTGTTTCAGTTGAAGCTCATTACTTTGTCAAATTCAAAATCTTGTAAGGCTACTGTGTTTCCTTGTTTATTCCTAGTTTTTGAGCCAATATGAAGAACCCCGTGCCAAAATTTGGAAATACTTCCCCTTTGATTTTCTCTTTACTCGACTGTGAGGATACCTTGATCAAGACTGGAGCTTTAGAGGAAATTATAAGTAGATTCAAGGAACCCATTCCAGGCTCCATGCTAGAAAAAATAATCCAAAGTGGTTTGACTGATGTAGTTGCCTTCCCCATAGTGGCCCCTTGTCAAGAACTAGTTTTCGAGTGTGTAAAAAGATATAGTTTTGAAGAGAATTGTATTAAAATGATAGATGGGAGTCTGGTGGTCTATATAAGTAGAGATTTCATTCTAAGGGCAATGGGTATCCCTGAAAAGGACCCATATGAAGTGTGGAACATTCCCTCATCCCAATCAGTCTTTTCCACCAAGAGATAAATTTATAGGAATGAGATAGCCCAACATTGGTTGTTGAAATCCCAGAAAGGAGGATAAAGGCTCCCAAAACCACTTACTATAGATCACTTTAAGCCTGAAGTCACTAAACTGGTTATATTTCTTAATAGGATAAAAGGAAATCAACATGCATACTATTGGCATGACTAGATGTATTTCTATATTCAGGTTACTCTTGGGGGAGTAAAATATATTGACTGGGGTGAAACCATTACTGATGAACTTCATCACCAGTTAGCAAACTTCCCAAGTCGTAGTGGTTTTCATATGTCTTCCTACCTATTTTACATCTTGGCCTATACCAGAGAATGGAAAAGTCTTTTCCATGAACAACCTATCCCAAACATAAAGGTGTATGATTACTAACCCCATCTATAGAAGGAATACCATGCTGATAGTTTTCCAAAGTTAAATGGAATATTATTTGGGAGGTTAACCTATGAACTTCAAGGAAATACTAAGAAAAGAATGTTTGAGGAGGCTAAGACTTTTGTTAACACCTATGGAAGTTTCTTTATCCAATACAGAAGATACACTTATCTAAGAGTTGGGGGTTTTGAGGGAGAGCCTTTGAAGTTTCCCAGATATGCTTTTGATAGTTTGATTATAGGAGAGATGGCCCATCAACTAGCTTATGTTCACAAAGGAGTAAAAGAAAGGAAGGGAAGGGCTAAGTCCATCTTTCTAGTTGAATTGGTATATTATACTTGTAAAACTTCTTCAGATGCCCTAAATTTAGAACATGAACTGAGGAAACTCAATCTAAAAACATTTGAACCCATGAAAGATTTTGACAGTAGGGGGTATGCAGCTCAGCATTTTAATTTACCTTTAGAATTTCAACATATTCCCCAAATGGAAGACTACTGGGAGGGTTGTGCTGATGATTTTGAAGTAAGAAGAAGAAGTTGGTCAAGGTTTACTCTAGGTCAAATTGTTACCTTAAATATTCAAATTGATATCACATCAGTGGATGAGGATAATGATGAATAGGTAATTGATGATTAGTTTGAAGCCAAGGTTAGAGGTATGCCTCTACTTGAAATAGATTGGGGTATTGATGAGAGGGATAGTATAATAATCAAAACCCTCGGTGTGATAAAAAGAATTGAGAGATGGGTCAAGAGCAAGAAACCTCCTGCTCCAAGGAGACACAATATGAGAATAACAATACACAGTGATTTAGTAACCAAGCCTATTGATTTTGCTAATAAAAATGTTTCTCTTGTAGGTACATCCAAAGCTAAAAATAAGAAAAAGTCTAAAGTTGACCTTGGAAAACAAGCATCTCCCTGTTCTTCACAAACAACAAGAGCCTCAAGAAACTACGCAAGTAAGAAAAGTGATAAGATGATTGATACCAAAGAGGTGATTGATCTTGACCTTATGGATATCCATATTTAGAGCAAACTGGTCCAGATATTCTGGGTGAAGATACATTGATTCAAAAGGATAGTCAGCTAGATTTTAGAAACCTCTCAACATCTGTGATGGATAACACCTTCCAAACTCCACCCCCCACTCTTAAATGGTTGGAGAACTCTATAAGTAAGAAACAAAATGTGCTACCGATAAATCTGTCAGTAGAAGACATCATGTGTAAATGCCTAGGAGCCACTGTTAAACCTAAAAGGATTAGGATGGAGTCAACGATAGATATTGATGAAAAAATTAGGTGATGGATAGCAGAATGTGTAGTACCAAAGGATAACAAAAAAATTTCTGAGTCTTCTACTGAGGACTTTACTATTGAGAAGATAGACCTAGGAGTTGCGAGCAGGGAAGTAGATGCAAAGGATCTCGAATCCTCCACATGGAAGATACTAGACAGAACCTTCAAAGATGAAAGAGACAAGGAGTTGAAGGCTACCATCCAGAGGTTAGCAGAATTTATTCAGGTAGTTCAAGAGCCTAGTCCACTTGCATTGACTCAAGTGCATCAAAATTTTGATCCTCGCTCAACAGAAGTTTGCAAAACTCTAGATCAAATTCAAAGGAATAAACCGATAGTGGACATTTTCAATAAGTGGGTTTTAGGGATGATTCAACAAGGGAGTGATTATATTACTCAATTGATCAAGACTCATGGGGTCATCACTAAAACCATCTCAGAGATGCTAATTGAATTAGCTGAATGGAGAAAGGAGAGGAAGAAATGGACAAATATAGTTGATCAATTGACAGAGATAGAGCATTATGGAGTGCCCAAGTTCCTTATTGAAAAACCAATTCATGGCTTGAAGAGGTCCTTTATGTCTCTGTTAAAAGCATTGAATGATGTAATTCAATCATCAAAGAAGGATGCAAAGGGGCAACCCATCTGCTAAATGATCTAAAAGGATTGATAGATACCATGCAGAAGGACCTTAAGTGCTTGAATATCACTCTGATGGATGAAGGAACCTAGGATATTAAGAAGGTAGAGAAAATGACTCAAGAGTTTGAGGCATGAATGACAGTGATCAGAGATAGCAAGGAGCTCACAACTGAAGATCTCACTTCTGTCACCAATACTGAAGCTATGTTGATCATTTGTATGGATCACCTAGAGTCTCATAGACTAAGGTTGAGTCAGATATGTAAAGATAAAAAGGTTCTTGGACAGAGAATCACTCTCATCATCCTACCATATCATATGATGGTCATCACCGCATCACTTACACATGAGGAGTAGAAGTAGGCTCGAGTATCTAGGTCTTCTCAAAACTAAACCAAAAGTGTCTAGCTTAGCCATGACTAGTGATCATGCCCTGCTTATCCTGGGTCGTTGTTTTCAGTTTTCCGATTTAAACTATTTTTTTGGTTATTTTTGGTTGTCTTAAGAAGTTCTAAGCCAAAACTCTGGGAGTTTCAAAAGACATTATTATTTTTGATAAAATGTAACCAATGGCTATATAAAGCCAGGGAAAAACTTTTAGAATGATGGTGGTAGTTTTATTTTTGCTTAAGTAATTAGAATAGTTTAAGTTTAGTGGTTTTGTATAAAGACTTTCGATTAAGGTTTCTGAATCAATGAATGGAAAAAACTTACCAATATAAATCTGTTGGTTTATAATTGTAAGTGGATCTCTATTGGGATATCTTACATTGAATAGGATTTCTTGGTTGGATGTCTTCTATTTTCTTTGAATCCTATCTGAAGTTCTACCTTTAGATTGATGTAGTGTATGTTAATTGAAGTCTGTGAGCTTTAGATTATTTAGTTGCTTCTGATTTCTAGTAATTATGTCATATTGATGAAAGTTACTGTATATGCCTTATCAACTTTCTGGTCAAAAGTTTGATGATTGCAGAAATGCATTATTCTATTTCATAAAAATTCATTGAAAATTTTACTGGGAGTTGTACCATAATTCAGAGGATTAAACATTTCATGTTTAATCCAATTGTTAGTAAAGAGTTAATGTATCTTGGTGGGTTATAGAGTATAGAAACAAAATTTGAAAAAAAGACAAATTCATTTACTAACACATGGCTAAGTAAGAAGCATGAATGTATAGCTCAGTCTATCGCTGAATAAGAATATGTTGTTGCTACTATAAACTGCACTCAAATTGTTTGGATGAAGAAGGTGATGAAAAAGATTGGAATAATTTTTGAATAACCTGTAGTTATACATTGTGATAACACTATCATAATGAATATGTCAAAGAATCTAGTTATGCATTATAAAAAAAGCATATATCAATAAAGTATCATTTCTTAAGAGAAACGGTAGTAGAGAAGGAGATCAGGTTGGAGTATATCATTATAAAGGAATAGATAGCAAACATATTTACAAAACCTTTGCCAAAAGATACCTTTGAAAATCTCAAAGGTATGCTAGGGGTGAGAGTCCCTCCTTAAAAGAATTAATTGATGTGGGAATGCATCTGTCCAGTTATTTTCAGAGCTATATCACTTCTGGACTTGATGGTTGGATCTACTCCTTTGGAGGAGTGATCCCATGAAAAAAATAGAGCACATTTGGGTGATTTTTCAACTGAGATGAGATAATCAAAGATTGAATAATGGCACCCTTTTCCATTGATTTTAAAAGGGAGAGATTCAGTGAAAATCCCTACTATTTTAGAGGAAATATTTTGAGAAGATTGTGTTAAGGATATTGAAAAGATTGTAAAAAAGATATTGAGAAAGTTGTATTGAGATGAGTACTTTTGGGTTGATGGATTTTCTCATATGTTTCCATAAATTAAAAGGGGGAGATTGTTGGAATTCATTCTATAACCTGAGTTGACTCTCATTGTTTGTCATTGTTGTCAATATATATTTTAGATGAAGGCAGACAGATTGGTTAATAGTGATATATGGATGAGTGACAGAAGTGTATGACTACTGTATGGTTGTTTTAGATCATGCGAAGATAGGAATATGTATAGGGATGGGTTGTGACCTTATGTATATGGTCTATTGGATGAATATTGCAGATGGAGTTAGTTACAGTTGTTTTAGTAAAGACTGGTTACTAGACTGTGATAGTGAACAGTCACAGAGTTATCTCTGTATTTCTAAGATAACTCTTATGCGAGCATGATTTGTAACATGTGATCTTAAGGCATGATAGAAGACATATTGGAGAATATTATTTGTGATTATGGAGTTGCTAAGTTTTTGGTTACATCAGTTGAAGTGTGTGGTCTTGCGAAGACCTATTTGGAGTCTATTGGAGATGTGTAACGTGTTAACTATTTAATTATTTGTTCATTAGGGAAGTCTTAATTGACTGACCTAATTGATTATTATAATAGGGTATAAAGAAGAGTTGTTTTTGGAGAATAATGTATGGTGTACAAATGTAAGTTGCAAGCTTGTATTTGTGAAGTCTATTGGATGCAGAGTAGAGGTTGTGATTGAGGAGATTCATTGGAATTGATCAAGCAAAGATAGTTGCTAGCAGATAGCTCATTGGAATGTATATCTTCTATATAATTGTATTTTAGACAGTGAGTCTTGAAGGTGGATTTAACCTTCTTTAGGTAGTATTCTTGGGAAGTGAGCCTACCATTTTTCTCTTGACTCCTAAAAGGGTTTGTCCTTTAACAAGGACTATGTAAGTTATATGCATTAATAAACTCCTAACAAGGCTAAATATTTTAGCAGGGATACTATACTCTTAGTACATCATTTGTGGGTGCTAATTCCCACCGGGGTTTCACCTTTAACAGGGTTTCCTTGATAACAAAATATTGTGTTATGGTGATGTATTCATTGTGTTGATACTTTGATTAAGTGTTTTGGTTTATAAAGTTTAAAGTTTAATATTCTATCTCACAACTCATTCACCACCCCTCTCACTTGTGTTGGTGGACTATTATTCCTAACATACATAAAAGATGGGAGTTTGGAGTCATTTTTTTCTCCTTGTGCTATAGTTTCAAAGCCATCTCACATGAGGGAAGATGGTGAGAATTTTGCATTCTGGCATTTTATGCCTCAATAACCACCTGTGGATGATAATGACATGGCTTATAGGCCTAGTTGGATCTATAGAAGCACTCTTCCCTCATTTGGATTCCAATCAAGAATTTTCACTCGAGGACACAAATAGAGGTAACAACCTTCATTTGTGAATATCTTCTATGATCAGCTGGTGGCAGTTGGCAATAAAATATAAAAGGAATACTCTGACTTGTACATGTTTTATTCCTTGTGTCTATAAAAGGAATACCAAGGCCAATCTTATAGGTTCTAAAAATTCTTTGTACATGGACAAGTATAATAGTTTATGTAATAGGTCTTTTTGCAAAAGTAGAAATGATAAAGTCTTGCATTAAATGAAATGTATGAATACATCTAAAGAAATTAATTAAAAATATCATTTGAATATTTTCTCCTACTCTCTTTTATTTATGTTACATAATTTTGTTTATTCAAAATATCCAAATTTGTCTTCATGATAATTTATGAATGTATAATGTGTTTACTAGTTTTCTTCAAGGATGAAATTAAATCATTTTAAATGCATTATAGTGATTTGGGGAAAATAGTAGTGATTTCATGAGTGTAATATGAGGTGATAAATTGGAATGTTTATGTTAGGTATAAAAATCTACATATAATGTTGAAACAATATGATATAAAAAATACAATACTAGTGCTTCTAACATTTTGAGGCAATGGATCTATTGGGAGTGATATTTTTCTTCCTATTGAAGAATTTATATTGGATCAAATATATGGTTTGAACATCATTATAAAATGAGGAGGCCTATTGGAGTTAGCGATTACTATCAAAATTCCCTTATTTTCCTTCTCATAGTAATCTCTAACTAGCTAGTGGTGGTTGGTAACAAAATATATGGGAAACAACCTGTAGGTTGTTGCAATATTTGTTGTGTCTATAAAAGGAATACCAAGGCCAATCTTATGGGTTCTGAAAATTCTTTGTACATAGACAAGTAGCATAGTTTATGTAATGGGTATTTTTGTAGAAATAAAAATGACAGAGTCTTTTATTAAATGAAATGTATGAATATTTCTGAAGAAATTAATTGAAAATATCATTTCTAGATTGAATTAAGGATTTTGTATTTCTCTATTGCTTTGCATTAGCATTTGTGTGAGTAATTTTGGAGATCTCTAAAGTAGATATTTAATCATTTCTTGAATCACTTATATGAATTTGGTAATTATGTATGATTGTTGTCAAGCATATTATTTCATTGTTACAATTGATTAGTAAAAGGTATTAAATCAAGAAAAAGATTAAATTCATGTTTATATGTTGCAATAGTTTAAAGAAATAGCAATTCTTCTATAAGAATGATGCAAGGTTATACATAGTTGAATGTTTTTGTAAGGCACTAACACTTAGAAGAGTATGCATAATTAATGTTGGGTTCATTTGATATTCGTCTCTGTTACCATGGATATGTAGCATTGGTCCTTATAGTTTAGACTTTTAGTAACCAAAAACATATGAAAACCAAGTCATTTTCCTTCACTTTCTACTTGTGAATGTATGTTTGCAATTAAGCTCGACCTCTCAACTGAATTCATTACTGTGTTCAAAATAGAGCCACTTTTAATACCAGCAAACTTATATTCTTGTGTTGACTTGTTTACCCAATTGAATCTCTTTAAGTTTTATGTTTCAAGGGTTAACATCTGTTGGTTGTCCACCCCCATCTTTTAAAGTTTACAACCTACACCGGTTGCCCCTGTTATGGTCGATTATTTCATTTTTTATATTCCACAACGATGTATTTCCTAATTCCTTGTGCATAAGTGTTTTCCCCTCACATGAAAACTTAACCCATTTATAAATTCACATGCATAATTCATTGGTTAAGAGGTTGTGGGTATCATGTGGTGGTGCAGTGTAATGTTTCTCTTGTCTCCCTACATCACTAAGCTATGTTGTTTCATCTAAGTTGGCACACGATGGTGTATTGAGATATTCATTTAGTCTTAACACATTCCCGAATGATTTCTTTTTCCTTAGGATTTGATTATGATGTGACATGTGGTGACATGGTGGGAATTCATTTCTCCTTTGACACATCATCAAGAGATGATGTGGGTGCAAAGTCAAATGAAAGGTGGGTCCATGCTATTTGGCTAAGATGAATGGACATTGTGGTGGGCCCAAGTTTTTGTTTTCATTCAATCGATGGTACAATAGGGGATTTCAAATGTTTCAATGCGCCATTATATTTGATGTGGAAATTATCTTCTTAGCATGGAGGCTCTCTAGGATGTGGAATAAAAGCACAAAAGTGACAAAATTTAATGGATCTCGATGGAAGGATTTCAAATCTTTCTAATTACCATTGATTTCTTAGTATCAATGATTGTTATTTAATATTGAGTTTCTTCCCATTCCAACTTTAATTTCTTATGCATGTTAATTTTATAGCATAACAATCATGTTTGAAAGCTTACCTCTATCCATGGCCTCCTCTACATCCAAAGAGAGAGCAATAGGGAGAGGAGACAAATGGGGGAAATAGTGGTAGAAAAAAGGAGAGATAAATGTAATGGGAATGATTTATTCTAAATGCTTACTTTATAGAGTTATAAATTTATTAAATTGATGTTAGTTAATATTTTTATTATTAAAATATTCTCCTCTCACTTATTATTGCATTAAATTAGGAGGTTTAATGTGGAGCTTAGAAATGTATGGTTATAACATGGATCAAAAGAATATTTTTCTCATGTGATTTTTAACTTTTTAATTAGAACCTTGGTAAAGAGTAAATTTATTACTAGGAAATAGAAAGTATATAAAGCTTTGAAGAGCTTCATAATTTTGGTAATTATTTTCTTTGTGAAGTGGTGAATGTAGATATATGGGTTGGGGGATAGGGAGGAAGTGCGAGAGGGATAGATAGAGACAAGGGAGATGGAGAGAAAGGAAGAGAAAGGGAAAGAGATAGGTCGAGGGAAAAAGGAGAGTAGATGTGGGGATGGAGGGAGATAGAGAGGTAGACAAAGATATGCATAGAAAGAGACAAAGGGGGAAGAGATAGGGATATAATTAGAAGAGATAACTAAAGATATAAATATATATTAAGGTAGATGGAGGGAGATATGGAGGGGAAGGGAGAGATATTGAGATATAGATAGAGAGGGAGCTATATATGTAAATAGATAGAGTAGAGATAGAGAGGGGGAGATATATATATATATATATATATATATATATATATATATATATATATATATATATACATATATATATATATATACATATATATATATATATACATATATATATATATATATGTATATATATATATATACATATATATATGTATATATATATATATATATACATATATATATATGTATATATATATATATATGTATATATATCTATATATATATATATATATGTATATATATATGTATATATATATATATATATATATATATATATATATATATATATATGTATATATATATATATATATGTATATATATATATATGTATATATATATGTATATATATATATATATATATATATATGTATATATATATATATATATATATATATATATATATGTATATATATATGTATATATATATATATATATATATATATGTATATATATATGTATATATATATATATATGTATATATATATGTATATATATATATATATGTATATATATATCTGTATACATATATATATATATATATATATATCTAAACAGTCAACAAAAAATATCAAATACAACACTTAGATTAGAAAAAAGAAGGCATAAAAGAGAGTCCAAACCAAATGATGAACACCCAAGTGGCCTCATTGATCTTTGGATTTTTCCAATGGATTATATGTGTGCTCAAGATCTTTTCTCAAAGCTTCAACGATATAAGATTATGAAATCTAGGATGATTTTGGCATTAGGATGTTTTGAGCCTTGCTTTTGGATCTCAAAGGGGCATGATAACTTTTCTCTAGATGGTGGATGATTTGTGTGTTACTTGCAAAAAATTTCTACAAGTAATTAATAAGAAATCAATGATGATTTTGATTAGACTATCATTACTAGAAAATAACATTAAGAATAGAGATGAAGACAAGAAAGACATATCGACATAAGACACTATCGGAAAGTGCTATCAGCATAAAGGAAGAAACTATCAGAAAAGTTTATCAAAAAGAATTAGAGGTGAAATAAATAAAAGGATATGAACAAGGATGACATCAAATTAGAAAAAACTAGTTTGTGGAAGATCAAGAAACCCTAATCAGGGAAAGTAACTATAAGAGGAGATCTACGAAAAAGAAAAAAAGAGAGATATATGTAGACAAAGATACAGATCAGAGGACAAGGATTGAAGAGCACTCTAGACTAAATTTATCAGAAAAGATAAAAGAATCAAAGATCAAAAAAGAAGATCAGAGTAGAAGAAGAGAGAATCAAATCTAACAAGCTTTTGGAGAAAGCATCTATAGGTCAAATTTCTTGTTGATTTATTCCTAATAGTTTAGCAACAAGATTGTGAAATCCCTTAACCGAGTAGTCTCTAACTATAATGAGAAGTTCTGTATAGGAACTTATTGTAAATCCTTTAACAGGGTGAACACTATATAAGTGGGATAAAATCTCTTAATATACTAGACTTTAACAGGACTTTCAATACTCCTAATAGGGTATTAGACACTCCTAACATGGTGAAGTCATTGAGAAGATGACACTTATGTAAGCTTCTAATCGAGCACATTATTATTGTAGTGATGAGTTGTGGGTATCATCCCCATTCCCTCTGACCAAGGGTTTTCTATGACACCAAAATATTGTGTTAAGTGTTTGAATTCTTATGTGTTATATATTTAATTTGCATATAAATAGTTATTAATTAAAAATTACAACAACTATCAGTAGAAGACAAAACAATTATTAATATATGTAATTTATTGGCTATCAGTTTATGTTCTAAAATTTGAATAAGTGTGAAATATTTGTAGTACTGATTCACCCCCTCTTAGTACCTAACCTAAAACTTAAAACAATTGGTATCACAGAATTGGTTCTCTAGAAGAAAGTTTAAAAACTTAAGAGTGTATACACCTAAAAATGGTCATCTAGACTATTAGCCCCTTTGCTAGCATTATTTGCTAAAATCATCAATTGCTTATTCTTGATCAAATCCTAGTTCGATCATTTATTCGATTATTTTCTATGGGCTAACCATTTTATCCTAAGTCTTTATTTAATTAAAAGGAATTTCCTCCCCTTTTATTAAATAAAAAGCCCCCACTTTTCCTCTTATCCTAAGTTGCACAAATAAGCATTATTCTTATTTTATAAAAAGGAGAAAAGCACTTTTTGTCTCATATGGACACAAAAGTCAACTCTTATTTTCTCATTGGAGGATACTTGTGCACATGGATTGCTCCTCTTTGATGCTCCACCACTGATTAAATCTTTTTCCTCTTAATCTCCATGGTCCATTCCTTCTCATTTCTTATAAAAGGAGAGCTCTCTTCTTCATTCTAGATCCCCAACTTTTTATACTAATGTTATGATGCAGGTTTTATAGGTCACTTTGGAGCTTTTTGAAGATTTGGAGCATTCTTGGCTTTTGCATCTACATGTTATCATAGTTTCATTTCTTGCATTATCATGGCATTCATAGCTTCATACTTAGCCTAGTTTCCTTTATGCTTTAGATTACTTCATCTAGCTTAATTAGGAGGCTTTGTAATACTTGTTCTTTCATTTCCATAGTTTAGCTTTCATATTCATCTTAATCTAGCTTGCATTGCATTTCATTTGATTCTTGAGGATATTGGCATTCTTGCCCTTGTCTTCATTTGAATCTCCCATTGCATGGTTTACTAGCAAGGTTATTGGCTTAATAGCTCTAGCTGAGAGCATTCTTAAACACCCTTGCACTCCATGCCTAGGGAGCTATGGATCAATTTTTGAGACCTCATTCTTGAGTGTTCTTGATTGTAATGATTCATAGAAGTGCACTATTTAGAGTACACAAAGAGTAGATCTAGAATGATGGGAAGCTATAGGTATCAGAGAGAGTTGGAGGAATCCCTAGAGGATTATAATGAATAGATCCATGGTCTAAAGAGTAAGCTAAAGAAATCATTTGCAAAAGAAAGGAACTGACATAAAGACTAAAAATGAGCCTTGATGACCTTGACAAATTATTGGAAGACAATATCAATTATGAGAAAGATGATGTGGCTATAAAAGACCTATTAAAAAGGAACAATCAATTACTTGAAGAAATTAGTCAAATGAAAAATGAACATGAAAGTCAAGACTTGAGAATGACAAAAGTACTAGAAAGAATGATGATTGTTGAAAGTACCAAAGAAATTTTTGAAACTGAAAAGAAAAATGTTCAAGAAAAAATCAGAGAGAAATAATTACTCTTGCAAGTACAAATAGAATAAGTTCAACTAATAAATGACATGATAAAAGGTATCCATGACAAGATTCAACAACTGCAAGTAGAAAATTTGAAGCTAAAGCAAGAAAATGAAGATCTGAAAAACAAGTTGAAAGTTAAAAAAGAAGTCAATGCTAGACTCATAAATTTTGAACAAAGCATGAATAAAATCAATGAATGACTGAAAAATCAAATAAAACTAGGAGATACTACCAGACTAGGGTATATCAGAGACAACACAATGAAGATAGGAGAATCATCAAAATATGGACAATGAACTTCTAAAGAATCTAGTGATACACAAGGTAAGAAACCCTACAAGCCTACCTATTACAATTATGGAAAACATGGTCATACTACAAATATTTGTAGAAGAAAACAAGAGAACATTCCTAAAAGCACATTCATTAATGGTTACTACTATAATTGCAACAAGTTTGGTCATATATCTATTGAGTGTAGATCTGAAATTATTAGTAGAACATCTAAGAAAAACTTCTATAGATATTGCTACAAATGTAATCATTATGGACACAAAGTTGAAGAATGAAAAACTAAGGTATTGACAAGAAGGAAATTGGTTTATTATTAGAGAAGAGAAACATAAAAATTTGGTTACATATTTTAACTATGGAAAACCAGGACATCTAGCATTAGAATGAAGAAAAGAAAGTGATGAAATAAGAACTAGACCATGGAGAACATTTGCGCTACCATGTTACATTTTCTCAACATTTGGTCATGCCACCTACTATTATAGATATCAGTACACTATGACCAACACCACAAAAGGAGAAAGGATTATAAATAAAGAACAAGTTTGGGAGGAAATGAAGAATATATGGAGAAAGAAGGAAGATGGTGTATCATCAATGGAAGACCTTGTGTCAGATGACATAGTGAATTCATCTACCAACTAAGAAAGTAATTAAATGCTTAGGAATATAAAATCTTATTGTAATATTTTAAAATTCCCTTAAATCAAATTTTGAGATAAAATATCAAAGAGCATAAAATAGATTCAATAATAATTAGGAGAAAAGAAAAGTTGATGAAAATTGTTAAGTATGAGATTACTATCAGTGAACCAAGATCGCTATCGGTATGAAAACTACTATCAAACTTCAATAAATGTTTTAGTACAATAGCCATTGGACACCTAGTCATTATATATAATGACACTTATCATAAAATAGTAACATTCTAAAAAGTCACTATGAAGAAAAAAGCTTGAGGAAACACTACTGTGCATTACGCTAATCACTCTATAGAAAGGATTCAAATGGATTAATTGAACTTCAAACCCTAAACACCTAAAATATTGGATGAGCAAAGGAACATACTAAAATTACAATGATAGAGAGAATGTTATTAGTTGACAGATCAGAGGAGGATGAACCAAAATATCAGTTAAGTACTCTGAAAATTACAGATGCAAGCATAACTAGAGCATTATCTTGAATACCATGCAGAGTCATGTTGACAGAATATGTAAGATCATTTATTCAATACAAATAGACTAAAATCAGTGATGAATATATAAGGTCATCCTATTAGGAACTACACAAAGAGGAAGGAATGTTGAATGAAGTGTATGGGCATCTTGAAACTAAAGGATTTGCAAACATTGTGCACATGACAAAGAATTTGGAAGCTGAGTGTATCAAGTTTGTGTTGAGTTGAATACATGGAGACTATATTTGGCTGGAAGGAGATAGACAATCAAAATCACAAAGGAAATCATTAGTACATCCATACGATTATCAACTAATTGGAGAAAATGTGTAAAGTAGTTGGATCCTAAAAATTAAATTAAAGGTTTAGTAAGGTATAAGAAATATTAGAAAACTTTTTCTATGAATACTGGCAGGATTAAATAAAGAAGTAGAAGAAGAAGTATTGGAAATGTGGAGAATAATCTTTAAAGCATAAATGCTAGAAGAGCCAGAATCAGAAATTGATAAAATATTTGAACAGGAAGAGGACATAGATTTGTCAAGTGAAGACAATCCGATAAGGTTTGATGGAGGACAAGTGAGTCAACATATAGAAATACATGATGAATTTGATGATGACATGAGTAATGAGGAATATGAATAGTTTGAGGAATGACACACACTATAAGTTGAACTTGCAGACATTGAAATAGAATAGGTAACACATGCTACCAATATGACACCTACTATTAGTGAGATACTAGAAGCATAAATAAATGAGAAACAGATAATAGATTTGGCAAAGGACCAGGATCAAATAGCAGAATCTGAGGAAGTGCAAGTTTCCAAGACATGACAAAATATGATAATGCTAACAACACCACAACAAAAGAGGAAAAGAGATTTAGAATCTGATCAAGAAGAAGAAGACCTTGTTGAAAGACCTGAGTTTGAAATTTTTTAAGAGAAATCCTACGAAGATGCATTATGAGGAAAAAAATTTATATGAAGAAAAACTCAAAGAGAGAACAACCACTGGAAGGCATCTGAAGGAAAAACAAAGAAAAAAGATTATGAAGAATATTGTTTAGACAATTTCAAGTTTACTATCAGAAATTACAGTGGATGAAGAAGAACCAAGTATGAAACAGTTGAAAACATATGTAGACATAATAGAAAATGATCATAAAGTAAAGAAAAAATTAAAAGAAAAGATACAAAAGAATTCACAGAATGACAAAAGAGAAGATAAGCTAAAAAAAAAATAAGAATACAATTGGAGAAACTTGAAAATATAAAGAAATCATTGACTGAAGAAACATAGATTTCCAAGGCACTATCTGAGAAAGGAAATATAGTAATTGAGGAATCATGTATAATAGCTATCAATATGGACTTAATGCATAAAAATATACAAGATACAATTGATCTGCTAGAAACACCAAAAAAGATTCATGATTAAGGCATTATTGACAAAATAATAGGATTGAAAGGATATATTAGTTCTATAAATAATTTGAAGAATTAATGGAATACAATGTTGATAAATATCTAGAACAAGCAATGAACCATTCAAGAAATGACATAAATTAGTTGACAACCATAGGACACTATTTTTTTTCCTTTGGCATTACTATCAAAAGGGGAGAAGTATTGTAAGGGGGAGAAGTATTTCAAGGAGAAATAGTACAGTCAAAGGGAGATTGAGAGAAGTACTGTAAAGGGAGAAAAATACAGAATGATGTAGAACAATGAAGGAGAGATGAAGAACAAATAGAAAAGTTTTGTAAAAAGTAAAAAGGTTTTTCCATCAATGCCAAAGGGGGAGATTTTTATTTGAAAAAATCCTTTACAAGTAATTAATAGGAAATCAATGATGATTTTGATTAGATTGTCATTGTTGGAAAATCACATTAAGAATAGAGATGAAGAAAGGAAAGACATATTGACATAAGACACTATCGAAAAGTGTTGTCAGCATAAAGGAAGACACTACCAAAAAATTTATCAGAAAGTGTTAGCAATGAAAGAAATAAAAGGTTATGAATAAGGACAACATCAAGTTAGAAAAATGATTTATGGAAGATCGAGAAACCCTAATCAGAGAAAGAAAATATAAGAGGAGATTTAAGGCAAAGAAAAAATGAGAGATATATGTAGAAAGAGATATAGATAAGAGGAAAAGCATTGAAGAGAACTATAGACTAAAGTTATTGGAAAAGATAAAAGAATCACAGATCAGAAAACAAGATCAAAGTAGAAAAAAAGAGAAACTAGATCTGACAAGCTTTTGAAGAAAGCATCTATAGGTCAAATTTCTTGTTGATTTATTCCTAATAGTTTAGCAACAAGATTGTAAAATCCCTTAACCGGGTAGTTTGTAATCGAACTTAGAAGTTCTATTTAAGAACTTATTATAAATCCTTTAACATGGTGAATATTGTATAAGTGGGATAAAATCTCTTAATAGAGTTGTCTTTAACAAGACTTTCAATACTCCTAATAGGGTGAAGTCATTCAGAAGATGACATTTATGTAAGTTCCTAACCGGGTACATTATTACTATTGTGATGAGTATTGGGTATCATCCCCATCATATTTTTTCCCTTTGACCAAGGGTTTTCTGTGACACCAAAAATATTGTGTTAAGTGTTTGAATTCTTATGTGTTGTATGTTTAATTTGCATCTAATTAGTTATCGGTTAAACATTACAACAACTATCGGTAGAAGACAAAATATTTATTGATATAAGTAATTTACTAGCTATCATTTTATGTTCTAAAAGTTGAATTAGTGTGAAATCTCCATGGTACTATTTCACCCCCCCTCTCATTACCCGACCTAGAACTTTCAAACATTATTTAGGGTGGAAGGTTCAATTTATAGGAAAAGAGGAGGTGAAATGGATGGATAGGATTGAAAGCTTTGGACTGGATAGGATGCATTTTAGATAGAGCACATGGATTATGCTTCCTTAAACTCATAGCCTAGTGACAAGTATGATAAGGAGATAGCTTGAGAGGGAATTAGGGTTTGGGAGGACATGCCATAAAGGTACCTCTTGTCCCATACCCTGAAGGTCAAGTTTGGAGGAATGTGAGCATTTTGGGAAGTGGAAATGAGGGATGAAGATGTAAGAATATGGTTGAGGGTGTAAGGGATGTATAAGAGCATTTAAGATTGGAAAGTTGGATGGAGGTTGGGATTGGAGTTGACAAGACATGAGGTTGACTTTGGAGTGGGTTAGTATTTATTAATCCTCATAATTAGAATTGTGCAAATTTTTTTGATTAATTAAGGTAAATAGAGGTTTTGAAGGGGCCCCAAAACCCTTTACATGCTCAGAAAATCTAGAAACATTAAAAAAAATCTACTTCCACTAAAAATAGGCAGAACCAAAGATAGACCTTAGCAGAAATAAAATAGTTTAAAGGCTCCAGCCATCAAAAAAAGAACACCATCCAGCAAAAAACAACCTGTAGAAAGAGAATAAAAAGAAATAGCCAACACCAACATTCACTCCAGCATTCTCAAGAACTCCTTGGAGGCCTCCTGCAAGGACTGGATCTTATGAATTGACTCTTTTAGGCTTATTAGCTCCTTATGTAGGGTTACCTTCCTCTTCCTAGTGCTTTCTTTGGTTCTAGTACATGGGCCTGAAACTTGACCATCTAGCTTAACTGGCTCATCGTCCACCAGAATAATGTTTTTTTTCCATAAAGTTACCCTCCATAAGAGAGTAAAGAGAATTGAGATTCATAACAGTTGTTTTCATACCTTCGTTACTATGGAAAAGAAGAGTTCTGAAAATAACTTCATTAATTTTAATTATGTTGTAGATGGGTGACATCTTCTCAGCAATGATGCTCAAAATATTCTCCTCTTCCATGCTAAGAATATTATTTTCCTCAATCAAAACACCTTTACCTTTAATTTTATCCATGACCATATTATTCTTCAAATTATCAACAGTATCCTCTAGCATATCATATTTTGCATCTAAATCTTTGTGCTTGATGCTCATCTCATTAATTTCATGGAAGGCCCATTTATCTAAATTAAATGCCAAGATGGATCTACTCCTAGAAGCATTAAGAACACCCATGTTAGGAACTTTCTTTCTATTGAAGTCTTCCTCTTCCAATGAAGTGACTTCCCCTTTATTCTAGGTATTTTTGTTATGTTGCCTCTGAGCATTGAAATCCTCTTTATGAAGAATAGGGGGACTATTGGTATAGTCATCAAAAATACATCTACCAGTAGGTGTAACTACCCTATCAAATTTATTCATGAAGGAAGAATCTTGCTCAACAACTCCTTTCTCAACTTTCTCAGTAAAATATTCCTTAACCAAATTGTCTTTTTCCCCTTCACTCTTGATGTCATCTAAATTCTCATCATCATCCCTTTCCTCATTCTCACTTTCCATGTTTTCATTATATGAAGGGCTTAGGGAATGATTATCACTGAGCTCCTATTGGGCACTCTCAACAATCTCCAAGGCTAACTCCTGAATATTGGTGATGTCATCAGAAACCTCCTGTTGTGCTTTCTTATCCTCCTTATCAGAGGAATCCATATTTTCTTTATTGATCTCCTCCTGTAATCTCTCTATATCAACCATAGGGTCAACCATACCTGTGCTCTGTGGAGAAGGTGCACTATTATCCTAGGTCATCAAATCAATCTAGTCATCAAAAAATTTAGAAGGAACAAAAATCTCATTCAGGGCATCTATACTCTTATGCTCAACATTCTTGGGAGTGTCATCTTCAGTAGGGGCATCATCCTTATCATCTTCACTTTGCATTCCCTTCTCATCATCATAAAGAGACATGGAAGTCTCATTTTGGTCTAGTTTATCCTGTTTATTCTTATTTTTGGTAGATGGCCCCACATTAGTCATATCCTTCTTCCTCTTCTATCCACAATTATCAACTTTTTTGGGAACATAATCTAGAATTTTATCTCTTGCATATTGAAAAATTAGTTGAATCAGGCATTCATGGATAATGGGGGATTTGGGGTTCTTCCTATTATCCATTATGCTTTGGTTCAGAGAGCTCAAAAGAAAGAATGGGAATGAAACCCTGATGCTATGACAAAAATGATTTATGAGGACAAAGTGATAATTGTAAACCCTCGTAAATATCCCATCAAGATTAATATACTCCATGATGACCCTCAGAACCTTGGCTCAAAGAAGCTTAATATTTTCAATTTTAACATAGTACTCTTTCTCCTTAATCAACATTTCTTTCTCTTCATTAGTCCTAGGAAAATCCCTAAATTATTTTTTTCCAGTTGTTCTATCTTTAAAATAATTTATACATTTCAAAGGAAGTCATGTGATCTCAGCAATAATATCCAGAGTAAGGGTGAAGGACTTACTAGCTAGGTTAACAACCTCGTTGTCCCAACCCATTGTAAATTCCTTCGTGATGTTCTTGTTATGTCCATGCAGTCTCTTAAGATAGTCAACAACACTCACCTTCTTAAGTTTATTCCCTACTTTTTTCTCCTCTCGCCACTTGCATTCTATGGGTTCCTCACTTTTAAGCTCCCCTCCCATTTTATCAATCTCAAGATTATTCTGTAGATTACAGTGCTTAACCTTATTCAATAAAGATAGATTCACAATGAAATTTAATTTCAACACCCAGAACACAATGCAACTCAAATTCAAAACCCAATCTATTTTAGAGACCCACAAAGCATGCTTAATAAAATAGGTAATAATGAGAAAGCACTCTGAATGCCACTTCACACCTCTTGTACTTTTAATCCATCTCATATCAATTAATGTCATTATTATTTTGAATGGCTCCACATTTTTTATTAATCTTGTCATAATCAATGAGCCTTTTAATGTCATAATTAAGGTTCAACATTCCATACCACTTGCGCGTGATGTCACACTTGACTACAATATTAGCTAACCCATCTGCAACCTTATTGGTTTTGATATAATCATGGGTTGCATGATTATCATCAAACTTTTGAAAAATAAGTCTAATTTTATCAACTATATGCTCTGGAGTCCGCAAAGTTTTACTAAGGCCCTTTAAATAATTGATGATATTCAAGGAATCCCCTTCCAACCAAACTTTCTTATAGCCCAACTCTTCTTCCAGCATAACAGTTTTAAGAACAACCATTTCTTTAGCCCTGTGGTTGGATTGTAAATCATAAGGAGAGGCCACCACCCCAATAATGTTACCAGCCCAATCTCTGATAATACCACCACCACCATCCATACCCGGGTTTCCTTTGGCAGCCCCATCAAAGTTATCTTTGTACCATCCTTAACGAGGAGAGGACCACCAAGCCCCATCTATGGGATTATGGACTTTATTAGATATGAGCTTGATCTGCCAATTTTTTATCTTCACAAAATCCTCTTGGGAGATAAAAAAGGGATTGTTATGTGAGATAGAAGAGAATTTCTCCTCCATACCCCTACATATGAAATTAGCAACCACCTTAGGCTTTACATACTTCTCTCAAAATAATCTTTATTCCTCTCCTTCCAAATTCATCAACTAAAATGAGGGAGGATAAGATTCCAAATAACTTTGGCCAATCTATTCAAAAAGGGACATCTCCATTGGATAAGAAAGTTCTACCATAAAAGAGGAAAAAACCTGCACATATTCCTGTTGCCCAATTTTCCCTATCATTCATTTTTGGGCCGCAGTCCTTTTTCAAATTTCTATCTACGCAACACACACCGTTGGAGTCCAGTTGATGGTTTTTGAGAACCACTGGTGGTCTATCGCATGATCGCATAGCCCCTTTTTAGGCTATGCGAACATGTGACAAACTGTTAGCCGCGTTGTTAAAGCTTGCAACTGCTGGTGGGTCTGTGGGAAGTGATGTGTCCATTTCTTAGCGGTCAGCGAAGGTTGTTGTGGGCCTGAATCTTGCGGCCCCATAGATTCAAGATCTACGGTGGTCGCATGTTTGCATGGGATCTTTTGATTTCATGCGATCATGTGACTGCTGTAGGATCCTTCTGATGCTCCCAGGCGGTGTTGATGCAGGTCCGGCCAACGTATGGGTTTCTTGTCGATCCACGTGCTTTGACAGGTGTGATATTTTGGGGGGCCAAGCATTTATGTGGCAAGTGGAGGCTTTCTAATAAAGCTTGTCGCATGATCGCATGAAGCTTTTTGAGTTCATGTGATCATGCGACCAACATTATTTTAAAGCAAAGTGGACCCGGCGTCGGTAAGCAGTAAGCGATGCATGGTTAAGAGTTTTTGTGTGGTCGCTGGATATGGCCAAGGTTAAAGAAAAGGTTTAGGGGCTTGTGACTATTTTGGGGATGATCCAGATCGTCCGATTTCCTGGGGAAAAGTGTGATCAATGGCCGAGTTTTAAATGAAGAATTGATAACCGTTGGGGCCCAAATTTGAAGTTTTCTGCAAGGGGGTTTTCACCAGGTTTGGATTCGGTCGACCTGTGCAAAGCAGAGACAGGTTCTAAGTATCTTGTCACATGATCGCATGAGGCTTTTTTAGTTCATGTGATCATGCGACCAATACTATTTCAAGGGTAGTGTGACTATTTTCCATGGGTTTTCTTCCAGTGAGATGTTTGCAGCAGCGCGGTAGCTCAAAGAATTTATGTCGCTAGGACATGTGTAGTTAAGGGAAGATGATGAGAAAGAGTGGGTGGCTGTCAAGGGTCATTTCTTGTCTCTACAGGGTACCAGTCAGTGCATTCATGGTGAGGGGAGTAGATGAATCCAGGTCTTTTGTCTGCAGGCATGGATCAGTACAGAGATGGACACGCAAGGAGAAATATCTGATCGGTTGAGATATTTACAGAGCATATTTATGATCAGAAGTGACTGGTTTTAGGGTGGATTATTTTACGCATATATGTGTAGCCCTAAAATTTTGATTCCTGCCTGCGTGCAGGGGATGTATATATTGTTTTTTGGAGCCAGTAGTGCTCAGAATTCACATTTTGTAAAAAGAGGAAGTCTCTTTCCTTGGAAATCTATATGTAGCATTTCTTCCTACTCTCTGGTTTTCCACATCCTGTAAGTTCTCATTGATAATACAGACATTGCAAAGTATTCTGTGACATGTTTTCATGTCCTCGTGCTTTCCTGTTTGGCCTATCTCTTATTGGATTGAGTTTATGAATGCTTTCAGTGATATCTTAGTTTCCCTGATTCCTCTTACTTTCTGTAGCTATGTGTGTTATTGTGTTTGATCTAATTTAGATGCTTTGTGGGTATATTTCAGCCCCTAACAGTCTTGTCTCAATCCTGCACCAAGCTATAGGAGTGAATGTCTATTTGCAGGTCATGGATTGATGTCTAATCCTGAGAGCCTTGTTGTTGTGAAAGAATCTTTCTCTTTCCCTGAACAACCTCTCTTGTTTTGCAGACCCTTCCATGAAACATTTATGCAAGCCTATTCAGTAAGTTGTAATCTCCTAGACCTATTTCTGTCACTGGTTTCATTCCTCTATACTGAGATCCAAACCCTAGTTTCGGTGCATCACCTAGTAGGATAGATTTGCTTCCTATCTTTTACATTTCATGCATTCCTTCTATCCCCTTCCCCTCAAAGTTTACTTTCTTGTTAAGACCAAATCAAGGTGATTATCCAAGAGGAACCAGCCTAGAATCTAGAGGTCTCATCTCAGTTAGCAAAAGGTCCCACAACCTTGAGATGATTCCCATGTTATACTAGATTATCAAGACTATGAGAGCTTGAGATTAGAGGTGCAAATTCAGTGTATAACAATTTCTAGCATGCCCGGTGGGATAGCAAAGAAGTTCATTTTGTTGAAATTTTGTCATCTCTGATATATAGATTGCATAATACAGACCTTTAGAGGTTGTTCTATCAAGTATATCTGGTGACTCCACTGGTTTCAAAGATTCAAGCCAACCTTCTTTAAGGTTTATGAGAAGGATCGAGACTAGAAGCTCAAAGCCTACTAATTTTTCAGAGTTTCCCTTGAAAAGAAGCTACAAAGGTAGGTCAACTCAGAGAGAATCTCCTACAAGAAGAGTCCAATCTACACCTCCTGATACTTCAGAGAGGAGACCTCCCCTCTTTCATTTTAGAAGAAGAGGCAGATCTCTAACCAGAGATCTAGAAGAGGAAGGAAATCCAAGTCTAGCAAATATAGCTCATACAGTTGTTAATCTTCAGGTTACACCTCCTGCAATGGCTAGAAATTTTGCCTTTTCACCTTTCAATCAAGGGAGCCCATTAAATTTTGCAGTGCATCATGATGTGCCCTTGGTGGCATTAAAGAGCATACCTAATTTCACAAGGGAGGGACAGACAATAGCCTTTGAGCACATAAGAGATGTGACCACCATCTGCAGCATACACAACATTACTCAAGAGGATGTGGCCACCAAATTATTAGCAGCATCTCTGAAAGGTAAGGCTCTAGAGTGGTTTAGAACTTTAACTGTTGGTTCTATTACTTCATGGGATGAATTAGGGGATGCATTAAGCAAGCACTTTGAGGATAAATCAGATAATTTGTCTTTGGTTGAGAAATTAACAACTATAAAGAGAGACCCTCAAGAGAAAATGACAGATTATAATAGTAGATTCCTTAAAACATGGAATAGGATCCCAGTCTCTGTAAGGCCATCAGTTGATCATGCCTTCCTGTACTACTTGCAAAGTCTAAATAGCCAAATTTATGTGATGATTTAGTCTATGGGTGGTACCACTTTACCCCAAGCCTTTGACACTACTGTCAAGGCTGAAAATTATTTGATCCAAGCAGGCATGATATAGAGAAGACCTCCCATGCCTATCTTCCCTAGTCTTCAGCCCATTGCACCTGCACAAGTACCCCCATTTACCCCTATTCCCACAATATTAGCACCTCAAGCCAGTACCAGTGGTCAAGAACATGCTGCAACAAATTTCTCCCATGAGTTGCAAGAGGTGAAGAGTAGTCAGAAAACTAGTATACAAGAAATGACAAACTTGCTACAGACTCTAACCAAAGAAGTCACAAACTTGAAGAAACAAAACCAAGCCATCAGGCCGCCCTTCCAATCACAAGGTCAAAGTCCCAATCAGCAATACCAAAATCAAGGACAGCCTTATCAACAAAATAAGCCACCATATCAAGGAGGCTATCAAGGGAAAAGACAAAGCTTTAACCAAAGGCCATTCCAACCGTATAACCCTGCACCTCTTAATTCTGTAAATCCAGTCAAGGATATGGTTCCTAGTCAAAACAATATGGCCATGGATAATGAATGGTGTTTCCCTTGCAATCAGCCCCACAATCAGGCTATGTTTTCTAATGGATGGATGAACCAAGCACTAATGGTTCAAAATGCTTCACAAGCTCAAGCAAAGGCTCCTTCTAGTGGGATAGTCCCTCAGCAAGAAACACAAGAGAATGAGACTGCTCTTTTCAATTGGGAGCAACCGTATTTCAATGGGGTCAATGATGAAGTTGCTTTTGTTGCCTACACAAGAGCAAAGAGAAGAGCCCAAGACATGGAGAGAGCAGATTCTGGTACTAAGGCCACTACATCTATAGAGCCACTACAGCAAGCTGCCCCTATCACATCCAAGGAGGCCCTTGTCGCCACAAGCAAAGAAGGCCAAGTTCCAAAAGAGGCAGAACCCATCATAGTAAAAGCACAATAAAGAGTACACACTGTGGCACCTTATAATATTGTAGATAGCATCAAGAAGGTGAATGTCACCATGTCTATGTGGGACTCTTTGTCTATTCTAGGACAACCTAAAATTTTGGAGAAGGCCATGAGGGAGACAACAAATCTTCAACCCACAAGAGAAACTGCAAAACTAGTGTTGGTCAACACTGATCAAGAAAAGGAGACTCCAGATAGCAAGTCCAGGGCCAATACCATGCAAGGTAAGAATTTAAAGCCACCTCCCTTTTATGTATCTTTAATTATTGGGAAATCTTTGGTGCATAATTGTATGGTAGATAGTGGAGCTACTAGCACTGTGATGCCCAAGAAAGTGGCTGATCAATTAGGACTTAAATATAAACCCTTCCAAAAGAAGGTTACACAACTTGATGGATCCTCAGTCAGTAATATAGGTGTGGCCAAGGATACCAGTCTAATTCTCCATGATAGTCCTAATTTTTCCATTCTCCTTGACATATATATCATAGATCTCCCTGCATTGTTTTCCATATGTCTCTCAAGAGAGTTCACATCCAAGATAGGAGGTTATCTTTCTTCTGACTGGTCTCACATGCTCTTTCATACAAGGTATGGTACCAAAGTCACCATTAAATTAGAAGCCTTAGCAATACATCATATTGAGCCATATGTGTCCAATTCCATAAATACTAATTATCCTATATTTGATGACAATGATTTCCCAACCATTAGTGAAGCAAGCACCAAAATAGAGAGTATCCCTGATATTCTCCTAGATGAAAGAACCTCAGAGATCCAAGAGAATCTTGTTTGGGATTTTGGTCTGGGGAGTTATCTGATTCAAGAAAGTGGAGCCATAGAACCAAGCCTTCTCACAGAATACACTGATTCGGATGATCAGGATAGTCGGGTTTGGGAACTATTTTTTGATGGAGCTAGAAGTAGACATGGTTCTAGTGGAGGTGCTATGCTAGTGTCCCTTAAAGGAGAAAGGTACTACACTACCTTTAGATTTGGTTTTTCCTGCACCAGCAACACTGCAGAGTATGAAAGTCTGGTTAATGGACTAGAATGGGCTAGAAAAAGAGGGCTTAAAGTGTTAAAGGTATATGGTGATAGTGTACTTGTTGTTAGCCAGGTAAGAGGGATGAGTGAAACCAAAAATGATGTCATGAAAGCATACAAACATAGAGTTTTGGATGCAATTGAAGATTTCCATGCTTTCAATATTGTTGTTATCCCTAGAAAATTAAATCAAAATGCTGATAGGTTAGCTGCTATTGGATCTCAGTTTGACATCCCCAATAGCATTTCAAAAGAGGTAGATCAACAACACATCAAGATTATTGTCAGACCTTCAATTCTGGATAATAATATTAATTGGCAAGTGTTTGACAATGATGAACAAATTCTACAGTTCTTGTTTGAAGAGGATGTCTTTTCAAGGCACAATCAAAAGAGGTTATCATAGAACTATGGTGACCAAGTGATACAACTTAGACATAATAAGATGCCTAAGGGTCTCGTCACCTTAGAGACTATCTTCAACAAGGATGATGAAGTCAAGAAAAATAAAGCTGGCCTAGTAGTCCAACAGGAACATTGTGCTAAATTAGAGTTGGAACCAGGTAAGAGCCTACAATTTGGAAAAGTAAACACTAATTTAGAAAAGCAAGCTTACATTAAGTTATTCAAAGAATTCAATGATGTTTTTGCATGGAGGTATGAAGACCTCAAGGGTTTTGATCCTGCCCTTGCTTAGCCCACTATTGAATTGGAGCTTAATGCTAAATCGGTAAGGCAAAAGCAAAGGCCTGTTAATCCCAAGCTCAAACCACTTATGCATAAGGAAGTACTCAGACTAATAGAAAGTGGCATCATCTACCCCATCAAACACACTAGTTGGGTTTCCAACCTTGTTCCTGTCAGGAAGAAGAATGGGGAGCTGAGGTTATGTGTTGATTTCAGGGATTTGAACAGAGCCTCATTAAAAGACCACCATCCACTACCCTCTATGGAACAAATTCTGCAATGTGTCTCTAGATCTAAGAGATTCTCATTGTTGGATGGCTATTCAGGATACAATCAAATCTTAGTGAAAGAAGAGGATCAATATAAGACTGCATTTACAACCAAGTGGGGGACCATGGCATATCAAAAGATGCCCTTTGGTTTGTCAAATGCAGGTGCTACATTTCAAAAGGCAATGGATATGGCCTTTAACGGCCTCATGTACAGGTTTGTTCTAGTCTACCTAGATGACATAACTGTCTACTCACAGCATGCGGTAGACCACATCAGAAATTTGAGGCAAATTTTTGAAAGATGTAGAGAATTTGGGATATCCCTTAATCCCAAGAAGTGTGTGTTTGCAGTTCATGAAGGAAACTATTGGGATATGTAGTATCCAAAGAAGGAATTACAGTGGATCCTAAGAGAATTGCAGCCATCTTAGAACTACCATTACCACATCACAAGAAAGGTCTCCAATCTTTCATAGGAAAGATTAACTTTGTTAGGAGATTCTTGCCTAACATTGCAGAGTTACTCAAGCCTTTGACAGCCATGTTGAGGAAAGGTTTAGCCTTCGATTGGACCAAAGAAGGAAAAGTTAACTTCCAAGCTATTAAAGAAGCCTTAATAGAAGCCCCTGCCCTCCTAAACCCAAATTTCAGTAAGGATTTTATCCTTTATGCTTATGGGGGTCATGATGCTATATCTGCAATGTTGACTCAAGAAAATGTTGAAGGATTTGAGCAGCCTATTGCTTTCTTCAGCAAAGGTTTAGAAGAGTATGAACAAAGATACTCTTTTGTAGAACAACATGTTCTTGCTGTGATAAAGAGCCTCAAAAAATTCAAACATTTGTTGACCCATAGCAAGGTGCATTTGATGGTTACTCATCCAAGTGTCAAGGAATTTTTGCTTTCTAAGGACCTGAATGAAAAAAGAGCTGGTTGGATCACTAAGGTGATGGAATATGACATAGACATTCAGATTACCAAGCTGGTTAGAGGAAGAGGTCTATGTGAGCATCTGGCAGAGGATGGAAGTTCAAAGAAATTGGAATACATAGATGCATCTCTGGTGGTGCATTCTACAGGAGAACAAGCCAAGGCAACTAGCTGGTTGCCTAATATGATCAATTATTTGAAGACAAGACAATGTCCTGCAGGCCTAGATTTAGCAAAAAGGAGGTATTACAGGTTACAGTCTGTTCCTTTTGTGCTGATAGATGGAATTATTTTCAGAAAGGATCATAATGGCATCCTTCTAAGATGCATAGATTCAGAAAGGGTTGCAGATGTCTTATTTGAGTTTCATGATGGAGCTTCTAGTGGCCATTTCTCTCCTAGGACTACAGCTTTTAAGATCATGAGGGCTGGATATTATTGGCCATTTATCTTCAAAGATAGTCATGATTATGTTTGAAGATGTGTCAAATGTGCTATTTTTGCAAGAAAAGAAAGACATGCAACTCTACCCCTACGGCCAGTCAGAACAGAGCAGCCCTTCACGAAGTAGGGTATAGATTTCATTGGCATGATTAACCCTCCATCTAGTGCAGGACACAAGTGGATAATCATTGCAACTGATTATTTCACTAGGTGGATAGAGGCAGTTGCTTTAAAAGAAGCTAATGAGAATGCTATTTTAAGTTTTTTTGATGACATCATCCATAGATTTTGCATTCTAGATTCTATAGTTTCAGACAATGCATTAGCATTTAGAGGCCTCAAAATCTCAGAGTGGGCAGTCAAGAAGGGCATTTATCTGAATACAAGTTCCAATTACTATCCTTAGGGGAATGGTTTGGTAGAATCAACAAATAAGAATCTGATTAGAATAATAAAAAGGACCCTGCAAGATAGTCAAAGGGACTGGCATACTAAATTGAGATCTGCCTTGTGGTTAGATAGAATTACTCCAAAGAAAATCATTGGTAATTCCCCATACATGTTGGTGTATGGTAGAGAGGCTAAGTTATCCATTTCAACTAAATTACCAGCTTTGGACTTGGCCACTCAGTATGCCTTGTTTGAGGAAAGTGATCCTATGCAAATCAGATACGCCTAGTTAATGGAGCTAGAAGAGATCAAAGATAAATCAATGCAAGATATGGCATCCCATCAGAGTCAAACAAAGAGAAGCTTTGATAAAAGAGCCAGGGTCAGAAACTTCAAGGTTGGGGATGTAGTTCTCAAATGGGATGAGTTCAGGTCAAAGCCTGGCAAGCACACAAAATTTGATTCCTTTTGGGGTGGACCATTTGTTATAATAGAGTGCAGAGGATCTAATGCTTTTTAGCTTTCAACCCTTGAAGGGGATGCCCTACCAATCTCAGTGAATGGTTTCCACTTGAAGCCTTTCTTTGAGGTTAATCCCTCTCTATAGGTCCCTCTTGTAAATTCTTGTAAATATGTTTCTTTCCCTGCTTTTTAGGTTAGTTCCTATTTCCCAAGAAGTGCTCATGCACAGGTTTGTCTTGCGAGTTCAGTTTTGTCTCTCCCCAAGTTTTTGTGCTTAGTAGTGTCTCCACATCCAATGGATTACTTCAGGGTCACTGGTCTATGTCTAGCAAGCTGACATCCCGCAGAGGTTTCCAAAATGTTTCATTCCTCTATACTGAGATCCAAACCCTAGTTTCGGTGCATCACCTAGTAGGATAGATTTTCTTCCTGTCTTTTACATTTCATGCATTCCTTCTATCCCTTTCCCCTCAAAGTTTACTTTCTTGTTAAGAGCAAATCAAGGTGATTATCCAAGAGGAACCAGCCTAAAATCTGGAGGTCTCATCTCGGTTAGCAAAAGGTCCCACAACCTTGAGATGATTCCCATGTTATACTGGATTATCAAGACTATGAGAGCTTGAGATCAGAGGTGCAAATTCAGTGTATAACAATTCTATTTTATAAAGATAATTTCCCAAACCTTACAAGAATAGGAATAACGCAACATAATATGATTACAAGATTCAACCTCTTCCATGCAAAGAAAACATCTGTTAGGAAAGTAGAAACCTCTTTTACAAATATTATCAATGGTTAGGGGTTTGATTTGAGACAAAAACCAAAAGAAGATGTTAATTTTAGGTTAAGAAATTTACACCACACCTTCAAACAAAGAGGTCTAGTATCTCTAGAAAATAAAAGATTGCAAGCTGAGGAAATAGAATAAAAACCATCTAGTTTAGGTGCCCAAATGATATGATCAGGGTTTCCATCCTTAAAAAATTTAAGTATGCAATTGATTTTTAATAGGTTGGAGGATTCTATCAATCTCCCCCAGGTTGATCCAATTACCCCCTCTCCAATAATAAAAAAAATTCTCACCTATTGAAGCTTTACTTCTATCTATAGTCTGACTCCAATCTTGGTTATTGGAAAGAGGACCTTTGTGTAGCCATTAATCCCCTAGAATTTAATTTTCCTCCTATTTCCCAGCCTCCATCTAATGCCTTTAACCACTAGGTCCTTAGCATAAAAGATACTATTCTAGATAAAATATCCTTAAATGACCTCTCGAGTCCAAATAAAATCTTCTAGGGTAGGATTATTGAAAAGATGTTTGTTAATCATGATGGAATTCCATTCCTTTCTTTCCCCAAAGATTCTCCAAATTTTTTTAGCCAACAGAGCTTTATTGAAGAGTTGAATACTTCTCAAACCTAATCCTCCACATCTTCTAGGTTTTCACGCTTCATCCCAAGCCACTAAGTTAATTATTTTTTTATCTTCCACACCCGACCACATGAACCTTTTTTGAATCCTTTTAATCATCTCAAAAAAATTGTGACTAATATTAAACTAAATCAGTGTATAAATAGGAAGACTCTATAGAGTAGATTTCAGAAGTTGGATTTTCCCCGCTTGACTTAAGAGAACACTCTTCTAGCTAGCAAGGTTCCTATTGAATCTTTCAATAATGGAATTCTAGAAAGTTTTAGGAGGTTTCAAGAATAACAATAGGATGAGGTAAGTAGAAGGAAGAAACCCTATACCACAACCCAAGATATTATCTATCCTTCTTTGTCTTTTCTTAGGGTTATTTATGAAAAAAATGGAACTCTTTTCCCAATTAATGAGATGACCTAAAGCATTAGAGTAAGTAGTTAGCACAATTTGCAAATTATAGGCTTCCTTAATCATCACTTCTCCCATAGCAATGGTATCATCCATAAATTGTTCATGGGAAAAAAACATTCTAGCTAATGAGTAATGACGGTTGCAAACCAATTATCAGACCTTCACTCGCTAATTTACTAATATATCTCCCAAGACATTCAACATGAATGGAAAAGAGAATAGGGGATATTAGATCACCCTGCCTTAGGCCTCTTAATGGTCTGAAGAAATTAGAGGATCCACCATTGAATATAATTGAAGAAGAGACATAAGACATTAATTGCATAATATGATTGATAACCCCCTTGTCAAAACCAAAGGCTCCCAAGACTTTCATCAAGAGGTTCCAATCCACTCTATCATAAGCTTTAGATAGATTCAATTTCATAAGAAATCCCTATTTTTAGCCCTTTCCAAAGAGTGGATGTTTTCATGCACCACAATGATGGAATCCAAAAATTTCCTACTAGGCACAAAACCATTTTGCTAAGGAGAAATGATTGAAGGGAGAATAGAAATAATCCTCGAGGTAAAGACTTGAGAAATAATTTTATACACAAAGTTGTAGAGACTGATAGGTGCAAATGTTTACAGAGTCTTTAGGCTTGGATTAGAGGAAAATTGGGAGAGTTAGGAGGATGTGATGGGAGGAGAGAGAATGAGTGGAGGGGATTATTAGTTAACCAAGGTTAATAACTAATGAAGAGAGTTTAGTATGTGTGAATGGGTTGGGTTGAGGTATAACTAGGATTTAGGTAGTTGGGATAGGTTAGGTTAGGGGTTAAAGTTAGGAGCCATGTGCTCAAATTGATCAAAAGGGATTGTTTAAATCAATGGAGGAATATAAGGATTTATGAATTAATTTAAATAAACACATTTCTTTTATTTAAATTAATAGAGGAAGGGGGAGTTAATTAATTAAATGGTTGTGGTTTTTCATTAAATTAATTGGACTATAGTTGATTAATTAAATTAATTAACTAATGGAATGACATAAATTAATTTTATATTTAATATTTAATTAATAAAGTCTTAGGAGAGAACTAAATTAGATTATGAATTTATGTAATCAGATTTAGGTGTCTACTTTTTGCCCCTCTTTAAAATAGTGTTAAAATAATGTTATTTCAAAGACGTTTAAAATTTTAATGACGTGAAGAATAAAAAGGAACAGTCTTGCCCCAGACTACGAGAAGTGGACATTGGTTAGACTGGGTGATGCCCCCTCAAGAGGTCGACTGGGAAATAAAAAGGGGCCCGGGTGGTGTCTTTGAAAGAAATGTGCCCCAATGGGATTAAGGAGAAAGGAAGGGGAAGAAAACTTTAAAAATGTGATCAAAATGCAAAAGAAAAGGACTTGGGAAGAAGTTGGGTGAGAAAAAGGTTTCCCAGGGGCCAAGGTGGTGGAAAAGGATTCCTATAATAGGCCCCTATAAGGATAGGAGGGGGAAAAAGGAGCTCATTTTCACACATAGCCTTGAGAGAATAGAGTTTTGAGTGAAATTATTAGCCTTTATGAGCATTTGAGCATAATGGCACATAGAGGATGACTGAGGTATCACACAAATATGGTGAGGAGTGTGAGGCAACACAAGGTGGAAGAAAGATAGGCAAGGTTGAAAAAACATCCTTTTTATTTTCTTGTTATCATTTATTTCATTCTTTAGGAAATTTTTAGGTGATTCCATAGGAATGGGTCTAGCGGGATCAGGGTCACACTTGGTGGGATTGTGATCCTACTGATCAAGGGGTGAACATGTAGGGTAGCATATTTGACTTGAATTTTTGGTAGGAATGCCAATTGGGGAGGGGAGTTTGAATCTTTTTTAGGAACGTGATCTTGACTTAAATTTATCACAAAATTTCATTCTTAGAGAAAACAAGTAGGGTTGGGGGAAAATTATAAGATCCAACAAGGAACCAAGGGGAGTGAAAAGTTTCTATGGGACTGTGTTCCCAGGGGTAGAGGGGTTAGACTCAGGATTTCAATCTTGCAGAGGTACAAATGTGAGAACTAGACCCTCGAAGAGATCATGAGGAGAAAGGGCGAGATCACGAGGAGGGAAAGTGAGCATAAGGAAAAGGGATTAGACCGAAAGGGAAAAGAGAAAGATGATTAAGTAGGATAGAATAGAATGAATAATTCTAACAAAAGTAGCTCTGTATGGGTCTAGGGGTCTATGGATAGTCTCACTTCATGGGAGTGACATGTTGTAGTGCTCCGAGTGGTAGAGTAATTTACTCCTCCGGGCTAGGCACATTTGGATGTAGTGGGGATTGCCTACTTGGCATAGATGCCCCATCCTAGGGCATATATGGACATGGTGAAACTACTTTGTGAGTGGTGGAGATTTGAGACTTCTACCTTCCATATTCCCACAAGAGTGATGACCATTACCTTGGAGAATGTATACAAGATATTTAGATTGCTAGTAAGATGTATCAAGGTGATCATAGGAGAAACTACACAGGATCAAGCTGTATAGGCCTTATTTGGATAGAGAATTATGCCATGACTACACCATGGGAAACTATCCTTATATAGATACCTAGATCAGGTGGGGGCAGATAGACAAGTGTACTTCCATGCCAAAATGTGTGCAATAAAAGTGTGATTTTCAAATAGGAATACAATAAAAAAGTTAAAGCATTCAAAATACAATATCAAAACAACATCTAGATTAGAAAAAAGAAAAGATAAAAATTATAAGAGGCCTATGAATGTCAAACCATTATTAACCCAAGTAAGCTCCGCTTGATGTGTAGATTTGTCCAATGCTTGGTTTGATATGTGTGCTCAATAATATAACTTTCTTAGGATTCAATGGATGTGGGAAGATTTTGACATTATAAGGATATGGATGATGATCTTGTTCTCCAAAAGGGCATAATAACAATGCATAAAAAGGTGGATGATTTGTGTAGGGAAGAGGCCTCAATTTATAGGCAAATAAGAGGTGAAATAGAGGGCTACGATTGAAATCTTAGGAGTGGCTGGGATACATGATGAAGGGTTCTCTCCTTAATACCACAAGCACATAACATAAATAGAGACACAACAATAGTTTGCAAGAATAGAAAATGGGCTTCTTATTATCTCCAAATGTATGGAATTGCAAATTTCAAAAATATAATATGCAAAGCCACGTGGGCATTTTCCTTACAATATTCTATAAGACAAAGCCTTGAATAACCACCCAAAACTACCCTATAAAACACTATGGGGCTCCCTTATATAGGAAATTTTCTACCACCCTAGAAAGTTCTAGAATTTTAGCCATTGAGGCTGACCACCCCTAGAATTATTTTATTTTTCATTTCTATTACATTAGGGTTGGCTCAAAACAATTACAAATTATATTTTTAGGTATCCCAACTTCCAGAGACAATAAGTCATCACTCGTTGACCTGATTGGATCTTATGACCCTATTTTAGAAATGGCACAAAGTGCTCTACAATGCCTAACTTGCACAAGCTCCAGTCATCCAAAGTTTTGACCCCATTAGGAGCATCTAAAGCCTTCAAAACTGAGTTTAAAGTTTCTATACCATGTTGCCAATACAAAAAAAAATTAATATCTTCAAAACTATACTTGACCTTAAATGAAACTTTAGTAGCGAGGTGGTATGACCAAACTAAATCTCTAGGGAAGAAAATATAGCATTCTGAGCTCAAACACAAAACTTACTAAAAAAAATAGTAAATTTCTAAAAATAGAAGCTCTACACAAGGTAGCCCTTATTTAAAAGAAACCATAAATATGTTTGGGTGATGCAAGATTTCCCTTACACCTAGGATGCTCCTATATCAGATAGCCAGGGTAATTTAAGAAGTGACCCTATCACGTCTCAGGTGTGTAGAGGAAAACCAAGATGGTTAACCTCCTCCCTTGTCAACCATGATGAATCTTCTATAGGTCATCCTTTCTATTTGAAACAATATTATTCATATGTCCTATTCCTTGTGTTTCTGCCAACACAAATATCATGTATATCCTCAATCTCCTTGGTAGTTGAAGTAGTTTGAAAAAAACTCCACTATCCTTCTATGACCCCATCTTCAACACCCCCTTCATGATACTCTGTCAGATCTAAAATGTTAAATACTGGTGAAATATCAGCTTAGTAGGCAAATCTACTTCATAGGCATTTCCTGAATTATGCTTTTTTAGTATCTTACATGGCCAAAACATCTTTATTTTTATCTTGTTATATGTACCTATTAGAAATCACTCCTTCCACAAATGAACCATGAATTCATCCAACCTGAAATTGCTTATGCCTCATTTTCTCATTTTCCTTATCTGTATACTATGTATTCATCTTGGTAATGTGATTCCTCACCTCCTCATGGATTTTCTTCAAATGTTCTACAAAATCCTCAGCTTCAGTACTACTTATCTCTCCTTTGTCTATGTTCCTCAACTTAGAAATATTTATGGGGCTACTTCCATATACAATCTGGAATGGTGATTTACCAGTGCTCATGTTGATAGAATTATTGTATGCAAATTTTTCCTGCGATAAAATAAAATCTCATCCCTTTGTCTTATCTCCAATAAAACATCTCAGAGAATTCCCCAAACTCCTATTCACCACCTCTATCTTCCCATCAGTCTGTGGATGATGTGATGAGATGAACTTCAAATTTATCTTTAACTTCTTCCACAATGTGTGTTGGAAATATCCAACAAACTAAGTGTCTCGATCTAAAACTATGCTCTCTAGTAGACCATGTAGTCTCACCACTTATTTGAAAAGAAATTCTACCACATGAATATACTCATTAGTCTCCTTGCAGGCAATGAAATGTGTCATCTTTGAAAACATGTCAACCACCACAAAAATTAAATCAATATGTCTGTGTTGAGTCCTTGGTAAACCAAAAACAAAGTCCATATTGATATCCTCCCATGGATTCTTTGGTACAAATAATGGCTGATACAACCCTGTATTATGCTTTGCTCCTTTTTCCATTTGACATAATCTACAACTCTGTACAAACTTCTTAAAATCTTGCTGCAACTGTGGTAATAATTCTCACTAACTAGAGAAAGGGTTTTATCTCAACCAAAATGTCCTACTAATCCTCCACTATGCTTCTCCTTGATGATATACTCCCTTTGAATAGGATACCATCTTGGATGATGAAATCCAACCACTTCATTCTATCTAGAGTAACAAGTTTTGTACAAGCTTTCCAAGCTTCACCAAAATCAAGATCCTCTGGATACAAAATCTTGAGTTCCTTAAACCCAACCACCTCAATTTTCATATTTGTTAGTAAAATTTATCTCCTACTAAGTGCATCTGCAACCTTGTTACACTTTCTACTCCTGTATTTCAAAACAAATATGTAACTTTACAAAAACTCAACCCATTTCAAATGCCTCTATTTCAACTTTCCTTGACTATTCAAATATTGCAAAGCTTGATGATCAGTATTCAAAACAAACTCCTTAGGAAGGAGATAGTATCTCCACTTTTTCCATGCCAAAACTATAGTATAAAATTCCCAGTCATAAACAATATATTTCCTCTTGGCATCATTTAACTTCTCATTGAAATAAGAAAAAAGTTTACCTTCTTGGCTCAAAACAACTCCTACTGTAGTACCACTAGCATCATAGTCTACTTGAAATTCCTTATTAAAATTTTGAAGTGTTAAAACATGTTGTTTTGTAACTTTTTGTTTCGACAGTTTAAAACTCTTATCTGCCTCTATAGTCCAGTTAAACTCTTTCCTATCCCCTCTCATTATTTCAATCAAGGGTCTACAAACATTGATAAAAATCTTAATAAAATTTCTATAAAAGCTAGCCAAACCATGAAAATATCTTACCTCAATAGCACTCCTTAGAATAGGCCATTCGAGGATAGCCTTCACTTTCTCTGGGTCCATTTTTAGATCTTTCGTTGAAACTACAAATCCCAGATACACTAACTCCTTCACAAAACTACACTTCTTTAAATTAATCAACAATTTCTCTTCCCTTAACTTCTCAAGCACCCTATGGATATGCATTATATGCTCCTCCAATGTCATACTAAAGATCAAAATGTCATCTAGGTAAGAAATGACAAACTTACCCAGAAATTCTTTAGATCTATCTTTGTGAAATATACAATTCCGCTCAATCAATCCATAATATCATCCATCTGTGGAAATGGAAACTTGTACTTGATTGTCATCTTCTTGATAGGCCTAGAATCTATGCACATCCTGCATTCTCCATTCTTCTTTGGTACTAATACTATTGGTACAACACATGGACTTAGACTCTTTCAAATCAACCCCTTCTGCAACAACTCATGTACTTTTCTATTTAACTCTTCACTTTCTACCTGTATCATTTTGTGTGTTAAATTATTTGGAAAGCTATCTCCTAGAATAAGGTCCTTTTGATGAATGATTTTCCTTATAGGTGGTAATCCATTAGGCACATTATTAGATACAATATCTTGAAAACCATTCAACAAATCTACAACTTCTATAGGTACATCTTCTACTTCCTCTTTACCAACTTTTGGAATTATAGAAAAATACATAGGCTCATGCCTCATACCCTCTAGTAACTTTCTTCCATCAACAAAAACTTATGCTTGCATTACTAAATACCTTTTCTTCTATGTCCTTCAATGGCTTTATCTTATGTCAAACTTCATTCTTTGTTAAGGAATGGGTATTCCCATGACTATAATGTACAACATGTCTGTCAAACTGCCACATCCTACCCAACAACATATTGTATGCATCTATAGGTATGATATCACATATTACCTCATCATGGTATCCCCCAATCTTGAACTTCACTAGGCACTATTCATTGACCATGATCTTGTTTTCATCTTGCACCTAAGAGATCTAATATGGAAGTGGGTGTTTCTTACTCTTAAGATTTAACTTTGTGACCATCTCTTCCAACACCAAATTTTTAGTGCTTCCACTATCAATAATCACATCACAACACTTATCCTCATAATTGTACCTAGTATGAAACAAGCTCCTCCTTTTCTCAGGTTCATTCTCACCAATCAGCAGGACTATTCTACTAACTAGGACTTCTCCTCTTTCAACATCTTAGAATGTGATGATTTGGCTTCCTCATCTACATGTACAACTCTAGCCTGGACTTTAGTTTTCCTATCTATCCTTCCTTGGCATTAAGGACATTAATATGCTCTATGACCTTCTTCTCCATAGTGAAAACATGTTCCACGGAAGCCTCCTCTTCCTAGTCCTTTTCCTCTTCCTCTTCCTCTCTGATCTCTATTATTCTAATCATGTAAATGATTGAAATTATTTCCCCTCTGATTTTGACTTCTACTAGCCTAATCCTTCTTTTTCTGCTCTTCATTCCTGCCTTCATAAGAACATCCACTCAATCTTCCACCATGACCTCTTATGCTTTGCCTTCTCTCAAACTTCTTGTTCATCTTTATCTCTAATCTTAGGAAAAACTAGTATGCCTCTTCAATATTGTTCATTCAGACCAAATTCAACTCCTCCCGAATACTTGACCTCAACCCATAAAGTTAATGGGAAACTTTCTCCTTATCAGCTTCCGCATGGCCTATTCTAATGAGGATTCAATAGAAATCCTTCGTATACTCCACAACATATCTCCTTGATTGCTTCAAACCTTTCATTTTATTGATTAGATCAAGCTCATAATCAACAAGGATGAATTGTTGCTTAAATTTATCTAACATCTGATCTCATCTTATGATTTTCTCCTTTCCTCTTCTATTTCACTCAAATTGAATCTCTTGCCACTAGATTTTCACATGACCCTTTAGCTTGGCCTTCGCAAAGTTGACCTTATTAGGATCCTCTATATATTCATAATCAAAATATTCTTTTAAATCATTGATCTAGTAAATCAATTCCTCTGGTTAAGATTTTCTAAAAATGTGGGGACCTCCATCTTAGGTCTTTTCCCAATCTTGGAAATGGCCCAGAAAAGCCTTTCTTCCTATTGGTTCAAAAGTTTTCCTTTTCCTTCCTGATCAATATTTCCTTCTTCTTTCACTTCATCCTCACTTTCATCTCTCACTACGAGATTCATTCCTCTACGAATGTCTTCTTACAATTCTCACACTTATCTCTGGAGGGCTCTAACCTCAGCTGGCACACCTCTAGATCTTCCACCATGTTCCCTTCATGAAGGCATTTTCACACTTATTGGTGAAACCCTAAACCACAGTCCTATTGAAAACTACCTCACAGTTAGCAATCTATCTACATACTCAGGAACTCCTACTTTGATACCACTTGATGAAGGGGGATCCCCTTAATACCACAAACACATAACAAAAATAGAGACACAATAGTAATTTGCAAGAACATAAAATGGGATTCTTATTATCTCCAAAAGTATGGAATTACAAATTTCAAAAATACAATATAAAAAACCACATGGGCATTTTCCTTGCCGTATTCTGTAACAAAAATCTTCTAATAACCACCTAGAACTTCCCTAGCAAACACTACAGGCCTCCCTTATATAGACAATTTTGCACCACCTGAGAAAGTTCTAGAATTATAGCCATTGAGGCTGACCACCCCTAGAATTATTTTTTTTTTCATTTTTATCACATTAGGGTCAGCTCAAAACAATTACAAATTATATTTTCAGGTAGCCCAACTTCCAGAGACCATAAGTCATCGGTCATTGACCCAATCAACTATTATAACCCCATTTTAGAAATGGCTCAAAGTGCTCTACAACACATGATTTGTGCCAAATCTAGCCAACTAAATTTTTGACCCTATTCAGAGCCTTTAAAACTTTCAAAAATGAGTTCAAAGTTTTTTTACCCTATTGGCAATACCAAAATTTTTCAATATCTTCAAAACTATACTTGATCTTGCAATGAAACTTTACTAGCAAGATGGTATGACTAAACTGAATGTCCAAGAAAGAAAATAGAACATTCTGAACTCAAATGAAAAACTCACTAAAAAAATAGTAAATTTTCTAAAAATAGAAGCTTTGTACAAGGTAGCCCTTATTGAAAAGAAACTAGAAATATTTTTTGGTGATGCAAGATTGCCCATACACCCAGGATGCTCATGCATCAATACATTTGAAGGAGAGCACATGGATTGTGCTTTCTCAAACTCATAACCTTGTGAAAAGTGTCACAAGGAGAGGGATTGAGAGGGAATTAAGGTTTGGGAGGAAATGCTATAAAGGAACATCTTTTCTCATACCCTAAAGGTCAATTTTGGATGGATGTGATCATATTGGGAAGTGGGAATAAGGGACAAAGATGTAATAATATGGTTGAAGATGTAAGGGATGTGTAAGAGCATTTAAGGTTGGAAAGTTGGATGGAGGTTGGGATTGGAGTTAACAAGACATGAGACTGACTTTGGAGTTGGTTAGGATTTCTTAATACTCATGATTAGGATTGTGCAAATGTTTAGGGAGTGTTTAGGCTTGGATTAGAGGGAAAGTGGGAGAATTATGAGGATGTGATGGAAGGATAGAGAATAAGTGGAGGGGGTAATTAGTTAATCAAGGTTAATTAACTTATTAAGAGAGGTTAGTATGTGTGAATGGATTGGGTTGAGTTAGAACTAGGGGTTAGGTAGTTGGGATAGGTTAGGTTAGGGTTTAAAGTTACTTTCCATGTGCTCAAATTGATTAAAAGGATTTATATTAATCAATGGGGGAATAAAAGGATTTATGGATTAATTTAAATAGACATATTTCATTTATTTTAATTAATAGATGAAGGGCGGTTTAATTAATTAAGTGGTTATGGGTTTCCATTAAATTAATTAGATAATAATTAATTAATTGGATTATTTAGTTAGAGGGATGACATACATTAATTAAATAATAAATATTTAATTAATAATTCTTTAGGAGGGAACTAAAATAGATTATGAATTTTTGTAATCAAATTTAGGTGTCTACACCAACAATAACAATAATGATAATAAAACAATAGGTTACTTCATCAATAAATTAAATCCATTATTCTTTCACTCATGCATTTCTAACAACCATGAAAACCAACAATAATTTACAATAAACATGCCACTAGTCTCATCACACAATGAAGGGTAGTCAAATGTTACCTCAGGATAATCAACTAGTAGATATAAACAACATGGCAATTATTGGTCAAGTATGGGAACAAAATTTAGGCTTAGAAACATCACTATCCATATCACTATCTCCAATTTAACAATCATTGGGGATAATATAGGTAGACACACTCAGAACTACAAAGCTAGGTGAAGTCAATGCCTGGTACCTACCTAATTTAGCACATAGCCAAATTACACACACACACACACACACACACACACACACACACACACACACACACACACACACACATATATATATATATATATATATATATATATATATATATATATATATATATATATATATATATATATATATATATATATATATATATATATATATATATATATATATATATATATATATATATATATATATATATATTGTTGGACTATGGAGAAAGGGGGTGAATCATTAATTTATGATTCCAAATACCTTGAGAACTTTTCTCTGACTAATTTGGTAACAGCTAGCTTAAACACAATTCACTATTTACCAAGAACAGTAAATAAACTTTAACAATCATTAAATCAATCACACAAATAATTCACCACATGTAACACCAGTATTTAACATGGAAACCCATCTTTGGGAAAAACCACTATGGGAATTATGACCCACTAAAGAAAATACTCTTCCAAAGTACTCCTGGTTAAGAGCTAATCTAGTTAAAGATTATAATACACAATATTAGTGTGACCTGGTCAAGCGATTTACCTTAGATCTATTAGGATCTTCACCCTTTTAGGAGTGGCCTGGTTAAAGGGCTTCAAACACTCTTTAGAATGTTACCTTTTTTAGGGATTTTACAATAAGATTGTTAAGTCCACTAGGTTAAGAGATTTATCTATTACAAATAATAATAAGAAACAATAAATAAATTGACCTGTATATTTTCAACTATCCTTTACATAATCAGATCCTTTGTGGGCTCTTCTTCTTCACTTTAATTCTTGACTTTCCACTAGCTTCAACACTTCATCAAATCTGAATTTCCCACTCGGAATCTCTCTGTTCCTTTTTCACTACATTAGTCAGTGACTCTTCTTTTCTTCACTTTACCAGCCATTTGTCCATACAATATCATCATTTATATAGACCTAGTTTTTTTTCTTAATCTCCTCTATTATGTTTTTATTTGATCAATCTCAGCCATCCAATTCATTTCATAAACTAATTCACCATATCTAGATCTCAGTAGTACATTTTCTTTTCACCTCAGAACTTGAACTTTCTTGAAACTTGTTCTTTCTCTTTTTATTGTTTAGATCTTTTCATAGATCAACACCTTGAATTTTCATAACTGTAGATCTCTCTAACTAACTTTTCTTGTCATCATGATCATTTATCTCATGATAGATAATCATTAAATTTTGTTCCAATCCTTATATTTAATTCATGTTCCTTGCTCAATAGATAACTCTATATTTCAGTTAACTTCACCTGATGCCTAAAAATTTCCTACTTGGTGTCTTGAGTTCCTTTCACTTTACTGAATACTTTCTTTTACCTTCACCTTTACCAATACCTTACCGAGTAACTTTTCCTTTTACCAAGTGACTTTTCCTACTCAGTAGACAAAACTATTTTTCTTACCGACTTGTCAAATCTTCATTACCATGCTTTACCAACTTAAAATAATCAAATTTTAGGTAGAAAACAATTATATCAACATAATCTTAACATTTTTTGATCTGTATCAGTTGCCCAATCAAGCTCTTCAACTTCACAACATCTCATTTCATTTTCTCCTTAACTCATTCAACTTATATCACATACTAAATGATATGGCAACATAATATAAATCAAAAATCAATTTCTTGAAATCAATGACAAGACAATAACTGATCTAACCTTTCTACTCACATGTATTCCTCTGATCTTGGTCGGTCTTCATTAGCAACACCATCAAATAATCAATCTTCAACATTACTATCAATTATAGTAACAATCTCCCTCTTTGGCATTGATGGCAACACTAACAATATTCAATCTTCAATTGATGATGGTAAAACTTCATTGTCATTCATATACTCCCTTTGAGTTATAACTTCTTTGCATGATCTTTCATTTGTAATATTTCTCCTTCTGTCAGTAGTAGTCTTCTTTACTATCTCTTTGTGACTTCTTTTTCTGATCTTTGTGCAAATCTTGCATTACCTCTCTCTTCTTAACATCAATACACTAGCAATATTCTTCTACAATCATCATTGATGTTCTCCCTCTTTGATCTATTTATTATCAATCTCATTCATCTCCAGTAATCAATTGACTTATTCTCCCTCTTTGACAACAATGCCAAAGACATATATACTTCTCAAATCATACCTCAAATGTATAGATTTCCCATTGCATTATATGAACATCTTTCACAAGTTTAGACTTCACCTAAAGAGTGAACACTAGCATCAAATCACAAGATAGATATTCCATTAAATGCTTAAATTTTTGTAGGATCCATCTTGCCTTAGTGAATATTAGATAGGGGAAGAACCTCTAACTTACCTTAGAGATACTCAAAATCATCCTCCAGTAGTGGTTTGGTAAATATATCAGCTATTTGTTCTTTAGAATTCATATACTCCAATGTAATATGCTTGTATTGTACTTGCTTTCTCAAGTAGTGATACTTAATAGATGTATGATTTTTTTTAATACATCATCTCATTCTTTGATATGTTTATAGCACTGGTATAATCAAAATAAATTGTAACTAGATCAGTAATATCTTCATGCATACCTTTGATTAATTGTTTGATCGACAAAATGTTAGAACAATTCATAGTTGCAGCAACATACTTAGCATCAGAAATAGATTGTAAAATACAACTTTGTTTCTTGCTTAACCTTGTCACTAATCTTTCTCCTAAAAAGAAATCTCACCACTTGTGCTTTTTTGTCATCAATATTTCAAGTCCAATCAACATTAGTATATACCTTGAGATCAAAATCTCCTCCTTTTGTGTATGACAAACCAAAATCTCCATTCCCTTTCAGATATCTAAATATTATTTTTACTGTAGACATATGTGTCTCCTTTGGGTTGGCAAAAAACCTTGCCACAATACCTACTTAATGTGCAATATTAGGCCTACTATGTACAACATATTGTAACTTAAAAATCATGGATAGGTAAAGTGTCTCATTCACTTCCTTTGTGTCATCTTCCTTTGACAATTTACAACCAGTAGTCATCGGGGTTCCAACCGATTTTGACTCTTCCATATTGAAAGTCTTTAGGATCTACTTGATATACTTTGATTGTGTTATGTAGATCCCATCATTTACTTGTTGAATTTGAAGTCCAATAAAGAGTTTAATCTCTCCAATCATAGACATCTCAAATTCCTTTCTCATCTCTTCAACAAATGATTTAGACATTATCTCATTTTTTCCAAATATAATGTCATCAACAAATATCTCAGCAATCAAGATCTTATCAGTACTATCACATGTAAAATATACATTATTATTATCACTTGTCCTTTGAAATCTAATCTTAACTAAATAAGAGTGTAGCCTTTCATACCATGCTTGGGGTGCTTTCTTCAATCCATAGAGTGACTTGTGTATTTTTCAAACCATATCCTTGTTATAATTATGAACAAATCCTTCAAGTTGTTCAATGTACACTTCTTTTTTAAGAATTCCATTTAAAAATATAGACTTAATATCCATCTGACAAAATTTGAATCCTTTATAGGAAACATATGCAAGTAATATCCTTACTCCTAATCTAGCAATAGGGTAAAATATCTCACCATAGTCAATACCTTCTTCTTGTGCATACCCTTTGCAGACTAATCTTTATTTATTTATGATAACATCTCCTTTCTCATTAATTTTATTTTTGAATATCCATTTTGTTCCAATCACATTCTTACCCTTAGGTCTAGGTACCAGTGACCAAGTGTTAGTCTTTTCAATTTGATCAATTTCCTCTTTCATTGAATTATTCCAATCTTCATTTCCTATTGCATCCTTGACTAATCTTGGCAAAAACTCAGAAATAAGACATGTTTTATCTTTCAACTTACTTCTTATCATGACTCATGCATTATTATCTCCAATTATTATGCTTAGTGAGTGGTGCCTTCTCACATATCTCGCTTCACAATCTTGGTAGATTGTTCATCAATGTTTTCATCTCTCGATGGAGGCTCATCTTGCTCATTGGTTCCTTCTTGTTGCAACTAAATTATATTAGCCAAATTACCTTCCTTTACATAAAAAAATCTTTTATAATCCTCAGTTTCCTTTTTGTTATCTTCTTCATTCCTTTCTACAAATTCATCAATCCTCACATTTGCACTTTAAACAATTTTGTTAGTAGCCTTGATCAAACATTTCTATGATTTTCTCTCTGATGAATAACCTATGAATATACCTTCATCTCCTTTTGAGTCAAAATTTCCATTTCTAGTATCTTTTAGTATGTAACACCTACTTCCAAAATTTTTAAAGTAACTTGCATTTGGTGTGTGCCCGTACCAGATTTCATAAGGGGTCTTGTTTGTACCTTTCTTCAACTATATTCAGTGGAGTGTATAGACAACAATACTTATGGCTTCTCTCCAAAAATTTTGTTCAACTTGTTTGTCAATCAATAATGTTCTAGCACACTCAACTATAGATCTATTCCTTCTTTCAACTATTCCATTTTTTTGTGGACTCCTCAGTACAGATACTTGTCTTTTGATTCCATTCTTATTGCAGAAGATAGTAAATTCATCAGAGATAAATTCTCCTCCTCTGTCTGAACTTTAACAATTTAATTTTTTACCTATTTCCTATTCAAATCTAACTCTATACCACTTAAACATTTGGAATGCATCAGACTTTTCTTTTAAAAACAAAACATACATCATTCTTGAATAGTCATCAACAAAAAAAATGAAATACGAATCTCCATAATAGCTTTGTATTTTCATAGGACCACAAATGTCAGTATGAACTAATTCCAAAATACCATTGGTAGAATAATGTTTTCTTGAGAAACTCGACTTAGTCATCTTACTAATTTGACATTCCTTGCACATCACTTTATTAGATTTGATTAATTTCAGTAGACCTCTGACTCTACTCTTTTTACTCACTTTAATCATGTTATCAAAATTTACATGATAGATTCTTTTATGCCATAGCCATACATCTTCAATTTTATAAACAAGGAAATCTTTGTGTTAGTATCAAGATAAAATAGATTACCTTTTGATTGTCAACCAGTTCCAATCCAATCTCCATCAACGCCATAGATCTTCACCTTTCTATTCTAAAATTCCAATCGGTGGCCAATTTTAGTTAGTTGTGCAACACTCAACAAATAGTAGTTTAGACCTTTAACCCAATATGCATCATTTCATCTCATCTTCTCATTCAGAATAATGGATCCTTTACCTTTAGCAAGACATGGAGCATTGACACATCTGAGAAATCCTCCTTCATATTCTTTGAGGTTCTCAAACTTGTCAATATCACCAGTCATATGATGTGAACATCCACTATCAATAATCCATGGGTCAGGTTTACTTACATGAGAAACAAGTGCTTTTTCATCTTCATACTTTTCTTCATCTGAGTTTTAGTTTACAGGAACATAAACAACTCCATATACTTATTTTGTATCATCAGTTACACCTTCCTCAGCTAGGTAGCAAGACTTCTTACTTTTATCCTTATAATATCTAAATCTTTGGTGTCAGTTGTTTCTTTTTTCATTCTTATCATTCCTATCATTTTTAGGACATCTAGATGCAATATGACCAATCTTATTACAATTAAAACATTTCAAGGGTAATTTCCCTTTGTACGTTCCTTTACCTCTAGGTAGTCTTTTAGCCAGTTGTATTTCCAATTCCTCTTGTTCTTTCTCTTTCCTTAGGATACTTTAATATACATTTCCATATGAATTATTGTGATTCTCTCTTTCTCTTCTTGAAGTTCCAATACTCACAAATGATTTGAAGGCAGTTTCAATGGTCAATAGACTATTATCATAATTACTTAGCCCAAATGCAATCAGCTTATTGATTAGGGCTTCAAAAGTAACAATATTTTTTGGTATAGATATCAATTCATGAATAGCAGATATTATAATTTAGAATACTTGGAAGAAATAGTTCTCATAATTTTACTTACCACTTCATTATTGGTCAAAGTTGCACCAACACATCTGATGGCACTAACAACTTCCTTGATTCTGCAACTATATTGAGTAATGTTCTCTTCATATTTCATTCTCATTTCATCATATTTTCCTCTAAGACTATCAATCTTATCTTTTTGTACATGCTAATCTCCTCCATAAATAAGTATAAGCCTATCCCACATCTCTCTTGAATTAGCACAATCCTTAACATCATTGAATTCAATATCGGTGAGGGAAGAAGAAATCTCTATCATTACCGAGTTGTGCTCCTTCTTTTCTCTCATATGATCAACTATCATGGGTGCCGGATGTGGTGGAGTGTAGTCATTATCTAGAAGATTCAGTGTAGATTCTCCAATCCCAAATAGACACAATCTCATGCTGCTTTGCCATGTTGAAAAAATTTCCTTGTTCATATTAGGTACTTCTCTCCTATACATCTTTGGATCTTTTACTCAAGTCTTTCAAAATTATCCTTTCAGAGTACTTAGATCTGATACCAATTGTTGGATTACAGAGAAGGGGGGGTGAATCAGTAATCCCTGATTTTAAATACCTTAAGAACTTTTCTCTGACTAACTCAGTGATAGCTTGGTTAAACATAATTCACTATTTGACAATAGTAAATAAAATTTAACAATAAGTAAATCATTCACGACATGTAACACCAGTATTTAATGTGGAAACCTAGCTTTGGAAAAAAACATTGTGGGAATTGTCACCCACTAAAGAAAATACTATTTTGAAGTATGTTTGGTTAAGAGCCAATCCGGTTAAAGATTATAATACACACTATAAGGTGTGACCCAGTCAAGGGATTTACCTTAGATCTGTAGGATCTTCACCTTTTTAGGAGTGGCCTAGTTAAAGGGCTCCAAATAGTCTTTAGAATGTTACCTTTTTTAAGGATTTTACAATAATATTGTTAAGTCCACTCGATTAAGAGATTTCTCTATTACAAATGTTAATAAGAAACATTAAATAAATTGACCTGTAGATTTGCAACTATCCTTTGCATAATCAGATCCTTTGTGCACTCTTCTTCTTCACTTTCCACTAGCTTCAACACTTCATCAAATCTGTCTATCCCACTCAGAATCTCATTGTTCCTTCTTCACTGCATCAGTTAGTGACTCTTATTTTCTTCACTTTTCTAGCTATTTGTCCTTACAGCATCATCATTTATATAGACCTAGTTTTTCTTCTTAATCTACTCTATTACATTTTTCTTTGATCAATCTCATCCATCTTATTCATTTCATAAACTAATTCACTATATCTAGATCTCGGTAACTTGTTTTCTTTTCAACTTGGAACTTGAATTTTCTTGAAACTTGTTCTTTCTTTTTTTTCCATTTAGATCTTTCCATAGATCATCACCTTGAATTTTTATAACCATAGATCTCTCTAACTAATTTTTCTTTTCATCATGATCATACAACTCGTCATAGCTAATCATTAAATGTTGTTCAAATCCTTATATTTAATTCTTGTTCCTTGCTCAGTAGATAACTCTGTATTTTGGTTAACTTCACTCTGTGTCTAAAAATTTCCTGCTAAGTGTCTTGAGTTCCTCTCACTTTACTGAATCACTTTCTTTTACCTTTACCTTTACTGAGTAACTTTTCCTTTTATTGAATTACTTTTCCTGCTCGGTTGCTAAAACTATTTTTCTCACCGACTTGTCAAATCTTCATTATCATGCTTTACTGACTTAACATAATCAAATGTTAGGTAGAAAAATAATTATATGAACATAATCTTAACATTTTCTGATCTTTATTAGTTTCCCAATTAAGTTCTTCAACTTCAAAACACCTCTTTTCTTCTTCTCCTTAACTCATTCAACTTATATCATATACCGAATGATATGGAAACATAATACAAACCAGAAATCAATTTCTTGACATCAATGATAGGACAATAATTGATATAACCTTTCTAATCTCTTGTATTCCTCTGATCTTGGTTGGTAGTCATCATCATCATCATTAGATAATCAATCTTCAACATTACTATCAGCTATAGTAACAATACACACACACACACCATCATAAATCAATGCCAATTAGTGAAAGGAAACTCTAGTGGTGTAATCATTATCAAGAATGTTACTATGCAACCCTTTCTCATATACATTCTATTGGAGTTGATGAGTAAACAATCCACAGCTCCCAAGAACACCTGCATGCAAACACCTGTCATAGAAAGAGAGAGAAGACGCAAGAAGCTATGGAGGCCTGAACACATTGATCCATGAGAGAGGATAAATTATTCTTGATGTGCAAAAACAAAAGTTACAATTCAATAATGAATAATCTGTTACAAAGTTATGAATACAAAGGAGATCAATCCTTATAAAAGGAGATTTGAAAACCTAAAAAAGTAAAACCTAGGTTGCACAATAATAATTAATAAAGCAATTAATTATTATATGCCTAAAGTTTAGATTAAGTAGAAAGAGATAAAAAGTGAATTGGTAATTAAATCAAACATGATTTAATTAATAAGAAAACAATTTATTACTCTAACACCCCCCCTTAAGATGAACTTTGGGAGAAGCTAAAAACCTAGAAAGAACTACTGAAAGCAAATGGGTCCTGATAACAAAAGGCCTGATCAGGTACATAAGTACAAAAGAGATTCTTTGAAAAATAGAGAAATAGAGAAAACTGCATGGGAAAAACTCTACTCCAAAAAGAGACAAAGACTAGTCTGAAGGACTGAAGAAGCCTCCCAAACTAGGAATGTTCTAGAAAATAGGAACAAGGATGAACATGTACAACATCACTAAAGCATGAAGCTGCAAATGCTCTCAAGAAGTAACTATTGATCTGAAGATCCTCCACTAAAATATGACCAATTAGAGAAGACTATAATCTGCATGAGTTCCCTCTGATGGAAATCTATTGGTAATGTGATGCTAAGAGGGGGAGGGCAGGGGGGGTGAATCAGATATCACTTATTAATCCATTTTAACATTACTAAAAACTTGCATAGTATTATTATAGAATTCATCAATGTAATGAAATTAATAAGCTAAACATCATTCATGAAAGTACTCATAACACAATAACTTGGTTACCCATAAACCCTTGAAAGGTAAAACTAGGGTGGGGATGACACCCACAAATCTTCACTACTGCAGTATAAAATTTGCCTATTAGGGCTACAAATTTGATCACAAAATATGATCTACCCTGTGAGGGGTCTACCCTATTAAGAGCTAAAAGACTTATACAATATACCTTGCAAAAGGATTTAAAACTCACAACTAAGTAAGCACTCAGTTGAGAGATTACATAAGGTCACTTAAAACCACTCTGTTAAGAGATTTACCCTGATACACTTGTTAGAATGTCTCAGTACCTGATCCTTCGGTCTGCACTTGTATGTTGATTTCAGATCTTCTCCTTCCAGTATTGATTTGATCTAATCTATCAAATTTATCTCTATTATGTCCTTCACTGCTTTACTCTATTTCACTCGGTCATTGAACTCTATCAAAATACTTCACTAGTCTAAATATTTTCTCTCTTTCCTTTCACATCCACACACACACACTTATTAGGGTTTAGATCTCATCTTATATAGAAAACCAAATTTATTTAAGTTTTGAGATCTACAATCCAGATTAACTCTTTTTTCCACTTAACCTTCCCTTAATTCTGATTGGCTCCAAGTGGTTCATAAGGATTAATGATTACAAAATAGAAGTGTAATAACCTCCGTGATTTCCTCAACAAATAGTAAACAAAATATAAATGTCAACCAAAATGTTTTACCTCGATGATTGTGCCATAACAAACACATATGTCAATTTTTGCTAGCTTGATATTTGATAAATCTGGCACCTGACATTCTTTTTTCCTTATACTCTGGTGCTCGGCATTGTCTCCTTTAAATAACTTGGCAAAAGCTTACTTGGATAATACAAAAGTACTCGGTGACCATAGGTTTACTTGGCAGTGGCTACTGCTCAGTAAATATACATTATATGACTCGGCCTATACATGATGACTCGATCGTAGTGATGACCAACCATCATTACCTAGATAATGACTAAGTGTAAGACACTAGTAGACAACAAAACTATGGGGATCTATAATCTCCCCCTTTGACATTAGTGGTAAAAACACTTTGTCATGACATTTACAATATATTTACAAGAGTACTTAATATTAACAGAATACTCTCCCTAAGATATATACATATACAAAATTGAGTCTATCATACCATTTTGTTTCTGCTTCTGCTCTTTTATTCTATTACCTCCCTTTGATTATGTTACCTCCCTATGTGCCATGATATGTCATTTACTTATTTCCCCCTTATTTTTGGCACTTATGATTTCTTCGTTGGTAGGGACTTTAAAATATTTTTCCAAAAATGGTTTGTGAAGCATCATAACCATGTGTAATGCAAAGTTCCAACTAGATGTAGCAACTTTTGGAACCTCTGATTGCACTTCTAGCTTGACAACTAGGTTGACTAGGCTCTCAGCAATAGAAAGATGAGGATCTTTCTGTATTAGTTCCTTAGCCTTTGCTAACTCTCTTTGAATGACCTCTAGGTGAGGTGTTAGCATTGTTTCAATAGAGATTAGATGATCCCTTATCTTACCATCATTAGCCATTAACTCGGCTATCCTTCCTTGACTATGTAGAAGCTTGGCATAGTGTTTGGAACTGGAACTAGCATCCAAACTCAATGATTGACTAGTAGACTTTATTTCTTGTTGTAGTTTATCTACCAGTTCCTGGTTATCCTTGGTAAATTATTTTACATTGCACAGTTTCATGTACAATGATTATACATTTAGTACAACTCCTTCAGAATCTAATATTTCGGTAGAACGTTCTACCTGCTTCATTGCTATCTCGACAGAGACCTTATTCAATACCTTTGTCTCAAATTTCCTTTCTGACCACTATAACAACTTATCATTTTATTCACTTTCTTCATTTTTCACTTTCTTGACTATGTGGACAAGTTGTTCTAGTATGGGGTCAAAGTCATTAACATCATTCATATCAAAAGCATCAATAAATATACCTTTTATCTCATGCAGAACTTGCTTTTGTTGATGTTCCCTTCTCAATTCTTATTGCATGCTTTTCCTCTTCAATAGATCTTGGAATATTTGTATTTGTTCATATGACAAGTTATCTGTGTCCCATTTTGGGATCACAATAACTTCATCGATTATCACCTCAGGTGTAGAAATTTTCACCTTCTTTTTCTATGCCTTCTTCTTTGGTGTACTTCCACTCGACATCTATACAAGAGCTTTTATTGCCTCTTGCTCCTTAGGCTCTTGGATGTCAATATCTTTTTCCTTCTCTTCTTTTCCCTTATCCCCCACATGAGGATTTACAATCACTAGTGTAGACTGATCTACTTTTTCCTTCTATCACTCCTTGATAGATGTAGACTGAAGTGCAGTCGTCGACTGATCCTATTCCTTAGTAGTGATAATGTTGGTTAACATGACAACTGTAACAACTTGAGGTTTGATGGGGGTTGTGTTGATAGTTGATGTATCATCAATTTTTGGATAGTCCATGACTTGTAATAGCATAGTGTTACTGCCCGACAAAGATGTAGCATGTGCTTCCTCGACTTGTATGTCTTCCTTGGTCAATACCTGATTCTTCACTGGGGTATCCTCAGGGATGTCAAAAATAGTTATTTCATGTAACTTCTGACATTTCTCTTCCTTGGGAGCTTCCTTCTCCCAAATTTTTGGATCATTTACATCTTCTTTATTATCTAACTCAGCACCCTTATATGTGCTAGCATCTTGTTGTGCACTCTTGTCAATTAACATACCAAAGACAATCTTCCAAGTCCTAAGACTTTCCTGAACAAAATCCTCAACCTTGTGTTGAAGGAAAGAGTAAGCTCTGAGCTTAGGATCAAATTTGTTCCTGTACTATTCCACAACTTCCTAAATACCAGTAGGGGATAGGTCTGGTGCAACTTGAGCTAATGTGCTCTCCCTTATCTACATCTATGTCATTAGGGAAAATTCCCATTTTTGTGCAACTCTCTCATATAACTCAATAGGGATAAACTTCCCCATTTTTATTGGTAGCATATTGAAAGTGTAGAGTATCTCAAGTATAGTTTCTTCAATTTTCTCCTTATCTCCTATACTCATGCTCTCAAATCTTATTTGTTTCGAACCTTCAAGTCTAGCAGAACTATTGATGGTGTGGCATATTTCATCTACACTCGGTGTTATTTTATGTGTTGGTAACTTCTTCTTCTTAACCTCCTCATCACTCTTTTTTTCCTCATCATCTTTTTCCAAAATAAGTTTCCTCCTAGGCTTCTTGCTTGTCTGGCTCGGCACTTCCCTAGGCTGAAATTTTTTCCTTTTCCCTGATGTGGGGGTTTTCTTTTGTGGCTTACTCACCTCGTTCCTTACCAATTGAACATTGAAAACCTCATTTCCTTGTTTCTTCATTGCAACAGATGAAGATGATGCCATTAATTTCAACTAGAAATTCTTGAAAAAGATTTTACTCGGTAGAGTACCTTTTCACAAGTGTTCTACAGATGATTTGTCGATGACATGCTCAAAATATTTGAAATCACCCTTAAGCTCTAAAACAAACAAGTTACACACTCTCTTAATCGCTCAAAGAAATTTTCAATTTGCTGGTGCAATGAAATGAACGATAAAATCTTGCTTTATAGACATCAAACAGTTGGATTAGGGCTTCATAAATGTTATGTACAAATTCTAGGTAGAATACAATTGTCTCGGCAATCTTACATTAAGCTCGACTAACACAAGCTTGGTCGACATAACCATTGAGATACAGCTCGATGTACATCACATCTAGGATATCACAGGTGCTTGGCATACATTGATAACTCAGTCATTTCAGACTCAAACACTGATGCTCGACATAAAAAATGAATTGTTCCACTTTTCTCAAATATGTCCTAATGCATCTCTATCTATGTAGATATGGACTTTTTCTCAACATATGTTAGGAACTGATATAAGATAAAGCATTTTAAGACTTAGTTCCATACATACCTACTTTCCTTAGTTTGAAGTAGTGTGATCACCTGATCCATTAGATTGGGTAAACTCAGGTGCACTGGCTTCACTAGTGCTTCCTTCTTCCTTCTTCTTAAATGTTTTGTTCATCTTATTTCTCAATGATATCTTCATTCTTGCTTTGATCACTGCTCGGTATGGGTGATCTAAAGTCTTTCTTTAGATGACCTATCTTGTTACATTTTTAGCATACCATACTTCCTTTCATCCAAAATTAGATTTCCCTCTGAAATGAGTCTTCAGAAAATTTGCTCCAATGTGCCCATATTTTCCACAGTAATGATAATTGTACCAAGTATTATAATCCCAGTTGTATGAGTTACCCTTCATAGGTGACTTAGTTTGTTCATTTGATGACCATTTAGGTTTAGATCTACATTCAAATGCTCTATGTCCATACTTCTGACAGTTGAAACAGTGTCCTTGAAATTTTGGTGAGATAGGTGGATTGCTGACCTTAGACCTGCATTCTTGTGCCTGATGTCCAAATTTCTTAAAGTTAAATCATTGTCCATTAAATCAAGGTTTAGGATCAAACTTACCATGTTTTATTCTACAGACATTAGTTGTATGTCCTGGCTTTCCACAGTGATGGCATGTAGGCTTGTTTTTCTTTGGTTTATCATTCCTTTGCTCTCCACTTTTTGATGATTCTCCTTCCTTAGTGGATGACGATTGCTCATTTAGTCCAAGTCCAAATCTATCACTAGATCTTCTAGGTGACCTTAATAGTTCTTCAAAGTATCTTTCAGCTTCATTAGTTTTGTTCATCCTTTCATTTATTTCATTTTCAGATCTCAGTTCATTCCTTAGTTGATTATTTTCTGATCTCAGATTGGTGATTTCCACATCTTTCCTGCCCAATTCTTGATTAACCAATAGTAGTTGATTTACCATATCTAGTTGATTGTTAGTCAAGATTTGCATGTCACTTGTCCTTTCATCAAGTCTCATTGATATTTGTCTTCTATCTTCTTCAACCATTGTCCTGTCTTCTTCAACTTTCTTTTTCTATTCAACTACTTCACAGAGTTTGATAGATTGAATTTCTTGTTCTCTCTTCAGATTTTTGATGTCCTCATTTGGTATGTTATTTTTCTCCAGTAGCTCTATTATGGCTTTGTCACTTTCTACAAAGTTCCCATTATGAAATAATCTAGTGGTACCTTCTTGATATTGTCATTCATTTTGTTGAATAGCAATTTCTCTTCTTCTACTTAAGGATCTTTTCAATTCTCCTATGGCTGCTTTAAGTTGTTGTAATGCAAGCCGAACATCAATCTTCTGATTCTCTATAATTTTTCCCAACTTATAAAATTCCATCTCAAGATCTTTATCTTCAAGTGGTTAGACTTTCTATAAGAAACCCTAGAGCTTTGATACCAATTGTTGGAAATCTATTGGGAAATGTGATGCTGAGAGGGGGGGTGAATCAAATATCAATTATTAATCCATTTTAACATTACTAAAAATGTGCATGGCATTATTACAGACTTCATCTATGCAATGAAACTAATAAGATAAACATTATTCATGAAATTACTCATAACACAATAACTTAGTTACGCAAAAACCCTTGAAAGGTAAAACTGGGGTGGGGATAAAACCCACAAATCTTCACTACTATAGTAAAAAGCTTGCCTGTTAGGGCTACAAATTTGATCACAAAATATGATATACCCTATTAGGGATATTTCTTGTAGGGTCAAACTTGGGAAGATATGGGCTTTATTCTCAATTAAAAGGGACTCCAAGTTTGCAAGAAAAGCCTAATTAATGAGGATTGGATAAGATCCCCCTTATGCTTCAAGGTCCATAGGACTCAGGCGGGTATTGCCTATAAACAAGTTACTATATTTCAAGTAAGCCTTTGATTAGTGGATTTGGTCTTCACTGTCATACTATCTAGGCTTCAGATTATTTAAACAAAAGATCACTCTGTAGACAGCTGAGAATCTCCTGATATAGAGCTTGACAATAGAAACTATAAATGTGACAGCATGACAATGGAAATAAGGACATAAATCCTTCTTCTTTTTATGAGTTCAACTCAAGGAAGGTTAACCTCTAATTCACTCTTCAAGGAATCAACAAACTGAACTATATCACCTAGATACAGTCCTTTCACAATATGCATAAAACTTAAAAACTGAAATGAAATGGTAATGAAATTTAGTGTTTGATGATTTAAAAGATAATAGCATCACAAACATCTAGCCAGTACCTATTCCATTGGGCAAAAGAGCCTGAATGTGAATATACAGGAAGATCTCAAGGAAACACAGTAGAATGCCTTACAAACTACTTGCAATCTGAATAGAATGCCTTACAATCTATTCTGTCACTCTTATATTGTAATCATCAAAATCTTAATAAAAATGTCTACTCTCTGTAACTGCATATGAGGATTTAATCCTTTCCTTGAAAGGAACTCATAATCAATTAAAATAGTTGCCTTACAACCAGTATGTTTTCAAATGCCTTACAAGTTAAAACATACAAGAGCAAAACACAAAGTTAAGAGACAATAACAGGATAAGATAGAAATTGCAGTGTGTTCTATTGAAAATGAACCTGCCCATTACATCCAAAGCTTGAAATCAAGAGACCTCATAGCACACTTTAGTCTCCAAATCTCATGATCCTCATTCGGTGACCTGGCGACAAATGCTAGTCTCACAATCTCAAAATCCTCTACCTCTAACTATTAGCATTAAGAGACCTGGCGACTGCAACTAGTCTCTAAGTCACGGTGGTTAACTCCACTAACTGCCATCTTCTCATGACCTCGCGACCTCCTTAGTCTCACAATCTCCATACTTTTTCACTAACTCCCATCTTTCACGAGATTGGGCGACTAACCGTCAACTCTAGGTCGCACAAACTTCATCTAACTGCCAGATTCTTCACGCGACTCAGCGACTGCATGCTCATTTGCAAAATTTCTCTGTCTGGGTGCAGGCATGGAAACTAAGGTGGGCACATGAGCTATCAAGCAAAGCTTCCTCCATTTGAATTTACATCATATTTTTTTGTTCTTGCTTATAAACAACTCAAATTTGCCTAGCAGGAGCAATGTGGGATTAAGTTTTGCAGTGTTTTTAAAGATTTTCAAAATACTATGTATAGTGCCCAGCTGGCACATGCCCCTAAGTGGGCCCACAAGGCTTAGGTGGCCACATAGGCCTCTCATCACTTACTTTATGTTAATATGAGGTGCCAGTGTATATAAATATCAAAAACTTCCCAATCCCAGTGAATGTGGGATAAAAGTCATGAAGGCTTTATGAAAAATTTTGACAGTGCCGCACTCAGATGACTATAACTCGTGAACCTGAACAAAGTTTTAAAATTGCTCCAATGAGAATCAAGAGAACTAGTTTGCGACAACATATCCAAAACTCAGCCCGATCCAACGGTTCAAAGAATAGTTATTCCCTCCGCAAGATGACTATTTTTTCTTCTTCTGCAAATCCGTGACTTCACAAATTCATGTTTGCAAAAACAAATCCATGGTGTGGATGGTATTTCCTTTAGCATCCTCCTTTCTTCAAAATGTCCCTCTATCACCTATTGGCTTCTCTTTACACACTCAAAACGTGCTTCCATCCTTCACATTTTTTATGTAAGCATTCGACTCTCATGCAATGCTCACACACCAATCCTTATTTGTGCATAGACACCGGCAGAAAGCACACCATCGAGCATCCTCCATGTATCAACAATCTTTATCCTTTGGGTCTCCTTTCACATTTATGCATTGGCATCCATTGCATAGAACGTGCCTCCCTCTTATTTGCAATGCCATCATAAGAAGTCTTCATACAAAATCTTGGGATTCTCCAGCTGAGTATTTGAAGCACACACAAGAATTAGCTCCACTTCAAATTCGGCATCTTCAATTTCTATGATTAGCATTGTCTCTCCTATTTCATTTGGATCACAATCAATCTTCTGGTGCTTACCCAAAATGCCAAACTTTGATAAATCTAGATCATAGCGTATCGAAACATTAATCATAATGTTCACCTTTTTCCATTTTACAATACTGCCTACTAACACAACTGGCATCTAGAACTGGCCTAGAAAACTGACTAAAAGCCATCATAGGATCATGCCACTGGGAAGCCAGGTTCACTTCTAACATGTTATCACACTCACCAAAGGAGATTGCCCAAAAAGATATAAGCCAGAAGATTTTAGCAATCAAACATGGCCACTTGAGAATTGGATCCCAATGTGCTGCCAAAATCACATAAGTTACCTCCAGAACTGGCCTTAAAAACTGACATAATCACCTGACCTGGCCCTGACGCTGAACATGCATGAACCTTGACCCACATTCTAATACTCTGCAAAATGGCACTTCATGACTGCAACCGGATCAAAAGATATTAATGTGTAAACTTGCCCAGTTGAAATTATTCCTGCAACAAACTTGTCAAAAAATGATTTTAATCACCGTAATTGATTTTTAAAGGTAGACAAATGGATTGGCAGGGGGCTCAAATTGGGACTGGGGTTAGTACTCCAACTTTGCAAGACAACGCAAAAAGAAATTCATCAAAAGAGTCAACTGGTCAAAATTTATTCACTGGCAAAGTAGGGCATTTGGATTTCTGGGAAAACACACTGCAAAACTGAACACATTTTGCGAAAATTGCAAATGGAATGAGCCTAGAAACTTGGTCAAATGGATTGGTCATGGTTTTAGATTTGGCACGGTGGGAGTAAAACATGATTGCAACATGACCCAAAAATTATCTTGCTCATCAGAACACACAGGTGTCTTTTACACACTTTCAAATATAGCCCTTAAAACTTCTGAACTTCTGGGTTTCAGCAAAATAGTGAAAACTGGAAATGGATTTGACTTTGAAAAGTACTGAAATGGATTCACCAGGGGCTAAAAATAGATAGGTTAGAAGAGGAACATGCCTACAATACAGATCTATCATTAATTCTTCTTGACCAATCACCGGGTATCAAATACAACTTGACAAACAGGGCTTTCGGGAATTGTTGAACAAGTGCATTATGCAATTATGAGAACACACATCCGGAAGGGGAAACACAAGACCTATCAAAACTTGTCACTGTGACCTAAAATCAGGAACATAGGTCAATTGAAGTACACTAAAGATGCCCCCATTTTTGGATTTGCATGACACTCATTAAAATTCAAGTTATTCAACCCCCAACTGGCCCTTCCCGGTGAATTTCACACAATAATTTTCTGACTTAGAGACCTCCTAGAAACGAACTGATGCAAACCCATTTCAATACTTGAACTGAAGGCTCAAATTGACTCAATTGGACATATTGAAGGTGCCAAACATTTAATTCTGATGATAGGACCTAAAAACCACCCGATCCATATATGCACCTTTAGACCAAATAGAGCACTTAACAAGCAATTAACATGGTACTCAAAAATCCATGTTGCATTTTTTCATCCTAACAATGGCTCTAACTATGGATGCATGCCCCATGTGGGCATGCAAAGAACCTTCAGAATCTCATGGTTGAAGTAGACCACCCCGAAACATCAAATCCAAATTTTTTCTTTCTTCTCTTTTCACCTTTCCAAACATCTCTTTTCAAAAAATGGGAACCTCTACTGAAAGCAAACACACAACTAAAAGCAAAGAAACTGTACATACCAGGAAATTATTTACAAGAGGCCCAAAGCCTCAAATTGGATTCATCTCTTACCTCTATCATACATTTGGTTTTCATCTGCATAGATCAAAGGCAAACTGAAGTTATTGCTTTCATGTGTTTGATTGAAAACACTGCCACCCTTTTTTAGCACATCAAACAAGAAAAAATTAGTGAATTCACCATCACCTTGCAAAACAAAATCTCTGAAACATGGTGAATGCTGATCTTTGTATGACATCTCAACATCACACCCAAGCTAAAAAAGAAAACACTCTAGCTCTTTCTCAAAGCTGAAAACATCATTCAGATCATTAGTTTGCACCACAAGGCACAACTCTCTCTCATCAGCATTTTGTAGACTAAAATAGAAACTTTCTGAACAAACATCTGTCTACAAAGAGTCAAGGATATCTTGCTAATCACAACTCCTATTAGCATCTCTTAAACAGGACAAACCATTATCCATCACTAGTTTCTGAATCATTTGTAAAACTGAAAAGATATATTCAGATTTTCCACATTCTCTAGCATTAACAAGTAGACAAGAATCACAGACAACAGGTTCTTGAAAATTAGAACATTCACTAGTACACTCATCAATATATTCATCAAATATAACAAAATCATCATAATGACATGTACTTTCATATTGCTGACCTTTTAACTCAAATACAGGAGGAGGAAAACCAATACATGTTTCACACATCATGCCATTACTTGAATCTTCTTCATCAAAATTTATATCAACCGAGCATGGGAAATTTGACTCAACCTCCAAGAGCTCTAAAATTTTCTCACTACTGAGTGAACACTGAACTTCACATTCCATCTTTTCGGTCTCACAGGTGATACTGAAAATAGCTTCCTTAATCGGAACAGGGACTGCAAACTCCTGGCTTATACTATTTTGGGCAAAAGAATCATCATAGTCACTCTCATCTGCAAAATAATCACTCTCTTGCTGATCACAAGACTCATCCTTACCCTAAGAATAGAGGTCTGTCCTACCATGCTGATAATTAAACAAATCTTTGAATCCAATGGAACCATCCACAACTAGATTCTCATCTTTGACATCCTGATATCTATCTACTTCACTATCAGCATCATAGTTAGCATTTTCATCACAACTAGAGTCAACATCACTAATATTTTCAGATCTACATTCTTCAAACTCATTTATCCATTTTTTGACAAGTTCAATGCCTTCCTCTTTACACTGTGCAGACCATTCTACTGACTTAGGCATATAAAGTTCTAAGAATAAATGAAAATATGCAGATTCTTGGAGTTCCATCCCTTCTAACAACTCATCATATGCATTGGAAAACTTTTCATAAAAAACATATATGGATTCTTCACTTATTTCTCCTACATGTCTTTTCAAAAATAATATAGCTTGATCTTGTATTTTCTGATTTAACAATGCAATATCCTTTTGAATTTCTTCAAGATCTACTGGACAACCTTCAGATATAGACAACATATCCTAATCTATTGGATCTAAAATCTCCATTGCACTGCTTATCATTAACACATCTTTTTCACAAAGATTTTTATTCAACTTATGCAATCATTTCATAGAAGATCATACCAAACTTCTGGATCTAGTGTTTGAAAAAAAATGTAAAACTAGAAGCATGACCAAAGACTTCTAATCTTCATTCCTTCTTTTAGTGACTTCTTCACTTAGCAAGGAACCAATTTAGTTCATAAAATTTTGAGGAATACCTGGGCAGATTCTTTTTGTTGCTGTCCCTCTGAACTTCTTCCTATTTTTGTCTTCCACCACTGAATCTTTCGAGCATCTAGCAGATCCTTGCTGCAAGCGTTTCCAACTGATCATAAACTTTCTTTCAACTAAGTGCACACTGGTGCAGAGATCTTTCAAAGTCACCAGCCATTGCTGTGAGAATGTATAGAACTTGGGTTTTAACAAAGACAAAAGACTTTCATCAAGTCAATGGGATGTGAGATAATCCTTCACCAAGAAGATATTCAGAAACACTTCTTAATAACAACAACAACCAGGCTAGTAAACATGATCTGAAGGACTTTTAGATTTACAAAGATTTATAACTCTTTCCTCAACTGGATATGGCAGACGACTGGATTACTGAAAAAATAGGCCAAGAGTCAAACTCAACTAGGAACCCGTGTCACTTTTCTGATTTCAAAACTAATCCCTTGCAGAGTCACCAATTTGTTAGGGATTTTTCTTGTAGGGTCAAACTTGGCAAGATATGGGCTTGATTCTCAGTTAAAAGGGACTCCAAGTTTGCAAGAAAAGCCTAATTAATGAGGATTGGATAAGATCCCCCTTCTACTTCGAGCTCCACAAGACTCAGGTGGGTATTGCCTATAAACAGGTTACTACATTTCAAGTAAGCCTTTGATTAGTGGATTTGGTCTTCACTGTCATACTATCTAGGCTTCAAATTATTTAAACAAAAGATCACTTTGTAGATAGCTGAGAATCTCCTGATACAGAGCTTGACAATAGAAACTATAAATGTGACAGCATGACAATGGAAATAAGGACATAAATCCTTCTTCTTTTTATTAGTTCAACTCAAGGAAGGTTAACCTCTGATTCACTCTTCAAGGAATCAACAAATTGTACTATATCACCTAGATACAGTCCTTTCACAATATGCATAAAACTTAAAAACTGAAATGAAATGGTAATGAAATTTAGTGTTTGATGATTTAAAAGATAACTGCATCACAAACATCTAGCCAGTGCCTATTCCATTGGGCAAAAGAGTCTGAATGTGAATATACAGGAAAATCTCAAGGAAACATAGTAGAATGCCTTACAAACTACTTGCAATCTGAATAGAATGCCTTACAATCTATTCTATTACTCCTATATTGTAATCATCAAAATCTTAACAAAAATGTCTACCCTCTGTAACTACATATGAGGATTTAATCCTTTCCTTGAAAGGAACTCATAATCAATTAAAATAGTTGCCTTACAACCAGTATGTTTTCAAATGCCTTACAAGTTAAAATATACAAGAGCAAAGCACAAAGTTAAGAGACAATAACAAGATAAGATAGAAATTGCAGTGTGTTCTATTGAAAATGAACCTGCCCATTACATCCAAAGCTTGAAATTTCTGGAACTAGACACAGAACTGAGAAATTTTCTCTACAGAAAGATATTCAATATTCATCCTTTAGGGACATGCTCACAACAGAGTAGTCACATGAACCCTCCAAAAATAGGAAGAAGAACCCCTAACATAGAGAAGAGAAGAAGATAAATAGAAGAAGAAGAAACCCTAAAATCTCTACTTGATAAACACCTGTCTGCTCTGCAATCTAATCTCATTTTCTCTGAAAAAGATCTTCTCGAGCCCCTCAAAATCTGATAACATTCCTTGCTTGCACAAAATCTGCTCATCAACTAGAAGTTTGATTCATTCTATCCTTTATTTTCTGCAAAAGACAAGACATTCCCTCTACTGGATCTACAAAATCAAATATGCATGGAATAAAAAATCTCTGCAAAATTTGTCCCCGGATGCAAATGCCTTTATTGCTCTCATGTACTTGATCTAATCTAATTTTACCCAGTGCCATCATCTTCGTCGTCTTCTGGCATTTCTAGAAACATATAATACTACTATATTTGGACCAAAAATGGATCTGCAGCATTAAAAACTCCGAGAAGCTTCCTATCATGAAAAATTTCAAAATCTGAACTTTATAACAGTTGAAATCTTTTATTTCTAGCTTTTTACCAAACTTCGCTAGATTTCACCACTTGTCATCTTTTAACTTGCTGTTCAGACTAACTCACTCCTAACCTCAATTCATTTGGAGATCTGGAGACAGCTTCAATCTCCAAATCTCTGAAACTTGCTCTTAACCGCGATTTCATCCTGAGACCTAGAGAAACCTCTTAGTCTCTAAGTCTCCTAATCATCTACTTAATCGCAGTTAAATCAAGAGACCTCATAGCACACTTTAGTCTCCAAATCTCATGATCCTCATTCGGCGACCTAGCGACAAATGCTAGTCTCACAATCTCAAAATCCTCTACCTCTAACTATTAGCATTAAGAGACCTGGCGACTGCAACTAGTCTCTAAGTCGTGGTGGTTAACTCCACTAACTGCCATCTTCTCATGACCTCGCGACCTCCTTAGTCTCACAATCTCCAGACTTTTTCACTAACTGCCATCTTTCACGAGATTGGGCGACTAACCATCAACTCCAGGTCGCACAAACTTCATCTAACTGCCAGATTCTTCACGCGACTCAGCGACTGCATGCTCATCTACAAAATTTCTCTGTCTGGGCGTAGGCACAAAAATTGAGGTGGGTGCATGAGCTGTCAAGCAGAGCTTCCTCCATTTGAATTTACATCATATGTTTGTGTTCTTGCTTATAAACAACTCAAATTTGCCGAGCAGGAGTAATGTGGGATTAAGTTCTGCGGTGTTTTTAAAGCTTTTCAAAATATTATGTATAGTGCCCAGCTGGCACATGCCCCTAAGTGGGCCCACAAGGCTGAGGTGGCCACATAGGCCTCTCATCACTTACTTTACGTTCATATGGTGTGCCAGTGTATATAAATATCAAAAACTTCCCAATCCCAGTGAATGTTGGATAAAAGTCATGAAGGCTTTATGAATAATTTTGATAGTGCCACACTCAGACAACTGTAACTCACGAATTCGAACAAATTTTTAAAATCACTCCAGTGAAAATCAAGAGAACTAGCTTTGCGACAACATATCCAAAACTCAGCCCGATCCAATGGTTCAAAAAGTAGTTATGCCGTCTGCAAGATGACTATTTTTTCTTCTTCTGCAAATCTATGACTTCACAAATTCATGTTTGCAAAAACAAATCCATGGTGTGGATGGTATTTCCTTTAGCATCCTCCTTTCTTCAAAATGTCCCTCTATCACCTATTGGCTTCTCTTTACACACTCAAAACGTGTCTCCATCCTTCACATTTTTTATGTAAGCATTCGACTCTCATGCAATGCTCACACACCAATCCTTATTTGTGCGTAGACACCGGCAGCAAGCACACCATCGAGCATCCTCCATGTGTTAACAATCTTTATCCTTTGGGTCTCCTTTCACATTTATGCATTGGCATCCATTGCATAGAACATGCCTCCCTCTTATTTGCAATGCCATCATAAGAAGTCTTCATACAAAATCTTGGGATTCTCCAGCTAAGTATTTGAAGCACACACAAGAATTAGCTCCACTTCAAATTCGGCGTCTTCAATTTCTATGATTAGCATTGTCTCTCCTATTTCATTTGGATCACAATCAATCTTCTGGTGCTTACCCAAAATGCCAAACTTTGATAAATCCAGATCATAGCGTATCGAAACATTAATCATAATGTTCACCTTTTTCCATTTTACAATACTGCCTACTAACACAACTGGCATCTAGAATTGGCCTAGAAAACTGACTAAAAGCCATCACAGGATCATGCCACTGGGAAGATAGGTTCACTTCTAACATGTTAATCACACTCACCAAAGGAGATTGCCCAGAAAGATATAAGCCAGAAGATTTTAGCAATCAAACATGGCCACTTGAGAATTGGATCCCAATGTGTTGCCAAAATCACATAAGTTGCCTCCGGAACTGGCCTTAAAAACTGACATACTCACCTGACCCGGCCCTGGCACTGAACATGCATGAACCTTGACCCACATTCTAATACTCTGCAAAATGGCACTTCATGACTGCAACCGGATCAAAAGATATTAATGTGTAAACTTGCCCAATTCAAATTATTCCTGCAACAAACTTGTTAGAAAATGATTTTAATCGTCGTAATTGATTTTTAAAGGCAGACAAATGGATTGGCAGGGGGTTCAAATTGGGACTGGGGTTAGTACTCCAACTTTGCATGAAATTGCAAGAAGAAATTCATCAAAAGAGTCAACTGGTCAAAATTTATTCACTGGCAAAGTAGGGCATTTGGATTTCTGGGAAAACACACTGCAAAACTGAACACATTTTGCAAAAATTGCAAATGGAATGAGCCTGGAAACTTGGTCAAACGGATTGGTCATGGTTCTAGATTTGGCATGGTGGGAGTAAAACATGATTGCAACATGACCCAAAAATTATCTTGCTCATCGGATCACACAGGTGTCTTTTACACTGTCAAATATAGCCCTTAAAACTTCTGAACTTATGGGTTTCAGCAAAACAGTGAAAACTGGAAATGGATTTGGCTTTGAAAAGTACTGAAACGAATTCACCAGGGGTTAAAAATGGATAGGCCAGAAGAGGAACATTCCTCCAATACAGATCTATCATTAATTCTTCTTGACCAATCGCCGGGTATCAGATACAACTTGACAAACAAAGCTTCCAAGAATTGTTGAACAAGTGCATTATGCAATTATGAGAACACACATCCGGAAGGGGAAACACAAGACCTATCAAAACTTGTCACTGTGACCTAAAATTAGGAACATAGGTCAACTGAAGTACACTAAAGACACCCCCATTTTTGGATTTGCATGACACTCATTAAAATTCAAGTTATTCAACCCCCAACCGGCCCTTCCCGGTGAATTTCACACAACAATTTTCTGACTTAGAGACCTAGAAACGAACTGATGCAAACCCATTTCAATACTCGAACTGAAGGCTCAAATTGACTCAATGGGACATATGCAAGGTGTCAAACATTTAATTCTGATGATAGGACCTAAAAACCACCTGATCCATATATGCACCTTTAGACCAAATAGAGCACTTAACAAGCAATTAACATGGTACTCAAAAATCCATGTTGCATTTTTTCATCCCAACATACCCTATGAGGGGTCTACCCTATTAAGAGCTAAAAGATTTATACAATCTACCTTGCAAAAGGATTTAAAACTCACAACTAAGTAAGCACTCGGTTAAGAGATTACATAAGGTTGGTTAAAACCACTCGGTTAAGAGGTTTACCCTGATATACTTATTAGAATGTTTTAGTACCTGATCTTTCAGTCTGCACTTGTATGCTGATTACAGATCTTCTCCTTCCAGTATTGATTTGATCTTATCTATCAAATTTATCTCTAATTTGTCCTTCACTGCTTTACTCTTTTTCACTCAGTCACTGAACTCTATCAGAATACTTCACTAGTCTAAAGATGTTCTCTCTTTCCTTTCGCATCCACACACACACAATTATTAGGGTTCAGATCTCATCTTATATAGAAAACTGAATTTCTCTAATTTTTGAGATCTACAATCCAGATTAACTCTTTTTTTTGTTGAACCTTCCCTTAACTATGATTGGCTCCAAGTGTTGCATAAGGATTAATGATTACAAAATAGAAGCGTAATCACCTCTGTGATTTCCTCAAAAAATAGTAAAAAAAATATAAATGTCAGCCAAAAAGTTTTACCTCAATGATTGTGCCATAACAAACACATATGTCAATTCTGGCTTGCTCAGTATTCGATAACTCTAGCACCCGGCATTCATTGTTCCTTATAATCTGGCACTCGACATTGTCTCCTTTACATAACTCAGCAAAGACTTACTCGACTAATACAAAAGTACTCGGTGACCATAGGTTTACTTGAAAGTGACTACTTCTTGGTAAATATACATTATATGACTCGGCCTATACGTGATGACTCGGTTGCAGTGATGACCGACCATCATTTCCTAGATAATGACTAAGTGTAAGACACTAATAGACAAAAAAACTATAGGGATCTAGACCCTCAAATGACACTACTCAAATCAAGAGGCAAACAACTAAAGTCGAAGATACAAAATATTGTAATCTACACGAGTGCCCTCAAATGACACTACTTGAATCAAGAGGCAAACAAAGGCAAACACCCGAACTTGAAAATATAGATGACATAAAAAAACCAAAAGTATGAAGAGTTGATCAATCAAAGCTAGAAGAGTGTGTCCAAAAATAGGAAAGAAAGAATGTCCAAATGGTAAATGATCCATCTCACTGGAAAGCATAGGTACCCAGCCACTGCATTCGCCTAGTAAATAGAATCAAATACTGAATACATAGCTCACACTATCGAACCAAGGAAGCAGTAGAACCAATAATAGAAACCCCCCCACAATGTTGATAAGGGAGTAATGACAAGTACACTGAAAAGATCATCTAATATGAACTACAAAGAGAGTACAAACACATATAGAGATACCTGAGGCAAATGTCATTGTAGGAACACTCACATGACAAAAGGAGATGGCAAACAAAGGGAAACATCAAACCCCCCTTGCACTTTATAATGGAGTGTGAGTACATAGAGCACAAACATGTGTAAAATCTCATACATGCAATAGAATAACACTTTATCTCAGTGCATGTGCATAAAAGAATGCTACAAAATGAAGTATACATTGCTCAAAGAAGAGCGAAGGCTTTTGAAACAAAAGGACAGCCTAAGATGAACCATCCCTCATAGGGAAGAAATCCTAGGACCTGAAACATCCAAGATATCCACCGTATTGCAAAAATGAAAAAATTAGAATAAAATTTACTTAGAGAAGAATCTAGAAAAAATAATGATAGCATTGGAAATCTTACAGAACAATCTTTCCAATGATATATCATTTTCCCAAAACAGAGTTCAGATGCGCAAGATAGAGCTCCCAGAGTGCAAAATTGAACATCTAGCTTTGACAGTAAAAAAACACCATCAAAAAAGTAAAATAAAAAATTGAAACCTCCATATCTAGATAGATTTGGGAACTAGCTTTCCGATGATATCTTGTTTGCCCAATTTTGACATCGTATGCTCAAGTTATGAGCAAAATACCAACTGTTGCGTTAGAGGGCCCAAAAATGGTGCAAATAATGTCGATGCATGCTGACATCATCGAATGACAGGCTAAAATTTGATGATCAAATGGTCGTTGCCGCCTAAAAATAAAAAAGAAAAAATTAATTTTTTTCTTTTTGAAAATCGCATGCGCACCTCAGGATGGTGCTAGGGTGTACAGATTTTTGCCTCAATTTGTGTGCCAAGGCAATAAAAAATTCATTGCCCTAATTTGTGTGCAGGGTAGTAAAAATTTGCATTGATTTATGTGCCAGTCTATAATTTTTTTTCCTCGATTTGCATGTCAGTCAGTATAATTTTGCATCGATTTGCATGTCAAGGTCGCATGGCCTCACAAGCAAAAAAATATTTGCCTCAAAATGCAATGACATCTAAATTGGACATGCCTTATATGGATCTGGGGTTTTTGGGTGCTGCGAGCTCAATGTTGAGGTCCATTTGGGCCCAACGTGCCTTGGGATCCATGTCAGGGCTGGTTGTAAACATTTTTTTGCCACAAATTCCAACTTTGTCCAAATTGGACAAATTTAGTATGGATTTAGGGGTTCTTGGATGCTATGAACACAACTGTGAGGTCCATTTGAGGCCAAGATGACTAGAAAAGAGGTCCCCCAGATCTCATAGAAAACCCTCTAAAAATGTAGATCTGAGGAACATGTCTGAATGTCCCAAGAAGAGGATAGAGACAAACAGATCTGAAGCTCTGATACCATATTGGAGTTGATAAGTAAACAACCCACAGCTCCCAAGAACACCTGTATGCAAACACTTGTCACAGAAAGAGAGAGAAGAAGCAAGAAGCTATGGAGGCCTGAACGCATTGATCCATGAGAGAGGAAAAATCATTCTTGATATGCAAAAAAAAAGTTGAAATTCAATAATGAATAATCTATTACAAAGTTATGAATACAAAGGAGATCAATCCTTATAAAAGGTGAATTAAAAACCTAAAAAGGTAAAACCTAGGTTGCACAATAATAATGGATAAAGAAATTAATTATTATATGCCTAAAGTTTAGCTTAAGTAGAAAGAGATAATAAGTGACTTAGTAATTAAATCAAATATGATTTAATTAATAAGCAAACACTTTATTACTCTAACATATTCATCTCCTATGTCAACACATTAATACTCCTTTTTAACAATAATAATTAGCCACAATGTTTAAATAACCTTAGATATCAAGAAAGATCATTACTTACATTACTTACCATTTAACCATGGTGGAAATTACAATCAACATGTTCAGCATTACTAATCATCAACTATTACATAAAATGTCATCAAGGATCATTGGTTAGCATTAATATCATTAATCATCAAATGTTGTCATAAATTATTACATTCGTTAACTAATATCAACATCATCATAAAATAAATCAATAATGCCATAATGTCATTATACCTCCATGCTAGAGAATATAATCAGGCACTGTAGAACTATATCACATATAGTGTTATTAATGAAACCACAAGTATGATCTACTATCAACATTAATTTAATCATCCAAGGAGCAATAAAGGTGTAACAGTAGCTAGATGCATAACCAACATGCCAATATCAAAAGAGTGATAAGAAAACAATCATATCATAATCAACCAAAATGTATGACCCAAAACACAATAATCTATATGTTAACATCAATATATAGTCTAAATCATCAAATAGGCACATTCATAACAAGGTATAACATGACCACACATCACATGCCTATCTAGGGGTAATATTGTAGAAAGAAAATCAGAGAAGCATTGTTACTATAACTGATAGTAATGTTGAAGATTGATTATCCGATGGTGATGATGATGAAAACCGACCAAGATCAGAGGAATACAAGAGATTAGAAAGGTTAGATCAGTTATTGTCTTGTCATTGATGTCAAGAAATTGATTTCTGGTTTATATTATGTTGTCATATCATTTGATATATGACATAAGTTGAATGAGTTAAGGAGAAGAAGAAATGAGATGTTGTGAAGTTGAAGAACTTAATTAGGCAATTGATATAGAATAGACAATGTTAAGATTATCTTGATATAATTATTTTCTACCTAACATATGATTATGTTAAGTCAATAAAGCATGGTAATAAATATTTGACAAGTTGGTAAGCAAAACAGTTTTGGCTACCGAGTAGGAAATGTCACTCAGTAAAGGTAAAGGTAAAAGGAAGTAACTCAATAAAGAGAAAGGAACTCAAAACACCGAACAAGAAAGTTTTAGGTACCGAGAGAAGTTAACTAAAATTTAGAGTTATCTATCGAGCAAGGAATAAGAATTAAATATAAGGATTGGAACAACATTTAATGATTAGCTATGATGAGATGGATGGTTATGATGACAAGGAAAGTTAGTTAAGAGATCTACATTTATGAAAATTCATGATGATGATCTACAACAAGATCTAAATAGAAAAAATAGTTTGAATACGTTTCAAGGAAAGTTCAAGTTCTGAGGTGAAAATAAAATGTGCTACCGAGATCCAGATATAGTGAATTAGTTTATGAAATGAATTGGATAGCTGAGATTGATCAAAGGAAAACATAATAGAGACGATTAAGTGGTAAAACTTGTCTATATATAGGATGGTTTTGTATGGACAAATGGCTAGAAAAGTGAAGAAAAGAAGAGTCACTGACTGATGTAGTGAAGAAGGAATAGAAAGATTTTGAAGTGTTGAAGCTAATGGAAAGTGAAGAATTGAAGTGAAGATAGAAGAGTGCACAAACGATCTGGTTGATAAAAGATATTTGTAAATTTACAGGTCAATATATTTATTGTTTCTTATTAGTATTTGTAACATAGATATCTCTTAACAGCGTGGACTTAACAGTCTTGTTGTAAAATCCTTGAAAAAGGTAATATTCTAAAGAGTGTTTGAATCCCTCTAACCAAGCCACTCCTAAAAGGGTGAAGATCCTAACAGATCTGAGGTAAATCCCTTAACTAGGTCATACCTAATAGTGTGTATTGTAACATTTAACTCGATTGCCTCTTAATTGGGCATACTTCAAAAGAGTATTTTATTAGTGGGTGACAATTCCAACAGCCGTTTTTCCCAAAGTCAAGTTTCCACGTTAAATATTGGTGTTACATATGATGAATGGTTTATGTGATTGATTTACTATTTTTTAAAGTTTATTTATTATTGTCGGTAAATAGTGAATTATGTTTAACCAAGTTTTCATCAAGTTAATCAAAGAAAAGATTTTTAAGTATTTGGAATCATGGATTATTGATTCACTCCCCTCTCCATAATCCAACAATTGGTATGAAAGCTAAGTAATCCAATGGATAAGTTTGAAAGACTTGAGTAAAATATCCGAAGATGTATAGGAGGGAAGTACCTAAGATGAACAAGGAAAGTTTCTCAACATGGAAAAGAAGGATGAGATTGTATCTATCTAGGATTGGAGAATCTACACTGAATCTTCTGGATAATGACTACACTCCACCACCTCCTAGATCCATGAATAGTTGATCAGATGAGAGAAAAGAAGGAACACAACTTGATTATGATAGAGATTGCTTCTTCCCTCACCAATGTTGAATTCAATGATGTTAAGCACTATGTTAATTCAACAAAAATGTGGGATAGGCTTACACTTATTTATGGAGGCATTTAGCATATACAAAAAGATAAGGTTGATAGTCTTAGAGGAAGTTACGATGAAATGAGAATGAAAGATGAAGATAAAATTACTCAATATAGTAGAAGAATCAAGGAAGTCGTTAGTGCCATCAGAGGTGCTGGCAGAACTTTGACCAATGAAGAAGTGGTAAGTAAAATTCTGAGAACTCCTTCCAAGTATGCTATTAAAGTATCTTCTATTCAAGAATTGAGATATTTCCCTGACAATGTTGTTACTCTTGAAGCCTTAATCAATAAGTTGATTGCATTTGAGCTAAGCAATTATGATAATAGTCTACCCTTCAAATCATCTGTGAGTATTGGAACTTCAAGAATACAAAGAGAGAATCATAGTAATTCATATGGAAATGAATATGATAGTATCCTAACTGAAGAGAAAGAACAAGAGGAATTGGAAGAATTGCTGGCTAAAAGACTACCGAGAGGTAAAGGAAAGTACAAAGACAAATTACTCTTGAAATATTTCAATTGTAATAAGATTGGTCATATTGCATCTAGATGTCATGAAAATTACATGAATGATAAGAATGACAAAAGAGACAACCGACACCGAAGATTTAGAGATTATAAGGATAAAGGTAAGAAGTTTTTTTACCTAGCCAAGGAAGGTGTAATTGATGATGAATCTGATGATACTGAAGAAGATATGAAGTTGTCTATGTTGTTGTAAATGAAGACTCAGATGAGAAGAAATATGAAGATGAAAAAGTACTTGTTTCTCATGTAAGTAAACTTGACCCATGGATTATTGATAGTGGATGTTCACATCACATGACTAGTGATATTGATAAGTTTGAGAACCTAGAAGAGTATGATGGAGGATTTGTCAGATTTGGGAATGATGCTCCATGTCCTATTAAAGGAAAATTATCCATTATATTGAATGAAAAGATAAGACTTAATGATGCATATTGGGTTAAAAGTCTAAATTATAATCTATTGAGTGTTGCACAACTGAACAATACTGGCCACCAACTAGAATTTCAAAATAGAAAGGTGAAGATTCATGGTACTGATAGAGATCTAATTGGAACTGGTGAACAATCAAAACGTAATCTATTTTACCTTAATACTACTCTAAAGAGTTGCTTGTTTGTTAAAATTGAGGATGTATGGCTATGACATAAGAGATTTTATCATGTGAATTTTGATAGCTTGATCAAAGTAAATAAGAAGAGTAGAGTCAGAGGTCTACTAAAATTATGCAAATCTAATAAAGTGATGTGCAAGGAATGTCAGATTGGTAAGATGACTAAGTCAAGCTTCTCAAGAAAAGCTTATTCTACCAATGGTATTTTTGAATTAGGTCATACTGACATTTGTGATCTTATGAAGATATAAAACTATTATGGAGATCAAAATTTCATTTTGTTTATTGGTGACTATTCAAGAATGATATATGTTATGTTTCTAAAAGAAAAGTTTGATGCATTCAAAATGTTTAAGTGGTATAAAGAAAGAGTTGATAAACAAATAGGTAAACAACTGAAATGTTTTAGATCAAATAGAGGAGGTAAATTTATGTATAATGAATCTATCATCTTCTGCAATGAGAATGGAGTCAAAAGACAAATATCTGCACCAAGGACTCCACAACAAAATGACATAGTGATAGGGAGGTTGGTAGAGCTAATCACTAGCTCTTTCCTAGGTCCACCTAGTAACCTTAAGGTGTTATCAAATGACACCAATTGACCTTTAGGATCCATCTATAGGTTCAATCCCCCATTATACTTATCCAACCCAACTACCAAGTGACATCTACCAAGACAAAACAAGATTCTTGGAGCTTCCTTCCTTCATGCTTACACTGACCCCTAATGCTCTTGTAAGGGTTCACCACCTCCAAATTGACATAGAATCTTGCAGAGGTGAGGAGGTGCTTTATTATGTCTTATTTAGTTCAAATTGAGGTCTTGGAGGTCTTACTTCCATATTATGTCTTACCTATCTCATAGATCCTTCCCAAATTAGGGCTACAAGGAAGAGCCCCAATTAGGCCTCCTATTATGAGAAAATAGGGATTTTCTCCTAATCACTTCCAAAGATCCCTACAACTTGATAATGTATTCTTGGTTCAATACCTAACCTCTCAAATATTTTGGAGTTTTTAGGGTTTCACTTGGTCGTACAACCCCCTAACCAAGAATGAGATATTTTGGGAGGGTTTTAGGATTTTTCTGATTACATGGATTATCATCAAGAGTTTGGTGACCAAATGGATTGGTGAAACCTTCTCCCTTCATGCAGTGCTTGGAAAATATGTTTCCTTTGACCTCCAATCAGCGATTGATGATTTAATACACACCTCTACAAGTTACAATGTTTTTGGCTTAGTCTCTCCTAGCTGGGCTCACCATAGGCTCGCCTAGGGCAAGACTGCATAAATGCTTGGAAATATTTCTAGGGCCCATGATCCTATACATATTACATACATGGATTCTACTCACTATATCCAAAAGGCCATCCAGAATGAACTGTGGGATAGTGAGTCAGATCCCCATTTCTTACACCCTCCTAGTTTGAACCAGTAAATAGGGATAAACTAAAATATTTAAGGAAGAACAATGAAATGAAAGAAAATATCCAATATAAAGTCACATACTACAAAGAAAAACACTACACTACACACTCCATTAATCACAATCCATCTTTCAATTCAAAACACAGTTCTTGCATTCACTAATTACAAAGCTATAGCAAACTCCCACACATTGTTCACACTTTCAGAATGAAATCTCCATACACCAAGATGTCCAACCTTGGTATTTGGTCCAAGAAAACCTTAAATGGTCTAAGGTTAGTCTTAGGTAGGCTTTAGGGAACTCCTAAGCTCATTTATGGCATTTGGACAACTTTGGTCCGAGCAACTTTTAAAAGTTACAAAAGTTGCTATGCAACTTTTACAACATTATTACAACTTTTCAAAATCTTGCAAACCATAGATCTTGGTGAGGTCCTATGGAGTTCTATGCTCTTGACTAGACTTAAATCCAACTTCTTACACACCCTAAGCCCTATGATATCATGGTGACATCACCTAACCATACTCAACCAATAAAAAGACTCATAACAAATTGACCTCAAGACCCAAGACAAGGACCTCATTGGACCTCTAATCTCTATTGGATCACACACCTTAGTCAATATGACCTTAGGGAAAAAACACTTTCCAAAGATGGAAACAAACAAAAGAAAAGACTTGGGTGCTCCTACACCACATAGCTGAGAGAAGGAATAGATCTATAGTTGACTATGCTAGAACTTTGTTGATTGACAAAAAGGTTGCACAAATATTTTGGAGAGAAGCCATAAGTACTATGGTCTACACGCTCAATCAAGTATAGTTGAAGAAAGGTACCAACAAGACACCTTATGAACTCTGGTATGGTCACACACCACATGTAAGTTACTTTAAAAATTTTGGAAGTAGGTGTTACATACTGAAAGATGCTAGTAATGAAAAGTTTGACTAAAAAAGAGCTGAGAGTATATTCCTAGGTTATTCATCAAAGAGAAAAGAATATAAATGTTTGATCAAGGCTACTAAAAAAATTATTGAAAGCGCAAATGTGAGGATTGATGAATTTTCAAAAAGGAGTGAAGAAGATAGCAAAAAGGAACTAAAGGATTACAAAAGATTTGTTTATGTATAGGAAGGAAATTCAGTTGATACAACTAAGATGCAACAAGAAGGAACCAATGAGAAAGATGAGCCTCCACTGAGAGATGAAAAATTAGATGAACAATCTACCGATCCAGTATTAGAAAAATATGTGAGAAGACACCACTCACTAAGCATAATAATTGGATACAAGAACGCAAGAGTCATGACAAGAAGTAAGTTGAAAGATAACATATGTTTGATTTTTGAATTTGAGCCAAAATTAGTCAAGGATGCACTAAGAAATGAAGACTCAATTAATGATATGAAAGAAGAAGTTGATCACATTGAAAATAATAACACTTGGTCACTAGTACCGAGACTTAAGGATAAGAATGTGATAGGAACAACGTGAATTTTCAGAAATAAACTCAATGAGAAAGGAGATGTGATAAAAAATAAAGCAAGATTAGTCTACAAAGGGTATGCACAAGAAGAAGGTATTGATTATGGTGAGACATTTTCCCCTATTTCTCAATTAGGAGTAAGGATATAACTTGCATATGCTTCTTATAAAGGATTTAAAGTTTATCAGATGCATGTTAAGTCTCCATTTCTGAATGGAATTCTTGAAGAAGAAGTGTACATTGAACAACCTGAAGGATTTGTTCAGAATTATAATAAAGATATGGTCTGCAAACTACACAAGGATTTATATGGATTAAAGAAAGCATCATGATGGGATCTACATAACTCAATCTAAGTTTATCAAGGATATCCTAAAGACTTTCAATATGGAAGAATCAAAACCAGTTGGAATGCCGATGGCTACTGGTTGTAAATTTTCAAAGGAAGATGACACCAAAGAAGTGAATGAGACACTTTACTGATCCATGGTTGGTAAACTATAGTATGTTGTACACAATAGACTTTATATTTCACATTCACTAGGTATTGTGGCAAGATTTTCTACCAATCCAAAGGAGACACATATGTTTGCAGTAAAAAGAATATTTAGATATCTAAAAGGGATTGAAGATTTTGGTCTGTTATATACAAAAGGATGAGATTTTGATCTCAAGGTATATACTAATGTTGATTGGGCTCGAAACAATGATGGTAGAAAAAGAAAAAGTGGCAGAGCTTTCTTTTTAGGAGAAAGATTAGTGACATGGTTAAGCAAGAAAAAAACTATATTACACAATCTAATGTCGAAGCTGAGTATGTTGCCACAACTATGAATTGTTCTAACATTGTGTGTATCAAACAATTACTTGAAGGTATGCACGAAGAGATTACTGATCCAATTAAAATTTATTATGATAATACTAGTGCTATAAACATATCAAAGAATCTAGTTATGCATTCAAAGACAAAGCATATATCTATTAAGTATCACTACTTATGCATTCAAAGACAAAGCATATATCTATTAAGTATCACTACTTGAGAGAGAAAGTACAAGATAAGCATGTGATATTGGAGCATGTGAATTCTAAAGAACAAATAGATGATATATTTACCAAATCACTACTGAAGGATGCTTTTGAGTATCTTTGAGCTAAGTTAGGGATTCTTTCTATATCCAATGTTCACTAAGGTATGATGCATGCTACATCAATTCAAGTATTCAATAGAATATTTATCTTGTGATTTGATGCTAGTGTTAACTCTTTAGGCGAAGCCTAAAATTGTGAATGATGTTTATACAATGCAATGGAAAATCTATACATTTGTGAAAGATGTTCATGTAATGCAATGGAAAATCTATACATTTGAGGTATGATTTGAGAAGTATATGTTTATTTGGCATTGTTTTCAAAGAGGAAGAATATCATTGATGATTGTAAATAGAGAATAAATCAAAGAGGGAGACTAAACCAAATGATTACTAGAGTAGAAGGAGATGAAATTGTTGTTCATATAAAGAAGAGAGAAAGATCACAAAAGAGACTACTACTGATAGAGGGAGACATATTACAGATGGAAGATCAAACAAAGAAGAATTTACTACTTAGAGGGAGTATATGAATGACACTAAAGTGTACCATCATCAATTGAACACTGAATATAGTTAGTATTTCTATCAATGCCAAAGAGGGAGATTGTTACTATAAATGATAGTAATGTTGAAGATTGATTATCTGATCATGATGATGATGAAGAACAACCAAGATCAAAGGAATAAAAGAGAGGAGAAAGGTTAGATCAGTTATTTTCTTGTCATTGATATCAAGCAATTGATTTCTGGTTTATATTATGTTGACATATCATTCGATATATGATATAAGTTGAATGAGTTAAGGAGAATAAGAAATGAGATGTTGTGAAGTTGAAGAACTTAATTGGGAAATTGATACAAATCAAACAATGTTAATATTATGTTGATATAATTTTTTTAATACCTAACATATGATTATGTTAAGTCAGTAAAGCATGGTAATGAAGATTTGACAAGTCGGTAAGCAAAATAGTTTTGGATACTGAGAAGGAAATGTTACTCGATAAAGGTAAAGGTAAAGAGAAAGAAACTCAAGACATTGAGCAGAAAATTTTTAGGCATCGAGCGAAGTTAACCGAAATTTAGAGTTATCTATCAAGCAAGGAACAAGAATTAAATATAAGGATTGGAATGACATTTAATGATTAGCTATGATGAGTTGGATGGTTATGATGACAAGGAAAGTTAGTTAAGAGATCTATGGTTATGAAAATTCATGATGATGATCTATGGCAAGATCTAAACGGAAAAAATAGAAGGAACAAGTTTTAAGGAAATTTCAAGTTCTGAGGTGAAAAGAAAATGTTCTACCAAGATCCAGATATAGTAAATTAGTTTATGAAATAAATTGGATAGTTGAGATTGATCAAAGGAAAATGTAATAGAGGAGATTAAGAGACATATATTGTCTATATATAGGATGGTTTTGTATGGACAAATGGATGGAAAAGTGAAGAAAAGAAGAGTCACCGACTGATGCAGTGAAGAAGGAACATCGAGATTCCAAGTGGGAAAGAAGGATCTGATGAAGTGTTGAAGCTAGTTGAAAGTGAAGAATTGAAGTGAAGATATAAGAATGCACAAAGGATCTGGTTAAGAAAAGATAGGTACAAATTTATAGGTCAATATATTTATTGTTTCTTATTAGCATTTGTAACAGAGAAATCTCTTAATAGAGTGGACTTAACAATCTTGTTGCAAAATCCTTGAAAAAAGTAACATTCTAAAGAGTGTTTGAAGTCATCTAACCAGGCCACTCCTAACAAGGTGAAGATCCTAATAGATCTGAGATAAATCCCTTAACCAGGTCACACCTAACAATGTGTATTGTAGTCTTTAACCAGATTGACTCTTAACTAGGCATACTTTAGAAGAATATTTTCTTAGCGGGTGACAATTCCCACAATGGTTTTTCCCAAAGTTCAGTTTCCACGTTAAATACTGGTGTTAGATGTGATGAATGGTTTATGTAATTTCTTTACTATTTTTTAAAGTTTATTTACTGTTGTCGGTAAATAGTGAATTATGTTTAACCGAGCTATCACCAAGTTAATTAGAGAAAAGATTTTTAGGTATTTGGAATCAGGGTTACTGATTCACCCCCCCTCTTCATAATCCAACAAGCACTACATCCTACCCCCAAGGATTATGCTTACTCTTGGAATCCTACAAAATAATAAATGAGGACACAATGAACCACAGTCCAATGTATTAACTAGCATAAAAAATAAATCATGCAACTCCTCAAGGAATTCGGCTCTCACAAGAGGAATATGGTTCATATGCGAACCATAAGGATGATTACTATGTATGTGTAATACCTTCATGAAATTTGTTTGCTAAGATTAAATTTAAATTAAGCTAATTTAACCTTAAAAACCTATTGAATTGAAAGCTCAAAGAAATAAACATCTCATGGATCTCTAATTAAAGAAGATAATGAAATGCTTTTAGCTAGCATCCATTAGAGACAACTCTTAAATGAGAATTTAAATTATAAATGATAGATTAATACCTATCTTTTCTCAATTATATTAAAAATGCTTAAAACTATGCTTTTAAATTAAATTGACTACAATAAGGATGCAATTGCTAAAATGATAATGGATCATTTTCTCTTGATTTTTGCCTTCTATTTATAAATTTTTCCAAGCTTAGGGGGTGGAGTAAGTTTAACCATGATCAAGTTTGATTCAAGTTGATGATTTCAAATGATAAGACAATTTAAATATTTTTCCCTCAAAACTTGGGACAACAAGAAAAAATGAGTGGTTAAGATGCATTCTTGAGATGACTGATTGAGAATCAATCTGGCTTTGATCCATGTGAGCTCAATTCTCAATTCCTATTGGTTGATTCAATTCCTTCCCATGTGGTAGGTGAGAAATTTTATAAATTACTCAATTGATTTATTTAATTTCTTTAGCCATATGTATCCCTTTAACGGGTTGGATTTGATTTAAGTCAACTATACAATTAATTTGATTAAAATCAATTGCGCAATTAAATGATTTTCTTGATTTAATTAATTCTCTTTGGCTTTGATTTTAATTAATTTCTGATTTTGCCTTTGATTTCTCACTTGAATTAACTAGACTATTATTAGGTGTCTATAAATGCCTCTCTTTGAATCAATGTGTAAAGTGTGTTGCTTCAAAGAATGTCTGATGTTCGATTAACTGATGCCTGATTCAATCTTGATGAAGCAGATTCCTTGATAAAACCATGATTGTCTGATGATGTTGATTATCATTATGATGATGAATTCCAGATATAATCTTCAATCTGAAAAGATTCACCAATTTTGATGCCCCACTGATGAATTTAATTTTTTTTTGCCGTTCGATCTCTGGTTTGAAACAAAATCTCTAATGTGCTTGATTTGACCCTCTTATTTGAATTATAAAATCGATGATGATATGATTGAATGCCCCCTCGAGAAATGAATCGAAATGATTTTGGATGAATTGGTTGAGTTTTGGAAATTTTGATTTGTTTCCTGATAAAATCAATTTGAAAATCTCCGATCATGAGAGAATATGATGAGAAAATATTTGATTGATAAAATGTTGATGATACTCCAAATAGGTTGATGTTGTTTTGATATCATTTGATGTCAATTAGAATCACTTGGTTGATGTTCTATTGATGCTAATATGATAGGATAGTTTGATGGATGAGTTGATATTCCGCTCTCAAGATCTAGAGAGATGAAATAAATGATGTTTCTTCCTCAAGATCTAGAGTTAGGAAATTTGATGCGCTCAAGATTAGAAAATGGATGATAGGATAATTGATTGAAACTTGATGATTAATTGGATGATTTGACTGATTGATATTTGATTTTATATGCTTAGTTAGATGTTTTGATGATATTGGATCAATTTGATGTCTTGTGATGCAAAATTAGGGATTGGTAGAAGAGAACAGTCATCCGTTGGTACCAGTGCAAATATAAGTAAATGTGATGGAAAAAGTTAGGTTTCCCTTAGTTTATCAACATGATTGATTATTGATGATGTCCTTGATGTAGCATGGATCATTTTAGGGATCAAATATTTGATGATGTATCTTGATGATATTCTGATATAGCTTTTATGGTCAGATTGATCATGATTTTTGATGATGGATACTTTAGACATTGATGATGTTGATCAAGATTTTGATTATATTAGATTTATTTTGGTGACTATTACTAGTTGCCCAAATTTTGTGGCTTTCCATTGTGAGTTGGATTTGTTCTCCACATTATGTGTTTTCTTCATGTGAGAGGTAAAAAATCCTCATATCTTCTTGGTCTTGCTTTTAAATTAAAATTTGTAAGTTGCAAATGCTTTGTGAGTTGATATCAAGCACAATTCCTTTTTGTAGAAGTCAAATTGATGCATTTTTTGAATTTACGGGAAGACAATTTGGAAATGGGTGTTTGTATGGGGAAACACTACCCAAATATTTATGGATGCCCAAATTTTAAATGTAATTGCATTTTTGGAGTGTTGGGTGGTTATGGCTCAATGGGTTTTCTTGGCTTTTTGATTCATTATATTTGAAAATTAAATCTTTTTGGAGGTTCATCAATGGTGGATGGCCTCCATGACTAGTTTTTAGGCCAATTGAGCATTTGATAAAAGTGGAAATTTTTGGGTTTAAGTCTCATTTTATTTTGTGGAGCTATGATATTATATGAGAAAATTGTATTATCAAGTTGTTTTAGTCATGTTCTCTTGGCATTCTGGCCAATTGAGTTGGGGTGACCCCATAATAGCGGGTTACAATTTTGTAGACATGCTAATTTTTGCTGAAATAACACATTTTTAATAAAATATGATGATTTAAGCCTTGATAGGTTCCATTTGATGGAGCCAATTACAAATGGTTAGCTCAAAGCCTCTTAGATAAAAAAAATATTGATATAACATCTATACTCCTCATTCATACCTACAATGGAGTCTCCTTCGCACCTATCAAAATGCTGACAAGAAATCACTTTGACTTTATATTTTGGTAGATCAAATGAATCCATTGGACAAATCTATCTATGTAGTAATGTACTATTGAGAAAAATGTTTCCAATGATTATAATGTTAATATATATTAATTTTATTATGATTTTGTATTTTTAGTGTTACTAAACATAGATATTTCACCACATGTCTACCTCTACATTTGATGTTTATGGAAAAATAGTAAATGAGAGAAAAAAATTCTAAAAAATATCTATGCCATAGGTATTTAAGTTCTCTTTCTATTAAAAAAAAATTGAAATTGGACAAATACACAACAAGTTATAAGTTATGTAGTCAAGGTATGTTAAAATTATGATTTAGTCAACTTCAAATGTTAATAAAATATGCAATAATCATGATAATGTCATCAAAAAAATTGCATGCCCTCCATATGGATGTTAAAAAACTAAATTTGAAAGAACCACATTGATATCTATTTTAAAAAAAAGTTATGCTCTATGAAAACCAAGTAGCTCTTTGAAAATGACATTTTCAACAACATACCAGTTTTCATGGGAGAAAGAGAAAACCATTCAAATTAATTCAAAAATAAAAATAAAAAATATATTTAGAATATAGAAATTTTTTTATAAAAGACTCTAATTTACTTCATCTTTTAATTTCAAATGGTTTAACAACAATATGCATCCAAACCTGAATTTATTTTTCAAAATGTAGAGTTCAGTGTCCGTTCAGACAAAAAAGTGTAACCCACTATTGTGGGTTCACTCGTTGGATATGGTTATATGTGATAACGATAATGGATATGTGGTTTCCCTTATTTATTTTGAGTGTAAGTTATTATTTCTTTGAGCAATTTGGGATGTTTATGGGATCTAGCCTTAGATATGTGGTATGTTGATAGTATGAGTCATGGCAAAAATATGTGATGCTTGTATATGGATTCTGAATGTGTGTATTGTTGGTGTTTGATTTTGTTCTCATGACACCCTCATGACGAGTGGTCTTCTTATTGTGGTGATTGATTACCTTGCATGGTGTCATGGTGCTATTGGATTTCTTGTATTGACAAGTTGTGTACCCAGTGGAGTTGGCATTGCATGGTCTTGAGTAGTTGTATCTCCTTGTAACCTCATGATTGGGATGTGACCTTGAGCCCTTATGCTCGTGTTCATTATGCATGGATGTACACTAGTGTATTGACTGTATCATAAGCCATATTGCATGATTGTTTAGTGTGTTTTCTTTGGGCATATGGTTATCTCTATGAGAATGATGGGGAGGTCCTGAGCATACATCATGGTTGGGTGACATGACCTTTTACCATTGGGGTTGGTGACAGGTGTATAGGTATTCGAGTGGTCCCAAACTATATCATACTTTCTTCCTGACATGGTGATACTTGTAGATGTATTCTTGCATTTGTATGCTCTTCCTCGTACCTTCAATTATTGTATTTCTTTTATATGATATTTATAGATGCAATCGAGTGTACTTGACCTTAATTTCATGTATTTGATACTCCCAGTGTGGAGTTGTACTCTAATAGGCTATACATTGGTGTCAACACTCAAATTTATGTAAAATTGACCTTTTTGGGCAGTCTTGCACATTCATCTACTGATCCTGCACATATGTTTTCCATTCCTTTGCATATGATCAAATATCTTATGCATTTGTTTTGATGACTTGCTCCATTCCTGCACATTTGTAACAATAAGTTCACTTAGGTTAGAATGCAAATATGGATCTTGGATTGGTGCTTCTTATGTTCTTGTGATCATTTGCATGTATATTCGCATTTCATTTCCATGTTGTTTGATATAGTTTAACACACTTTTTAATTCATTTTACAAATAAAGGTCTAGCAACTTACTATGCCAAGGATGAACCTTGTCTCCTCGATTTTTTACTGTGGATGATGGTCTGGTTCTATCCTGCAAGGTTCATAGACATAGTTTGAGCTCTCACACGGTATCTTAAAACATGAATGTTTACTCTTGTAAATGTATGGAGTGGTCATGGAATTCTTGGAAGTGCTTTAAGTCTTTTGTTGGTGCATGATTGTGTGGCGACCATGCTATTCTTCCATTTATGTTTATGCTTTTATGTTTGATGTTTCACTTTTGGTCATGACATTATAACTATGTTTCAAAAAAAATTATTAGTGCATATTTAGCCCTATGTTCCGAGGGTTCCTTGGTGGGGCATTACATTTAAAGCCCAATACTATGTAAATGATGAATATACTTAACTCTAAAATGGTGTTGAAAATATTTTTGACTTGGGCACTGAAATATATTTTCACAACTCATTTTTCTTTTTTTTGCACCACTTCTTCCAATGCCACTTCATGCTTTGGTTTCCTTTCTCTCCTCAAGCACTTGGATCACTTTTTCCTCCGTGACTGAAGAAATTACCCTCAAAAGGGATTGTGAACCTCTGATCGCCTATTCCTTCCCTCTCCTTTTCACTCCCCCTTAGCAAAAATCCCTTCATTTTAAGCTAAGTAATGAACATCCCTAGCTTGTTCAAAAGATATCATCGACACAAGGAGGAGAATGTTGGCATTGGACTTTGGCTTTACATCTACCAATTACATTTTCAAGTATTAGTTCATAAATCCTTTTCAACAAATTGATTATGTTCATATCATGTGATTACAATATTCCTTGAGAACACATCTGTTTTGATGAATTTCATTCCACCTTTGCACCCTCTAATGTTCCCATACTTTGACATATATCTTTCTAAGAAGATCACAATGTGGTCAAAACTGATTGGTGGAAAAAAAAGAACTCATTATGTCAAAAAGTTCAATCCCACATGGAAACATGGTGAAAATGGTTATTTGAGGGTCACAATCAACGGAAAGACTAGACTTTTAGTTGTGCAACTAAGAATTGGTTCATGCCATCTTAGGTATGAGATGGGAAGATGTACATTTCCAAAGAAGACCAGGAAGATAGAAATTGTTTTTTTGCGACTAAGGGATGGTTGAAACAAAATAGAATTTTATCATGGAATGTATTACTTTAAAGATACACGTACTCAATATTAAAATGATTTGGAGGTGAGTAGCCTAAATGATCTATTTGAGGTGACAATGCTTGACAAGACTATTGGCTTCATGACTAAAATTCACATAAAAGTCAACATCAGAAAAGGACTTAAAATTTGTTAGAGTTTCAACCCTTGATCACTTCGATTGTTGATCTCATAGGAGCTAGACTAAAATTTCTTTACTCATTCAATGACTTTCTCTTTCTTGTTGCTTTTTTGTGTGTTGATAGGTGTCCACATCATACTTCAACTCTTTGTCTTTCAACTATGTTTGGTTTGAAATATCTCCTTTTTAATTTATTCATTTTCTACTACCATAGGGATTTGAAACTAGCCCTAAAAACTATTATGAAATAATAGTGCAAAAGTATGTAGAGAAGAGCAATAAACTATAAACACACATATTTACGTGGAAAAACCTGGCAGAAGTATATCATGGGAAAAATTACATGAAAAGATCTTCCATATTATTTTTGAGGAATTTACACAATTACAACAATCTTCAAGTATATGAAAATATGACTTCTCGTAACATATAGCAATGGAATTGTACAATTGTAATTGAAAATAACTTTCTTAACAGGGATAACTTCAAGAAACCCCCTCTTGGGAAAAGGTGTAAAATCCTGACAAATCCTACATTATTTTGGGGGGAAAAAACTAATATAGTTGGCAAAATTTTTTAATTTGAAAGGAAAAAATATTAGTTTGTATTGACGATTTTTTACAATTGTATGAAAATTCAATAAAACCCTGGCGAATCTTTCATTATTGAAGAAAATCGCGGCGACAAACACACATACCTAGAAACAACTCAAGTTAAATTTTCCCCACTTTTATCGGTGCAATTTCCCCTTAAATTATTTAAAGGATACAAAGTTCGAAAGAAAGTCAGTGGAATAGAGACACATGTCCATTGTCAAATCAATTTCAGGCCAAAGTTTTACATGACAAAATGTTCCATAGAAAGCCTCCAAAATAGAGAGACATGCCAAATCTAGATACTTAACCCGTGCCTTAATCTTAAATGTTGACCACATATTGGCGAATATGACCATCAATTAACACACTTCCAAAATTACATGCAAAAATATTAAATAAATCATTTGAAAAACATAAATTCTATTAAGAAAATTCTTAAATTAGATGAAATTAGTTAATAAAAACAATGATGAATTGAATTACATTTGACCAAAAATTGGTAAAGTCAAGGCGATCCAACCATCCCATCCAGTCTCACTTATTCACCAATTTTTGACGAATATTCGCCACTAAAATTTTCACTGTTTCTTAAAATAGAAAATATAACTCATACAATTACAATTACATGTTCAACACATACCAAAATTGTTAAAAATAATAAATCCGGACTACTGGAATTAACTGAACTGACTTCACATTTTAACAAAAACATTTCCACTCTGTAATGTCGCACGTGATTTTTTCAACCCGCCCAAATAATTTTTTTAAATTGACAACTGCTAACAGTAGATTGGGCGAAAGATTCCCTCTCCTCTGAATTACAGGCCCAAATCTCTTCCAATCACAAGTTGTTTTGGATTTCCAACATGGCGCTCAAGTTTTTCCTACTGCTCATTTTCATGGCGGTTAGATGTAATGCAGAGCACTCGTCAGAGGACCTTGATCTGGTCAATAAAATTAACAGTGCCGGCCCTTATCTGGGGTTGGTCGTTCCCAACCCTTTTGAATACGCGCCTCTATTGGACCCCTCAATCTTTATACACAATAAAAATGTTTCTTATATAGATCTCTCTGGTAATTTTCTTGCCTGCTCTTTCCTGCATGGAAAAATTCTAGGTTTTCATAGAATGTAATTATCAGTATACTTCATGTTATGCAGGAAGGAGATTCCGTGTAGGAGTTATTGCAGATCAGAAGGTCATTGTGGTCATGACAGGGCTGGCAATGGTAATTCACCGATAGGCCTTGTTAACTCAACTTTCTTTCATACTTGAATTTTTTTGTCGCTGCTAGATGAAAATAATAGTTTAGTATTTTTTTTTTTCCCCTTAATGAGATCAGATTGTTACAATCTATAGTTTCATTGTTCTTTTTATTTTTTAATTAGTCTGCTTTAGAAATGTTTTGGATGAGACTCTTATCTAATGATAGGTCATAGAATGTGATTCAAAATGACTGTTATTAAAAACTTTTATACAATCTAATTTAAAAGAAATATCATTAACAATGAAATTATAATTTTTTCAAATTTCTTAGAAGTAAATATGTTTTATTTTTATCAGAACCCTGATATTATGTATGCCCCCCAAAACTCAGTCGCTGAAACTTGGTCGTTTAGTGCAATTATTTTCTTATTCATGAGTTTTACAGAATATACAAGGTGAGCAGCTTCTTTCTATAGTTGCCTGTTTTTGTTTGTGAGATTGACAGTAAAAAATTCCACGTTATATTCAAAACTGTTTTAGGGGTTTCAATGATAATAAGATCTTAGTTCGACCCCTGTTGAGTCCAGTTGCTTTTTTGTATATGCATAGTTATAGTATCTAGGTTTCTGGATATGCCATGCACAATCTTTTTCAATGCACACCAATATTAAGCTGCATACTTCAAGGGATCCTGGCAGTATCGGAAATATTTATCTCTGAAGTCTGACACTTAAATGGAAGACTGCATAAAACCTGTTGATAGCCATATCTTTCACTCTGATGTGAATATTTTGTTTTTCAAATTCTTTCCAGCTGTGATTTCAATGGAAATATGTTCATCATCAACCAGATATGCTAACTGTTTTGGGGTTTGTGTGAGCAAGTGTTTCAAGTTTGTTTTTAGCTATTGGAAATAAAATTTGCCCTCTCTAAGCTTTTTAACATGTGAGAAGTTTCGTTAAAAAGATAATGTTCAGTGTTCATTCATTGTAGCTGGGGATAGCCTGTAAATGCCATCTGTTTGGTTAAAACTGCTTGGGTATTTGGAAATATAAAGGCATCCTGAATAGGATTTACTGTTTGTGTATTTTGAAATATAATGGCATTCTGAATAGGATATACTGTTTCACATATAGGTATATACTACAAATGATTTTTGGCAGTGTTGCAAGCTTTTCAGAGATTATTGCTTTATAATCATCAGAGGGTTTTGATTTGTGTAACCCAGTTAGTTACAATTGTTTAATTCATTTTTGAAGGTCTGAATATCTTTCGAGACCCCTCCTCATAATAATCACTGTGCTGTGATCTTAAATTGAAAACTCACCAAAATCATTTTTTCAAAGGATAAAAATTTGAACTTTTCCCCTGCTGATGAATATTTTTTCCCTTGTTGTAATCTGCATAAATTCCTAAAACTTGTATCCCAGTGGTATAGTCTTAGGATAGAAGTCGTGATAAAGTTTTCAATCATTGTAAGGATGGCATGCTGGACCAATTTAATTCGCATAAATCATATGCATGATTCAAACAGCAATGCAGTTTGACAGAATACAAACATTGTTTTGGACAGATTAGTTTACTGACTAGTTAGAGGAGATGATTACGAAATTATAGGGTGGAGACTAAGCTGGCTTTCATATATTAGAATTATTGAAACTGTTTATTAGTCCTTTCGTTTCAGTTTATGCAGCAGTTCCAAACTCTGGTTTTGATCAGGGTATTTTGTAAGATATATTTGCGTACTTTTTTGAGGATATGTTTTAAATTTTAGAATGCATCTCAGCATTGTACAACCGATGTACTCTCTGAAAGAAAGTTAATGCTAAAAAGTAATACTCATGTACACAAAATTCTTTGAATGTTCCATTTGAATTGACAAGCTATTATTACTGATTTGAGCTTTAGATCTAAATCGATTTGACACTGTGATGCTTCTTTCGAATTAAGAACTCAGAAATTTCGCCAACATCCAAAACAAATGAGTCTGTGATATATATCCCCTTTGAAAATCCATTAAACTTTGTATACAATAATTGATAGATAAAAGAAAATCAATCCTTACTCTTTGATCTTAATCTAAATTAATCTTAAAACATATCAATAATAGTAGCAGGCCTCAAGTCACCTCAACTCGCAGCACATAACCCACTACTACTGTTATTTGGGTACAGATGAATGCAGCAATGACCACCCAGCTTCTCTTGAGTTTCTTCAACATAAAAGGAGTACTGCACTATGGAACTGCTGGAAATGCAAACTCTGACTATCATACTGGCGACGTTACTATTCCTCGCCAATGGGCTCACACCGGCCTATGGAATTGGCAGGTTCTAATAAATTTCATACATTTTTCAATAGATTTTCATCTTAGTAAGAGAAAAAGACAGTATTGAATTAGGAAGACAAATAGCATGTCATCTTTATACATTTTAGACATTTAAGATGAGATATTAGGATGGGTTTGGTGTTTTACACTATGCAGAGACCAAATTAGGATTTTGTTTTCTTAATTTTAGATTTCATATCAGTGATAAATGTTCATTATTTGAGATTTAAACTCATATCTATATATATCCTCCCCAACCTATATATACACCCTTCCCAACCTGATATATACTGAAATATTAGTTTTATTGAGAAGACCTATGGCCAAGGAGAGGACGATGAGCTTGCCTGGGAATCCAATGGAGACTACACTCGTGATATTGGGTATCTTCGTATTCCCAACTACAGTACAGAAGAAAGCTGTGATAATCTACTTAATAATGTTTGGTTCAACCCAGATGAGATTTTCCCCAAGAATGGCATTCCAGAGGTTAGAGAGCATGCATTTTGGGTTAATGTATCTGAAACCTATTATAATCTTGCAGATCAGCTAGAGGTAATTCAATTCATATTATTCCTTTCCTATGTTTTCTTAGACAATATTATTCCCTTCCTATATTTTCTTAGACAATAAATTATACATATGATCTCTAATCAACTTTGAATTTGAATCTGTAAACTCTGGAATAATAAACAGAATGTAACACTAGAGTCCTGCATCAACTCTACAACCTGCCTGCCCACCACACCAAAGATTGTGAAAGTAGAAAGAGGATGCAGTTCCAGCATTCTTGCTGCTAATGCTGCTTACAAAAACTTTCTTCATGAAAAATTTAATTGCACTCTCTTTGATATGGAGAGTGCAGCAGTAGCATTGGTAATAATATGTATAACAACGGCTTGTAATTTATTTGTATGATTCCCTGGTAATATGTGCTTATCTTGCTTGTTTTTTTGGTTTCCCTTTTTCTTTTTGATTTGCAGGTTAGCCTGAGTATGGAGAAGCCTTTCATAATAATCAGAGCACTCTCTGGTTCGACTTTTAGCAACTTGGCAAGCAAAAATGCTGTGATTGCTCTCACTAAATTCTTTAATCTGCTTTCTGATAGACCTACAAATGGTATAGAAATGTATGATAACTGATTTGAGGCCGTTCACAAACTTCTGTTTTTCTCAGAAAGAAAAACAGAGCATTACAGATCATAACAGAGAATAAGAGAACTCCAAAGACAAATCAATCGCTCCACAAATAAAATGGTGCAACAATTGATTGATTAATTATTTACTAAAACTGATACAAACAGTTATATATAGACATGCCGCCCAAAACAGGAAGCCCCTAGGTCAGAAAAATGGCGGTACGCAAAACAGGGCCTTTTCCTTCAAATAGATAATCAAATTTGGCAGCAACCAAAAATTATCAAAAATATGAGGCAGTTGATATGGTGGTGAACATCTACATACCACGGTGTGTATAGTGCAATGAGACGCTACAAGTTCAAAGCTCACAGAAGATAAGGTATGTGTGTCTTGTAGTACAGTTAGATGCCTCCTGTAAATATGGGGCAGTCTTTATCACTCTCCAATAATGAAAATTAATATTGCTTTGATTCATAATACAAAATTGCAATTCAATCTTATTTTTTTATAAAAGGATTTTTAATAGTAGCAATTGTAGAGTTATTATTATGATAAATAATTATTGTATAATTTTATTTGTATTAAATTTGATAATTTAAAAAAAATAAAATTGATATGTTATTGTTGAAATATACTTTGTGTCTGTTTATAATAGTGAAATATTTGACTATATATTTAGAAATAGAGATTACATCCAATCCCAAGGTGAATATGCATTTTAAAGTACCTATTCAATCATGGCAACGTCTAAATCGTAAACTAAAACATATATCTTACCAAGGGAAACACTTAGTTTTTTTTTCGAACTTTTCCAAACTTCCCTTTTATATTTTACAACTAAAACATATATCTTACCAAGGGAAACACTTAGTTTTTTTTTCGAACCTTTCCAAACTTCCCTTTTATATTTTACATTTTAGTTTATGATTTAGCCAATACCTTCAATCATTGTTTATACCTAATCAACCCAAAATAATCATTTGCTGCATACAACTAACTAAAGTTGTTTGTGCCATGAATGTACCTAAGTTTTTATTGCATATAAAACAATATCACTCAGAGAGCAAAGGAGGGAGAGAGGAAATGAGTGAGGTCGAAACATAGGTCTAAAGAGAGAAAGATATCTTAATATATAGAAGGGGAGAGGGAGAGGGAGAGGGAGATATATATAGATATATAGAGATATTGAGAGAGGGGAGAGAAACATTAGGAGACAGAGGCAGATGGAGAGCAGAACGAATAGAGGGTAGAGAGGAGAGATATAAAGAGAGAGGAAGAGAGTGTAAGATAGAGAGAAACAAAAATGGATAAATAGAAAGAGAGGGGAAGAAAGTGGGGGGAAGTTGGGAAGATGAAATAGGGAAATATATAGATAGAGAGATATAGAGGAATAAGGAGAATTAGCAGCCATGAACATTCGACGAATTGGTATCTTTTTCTCTGCATCTTCACCCATAATCTAACAGAGTGAACGCTATGTCTTGATGAAATAGTCTTTAAATGTTTATGCTAAAAGGCTCCTTCTCCAAACACATAATCCACACCGCTTACCATCTGAGCCCTTGATTTTATGCTTGGGAATTTGCACAGGTTTATAAACACTCCGATGAGTCTGATACTTCTCTTTAAATGCATCAAAGTTGATAGCCTTGTTTGTAGCTCTACTAAGATCGAATACATCAGAAATGTCTGATTTTGTGAAAGAGATTATGGGGGTTCCACATTTTTGGATTGAGCATCATATCTTCTTACTACTATCCTGACAAAGTCTGCATCCAGAATAACATTAGACACCACCTTGCCCATGCCAAGAACCCATCCATTTCTCAAAGGAATGTGACAAAAGTTTACCATGCTCAACGAGAAAAAATTATAAAACTGGCATGTTAGCATCTCTGACTTCTCCAAACTCGTGAACGAATATTTCATCACCACCTTTTGACCAGGAACACTCACATGTTCTTCATAGACCCCAGACATTGAAGGAACAAGTCCTCTTCAAATCCCCTCTTTGATCCAAATGTTCTATCCATTATCTTAGCTTAGGGTTTCACTTACAGATTAGGGTTTCGCAATATATGCAAGCAACCAAAGACTTGCTTCAAATATGAGCTCAGTTCAATTTATATAAACAATTGTATGCCAATTATCACAAATTCGAAGCAAATGATCAAGAAACAACTTAATTCTTGACTTGTTGACCATGTGCACCACAAACCCTAGTTCTTCAAATTTTGTTGCAGAGAGCTGTGAACACTTGGAAATTCTGATTGCAATGGATAGTGATCGTTAAAATGGTACAATTCAGATATTTATTGCAAGAAAATAGGCAAAAATTTGACCAAAATCGATCAAATCACCATTACTAAGAAACCCCTTAGCCAATGAGAACAGAAACTATTCGTTTTCAGTTTTGAATGTTGGCTGTTGATTTAGAAGGATCAGGACAAGATCTAAGGTGGATATTCAAAGGATCAGATTCGAAAGAGCACTTAGTCTTGCCCAATCGACAAAACCCAAATCCACCATGACACACCTCATATTTTTGCAACATCGCGGCTTTGATAGATCTGACATATTTGGAGCCTGTAGGAGCGCATTTGTCAATCTGCCCTTAAAGGATAACAAACTAGACTTGCGAAAATTTTAGGCCATGAGCCAAAGAGATCACTAGGACCTTGAAGTTGGTTCTCAATGGGACTTGACACACTTAAGTTACAGGTTAAATGGATCGACCGACTATGTCAAGTCAACTAAAAAACATAACATTAGCATAAGGGCAATGATTCATTTTTGCAGGGTACACATGTCAGAGGACAATTTTTTTAGCAGGGCTCCCCTGGGTTACCTCTTGACCAGATGTGCATTTCAAATTTAGATGTGCTTTTTGGGCAAGGATAACTTTTCGAATGTTGTAAAGGTCGAATCATGCATTAATCAACCGATACAAAAGTTATTGGGTAGATGAAACTAATTGTTGAGGTTCTCCTTGCATAATGGGCACTTAAGTGGGTTTTTGGGTCAAGGAGGGATTTTGGAACCAAATCTAAGAGTACATCTACCTAGCAGCAATTTAGGTTTGGGAAGGACCCAAGAAGTTGAGTAAGAGGCTAGGAGTTAGGAGTGGGAAAGGAATAGGAAACATGAACATTATGTGACGTGAACACTCCACACAGGCCTTTTGTGGTATGAGAAAATGGAAGTATTAGGGGCATCCTTGGGTAGGGAAATATAAATATGAATAAAAAAGGGAGCGGATTGGAAATTTAATCTTAAGAGGAAAGTCAAAATTGGGATTGGGAGATCATGAAACAAGACTAGATCACATAGTTAATGTTGAACTTGGAACTAAAAGTTGAGAAGGGGGAATATTAGATGAAACAAGAGTCATTGGTGCTTGTCACTTGGAATATGGTGTAAGGGTCTTGGTTCACCCACATAACTTAAGTTTGGTAGGGAAGCAGTAATGAAATGTTAGGAATGGAGTGATGAAGGAAATTGGTGTTTGGAAAATGTGTCTCAACCTTACATTTACATACAGTTATTATTTATAGTAAGTTTACATTTGAGTACAATTTTTTCAAAAATTTTCCTTAGGTCTGGGTGGGTTAGATAAGGATGACCATAATAATGTCCATTGGGGCAGTCTTTATTGACTACTTGAAGTCCTTATTGACTTTGCAATCCCATATCATAATATGGTTGTAAATATTTATTATTGCAATTGTAATATTGGTGAATATGGTTGAATTCCATAGTTCCACCTTCCTTCTGGTTTTCTATTTAATAGATACATTGCCTCTCATTTCTTCTAGGCAGTTTGGGGCTTTTGTATTTTGATTTGTTTTGTGATCAACAAATCACCATTTTTTATTCGGTTTCCTCCATTCGACATCAGAGCCGCTTAAGAGCTTGGAAATTAGAAGAAAATTGGTGTTGAAGACATTAAAGCGAGTAGTTATAGCTCTAGTTGCAAACAACTAGAGGATTGTGTGATTTGAAGAGCATTGTTAGTCACAAAGTCTATAAGATCAAATTTGACATTATTTTATTAGATTTGGAAACTCTTAGTTTAGAGAAATTAGTCATTTATTAGAGAGTAGATTGCAGTTTGCAAAGCTTTCATTGCAACTCTTGAAGCTGCTCTAGAAAAGTCATTGTAGTAGATATTAGCCATCAATCACAAGGAATCATACCTGTGGAGAAAGGAAGCCTTAATTTTGTTCGAAGGAATTGGCATTTGTAAGACATAATTATAGTTATTTGTATTGTTTGGAGATCAAAAGGAGGCTCATATGAAGGGGCTTGCAGACTGGGGAGAAGGAAGTCGCGTATAAATTTCCCTTCTAATTTCTGTGTAGAAGTCATAATCCTTTTTTTGTTTTAAACTTTTTACATCCATGTAAAAGTAAAAATTAATGTTTCTTATCATATTCATTAAAGCTTTAGTTATATGTCATTTTAAAAAAAGTTTTAAAATGTTGTTTTTATTTAAAGAGGCGACTATATAAGGATTTGACAAAAAAGGAAATGATATACTGGAACTTCTATTATAGGAGTTATAAAGTGATCTTTTGTGAAGTGAGAAATAAATCTTTTGTATCTAAGTGCATTATCAGTTGAAATCGACACTTATTTCTCAAAATAATAATAATAATAATAAAGGTCTTTTGTGTGTGGGTCCCAATTGAAGGGACAAGGAGAGTATTCATTTGCAAAGAGCTCTCATGAAGTTTTTGTTTAGCATTTGAGTCATGAGCATATTTTTATGACAAATATGGCAAGAAATGTAATGTCTAATGTGTTGATTCCCATCTTTGAAGAATACAATTGTTAGAGTAAAGTATTAATTATATTAAATAACTTTACTCCTTTCTTAAGATGTCAACACTTTTATTTTTAGTTGTTTATATTTAAACACACATGCACTAGTTGATTTAAACTTATGCACTTGTTTAAAATATAAACTTGCATGCATTAGTCTTGTAATAATTTAACTAATTATTACATGCACTTCTGCTTTTTAGGTTTGCCTTTCAAAGCTTTCGATCTCCTTTATATGGATGATTCATTGTACATTCAATTCATTCATTATTTGAGGATATTTTCTTCTTCATATTTTGAGTCAAATCGTTGTCCTCTTCTTGTCTCTACTTCCTTGTAACAGGTTTTTGTATGCAGGTGATCTTCGGGTTTTGTGGATTTGTATTGCTCAAATCCTACAACAATTTTACATATTGTTGTACTAGAATGCAAAGTGAGTTCAAATCCAAGGATTTATGAGATATTGTTCAACAAGGATTTGTTGATATAGAAGATGTAAATGCATTAAATGACCAACAAAATAGGGAATACAAAGCAAATATAAAGAAATATAATGAAGCTTTGTTCTTGATTTAGGATGCAATAGCTCAAGCCATTTTTCTAGGATAAGTGGTATTGCTCATTCCAAGCAAGCATGACAAATTAAATAATGTATATCAAGGTGTGAAAATTGCTAAATTGCAAACAACGAGGGAAAACTTTGAAAATGTAAAGATGACAACTAGTGAATCTATCAATAAATTTTTGACAAAGGTAGAAGTTGTAGTGTGTCAAATGAAAGTACTAGGGGAAGATGTAGATGACAAGCATGTCATTCAAAATATTTTGAGAAGCTTGATTCCAAATTTTGAAGGTGTGGTCTCTACAACTAAGATTTCTAAGGATCTCTCAAGTATGCAAATTAATGAATTGAGTAGAATTTTGCTATTTGTTAAAGAACGAATGAAAAGTAATGAAGAGAGCTTAGATCAACCATTTTCCTCTAAAGAAAATATAAGAGGAAAAAAGAAATACATTCTTCAAGAAACATAGTAAAAGTGATAATAACAATTGTAGACACCCAAAATTGGACATGTTTGCAAGTTAACATTAAAATGCTAATTATTCTTCTATTAATTAATGATTCTTTAATCATTTAATTAATCATCCTTTATTCCTCTATAATTTGATCTCATAATCGTCTAATCATCCTCTTAATATTAATTAAATAATTAATATTATTCAGTTTAATCAACTTTAATTAATTGGTTTTTACTAATTAATTAAATTAAATTTCTAAATCACTATGGTTTAAATAATTATCATTAATTATTTAAATTAGCTAATTTATTCCTCTCAATTAAATTAACGTTCCAAAATTAATTTAATTTAATTTCATCTTAATTTCACCTAATTCTAATTTCTATTTAATTTCGACCAATTTTATTTTAATTTCAGTTAATTTTATTTCTCACATTTAATTAAATCTTCTAAAAATTTGAAAAATTAAAATTATGAGCAATTATAAATTCTGAAAATTGAGAAATGCTCATAAATTGGAAATCAAATATCTTTCAAAACTAGAATTAAATTAGAATATTTCCTTTCTTTTGACTTTTAAGATTTTTTTGGAAACTTTATCTTCTCAAAATAAGAAATATCTTCTCATTCTTATCTTTCCTTTTTCAACTCTCTGCTTTTCGTGTTAAATTGGAAACTTGCCGAAATATTCTCCAGCCTTGAATTTTCTCATCCGCCGATCTTAATTTTCCACAATTAATCTTGATTGTCTGTTTTAACCAAAAATTCTATATAAGAAACCCTCATCTCTTGCATTTTCATCAATCAATTATGAATTAAATCTCTGCTAGTTTATTATCACAATCATTAGCAATCAAGTTTTTTTTTATCATATTTCTTGAAGCTCGGAGTCAAGGTGCTACTAGATTCACAACTGAGTGTCACACCTCAACCAAGAAAACAAACACAACAAAAGGCTGGAGTATTGTGATTGGTTTGCATACCTTTAGTCTGTTTTCTTATTTTTGATTCATATTACTTCTTATTTTGTTGTTCATAGGCTCTCATTAGTAGCTTATTTGGGTTTCTATTATTAGATCAACTAGTGCTACTAACCCTCTTATTTGAGTGTGCAAAATTACCCTGTGACATTTTGGTCAACCCGATGTGAATCAAGAACCCATAGACCACTTGCAAACGACTATCTCGGATTTTAGTCTTGGTCGTATGGTTGGGTTTCTCTATTTTTTTGTCAATTCTATATTTTTGCAATTGCAGGTGTTTTGCCACATTTGTTTCTTTCAATATCGCAATTGACATGTTTAATACTACATTTGAAAGTGCTTTGTCACATCTGATTAATTAATTGCCGCATTTGTCTGTGTTATTACCGCAATTGATGGAATTTTGCCGCATCTATATCTACATTATGTTGTGATTGCTTGTTTTATTGGTGCAATTGACATGTTTATTTTCGTAATTAAAATTTTAATTTTTGCAATTGTCGTCTTTTAAAAATAGAAAAATTTAAAATATAACATTTAAGTATAAGTGACATATTTACCTTTCTTTTACATTAAGTTATATTTTAAATATATACTTTCAGGATGTTTGAGAGTGGTTTTAGATCTCTAGGAGTTATAATGCAATTTCTAGATTTTGGAAGATTTAAAAAAACTTCAGACTAAACCAAATTTCAGGATTCAACATGTGTTTCTAATCTTGGTATTTCAGTTTGTGGCTACTTGGAATAAAAGAACGCATGTCAAAGACCCCTTGCTCTTAACAATTTGCATGCAGGTTGGGGAAGGCTTTAAAAACAAAAAAAATGCTTTCAAGTTCTCTTTTCTTTTCTTTTTGTCTATGCCTCTTAACTTAGGAACACTTCACTTGGACATTAAAAAACATCTTTTCACACATTTCTTTTCAAAAAAGCAAATGAACCCAACTATCTGATGTGCCTAACTTTTTTTTCCCAAGAAAGAACAGATGTATCATCTCCCCTCTCCTTCGCGAATCTTGGGCAAAGATAAATTTTTTCTATCTTTAGAGGGCGGTCTTTGGTGGGAAAAGAGGTACTCACCCCAAGGAACAACCTAACTGGTAATAGGCTAAAGCCAAGCACTTCCAAACTGGTATATAAAAGATGTCATTGTGATTAGTGTCACAACGAACTTGTGTTGATTATGTTATACTAATAGAAGATCTCCCTTAGTACCCGCGTGGTTTGTAAAAACCTATAGAACATAACCTTTGTAGGATGGGAGGCCTCCATATCAGGGCTAATCTACCACATGTATAGCCACACGAATGGATGACCTTACTAAAAACTTTGTTCTACCTACCAAAAACCATCTATTTGTTGGCGCTAAGGGTCCTTACAGACATCCCACAATCCTTGTGGATTTTTGTAGAGATAACAGTTGTTTGGGAAGTGACTACCCTTGGAATTCAAAGCTTGGTGTGCTAGAGAAGTGAGTGAGCTATAAGGAGGAGCTTGTGCCTCCAAGCTTCTAGGCTATCTGCATTAAGTAAGAACGACTATACTTTGTCCAAGTGGGAATTCAACAAATATTTTCTTGGCCTACCATACATTGTGATTTTGTTTGATTTCTTTTAGATTATAAAATACTTTGTTTGTTGTGCTTGCTTGAGGGTTATTTTAAATGCAAAACCAAACATCTTACAAGTACAAACATGTCAAACATGTTAGAGTTTTAGGGAGTCAACAACCTTTTGTCTAGAGAACTAAAAACAATCAATCAACTGCTAATATTGTTCCAACCAAATCTGCCAATTGTCAACAAAATCATTCTTTCATATGCTTCCTTATTTTTCAGCTACTAATGAGGATTCTTATTTCTTTTCTTATGTTTCTATGGTCATCCAAATAATGGGATAACTGTTGTTTATGATGGTCTTCCAAAGAAACGGTGCTTCAAACAATAAATACAAAAACAAGGAAAAGACGTATATGTGTTTCATTTTTCTTACATCAAGTATACTTATCTTGAATCCTCCACCTCTTTCAAGAAATTCTAAAATGAAGGTTCCTTTATCTTTAATAAAAGTTCAAAAATAGTTTCACAGTTATAACCATTTTTTTTTGCTGCGAACAAAGCATTTTGTAAAGCATTTAAGATATTTCTCTTCTATCAGTTGAAAAGAAGTGATGCATGAACATCCTAGGTGTAAGGGAAATCTTGCATCACCTAAAAATATTTTTGGTTTCTTTTCAATAAGGGCTATCTTTTGTAGAGCTTCTATTTATGGAAACTTACTATTTTTAGTAAGTTGGTCATATGAGCTTGGAATGTTCTAATTTCACAGGTGGAGATTCATCTTAGTCATATTAGTCTGCCACTTGAGTTTCATTGCCATATCATTTGTATTGGTGAAGTTATTGAGGTTTTTGGGTACAAAATCTTTAAGCTCACTTTTGAAGGCCTTAAAGGCTCCGAAACAAGGTCAAACCCCGACTGACTAGAGCTTGTGCAAGTCAAGCGTTGTAGATCAAGAGTTGCCATTTTTGAAAAGTGGTTATAATAGCCAAACAGAGCTATGGTTAAAAAGTTATGGCCTTCGGAAGTTGGGCTACCTAAAAATATAATTTATAATTATTTTGAGTCAATCCTAATGTAAAAAAAAATAAAAAATAAAAAAATTCTAAGGCTGGTCAGCCTTAATGGCTAAAATTCTAGAACCTTCTCAGGTGGTGGCAAATTTCCTATATAAGGAAGGCACGTAGTGTTTTCTAGGGTAGATCTAGGTGGTTATTCGATCTTTTGTCTTACACAATATTTTAAGGAAAATGTCCATGTGGCTTTGCATATTGTAATTTTGAAATTTTTAATTCCACACTTGTGGAGATAATAAGAAGCCCATTTTTTGTTTTTGCAAATTGTTGTTGTCTCTATTTTTGTTAAGTGTTTGTGGTATTAAGGGGAGCACGATTTATCAAGTGGTATCAAATCAAGAGTTCCTGAGTTTGTAGACAAATCACCGACTATGAGGCAATTTGCACCAGGATCGTGGTTTAGGGTTTCAATGATCTGCGCGAAAATGCCTCCATGAAGGGAACATGATGGAAGAGCTGGTGGTGTGTCACCTGAGGTTAGAGCCCTCCAAAGACAAGTGCGAGCATTGCAAGAAGATATTTAGAAATGAATGAGTCTTGCAGCCAGAGATGAAAGTGAGGATGAAACCAAAGAAGAATGAAATTTTGATCAGGAAGGGGAAGGTGAAATTTTGAACCAAGAGGAAGAAAGATTTTTTCGAGCCATTTCCAAGATTGAGAAAAGACTTAAGATTAAGGTTCCTACATTCTCAAGAAATCTTAACCCAGAGGAGTTGATTGACTGGATCAATGAATTAAAAGAATATTTTGAGTATGAAGATATCAAGGATCCTGATAGAGTCAAGTTTGCGAAGGCCAAACTTAAGGGTCATGTGAAAATCTGGTGGCAAGAGATTCAATTGGAGTGAAATAGAAGAGGAAATGAGAAAATAACAAGATGAGATCAGATAGTGTATGCACCCTAAAATGGTCGCCTAGACTTTGGGCCCCCATTTAGCAATTTGTCAAAACCCTGAATCAATATTTTCAAATATCAATAATATCAATTATATCAATTTCTTCGATCAAATCATAATCAATTCAATATTTCCTAAGGTTTGAGCCTTATTTAATTTAAAATAAATAAAAATAAAAATCTTATTTAATTAAGAGAACATGCTCCTTTTTAATTAATTAAAAATCTCTTTTAATTAAATAATAAAATCACTTTATCCTAAGCTTTTATTTAATTAAAAGGAATTTCTTCCTTTTTTATTTAAATAAAAAATCTCCACTTTTCCTCTTATCTTAAGTTGCACAAATAAAATATTTATTCTTATTTTATAAAAAGGAAAAAGCATTTTTTGTCTCATATGGACATAAAGTCAACTCCTATTTTCCTATTGGAGGATATTTGTGCACAAGGAACGAGCTTCTTTTTTTCTCCATTGTTGATTAAGTCTTTTGCCTCTTAATCACAATGGTCCATTCCTTTTCACTTCCTATAAAAGAAGAGCTCTTTTCTTCATTTTCATATCTTAAGTTTTTATGCTAATGTTATGCTGCAGGTTTTTTAGGTCATTTTGGAGCTCTTTGAAGACATTCTACATCCAAGCTTTGAAGACTTGTTATTGCATTTCATTGTAGTTGCATATTTCCTTTCTTAGATGCATTATCATGGCATATTAGCTTAGATTTCTTTTTATGCAATAGATTAACTTGCATTTTCATATAGATTTGCATTGCATTGCATCCATATTGATTTCATTGGAGATATTGGCATTGTTGCCCTTGTCTTTGATTTGAAATCTCTCATTGTGTGATTGACTAGCAAGGTCATGAGTTTATAGCTCTAGCTGAGAGCAATTTTACAAATCTTGCAACTCCATGCATAAAGAGCTATGAGTTGCTTTGTGAGGCCTCATTGTTGAGCAACCTTTCATGTAATGATTCATAGAAGTGTGGTCACTTTTACACCATACATTTTTGATACCCACCGTGGGGCAACCCACCTCTTGCATGCTGGTTTTGATTATTTTTTGGAGCTAACCCTTGTGCAGATTTGTTTGGAGATGAAAAACCCTAGATTTGAAAGATTTGATCATATCTCCCAAACGGCTTGGTGTTTTGGTCTGAAAATTTTTTTACAGGTTGGCGACATATCAGAGAAGCTTCAAAAAAAATTTCAAAATTTTCAGAGGTGATTTGTATTTTTTATGATTTTTCATAAAAAATTGATTTTTGGCACAAATCAGCGTATTTTTCAAAATTTTTTACATTTTTGGAAAGGTCTTGGAATTCTACAGGGGGGTCTATTCACTGTATTTTTAATTTAGAAATCATATCATAGCTCATTTGGTCAATTTATAAAAATTGGTCTGTTTTGGTAAAATGGGTCTCTAGGGCACAAATGAAGAGATTTTTCTAAAATTTTTACATTTTTGGAAAGCTCTCTATGTTTTGACAGAGGTCTCTTTTCTGCATTTTGGGTTTAGGGTCTGAATTCATGTGGTAAAAATTAGATCTTGTTGACTAGGTCAAATGCAAAAAAAATAAAATTTTGTGATGGGTATGCACTTATTTTTCATTGTTCATTGCATGATATGAGTTATCATTTGGATTATTTGCTGGTTATCATTGCTCCTAATAATTGATTTTCAGATCTAACTCTAAGGTTTACATAAGTTGGATATACATTGCATATCTTGTTTGCTTGTTTTCTTGTCTTGTTCATTTGAAGGTGCTCTTGCTTTCATGGAAAATGCTTAAAACAAAGCATTAGACTTGAGGTACTTTGTTCCATCTCTACAACATTTGGATTTTGGGATTAAAATTGAACCTCTCATGTGTTTGGCTTCAATGTTTTACATACTTTCATAGAACACATTTCAATTGATGCTCTTAATGGGAAACAAATGAACATAGATTTGCTTTCATACAAGTTTGTGTAAGTGAATGCTTGTGTTTAAACCTTAAGTAATTCTTGGTTCCAATATCAAATATCTCATTTAGTGATTGAGGAAATAGATTCATTCCTTGTTTACATAGGGAGTTAAATGCACCACTTTGTGGACTCACTCTATGTTTACTTGGAAAGTTAAATATTCCATTGTTTAACCCTTTTTCATTTGTGAGTAGTATTGATTAGCAGTCTTAGATTACTTGTGATGATCTAGATTACTATCTTAGGTTATTGGACTCGCTAATTTGCTGGCCCCTCGTTTCCGCCCCGTGGTTGCAAGATCAACGCCACATTAAAGGGGAGGGGTCTACAGGAAAGAAGTGTTAATTGCTCCACTAGGCAACCCTTTTGTGCTTTTTGGAACTCACTTGTTTTCTAAGGTGTGGACTCACTTTGAGTTGATGTGAGGAGTTAAATGTTCCACTTTTGGGCTCACTTTGAGTTGATGTGAGGAGTTAAATGTTCCACTTTTGGACTCACTTTGAGTTGGTGTGAAGAGTTAAATGTTTCACTTTTGGACTCACTTTGAGTTAGTGTGAAGAGTTAAATGTTCCACTTTTGGACTCACTTTGAGTTTGTGTGAAGAGTTGAGTGTTCCACTTTTTGGACTCACTTCACATTCTCTTGAAAGGTTAAATGTTCCACTTTTGGACTCACTTCACATTTTTTTGAAGGGTTAAATGTTCCACTTTTGGACTCGCTTCACATTCTCTTGAAGGGTTAAATGTTCCACTTTTGGACTCGCTTCACATTATCTTAAAGGGTTAAATGTTCCACTTTTGGACTTGCTTCACATTCATTTGAAGGGTTAAGTGTCCCACTTTTGGACTCATTTCGCATTTACTTGAAGAGTTAAGTGTTCCACCTTAAGTGCTCTAAATACTTTTGATAGTGGATTACTTAGTTTTTATTTCTAGAAGGCCTGATTGGGGACACACCACCTCAAGGGACGACCTTAACTCCTATGTTTCGGCGGAGTATAAATATCAGGAGGTGAATCCAAAGACACCTCTCTTGGGAATTGAGTTTGATATCACTCTTGGCTAAGCCTCAAAGAACTTTATACCTTTGAGAAGTGAAGGAGGAGATTTGGGTTACCGTCTCCCCCTGGCTGTGTGATTTTGGATTCTTTTCATCTACGAATTTGGGCCTCATGTACCTTGCGTATATCGATGAATCCTTTTAGAAAGCCATGTATATCCTTGTAGACAGCTTGATAAGGTGTTGCTGTGTTCTAAGTGCCTGCTAAAACATTGTCAAGAACATACACAAGTAGAACCTTTAAGGAGTAGAAATACTAAGTCACTATACTTGTTCATGTGCAAGGTTGCTTTGCCCCTTGCTCATTGTTTGAAGACAATTGCTTGCTTGAACTCCTTGATTGCTGTCTTATGTGCTTGATAAAATGCTAGAAATCTGTTAATGTGTCTGATTAAACCACAAAACAACTGAATTTTTGAGTTGAAACACCCAACTTTTTTACAGCTTGCTCAATTTTTTATCCTGACATTAGAGACTTGTTTTGACTTTAAATCTCTGATTTTTGCCCTCTAGGAATAGCATCAATTGGTTTACAAGGCCACTTTGGAAATAGTTGTCAGGTTAGAAGGTTATTCTTGGTGAGAAAGCTTATCTCTAGAATTGTTAGCTACATTCTTGGAGAATTTTAGTGCTCTTATTGTCCAAATCACTTTCATTTAATCAATTTCAATTATATTTTGGCTTAGTCCAACCTCCTGATTCAAAAGTGCAAGGATATTCATCCTTTGATTTTAGCACCTCTTTGACAGTGTTGGTAAAGCCCCTTTATTTCTATCTTTTCATTTCATTTTGGACAATAGAGAACTTTGATTATCCTAGTTTGGTGTTGACACTTTGCGAGGTCACCCTATCATTAAGAATCTCTTTCTTTCATGTTAGTTACAACAAGGTACCAAGTCAATCAAGGGAAGCAACCCCCTGTTGTCTTTAGCCAGTTACCACTAGTTAAGACTCGTCAACAGCATAAGGGAAAATGACCCCTTTTTGATCAATCTCCTAAGAGTGAATCTGAGATTTTTTTTAATCCGAAAGGTAATCCTAGTGAAGTGAGTACCTCTCTAGCACCCATTTCATCAAGTATGGACATGAGTTGCACCTTCACTCGACAACAAAGAGAAGTAATGAACCAGACTCTTGATGACATATTTCAACAGCATAGGGGTAACATGATGTCTGCTGGGTCTGCATATGCTAGTCCACCTGGATCATCCCCGATCAACACAAGGTATCTTGATGCTCACCAATAAGATGAGAGACATCACCAACAAACTCACTCAGATTCAGGGTCACAACACGAAGACCGAAGCAACGAGTCTAGTGACCACCACATCAATGCAACCAATGCAATCAGACAGTCAAGGCAACCTTCTCCACTTAGAGATACCTCTCGATATGCAAATACGAGATTGAAGAGCATTGAAAGGGAGAAGCAAGCCTATCTAGATGAACAAGCTGCTAAAAAGGAGAAATTTAGACAACTAGAGGAAGAGGAACGTGCATTATTGGACATAAGGAAAATAGTCGCTCAAGAAGAAGAAGATAGACTCTATGCACAACTCCAAAATTGATTCAATGGGAGGGGTACTAATAGTGGGACCCACTCACCCTTGTCTACTCCCTCACCAAGTCCTAGAAGAAGGTCAAGGACGCCCTCAAGATCCCCAAGTCCTAGAGGTAGAAGGACTTCAAGATATGATCACCATAGGAGACAGTCACCTCCTAGACTTTCAAAGCAACCCTCCCAACGAGCACATCATGGCTTACAACATGGAGGAAGTTATGCCAACTTTGATCATATAGACTTCATGGCTATTCAACAAGAACCTTTGTTTCAAGCCTATGTCGAAAGGTATGTGGAACAGAATAAAGATCAATTCTTAGAAAGTCTAATTAATAAGGGTGCAAGAGTTCCCTTTGATTTTGATGTGGATGGAAAGGTAAAGAAGCAAGACCCATCCATAAATGAAGTGATCAAACAATTGCAAAGAGATGTGGACAACATAAGGGCTCCTAAGAGTACTTTCAACTTGGATTTTATTTATCCCAATCCTATTGAAAAGAGTGTGGTGTTGGTTGAGTTTCCTAAGAAAGTTGAGTTTCCAACCTATGAAAAATATGATGGCGTTGGTGACCCTCACGACCATGTTAGATAGTTCTACATAATGAGCTTTTCTTTTCACCATGAAGACTCCTACTTGATGAGATTATTCCCAAGGAGTCTCAAGGGTCAAGCCATGGAGTGGTTTACTAACGTTACTCCTCCAGTTAAGACATTTAGAGAGCTTGTGGAAAGATTTGTTCAACATTTTTCTTACAACTTATCAAGGTCGGTCACCATGCTTGATTTGTGCAAACTCAAACAAAATCAAGGAGAACCTTTTGTCACCTTCTTGCAAAGATGGAGATGGTTGTGCTCGGAGTATCCTAGGACAATTCCTGAGGAGGAAAGAATAGACATCATTATGAGCAACTTGGTACCGGAATTAAGGTATGAAGTAAGGAAGATCCCATTTAATTCTTTTGATACCATGGTAGAAGTGGCGTGTCACATAGAGGATGTCCTAAAAGAACAAGGAATTTTGGCCAAAATAACTAATAACAACAATGGCCAAAACAACAATAATAATGGTAATAAGGACAAAAAGAAATCCTATTGGAATAAGAATAAGCAAGTGGTCAATGATGGAGTTGTTGACTCATCACAACCTAAGAATGAAGGAGTTCTTAATCTCTCTAATGCAGTCCAAGCCATGAAGTTGCAAACATCTTCAACACAACAAGAAAATAAACCCAAGTATCAAGGGAGACCTAAAACAGAAAAGAGACAATTTACCAAACTTGGGGACTCCTATGCAGACATTTTCAAGACGTTAATTGTTCATAATTTGGCACAACCTCAAGATCCTACAAAGTTCCGCATACCGGATCCTAAACCTCATTGGTGGGACGAGAAGGCTTTCTATGTCTTTCACAATGGAATTGGACATGATTTAGAAAATTGTTTCAAACTTAAGCATCTTGTCCAAGATCTTATTGAAAGCAGAAGATTACAAGTTGATGGTTTAACCACTAATGCGGATCACAAAGCTTTTCAAGAACCCTTGCCCAAATATGAGAAATGAGAGAATTCTAACAACAAGAACGACAAGGCTGCTATCAACTACACCTACACAAATGCTGAAAATGTTATTAATATGCTTGAAGTTGTTGATGGTAATGTCAACATGATGAGAAGGAAAGACCCTTATGGATATGATGTGGATTCAACTCTTATGCCTGATGAAGGACACGTTGTGGTACTAAGAGGTCCTCACTCATGAAGGATGTCTCAACCCCTCAATGCAGTCACTAGGAGTCAGTCTCAAGCTCCCATTGTTATTAGAGGTCCTAACTCTAGTAAGTCTAAGCAGCTAGTGTCAAAAGGTGTTCTTCCTAAATCTGTTGTTGGTCCTGAGTTGAATTATAATCTTGTTGACCAATTACAACGTACACCAGCACAGATTTCAATCTTTGAGCTTTTGGAATTGTCCCCTAAGCATAAGCATGTCCTTGAGGATGCCTTGCAAGCGGCTAATGTCCCTAATGATATAGATGTAGATCAATTCCAGAATATGGTCAACCACTTGGCTAGCCCTCACTACCTTACATTCTCAGATGAAGATGACAAGTCATTAAGCCACCCACACAATTTGGCCCTTCATATAGAGGTTATGATCCACAAGACCCGTGTCAGGCGCGTGTTGATAGATGGGGGTGCTGGGCTTAATATTTGTTCTTTGAGCTTATTGAAGGCCTTGGGTTATTCAGAAGAAGTCATTGACACAAGGAAGAAGATAACTATCAAGGCTTATGATGAAGCAGAACGTAGTTCTAAAGGATTGGCTGTTCTTCCTATCCGAATTGGTCTTGTAGAGAAAGATATTTTGTTTCAGATTGTTGATGCCGGTCCTTTGGCTTACAATATTTTGTTGGGTAGACCTTGGATACATGAGATGCAAGCAGTCCCATCTACTTATCATCAGTGTGTGAAGTTCCCTTACAATGGAGTAGAAGTTTGCATACTCGGGGATAGCACATTGTCAGTCAACACAATTTCAGCAGGGTCTCACATTCCTTTGAATAGGGAGGCTGACACTTTTGATACTACATTTGAACAATGCAAAGACAAATTCAAAGCCAGGGATCTTGGCATGGGGGATTACAAAATTGATTCATTCACAAAATTGCCAATTTCCCCTAGGTCTTATGGCAAACCTTCTCACGATATGAAACCCTCATCTTCAGCCATGACATTGTTCGACAAGTTTGTAGAATCCTCAGTTCCGATTCAGGAGGAAAAAGAAGAGGTTGCCGTTAGGGACTGGATTTACCGAGAGGAGAAATACTGACATAATGAGGATTTTGCACCTTCCCCTAGAGCTTATGGGAGAGGGTATACATTGGTCAAGAATATGGGTTATCCACGACATGGTCCCCTTAGTCATCGGTTGGATGCCAAAGCTGAACCTCTTAACCATGCCCTTTTTGGACGAAGGAATAAGTCAATAGTTGACTTAGGTTTTGCAAATAAGAAACAGAAAAGTGTCCCGGTCTTAGCTGCGACGGACAATGACAATGACTCAGACTACACACCTAATCTCTCTAATCAGTAAGACATGTTTGATGATTGGGTGCCTTCAACAAATCTCCTTTGGGGAGATTCAAAAGATTTGACAATTGATAGTCCTACTATCCCAGCTGCGACGGATAGTGACTATATGAATGCTAGATTGACAATGGAAAGTGTTGCTGTCCTAGCTGCGACAGATAGTAACAATGCTAGTGCTAGAGAAAGGGAAACCTTTCCTAACATTGAGGCTTCTACATCACGAGGCCCAAATAATGATTCAGAGATAGACTCGCATGAGTTCGAATGGGACTCACTTTTAGATGCAAAAGTTGATTTGGACATGGATGTTGTCCATACTTATAGTACTCAACCTGATGTGACCAACGAGCCTAGTGTAGGACTAGAGGATTGGACTCCTCGAATTGCCTTAGTGGACGACGCTTTGTTTGGTAGGAAAAATCCTGATTCGGGTATCTTAGAAGGAGAGTTGATGAATCCCAATTGTATGGTCACTAGAGATAACACCTTCCACATACACAATGTTGAACCAGTCATTGACCTACCCCTTGTTCATTTCCACCTAATTGATTGGTCTCAAAGTTACCAAGAGCCTCAACTCTTAAACTTTCAGAATGACTATGAAATTGCATGTTATCTAAATGCTCTTGAACCCATAGTCTCTTCCACCAGTGAACCAACAACAAGTATGATGGAGCCTGATATTAAGTACCTCAGTCTAAAAATAATAGAAAAAGAAAAAAAGAAAAAAAGGTCTGATGGCGAAAACCACTTTGTGGTGGTGTCAGAACCCAAAATAGTAAAAATAAATGACATATCCAAGGGTGAAAACCTCTTTGAGGTGCCTAAGGATGGGGTACTTAATAACTTGCCAAGTTACTTCCAAGACAGGTCATCAGTTCTCATTGAGCCCACACAATCAGTGAATTTGAATATAGAAGAGGCTCCCCAAATAGTGCACCTAGCTCAGTCTCTATCAGTTGAAGAAAAAGAGGCATATACAAAGTTTTTGCAAAAAAAGAAAATCAACTTTGCTTGGACATATTCCGATATGCCAGGAATTGACACTGATCTTATTATGCATCATCTATCTATAGCTCCAGGAATAAAACTGATCAAACAAAGGTTGAGGAAAATGCACCCTCACATAGCTCTTCTTGTTAAAGTTGAATTAGAAAAGCTCTTACGCATAGGATTCATTTGAGCCATTGACTATGCTGAGTGGATCTCCAATATTGTTCCAGTTTCAAAACATGATGGGTCCATTCGCATTTGCACAGACTTTAGAGACCTCAAAAAAGCATGCCCAAAGGATGACTTTCCACTCCCAAACATAGACATGATAGTGGATATGATGGCGGGTTATGAGATATACTCCTTAATGGATGGGTTTTCCGGATATAACCAGATAAAAATAGCTCCTGAAGATCAAGAGAAAATAGCTTTCACATGTGCATGGGGAACCTATTGTTGGAATGCTCATGCCATTTGGCCTAAAGAATGCAGGAGCAACATACCAACGAGCTATGACCACAATTTTTCATGATATGATGCATAAAAATATGGAAGATTATGTGGATGATACCTTGGCTAAATCTAGGAAACATGATACACACCTCAATGATTTGGAAGTGATTCTAGATCGCATGAAATAGTTTCAACTTAGATTGAATCCAAAAAAGTGTGCATTTGGAGTTACCTCAGGTAAACTTCTAGGATTCATAATTTTAGCAAAAGGAATAGAGGTTGATTCTGAAAAGGTCCAAGCTATCTTAGATATGCCACCTCCAAAGAACATAAGTCAAATGAGAAGTCTTCAAGGACGACTCCAATCTATACGGAGGTTTATTTCACAACTTGCAGATAGAGCACAACCTTTCAATAAAACATTGCATAAGGGAGTCACATGTGTGTGGAATGAGGATTGCCAAAAGAGCCTTGATCAAATAAAACAGTATTTGGCTAATCCTCCAATTTTGATGCCTCCTATTCTAGGGAAACCATTGATTTTGTACATTTCAACAATAGAGTCTTCCTTGGGGGCATTGTTGGCTCAATTAGATGACACTGGGAAAGAAAGGGCCATATGCTACATTAGTCGTACTCTAGTATCTTATGAGATCAATTATAATAACATTGAGAAGTCTTGTCTTGTAGTAGTGTTTTCTTCCCAAAAGTTGTGACACTATATGCTTGCTCATACTATACATTTGGTTGCAAAAATTGATCCCCTTAACTACTTGCTTAGTAAGGCTGCCCTCACGGGTAGACTTGCTAAGTGGATGATGGTTTTATCTGAGTTTGATATGTTGGCATTAAACAGAATTGCCACTAGTGACAACACTTATTTGCATTCTGGGTGCAAACTGAGCAGACAGTGCAAACTGAGCAGACAGTGCAAACCGACCAGACAGTGCAAACCGAGCAAACAGTGCAAACCGAGCAGACAGTGCAAACCGAGCAAGTTAGTACAAACCGAACAGGACAGTGTAAACCGAGTAACATCATGTCTACCGAGTCACCAGTATTTACCGAGTTCAAAACCTACCGAGTGATCAGTATGAACCGTGCCTTCACTTCTACCGAGTGCATGACGATGCCGAGTAATGCAGTGGACGCCGAGTATCAGAAAGTCACCGAGTTAGTTTGAAGGAACCGTGTAACCATACTTGGGCCGACTTAGTAGCACTTATGTTTATTTGTCAAGCCGACTTTGTAATTGTAATTGTAATTAATTGTTTAAGACTTGTATATAAACAATGTTGTAAAAATGTCAAGAGCAATGTAAGAATCACATATGTGACAAAGAAAGAAAGGCAGAGATAAGCGAATTACAAAGGGCTTCAGCAATATAAGGAACATCAAAGACAAATTCATCACAGAAGGTGATCAGTTCATCAGCGAATCTCAATCAGCAATCCAGTTGCAAAGCAAGAGATCTACTGTTTCATCCTAACAGGTGAATCAGTACTAAATCTTTTAACTGGGTAGACTTAACAGTCTTTTGTAAAATCTCTTTACCTAGTGCATACTTCATTGTATGTTTGTAAATCCTTTAACAGGGTGGATTTAGCAATCCTTATTGCTCCTAACAGGGCAGATCATCAGAAGTGATCAAATTGTAAGCCTTAACCGGCCAACTTTATTCTGCAGTATTAAAGCTTTGTGGGTTTCATCCCCACCCCAGTTTTACTTTCTTTTTGGAAGGTTTCTGGGTAACCAAATCTATGTGTCATTATTGTGAATGCTTTTAAGTTTCATGCTTTCTGTATGCAAAGGTTAAAGTAAATTACATGTTAATACATCTGTAATTGGAAGAAAATTTGGAAGAAAATTTGGAGTTACTGATTCACCCCTCCCCTCTCAGTAACTCGGTTAATTCCTAAATATTTCCAACAATTGGTATCAGAGCAGCATTGGTTCTCAAGACAAAGCTTAACTAGCTTGAGCAAAGATCCAGGACAATGGAGGTATTCAAACTGAACAAGGTAATTGAAAATGAAAAGCTAGATCTGGAAATGGCCATAGCTAAACTCAAAGAAGCAAAATAACATCTTTCCCAATCCCTAAGAAGAAGGAAGGAACTTGCAAATCAGATGAATGATCAGAAGTACATTGAAGAAAAGATTGAAGATCTTTTTCTCTCAAATAACTCAGATGAAGCAAACAATGCTGTCAAAGAACTCCTAGAAAAGAATGGGTCTCTGCAGGAAGAAGTGAGAAAATTAAAAAGAGAACAAGAGCTACACTCTACAAGATTCTGTGAGATCTTGGAACAAAGAAACAAGTTGAAAGATGAATTAGATGGAAGGAACATTGAAGTCCAAAATAAAACCCTTCAGCTAGAAAACCTAATTGATCAGATCTCTCATACAAATGAGGAAATTCTGAATCTAAGATCAGAAATAGAAAGCACAAGAGAAGAACTAAGATCTGAAAAGGAAATCAATCTAAGATTGGTGGATGACCTAAACGCTGAAAAACAAATCAATGAAGGAATGCTGAAAAGTCAAGAAGACTTGAATCAGCTGTATGAGCGAAATCTTCATAGGCAAAAAGGAAAAGCAGGACTTGGATACAAAGGAGAAGGCGAATCCTCTAAGCAAGGTACTCAAAGAAATCAAAAACCTACTTGTAATCATTGTGGTAAAATAGGACATACTTCAAATAAATGTTGGAATAATGAAAAAGCAGAATTCAATGGAAAATGTTACAACTGCAATCAACCTGGTCACAAAGCAAATGAATGCAGGGAAAAACCTAGATTCAGAGGTAATTGTCACAAGTGCAACAAACAAGGTCACAAGGCATCCGAGTGCAGATCCAAGACATTTAATCCAGCAGAACAAATTATGAAAGCAATGTTTGGATGGGACTACAACACCTGGTGTAGATGTCATTACTGTGGAGAATATGGACACATTGGCATGAATTGCATAAAACATCATCTAAGGAAAAGAGATACTACCGTAAGATGCTTCAAATGCACTAAACTCGGTCACATAGCCAGAAACTGCATGAATGCTAGTGAAGTTGAAGATGGAAAGAAGAATGAAGCAACTAAGGTCAGGAAACAGGTGAGACAAAAATGGATTCCTAAATCTACCGAGCAATCCAGTCCAAGTAATGGAATGGATGGCTCTACCGACTCAAACTAAATTTCCAAGAAAGCATTGGAACTGTATTTTCATAGACCAATCTCAAGCAGTTCCAGAACCGAATTAAAAGAAAGATCTAAATCAGCATACAAGATGCAGTAAGATCACAGGGAGGTCGGTATCAGTCTTTACCGAGCAAGGTCGGTACCCGTCTTTACCGAGCGAGTTCGGAGCAATATGAATTCTCGAGTTCACCGAGTTGCGAAGTCTTTACCGAGCAATTAATTCTTAGTGGGTGACAGTCTGTCGGAATTCATACCCTAATTTGTATTGAGCATTAATGACAGAGTTGTAAACAAAAAGCAAGTAATCGAACTCATTCTTCACCGCGAACCTTTAGCACTTTGAGAGCAGAAAATTTCAAGAGCAACCCAGCGATTCAATACTTTTGCGAAAGGAATTTTCTGTGAGCTACCATGGCATCATCCAGCACCTCAGCGAAGAAAGGATCTGATATGTTAGTCCAAGGGGAATGGAAAGCACCAGATTTCAAGATCGTGCCCGCAATTGCAGCAGCCCTAGATCTGAACGGAGCTCAATCTCAGATTCCTCCTAAGGTACTACTTATTAACGATATCCGCAATCATTTCAACTGTTCAATTCATGAAATGGCGAACCTAGAATTAGATATTGTGCGTGAGGAACTATGTGTGGATGGTATTCTGAAACCCGAGCACAAACATCTGGAAGATAAAGGTTTAGTTCACATTGCACATCTACCTCGAAACTTTTGAGATAAATGGGTTAGATACATTCTCAGCCGTGTACATGATGGCAAGATTTGGCTTGAGCAACCCATAGAGATCACAAAGAAGATGATTCATCAAATCATCGGTTTTCCCATGTTGAACAAAGCAAAAACTACCAAAACCCTAGGTCGGACGGAACTAGAGAAGAAAACCCTAGCCGAATGGGACGGTAGAGGCATGAAAGTTAGCAGCATCACCGATGCTGAACTGAAGTTTGGTACACACATTATTGCCCATAAGATTTACAGTTCTAGTCGACAGAATAGTGTCTCCTGTGAAGCTATCGACCTAGCATACAAAGTGGTCAAGAATAACTTAACATTTGACCTAGCAGACTTATTGTTAAAGCAGTTTAACAAAAACATGGAAAGCATTCAAACTTCCAAAAACAATCCATGTAAGTTTGGATCCTTATTGGTCTGTTTATTCTTCTATGTTCAGAAATTCTTCCCTTCTAAAGGAAAAGTTGTATGGAGAAAAGATGTGCCAGCACTTTATGAAATAAATGAATACATCTCAGAAATGGGTGAAAATTTTGAAAGCATCATGGATAATTATTTTGAGTCTTTCAAAGAGAAAATGAATGACAGATTTCGGATTCCACAGAAGTTGGTGGAAGATTACAAAGATGACATTTGTTTTATGGTGGATTGTGATAATGTATATATTCAAGCAGCTAAACCGAGGACTGTATATGTAAAACCTCTTCCTTATGAGGTAAATATTGATGAAACCAAGAATATCATTGAAGCTCTTCTTAATCAGCCTGTCAATCCCAAAGCTCCATATTTTGGAACATATGATGAAGCTAAGGTGAGAATTGAACTAAGCATAAAGCTTCCACAGGCGGTAAACAAAAGAAAGAAGAGGATAGCCAAAATGCAAATGATAACCGAGGACAAAGAAGAAAAAGATGAAGAAGAAGAGGAAAAGGATGAGAAAACAGAGGAACCAGAACCTGCAAAGAAGAAAGGAAAGGTATTCATCACTAAGGCACCTAAGCCTCCCACTGCTGTATTTACAAGGAGAAATGCAAGAGGCAAGGCAGACAAGGCAGACAAGGCAGATAAAGACATAGTATTCAAAAGGCCTCCTCTAAACTTTCAAGAAAATATCAAACTCTTTAGAGACGGATCAGGATCTGGAGTAAGTAACATAAAATCTTTTAAATATGAAACCAGATCGGAAACAGAACAGAAGGAAATAGAAGATGCTGTTATTGAAAAGATGGGATAGTGGAAATACTCTCCTGAAGAAATAGCCCCACAGGTTCCAGCTGTCTTATTAAATCCAATAAAAATGAGATGGAGCAATGCAAAGCAAACTGTGATAGACATATTTGATCAAACCCTGAGACAGTTAATGCCGAGCTTGAAAAATGATGAAGTAAAGAAGGCATTAAAAGAAAATGAAAGTAAGATGACATTAAAGTTCAATACTTGTTTGATTCTGATCAACAATATTGAATCGGTTGTGAAGGCTGCAAATGCCACATGGAAGAACATATACCGCCTTCACCAACCGAGTATTGAAACAGTAATAATAAAAGATATTGAAGATGACAGTGATGAACAAGAAGAAGACACTGAGGTAGATGATACTGTGAGGATAGCAGCAGAAGTCATTGCATCCCTTCCTACCTCTCCAGTAAAAGTTTCTACATCCAGCCCGGAGACACCTTCAAGCATGGTTGTGACAACTTCAACTTTTGTCCAATCATCTATAGCAACAACAGAAGCAACTACCATTTCTTCTACCGAGTTGCAGTCTCCCGCATCATCAAGTTTTCCAGCAGTAAGTTTTCCAGTTTTTGAATCTTCAAGTGTAAATATTTTAAGTTCTCCAGTAGAAAGTATACCAGTCTTTATAGCCAGCCCTACTATATCTACTGTCACTACTACCAAGGCATTAAGTACAGATAAGCCTAAGGCTCTACCGAGTATAAAATTTTTGGGTAAAAATGTAGTAGAGGATATAGACCTAGATGAAGAGATAGAGATTCCAACATTAGATTTTGCAAATCTATCAGCGGACCAAATGCAAAATATAGGTGAGATCCTCCAAAGGAAAGCAAAACAAAAGAAGCTTAAAGAGGAGAGAGACAAGGAATATCAAATCATCAAGGATGCTAAGGACATTTTGTCTGATGCATTAGGCATTAAAGTAGACTCCTCCCAACATGTTTTGCTACAATTAGCAGAAGCAGTTAATAAATACAATGAGGATTCATCTGGGACAGAAAAGTTAGTTGAAAGAGACGAGAAGAGATTCAACAATAAAGTGCTTGAGCACATTGCTCAGCACATAGCTATTAACCAAGTAGAATTGTCTTCAGTTTTGTCAAACATTGAATCTATATATTCGAATGCTACCTCTCTTTTGGCTAGATTGTGCAATATTGCCGAGTTCACAAAGGATGTTAAGGATAAAATGAATAAAATGGATGAGGATATGAAGATTAGCATATAGAAGCTGCAACTTGAACCAAGTTCAAGCTCTGCTCATCACATGAAAATCTCACACCTATCAAATATGCAGTCTGATCTACTGAAAGAAGACACAAGGATCCGGTCCACACTGCTAGACATCCAACACATGATCCTTCCCATCATGAATGCAATGTATAAGCACATTGAACATTCCAAAACATTGATTCATGACAATCAGCTCTCTATAGAAGATCACATGATTGAACTCTCTGCAGAAGTCCAAATTGCAATACAAACATGTAAGATTCTGCAAGAAAGTTGGGACAGAACCCTGGCACTAATAATGAAGGTACATTCTGATTTTCTATCAAATTTTGGATTCTCTTTGTAAATAACTTGTATATACACCTTTGGCATTATCGTCAAAAACGGGGAGATATGTATAGAGGGAGATATATGTATAGAAGAAGATCTGTATAGAAACAGTTAGCACATTGAAAGGGGGAGACAATGTATAAAGCCCTATAACAAAGATAAATTTTGAAAAAAATCAAAATAAAATTCAGCATGATTCATGTATATAAGTTTTGGCCAATAAGTGTTTTTGTCACTAATGCCAAAGGGGGAGATTGTTGGCATTAAACAGAATTGCCACTAGTGACAACACTTATTTGCATTCTAGGTGCAAACCGAGCAGACAGTGCAAACCGAGCAAGTTAGTACAAACCGAATAGGACAGTGTAAACCGAGTAACATCATGTCTACCGAGTCACCAGTATTTACCGAGTTCAAAACCTACCGAGTGATCAGTATGAACCGTGCCTTCACTTCTACCGAGTGCATGACGATGCCGAGTAATGCAGTGGATGCCGAGTATCAGAAAGTCACCGAGTTAGTTTGAAGGGACCGTGTAACCATACTTGGGCCGACTTAGTAGCACTTATGTTTATTTGTCAAGCCGACTTTGTAATTGTAATTGTAATTAATTGTTTAAGACTTATATATAAACAATGTTGTAAAAATGTCAAGAGCAATGTAAGAATCACATATGTGAAAAAGAAAGAAAGGCAGAGATAAGCGAATTACAAAGGGCTTCAGCAGTATAAGGAACATCAAAGACAAATTCATCACAGAAGGTGATCAGTACATCAGCGAATCTCAATCAGCAATCCAGTTGCAAAGCAAGAGATCTACTGTTTCATCCTAACAGGTGAATCAGTACTAAATCCTTTAACCGGGTAGACTTAACAGTCTTTTGTAAAATCTCTTTACCGAGTGCATACTTCATTGTATGTTTGTAAATCCTTTAACAGGGTGGATTTAGCAATCCTTATTGCTCCTAACAGGGCAGATCATCAGAAGTGATCAAATTGTAAGCCTTAATCGGCCAACTTTATTCTGCAGTATTAAAGCTTTGTGGGTTTCATCCCCACCCCAGTTTTACTTTCTTTTTGGAAGGTTTCTGGGTAACCAAATCTATGTGTCATTATTGTGAATGCTTTTAAGTTTCATGCTTTCTGTATGCAAAGGTTAAAGTAAATTACATGTTAATACATCTGTAATTGGAAGAAAATTTGGAAGAAAATTTGGAGTTACTGATTCACCCCTCCCCTCTCAGTAACTCGGTTAATTCCTGAATATTTCCAACATGATATAGAGTACATTGAGAGAAAGGCCATAAAAAGACAAGCTATTGCTGATCAGTTAGCTGATTTTTCAGTTAAGGATAGTGTGCCTATTCAGGTAGAGTTCCCAAATGAACACATTCTATACATGACCACTCGCACTTGGAAGATGTTCTTTGATGGTTCCAACATGCAAAATGGATCAGATGCGGGAGTATTGTTTGTTTCTCCTCATGGGTATAATATACCAAAATCCTACAAACTTTTATTCTCATGTACAAAAAATATTGCAGAATATGAAGCATTAACCAATGGATTGAAACTAGCTATAGAATGGAACATAACAGAGTTGCATGTCTTTGGGGATTCACAATTAATTATCAACCGAGTCAATAAGGAGTATCAAACCAAAGATGATAAATTGATACCTTACAAAAAGATGGTTGATTCATTGAGATGTTACTTTACCTTTGTGACATTTCAACAGATACCTAGAGCAGAAAACAAAGCTACAAATGCTATGGCTACATTAGCTTCACTCCTACAGTTGGAACAACATGAATCCAGATTTGAATTCCTGGTGGAAGAGCTATACCACCCCATATTTGACTCATCTAAAAGCAATGTCATTTGTACCCTTGTCACACATGAGTCTTCCCACTATGGTGCTATCTATTCATATCTACGCGATGGCATCATCCCTAACACTTTCAACCGTTCTGAATGCCGAAACCTCATCTGTAACGCCTCTCGCCACACCCTTATCTTTGGTGATTTATATAGGAGGGGTTTAGATGGGACACTTCTTAGGTGCTTGGAAAAGGAGGAATCCCACCAAGCATTAGTTGACATTCATGAGGGCATTTGTGGTGGACACTCTAATGGTCTTGCCATGGCCTGAAGGTTGCTTAGGGCGGGGTATTACTGGCCCACAATTCAAACTGATGCAGTAGCTTTCTCTAAATCTTGTGATAAATGTCAAAAACATGGAAACCTGATTCATGCTCCAGGGAGGGAGCTAATTCCTTCTATTTCTCATTGGCCATTTCAGCACTGGGCCTTTGACCTTGTTGGGCAAATTCACCCCATTTCATCAGGTGGACATAAGTTTATCATCACAGCTATTGATTATTTCACGAAATGGGTAGAGGCAATCCCTCTTTCTGTTGCCTCAGGCAAAATAGTTTCCCTATTTATTCTGAATCATATTATTTGTCGATTTGGAGTGCCTTCTGAGATTATTACTGATAATGGAGGTCAATTCAAGAACAAGGACCTAAAGCATTTATGTAAGAAGTTTAAAATTAAGCAACATTGGTCCTCCATCTATTTTCCACAGGGAAACGGACAGGCAGAAGCCTCTAATAAAACCATTCTTAAAATCCTTCATAGAACAACAGTACACAAGAATGGTAGGGATTGACACTTACAAATCAATTCGGCACTATGGGCCTATAGAACTAGCATTCGTACACCTACAGGAGCTACTCCTTTTGCTCTTACCTATGGCGCTGAAGTAGTGTTGCCTTTAGAAGTAGAGATACCTTCACTTAGAATCTCTCTCAAAGGTTTGATTACAGATGAGGATTACCGTGCCATGAGGTTACAAGAACTAGAACTTCTAGATGAGAAGCGTAAGGCTTCCTTTGATCACATGAGAGTATATCAGAAGCGTATGTCCAAAGCATTCAACAAGAAGGTTCGCCCTAGGGAATTTCAGATAGGTGATCTTGTTTTGAGAGAGAACCCTAAGAATCAACAGAATAGAGAACAAAAGGGAAAGTTCGAACCTAATTGGCTTGGACCATACATTATTACAGTAACTTTTGGTACAGGTGCATATTTACTGTCGAATGAAGATGGAGAACAGCTCCCTGAGCCCATCAACATTTTGCACCTAAAGATATTCTATCCTTGATGCCCATTCTGTCTAGGGGCATCCTTTGTACATATCTTATATGATCCTGAAAAAATACCAAAAAAATTCATATATGATGCTGAAAAAATCCTAAAAAGCATAAAAAGTCCTGAAAAAATACAAAAAAAATAAAAAAATAAAATTCAAAAATTCAAAAAAAATAGAAAAAGTGCCTTGGTGAAAACTTGGTAACAAGTGCCTTGGTAGAAAAAAATGAAAAAAAGAAAAAAAGAGAAAAATTGCAATAAAAATCCAAGTGGTGAAAACTTGGAAACAGGCACTACTTGAGGCCTTTGCACCCCTATTTGTTAGCATGCATCCTCGACACTTAGCCACTTTCCATCATGCCTTGACCTTATTTGACTTGGTCTGGAATTGGTCTTTATTTTTGTCTAGGGGGCATACGTGTTAGCATAGGTCTTTTAGGTGCATTTGTCTCTTGGGGCATTTCACAAACCGGTGTTTTTCAACACCACCCCAAATAGTGTTTTTTCAACACTACTCTTGCATCAAGTGTTTCTTAACACTTATCAGATGTCTTACCCAACAATCTAGTATGATGCGACATTGCTCATTTGCAAATGCGATGATCAGATTTTGACTCTATGACTAACACACACGCACTTAAACAATCAACTCGCTTGAGATATGTTGACTTTATTTTTCTTTGTGTGTTGTCTATGAGGATTTATTTGATGAGTGGTCTCTCCCTGAGAAGTTTTCGATGATGCATAACTAGAAGAATGAGGGAATGAGAACATGTTTTATTTCTTTATCTGCTTGTGGGTATATTTTGTTGGTCCTACCTGTCATGAGCATTTATGCTGGTCTTACTTGACACTATGGATTGACAAGGTATTATCCTTGACTGTTTTGCGAGTGCATGCTTCTAGTTATCCTGACTTTCATGTGTCTTGATACAAGCATAATCTCGCCATATCAAACTTAGGTGATCTCATTGCATTAGTCATCTGGACCTACATGTTTTTGATGCCTAGGTGGGATTTCCACATTTCTATCTGATAAAGATCATATTCATATCCACATAGTTATGCTAGTGTGCATTGTATGATCTTACGACGTTACCAATAACTCTCGATGATGATAATTAGATGTCTATAGGCATTGTGACCTTGCAAGTCAACCACTTTCATAGTAGCTTGCATTCTTAGGTTCATCATAGTTTAGTTTTTGCATCTTGCATATGGAGAGAGCTCTCCTTTTTATCATCTACGGACTAGTTGGTCAATTGTGCTCATTTTCTGATTCTTCTTGATCATATCTTTCATTTTTGGTCTTTTATATCACATCATTTTCTATCCATTTTCGGACTCAAAATCAAAATTCGAGTCGCATTTCTAAATTTTCTCATTCTTCTACGCAGTTGACTAACCTTTTGAGGCATAATTCTTTGATCTTTGATGGAATTTCTTCTTTTCCATGTCTTTCAAACTTCTAGTCTTTTATTCACCCCTTTCGCTTCCTTTCTCTAAGGTTTGACTTAATTTTTATCCTATATCTTTCCCAGTCAAACCTAGTCAACCTAGGGCATATCTTCATTGTTTGATGGTTATCCTATCATGCTCCATCCTTCGATTATGATTTATTGTGACTTGATCAAGTTTATCAATTTGTTGTTCTCCTCTATCTGATTTCGATTTCGATTCCGAGGGGGCAGTACCTATCAGCTTTAATCTTTGATTCAACTTTATCATTCAGCTCAGCTTGAGATTCTTATTTTGAGACTTGATTATCACCTAGCAGCGATGGTGGTGATTTTGTCTTTTGATTTTTATCTCCTATTTTTCAGACTTGATTATTGCCTAGTAGCGACGGTGATAGTTTTGTCTAAGGCTTGATTTGCACCTAGCAGCGACAGTGTTGGTCTTGTCTTTCAGCTGTTGTTTATGCTTGTCTCGATGTGTTCCCATCTGTCGAACACACATCTGATTTGTTTTGTGATCCCAAATCGATCTCACATTTCAATTCTTCTTTGATTGCATGTGTTCCCGAAATGATCACACATTAGTCAAAGAGGGGCAAATGTATGCACCCTAAAATGGTCGCCTAGACTTTGGGCCCCCATTTAGCAATTTGTCAAAACTCTGAATCAATATTTTCAAATATCAATAATATCAATTATATCAATTTCCTTGATCAAATCATAATCAATTCAATATTTCTTAAGGTTTGAGCCTTATTTAATTTAAAAGAAATAAAAATAAAAATCTTATTTAATTAAGAGAACATGCTCCCTTTTAATTAATTAAAAATCTCTTTTAATTAAATAATAAAATCACTTTATCTTAAGCCTTTATTTAATTAAAAGGAATTTCCTCCTCTTTTATTTAAATAAAAAATCTCCACTTTTCCTCTTATCCTAAGTTGCACAAATAAAATATTTATTCTTATTTTATAAAAAGGAAAAAGCACTTTTTGTCTCATATGGACATAAAGTCAACTCCTATTTTCCTATTGGAGGATATTTGTGCACAAGGATCAAGCTTTTTTTTTTTCTCCACCATTGATTAAGTCTTTTGCCTCTTAATCACAATGGTCCATTCCTTTTCACTTTCTATAAAAGAAAAGCTCTCTTCTTCATTTTCATATCTTAAGTTTTTATGCTAATGTTATGCTGTAGGTTTTCTAGGTCATTTTGGAGCTCTTTGAAGACATTCTACATCCAAGCTTTGAGACTTGTTATTGCATTTCATTATAGTTGCATATTTCTTTTCTTAGATGCATTATCATGGCATATTAGCTTAGATTTTCTTTTATGCAATAGATTAACTTGCATTGTCATATAGATTTGCATTGCATTGCATCCATATTGATTTCATTGGAGATATTGGCATTGTTGCCCTTATCTTTGATTTGGAATCTCTCATTGTGTGGTTGACTAGCAAAGTCATGAGTTTATAGCTCTAGCTGAGAGTAATTTCACAAATCTTGCAACTCCATGCATAGAGAGCTATGAGTCGCTTTGTGAGGCCTCATTGTTGAGCAACCTTTCATGTAATGATTCATAGAAGTGTTGTCACTTTTACACCATATAGATAGTAGATAAATTGAAGAGACAAATCATCCCTATTGATTATGAGCTTGATCTTCTGAAGAAAATGCATGGGTTGAAACAAGCAGGAAGATTCGTTCAGGAGTATACAGAGGATTTTTATTGATTCCTCATTAGAACAGGCCATGCGGAAGCTAATAAAGAGAAAGTTGCATGTTATCTCAATGGGTTGAGGCCAAGCATTCATGAAGAGATAAAGTTGGTCTGAATGAACAATATTGAAGAGGCATACTAGTTTTCCTTAAGAGTAGAGGAAAAGTTGAACAAGAATTTTGAGAGTATGCAAAGCGGAAGAGGTCACGGTAGAAGATCAAGTGGATGGTCTTATGGAGACTGAAATGAAGATCAAAAAAAGAAGGATGAGGCCAATAGAAGTCAAAATCAGAGAGAACAATTTCAATCATTTCCATGATCAAAATAATAGAGATCAGAGAGGAAGGGGAAGAGGACAAGGACTAGGAAGAGGAGGCTTATGTGGAACATGTTTTCATTGTGGAGAAGAAAGTCATAGGGCATATGAATGTCCTCAACTGCAAGGAAGGACAAATAAGAAAATTGAAGGCTAGGCTAGAGTTGCACGTGTATGAAGATGCCAAATCTCACATTCTGAAGATGCTAAAAGAGGAGAAGTCCAAGTTAATAAAAGAGTCCTGTTGAGTGGTGAGAATGAACTTGAGCAGATGAGGAGCTTGTTTCACACTAGGTGCAAGTGTGAGGATAAGTCACAATCCAAGAGGAGATGGTCACAAAGTCACTGAAAATTTGGTGTTAGAGGAGATGGTCACAAAGTTAAAGCTCAAGAGGCAAAAACACCCACATCCATACCGGATTGCCTGGGTGCTAGATGACCACAAGGTCATGGTCAATGAACATTGCTTAGCGAAGTTCAAGTTTGGGGGATGCATGTCATATGTTACTGGGTAGGTCATGGTAGTTTGACACATGTGTTGTACATGATGGTCGTGCGAATACCTATTCCCTAACAAATGATGAAGTGTGACATAAGCTAAAGCCATTGAAGGACATAGAAGAAAAATGTATGTAGTAATGCAAGAATAAGTTTTTTTGATGGAAAAAAGTTTTTAAAGGGTATGAGACATGAGCATATGTGTTTTTATTTAATTCCAAAAGATGGTAAAGAGGAAATAGAAGATGTACCTGCAGAAGTTGCAGATTTGTTGAATGAGTTTTAGGCTATTGTATCCGATAATGTTCTTGATGGATTACCACCTGTAAAGAAGATCAATCATTAGATGGACTTGATTCTAGGAGCCAGTTTGCCAAATAAGGTAGCACACAGAATGACACCAATAAAAAGTGAAGAGTTGAACAGACAAGTACAAGAGTTGTTGCAAAAGGGGTTGATTCGAGAGAGTCTGAGCCATGCACGTTGTTCCAGCAATATTAGCACCAAAGAAGAATGGAGAATGGAGGATGTGTATAGATTTAAGGCTATCAATAATATCACAATCAAGTACATGTTTCCATTGCCACATATGGATGATATTATGGATTATTTGAGTGGAGCTGTGTATTTCTCAAAGATAGATCTAAAGAGTGAATATCATCAAATTCAAATCAGAGAGGAAGATGAATGGAAGACTGTCTTCAAGACAAAGGAAGGGTTATATGAGTCTTTGGTCATGCCTTTTGGGCTAACCAATGCACTGAGCATTTTCATGCGGCTCATAAATGAGGTTCTAAAATTTTTTTTTGGGTAAATTTATCATTGTTTACCTATATGATATTTTGATCTTTAGTAAGACATTGGAGTAGCATATAATACATATTTGTAAGAATTTTCCTAAGGCAAAGAATAGATGCCAAGATTTAGAAGCTCAAGAGATAGCACAACAAAGAGAGACAAGATAATAAAATCAAATGAAGAATTCAATAATGATCAAATGATAATGAATAATTGATTACATACAATGTAGAAATGCCTCAATATATAGGCAATGCATGATAACTAGAAGTTATGCAAGTGATAAGCTATCAACTAGACATAGTGGAATCACATGTCCACCAAAGGTGGATCATCCTCCATTGTACATGAAAGTATGAGAAACATATGCAACAATGAGAGGATGATAATGTGATAAGAGCACTAAAGGTGGATCTCACACACAAAGAGGTATGTGATGACAACTATTACACCTAAAGTGGAGATTCTCCTAACCATGTGCTAAAAAAAAATGCAAACTCCTAGGTGTCTCAAAGACAACTAATATGCAAATGCATTATCCTAAGTAAACTTAAGTAAAGTGTAATTAGTAAATATTTAATTATACCAACACCCCCCCTTAAGTGCAACTTAGGGGAATGTACTTGGGCTCACAATGCAAGATGAGTCCCAGCTACTAGGCAATGTTAGGTACCCATGTACAATATGCAAGAACAATGCAATCTCTTATAAAGTGGAGAAAGAGGGAAAACCTCATGGGAAAAACCCTCCCCCAAAAAGAGAGATGAATACAATAATAGAATATGAGAGAGAAGATCTCATGTGAGGAAAATATCCCCCCCCATAAGAGAGAAGTAGTGGAAGAGAGACCAAATAGCCCTCCCTCAATGTAGAATGAACACCAATGGTAGATGCTCCAGGCTTGATGTAGAAACTACTCCATGAGTGTAGAAAAAAATTCCTCCCCTTAGGAAGAAACAAGACCAAAGGTGTAGATATGAAGCCTCCTCCCCAATCTATAGGAAGAAACCTCAAAAATTATGGAATCTCTGAAACTTGCTCAAGTGTTCCCATGTCAAAGATGAAAAGTGCCTCCTTCAAATCATGTGTATTAAGCCACTCTGCTGAAAAAGATAAATGAAGATCAACTGAGGATGAATGTAGAACATGTACCAAAGACTCAAGTATCTCCTCTGAAGATAAAGTGACCTCCTCCAACTGCTGTATCAAAGTATCAACAATCATGTCACCCTCGAAAGAATGATCAAGTAGAGAATGAATGTGAGGGTCAACGTGCTCCCTGGCAACAACTGAAGAAGGATCATCTTCACCAAAGAGAAGATGAATATTATTAATGAAGTCTCCCAAATCTGAAGTATAGGACTCCACAAAAAAACCTGCAATGTCTGTCAAGTAGTCATCCCATGGAACCAAGTCTGGAAGACAATGAATATCCTGCTGCATTGAAGCACCTGAACCCATGGTTGTGTGAATGCAAGCATCATCAGGAGCAAGAGTAGAAGTAGTCTCAATAGGAGGAGATGAAATGGAAGGCTCAAGAGCTTGATCATGAGTGAGAATACCCAAGTTCAAGTAGCCAAAACTCTCCTCAAAATTTGAATCATCACTATAATCATCATATGTTGAAGAATCACTGTCTGAAGAATCACTGTCATCAAGAGGAACAAAATCTGCAAAGGAGTACAACCGAGAAGAGTGATCCACTATCCCAGTAGCAATAACCACTCCACTCTCCAAGTCCTTGATGAAAACTGAATCAGGTGTAAATTCCATAGTCTTCTTTATAGCACCATTTGTGATTTGATAGATAGAAAGAAGGTTATTGGTCAAGTGTGGAACACACAACACATCATTGAAGTGTCCCTCCCTAACATCAATACTTCCTTTCCCAATCACATTCATGTAAGTGTGATTGCCCATAAAAATAGGTGGACCTTTACAAGGCTCAAATGATGAAAACATGGACTGTGAAGAAGCCATATGATGAGAAGCCCCTGAATCTAGAAGCCATCTACCTGAATCAGGACTTGAAGAAGCATACAAAGCTTGTTCTTTTTTAGTGACAAATGCGTGACCCTTTCCTTTATCTTTTTTTGAATTTGGTGAAGAAGAGGTTGAGGTAGACATCCTAGAAGGCAATTTGATGTTGTTCTTGGCAAGAAGATTCTTCAATTCATCAATGTCCTTCTTATAACAAAAGTGTTCTTCATGTCCATCCTTTTTGCAATATGCACAAAACCGCTTCTCCTTCTTTGAAGATTCACCCTTTGGAGGTGATGTAAAAGTGTCATGTTGTGTGGAAGTTGATGTTGTACCTTCTTGTTGAGACCTAGACTTCCAATTTTTCTTCTTCTTTTGACTTTGATTTCCTTGACTCTCATGATTAGCCACCAATGCCTTGGAAGTTGAAGACTTGAGAAGCCCCATACTCATCAATTTTTCTTGTTCTAAGACCAACATTTCTGAAAATGACTCAAATGAAGGCTTAATGAAGGCACTAGCCATGGTCAACTTGTGAGTATTGTAACTTGAAACAAAAGCTGCATATGCAGGAGGAAGATGTTTCAACAAGTGATTGATCAACTTCGCATCCTTTATGGGATTTCCACAATCATCAAGTTGTGCTCTATAGTCATTGACTTTGTTGAGATAATCTTGGATTGTGTCAAAGTTCTTGGGATCTAATTTGAGGAGATCAGTCTCAATTGTGAATCCCATTTCCTCATCCACTTTACCAAACAATTCTGCAAGTTTATCCTGAGCATCTTTAGCATTATTTATGGTTTTGATGTGATACATGACAGTTGCAGAAATATTCTCTCTCAAGACTCCTAAAGCTTTATAATTTTTGCATGACCATTTATTTATTGTAGTAGTATCATCATTAGTGGGTTTTTTAATTGTACCATCCACATAAGGATTTAAACCTTGAACCATTAACTTGCTCCATACATTATCTTTCCATGTAGCATAGTTATGTGGAGTTAATTTTGCAATAGAACCCATGATGCAAAATGAAAAGAGCACAAAAAAGAGAGAGACACCAACACACAAGACACCCCCCTAATTAACTCAATCAAAGAACCCCCCCCAAAAAAAATTAAAAAAAAAATTAAAAAAATGATGATTTTGGCACTTTATAGCTAGTTCGTGTACAATTGCCACTTGACAAAATAGATCAAAGTGGACTTCTGATTTTGATATTTACAACTGAAAATATGAATCTATAGAAGACTCAAGAATATAAGACACAAGATCCCTCAAGGATCTAATCAATTACAAGTGCCACAATAGGCCAAAATAGACCATATTCTGAAAGTACTATGTCTACACAATATTTCTCCAAATTGATACCAGATCTAGAAAGTAGATGAAAAATCATGCATTTTTAAAAAAAATTGCACTTGAAAATGTGTCCGTATGAGCCCGTACGAAGCCTTTGAAGTTGCAAAAATTGGGATCATACAGGTATAGTCACCAAAAACTGCAATTTCTACAAACTCCGTGATCCAAAACCAAAAAAAAACACCACCACTGAAAAGCTCAAGAAATTTTAGCCAAAATAAAAAAAAATTGCACCTAATTTGGAGTCCGGATGACCAAGTTATGGCCTCCCAAAGTTGGACTGCCAAATCAAAACTACAAATGGTGAGGGCTGTAAATTTTTGAAAACTGCTGACATCACCTTTTCAGTGTATTGAATTTGACGGTTAAATGACCGTCATGACAATAGAAATACACCTAGGTGTGACGGTCAAATGACCGTCAAAATTAACCTCCTAAATGGCTGATGCAATCACTAACATAAAATTGACATCTTGGAGACCGTTAAAGCAAAGCAAAAATCAACCCAGTTGATGGCTAGACGGCCGTCAAATTTAACACAATGAAAACTATGAAAAATGCAATTTTTTTTTTTATAAAATACCCATTTTTGCTGATCCGCCACTTGTTAGTATTTGATTGGTTGGGGAGTTTTTATGGGGCTGCGTGTATGTGCGGAGACCTGTGTGGCTCAGAGGAGGTGGCGCTAGGCGTGCTGCTGTCTAGAGTGGTGCGATCTGCAACTGGAGTTTGGAGTGGCATTGGAGGTGCTTGTGGACTGGGCGGCGGGAGATGGGCGCTACTTGAGCGGCACTGACAGGGTCTTCCCGCATGTGGACTGCGGAGCAGAGGCAGCGGCTGGGGCGTGGGAGCTGAGGCAGCGGTGGCATCGTGGGCAGATCCCAGTGGTGGAGGAGGGCAGTTGAAACCCTGCTAACATAGGTGGAAACCCTGGTGTCTGCCCGCGGAGGTGGTGTTGGGAGCAACGGAGCAGGTGTGGCCCTTGACAGAGTTGAGCACACAAGAGGCGGCTGTGGTGGGAGGAGGGGTGTGGGACTTTAGTCCCACATTGACCATGTACGTTGCTCTCCAAGCCTTTATAATGCTAAAATCTCACCTTCAAAGTAAATCGGCTTTGGCTTCCTACGTGGTTGGACTGTGTGCGTGCTTTGGTCTAAGGTTGGACTGCTCGCTGATTTGTAATCTCTGTCTAAGACTAAGGCCGTGAAGGCTAATTCAGATCTAAGGTGTCTGTATGATTTCAATAGCTGATATGACCTGTACCCTGTGTACACACATGCCAAATAGGGCAAATTTTTTGCCACAGAATATATTTCTAAAAATGGAAAATTTTCTAAATTGAAAAATTTACCAAAAATAGAAAATTTTTCAGATCTGAAAATTTACAATAAATGCTGATATGATAATGACAGAAATAAAAATAAATTTCAGATTTGAAATACAAAATTATTAAAATAATTACCCAATTTGCAGATCGGGCCTTAGAGGTTCGTTTTGTAAAAAAAATTTGCCTCAAATTTAACTTTTGTCTAATATAGACAAATTTATAGTCAAAATTTATGGAAACAACCACCCAGATGCAATGGTGAGGTTCGATCTTGCTCAAAAAGCTTCCACAAAATGCTGATCCTGGATTTGGTTCGTGGCCCTCCAAAAGTTGAAGCAATCAATGCTCTCCAATGGCTATCCAATGAAGACTCCTTTGGCTCTGATATCATGTAAGAATTTGCCTAAGGCCAAGAATAGATGCCAAGATCTAGAAGCTCAAGAGATAGTATAACAAAGAGAGACAGGATAATAAGATCAAATGAAGATTTCAATAATGATCAAATGATAATGAATAATTGATTATATACAATGTAGAAATGCCTCAATATATAGGCAATGCATGATAACTAGAAGTTATGCAAGTGATAAGCTATCAACTAGACATGGTGGAATCATATGTCCACCAAAGGTGGATCATCCTCCATTGTACATGAAAGTATGAGAAACATGTGCAACAATGAGAGGATGATAATGTGATAAGAGCACTAAAGGTGGATCTCACACACAAAGAGCTATGTGATGACAACTATCACACCTAAAGTGGAGATTCTCCTAACCATGTGCTAAAAAGAAATGCAAACTCCTAGGTGTCTCAAAGACAACTAATATGCAAATGCATTATCCTAAGTAAACTTAAGTAAAGTGTAATTAGTAAATATTTAATTACACCAACAATATTCGTAGGGTGTTTGAGAAGTTAAGGGAAGAGAAATTGTTGATTAATTTGAAGAAGTGTAGTATTGTGAAGGAGGAGTTAGTATGTCTATGATTTATAGTTTTAGTAGAAGATCTAAAAATAGACCTAGAGAAAGTGAAGGCTATCCTTGAATGACCTACTCCAAGGAGTGCTACTAAGGTAAGATCTTTTCATGGTTTGACTAACTTTTATAAAAATTTTATCAGGAGTTTTAGCAGTACTTGTGGACCCTTGACTGAAACAATGAGAGGGGATAGGAAAGAGTTTAAGTGGACTACAAGGGAAAATAAGAGTTTTATATTATTGAAACAAAACATTACAGATGAACCTATTTTAACACTTCCATATTTTAATAAGGTGTTTCAAGTAGACTGTGATGCTAGTGGTACCACAATAGATGTTTTGAGCCAAGAAGGTAAACATGTTGCTTATTTTGGTGAATAGTTAAATGATGCCAAGAGGAAATATTATGATTATGATAAAAAATTTTATGCTATAATTTAGACATTGAATAAGTGGAGACATTATCTTCTTCCTAAAGAGCTTGTTTTGTATACTGATCATCAAGCTTTACAATATTTGAATAGTCAAGGAAAGTTGAATTAGAGGCATTTGAGATGGGTTGAGTTTTTGTAGAGTTACACATTTGTTTTGAAACACAAGAGTGAAAAGTATAATATGGTTGTAGATTCTCTTAGCAAAAGGCAACTTTTGCTGAAAAAGATGCAGATTAACATGGTTGGGTTCAAGGAACTCAAGAGTTTGTATTCAAAAGATCTTGATTTTAGTGAAGCTTGGACAGCTTGTACAAAACCTGTCACTCTAGAAAAAATGAAGTGGTTGGATCTCATCATCCAAGATGGTATGCTATTTAGAGGGAGTCAGTTGTGAATTCCATGAAGTTCTATGAGGGATAATCTCATCAAAGAGAAGCATAGTGGAGGATTGGATAGACATTTTAGTCAACATAAAACCCTTGCTTTGGTTAGTGAGAATTATTATTGGCCACAGTTGCAACATGATGTCAAAAAATTTGTACAGAGTTGCAAAGTATGTCAAATGGAAAAAAGAGTAAAGTAGAATACAGGGTTGTATCAGCCATTACCTGTACCAGAGAAGCCATGAGAGGATGAGTATGAACTTTGTTGTTGGTTTATTAAGGACTCAGCCGGGACATGATCAAATTTTTGTGGTGGTTGAAAGGTTTTCAAAGATGACACATTTTATTCCTTGCAAGAAGATGAATGATGTTGTCCATGTGACATAATTATTTTCAAAATGGGGAGAGTACATGGTTTTCCAAAGAGCATAGTTTCAGATTGAGACACCAAGTTTATTGGATATTTCTGGCACACATTGTAGAATAAGTTAAAAATAGATTTGAAGTTCAACTCATCACATCATCCACAAATTTATGGACATACAGAGGTGGTGAATAGGAGTTTGGAGAATTTGCTGAGATGTTTGGTTGGATCTATAAGCCAACGGGATGGGATTTAATTTTTCCACAGGAATAATTTGCATACGATAATTTTATCAATAGGAGCATGAGTAAATCACCATTCCAGATTGTATATGGAAGAAGTCCCAGAAATGCTTTCGAGTTGAGGAAGATAGACAAAGGAGAAATAAGTAGTGCTAAAGCTAAGAATTTTGCAGAACATTTGAAGAACATCCATGAGGTGAGGAAGCACATTACCAACATAAATATATAGTATAAGACTAAGGCAGATGAGAAAAAAGAGGCATAAGGAATTTCAGGTTGGGGATGAAGTCATAATTCTTTTGCGGAAGGAGTGATTTCTAGAAGATACATATAACAAGTTGAAAATGAAGAAGTTTGGCGATGTAAGATACTCAAGAAGTATGATTCAGGAAATGCCTATAAAGTAGAGTTGCCTACTGAGATGAATATTTCACTAGTATTTAACATTTCAGATCTGATAGAGTATCATGAAGGGGGTTTTGAAGATAGGATCAGAGAAGCACAGTGGAGTATTTTGGCAACTACTTCAGCTACCAAGGAGATTGAGGATATATTGGATAGTCATGTTGGCAGAAGCACAAGGAACATAATATATGAAGAATATCTGGTCAAATAAAAAAGACAACCTGTAGAATATTTATCATGGCTAACAAGGGAGGAGGTTAACCATCTTGGTTTTCCTCTGCACACCTGAGATGTGACAGGGTCACTTCTCAAATTAACTTGGGTGTTTGATGCAGAAGCATCCTAGGTGAAAGGGAAATCTTCCATCACCCAAAAACATTTTTGGTTTCTTTTCAATAAGGGCTATCTTGTGTAGAGCTTCTATTTATAGAAACTTACTATTTTTAGTAAGTTGGGCATATGAGTTTGAAATGTTTTAATTTCATAGGTGGAGGTTCATCTTAGTCATATCAGTCTACCAGTTGAGTTTCATTGCCATATCATCTATATTGATGAAGTTATTGAGGTTTTTGGGTATGAAATCTTTGAGCTCAATTTTGAAAACTTTAGAGGCTCTAGAATGAGGTCGGACTCCGGCTAACTAGAGTTTGCGCGAGTCGATTGATGTAGATTATGAGCTTCTATTTCTGAAAAGTGGTTATAATAAACAAACAAAGCTACAATTAAAACATTATGGCCTCCGGAAGTTGGGCTACCTAAAAATATAATTTGTAATTATTTTGAGCTGACCCTAATATAAAAAAATAAAAAAAATAAAATAATTCTAAGGGCGGTCAACTTTAATGGCTAAGATTTTGGAACCTTCTCGGATGATGAAAAATTGTCTATATAAGGAAGACCCATAGTGTTTTCTAAGACAATTCTGGGTGGTTATTTGAGACTTTATCTTATAGAAATATTGTAAGGAAAATGCCCATGTGGCTTTGCATATTGTAATTCTGAAATTTGTAATTCCACACTTGTGGAGATAATAAGAAGCCTATTTTTTGTTTTTGCAAATTGTTGTTGTGTCTCTATTTTTGTTATGTGTTTGTGGTATTAAGGGGAGCACCCTTCATCATGAAGTTAGTTGACAATTATGAAGTCCTTTTTAAAAAATCTTTAATGATTCCATAAAAGAAAACATTGAGTCTGATATTGAAAAAAAATATTTGAAAGATGTGTAAAATGGTGTTTTATAAACGGTTGGGTAAAAGCACAAAGTTGTGTCATGTTTCAGGCTAACTAATCAGCACAGTAGAATTTGAGTATTTGTAACCAAAAATTAATGTTTTTCAAACATATGGTCTAGCTAGATTCATTAGATAAGTGCTTCAACTTTTTCAATTGGAATTATCTATTAAATGCATGTTTAATACCAATTTAGGTCCAATTACCAAAGAAATAAAATTATTTCAGAAAAGTGACGTTTCAATAACTCCTATTCTTTTTAATGATATTTAAAAAAATATATAAATATACCCTTTTGTAGAGCTTAGAGTCAAAATTATTTTCATGGGTGGTCCCACAATAGTGTGTCCCACATTTTGGCCAACTTTAACATGGAGATCAACATTGTGAGAAAAATCTTCACTTTCGAACACCTGTTGCCGCAAAACTATTAGGAATTTGAAGATGATGTAAACTAGAGTCTTTTAGAATTTTATTTTTAGTTTCTAAATATATATTAAAAAAAAAAAATTCATTTTTCCTTCTCCTTCGAAAAGTGGTTTGCATGAAAAACTGTGTTTTTAATGAGTTACTGTCACTTGGATCAGCATAACTTTTTTTTTAAATATGATAACAATGTAAGTATTTCGAGATTATATTTGTAATTCAATATCTAAAGGATGCAATTGGCTTTATTCATTTTGGGTCAATATTTCATAGTTTATTAAGTTCTAAAGTGACAATAACTGTAATTTAGACATAAGGTCACTTGGATCACTCTAACTTGATCTCTTTATATCAAAATTTATTTTTTCTTCTTTTCATAAAAATGTAACACAAATACTCATTTCCTACATATTTTTCATAATTTTTTTTATAATTTACTATTTTTCCCGAAGTCTTGAAGAGATAGGTTGTTGAATGACTAAACAACCTATGTTTAGTTAAAGTAATATTTAAAAGTGATAATGAACTCAATATGTAGTAAAATTATATTCATTAGAAAGATTGTTTCGAATAGCATCATTTGACATCATATGTTTGAAAAAACCATCTTGTTTGGTCCTTGTCTTAGGCCTCGAAAGGCAATTGTTTTGTAGTTCAGTTTTTCTTTTCTAAGGGCAAAATTTTAGTTTAGGGGTCTTCGCGCGAAGACACCGTGCGAAGACCCCTTCGCGTGAAGACACTTGAGGGGCTTCGTGTGAAGGGTTTTTGTGCGAAGACCCTTAAGTGAAAAGTTCGACGAAGAATCACCCTGCCGGAATTTTCCCTATGGTAATTCGAGCGAAGTCAGTCGACCAGTGATGAATTTGTTTTGTAAAAAATTTAGAATGGTATAAAACTAAAACATTTTGTTTCTATTTTATACCGAATTGCAATAAATTAATTCACTTTTTCTATTATTTTTTCTGTTATTGATCAATTTTTACAAAGACATTTTTTGGAGGAGGTTTGCTATTTCTAGTTTTTTCATAGGCATAATTTTGGAGAGGAGAAATATTAGATCAAAGTATTTTTTAAAGAAGAGAATTTTTATTGGTGATCTTGTGGAAGAAATTTTTTGGAGAGAAGAAATTGGGAACAAGGAAGGAAGACAAAGTAAATCTGCTAGAAAAAGGTCACCCAGTACTAAACAAAGAAATCGTGAAGCTGCATTGACATATTATCATAAAACTAAAGAAGGTGAAAGACAAACTAAAGTATGAGGGTCAAGTCAAGTTGGAGAATTGCACATTGAAGAACGGTCGGGATCACTCCCTACGGAAGCTCAAGCAATTGATGTTGGAGAAGGGTCAAGATCACGTGCTCCTACTAGTATGGATGAATTTTTAAATTTAGCTCAAACTTTAAAGAGAAATGTTAATTATAGAAACTTAGATCATTTACTTAGAATGGATATGGAGAATTTGAGATCACTTGCTAATGTTCAACCCTTAAGTCTTGCTAAGAAGAGATCAATTAATATGATAGCAAGAGAAATATTGGCTAAATTTGATAATTTTGAAACACTTGAACAAGCCCAATTGCTTTCAGTTGTACTTATAAATAAAAAGTTGGAAGGGGCATTAAAATTATTGGGTATAGACACAACATCAAAGAAGAGAAAAGTTGTTGACATGCAAACTGATATGATTGAAAATCTTAGGAAATGTTTGAACCAGATAGGGAAGTGATCTCCAACTAAAGATAAGACAATTACAAGAAAATTTATGTTGACATCCATTGTAGGTAACACTATGCTCTGAAAAAGATAGATATCTTCAGTTTCATCTCAGTTTGGTTTTAATAGGAAAACAATATCATATGTTAATAGGAGAATACTTTTGGATCAAAGCACCTTGGAAGGCAATTGGGTAATCATGTGTAGAGATCCCTCTTTGATAGGATTGATGAAGGAATGAAGGATTTGGTCACATTATTTTGGAATGATAATACATGTCCATCAAATAATAGAGATGTTATTAGACATAGAATTTCAGCTAATCAATATAAATATCATACGAAACATTGGTTGGACACAACACAACATGAAATGTATGTGTCATTTTGTAGTTCAAATCCTAATATAAAGATTGGGCAAACATTGTTTGAAATATTGAAACCATATTATATCAGAATGAAAAAAGTGTTTGGAACTTGTTGTTATCATATTGAATTTGATGTCCAGTATCAGGTTGTTCGAAAGTTTGTAGAAGACACTTATGGTTTTGAAAGTGCTCCTCCTACTAGATGAAGTGAGTTCATCTCATCCATTTTATGGGACAAAAGAGATGATGTAGCTGGACAAATAAATTGCATAAAAAGAATATGTCAAACATGTGTTGATTTGTCTCTTTTTCCTTTGAAAAATAAAAATATTGATGTAACAAAGATGGGAAATTGCAAGGGTTACAAATATGTAACAGATGAAACTAAATTTGGGAAAGAAACCAAAAGGTTAGAATATGTTGAAGAGGAGATAAATGTTGGAGTATTTATGGAAAAATTTAAAAAATTGATTCAACCCTACATTCATCATGCTTTTTTTGTGAAATGGAAAGCACAACAATTCCAAACACTAAGAGACAATTTTCGACTTGAAACTATTGTATCAGTTATTGATTTTGCAGAAAATTATTCTTTTGTTCATCAAAAGGCAATTCGATAAGAATACTATTTTTCAGAGAAAATTAATATTATGGTACATGTGTTTTATTGACACACACAATTAAATTTGGATGGTATTAAGAGGACATTTAAAACACGTGTCATCAAGAAGGAATATCATTTTTATATAAGTGATGATAGAGAGCATGACATTCATTATGTAGAGCATTGCTTCAAGATGTTTTTTGCAAATTTGAAAGAAAGAGGTATACAAATTGATAAACATTATGTTTGGTCAGACAAATGTGCTACACAATTATACCACAGGAATAATTTGCATATGATAATTTTATCAATAGGAGCACTGGTAAATCATTATTCAAGATTGTATATGGAAGTAGTCCCAGAAATGCTTCCGAGTTGAGGAAGATAGACAAAGGAGAAATAAGTAGTGCTGAAGCTGAGGATTTTGTAGAACATTTGAAGAACATCCATGAGGAGGTGAGGAAGCACACTACCAAGATGAATATGTAGTTTAAGGGTAAGACAGATGAGAAAAATGAGGCATAAGGAATTTCAGGTTGGGGATGAAGTCATGATTCGTTTGCGGAAGGAGTGATTTCTAGTAGGTACATATAACAAGTTGAAAATGAAGAAGTTTGGCCTTGTAAGATACTGAAGAAGCATGATTTCAAGAAATACCTATGAAGTGGAGTTACCTACTAAGATGAATATTTTACCAGTATTTAACATTTCAGATCTGATAGAGTAGCATGAAGGGGGTTTTGAAGATGGGATCAGAGAATCATAGTGGAGTATTTCGGCAATTACTTCAGCTACCAAGGAGATTGAGGATATATTGGATAGTCATGTTGGCAGAAGCACAAGGAACATAACATATGAAGAATATCCAGTCAAATGAAAAAGATGACCTGTAGAAGATTTATCATGGCTAACAATGGAGGAGGTTAACCATCTTGGTTTTCCTCTGCAAACCTAAGAAGTGACAGGGTCACTTCTAAAATTAACCTAGGTGTCTTATGCAGGAGCATCCTGGGTGTAAGGGCAATCTTCCATCATCCAAATATATTTTTGGTTTCTTTTCAATAAGGGCTATCTTGTGTAGAGCTTCTATTTATAGAAACTTACTATTTTTAGTAAGTTGGTTATACGAATTCGAAATGTTATAATTTCATAGGTGGAGGTTCATCTTAGTCATATCAGTCTACCAGTTAAGTTTCATTTCCATATCATCTGTATTGATGAAGTTATTGAGGTTTTTGGGTACAAAATCTTTGAGCTCAATTTTGAAAGCCTTAGAGGCTCTGGAATGAGGTCAGACTCCGGTTGACTAGAGTTTGCGTGAGTCGGCTGATGTAGATTACGAGCTTCCATTTTCAAAAAATGATTATAATAGCCAAACAGAGATACAATTAAAAAGTTATGGCCTTCGGAAGTTGGGCTACCTAAAAAAATAATTTGTAATTATTTTGAGCCGACCCTAATGTAAAAAAATGAAAAAAATAAAATAATTCTAAGGGCAGTTGACCTTAATGTCTAAGATTTTGGAACCTTCTCGAGCGATGAAAAATTGTCTATAAAAGGAATGCCCGTAGTGTTTTCTAGGATAGTTTTGGGTGGTTATTCGAGACTTTATCTTATAGAATATTGTAATGAAAATGCCCATGTGGCTTTGCATATTGTAATTCTGAAATTTGTAATTCCACACTTGTGGAGATAATAAGAAGCCCATTTTTTATATTTGCAAATTGTTGTTGTGTCTCTATTTTTGTTATGTGTTTGAGGTATTAAGGGGAGCACCCTTCACCATGAAGTTAGTTGACAGTTATGAAGTCCTTGTTTAAATTTTTTTAATGATTCCATAATAGAAACCATTGAATCTGATATTGAAAAAATATTTGAAAGATGTGTAAAATGGTGTTTTATAAACAGTTGGGTAAAAGCACAAAGTTGTGTCATGTTTCAGGCTAACTGATCAGCATAGTTGAATTTGAGTATTTCTAACTAAAAATTAATGTTTTTCAAACATATGGTCCAGCTAGATTCATTAGATAAGTGCTTCAACTTTTCCAATTGGAATTATCTATTAAATGCATGTTTAATACCAATTTAGGTTCAATTACTAAAGAAATAAAATTATTTCAGAAAAGTGATGTTTCAATAACTCCTATTCTTTTTAATGATATTTAAAAAAAAATATAAATATACCCTTTTGTAGAGATTAGAGTCATGATTATTTTCATGGGTGGTCCCACAATAGTGTGTCCCACTTTTTGACCAACTTTGACATGGAGATCAACATTCTGAGAAAAAACTTCACTTTCAAACACCTGTTGCCGCAAAACTATTAGGAATTTGAAGATGATGTAAAATCGAGTCTTTTATAATTTTCGTTGTAGTTTCTACATATATTTTAAAAAATAAAAATAAAAAGTATTTAAATTAATTTTTCCTTTTCCTTCAAAAAGTGGTATGCGTGAAAAAATAGTGTTTTTAAGGAGTTCCTGTCACTTGGATCAACATAATTTTTTTTAAAATATGATAACGATGTAAGTCTTTCGAGATTATATTTGTAACTTCAATATCTAAAGGATGCAATTATTTTTATTCATTTTGGGTCAATATTTCATAGTTTATTAAGTTCTAAAGTGATAGTAATTGTAATTTAGACATAAGGTCACTTGGATCGCTCTAACTTGATCTCTGTATATCAAAATTTATTGTTTCTTCTTTTTCATAGAAAGGTAACACAAATACTCTTTTCCTACACATTTTTCATAATTTTTTTAATGTAATTTACTATTTTTCGTGAAGTCTTGAAAATATAGGTTGTTGAATGACCAAACAACCTATGTTTAGTTAAAGTAATATTTCAGTATGTATTAAAATTATATTCATTAGAAAGATTGTTTGGAATAGCATCATTTGACATCATATGTTTAAAAAAGCCATCTTGTTTGGTCCTTGTCCTAGGCCTCGAAAGACAATTTTTTTTAGTTAACTTTTTTTTTTGAGGGCAAAATTTTAGTTTAGGGGTCTTCACACGAAGACACCGTGCGAAGACCCCCTTCATGGAAAGACACTTGAGGGGCTTCGTGCGAAGGGTTTTCCCTAGGGTACTTCGTGCGAAGTCATTCGGCTAGTGATGAATTTGTTTTGTAAAAAAATTAGAATGATATAAAACTAAAATATTTTGTTTCTATTTTATACTGAATTGCAATATAATTTAATTCACTTTTTCTATTATTGATCAATTTTTACAAAGGCATTTTTTGGAGGAGGATTTCTGTTTCTATTTTTTTTCAAAGGCATACTTTTGGAGAGGAGAAATATTAGATCAAAGTATTTTTTGAAGAAGAGAATTTTTATTGGCGATCTTGCAGAAGACATTTTTTGGAGAGAAGAAATGGGGAATAAGAAAAGAAGACAAAGTAAATTTGCTAGAAAAAGGTCACCTAGTATTGAACAAAGAAATCGTGAAGCTGCATTGACATATTATCATAAAACTAAAGAAGGTGAAAACCAAGCTAAAGTAGGAGGGTCAAGTCAAGTCAAAGAATTTACACATTGAAGAAGGGTCAAGATCACTCCCTACGGAAGCTCAAGCAATTGATGTTGGAGAAGGGTCAAGATCACGTGCTCCTACTAGTATGGATGAAATTTTAAATTTAGCTCAAACTTTAAAGAGAAATATTAATTATAGAAACTTAGATCATTTACTTATAATGGATATGGAGAATTTTAGATCACTTGCTAATGTTCAACCCTTAAGTCTTGCTAAGAAGAGATCAATGAATATGACAGCAAGAGAAATATTGGTTAAATTTGATAATTTTGAAACACTTGAACAAGCCCAATTGCTTTCAATTGTACTTATAAACAAAAATTTGGAAGGGACATTAAAATTATTGGGTGTAGACACAACATCAAAGAAGAGAAAGGTTGTTGACATGCAAACTGATATGATTGAAAATCTTAGGAAAGGTTTGAACCAGGTAGGGAAGCGATCTCGAACTAAAGATAAGACCATAACAAGAAAATTTATGTTGACATCCATTGTAGGTAACACTATGCTCTGAAAAAGATAGATATCTTCAGTTTCATCTCAGTTTGGTTTTAATAGGAAAACAATATCATGATATGTTAAATGGAGAATACTTTTGGATGATAGCACCTTGGAAGGCAATTGGGAAATCATGTGTAGAGCTCCTCATTTTGATAGCATTGATGAAAGAATCAAGGATTTGGTCACATTATTTTTGAATGATAATACATGTCCTTCATCAAATAGTAGAGATGTTATCAGACATAGAATTTCAGCTAATCAATATGACTATCATACAAAACATTGGTTGGACACAACACAACATGTAATGTATGTGTCATTTTGTAGTTCAAATCCTAATAAAAAGATTGGGCAAACATTGTTTGATAGATTGAAGCCATATTATATCAGAAAAAAGTGTTTGAAACTTGTTGTTGTTGTTATGATATTGAATTTGATCTCCACTATCAGGTTTTTTGAAAGTTTGTAGAAGACACTTATGATTTTGAAAATGCTCCTCCTACTAGACAAAGTGAGTTCATGTCATCCATTTTATGTGACAAAAGAGATGATGTAGTTGGACAAATAACTTGTATAAAAGGAATATGTCAAACATGTGTTGATTTGTCTCTTTTTCCTTTTAAAAATGGAAATATTGATGTAACAAAGATGGTAAATTACAACAGTTACAAATATGTAACAAATGAAACAAAATTTGGGAAAGAATCAAAAGGTTAGAATATGTTGAAGAGGAGATAAATGTTGGAGTATTTATGAAAAAATTTAAAAAATTAATTCAACCCTACATTCATCATGTTCTTTTTGCAAAGTGGCAAGCACAACAATTCCAAACACTGAGAGACAATTTTCCACTTGGAACTATTGTATCAGTTGTTGATTTTGCAGAAAATTATTCTTTTGTTCACCAAAAGGCAATTTGGTCAGAATACTATTTTTAAGAGAAAATTACTATTATGTTACATGTGTGTTATTGACACAGACAATTAGATCTGGATGGTAGTCAGAGCACATTTGAAGCACGGGTCATCAAGAAGCAATATCATTTTTATATAAGTGATGATAGAGAGCATGACATTCATTATGTAGAACACTGCTTCAATATTTTTTTTGCAAATTTGAAAGAAAGAGGTATAAAAATTGATAAACATTATGTTTGGTGAGATGGATGTGCTGCACAATTATACTACATAAATAATTTGCATATGATAATTTTATCAATAGGAGTACTGGTAAATGACCATTCTAGATTGTATATGGAAGTAGTCCCAGAAAGGCTTCCGAGTTGAGGAAGATAGACAAAGGAGAAATAAGTAGTGTTGAAGGTAAGGATTTTGCAAAACATTTGAAGAACATCCATGAGGAGGTGAGGAAGCACACTACCAAGATGAATATGTAGTATAAGGCTTAGGTAGATGAGAAAAAAGATGCAAAAAGAATTTCAGGTTGGGGATGAAGTCATTATTCATTTGCGGAAGAAGTGATTTCTAGTAGGTACATATAACAAGTTGAAAATGAAGAAGTTTGGCCATGTAAGATACTGAAGAAGCCTAATTTAGGAAATGCCTATGAAGTAGAGTTGCCTACTAAGATGAATATTTTACTAGTATTTAACATTTTAGATCTAATAGAGTATCATGAAGGGGGTTTTGAAGATGAGATCAAAGAAGCACAGTGGAGTATTTCGGCAACTACTTCAGCTACCAAGGAGATTGAGGATATATTGGATAGTCATGTTGGCAGAAGCACAAGGAACATAACATATGAAGAATATTCGGTGAAATGAAAAAGATGACCTGTAGAAGATTTATCATGGCTAACAAGGGAGGAGGTTAACCATCTTAGTTTTCCTCTCCACACTTGAGAAGTGACAGGGTCACTTCTCAAATTAACATGGGTGTCTGATGCAGGAGCATCCTGGATGTAAGGGCAATCTTCCATCACCCAAACATATTTTTGGTTTCTTTTCAATAAGGGCTATCTTGTGTAGAGCTTCTATATATAGAAACTTACTATTTTTAGTAAGTTGGTCATACGAGTTTGAAATGTTCTGATTTCACAGGTGGAGGTTCATCTTAGTCATATCATTCTACCGGTTGAGTTTCATTGCCATATCATCTGTATTGATGAAGTTATTGAGGTTTTTGGGTATGAAATCTTTGAGCTCAATTTTGAAAGCCTTAGAGGCTCTAGAATGAGGTCGAAATCTTGCTGACTAGAGCTTGCGTGAGTCGGGTGATGTACATTACGAGCTTCCATTTTCAAAAAGTGGTTATAATAGCCAAACATAGCTACAGTTAAAAAGGTATGGCTTCCGAAAGTTGGGCTACCTAAAAATTTAATTTGTAATTATTTTTTAGCCGACCCTAATGTAAAAAAATAAAAAAAATAAAATAATGCTAAGGGCAGTTGACCTTAATGGCTAAGATTTTGGAACCTTCTCGGGAAATGAAAAATTGTCTATATAAGGAAGGCCCATAGTGTTTTCTAAGACAATTATGGGTGGTTATTCGAGACTTTATCTTATAGAATATTGTAAGGAAAATGCCCATGTGGCTTTGCATATTGTTATTTTAAAATTTATAATTCCACACTTGTTGAGATAATTGTATATGATGAAAATCCACCTGTTAAGAACAAGTTCAAACATGTAAATGTTAATGATAAAGAGCATATTCAAATCTATTTTAGCATGTTCATAATGTAACACCCCACAATACTAAACTAAATAAAAAGATAACTACAAGAGAACCAAATGAAATTAACCTGAACAACACAACAATTTTTTTTTATCAACAAGGTACAACATAGCACCAAATTACAATTCAACTGACATAATCAGTTATTTAAATATCCAAGGCAATCAATTACATGAGAGTATATCAATATACTCAACATTTAATACATATGTACTAAGAGCTCCAGAATGCATCTATCTGTCCCTAGATATCCTAAGCACTGTTCTGATAACAAGTAACCAGGTAATAATCTATTTTCCATAAATCTTTACAACAATCAACCATTCCCCCAAAAACATAGTTTTCCTCATCTAGAATCCTGAAAACACCAAAATATAAAACAACCACAAACAAACAGGGCTTAGTCAAAAAGACTAAGATGATGGAATACCTCCAAAGCATCTGCATCATACAGGTTAGAACCTTAACAAAATAATCTGAACCATACAAATAAAAATAGACATATTTCATCATTAACAGGAAGCATTTCATTTCTCTTCAACAGAAATATACAAGTACTTCATTACATTTTCAACAGAAATGAACTCGCAAAGAAAATGACAAGGTGATGATCCACTAGCTTTGGGTATCTACATAACAATCAACGATCAGTAACCAATAGGAAACTCAAAGAATTCATTATGCCAGCCTTATTCTTTCCAAGCAATAAGGTAAAACCATTCCCTTACTTCACCAACATGTGCAAGTAATCAGGGAAACATATTTTATCTTTTTAAATGAAACCCATAGCCCATGAATTATTAAATTATCACTTAGTAATTAACTGACATATATTCTTTCGCCTTTAGGCTCTAGGCAAAAGTCAGCTTCCCATACTAAGGATCACACTTGCATTATCTCAAAACACTTCATACTACCAAAAATAGCTAAACCATAGTAAAATCTAAATTACCAATTCAACTATTAATGTTTACTTAACAACTGAAATCCTTAGTACTGAAACAACCATTTAAAATTTCCACATACATCCATGAAATCTCTTTCCAAAATAACCGTAGCAAAGCATCTTCTTTTCATCACTAAAAGAATAACTTAAGAAAAATTTCCAATACTATCCTTAGTAACTCAAACAATAATAATATCCAATTCCTAACATCTAATTGCAATATTATAACAGATAAATGGAAACATCCAATTCTATTGTCAACTGTTCGATACAATAATACCTAAAAATCAATTCCATTTTTCTGTCACATTCTAACTAACAGAGTTATTTGTGATTCCATAGAAAGTTAACAATCAACTCATATACCAAAGAACAATGCAGAATTACACATTAACTACAAATTTACCGCCCGTATAAAAATGCGCTTGTTCAATTCTGTTATCTCTGTTACCAAGTCACTTATGTACATACTTGTTGGCGTACACACATATATATACATATGTATATACACTCACGGTACGTGTATATACATATATACATATACGTTCCTACAAATATATATATGTATGCACATACTTATAGGCTTACACACACATATATATACATATGTAGATACACTCACGGTACGTGTATATACATATACGTTCCTATAAGTATATATATATATATATAAATAAATAAATAAATAAATAAATAAATATATATATATATATATATATATATATATATATATATATATATATATATATATATATATATTTATGTACCCTTGAATTATATAGAGTTCAAAGCACTACATCAGAATTGTAATTCAATCAAAAAACATAAAATCAGATATCCCAATCTAAATATGAATATCAATTACTGATACAACTCCAAAATCCCGCAGATAGAAAATCTATTGCAACAGTAGCTATCAAATAGCCTTTAGACCAAAGTCATAACCAAATCTATGAAAGAAACAATGTGACAGTAGAGGCTTTCACTATAGACCCCACACCAGCCGAGAATACCATAATACCAGGAAACAAAAAAAAACTATGTTCTATTTCCTGCTACAGCACGATCATCTAAAAGAACATGATTCTTAATAAAACTTACCAACAGACCCAACAATCCTCAATAACAACTGCAGTATATAATAACCGGAACTTAATCCCCTCTTTCTAGAGCATAGAACTGTGGACGATCATATGAACCACTAACACCAGAGACTGATATACAGATAATACGATGACTATACTCAACATAACCTCGTGGTAACCGAATCTCCCATCTCTCGAGCCCAATACTACAAGCTACTAGATAGAGAAAAGCACTCTACAAAACCTCCAATCATGACATAACAGAGCTTCCCTATACCAAGGCTCGACAAGACAAGTAAGTCGACTACAACATTCAAACAGTGGCATCAAAATGAACATTCACTGTGATTACTAAACAAGATGAACTACCAACTAAATAATAAGAAATCGGGTACAAGATACGAAATCACTTAATGTTCCAAGATTGACAAAAATCTTCTCACTATGGTTACACACCCATTCTAACCTAGGAACCACATAACCCGATATCTATACCAAATAGAGAACGCAATATAACCAGAATTCTCAAAACCCAAATACCTGGCGACAAGACCAATATCAATACCAAAACAAACTAATCCCGATCACAAAATAACATTCCAAAGCTCGGTAAAACAGGTAGCAGAGAGGCGACAGCTTCATAGTCTTAACTCTCCAATGCTACTTCCTTACACACTACATTGAAGTTCCCGCAACTGAGATCATGACAACTAACACGAAACAGAGAAATAAAACAAACACCCAAACTTAGGAAACCCTATGCTTCCATATTCCTATAATACCAATATCACCATTTCGACAACCCCAAAACCATATTTCTAATAATTGAACCGAAACACTCAACCGAAATTCCAAATTTCAAACAGCGAACATAAACACTGCAATGTGCAAAACCATACATTTCAAAGACATTTCTACAGTATACAATAAACATTTTATCATAGTGCATAACCCAAATAGAAACCATTTTAATGAAATTTTATAAACCAGATTCATAAAAAAAGCAAGAGTTGAGTTAGAGAATGCCCCTGCCTTTATTATAGAGTGGGGGTGTTCTGAACTCGAAGTTGAAACCAAAGACCTTGCTCCCAACTGGCGAGCTACACCAAATCCAAACCCTTGCTCAGCAAAGCTAAACCCACCGAAAATGTCCAAGAACCAAGCAATGAAACCGAGCACCTCGTGACAGAGCTTGTTTCATAAGCACCAAAAATCAAATAATGCTTCCAAATGATAGCTCAAAAACCAGACACAGAACCGTGAAATGCAAAATGGAGAATCCCATTAATAATGCACAAGTATACAACCATATTCTTCTCCAATCTGAACAGAATGACTCCATTTCCGCAACCTTTCTAGGCATCAAACCCATTACCTCAACAGAGAAAAACCTTGCCAATGCAAATGACCGACAGCGAACTGAAGTCATTCAATTCCCATAAGCATGCCGTAGCTGCATTAAATTCCAAACTTTTCTTTCACTGCCACCTTCACTAAACACAGTGACAGTTGTCACTATAGTACACATACTTACCGAGAACTCCCACTTACACATGCTCAGAGTTAAATCACATGTGCATATAACAACCAAATCCCACTACACATTCGAACATAGCAAAACAAATATCTTGGCACAGTGAACTTACTATGACATAGCCACATTAAATCATAGTTCATGAACCCTTAGGGAGTATTTCAAAGCCATAGCCAAAGTTAAACAATTTACTAACCTTAGCTTGTTAACCATAATACAAAGAATGTTAGGATATTACTAACCCCCTTCTAGCTTAACACATAACTTACTACTAACTCATTCTAACATTTAAACTTATTTATATTCTTTTAAATATCAATTTCCACTTAACAATCAACACTAACATAATAAAATCATTTATACACTAACATTAATCATAAAATTAACCATATTTTCCTTTCACAATAACAGACCAATACAACATCAAAATTCTCATTATTGAAAACTTAGTTGCAGAATAGGAATTCCTCATCCTTCCTCCTAAGTAACACAATTTTCCAAGTACCAAGGTCAACAGAGAAATCGATAATTCAAAAAAGACAGTATCTGCAGTTATTTAATTAAATCCAATAGATCCAATGTCATAGTCTAACCAAAGATTACCAATTAATTGTCAAGCTAAATATCCATAATCTGTCTAAGATATAAATCGAAGTTAAAACAAAGCTATAATCCACTCCCAACCAAAAGAGTCTGAACATAACAAATCCGAACCAAGACAAAAATCCACCCTAGAAGAACTAAATAAAGATGCAGAATAAAAAACCAAGCCAGAAGCAGATAGGGGCATGACACATAAACTTATAAAAAACACTAATTTTCACCACAAACTCTGATGAGCAATAAGCAAGTGCACCAAAGACTTGTTTGATTTCATCTCTTAGAGATATTTGTGGGTGTGCTCTCCCAACACAAGTATAGATCCCACTAAAATGCAAGTATAATGAAGATTTGAGATGCTCAAGAAGAAGCTACAAAAGCAACTCTTAAGCACTCAAATGCAAGAGGCCAAGGAAGCTCAAGGAGGAGCTATGAAAGCAATCCTCAAGCTCTATGGCATGCAAATGTGCAAAGAAAATGAATTAAGCTAAATCACTAAGATGAAACTAAGTCTACAAACTTGAAATAAATTTAGCAACTACCAAATTGTTAGAAAACTCTATGAAAGCAATTCTAAGCATATACTAGCATAATAACTCTAATGCAAAAAGGAATGCATTTTTCTTGAGACAAGGGTCCTATTTATAGGATTTTGGAGGGCTGGGGTGAGGTGGCATCTATGTTGAATTCACATAGGTGCTACCAAGGAGACACATAAGCCAAGCAAAGTCCAAAATTTTCTCACATGTGTGAGCAACTTGGGATGTGAAAGGTCAAAGTGTACTTCAAGTACATGTGTAAGTGTGTGTAAGAGACGTGTAAGTGAAAAAGTCCATTTTCACCATTTTAGAATGTGTAAGAAGTGTCATAAAAATGTAAGAAGCCTTGTTTGTGCAATCTTAGCAATTTTTGAAAAGGTCATTTTTAGAAATTTGCTCACACGTGTGAGCAAATAATTAGGACTAATGGATCTAGGAATCCAAAATTAGCCTAATTAACATCAGTTAATTAGTGAATAGGTTTATTAGATAGAAAGTGATGTGTGTAGGATAGCATCTAGGTTGGATTTAGGATTAAATTAAATAAAATTTAATTTAATCATGGCTTAGTAGAAATAAAGAATATGGAGGAATTAAATAAATTAAAAATTTATTTAAAAGGGGAATATGGAGGAACATGTATTAAATTAAATTTAATATATTATGAAAGGTAGTATTTAAATTTAATTCAAATATTATAATTGGTGAATTTATTTAATTAAATAAATTAAATTAAATAAATAGATGAATTTACCAAATATAATTAATTAAAAAATTAACTATAATGTTATTTGGGGTCATTAATTAAATTAAATTTAATTAATGTTAAAAGGACAAATTTAGGTGTCTACAGTTTGCCCCTCTTTGAGGCGATGTCAGCAATGACATTGCGTCAAAGAAAAGAAAATATAGATGCCCTAGAGGAAAAAAGAGACCTAAGAGGTGCATAGAGGAAAAGTCAGACAGAGGGTGTGCCCCTTCCGCAAAATAGGCCAAAAAGAATTTTGGTCAATTTTCACGAGAGGAGGGAAAAGGACTTTGCATGACTTTGACAGAAAGGAAGGGTCGACCGACAGGCAATAGACAAGAGTGATCCAGTGAGTTCAAAAAATCCACCGTCATTGTGGTTCCAGTTCGTTGTGTCGAGGGGAGGGGGGGGCAATGACAAGAGAAAAAGGGAGAAGGGGGCATATGATAGAACGGGCGTCGCCACTTGGTGAAGGGAAACATCCAATGGCAGAGGAGCCATCGCCAATAGATAAGAATGGATGCATGATGAAGAATGGGAGAGCCACCCATTTAGAGACGGGGTCCCTGCTTGAGGCGGAGCCACCGGATAGGCGTCTCCGCTTGGGGCGGAGCCGCCCATCTATCGACTGGAATCTCCACCTATGGATAGGTGTCTTGGATACAAAAGTCATTACTTCTCTCACCCAACTTGTCAAATAAGATTCTAATCACCGTCATTGCAATCTTGGTTTCTTGGCATTTTTTAAAACATATTATATGACCATATTCGGGCAAAAATGAAGCACTAGACATCATTTTTTACCGACGGGCATCTCTGCCCTGACGGAGCTGCCCATCCCCTGATGGGTGGCTCCGCCATCCCCAGATGGGCGGATCCACCCATCCCTAAATGGGTGTCTTTGCCAAGGCGGAGCCGCCCATCCTCAGATAGGCGTCTCCACCTGGGGAGAGGGAGGGAGGGGGAGAGAGAAAGATGAAAGAGAGGGAATAGAGAGGAGAGAGAGAGAGAGCTCGTGGTGGAGCCTCCCATTGCCAGATTGGCATCTCTAGCTGCCTAAGAAATGAGGGTGAGGATAAGCGACTCACTTACCAAGGGGGATTTTTCTAGGAACAAGATTAGCAGGGATGAAGGAAAGGAGGAAAATGTGAGGTTTGCATTAGATGAAAAAAGGGGAGGGGAGGGTGAATAAGCAGAACCCTTGTCTCAAACAAAAATGCAGAAAAAAGAACTAACTAAAATGCAACCTGGCTACATGATTTAGTGGGATCACTTGTGTTCATGTTGGAGAGCACACCCTAGTTTGATATTGCAATAGGAGGTATGCATCATGTGCTATAAAAGCACATATGACATTGTTCCATTGCATGGACTAGACTCTTAGATAGCTGTAGAAACAAAGATATAGATTTCCTGACTATGGTGGAACCAATGACATATAATTATTGGAGAGGTCTGGGCACACTTAGGTCTTGTAAGGGACATAAGCATGCTAACCCGTTGCCCCCATTAAGATATGCATAATCATAACTGGAAAACCAATAAAATGTGCCTAAAGTATCCACAAACAGATCATACCGCAATCGATACTTGCATCAGATTTGACCAGTCACAATATACCAAGATATGGAAGATCAAGGTAATCATGAGTAGGATCTACTAATACAAAAAGATAAAATCAACAAAGAAGGCCTCCTAACCAAGTGGTCATTTGGTCCACAGTTCTTGCCAGGAACATGATAGGATTGATGAGATTGATTTGAGCCGACTGAGGAAGACCGCATCTTGGAGGGAAAAGATTGATTTTTTGAAATGGATATTCCCTGGCAATAGATGCGAAATGAATAATAACTCAGAGATTTCATTTTGATGTTAATTTTGATAAGCACTTTTTGTGATCACTGTGTTTGGGAAAAGCTCAGTGTGATGGGGTTAAGCTCAGCTTGTTGGGAATTGCAGGTGGATCCTTATGGCTATGCGGGAAGCGATGACTGAAAACTGGGACTAGGATGAGGATGGATATGTATAGTGGATGAGGAGACAATGCATCCAAATCTGCTATCATGGTGTTCGAGACAGGTTTTCACCATAATACTTTCCCAGAGTGCTTGTTTGCCAAGTTTTCACTATTGGACGAATGTTTTTTTTTTGTAAGGTGCCTGTTTACCAGGTGTTTACCCAACAATGATTTTTTCAGGAACATTATCTTCTTTTTAGGATTTTTTGCTTTTTTGATGTTTAGGATTTCTTTAGGATCTCTTTCTGATTTTAGGATTTTTTCAGGATCTCTTTCTGATTTTTAGGATTTTTTTAGGATCTCTTTCTAATTTTTAGGATTTTTTGTTGAATAGCACTGTACAGAAATTGAATGCTGAGTTACGCATAAAAGCACCTCAAATGTAGGATATTTATAGGATTAGGGAGTAGATCTTCCTCAGGTGTTGTAATCTGATATGCCCCAGAACTGAGTTTAGCAGTAATAACAAATGGGCCCAACCAATTGGGTTCAAACTTCCCTTTCTTTTCTCAGTTTTGGAGATTCTTCATGTTATGCTGCAGGACCAAATCACCTACATCAAACTCATGGGGTTTGATCTTCTTGTTGAAATGTAAGCGCATGAAATTTTGATACACATGGAGGTGATTAAGGGCATTGAGGCATCTCTCATTGAGGAGTTTCATCTCTTGCAAGCGGGCAACCCTATATTCTTCTTTGGACATTAGGTTCTTGAGAGAAATCCTAATGGAAGGGAGCTCAATTTCAATGGGTAAGACAACCTCAGAACCATAGACAAGGGAAAATGGAGTGGTGTCAGTGGGAGTATGGATAGAGGTGCGGTAGGCCCAGAGGGCGGGATTGAGTTGCAGGTGCCAATCACGGCCAACGTCATCGACAGTCTTTTTGAGGATTTTTAAGATGGTTTTATTTGTAGCCTCAGCTTGACCATTGCCCTACGAGAAATACTTAGAGGAACAATGTTGGGTAATGCCAAATTTCTTGCAAAGGTTAGAGACATCCTGATTTTTGAAGGGTGTTTCATTATCAGTATGGAGATCTTTGGGGATGCCATAGTGAAAAATGATATAATTTAGGATAAACTTGGAAATTTGCTTACCGGTTGTATAAGTGAGGGGGATTTCTTCGACCCATTTGGTAAAGTATTCGGTGGTAGCTAGGATATACTTGTGACCACCGATAGAGTTTGGAAAGATTTGTCCTACAAGGTCAAAACCCTAGCGGGAGAAAGGCAAAGGTGTGATGGTGGGTTGGAGGGATTGAGCGGGAGCGTGTATCAAATTTCCATGCTCCTGGCAAGGAACACAATTCTTCACATAATGATAGGCATCCTGCTCCATTGTCGGCCAATAGTATCTAGTGCGGAGCAACTTCTTTGCTAAAGTGAGACCACTAGAATGGGCTCCATAGATTCCTTGATGCACCTCTTCCAAGGCTGTGTGTGCTTCCTCCAAATTTAGACATCGAAAAAGAGTTCCATCAAAGTGTTTACAAAAAAGAGTGTCTCCAAGGATTTTGTAATGAGAAGTGTGGTGAACGAAAGTTTTTTGTTGGTTAGGCGTAAGCATGAGGGGAATGGTTTTATCATGAAGATAGGCAAGGATTTCTTGATACCAAGGTGATTCAAGACCAACAATTTCACACACCAAGTCAAAATTCAGTTGGTCATAGGCAGGGACCATAAGATTCTCGACAAGAAATTCACACCGTGTGCTTGTTTCTGGCATAGATATTAGTGAAGCAATGGTAGCCATGGCATCTACTACTTTATTGTTTGCTCTTGGGATTTGCTAGAAAATGAGGCTTGAAAAATGTTGTTTTAGATCTTCGACCATGCGTCAGTAAGGAAGAAACTTATCATCCTTTGTGTGAAAGTTATCATTGACTTGTTTGATAACTAATTGGGAGTCACCGAAAATAAGAAAACTTGTGATCTTCCATCTGACAACTTGGCGAAGCCCTGTGACCAAGGCCTTGTATTCTGCTATGTTGTTCGTGTAAGAAAATGTAAGTATATAGGATTTAGGGATAAGATCCCCTTGAGGTGTCACAAATAGAATTCCTGCCCCCGATCCTTTCTGGGTAAAAGATCCATCAAAATCAAGCTTCCATTGAATGTTGAGAGTGACAGTCATGATAGTTCCATGAGGAAAGTTTGTGACAATATGATGATCTCCACGAATGGGAGCTTCTACAAGTTGATCTGCTATTTCTTGTCCTTTGATGGCTTTTCATTCTATGTACACAATATCAAATTGACTAAAGATCATGACCCATTTTGTCATGCGGCCTGTCAGGGCAGCTTTTGATAACAAGTACTTAAGTGGGTCAATCTTTTCTATCAATTGTACTTTGTGATTAAGCATATAATGGCATAGCTTCTGTGTACAAAATACCACATCCAGAAAAGCTCTCTCAATAGAGGTATAGTTGAGCTCATAACCCACTAAAGTCCTGCTAACATAATATATGGCATATTCTTTTCCATTGTCATCTAGCTGTGCTAAGAGACCACCCAATGCTACTATAGTTGCAGAGATGTAGAGAATCAAAGGTCTTCCTAGAGCACGCAGGAAAAACATTGGTGGATTAGCTAGATATACCTTGATTTTTTCAAAATCCTTTTGACACAAGCAGTCCCAAATGAATTTAATATCCTTTCTTAGCAAGTGAGAGAAAGGATGCACCTTGTCTTCTAGTTGTGACACAATTCTCCGGATGGATTGAAGTCTTCCTTGCAAGCTCCTTAATTGTTTCAAAGTTTTAGGAGGCGACATCTCCAAAATAGCTTTCACCTTCTTAGAATCTACTTCTATTCCTTTACGACACACAATGTAGCCTAAGAGCTTACTTGATTGCACACCAAAGACACATTTTTTGAGATTCAATCGAACCTTATACTTTTCCAGTCTATCAAAGATTGTAGTGAGAATATCAATGTGTGATTCTTGTGTCTTGAATTTTCCTAAGATACCATCCACATAATATTCCATGATCACATGAAGGAGGTCATGAAATATGGTCGTCATGGCTCTCTGGTATGTGGTGTTTGCATTCTTGAGACCAAAGGGCATGACCTGATAACAAAATGTACCCCATAGGGTAGTGAATGTAGTTTTATGTTGGTCTTCCACTGCTATGCGACTCGTATTATATCCAAAAAAGTCATCCATGAGGGACAACATCTCGTGCCCAGCAGTCAAATCCACTATGATGTCAATGTTTAGAAGTGGAAAATCATCCTTAGGGTAGGCGAGATTAAGATCTTTGAAATCAGTACAAATCCAGATGCCCTTAGAGGGTTTACCTACTAGTACAATGTTTGAGACCCATTCTGGATAGTCTATTGGTTTGATGAATTCTGCATCTAGCATCTTTTGCAATTCAACTTTAACTAGGAGTGCTACTTGTGGATGCATCTTGCGTAATTTTTTCTTGACATGTTTGATTTTAGGATCCACAACAAGATGATGTACAACCAAGTTAGTATCAAGTCCAGGCATATCCTTATATGTCCATGCAAAGTTAATGTAGGATTTCTTAAGGAATGTAGTCATGGACTCTTGTTCTGTCTCATCTAGAGAGGTTGCAATGTAGGTGATCTTAGGATCTCCTTTTGTGCCTAGATTAACTGCAATTGTTTCTTCTATGAGGATAGAAGATTTCTCTAGTGGTAATGACATGAAGGGAAAGTCAACTTCCCCCTCCTCTAGTGCCTCAAAGAGGTTTTCACTAGAGGATGCGTCCTTTATTTTATCTTTTTCTCCATCCAAAGGTGCCTCAGAAAGGTTTTCACCCAAGGATGTTTTATCATTTTTTTGATTTTTTTTTTCTTGATTTTTGCAACTAAGGAAGTTTACTTGGCTACCAAAGTAGGCTTGCTTGATGTAGTGAATCTGATGTTCATTATCTTGGAGATTTCTTAGTCTGAAAAGTGCTAGAAATGCCTCATCTGAATCACATATGTTTAAGGCAGGTGGTGAATCTTGTTGGTCCCAATCGATCAATTCAGGATTGGTAAGGGGAAGTTCAAGTGAGGAAAGGTTAGATTGGTCGATATGGAGGACACGGGTATCAAGGTCATTTTCAATATATTGGAAAGGGACTTCAAAGAACTCTTCCTCGGTGTCTGAATTAGATTCAATCAAATAATAGTCGTTGGCAAAGGTTTTCTTAGTTTCTATGGAACCCAGTCCTCATCCTTAGGGGTATCCAATTGCTTTTATGAGAGTTTTTATTCTTGTTTCATTTGCTCCAAGGCCAGTGCTATGATATCCCATACTTTCAATAATGGGTGTGGCCTTTATATACTTCCCTTTAGGAATGTTTGCAGGTTTGTCTTCTTGTTCATCAAAAAGCCAGGAAAGAACATTATGTTCCATATGCTCGTCTGAGAGAGACCCCCAATGTTCAAATGTAGTATGTTTACATTTTATAGTTTCTTTATTTTCTTTAGGAAAAAGTTGTGAAGGTTTTCCATAAGACCTGGGAGAGAGAGGGAGCTGACCAATGCATATGGCATTTTCAAACTTGTATTCCCCGGGCCTTGATCGGTGAACCTAACTTTCTTTTCGGACTTAGTACTCTTTTCTTGAGTAACCTTTTCTTTTCCCTTGGCTTGCTTAGACAACTTTTCTTCAGAGGAAGTGTGCTAAATGGGAATCTCTTGTGAAAGTGGGCAGACACATTCATTCAATGGGCAGTAGTTTGATTGTTTTCCTTCCAACCTTTTGCAATATTGGAAGGGTTCATGATCACTGGGAATGGTTATTTCAGCTTCATGATGGGGAAATTTCAAACATTGATGAAATGTGGATGGGACACCTGAGATAGTGTGTATCCATGACCTACCTAAAATGATATTGTAGGGTATATCCAAGTCAAGCACTTGACAAGTAGTTTCAATAAGGGCTGGACCCACTTGTAAGGGGAGTGCAATGAGACCTTCACTCACCCTTTCTCTGTCATCATATGTTTTTATTGTTATTCTCCTATTTACATCAATGAGGTCCTCAGAAAGACCGATATTGCGAATCATGCTTAAAGTACAAAGATTCAGACCAGATCCATTGTCTATAAGGACTCTTTTAGTTTGGGTGTTATGGATGGTGACTTGGATATGCAAGGGTTTATTATGATGAGGGTCAGGACCTCAAAAATCTTTGTCAGTGAACACCATGTATTTTTGGGCAGCCAAATTTTTGATCATTGCTTGGAATTAAGAGGCATTGATATTTTCTAGGATGCGAGACTCAGTTAGGGCATTATCAAGGACCTCTTTGTGAATGGGGGATGTATGTAAAAGCTCTAGTATGGATATCTGTGCAGGGGTGTTCTTTAGTTGGGAAAGCATGCCACAACGTGACATAGGTCGTGTCGAGGTAGATGGTGCAGTAGGTAGATCCGCAATAGGTGGATTGACAATAGCTTGTACAGTTACGCGAGGGCGGTAGGTAGTAATATTGCAATTTGCACTCTTTAAAGTCAACATGTTTACATGAGTGTTAGATTGTTCAATATGGCCACACAGTGAGTCAAAACCACAGACATCATTTTTGGCTAATTTTCCATAAGTGCGTTCATCCCCTGAGATTTTGTTTGTTGAATAATCATAAGAAAAACCCATGGATGTGGATGCATTGTTTTGATTATGTTTTGGAAAAGGTTTAGAATACATTTTTAACTGGGCATTAGAAGTAGAGGCATTTTGTCCTTCTACTTCAATTTTACCATCATCGATCAAATCTTGCACAAAATGATGAAACTTCATGCATTTTTTGATCTCATGCCCTTTTATGTGATGATAATCACAATATTCATTATCCTTATACCAGTTGGGTTTAGGTTGATTTTCGTTGAAAGGCCTGGTGTTAGGATAAACCATCATCCCTTGGTCCACTAGACGTCAGAAGATCACATCAAGGGAATCTGCCAGCTGTGTAAATTGTCATTTTGGTTGTTGTTATTGCCATTATATCATGAGAATAGAGAGCCACGATAACTAGATCCTTGATTTTGATTCTGGTTATTTGAACTATTCTGATTGTTTTGGTTGTTTGAATTGGTTTGATTATTTTTGCGATTGCTTTGATCATTGTTATTGCAATTGCCTTGGTTACTATTGTTGGATGCTTGAACATTTTGGACATGTTTAGCATTGGTCACTCCATCATTAACAACAACCTTGTTCTTAGACCAGAACTTGGGTTTATCACCAGTATTGTTAGATGAATTAAGGGTGTAGTGTTTAATTTCTCCTTTCATCAAAAGTCCATCTTCAATAGACTTCCCCTTTTTAATGAGTGCCTCGAAGGAAGCTGGGGCAGCCATCTTCATCTAAAATGACATTTCTGTAACCGAATTCTTAGTAAAGATATCAACTAGATGTGAATGTGGGATTTTCCAAGGCATGCGATTGGTGAGATGTCGCCACCTTTGGAGAAAATTTGCAAAGGTTTCTCCATTTATTTGTTTCATATTACACAAATCACTGAGGGATGCTTGATGTTCCATGTTATAAGAATATTGTGTAACAAATTTTTCCACAAGATCATGGAAGGTGGAGATGGAACCCAGAGGAAGGTTTAATAGCCACTCTAAGGTTGGTCCTTCAAGACTTCTAGTGAAAAGTCTTAGGAGAAGATGATCATTGTGGGAAACTTCTTGTGCCGCTACATAAAATTCCTTGATATGTTGTGCAGGGCATGAGTCTCCCTTGTATTTATCAAACTTTAGCATTTCAAAATTGGTGGGGAATGGTTGGAGAGTGATTGATTTGTTAAAAGGATAAGGACAAATTTATGCAAAAGAAAATTCCTTCTTCTCACCTTTCTGCATAGCCAACATCATGCCTTTGAGCTCATCAATTTGTTGGACTAATTCAGGAGGATTAGTGGTGATCGTATGGGCTTGAAGTGTTCCTCCTCCTAATGATGCATTATGTCCCCTTGGAGGGGGAAGATTGGTGTCATTTGCTTGTGCAAAATTTTGATTTTTTAGGACTCCACTAGGCTTCGAGAAAATAGAAGCAAAGTGTCATCCTGAAGACCCTAGTTGTGGTTCAGGTACATGGCCCACATTTGAACCATTGTTACTCACCCCATTGTTTGAGTTAGGCTTGTTTAGGAGTTGTCAGATTAACTCAAGCATATTAGGGGGAGGTTGAGTTGTGTTATCAGATGTTGATGGTGCTACTTTGCTTTTGTTGGTTCGAATCAAGTTGTTCTCAAGCAAAGTTTCATTGAAATTATCAAGGAGAATAAAACCTCTTTGGACAAGATTCATGAAGATATTGGCACTGTTGGCTTGGATTAAGTCTTCCACCAAGCTTAAGTTGTTACGATCCTCAAAAAATTCTTTAGGTCATGGATTAGCACTGACACTTTCAAGTATTATTGTGTCAATTCCATGTGAGGTTCTTCTTCATCATTAAAGTCTTCTTGATAGATAATTTCTTGATCATTATCCATGATGAGAGATTCTTGTCATAGCTATGCTTGTGATCGGGTAAGTACCATGCATGAGTGACCTTAGGATGGTTGAATTGAAGAAGGGAAAATAGTTGATGAGGTATGGAAAGAAATTATTTGGTGAGCTAGGAGCAACTTGGACTAATGATTAAGTCTTGATGATTGATTGGATTGATTGATTTGATTTAGGATTAAATTGATTGATGAGATTGGATTAAAGAGGAACTGCTCAAGGATTGATTGGATTTAAAGGTTTGGAACAAACCTAGGTGAAACAAGACCTTGTGATTATGCAAACATAGGATTGGTTTTTATTTAAAGTCTTCTTGTGTTTAGGTGATAAACTGATGATCCCCAAACAAAATAGGACTAGATTAGGACTACTAGAGAAAGACTCAGTTCTCAAAGTAGTAAGGGATTAATGTTTGCTTTGGAATTAAGGTCTATGAGACACTTTTGGAATGATTCTTTCACCCTATGGCTTGATGAAGGTGTGAAAGATGGATTGATTTGATTTTGATTTAAAGTCAAAGATTCTGATTAATGCTCCTAATGTTTTGGGATGTGGATGATGAAAGGGATGTTAAAAGACAAGAAAGGGATGAATGACTTGAAGAAGATGAGGAATGAAGGTCAAAGGTACTTAGTCGTAGGATTCCCAAGTGACAAAGTCCATGTTCACTTTATTCTTGACAACAAAATTAGCAACCCGATTGTTGTAAATGATTTTATTTGATTTCTCAATAGCTTCTAGAAATTCTTGAATGGGTTTCAAATAAGATTGGTTGGCTTTAATCCTTTGATCAATGATTTTCTTCTCTCTATGTACTCGTGCAACTGGGAGTTTTGTTTTCTTATGTTTAACACTATCTGTCATGAATTGAGGATAATATCTTGATAGATCAAAGGATGTTCTTGGCAAGAACCGATTTCATACATACATCAAATGTTTGGGTTACAAGCACATTTGTCGAAAATAGTCTTGCAAGGGACAAAGAAACCTTGCAAGATTCAAGTGTACGGATTTGTTTTTGCAATGAAAGTAACAAGCACACTCTTTATCCCTAAAAGGAAGTTGGCTGAGATTGAAAACCTTTGCTCATTGACTTAGGAACACAACCAATAACTCCTTAGAATATGACCATCACCAAGCACACAATGGCTCCATGATGCCGTATTATCAAAGTGTTAACGTTAAAGGGGGTTCAATATGGTGAGTGTCTTGGGGAGATTACTATTCTCCTTGCACGCAGATTATCAACCTTTTGGAGGTGAACCGGTTGGCTTCTAACTAATGGCTTTTAGTAAGGATCTCCATTTGAACACACTCTTTATGTCCGCGCAAGCGTGACTAGGACATATAGCCCCACAAAGCACCTTGACACAAGTATTCATGTAAACATGATTGAGATTATGAGGCCCTACTAAATGTTAGGTGAGAGTCATGTATAAGATCAAATGTTGTCTAGCTTTAGAGTCTTTAACCCCAAAAATAAAATTTCATTAACGTGAGTTAGAGTGGTGGGCTTACACCTTGTTCTCACGTGGGTCATTCCTGGGAGCTTTTTACCTCACCGGAAAGCCCATCTAAACAATTGAAAGTAAATGCATGGATTGGCCCCAAGAAGGAGTCTATATTTTTGGTTTTCCCTCAAGGGGAAAAGAGCATAATCTCCTATCTAACAAGGTTTTCTCCCAAACACACCAAACAAATGATTAGTTCCAAGCCTTTTCTTCAAGACAACAATTCAAAAGGTTCTGGGTTACTATTTTTCTCACTTAGAGAAAAGAGCATATTCCCCTAGCTAATGAATCATTATCTACAGAAAAAAGACTTCCTATTTAATGTTAGGTGCCTAATAAATCATTAAGAAAACACAATGTTTGATTGAATCTCCTTGGGAACCTACAAAATAACTTTGATAAGTAGTTTAGTGTGTTTGGTCTTCTAACAACGTCCTACAAAATAAACACGTTAGTAGTCTTAGAGTGGTCAAATCTTGGTCAACGTTCTACAAAATTACACTATTAGAAGTCACAAAATGTCAGTATCTTCCAAAAACTCAGATCAAAAAAATCAAAGTGCAAGATACTATAGAAACATGCAGAAATCAAATAGAGACACCTGTTTACAGGTAGAGACGCCTGTCTGTCAGAGACACTTGTTTCCAGGAAGAGATGCTTGTGTACAGGTAGAGACACCTATTTACAGGCAGAGACACCTATGTACAGGTAGATACACCTGTCTACAAAAAAACCAAAAGTTAAACACCAATGTATGAAATTTTTATCCTCTCACTAAGTCTTAAATGCATAGAAAGGTTTCTAATGACAAAAATATAGTGATTTTTAACCTTAATATGTCAATTTTTTTTACTTAATCAGTTTTAAAAACACCACAAAGGAAAACTCCCTCTTCTAGCAGAGACACCTGTGTGTATGCAGAGACACCTATCTGCACAAAAACAAAAATTTCATTAGTTTCATGTATTTTTCTTCACTTCCAGATACAATTAGGTGTTTTACTAATGATCATTAGCCTTAATGTGATTTCTAAATAGAAGTTTTGCTAATTAAAACAAAACTAAAATGAGAGAAAAACTATTTCTAGCAGAGATGCCTGTCTGGAGGCGGAAACACCTGTTGACAGGTAGAGACACCTATTTACAGGTAGAGACGCCAATGTGTAGAGATGCATGTTTCTAGACGGAGATGCCTCTAGTCGTTCAGAGACACCTATCTGGAAAATTCATGGGAAACCTTCACAAAATCAAGAGGAATAGTTAGTAAATGGGATTGTGGGTCCCACTAGGTGTGCCAAAATGTATATGATGAAAATCCACCTGTTAAGAAGAAGTTCAAACATGAAAATGTTAATGATAAAGAGCATATTCAAATCTATTTTAGCATTTTCATAAACTTATAAAAAACACTAATTTTCACCACAACTTCCGATGAGCAATAAGCAAGTGCACCCAAGACTTGCTTGATTTAAGCTCTTAGAAATATTTGTGGGTGTGCTCTCCCAACACAAGTATAGATCCCACTAAAATGAAAGTATAATGAAGATTTGAGATGCTCAAGAAGAAGCTACAAAAGCAACTCTCAGGTACTCAAATGCAAGAGGCCAAGGAAGCTCAAGAAGGAGCTATGAAAGCAATCCTCAAACTCTATGGCATGAAAATGTGCAAAAAAAATGGATGAAGCTAAATCACTAAGATGAAACTAAGTCTAAAAACTTGAAATAAATTTAGCAACTACCAAATTGTTAGAAAACTCTATGAAAGCAAGTCTAAGCATATACTAGCATAATAACTCTAAAGAAAAAAAGAATGCATTTTGCTTGAGACAAGGGTCCTATTTATAGGATTTTAGAGGGCTGGGGTGAGGTGGAATCTATGTGGAATCTACATAGGTTCCACCAATGAGACACATAATCCATGTGATGTAGGAGCATCTTGGGTCTTTGGCAATCTTGCATCAACCAAAAACATTTTCTGATTTCTGTACCTATTTGCTGTAGTTTTCTTTATAATGTTTGCATTTGATAGTTTCATGGTGTGTGAATCTTACATCATTTTTGGGACCTATTTTGGAACCTCATCCTATGAGCACATAAAGTTTGGATGGACTGTTTCAAAGTTATAGCTATTTTCCTTACCGTCGGAACAATGTTTTCCTGTAGTTTTGGTGCTGATTGTTCATGTTGGTTCTCTTGATCCATAAGGAATTTTATTTTACTCACTTAAGGACTTGAAGAGGACCTAAATTAATACCATTTTACAAGATTTCAGCTTCCAATTCATTATGAGTCAAAAGTTATGGCCTTTTTGGCACAGGACCTATTTTCTGCCAGTTTCACGTCCGAGCGGTTCCTGCAGTTTTGGTGCTGATTGTTCATGTTGGAGACCTTGATCTATAAGGAATTTTCTTTTTTGAACTTAAAGAATTAAAGTGGACCTAAATTAATATCATTTCCCAAGAGCGCAAACTCCAATTCATTATGAGTAAAAAGTTATGCCTATTTTGCCTCAGGACCTATTTCCTGCCAATTTTTGGGTGAAACATGTGGTGTTTCTTCTTGCGATGTTCCGTGTACTCATATGGGACCTTGTGCAATTAAAGGAATTTTCTTGGGTCAAGTTAGGACCTAAATCCAAAGGTGCATCAATTTATATTCATTCTAGCATTATTTTTGGTTTAAATCTTGAGACTGGACCTATATTGTAATTAAATGCCTGACTGGCCGACCTGTGGCTTAGCTGGCTATATAAGGGGTCTAGATTGATGTAGTAGAGGATGAGGAGTGAGATATAGGAAGGATTATCTAGATACATCATTGGAGAAAAATATAGGATGCAAGCTGTAATTCTGGATTCATAATTCTCATTGTATAAGGCCGAAACTCGGAAGGCCTCACAGCCGGGCATGTTGGAAGAAATAATATAATTCTCTATTGTTGCTAGTAGTTGATTGTCTCATATCCATTGTGTTTCCATTATGTTCATGTGATACTTATATTGCTTCCGTTGTGTAACTTTGAGAAAGGGCTTGTTGTGGATTCAAGTGGACTCAATTCTGCTTGATTTTGCTTGTATCTACCCTGCCCCTGCGTCAAGTGGTATCAGAGCGAGTTCTTTCTTGTGGATTGGATCACGGAGAACCTTATTGGATTTGGTTGTAGGGTGGCAGATCTGAGATCTGACCTATAACTTGCAGAAGGTTACAATCTTGCTGGAACCTGATTGCCAAGATGGTTTGTGGTAGAGGAAATGATAATGCTATCATGGATATGTTGAGGCAAATTGCAACTAGGCTTGAAGTTGTAGAGATAGCCCAAAGAAGAGGAGCACATCTTGAAGATGTTAGTGATGAAGAAGAAGAAGTAGCACCTAATGTTGAACCTAAAGTTGAACAAGATGAGGAAAGACTTTTGAGAGTTTTGTCTAAGGCTAACTCTAGACCTGTAGTTGAAGTTGCTTGCTATGATGGAAGACTTGAGATCGATACACTTTTGGATTGGATCTTTGAGATGGATAAATACTTTGAGTATGAAGGTACTCCTGATAATAAGAAGGTTAAGATAGTAGTCACAAAGTTGAAAGGGCATGCATCTCTTTGGTGGGATCATTTGCAAACTGAGAGACAGAAGAGAGGAAAAGAAAAGATCAAAACATGGATGAAGATGCTCGGAAGGATGAAGAAGAAGTTTCTTCTAGCTGACTACCAAGTTAGTCTAATGAGAAAGATGCAAAATCTAAGACAAAAGGACATGAGTGTGAAAGAATATACTGAGGAATTTTACAAATTGGATATCAGATTTGGACATGTGGATGATGAAGGTGAGAAGGTGGCTAGATATCTGAATGGCCTAAGGACATCTATTCAAGATGAGATCAGTTACGTGAAGATTGATAGTGTGGAAGAAGCATACCAATTTTGTTTGAAGGCTAAAGAGAGATTGACAAAAAGACATGAACAAAGACAAAGAGGAAGAGGTGGTAGATTTCAGAGAAGTAGAGGCAGATCTGATGGAGAAAGTAGCAAATCTGAAAATGCAGTGCAAGATAAAGGATGGGAAGATGACCCTATTGGTAAAAGAGGTAATTACTCTAGAGGTAGTTATACTGGTTACTCTAGGAATAACAATAATGGTAGAAGCGAAGATAAATCTTGATTTAAAGGTACTTGTTACAAATGTGGTGAAGAAGGACATAGAGCTTTTGAATGTACTAACTCTGGAAAGAAGACTGGAGGTAATGGTAGAAATAATTTGGCTTGTGAAGAAGTTGAGGAAATGTCTAATGAACCTGAACATGGTGAGAACTTGATGCTAAGAAGGATCTTGTGTAATGAAGAAGTTGATGAGGAACCTATTCTGAGGAAAAGTTTGTTCAGAACCAAGTGTAAGATCGCTGATAAATGTTGCAAGGTAATGATTGATAGTGGAAGTTCTGATAATTTGGCATCTGAAGAGCTGGTTAGCAAATTGCAGTTGCAAAGATTGAAACATCCTAAGCCTTACCATATTGCTTGGATCCAGAAGGAGCATAAACTACTTGTAAGTGAACAATGCCTTGTTAAATTCAAAATTGGGAATTATCATGATGAAGTCTTGTGTGATATTATGCCTATGGATTGTTGTCATATTCTTTTGGGTAGACCTTGGCAGTATGATAGAAAAGCTTTGCATGATGGTAGATTGAATCAATATACTATTTAGATGGATGGAAAGAAACAAGTATTGTTGCCTTTGGTAGAGAAGTTTGATGAAGGTCACTGTACTACAATCAGAGAATGTTTGTTTGATGATAAAACATTTACAAAAGAAATGAAAGAACATAAGAGTGGACAGTCAAATAAGGTTGCTGATGCCTTGAGCAGAAGAAGAAATTTGCTGACAGAAATGAGAGTTGAAGTACTTGGTTTTGATGATTTGAAGTATTTTTATGAGGCTGACATTGATTTTTCAGAGCCTTGGAAAGCTTGTAAAGAACACATAGTGAGTGATAAGTGGTCTGATTATTTCATTCAAGAAGACATGTTGTTTAAAGGAGTTCAGTTGTGCATACCTAGAGGATCTATGAGAGAGAACATAATGAAGGAGAAACATAGCGGTGGACTTGCTGGACATTTTAGGATTGATAAGATAGTGAATTTGATTTTAGAAAGATACTTTTGGCCATAGATTTATAGAGATGTATAGAGAATGGTTAGAGGTTGCAGAATTTTTCAAGTAGCAAAAGGAACTAGTCAGAATTCAGGATTGTATACACCTTTGCCTGTACCTGATAGACCTTGGGAAGATGTGAGTATGGACTTTGTTCTTGGATTGCCTAGAACTTAGAGAGGTAATGATTCTATTTTGGTAGTGGTTGATAGATTTTCTAAGATGGCTCATTTCATACCTTGTAAGAAGACATCTGATGCATTGCATGTAGCTGAATTATTCTTCAAGGAAGTGGTAAGATTGCATGGTTTGCCTAAATCTATTGTTTCAGATAGAGATACTAAATTTACTGGTTATTTTTGAGGATACTTTAGAAGAAGATGAATACTGATTTGAAGTTTAGTTCTACATTTCACCCTCAGACAGATGGATAGACTGAAGTTGTGAACAAAAGTTTGAGAAGCTTGTTGAGATGTTTAGTTGGAGAGAAACCTGCTAATTGGGATTTGATTTTGGCAGAAGAAGAGTTTGCATATAATAATTTAGTGAATAGAAGCACTAAGAAGACACCATTTGAGATTGTTAATGGATTTCATCCTAAGGGAACCACAGAGCTGAGAGATTTACCTACTGAGACTAGAAGAAGTGCTGAAGTTGATCATTTTGCAGAATACATGAGAACTTTACATGATGAAGTTAAAAAGAATTTAGAGGACAGTAATCTGAAATATAAACAAAGAGCAAACAAGAGAAGGAGACATAAATCTTTTGAAGTTGGAGATGAGGTTATGATTCATTTGAAGAAGAATAGCGATAACATTGAAAAGATCTTGAATAGTAGAGTTGGCAAGAGTACAAGAGGAAAAGACTACATGGAATATCTAGTTCAATGGAAAGACAAGCCAGTTGAGGATAGTTCATGGATTACACAAGCTGAGTTAGATCTTTATGATTCAAGTCAGAGTATGAGTAGTGCCTGATGTGGACATCAATTCTTGATTTACCCTAGGTGTCTAATGCAGGAGCATCTTGGGTCTTTGGCAATCTTGCATCAACCAAAAACATTTTCTGATTTCTGTACCTATTTGCTGTAGTTTTCTTTATAATGCTTGCATTTGATAGTTTCATGGTGTGTGAAGCTTACATCATGTTGGGGACCTATTTTGGAACCTCCTCCTATGAGCACATAAAGTTTGGATGGACTGTTTCAAAGTTACAGCTATTTTCCTTGCCATCGGAACAATGTTTTCCTGCAGTTTTGGTGTTGATTGTTCATGTTGGTTATCTTGATCCATAAGGAATTTTCCTTTGTGAAATTAAGGACTTGAAGAGGACCTAAATTAATACCATTTTACAAGAGCACAGATTCCAATTCATTATGAGTCAAAAGTTATGGCCTTTTTGGCACAGGACCTATTTTCTGCCAGTTTCACGTCCGAGCGGTTCCTGCAGTTTTGGTGCTGATGTTCATGTTGGAAACCTTGATCTATAAGGAATTTTATTTTGAAAACTTAAGGACTTAAAGTGGACCTAAATTAATATCATTTCCCAAGAGCGCAAGCTCCAATTCATTATGAGTTAAAAGTTATGCCTATTTTTCTTCAAGACCTATTTCCTACCAGTTTTTGGGTAAAACGTGTGGTGTTTCTTCTTGCGATGTTCCGTGTGCTCATATGGGACCTTGAAAAATTAAAGGCATGTTCTTGGGTCAAGTTAGGACCTAAATCTAAAGGCGCATCAATTTATATTTATTCTAGCATTAGTTTTGGTTTAAATCTTGAGACTGGACCTATATTGTAATTAAATGCCTGACTGGCCAACCTGTGGCTTAGCTGGCTATATAAGGGGTCTAGATTGATGTAGTAGAGGATGAGGAGCGAGATATAGGAAGGATTATCAAGATACATCATTGGAGAAAAAGATAGGATGCAAGCTGTAATTCTGAATTCATAATTCTCATTGTATAAGGCCGAAACCCAGAAGGCCTCACTGCCGGGCATGTTGGAAGAAATAATATAATTCTCTGTTGTTGTTGTCAGTTGATTGTCTCATATCCATTGTGTTTCCATTGTGTTCATGTGATACTTATATTGCTTCCGTTGTGTAACTTTGAGCAAGGGCTTGTTGTGGATTCAAATGGACTCAATTCTGCTTGATTCTACTTATATCTACCCTGCCCCTGCGTCACCATGCAAATTCCAAGACTTTCTCACACATGTGTGAGCAACTTGGGATGTGAAAGGTCAAAGTGTACTTCAAGTACATGTTTAAGTGTGTTTAAGAGATGTGTAAGTGAAAAAGTCAATTTTCACCATTTTAGAATGTGTAAGAAGTGTCATAAAAAATGTAAGAAGTCTTGTTTGTGCAATCTTAGCAATTTTTGAAAAGATCATTTTTAAAAATTTGCTCACACATGTGCGAGCAAATAATTAGGACTAATGGATCTAGGAATCCAAAAATTAGCCTAATTAACATCAGTTAATTAGTGAATAGGTTTATTAGAGAGAAAGTGATGTGTGTAGGATAGCATCTAGGTTGGATTTAGGATTAAATTAAATAAAATTTAATTTAATCATGACTTAGTAGAAATAAAGAATGTGAGGGAATTAAATACATTAAAAATTTATTTAAAAGGGGAATATGGAGGAACATGTATTAAATTAAATTTAATACATTATGAAAAGTAGTATTTACTTTTAATTCAAATACTATAATTGGTGAATTTATTTAATTAAATAAATTAAATTAAATAAATAGATGAATTTACCAGATATAATTAATTAAAAAATTAATTATAATATTATTTGGGGTCATCAATTAAATTAAATTTAATTAATGTTAAAAGGACGAATTTAGGTGTCTACAATAATAAGAAGCCCATTTTTTTATTTTTGCAAATTGTTGTTGTGTCTCTATTTTTTATGTGTTTGTGGTATTAAGGGGAGCACCCTTCATCATGAAGTTAGTTGATAGTTACGAAGTCCTTGTTTAAAAATATTTAATGATTCCATAACAGAAACCATTGAATCTGATATTGAAAAAAATATTTGAAAGATGTGTAAAATGATTTTTTATAAACAGTTGGGTAAAAGCACAAAGCTATGTCATGTTTCAGGCTAATTGATCACCACAATTGAATTTGAGTATTTCTAACTAATTTTTTTTTTTTTTCAAACATATGGTCTAGCTAGATTCATTAAATAAGTGCTTCAACTTTTCCAATTGGAATTATATATTAAATGCATGTTTAATACCAATTTAGGTCCAATTACCGAAGAAATAAAATTATTTCAGAAAAGTAATATTTCAATAACTCCTATTCTTTTTAATGATATTTCAAAAAAATATAAATATACCCTTTTGTAGAGCTCAGAATCAAGATTTATTTCATGGGTGGTCCCACAATGGTGTGTCCCACTTTTTGGCCAACTTTGACATGGAGATCAACATTCTGAGAAAAAACTTCACTTTCGAATATTTGTTGCCACAAAACTATTAGGAATTTGAAGATGATGTAAACTAAAGTCTTTTAGAATTTTCTTGCTAGTTTCTAAATATATTTTAAAAAATAAAGTTAAAATTCATTTAAATTCATTTTTCCTTCTCCTTCAAAAAGTGGTTTACGTGAAAAAATTGTGTTTTTAAAGAGTTACTGTCACTTGGATCAGCATAATTTAAAAAAATAAAAAAATGATAATGATGTAAGTCTTTCGAGATTATATTTGTAACTTCAATATCTAAAGGATGCAATTGGTTTTATTCATTTTGGGTCAATATTTCATAGTTTATTAAGTTCTAAAGTGACAATAACTGTAATTTAGACATAAGGTCACTTGGATCGCTCTAACTTGATCTCTGTATATCAAAATTCATTTTTTCTCTTTTTTCATAGAAAGGTAATATAAATACTATTTTCTAACATGTTTTTCATAATTTTTTTTTTGTAATTTACTATTTTTCCCGAAGTCTTGAAGAGACATGTTGTTGAATGACCAAACAACCTATATTTAGTTAAAGTAATATATAAAAGTGATAATGGACTCAATATGTATTTAAATTATATTCATTAGAAAGATTGTTCCAAATAGCATCATTTGACATCATATATTTGAAAAAACCATCTTGTTTGGTCCTTGTCCTAGGCCTCCAAAGACAATTTTTTTGTAGTTCACTTTTTTTTCTGAGGGCAAAATTTTAGTTTAGGGGTCTGCACGCGAAGACCCCCTTTGCGTGAAGACACCGTGCAAAAACCCTTTTCATGGGAAGACACATCAGGGGCTTTGTGCAAAGGGTTTTTGTGCGAAGACCCCTAAGTGAAAATTCTGGTGAAGAAACACCCCGCCGCAATTTTCCCCATGGTACTTTGAGCGAAGTCAGTCAGCTAGTGATGAATTTGTTTGGTAAAAAAATTAGAATGATATAAAACTAAAACATTTTGTTTCTATTTTATACTGAATTGCAATAATTTAATTCACTTTTTTTATTATTTTTTCTATTATTGATCAATTTTTACAAAGGCATTTTTTGGAGGAGGATTGCTATTTCTATTTTTTTTAAAGACATAATTTTGGAGAGGAGAAATATTAGATCAAAGTATTTTGTGAAAAAGAGAATTTTTATTGGTGATCTTGTGGAAGACATTTTTTGGAGAGAAGAAATGGGGAATAAGAAAGGAAGACAAAGTAAATCTACTAGAAAAAGGTCACCCGGTATTGAACAAAGAAATTGTGAAGCTGCATTGACATATTATCATAAAACTAAAGAAGGTGAAAGACAAGATGAAGTAGGAGGGTCAAGTTAAGTTGAAGAATTGCACATTAAAGAAGGGTCAAGATCAATCCCTATAGAAGCTCAATCAATTGATGTTGGAGAAGGGTCAAGATCATGTGCTCCTACTAGTATGGATGAACTTTTAAATTTAGCTCAAACTTTAAAGAGAAATATTAATTATAGAAACTTAGATCATTTACTTAGAATGGATGTGGAGAATTTGAGATCACTTGCTAATGTTCAACACTTAGGTCTTGCTAAGGAGAGATCAATGAATATGATAGCAAGAGAAATATTGGCTAAATTTGATAATTTTGAAACACTTGAACAAGCCCAATTGCTTTCAGATAAACAAAAAGTTGGAAGGGGCATTAAAATTATTGAGTATAGACACAACATCAAAGAAGAGAAAAGTTGTTGACATGCAAACTGATATGATTGAAAATCTTAGGAAAGGTTTGAAACAGGTAGGGAAGCGATCTCGAACTAAAGATAAGACCATTACAAGAAAATTTATGTTGACATCCATTGTAGGTAACACTATGCTCTGAAAAAGACATATATCTTCAGTTTCATCTCAATGTGGTTTTAATAGGAAAATAATATCACAATATGTTAATAGGAGAATACTTTTGGCTGATAGCACCTTGAAAGGTAATTGGGAAATCATGTGTAGAGCTCCTCATTCTAATAGGATTGATGAAGCAATCAAGGATTTGGTCACATTATTTTGGAATGATAATACACATCCTTCATCAAATAGTAGAGATGTTAGCATACATAGAATTTCAGCTAATCAATATGAATATCATACGAAACATTGGTTGGACACAACACAACATGAAATGTGTGTGTCATTTTGTATTTCAAATCCTAATATAAAGATTGGGCAAACATTGTTTGAAAGATTGAAGCCATATTATATCAGAACAAACAAAGTGTTTGAAACTTGTTGTTGTCGTTATCATATTGAATTTGATCTCCACTATCAAGTTTTTCAAAAAATTGTAGAAGACACTTATGGTTTTTAAAATGCTCCTCCTACTAGACGAAGTGAGTTCATCTCATCCATTTTATGTGACAAAAGCGATGTAGCTGGACAAATAAATTGCATAAAAGGAATATGTGAAACATGTGCTGATTTGTCTCTTTTTCCTTTGAAAAATGAAATTATTGATGTAACAAAGATGACAAATTACAAGAGTTATAAATATGTAATGAATGAAAAATATTTTTGGAAATAATCCAAAAGGTTAGAATATGTTGAAGAGGAGATAAATGTTGGAGTATTATAGAAAAATTTAAAATATTGATTCAACCCTATATTCATCATGCTTTTTTTTCAAAGTGGCAAGCACAACAATTCCAAACATTGAGAGACAATCTCCCACTTGGAACTATTGTATCAGTTGTTGATTTTGCAGAAAATAATTCTTTTGTTCATCAAAAGGAAATTTAGTTAGAATTTTATTTTTTAGAAAAAATTACTATTATGGTATATGTGTCTTATCGACACGCACAATTAGATTTGGATGGTATTCAGAGTACATTTGAAGCACGGCCCATCAAGAAGGAATATCATTTTTATATAAGTGATGATAGAGAGCATGACATTCATTATGTAGAATACTGCTTCAAGATGTTTTTTGCAAATTTGAAAGAAAATCAAGTATAAAAATTAATAAACATTATGTTTGGTCAGATGGATGTGTTGTATAATTATACCATACGAATAATTTGCATATGATAATTTTATCAATAGGAGCACTGGTAAATCACCATTCTAGATTGTATATGGAAGTAGTCCCAAAAATGCTTCCGAGTTGAGGAAGATGGACAAAGGAGAAATAAGTAGTGCTGAAGCTAAGTATTTTGTAGAATATTTGAAGAACATCCATGAGGAGGAGAGGAAGCACATCACCAAGATGAATATGTAGTATAAGGCTAAGGAAAATGAGAAAAAAGAGGCATAAGGATTTTCAGGTTGGTGTTGAAGTCATGATTCATTTGCGAAAGGAGTGATTTCTAGTAGGTACATATAACAAGTTGAAAATGAAGAAGTTTGGCCATGTAAGATACCGAAGAAGCATGATTTAGGAAATTCCTATGAAGTAGAGTTGCCTAATGAGATGAATTGTTTACTAGTATTTAACATTTCAGATTTGATAGAGTATCATGAAGGGGGTTTTGATGAAGGGGGTTTTGATGATGGGACCAGAGAAGCATAGTGGAGTATTCCAGCAACTACTTCAACTACCAAGGAGATTGAGGATATATTGGATAGTCATGTTGGTAGAAGCACAAGGAACATAACATATGAAGAATATCTAGTCAAATGAAAAAGATGACCTGTAGAAGATTTATCATGGCTAACAAGGGAGTAGGTTAACCATCTTGGTTTTCCTCTCCACACCTGAGAAGTGACGGGTCACTTCTCAAATTAACCTGGATGTCTGATGCAGGAGCATCCTGGGTGTAAGGGTAATCTTCCATGACCCAAAAATATTTTTGGTTTCTTTTCAATAAGGGCTATCTTGTGCAGAGCTTCTATTTATAGAAACTTTCTATTTTTAGTAAGTTGGTCTTACGAGTTTGAAATGTTCTGATTTCACATGTGGAGGTTCATCTTCGTCTATCAGTCTACCAGTTGAGTTTCATTGCCATATCATTTGTATTGATGAGGTTATTGAGGTTTTTGGGTACAAAATCTTTGAGCTCAATTTTGAAAGCCTTAGAGGCTCCAGAATGAGGTCGGACTCCAGCTGACTAGAGCTTGCGTGAGTCGGGTGTTGTAGATTACAAGCTTCCATTTTTGAAAAGTGGTTATATTAGCCAAACAAAGCTACAGTTAAAAAGTTATGGCCTCCAGAAGTTGGGCTACCTAAAATATAATTTGTAATTATTGTTTAGCCAACTATAATGTAAAAAAATGAAAAAATGAAAAAAATTCTAAGGGCGGTTGACCTTAATGGCTAAGATTTTGGAACCTTCTCGGGCGATGAAAAATTGTCTATATAAGGAAGGCCCGTAGTGTTTTCTAGGACAATTTTGGGTGGTTATTCGAGACTTTATCTTACAAAATATTGTAAGGAAAATGCCCATGTGGCTTTGCATATTGTAATTCTAAAATGTGTAATTTCACACTTTTGGAGATAATAAGTAGCCCATTTTTTATTTTTGCAAATTGTTGTTGTGTCTCTATTTTTGTTATGTGTTTGTGGTATTAAGGGGAGCACCCTCCATCATGTAGTTAGCTGACAGTTATGAAGTCCTTGTTTAAAAATCTTTAACGATTCCATAACAAAAACCATTGAATCCGGTATTGAAAAAAATATTTGAAAGATGTGTAAAACAGTGTTTTATAAATAGTTGGGTAAAAGCACAAAGTCGTGTCATGTTTCAGGCTAACTGATCAACACAGTTGAATTTGAGTATTTCTAGCTAAAAATTAATATTTTTAAAACATATGGTCTAGTTAGATTCATTAGATAAGTGCTTCAACTTTTCCAATTGGAATTATCTATTAAATGCATGTTTAATACCAATTTAGGTCCAATTACCAAAGAAATAAAATTATTTCAGAAAAGTGATGTTTCAATAACTCATATTCTTTTTAATGATATTTAAAAAAAATATAAATATACCCTTTTGTAGAGCTCAGAGTCAAGATTATTTTCATGATGGGTGGTCCCACAATAGTGTGTCCCACTTTTTGGCCAACTTTGACATGGAGATCAACATTCTGAGAAAAAGCTTCACTTTCGAACACCTGTTGCCGCAAAACTATTAGGAATTTGAAATGATGTAAACTAGAGTCTTTTAGAATTTTCTTTTTAGTTTCTAAATATATTTAAAAAAAAATTAAAATTCACTAAAATTCATTTTTCCTTCTCCTTCAAAAAGTGGTTTACGTGAAAAAACTATGTTTTTAAGGAGTTACTGTCACTTGGATCAGCATAACTTTTTTTTAAAATATGATAATGATATAATTCTTTTGAGATTATATTTGTAACTTCAATATCTAAAGAATGCAATTAGTTTTATTCATTTTGGATCAATATTTCATAGTTTATTAAGTTCTAAAGTGACAGAAACTGTAATTTAGATATAAGGTCACTTGGATCACTCTAACTTGATCTCCGTAAATTGAAATTCATTTTATTTTTTTTTTTAATAAAAAGGTAACACAAATAATCTTTTCCTACATATTTTCCATAATTTTTTTTGTAATTTACTATTTTTCTCAAAGTCTTGAAGAGACAGATTGTTGAATGACCAAACAACCTATGTTTAGTTAAAGTAATATTTAAAAGTGACAATGAACTCAATATGTATTAAAATTATATTCATTAGAAATATTTTTCCAAATAGCATCATTTGACATCATATGTTTGAAAAAACTATCTTGTTTGGTCCTTGTCCTAGGCCTCGAAAGACAATTTTTTTGTAGTTAACTTTTTTTTGAAGGAAAAATTTCAGTTTAGAGGTCTTCGCGCGAAGACTTCCTTCGCGCAAGACACCGTACGGAGACCCCCTTCATGGGAAGACACTTGAGGGGCTTGATGTGAAGGGTTTTTGTGTGAAGATCCCTAGGTGAAAATTTCGATGAAGAAACACCTCGCTAGAATTTTCCCCAGGGTTCTTCGAGTGAAGTCAGTCAACTAGTGATGAATTTGGTTTGTAAAAAAATTAGAATGGTATAAAACTAAACCATTTTGTTTCTATTTTATACTAAATTGCAATAATTTAATTCACTTTTTCTATTATTTTTTCTATTATTGATGAATTTTTACAAAGGCATTTTTTGGAGAGGATTGCTATTTCTATTTTTTTCAAAGGCATAATTTTGGAGAGGAGAAATATTAGATCCAAGTATTTTTTGAAGAAGAGAATTTTTATTGGTGATCTTGTGGAAGACATTTTTTGGAGATAAGAAATGGGGAATAAGAAAAGAAGACAAAGTAAATCTGCCAGAAAAAGGTCACCCGGTACTGAACAGAGAAATCATGAAGCTGCATTGACATATTCTTATAAAACTATTGAAGGTGAAAGACAAGATGAAGTAGGAGGGTCAAGTCAAGTCAAAGAATTGCACATTGAAGAAAGGTCGGGATCACTCCCTACAGAAGCTCAAGCAATTGATGTTGGAGAAGGGTCAAGATCACATGCTCCTACTAGTATGGATGAACTTTTAAATCTAGCTCAAACTTTAAAGATAAATATTAATTATAAAAACTTAGATCATTTAGTTAGAATGGATGTGGAGAATTTGAGATCACTTGCTAATGTTCAACCCTTAAGTCTTGCTAAGAAGAGATCAATGAATATGATAGCAAGAGAAATATTGGGTAAATTTGATAATTTTGAAACACTTGAACAAGCCCAATTGCTTTCAGTTGTACTTATAAATAAAAAGTTGGAAGGGGCATTAAAATTATTGGATATAAACACAACATCAAAGAAGAGAAAAGTTGTTGACATGTAAAATGATATGATTGAAAATCTTAGGAAAAGTTTGAACCAGGTAGGGAAGCGATCTCGAACTAAATATAAGACCATTACAAGAAAATTTATGTTGACATCCATTGTAGGTAACACTATGCTCCGAAAAAGACAGATATCTTCAGTTTCATCTTAGTTTAGTTTTAATTGGAAAACAATATCACGATATGTTAAATGGAGAATACTTTTGGATGATAGCACCTTGGAAGGTAATTGGACAATCATGTGTATAGCTCCTCATTCTGATAGGATTGATGAAGGAATCAAAGATTTGGTCACATTATTTTTGAATGATAATACACGTCCTTCATCAAACAGTAGAGATGTGATTAGACATAGAATTTAAGCTAATCAATATGAATATCATACGAAACATTGGTTGGACACAACACAACATGAAATGTATGTGTCATTTTGTAGTTCAAATCCTAATATAAATATTGGGCAAACATTGTTTGAAAGATTGAAGCCATATTATATCAGAACAAACAAAGTGTTTGAAACTTGTTGTTGTTGTTATCATATTGAATTTGATCTCCACTATCAAGTTTTTCAAAATTTTGTAGAAGAAACTTATGGTTTTGAAAATGCTCCTCCTACTAGATGAAGTGAGTTCATCTCATCCATTTTATGTGACAAAAGAGATGATGTAGCTGCACAAATAAATTGCATAAAAGGAATATGTTAAACATGTGCTGATTTGTCTCTTTTTCCTTTGAAAAATGAAAATATTGATGTAACAAAGATGGTAAATTGCAAGAGTTACAAATATGTAATGAATGAATTTTTTTTGGGGAAAGAATCCAAAAGGTTAGAATATGTTGAAGATGAGATAAATGTTGGAGTATTTATGAAAAAATTTAAAAAATTGATTCAACCCTACATTCATAATTATTTTTTTGCAAAGTGGCAAGCACAACAATTCCAAACACTGAGAGACAATTTTCCACTTGGAACTATTGTATCAGTTGTTGATTTTGCAAAAAATTATTCTTTTGTTCATCAAAAGGTAATTTAGTCAGAATACTATTTTTTAGAGAAAATTACTATTATGGTACATGTGTCTTATCGACACGCACAATTAGATTTGGATGGTATTTATAGCACATTTGAAGCACAGGTCATCAAGAAGGAATATCATTTTTATATAAGTGATGATAGAGAGCATGACATTCATTATGTAGAACACTGCTTCAAGATGTTTTTTACAAATTTGAAAGAAAGAGGTATAAAAATTGATAAACATTATGTTTGGTCAGATGGATGTGCTGCACAATTCAAATCATTGAGACCATTTTATGCACTATTTAGATATCATCATAATGAAAACATACCACATGTCTGGAGTTTCTTTGAGAGTGGACATGGAAAAGGTGAACATGATGGTGCTGGAGCTTGCATCAAACGTGCTATACGAAAGTATCAAATGAATTATAAGGGAGTTCATATAAAAAATGCACATGATGTGGTTGAATGGTGCAAGACACATTTCATACCAAATGACAATGACACATCATCAGGATTGACTCAAGCGGTGCCGCATAGAAAATTTTGGGAGATAAAAGGTATGCACACATTTTTAAATTATTTGAAAGTGTTTAAATTTTTTACGTATTCTTTATTCAAATTATATTTATAGAATGAATTATATATGCATTTGTTTAGGTGTGGATAGAAAAATTATGCATGGTTTGAATAGGATAGAAGAGACGTGATATTTGCATTCAGTTATGTCTATGAATTGTCACAATTAGACGTTGAACACTAGGGACTACTCATGTTTTTTTTGTCATTGCATTGCTGACAATTATGAGGAATGCATCAATCAAGACCGTGGATATGTAGGTGCATGGAATCTAGTGCCACTAGTTGTTACTGATACATTTGATAGAGATGAAGATGAAAACTTTGATGATGTCCCTTTGATTTCTATTGATTATGATCATATCTCAGGATTGGTCAAAATTGGTAAGTACATATATTTCACATTATATGGTCCATTGAGCTGCATGTATAGATAGATAGATAGATCTATTGATTGAACTAAGTAAATTTTAAGATCTCACACATGTATATATATAGATAGATCTATAGATTGAACTAAGTAAATTTTAAGATCTCACACATGTATATATAAAATTATTGTGCAGGAGATGTCTTTGTAGTGATTGCTGAGCGTGGAAATGTAGAAGGAGTTGGTTATTATTTACTGCATTGTACTACAGAGAGGATGAGGTTACTTGAAGATGAAGAAAGTGATGGAATGTTTCTCCTGATAGGTTTGTACATGCTTTACATCAATATATTGAACTCAATTTATAAATTTTAAATTTCAATCTTTTAACAAATTTCAAATTTAGTTTGTTTAAATTTATATTGCTAAAATTTGTGACCTGCAGGTTCAGTTGTTTTAAAGGGAACATATTTCAAGAAAAACAAAGTAATTCAACATGGTATTCACTTTGTTGATTACCAACCAGACAATAAGGTGTTTCAATATAGTCACCTAGTAGTTGCCACATCCATTTGTCTCCATCTAGTTAAATCTCAACATGGACATCGTAAGTGGATACTAGATAGTGAGGATCATGAGAGAATATTACATGTTCTCCATGAAAAGTCTGAACCACTTGAGTTGGTCTAAAAAGTATAATATGTATACCTATTGCATGTGTTAGGACCTACTTAATATCTCTGGATTAAATTGACTATTCTTTGTTTATATATTTAAACATATGATGGACTATAATTTGTCGATATATGATGGACCTATTTGATGGTTTGATGGTTTTAATGGTTTTAATATATAAAATTTTATGTATGCTTATATATATATATATATATATATATATATATATATATATATATTCTTGTATACATGTATGGTTTTATATGTATACTTTGATTATTCAATAATTTTTATAGATTGCATATTAGTTAAATATTTTATGTATGCTTTGATTATTCAATGATTTTTATGATACTTATTGTCTATTAGTTACATGTATTAACTAGTTATTTTTTATGATATTAATTCTAGATCCCCTTAAGACCTCCCCTTAAGATTTCTTATTAGTTAAAGATCTCCTTAAGACACTAAAAAATGATGAAATTAGTTAAATTACTTATGACATGTGTTAGTTCTAGAATGAGTTAGAATAGTTATTGTCCATTAGTTACATGTATTAACTAGTTTTTTTTTTATGATATTAATTCTAGATCCCCTTAAGACACTAAAAATGATGAAATTAGTTAGATTACTTATGACATGTGTTAGTTCTAGAATAAGTTAGAATAGTTATTGTCCATTAGTTACATGTATTAACTAGTTATTTTTTATGATATTATTTCTAGATCCTCTTAAGACCTCCCCTTAAGATTTCTTATTAGTTAAAGATCCCCTTAAGACACTAAAAAATTATGAAATTAGTTAGATTACTTATGACATTTGTTAGTTCTAATATGAGTTAGAATAGTTATTGTCCATTAGTTACATGTATTAACTAGTTATTTTTTATAATATTAATAAAATGTAATCAACTGAAACCATCTAATCAACTCATCAAATCAAATCATACTATCTAATCAAATGAAACTATCTAATCTAATCAAATGAAACTGTTAGTCCATTTTCATGTCATTGCAAAATCCTCCTCCCTGCAAATGTTTCATGGTTTGTGCTCCTACCCTGTGTTCTTCAATGTTTCACCCTGCTCCAGCCCAAATCACATGTGCTGAATCAAAAAATCCAAAAAGTTGTCCAAGTTTAAGGTCTACTAGAAATATTTTCAAAATCTATCTAAGTGTCAAAAACCCACAGTATTTTTGAAAATCCATGATGTTTTCAGCCTATGTGTTGTTTTTGACCCTGTGCTTCCTGCTTTTGTGCGCTTATCCTTTGGCGTTGAAAACTCTGTGTGTTTTCAGTCTTTCTCTGTGTCAAAAATCTTGTGTGTTTTCGACCTTGGTCTTAACTACGCAGGTGCGATGGATGGTGGAGCCTAGTCCTTCAAAAGTTTCTTGTCACTGATTCTCCAGTTCTTTAGCGGTTACACATCTTATTCGGTGACCTAGCGACTATGTTGTCATGGAATCTCTTATTTCTGGCAGTTAGGTGCTTAACCTTCAGTGACTCAGTGACTGTTAGTCGCGTAATCTCCGAATGGTTGGCGGTTAGCGGCTAACATCTCACGACTTGGTGGGTGGTTTGTCGCGTGGTCGCTGAAAGCTCGACAGTTAGTTGGTGGGCCCGGTATTTCTTAAGCGGAGTAACAATGCAGATGAGATCTATGGTTGCCGCATGATCAGGAGGAATATTCCTCCCCTTTGTGATCATGCGACCACCGTCCGATCTTCCCTAAAGGTAAGGCTTTTCTTAGCGGTGGGTCCTGTGTCTAGTGGCTCGGTGGTTTTAGCGAATGGCATGATGACATGTGGCACTAGGTGGGCCCAGGTGGGGTCTGAGGTTTGGCGGAATGGTTAGAGATTTGGCAGTGCCAATAGGATTTCATTGTGTTCGTGTGTTCACGCAATAAAAAGGTGATGCCCTAGTTCATTTGGCGATTCAGTGAACAATGGTCGTGTAGTCACTAAGTCTTTTGGCAATGGTGTAAAGTATCTCATGAACTGGCGAAAGTTCTTCGGTCACCAGTTCACCAGATAAGGTGGGGCCGGCGTTTGCGGTGACAAGGTGGCAATCTCATGGCTTGTCGCATGTTCGCATAGCCCAGTTTTTGGCTATGCGATCATGCGACAACTATTATATCATCATGGTTGCGGAGTTGTGTGGGTCCACGGTGCCGTGTTGCTGACATGCCCATTTTTCATTCGCCGAGGCATTTATGTGGTGGCTGAAGACTTTTTTGGGTGTTTTGTGACAGCATTGCGCGGTTAAGGAGACCGCGGTCACATGATCGCAAGGGTTAGTTGGGTGCCTTGCGATCATTTGACCAAGCATAATTTGAAGCCTGGATTCCTATGGTAGTTAAATTGATGATTGCGCAATTGCGCGACTAGGGGCAAATAGTTGAGGAATATAAAACCTACGAAGTGCAAAGTAGCCGTTCATTTTCAAATTTGAATTGTCTGAGGGTTTCCAGCGATAGAAAGGAATGAATTTCAATGCAGAAGTGATTGGAACTGGTAAAAGGTGATTTGTTTGCTGTTCCAGTGTGATCCAGGGTGCTTGATGATCGTTTACAGGGATTTGTACCATGTAAGGAATGATTACATCTTGGCTTGAGAAGTGTTTGCAGGTGGTTGATTAGACTAGTTTTTATGGCAATCTCCTGGTCTTATGGCCTGATCTTAATGTCAGTCTGAGATTTTTTCTCTTTGGGTTGCCTAACTTTCATGCCCCTACAATAAATTTTTGACCATTTCCAATTGGTTTAGCTATTGTAACCTATACCTTAGCTGTCCGTAGCTTGTTGCAACCTGTTATGGGTTTCCAAGGTAGCTGATGGTATAAAGAGTCAAAATTTTGACTGTGTAAGGGCTCTAAATTTTGTCAGTTCCAGTGAAGGGTCCTTTTTCTATATATTTTCTCCTTCTCTCTGCATATAGAGTGTTCTTCTTTCCTTGCTGGTTCAGAGAATATAATGCATATTGCAAGTAATATGTCTTATGTGTGAGGATTTTAATATATTCTTACTGTTACCAAACTATCTCCACTTGAATTCTGAGTCCATTAGTCATACATCAAGGGTGTTTGATTTTTCTGTTTGCATTGCCTAAGTGTTTGCAAGTCGAGTTGTCTTCGCAGAGATAACTGGTTCAGGGTTAGTGTTTATGTATGTATGAGATGAGGTGTCAAAGATATTTCATGCTTTTCTTCCAGTGGATGCTGGTTAATGTATTGTCTGTTTATAGGTCTCTTCTAAGGGGAGGGTTAAAATCCTTTGAGTGGATAATAACATACTTAAATACACAGGTGGGTGCTAAGTTGAGGTTTGGTCATGGTGTGTGATTGATGTTAGACATCAACACATTGAATGTATTGTTTCCTTATTTCATAGCTGTCTCTTGTAGTAGGGTATTTGACTTTGTGGCCCATTGGATAAGGCACTGGTCTATGAGAGACTTAGGGTATCTTAGGGGTCCCTTCTATCCATTCAAATCATTTCCATTTAGTCCCACCCTTTCCCTTTCTTGCTGTTAGTGTAGGTCTCTAGCTTTCAGTCTTATTCCATGCAAGTAGGGCTATTGCATGATATTTTCTATCATTGGGGTACAAGATACCTATAGGAGATTGACTGCTATTCCACATTAATCTATCTACAGGCCTTTGGTTTGTCATGAGGTGTCTTGAATGTGCAGATAAGGTAATACCCACCTGAGTGAATGTGGAGCTCAAAGAAGGAGGATTTCTCTCTATCCTCATCAATTGGTTTGTTTTCCTTGTCAAGCTTGAGTGCCTAACCTGTGTTTTAAGCCCAACCATTTGATTCAAGTTTGGTCCTGCAAGGAAAAGATCCAACAGAAACCATCTAATCAAATCACATAATCTAATAATATCATCTAATCAAATAAAACCATCTAATCAAATTATCAAATCAAATCATATATCATCTAATCAAATCATATCATCTAATCAAATAAAACCATCTAATCAAATCATCTAATCAAATCATATATCATCTAATCAAATGAAATCATGTAATCAAATCATACCATCTAATCAAATGAGACCATCTAATCAAATTATATCATCTAATCAAATAAAACCATCTAATCAAATCATATATCATCTAATTAAATGAAATCATCTAATCAAATCATACCATCTAATCAAATGAAACCATCTAATCTAATCAAATGAAACCATCTAATCTAATCATATTATCATCTAATCAAATCATATCATCTAATAAAATTAAATTATCTAATCAAATCATATCATCTAATCAAATGAAACCATCATAAATCTATATAATGTCAAATCATAAATCATCTATGTCTAGAGGTCTGGATAACATATAAATATATGTCTCGAATCATAAACTGAAAATATCAAACATATAATAATGACATTTATAATGAGTCTCAAATTAAAGATATGTGCAACATGTCCTAAACTAGGGAGTCATCTAGGCACATGCGAATAGAGCGACCCTCTGATTGACTGCCACGCACATCCTTTGGCTGTGAGGCAGCAACTGATCCTTGCGGATATAAATGCATGTATATAATAATAATGTAAAATATTTAAAATATTATAAATGCATGTTTAAACTTACATATTTTTAAAACTTACCTGACCACTACTAGGTGTCACATCTGTTGAATCTCTCCTATGAAGAGCATCCTCTGGCTGTGAAGCAATAATTGACTCTTGCAAATTTAGTACAATAGTTGGTTATATACATGTGCATAGTATATATTATGTAAAGTACTTGAAATATATAAATAAATGTGTACAAGTGTACACATGCATGCTTAAACCTACATATATCTAAAAATTACCTGACCACTAGTAGGTGTCGGATAAAAGCACAATCGGGTGTCACCTTTTAGGCTAACTTATCAGCACAACTGAATTTTAGTATTTCTAACTAAAAATTAATTTTGGTAAAACATATGGTCTAGCTAGATTCATTCTAGCTAAGTTAGATAAGTTATTTAACTTTTCCAATTGGAAATATCTATTAAATGCATGTTTTATACCACTTTGGGTCCAATTACCATAAAAATAAAATTATTTCAGAAAAGTGGCATTTCAATAACTCCTAATCTTTTTAATGATATTTTTTTAAAAATAAAAAAAAACTCTTTTGTAGAGATCAGAGTAAAAAATATCCTCATATAGATTTTATAGTGTTTTAATTAGACATAGTTTATTGTAATTAAAAAATATTGCAAGTAGGTATTTTAACAGTTAAGGAGATGTTGATTCGAAGAAAGAAAAAATAATAAATCATATTAAATAAATTTGAAAAACATATGGTGCACTAGAGGAGACAGTCCTCTTCAAGAATATAGATTTCTTTTTTTGATTGGGATAGATTTGTTATGAAAAATATGTTGCGAGATGAAAACTATCGATTTTAGTGAGTTGGAATTGGAATTGTTATAAAATAGAAAAATATAGGTCACAAACCAATTTTTATATCTTCATGCACTAGCTATATATGTCATCTATAACATATTTTGAAATTATGGGAAAAAATGTTTATTTACATATAATTTTTTGGCGGGAACTAGACCCCTAATTTTCAACATTTTTTAGCAACTGAAAAATTGTCTTTAAAATTTTTAAAAGCATATCAATTCTTATTCAAAAAAATTATTAAAAATACTAATCATAAACTTCATCCATTTTATCACATTTAATTAGTTTACATCATCTTCATATTCCAAACATAAATGTCATTTTTATACTATTGAAGTTGAACAACTTTGATTTTGTTAGCCTTTTCCTTTGTAAAAGGGTGATAGCTTATTATACTTTTAACTTGTCACATCTATTGGATCTCTCATATGAAGATGCTCCGAGCCCACACTAGAGGTAACGTGCTCTGCTAACTGTGCCTACAAAATATTATACATTGAACAAACTTAAATACACACATCTATAATTAATTGTTCACTAAAAATCCTACAAAGGGAGAAAAGAAAACTTTATATACCTGGGTCTCAAGAGTAGGAGGATCATCAACATGCTACACCATCATATCATCAACTAGAACTGCATCACTCACACCACCTTCAGTCCTGAACCTCTCTAGTAATGATGAGTGTAGGGGTGACACTGGCTGGGAGGGGAGTGATGTAGAGCCTGAACCATCAGGATGCAATAACATATGCATAAACGATCCAACATCAGTGCCAACGTCCACCTGACCTAACCCGTGAAACTATTCATCAAATGTGTCTAGGCCCTCAGTGGTAATGTGTACATCTCCAACCTAGATACCTAGATCTGTAGCTGTAGAATGATCTATGGGTGCAGAGCGCTCTGCATTATGCTGTGCCTGACCCCGTGGAAGTTTGATGACATCCCTGACTGAATGTACTTGGATCCTCTGCATGTCAGAAATATAAGAATAGGAATGTAGGAGATCTTCCAAAAAGTAAAGTGCCACATCTAAATAACTATGATGACCTGAAAGTGCTCAAATCTCTCCAGCTGCAGGAAGAACTGCAGCTCTATATGCCTCATCATTGACACCTCCAATAGTACTAGATGAAGCCTCAAAATATGATCTAGCTCTAGTCGGTCTAGTCAAAATGTATCTTCCCACTAAATCTAAAGTGATAAAGGTGGCTACAGAAGCAATCTATCCTATTCTGTCAACTACTCCCCTCTGAGAAGCAATGATCACTTTATATGTAGTAGAAGCCATCGTTGGTGCCACTGTCGGAGTCCTCTACCCAACTAGCTATCTATGAGGCTGTACAACATGACCAGCCCTATGATACTAATCATAGTCTGCAACCCTCCTGTGCCCCTAACTATAATATGCAGGAAGATATAAATAGTTGACCCTAAGTCCCAAACAAAACTCAGCATACAACTGTTATACAAAATATAAAGGAATCTGGTCATTATTAGGATAACAACCATGTGCTGTAAGAAACCAAGGGTATATCATGCATGTGATCTAAGGAATCACACACCGTATGACCTGATATGCCCTCACTTTGGCCTTCCCCTCATAAAATGGGAAAAACTCTCATTTGATGATTTCCTTGGGGACACGGCTCTAAACTGTCTCCAAGGAAACATCACCTGAGACCTCAACTCTCAACTCTCAAAAAATAGTATTAACTACCTGAGGCGTGAAGGAGGAGTGGGATCTCAATCTAGCAGTCATATCCTCCACACTGGTCAATACACTAACACAAGTATCTCTATATATGCTATCTACTGAAGATGTATGGAAGGACTCTCTAAGTCGAGCCATCTCTATGTTAGCAATATGAAAAATGGTCTCTATATTAGGAGTGCGAGGTGCATCCTGAGTGGTCATCTAGATACATAACATGTGAATGCTAAGTGTTAATAATTAAGTACTTGATTAAATGTTATAACTACGTGTAAAATGGAAAAAAATATCTTAATATATAAAATGATACTTAAATTTACAATACTAGAGTGTAATAATAGTCGTAAAGGGTCCTAGGATGTACTAATTGGTATTAAAATAGGTCCTATTAGGTCAAGTAAGTGTCTTATTAGGTCTTAAGCGTCCTAGGATGTACTAATTGATTTTAATAGGTTGTATTAGTCCTATTACATCTTAAGTGTATTCTTATTAAGTTTTAAGGGGTCCAATTAGGTCTTAAGGGGTCCTATTATAGGTCCTAAGGATCTTAAGGGTTCTTAAAGAGTTTTATGTCATAATAGGGGTCCTAAGGGAACCTAGAGTGTATTAATAGTCATAAAGGGTCTTTGGATATACTAATTGGTATTAATAGGTCCTATTAGGTCAAGTAAGTGGTCTTATTACCTAGTCTTAAGGGTCCTAAGATGTACTAATTGGTATTAATAGGTCCTATTAGGTCAAGTAAGTGGTCTTATTAGGTCTTAAGGGTCCTAAGATGTACTAATTGGTATTAATAGGTCCTATTAGGTCAAGTAAGTGGTCTTATTAGGTCTTAAGAGTCCTAGGATGTATTCATTGATTTTAATAGGTCATATTAGTCCTATTAGGTCTTAAGTCTAGTCTTATTAAGTCTTAAGGGGTCCTATTACATCGTAAGTGGTCCTATTCTACATCTTAAGGGTTCTTAAAGAGTTTTATGTCACAATATAGGTCCTAAAGCAACTTAGAGTGTATTAATAGTCCTAAAGGGTCTTTCGATGTACTAATTGGTATTAATAGGTCCTATTAGGTCAAGTAAGTGGTCTTATTAGATCTTAAGGGTCCTAGGATGTACTAATTGGTATTAATAGGTCCTATTAGGTCAAGTGGTCTTATTAGGTCTTAAGAGTCATAGGATGTACAAATTTATTTTAATAGGCCATATTAGTCCTATTAGGTCTGAAGTCCAGTCTTATTAAGTCTTAAGGGGTCCTATTACGTCTTAAGTGGTCCTATTCTACGTCTTAAGGGTTCTTAAATAGTTTTATGTCACAGGGGTCCTAAAGGAGCCTAGAGTGTATTAATAGTCCTAAAGGGTCTTTGGATGTACTAATTGGTATTAATAGGTCCTATTAGGTCAAGTAAGTGGTCTTATTAGGTCTTAAGAGTCCTAGGATGTATTAATTAGTATTAATAAGTCTTATTAGGTCAAGTAAGTGGTCTTATTAGGTCTTAAGATTCTTAGGATGTACTAATTGATTTTAATAGGTCATATTAGCCCTATTAGGTCTTAAGTATAGTCTTATTAAGTCTTAAGGGGCCCTATTACATCTTAAGTGGTCCTATTCTATGTCTTAAGGGTTCTTAAAGAGTTTTATGTCACAATAGGGGTCCTAAAGGAACCTAGAGTGTATTAATAGTCCTAAAGGGTCTTTGGATGTACTAATTGGTATTAATAAGTCCTATTAGGTCAAGTAAGTGGTCTAAGGGATCTTAGGTTACATTAATTGATCCTAGTATGTCTTAAGGTTTCTTGAGGGAAATAATGGGTCCTATGTGTCTTAAGATAGTATAAGGGATGGATAAGGGTCCTAGAGTGTCTTAAGGGGTCATGGGTAACATAAGAGGTCCTAAGGAGTCCTAGGTCATATTAGTGGATCCTTGTATGTATTAATTGAATATAACATACATAAATGTGTCCTAAAACAACCTAAGATGTGTTAATGGGTCTTCAGGACCCGAAGGGGTCACATGTGTCTTAAAATGTTGTAAGGGATGTATAATGGTCCAATAATGTTAATGGGTCGTAGGTGTGATAAGTGGTCTAAGGGATCTTACGTTACATTAATTTATCCTAGTATGTCTTAAGATTTCTTGAGGGAAACAATGGGTCCTATGTGTCTTAAGATAGTGTAAGGGATGGATAAGGGTCATAGAGTGTCTTAAGGGGTTGTGGGTAACATAAGATGTCCTAAGGGTGGTCCTAGGTTACATTAGTGGATCCTCATATGTATTAATTGAATCTAAGATATATAAATGTGTCCTAGGACAACCTAAGATATGTTAATGGGTCTTGAGGACCTAAAGGGGTCATAGGTGTCTTAAAATATCATAAGGGATGTATAATGGTCCAATAATGTTAATGGGTCATTGGTGTGATAAGTGGTCTAAGGGATCTTAGGTTACATTAATTGATCCTAGTATGTCTTAAGGTTCCTTGAGGGAAAAAATGGGTCTTATGTGTCTTAAGATAGTGTAAGGGATGGATACGGGTCCTAGAGTGTCTTAAGGGGTTGTGGGTGCTTGGCCAAATAATAGTATCAGAAACCTAGAGCAATGGACTACCTATTTTAGGATTCGACACCCCAAATAATTCCTAAATGAATTATTTGGTCTCATTTAATTATCGACCAGGGACATAAACTTGGAATGGAATTTGCAAAGTATATGCTTCAAACCTTCTCTTTCTAAGTCTATCTAAGGAATTCAAATGTTTATGCTTCAGGAAAACTATACTAAAATTGGTAAGAAAATGTATTCTAATCAAAGCAAGAAATTGCAATTAGGAACTACTCCAACTGACTATGCTGCAGGAACATGCTACTAATTTTGATATCAGTAGCTGCAGGAACAACATAGTTCTAATACATATAAATGAACAGGAAAATGAACTCTACACTAATAGAACAATTCACTCATCAAGTGGGCCCCCTTGAATGAGTGAATGAGAAGTACAATCAAGATGAAAGATGCAAACTTGAACTGAACATTCTATTCATCCATAAAATGATTACACTTGATTGAAACAATATGCAAGAGTTCTATTAAAAACTAGTTTGTTCGACTAACTCCAAAAGAGTCACAACAATCGATTATTTAAAAGGAAGCTACAACTATCTCCTAAATCTACGATCACTTCATAAATGAGGATTAGCTACAACTCATAAAGTTTCACAATAGAAACATTATTGACCATGAATAATCCTGGAATATAGCACACACTAAATCTGCACATAACAGAAATTATTGACTTGCTTGTGAAGATTTTGCAATCCATGGTTGGCTTTGATGACTCTCATGCCAGTATGTTAGTGTTACCCTAATTTTCATATGCATGCAAATTTGGCTAATATTTATCCCGAGGTCTCTATTTTTATCCTGCCAAGCATCCCTAAAATTTTTATGATCTTATGCCATGTCCTCTGGCCTCTGCAAATTGTTTTACCCCCTGGTCTACAGTTTAAAAATTCAAAAAAATTAGCAGTTTGAGCTAAATAAACCCTGCAAACCCTAAGCATGTTATAATTCTTTGTTTCTTTATCGGTAACTTAAGGTCCCAATTCCCATGTGCGTAATTCTTGCTTCAGTCACCAAATCTCTGATTCCCGGTGGTCAAAGCCCTAACACATAGCGATCCCACGAGTGGTTACCATTTCGGTTGGCGGTCTCGATTCAACGGCCAAGTCAAGATTCTAGATATGATGGTTGTCACATGATCTCATGGCCTCAAAAGATTCCATGAGATCTTGCAACGATCATCGATCTTCTTGCCTACAAACTTCATTTGTTAGTGGGTCTTACCACGTAGTCTGAGCTGTGCATTTGTGATTGGTTAGGACTTGTGATTCAATGCCATGTCAGTGCGGGCCCGATGGTTGTCAGTCGACGTTGATCTAACAGCTGGCACATGATCTAAAGGAGCTTTTCTGACACATGAGATCATGCACCCACCGTTGATCTTTCTTTATCTCTGGGCTTTGTTAGGTGGGTCCTTGGTTTTTGACGTGCTCGTTCTTCATTAGTTGGTCAGATGACAGCTGGGCTCTTTTGGTAGGACCATGTCAGAGCTTGCTGAGGTGTATACCTACAGAGCAGTCAAGGGAAAATAAAAGAATCACATGTGGCTATTTTGGGCCCAAGGTTAAGAGTATTCCATGAATCTGCAACTAAAGAGCTTTTCCATGTTCACCAAACTTAACCGAGGTCAACTAAAAGTTTAAACGACTCTGCGACTGAAAGGAAAAGGTAACCTGAGGTGAACTTGAGGTTAATCCTACAGACGAATGGTTCTCAGGTAAATAAGAAGATCTAACAGTCATGTTTTAAAAGGATATTGAGATTTAAACGTCAGCCGTCAATAGAAGAAAAGTGTGGCACCACCTGTTAGCTGTTAATATTCAAATTTTAAATATTTATCTACAGGGTTTTTGCTAGGTTTTGATCCAATGGTCGGTTGCGACAAAATGGGTAGCTAAAATTTATGTTTCAAGGATGATTGCAATTGGGAAAAATGATGCGAGGACCTGCGCAGCCGTCACAGGTTGTTTCTTGTTTTCTAAGAGTACCAATTTAAGCATTCATGGTGAGACTTTGTGCAGGAAAGTTGATGGATCCAAGTTGCTTGTCTGCAAGCAAATGAGGTACAGGGATGGACACGTAAAATCAAATATTTGATTGACCATGATGTTGCAGAGATACATTTATGATCAGATTTGTTTGAGTTAGGGTTGGCTATTATTTTATGTCAAACATATGTAACCCTAGTTAGGTTTTTGACTCCTGCCTGCGTGCAGTTGAGTATGTATATATTGCATTTTTGGAGCTTTTGAGCTCAGAGTTGGACAATTGTAAAAGAATTTCACTTTTCTTAAAGGTCATCTATGGTATCATTTCTACCCTCTGGCTTATATAGTTGTAAATCTTTCATTGATGATTTAGATATTGCAGAGGTATTTTGTGACAATCCTTCATGTCCCTATGCTTCCTTGTCTAAATTATCTCTTATTGAATCAAAGTATATGATGTTTTTGATGGTATCTTAGGGTTCTTGATCCCTCTCTCTTTCTACAATTTTGTGTGTTATTGTGGATGATTGGATGTGAATGCTTTTGTGGGTATACTTCAACCCCCTAACAATCTTGTCTCATCCCTATGCTGAGTTGTAGAAGTGAATGTTTGCTTGCAGGTCATAAATTATGTCTAAATCCTCAGTAATGCTATTATTTGTGAAATCCTCTTTTTCCTTGAATAGCCTCTTTCTATTGCAGACCCTTCTATGAAACACTTATGCAAGCCTATTCAGTGAGTTGTGACCTCCTAGACCTAAGTTGTTCATTAATTTCATCCTTTATACTGAGATCCAAACCCTAATTTGGGTGTATCACCTAGCAGGTAGTTTTCTTTCAAGTCATTTCCTTTCAAGCATTCCTTCTATCCCTTTCCCTCAAAAGATTTACCTTTCATGTCAAGAAGCAAATTAGGGTGATTATCCAAGAGGAACTAGCCTAGAACCTGGAAGTCTCATCTTAGTTAGCATAGGTCCCACAACCTAGAGATGATTCCCATGTTATACTATGTTATCAAGACTACAAGAGCTTGAAACAAGGTTGCAAACTTAGTGTATAACAATTCTGGCATGCCCGGTAGGAATACAAAAGAAGTTCATTGTTTGAAGGTTATGCTATCTCTGATATATTGATTACATAATATAGACTTGAAGAAGTTGTTTCATCAAGTATATATGGTGACTCCACTGATTTCAAAGATCCAGGCCAACCTTGTTCAAGGTTTATGAGAAAGATTGAGACTAGGAGCTCAAAGCCCACAAAATTTTTAGAGTTGCCCTCAAAAAGAAGTTACAAAGGAAGGTGAACTCAAAGAACATCCCCTACAAGGAGAGTTCAATCAACACCACCAGATACCTCAAAAAGGAGACCTTTTCCCTTTCATTCTAGAAGAAGAGGCAGATCTCTAACTAGAGATCTAGAAGAGGATTCAAATCTAGCAGCAAATACAACTCATATAGTTGTTAATCTTCAAATTCCAACTTCTGCAATGGCTAGACAGTTTGCTTTTGCACCTTTCAACCAAGGGAGTCCATTAGCCTTTGCTCAACATCATGATGTGCCCTTGGTGGCACTGAAGAGTGTACTTGATTTCACAGGTGAAGGGCAAACAACTACTTTTGAACACATAAGAGATGTGACCACCATCTGCAACATACACAACATAACCCAAGAAGATGTGGCCATAAAATTATTAGCAGCCTCTCTAAAAGGTAAAGCTCTTGAATGGTTTAGAACTCTAACTGTTAGTTCTATTACTTCATGGGATGAATTAGGAGATGCATTGAGTAAGCATTTTGAGGATAAATCAAATAACTTGTCTCTAGTTGAGCAGTTAACAACTATTAAGAGAGACCCTCAAGAGAAAATGACAGATTACAATAGTAGATTCCTCAAAACATGGAATAGAATTCCAGTTTCTGTGAGGCCATCAGCAGACCATGCTTTCCTATACTACTTACAAAGTCTAAATGGTCAAATTTCTATCATGATCTAGTCTATGGGTGGTACTTCTTTACCCCAAGCCTTTGACATAGATGTCAGGGTTGAAAATTGTTTAATCCAAGAAAGCATGATTGCTAGAAGGCCTCCAATGCCCATCTTCCCTAGCCTTCAACCCATTGCACCTGCACAAGTACCCCCATTTACCCCTATTCCCACCATATTAGCACCTTAGGCCAGTACTAGTGGTCAAGAGCTGACAACTAGTTTCTCTCAAGAGCTGCAAGAAATAAAGAATAACCAACAGAGTAGTCAGCAAGAAATGACAAACTTATTATAGACCTTGACTAAAGAGGTTACAAATTTGAAGAAACAAGGTCAAGGAATCAGACCACCCTTTCAGACACAAGGCCAAGGTCCTAATCAGCAATATCAAAATCAGGGATAGCCATACCAACAAAATAGGCCACCATACCAAGGAGGTTATCAAGGACAAAGGTAAAATTTTAATCAGAGACCATTCCAACCATATAACCCCGCACCCCTCAATTCGGCAAATCCAGTGAGGGATATGGTTCCTAGTCAAAATAATATGGCTATGGATAATGAATGGTGTTTTCCTTATAATCAGCCTCATAATAAGGCTACATGTTCAAATGGATGGATGAACCAAGCTCTAATGGTTCAAAATTCCTCACAAGCTCAATCAAAGGCTTCATCCAGTGGGTCAGTGCCTCAACAAGAATCACAAGAAAATGAGACTGCTCTTTTCAATTGGGAGCAACCAGACTTCAATGGGGTCAATGATGAAGTTGCTTTTGTTGCCTATACAAGAGCAAAAAGAAGGGTTCAAGACATGGAGAGAGAAGATCCCAATGCAAAAGCCACTACATCTGTAGAGCCACTACAGAAAGCCACTCCCATCACACCTAAGGAGGCTCCTGTCATTACAAGCAAAGAAGGCCAACATTCTAAAGAAGTGGAGCCCATCATAGTAAAGACACAACAAAGAGTACACACTATGACACCTTTTAATATCATAGACAACATGAAGAAGGTGAATGTCACCATGTCCATGTGGGACTCTTTGGCTCTTCCGGGATAGCCTAACATTTTGAAGAAGGCCATGACTGAAGTAACAACTCCTCAACCTACAAAAGAAGCTACAAAGCCAGTGTTGGTTAACACTAATCAAGAAAAGGAGGCTCCAAGTAGCAAATCCAAAGGCAATGCCACACAAGGTAGGAATTCAAAGCCACCTCCCTTTTATGTATCCTTAATCATTGGAAAATCTTTAGTGCATAATTGTATGGTAGATAGTGGAGCTACTAGCACTGTAATGCCTAAGAAAGTAGCTGACCAATTAGGATTGAAATATGAGCCCTTCCAAAAGAAGGTTACACAACTTGATGGATCCTCAATCAATACTATAGGTGTGGCCAAGGATACCAGTCTAATCCTACATGCTAGTCCTAATTTTTCCATCCTCCTTGATATATACATCATAGATCTCCCTGCATTATTTTCTATATGTCTTTCAAGGGAGTTTATAGCCAAGATAGGAGGTTACCTATCTTCTGACTAGTCTCACATGTTATTTCATACAAGGTATGGGACCAAGGTCACCATTAAGTCAGAACCATTGGCAGCACACCATATAGAACCATATGTGTCCAATACCATCAATGTAAATTGCCCTATATTTGATAACAGTGACTTCCAAACCATTAGTGAAGCAGACACAAAGATAGAAAGTATCCTTGATATTTTTCTAGATGAAAGAACTTTAGAGGCCCAAGAAAGTCTTGTTTGGGATTTTGGTTTGGGAAGTTATTTAATACAAGAAAGTGGATCCATAGAGCCAAGCCTTCTCAAAGAAGACATTGATTCAGAAGATTAGAACAATCAGGTTTGGGAACTATTTTTTGATGGGGCTAGAAGTAGACATGGTTATGGTGGTGGTGCTATGCTAGTGTCCCCAAAAGGAGAAAGGTATTACACTACCTTTACATTCAGTTTCTCCTGCACTAGCAATACTGCAGATTATGAAAGTCTAGTCAATGGACTAGAGTGGGCTAGGAAAAGAGGGCTTAAGGCCCTAAAAGTTTATGGTGATAGTGAGTTAGTTGTCAGCCAAGTGAGAGGGATAAATGCAACCAAGAATGATGCCTTGAGAGCATACAAGCATAGATTTTGGGATGCAATTGAAGATTTTTGTGCTTTCAATATTGTTGCCATCCCTAGAAAGCTAAATCAAAATGCAAATAGGTTAGCTGCTATTGGATCTCAGTATGACATTCCAAATAGCATTTCAAAAGAAATAGATCAAAAACATATCAAAGTGATTGTCAGACCTTCTATTCTTGATAATAATGTCAATTGGCAAGTGTTTGACAATGATGAACAAATTCTGCAATTCTTGTTTGAAGAAGATGTTTTTTCAGAGTATAATCAAGATAGATTATCACAAAATTATGGTGATCAAGTGATACAAATTAAGTCCAATAAGATGCCTAGAGGTCTTGTTACATTAGAGAATGTCTTCAACAAGGATGATGAAGTTAAGAAGAACAAAGCTGGCCTAGTAGTTCAACAAGAACATTGTGTTGAATTGGAGTTGGAACCGGGTAAAAGCTTACAATTTGGAAAGGTGAACACTGAATTGGAAAAGAAAGCTTACACTTAGTTATTCAAAGAATTCAGTGATGTTTTTGCATGGCAATATGAGGACCTCAAAGGTTTTGATCCTGCTCTTGCGCAACACACCATTGAATTAGAACCTAATGCCAAACAAGTGAGGCAAAAACAAAGGCCTATTAATCCCAAGCTTGAGCCACTTATGCATAAGGAAGTACTCAAACTAATAAAAAGTGGTATCATCTACCCCATTAAGCATACTAGTTGGGTTTCCAACCTTGTTCCTGTCAGGAAGAAGAATGGGGAGTTGAGGTTATGTGTTGACTTTAGGGATCTTAACAGGGCCTCTCTAAAAGACCACCATCCATTGTCCTCTATGGAACAAATCTTACAATGTGTCTCTGGATCTGAGAGATTTTCATTATTGGATGGCTATTTAGGATACAATCAGATCCTAGTTAATGAAGAGGATCAATATAAGACTGCATTTACAACCAAGTGGGGAACCATGGCTTATCAAAATATGCCCTTTAGTTTGTCAAATGCAGGTGCTACATTTCAAAAGGAAATGGATATGGCCTTTAAAAGCCTCATGTACAAGTTTGTATTGGTCTACTTAGATGACATAACTATCTATTCAAAGCATGCAGTAGATCACATGAAACATTTGAGAAAGATCTTTGAAAGGTGTAGAGAATTTGGGATATCTCTTAACCCCAAGAAGTGTGTGTTTGCAGTCCATGAAGGAAAATTGTTGGTATATGTAGTATCCAAAGAAGGGATCACAGTAGATCCTGAGAGAATTGCAGCCATCTTAGAGCTACCATTGCCACATCATAAGAAAAGTCTCCAATCTCTCATAGGAAAGATTAATTTTGTTAGGAGGTTCTTGCCTAACATTGCAGGTTTACTAAAGCCTTTGACAACCATGTTAAAGAAGAGTTCAACTTTTAGTTGGACCAAAGAAGGGAGAGTCAATTTCCAAGCTATCAAAGAGGCCTTAATAGAAGCCCTTGCTCTCCTAAACCCAAATTTTAGCAAGGATTTTATCCTTTATGTTTATGGAGGTCATGATGCTATGTTTGCAATGTTGACCCAAGAAAATTCAGATGGATTGGAGCAGCCCATTATTTTCTTTAGCAAAGGTTTAGAAGAATATGAATAGAGATACTTTTTTGTAGAGAAACATGTGCTTGCTGTGGTGAAGAGCCTTAAAAAGTTTAGATATTTGTTGACCCATAGCAAGGTACACTTGAAAGTTACTCATCCAAGTGTCAAAGAATTTTTGCTTTCCAAGGACCTAAATGAGAAAAGAGCTGGTTGGATCACCAAGGTGATGGAATATGACATATATATTCAAACTACCAAGCTAGTTAGAGGAAGCGGTCTTAGTGAGCATTTGACATAAGATGAGAGTTCAAAGAAATCATAGCAAATAGATGCATCTCTGGTGGTGCATTCTACAGAAGAACAAGCCAAGGCAACTAGTTAGTTGCCTAATATGATCAATTATTTGAAGATAGGACAATGTCCTGTAGGCCTAGATTCAGCAAAGAGGAGGTATTATAGATTACAATATGTTCCTTTTGTGTTGATAAATGAAGTTCTTTTTAGAAAGGATCACAGTGGTGTCCTTTTAAGATGCATTGATTCAGAAAAGATAGCTGATGTCCTATTTGAATTTCATGATGGACCTTTTGGAGGTCATTTCTCTCCTAGGACTACTGCTTTTAAGATCATGAGGGCCAGGTACTATTGGCCATCTATCTTTAAGGATAGTCATGATGAGAAAATGCATCAAGTGTGCCATGTTTGTAGGAAAAGAGAGGCTTGCAGCCTTGCCCCTACAGCCAGTCAGAACATAACAACCCTTCATGAAGTGGGGTATAGACTTCATTGGCATGATCAATCCTCCATCTAGTGCAGGCCATAAATGGATAATCACTACAATAGATTACTTAACCAGATGGATAGAAGCAATTACCTTAAAATAATCAAATGAGAGTGCTGTCCTAAGTTTTTGTGATGATATAATTCATAGGTTTGGCACTCCAGACTCCATAATATCAGATAATGCATTAGCATTCACATGCCTCAAAGTCTCAGAGTGGGAAATTAGGAATGACATCTATTTGAATACCAATTCAAATTATTACCCTCAAGGCAATGGCTTAGCTAAATCAACAAATAAGAACCTGATTAGGATAATCAAGAGGTCTCTTCAAGAAAATCAGAGAGATTGGCATACTAAACTGAGGTCTACATTATGGTTAGACAGAATCACTCCAAAGAAGGTCATTGGGAATTCTCCTTATATGCTAGTGTATGGCAGAGAGGCTAAGTTGTCCATTTCAACTGAATTACTAGCTCTGGACTTGGCCACTCAATATGCCCTATTTGAGGAAGGGGATCCCTTACAGATCATGTATGCTCAGTTGATGGAGTTGGAAGAACTCAGAGACAAGTCAATGCAAGATATGGAGTTCCATTAGACTCAGACAAAGAGAAACTTTGATAAAAGAGCCAAGATCAGAAATTTCAAGGTTGGAGATGTAGTCCTCAAGTGGGATGAATTCAAATCAAGGCCTGGCAGACATACCAAATTTGATTCATTTTGGGGTGGACCATTTGTTATGATAGAGTGCAAGGGGTCCAATGCTTTTCAAGAATCAACTCTTGAAGGAGATGCCTTGCCAATATCAGTCAATGGTTTCCACCTGAAGCCCTATTTTGAGGTTAATCCTGTGTGTGTGAAAATTGTACCTGATATGTAGACACAACACTTCAGTAAAATATTAGAGGTTAGCTATAATCAAAATCGTGCAAAATTGAAATCTAATCTAAGCAAGCGATCTACTGCCTTCTAATAGGTGCGAGATTGATGTTCTCAGATTGTTATCGAGATTAGTGACCTAGACGACACCTAAATGAAGGATTTGAATGCAATTGATCTAGATATGAATTGAATGCAATTAATCTATAATTTTTGATATTTTCTATGCAATGATATGAAAACTTGATATGAATCTATGCTAATATGAAAATTGATCTATGATATGCTAAATGATCTAACAATGATATGAAAACAAAAGTGATCTCACAACAATGTTGATTCGCAATAAGCTTTGATCCTTCCAATTGCAATTCTCCAGTGTGATTGTGCAAAAATATGACATTCTGTGGATGCAAATTTGAGAGATGATTTGTGAAGAGCTAAAGTCTTAATTTATAGAAATCCAAGGCTTTGGAGGTGCATGGATAAAAGCCATAAATCACTTAGATTAACTCAGCTTGATTTTTGAGTTATCTAATAATAAAGATAATTTAATTTATAAAATCATGCAAAAGCAAGGCTTTAACTCAAAATAGAGCTTTAGTTTTTGTTTTGTTTTTTTCAACTCATCATCAGATGTTGAGTTTAAATTTAAAATTGATTGTTAATTTCTAGTTGCCTGCTTTTCTGATTGTGCATGATTTAATTATAAATTAATTTAAAAATAAAGTGATTTATTTTCAACTTAACTGATTTTAAAAATAAAATAATTGATTTATGGGTTAATCAATTATTTTTTCAAACTTTTATTCCAAAAATAATATTATTAAATATGACAACTTGCTTTAATTAATTAAATAAGAATTTAATCAATTAATGATAGGAATTTTGATTTATTGTCAAAATTAAATAATAATAAGTAGGAATAAATATAATTAAATTCAATTAAATAATTAAGTGGCAGTATTAAATCCAATTAATTAAATATGAAAATATTCAATTAATCAAACTTAGGATAAATGGGATTTATCACCAAATAATCATTAAATTAAAGATAATTATGATGATTAGGAATATTACTAGGAATATTCCTCGATGCAGAATTTATGATAATCAATTAGGATTCGATGATGTTTAGATGTGCCTTAGATTAGGACTTCGATGTTGATTTCATTTGATTTTTAGATGTAGGAGGTTAATGAACTTATAGCCCATTTTTGGGGTATTACATTTTGCCCCTCTTTGAATTACTGTGCGAAGTGCAGTGGTTCAAAGACAGTCTATGTTTGATAGAGATATGAAACTGATTCGAAATTGATAATTGATATGAGATAGAAGCTGATTGATATTGATTTGATATGAAGATAATAGGTCTTGAATGACCAAAGATAATGTTCACTATAGCAGCGATGAACCGATGATTGTGAAAAAGAGTGTGAAAATACCTGATTCTAGACCTTATGATTGCGAAGAAGTGAGTGACTAGTTCTCGACTCGATTGTCTTAGCAGAACTAGCAGGTATCACATCCGAACCCTTCAGTTGCTGAAGCACCAAGGAAAGAACACTATGATCCGATGGTTGCAAAAACTGATACAGTTTACAAGATTAGGAGAATACTAGATTGATATAGATCTTGATGAATCTGATATGCCCCAAGTGATGATAGATTTGCCCCGAGCGATGAGGTCTTTTTTGATGAATTAGTAACTAGATGTGGTTATTGTCTTGATTATTGAGGAAGATATGATTTCAGCAAAGATATGATTTCAAATTAGACTACAGACTTTGAATGATATGCAATACCATGCCCCTTTTGGGATTAAAATTGAAATCTGACAAGAAAAGTCAGCGTTGATAGTTCAGAAGCATGTTAATTGATTTGAGAAGTGGTTAAACACGTTCAGGAATGCATTCTGCATCATTTGGAGGTCCTGGAGACCAAGTTTGACTAGGTTAAACCATGAGTTGACCATGGTTGACCAAGTTGAAATTTTGATAGTTTGATCTAAGATAATCAGTTAAGTTGAATACTGGATTTCTGTGATGATTGAAGGTTGATTATGTAAGTAGTGAATAATATGAATGATTTTAGATTTTGATTTTGGTCCTGAAAAAGGATTGTACTTGCTATTTCATTGGAGGAACCTTCGTGTGAGATTCAACTCTTGTTAGACTTGAAGATGCGATTTGAAGAATCATTTAAGCATTGAAGTTCATTTAATCATTGTGAGATCATGCAAACATGCAAAATGCAAAGAGACATGCAAAATGAAATGCAACCTAAGACCTAGGACTTACTCACTGATCATGTGTCGATTTGTTATCATCATTGAACTTTTAGGTAACCGGATAAATCAATACAATGCCCACTAGCTATGAAACCATGGACATATGAATATCGATTTGTAACGCTCAAGAACCAATACAACACCCACTAGTCCAAAACAACCATGGACATATGAATATTGGTTTTGTTTTCGGAATGTCAGATTAGATATAAGCACCAAGGCATAAACGCCAGGATGACCTGAATATCATGTCCATTTTGATATAGCAATTTGTATAAGCATCAAAACATAAACGTCGTGATGACCTGAATACACCTTGCATTCAAACACATCAAATAGTCAAGTGATCATTCTAAATCCAGTGTGAATTACTCGTAGTGACCCTTTATCGTTCACATCCTTAGGTAAGATCATGTTTCACAGTAGGAGAAAGAACTTACTCAAAAAGACAATAGTGAGATCAAACTTCCTTGAATTTTCTAGGTATCAATGGTCGAGGTATGCATGGCCATCCAATTCGAGATAGAGGCTCTTACAGTCAGACACCATTTCAATCTAGAATTTCCAAAGACATTAGATTTTCACATACAAGTAGAAGATAAAGAAAAGATTATGCCCCTAGTCATCACTCTCTAAATCCTATAGAGGACATCATCGAAGAGCTTGAAGGGACAATATGCAAAAATCTCAATGCGAATCAGTAAGCATACAAGGAGATAAAAGCATGTAAAAAAGAATAGATTGTTTTCAGTTTTTAGTTTGATGTTGATTGCGTTGTTGTAGATGCAAAATCCTTTCGGGAGACAAGACTGACTGACTAACTCACATGAAGCTTCAAAATGACTCTGACTAGATATGATACGTCTAAGATACACCAGAGACCATAGGCTATGACATTGATTGCCCCCAAGTTTGAACATTGATAGGATACAAACACTTGAGCAGATTGGTGGACAAACCGACTTATTGAAAACTAGAAATGCAAAAACAAACTAGGAGATATGTACAAACTAAAGAAAGACTAAAAGTTGGGAAAGACCAAGATTGCACTGATAGATGGAGCATTTTGAAACAAGTGGTGCCCGTTTGCCGGGTTTTCACCATCTTGGCAGAGATTCTATTTTTGCTACCAAGGCGCCTGTTTCCAGGTTTTCACCAAGGCACTTTTTTTTTTTTTTTTTTTTTTCATTTTTCAATTTTTTTGAATTTTTGATATTTTTCAATTTTTAAAGATTTTTTTATCAGGACATTTTACCATAGACTGAATGCCTTAGGCATAGAATTTCTTCAGATGGAGAATGTTGATTGGTTCTCAGAGCTGTTCTCCTTCAGTCGTTGAGAGTTGATAGGCACCAGAGCCAAAAGTAGCAGTGATAACAAAGGGACCCAGCCAATTGGGTTCAAACTTCCCCTTGCATTCTCAATGTGATTGATTTTTAGGATTCTCTCTCAAAACTAGATCGCCAACCTGAAATTCTCTGTGTCTGACTTTCTTGTTGTAGCCTCTAGACATTCTCTTCTGATATACTCTAAGATGATCATATGCTACTTGTTTGCGCTCATCTAGTAGTTCAAGTTCTTGCAACCTAGACACTCTATAGTCATCATTAGTTACTAGACCATGCATTCTGATTCTTAGTGATGGGATTTCAACCTCAATAGGCAATACCACCTCAGACCCATAAACTAAAGTGAAAGGTGTAGCCCCTGTAGGCATTCTGATACTTGTTCTATAGGCCCATAGAGCTGGATTAATCATGAGATGCCAGTCTCTGTCGGTTTTGTTTACTGTTCTGTGCAAGATCTTCAATAGATTTTTGTTGGAAGCCTCTGCTTGGCAATTTCCTTGTGGATAGTAGATAGAAGACAGATGTTGTGTGATCTTGAATTTGGCACATAGATCATCTAGGTCTTTATTCCTGAATTGCCCACCATTATCTGTGATTATGGAATGAGGTATCCCATATCTGCATATGATATAGTTTAAGATGAAAAATGATATTTGCTTTCCCGTTGCTTGTGTCAAAGGGACTGCTTCTACCCATTTTGTAAAATAATCTGTAGTTGTGATTATATGGGTATGTCCATTATAAGAATGAGGATGTATAGCTCCTATAAGATCAAACGCCCATAGGTGAAAAGGCCATTGTGTTGTAAAGGGGATTAGATCCCTCCCTAGAGTATGAATTAAGTTGTCATGCACTTGGCACTTTTGACAATTCTTAGCAAATTTGATAGCCTCTTTCTCCATTTCAGGCCAGTAGTACCCAACCCTAATAAGTTTTCGAGCTAGTGTTAAACCGTTCGAGTGTGACCCACAAATACCATCATGGACTTCCTCTAATGCACATTGAGACTCTTCCCATTCTAAACATCTAAGTAGCATACCATCTAGACCTCATTTATATAGATCATGACCAATGATGACATATCGGGAGGCATTACGAATAAGGTATCTCTTTTCATGGCGGTTGAAGGTATCAGGAATGATTTGGTCTTGGACATAGGAAAAGAGATCTTTGTATCTGGATGAATCATGACCAACAATAGTGTAGATCATGCAGGTTTCAGGGGAGTCATATGCAGGATAAGATAGTGCTTCCACCAGGAACTCATAGTGTAGCTCATGTTCAGGCTATTGTAATAAAGTAGATAGTGTTGCCATTGCATTGGTAGCCTTGTTCTCCATTCTAGGAATTTGCTCAAATGTGATAGATATGAAATATTTCTTAAGATCATCTACCATTCTCTTGTAAGGAATGAGCTTTCCATCTTTAGTTTGGTACACATCATTGACTTGATGAATAACAAGTTGAGAGTCTCCATGAATGTGTAGCTTTGTTACTCTCCATTCAATTGCTATTTTCATACCATTCAAAAGGGCTTCATATTCTGCAATATTGTTTGTGTAGGGGAACTTTAGTCTGAATGCTTTTGGGATGGAGTATCCTTGAGGAGTTATGAACAATATGCCTACTCCAGATCCATTCTATGTATAGGAGCCATCAAAGAACAATTGTCATTCTCTAGAAGATAGGTGCATAATAGAGGAGTCTGGAAATTCCATTTGCATTGGTGTGTCATCAAACATGGGTGCATCTGCTAGTTGATCAACAATAACTTGACCTTTTATAGATTTTCTTTCAATATATTCAATGTCAAATTCGCTTAGAAGCATGACCCATTTAGCCAGTCTACCTGTGAGGGCAGCCTTGCTTAGTAGGTATTTTAGTGGATCAATTTTTGCTACTAGATGCGTGGTATGAGCTAACATATAGTGTCTCAATTTTTGTGATGCAAAGATCACAACGAGACAAGCTTTCTCAATCATAGAATAGTTCTTTTCATACGCCACCAATGTTCTGCTTATATAATAAATGGCTCTTTCCTTTTTCTCTTCATCATGTTGCACTAGCAATGCCCCCAGTGATGTGGTTGTTGCAGAGACATATAAGATCAATGGCTTCCCATGAATAGGAGGCATCAAGATAGATGGATTTGATAGATACTTCTTGATATGGTTAAATTTGTTCTCACATTCTTCATTCCATGCAAAGGTCACACCTTTATGTAATATTTTTGTAAAAGGCTGTGATATGTCCACTAGTTGTGATATGAATCTTCTGATAGATTGAATTCTTCCTTGCAACGTCCTCATTTGACTGATATTCATGGGAGGTTGCATCTCTATTATAGCCTTGACTTTAGCCAGATCAACTTCAATGCCCTTCTTTGAAACTATGTATCCTAAGAGCTTTCTAGAAGTGACACCAAAAGCACACTTCTTAAGATTTAGTCGGAGACTAAACTTTTCCATTCTATCTAGGATCATGCTCAAGTCCTTTAGATGTTCAGTTCTGATCATAGATTTTGTTAAAGTATCATCAACATAATCTTTCATAGTTCGATGCATCATGTCATGGAAAATAGATGTCATTGCTCTTTGATATGTAGCACCAGCATTTTTAAGCCCAAATGGCATGACATTCCAAGAGAAGGTGTCCCATGCACATGTGAAAGTAGTTTTCTCTTGGTCCTCTGGAGAAATTTTTATTTGGTTATATCCAGAGAAACCATCCATTAAGGAATACATCTCGAAACCCGCAGTCATGTCCACTATCATATCAATGTTAGGTAGTGGAAAATCATCCTTAGGGCATGCTCTATTCACATCTCTAAAGTCTGTGCACACTCTGATTGACCCATCTAGTTTAGAAATAGGTACAATATTAGAGATCCACTCTGCATAGTCAATAACTCAGATGAATCCGGCGTTTAGGAGCTTCTCTAATTCAGCTTTTACCAAGAGTGCAATGTGAGGATGCATCTTTCTCAATTTTTGCTTGACAAGTTTGACATTTGGAACAATAGATAAATGATGCATTATAAGATTAGGTTCCAATCCTAGCATATCTAAATATTTCCATGCAAAGTTGATCTTCTTCTCTGTTAGGAATGTTGTAAATTTTTGCTTCTCTTCTTTTGATAATGATTGTGCTACATGTACCAATTGTGGTTCCTCTGTTGTACACAAATTGATGGATTGAGTGGGCTCAATTAGAACTGGAGATCTATCCTGTAAATGACTTGGAAGGACATCAAATATCTCATCCTTAGGCATCTCAGAGAGGTTTTCACCTTTGGATACATCTTTTATTTTTACTTTTGTAGGTTCTAAGACTGCCACAAAGTGGTTTTCACCCTCATAACTCTTTTTCTTTTTCTTTTTATTCTTGTTTTTCTGACTAAGATATTTGATGTCCGACTCGGTCACACTGATGCTCGGTTCACTAATGGAAGTACTCATAGGATCAACTGTATTGAGGTAGCAAGCAAGGGCATAGTCATTCGGGAAGGTATAAATACCATGGCTCAGATTTGTGGAGGTTTGATCAATAAGTTCTGGATATTGGATAGTCAAAGTAGGGAAAGATTGGGAGATAGTGTTTATGAATATGGATTTATCATCATTGGTCCTAACCCGATGCTTGAGTTCAAAGGTGATATTACAACTTAAGACATTCAATTTGTGAATAGGCTCAATGTCATCGTGGGAGTTGAATTCAGCTATAGGTGGATCAGACTCGATAGGTTCATCATTTCACTCTAGACTCACATTGGGATTAGGTACATATTGGTGAATAACATCAACATGTTTCTCTATAATAAGCTCATCTTCATCTGGTTTTGGAATGGCTCCCCATTCATAGTCATTTGATTCAGCTTTTGATTCAGGATCTCTAGGAAATCGTAGAACATGAGTAAAGTCGGGGTGAATACCCCAAGAAGGGTTACCCTCGGATTCTGATTTGAATTCATACTCATGGGAATCTATCTTAGAATCACTACCACTTCTCTCTTCTTGATTGTTTTCGAGATTAGCTGGTTCTTGTGTTGCAACTATCTCTTGATTTATAGTAGGTTCTTGTGTTTCTACTACATTAATACTTTTGATTAGATCATCTTTATCATCAAGAAGGTCTTTGATTACCTTAGGCAATTTTTCATAGGGGATGAGTTCTGAGCTATCTGAATCACTATCTGATGGTACAGTTTCTTCTTTCTTAAGAAGAGGTTCTCCTGGTGTGATCTACTCTATGACATGAGAACAATTACCTTTGAGGTGATAGGGTTTCTTTGTAAATCCTAAGCCAACTTTGTTTTTATTTTCTCTACCAGTATGTGGGAGAGGTACGTCAAGACCTTTTCCTCTAATTCCTAGAGGTCCTTTACTTGAATATCCTATCTTAGCTATTAATTTATCTCATGGACCATATGACTTGGAAGGGAGTTTGGATACTGTAGAGTCACCAGTTTGAACAACTTGAGATTCAGGTTCATCTTTGTACATCCATGATAACACAGCCTCATCCTCTTCAAATTCTTGCTTGGATACTTGTTCTGCTACAAAATTCTTTTTATATGCTTCAAGAGGTTCTTTAGAGTCTGGTTTGGATTGTTTCAAAGATTTCCCATAAGACTTAGGTGAGATAGGGAGAGATGTCAAAGATAAGACTAGCTCGATAGTATATTCTCCCATACCATTTTCTTTGATATTAACCTCTTTTGCAAGATCTTCCATTTTAGATGTGGATGCTTCTTTAGTTGGTTCAATGGAAGATTCTCTGTTATTAGGTACAAGCTTATCTACACTTTCCTTCAAGGTGTTTCAAGTTGTATTCAGATCTTCAGGGATAGTAACCTCTACTCTTTCATAAGGAAACTTCAAACAATGATGGTATGTAGAAGGAATAGCTTGCATTTCATGTATCCATGGTCTCCCTAGAAGGACGTTGTAGGCCAAAGGCAGATCAAGCACTTGATAGATGGTATCTTTGATAACTGGACCCACTCTGATAGGTAAGACAATGGTGCCTTTAGAAGATCTTTCTTGTTCATCATAGGCCTTGATAGTTATTTTCTTTCTAGGATCAATAGCCAATTTTGAAAATCTCAATTGTGTGATCAAGCTGTAAGAACAAATGTTTAGGCCAGCGCCCCCATCTATCAACACACATTTGACTCTACGGTTCTAGATCAAGACTTCTATATGCAAAGGCTGATTATGCGGGTGACTCAAGGAGTTGTCATCTTCCTCTAAAAAGGAGATATATTGTAGAGATGTAAGATGTCCAACCATAGTCTGGAACTTGTCTAAATCAAGGTCATCAGGAACATTGGAACCGAGCAAAGCTTTATAAAAAATGACTCTATGAGCTGGAGATATTCGAAGCAACTCAAACATGGAGATTTTCGCATTAGTGTGTTGGAGTTGTTGAACAATGCTATAAGATGTAGGCCTTGTATCCTTTAGATTGGAAGATTTGGAAGCAACCTTCTGTTTAGAAGCAGATGAAATATTGAAGGGCACCTTAGGGATATTTGATGAATCTGGGATTTGTCCTTTCAGATATGTTCGAGCTTGTGATCGAGTAATTGCGTTAGCTGAGGAATGATCTCTATCTCTTCATACAATTGTGATGACATTGCAACTTTCAGAGAGACATGGTTCAACCATATTGATGACAACATTATTTCCAGGGTAGGTATAGTTGACTTTTGCCCCCATATTAGGCTGAGAAGTTGAAACTTCTTGACCATGTTTCAAAAATGGTTCTGTGAATGCTGTATGATCATTATTGCTCTGGGGATTGTCAATTGTGATGTCTCCACTATCAATTAGATCTTGAATGGTATGCTTCAAGCGGTAGAAATTATTATTTTTGTGACCTTTACTCCGATGGAAATCATAGAATTCATTTCCTCTCCACCATTTCGGTTTGGGGTCCCGATCATTTGGTCGGATTGGTGGTAAAGAGATGATGGTATCAGCCAGTAGAGTTTTCATAGCTGATTCTAAAGACTCTCCCAGAGGAGTAAACTTTCGATGTTTATCCCATCTTTTGTATTCTAGCTTCTTTTGAGATGGTTCAAAAGACTTTTGCTCTGAAGCTTTAATGGATTGAGTACCAAGAGTGAGATTGTAGGCTGGTGCCTTTGATGGGGCACGAACAGTGTCAACAATGTCATCTGTGATGATGCCTTTGTTCTTGTTCCAATTTTTGTTCTTGTCTTTAGAATTGGATCCTAATTCATACTTGTCTTTTTGAAGTGTGATTTCTCCTTTTTTCACAAGCACTTTTTTGATTTTGATAGCATTATCCACCATCTTATCAAAAGATGTATGATCTTGCATTTTTAGAGGATAATTGATTTTTGGAACAAGGTTGTTGATGAAGATTTCTAATTTTTCTATTTCTGGAATAGGTTTTGCATATAGAGAGAACTTCTTCCTCCATCTCTTGAGAAATGTTAGGAATGGTTCCCCTGGATATTGCTTGAGATTACAGATATCGATCATGGTGATCAGGTGCTGAATATTGTAGGAGTATTGTTGATAAAACAATTTGATCAACTCCTCAAAAGTTTTGATAGTAGAAGGCAGTCTAGAGAACCAATGGATGGCTACTCCCCCTAGAGATCGAGGGAAGAGACGCATCAGATAGGTTGGTTCGTGCATGAACTCCATTGATTGTGTACAAAATTCTCTAACACGATCTTGAGGATCTGAGTGTCCATCATACTTATCATACTTCGGCATCTCCACTCTTTTTGGAAAGGGCGGCATGTACAAGTCTTTGTCAAATGGAAAAGGACATAGAGCCTCCATGGAGAACTCTTTGGGTTCTTTCTCTTTTTCAAGTTGATTCAGTTTGACTTGTAAAGCATGTATTTGTTTCATCATAGCTATGAGTGGAGTTTCTTCCTCATGTGTGATGATAGCTTCGACATTAAAATTAGGAGGAAGCTTAGCTCCTTGATGAGCTAATTGTAAAAAGTATGCTTCTCTATCTTCTTTCAAGAAATGCTTCATCATTCGTTTGAAGTTATCATCATTTTGATATTGAGGAATTTCTTCAGGTGTGGGTTCCTGATCTGCACCATGTTGAGATTGAGCTCTTTGAGAGCCAAAATTTGTCCCTACTTGAGACATGGTAGGAGTTTGTGGACTCCCTGGATTAGATTGATGAGGGGTATGTTGAGTACCTCTGTGAGTTGATGGAGGAGGTATGTAACTAGATTTCAATCGATAGTTGCCAAGACCGTCATCCCCATAAAGACCAGAATTGATGAGTTGCTCAAGAGTTGGAGTTTGGAGAGTGGTGATAGATTTCTTATGAGAGGAAGCTCTAGTCTCCACCATTAACCTCAAGTGAAACAAAAGAATAAGATCCAGATAACCGAAGAATGAATTGAATCAAGATGTTCAGATGATGCAACCTTGTCAAGGTTTGATTGATTTAAAGATTTGATTAGACGTGGATGAAAGATACTATGCCCTGGATGTATGGGTAGGTTCCCAAAAGATAGTAGACAAGATATCACAACACTCAGTCATTTTGATGATTGATTGATTGAAGATTGATAGTTATGACAAGGTTTTGACACGAGATGATAAGGACTCAAATCGATTAAAAAAAAGGTTGAATCAGATTCAAAAGGCCACTTTAGGAAAATGATTGGATTCTTAATAGCTACTGCTCTATTCCTGACATAGTGATTCATTCGACAGATTCTAAAATTAGGCTAAAAAAGCTAAATATCTGGCAATTCTGACAATTTTTTTGACAACTTTCAAAAATTTCCCAAACGACACTCTGCAGACTCGTACGATAGTGGGTATGCTATGAAATGACAGTTGCAAAACTCGTACGATAGTTGGGTAGAAATGAAACGACAGTTGAAAAACTCATACGATAGTTGGGTAGCAATGAAATGACAGTTGAAAATCTCATACAATAGTTGCAAGATTTTGACTTTGAGAATTTGCTGGTATGGAAACTTGTATGACACTCGGTACTCAATCATACGATAGATGGGTTGTAATGAAATGACACTTGGAAAAACTCGTATGACTTTTGACTTCCTGAAATGACTTTTGACTCTAGAAAAGAAGTTTACTTCAGATTTTGCAAATTTTGAGTTTTCAGATTCAGATTGTTTGCAAATTTTAATGTCTAGATTTGAAGATTGTAACAGATTTGTTCATTTTTAGTAACTAGATAGATAAACAAGCACGCAAAATAGCAAGCAAGTGATTTCAAGCATGTTTGAAAACAATGAACAAGGGTAAAAGAAACCTTGCGCATGAACAATCAAGTGACTTATTCGTTCTAATCCTCAGAAGTGTTAATTGTGTACATTCCAAAAATGTTTTTCAATAACACACATATACCCTATAAAATAAAAATTTAGCCTCGCTAGGGTTTTTTAGTAATGGTTTGACTCTGCAACTTTTATGATCCAAAGGGGTGAACTCCAATCCCAGCGCACTAGGGTTTTGACACAGTCCGAGAACTTAATATTTAGGAGTTGCTAGGGAGATCTGACAACCCAACAATGAACCATACCCATGGAGATTTCTTCCACAAGGACATTTATATAGCGGCTGTCACTACCATGGCAAAAATAGCTATTACCGCTTGAGGTTCCGTCAATGCAGTTTTCCCTGTGAAGGGATTGTCCGCTACGATTAACCCTCTCTAAAGGTGACTCACAGTATGATACCACAAGGGGACTTGGATCTAGATCCAAAGTTTTGATGCCTCTTCACTTTTAACCCAAACAAAGCAAGCAGATTAATCCGACATGCTAAGACAAAGTTTGTCTCACCAAGGTCTATGATATCAACCCCACGTGATCTATCAACCTCTCCGAAGAGAGAATGTATCAATCAATAAGGGAAGATGCATGAACCAAGTAGAATGTGAGACGCATTAAGTATCCTCCCCACCTACAAGGGATCCCTCATTGAGAAGGGTTTCTCTAGGAACCCACTCTCTCAAGATCCACAAATAGTGTTCATGGGGCCTAATTACTATGTGAGTACAAATATATTCCAGAAAGCAAATTTATCCAAAAGTATTCAAAAGCACAAGGTGGTACACTTAACACTTAAAAAAAATATGAGGTGAGTCCACAAAGTGGAGCACTTAACCCCTCACACAAGCTAGAAATGAGTCCACAACTTAGAAAACAAGTGAGTTCCAAAAAGCACAAAAGGGTTGCCTGGTGGAACACTTAACGCTTCTTTCCTGTAGACCCCTCCGCTTTAATGTGGTGCTGATATTGCAACCACGGGGTGAAAATGAGGGGCTGGTGGATTTAGCGAGTCCAATAACCCAAGATAGCAATCTAGATCAATCACAAGTAATCTAAGACTACCAATAAATACCTAAGGTGTCACAACCTAGTATTCAATTATGCAAATTCATAGAAAAAGCATGCAAAGAAACACTCAAGCTAAACACATGAGAGATTTATTTTAAGGCCAAATTGAAATTTTATTAGATGAAGGAGAATACCTGGGATCCTTGCAACACACTTAGTAGATTTTACCTGATTTTTAGCAATTCTTGTTGAGCTTTTCCATGCAAGCAAGTGACGAACTCTCCAACAAGCAAACAAGCAAACAAGATATGCAAAATATATTCAACTTATGAAAACCATAGGGTTAGCTCTAAAAATCAATTATTATTAGCAATAATAATAAAAAATTAACCCAAATGACAACTCATATCATTCATTGAACCATGTAAAAAAAATAAGTGCATACCCATCACAAAACTTTATTTTTTTTGCTACATTTGACCTAGTCAACAAGATCTAATTTTTTTGATATGATTTTGGCCACAAAAATAGAAATTCAAAATAGAGACCCCTACTAAAAATAGAGAGCTTTCCAAAAATGTAAAATTTTTAGAAAAATCTCTTCATTTGTGCCCTAGAGACCTATTTTATCAAAACAGACCAGTTTGTGTAAATTGACTATTTGAGCTATTATATTATGTCCAAATTTAAAACACAAAGAAAGGACCCCCTATATAATTTAAAGAGCTTTCCAAAAATATAAAAATTTTCAAGAAATATGCTGATTTGCGTCAGATATTAATTTTTTTTGGAATTTCAAGAAAAAATTATTAAAAATTCAAAATATCTCAGAAAATTCTAAACTTTTTACTGTAGCTTCTCTGATATATGTCCAATTTGTGAAAAAACATTCAGAGCAAAAATCCAAGCCGTTTGAGAGATAAAATTAAATCTTTGAAACTTCAGGGCTTTAGGTCCAAAAAAAATCAAAACCAGCATGTAAAGGTGGGTTGCCCCACGATGGGCGCCAGAAATGTGTGTGAAAATTGTACCTAATCTGTAGACACAACACTTCAGTAAAACATTAGAGGTTAGCTATAATCCAAATCATGCAAAATTGAAATCTAATCTAAGCAAGCGATCTACTGCCTTCTAATAGGTGCGAGATTGATGTTCTCAGATTGTTATCGAGATCAGTGACCTAGATGACACCTAAATGAAGGATTTGAATGCAATTGATCTAGATATGAATTGAATGCAATTAATCTATAATTTTTGATATTTTCTATGCAATGATATGAAAACTTGATATGAATCTATGCTAATATGAAAATTGATCTATGATATGCTAAATGATCTAACAATGATATGAAAACAAAAGTGATCTCACAACAATGTTGATTCACAATAAGCTTTGATCCTTCCAATTGCAATTCTCCAGTGTGATTGTGCAAAAATATGACATTCTGTGGATGCAAATATGAGAGATGATTTGTGAAGAGCTAAAGTCTTCATTTATAGAAATCCAAGGCTTTGGAGGTGCATGGATAAAAGCCATAAATCACTCAGATTAACTTAGCTTGATTTTTGAGTTATCTGATAATAAAGATAATTTAATTTATAAAATCATGCAAAAGCAAGGCTTTAACTCAAAATAGAGCTTTAGTTTTTGTTTTATTTTTTTCAACTCATCGTCAGATGTTGAGTTTAAATTTAAAATTGATTGTTAATTTCTAGCTGCCTGGTTGTCTAATTGTGCATGATTTAATTATAAATTAATTTAAAAATAAAGTGATTTATTTTCAATTTAACTGATTTTAAAAATAAAACAATTGATTTATGAGTTAATCAATTATTTTTTCAAACTTTTATTCCAAAAATAATATTATTAAATATGACAACTTGCTTTAATTAATTAAATAAGAATTTAATCAATTAATGATAGGAATTTTGATTTATTGTCAAAATTAAATAATAATAATTAGGAATAAATATAATTAAATTTAATTAAATAATTAGGTGGCAGTAGTAAATCCAATTAATTAAATATGAAAATTTTCAATTAATCAAACTTAGGATAAATGGGATTTATCGCCAAATAATCATTAAATTAAAGATAATTATGATGATTAGAAATATTACTAGGAATATTCCCCGATGCAGAATTTATGATAATCAATTAGGATTTGATTATGTTTAGATGTGCCTTTGATTAGGACTTCAGTGTTGATTTCGTTCGATTTGTAGATGTAGCAGGTTAATGAACTTATAGCCCATTTTTGGGGTATTACAAATCCCTCTCTGTGAATTTTGTAAAAATGCTTTCCTGCTTTCTTCCTATTTTCTAGATTAGTTTCCTGCTTTTCAAGAAGTGCCTATGCACAAGTTTGTCTCCCTGTGTTCAATTTGTCCTTGTCAAAGTTTTGTGCTTAGTATGGCCCCCATGCCCAATGAGTTATGTCAAGGCCACTAATCAATGTCTAGCAGGTTGACATCCAGCAGAAATCACCAAAATGTTACCCTAATTTTCATATGCATGCAAATTTGGCTAATATCTATCCCAAGGTCTTTGTTTTTATCTTGCCAAGCATCCCTGAAATTTTTATGATCTTATGCCATGCCCTCTGGCCTCTGCAAATTGTTTTACTCCCTAGTTTGTAGTTTAAAAATTCAAAAAAAGTAGCCGTTTGAGCTAAATAAACCCTGCAAACCTTAAGCCTGTTATAATTCTTTGCTTCTTTATCAGTAACTTAAGGTCCCAATTCCCATGTGCGTAATTCTTCCTTCAGTCACCAAATCTCCAATTCCCGACAGTCAAAGCCCTAACACTTAGCAATCCTGCGAGCGGTTACTGTTTTAGTTGGCATTCTCGGTTCAGCGGCCAAGTCAAGATTCTAGATTTGATGGTTGTCGCATGATCTCATGGCCTCAAAAGATTCCATGAGATCTTGTGATGATCATCGATCTTCCTACCTACAGAGTTCATTTGTCAGTGGGTCTTGCCACATAGTTTGAGCTGTGCATTTGTGATTGGTCAAGACTTGTGATTTGACACCTTGTTAGTGTGGGCCCGACGATTGTCAGTCGACATTGATCTAATGGTTGGCGCATGATCTGAAGGAGCTTTTCTAACACATGAGATCATGTGCCCACCGTTGATCTTGCTTTATCTTTGGGCTTTGTCAGGTGGGTCCTCAGTTTCTGACGTGCTCATTCTTCATTAGTTGGTCAGACGACAGCTGGGCTCTTTTGGTAGGACCGTGTCAGAGCTTTCCGAGGTGTATGCCTATAGAGCAGTCAAGGGTGAATAAAAGAATGACACGTGGTGGTTCTAGGCCTAGGGTTAAGAGTATTCTGTGAATCTATGACTAAAGAGCTTTTCTATGTTCGTCGGACTTAACCCTTGTCAACTAAAAGTTTAAACAACTTTGCGACTGAAAGGAAAAGGTAACCCGAGGTGAACTTGAGGTTAATCCTATAGATGAACGGTTCCCAGGTAAATAAGAAGATCTAACGGTCGTAATTTAAAAGGAGATTGAGATTTAAACATCAGCCGTCGATAGAAGAGAAGTGTGGTGCCACCTATTAGCCGTTAATATTCAAATTTTAAATATTTCTCTGTAGGGTTTTTGCTAGGTTTTGATCCAATGGTCGGTTGCGACAAAATGGGTAGCTAAAATTTATGTTTCAAGGATGATTACAGTTGGGAAAAATGATGTGAGGACCTGCGCAGCCATCACAAGTCATTTCTTGCTTTTTGAGAGTACCAATTTGAGCATTCTTGGTGAGACTTTGTGCAGGAAAGTTGATGGATCCAAGTTGCTTGTTCGCAAGCAAATGAGGTACAGGGATGGACACATAAACTCAAATATTTGATCGACCATGATGTTGCAAAGATACAATTATGATCAGATTTGTTTGAGTTAGGGTTGGCTATTATTTCATGTCAAACATATGTAACCCTAGTTAGGTTTTTGACTCCTACCTGCGTGCAGTTGAGTATGTATATATTGTATTTTTGGAGCTTTTGAGCTCAGAGTTGGACAATTGTAAAAGAATTTCACTTTTCTTAAGGGTCATCTGTGGTATCATTTCTACCCTCTAGCTTATACAATTGTAAATCTTTCATTGATGATTTAGATATTGCAGAGGTATTTTGTGACAATCCTTCATGTCCCTATGCTTCCTTGTCTAAATTATCTCTTATTGAATCAAAGTATATGATGTTTTTGATGGTATCTTAGGGTTCCTGATCCCTCTCTCTTTCTGCAATTTTGTGTGTTATTGTGGATGATTGGATGTGAATTCTTTTGTGGGTATACTTCAACCCCCTAACAATCTTGTCTCATCCCTATGCCGAGTTGTAGAAGTGAATGTTTTCTTGTAGGTCATAAATTGTGTCTAAATCCACAGTAATGCTATTGTTTGTGAAATCATCTTTTTCCCTGAATAGCCTCTTTCTGTTGCAGGCCCTTCTATGAAACACTTATGCAAGCCTATTCAATGAGTTGTGACCTCCTAGACCTAAGTTGTTCATTAATTTCATCCTCTATACTGAGATCCAAACCCTAATTTGGGTGTATCACCTAGTAGATAGTTTGCTTTCAAGTCATTTCCTTTCAAGAATTCCTTCTATCCCTTTCCCTCAAAAGATTTACCTTTCATGTTAAGAAGCAAATTAGGGTGATTATCCAAGAGGAACCAACCTAGAACCTAGAGGTCTCATCTCAGTTAGCATAGGTCCCACAACCTGGAGATGATTCCCATGTTATACTAGGTTATCAAGACTACAAGAGCTTGAAACAAGGGTGCAAACTTAGTGTATAACATTTAGTATTTGAATATCCATAGTAAACTCTAGCAAAACAATCAATGCACACACATCCAACCATATACATATATATCCACATCATCAATATTAGGAAAAGGTGTAAGTCTTAATTATCACTCTTGCAAATCCTACTACTACAGGAGGTAACTACCCAAAACATAGCTTAGGCAAGGAAACATCCATTAACATGTATAACTATTGTATTCACCATTCCTGTCCATGAATTTAAGCAGATGTTATGTCTTTAGAAGTATCAACATTTCCAGCTTATGTTCATAGACATATATAACATATACATAGAAACCATAAGTTCATACGCTTAAAACCATAAATTCATGTCTATGTGCAATCAATTTGTTCTAGAGAGAGGATAAAAGACACTAAGAAAGATGGCTATTTTAGAAGCCCATCATTCCCCCCAATTGAACTATTGTTGGTCCTCAGCAACCATGAAGTTTTGAATCCTGGCACGGACCCTCAAATCACTAGCTATTCTCTACCCAGACTCAACATTAATAGAATCAAAGTATCCATGAGTTTCTTTGAGTCTTTGCCATCGCTGGACTTCAACAGCCATGTCATAATTTTCTGCACTACCATTCATCTCCAGCAATGGCTGTAGGAAGAGTGGAGGCTGAAACCTTAATGGAAACTAGTGGTTAATGAGTGTCCTTCCCAACATAATGTACCATGGAGCTCTTCTTGTAGCAAGGGTTAGATTCTATGGTGAGTGAGGTTCCCTTGACTTTAGATCATGTGAAATCCTTATCCACCTCTGCCTGGAGGCATTGATTGCTGTGGCAACATCTCATTAGGAATGCTGGTCCCAGTCTACAAAAGCTTGTTCTCGCACTGGATAGATCTTATTGGCTCCACTAGTGTTTGCTGTGACAAAAAGCCAATCAAAATATGTCCTCTTGGAGTGCTGAACTTAAGGCCTCATCATCAAAGGAGCTGACATTTCTTTATCTTTGTATGGCATAGCCTAATGTTCCCTAATCATCTCATTCTGTATCCAAGACATAACTACTCTTAACTATACATCCCCTACATAGAGGAGTGAATTCCACTCTGTGTCATTAGGAACTGCTAGGTTATGTAAGTACAATTCACACAATAGGTTTTTCAGAGTCATTGGAGTAGACTGAAAGGCATAGTAAAATTCATGGGGAGTTGATATAGAAGGATTGAGGCCTTCTAAAATTCTTGTTAATTTGAAATTAACAAGTTTCTCTTTAAGGAATAATGCATACACCGGAGATGGTGATCTGCATTCCATCAGCTCTGGAATTAATCCTGTAATCTGATCAATCCTCCGCTTCAATATCTCAATCTCATTTGATTTTTGCTCCAACTGAGAATCCTACTCACTAATGACTTGTTTCAATTTTTCCTTTTCTAATTTCCATTGTGTCTTTTCCCATAACAACTATTGGTATAAGTTTATCCCTGTAGCAAGGGGTATAGACAAATCTGGTTGGGTTAAAGGTTCCTGATTGAGTATATCCACCCATCCAGATGGAAAGTGAGGAGTTTTAATTATTTTCTTTGGTGTAGATGACTTCCCCTTCCACAAACTAATGGTCTTTATTACATTTCTTTCCTCACTAACATCAGCTGCTACCTTAGCCAACATTTCTAACCTATCCTGACTGCTTTGCTGGGGTACTTCTTCAATAATTTCAGTCCCAAAGTCAGGGGTTTCTTCTGAATTCATACTAACATCCGACCTAGTAGAATTATCTACGAATTCCTCTGTGTCCTTAGAGTCCTCGTTACTATCAATCAGCATGTAGTTAACTCCAGGATTAACCTCTATTTGTGGACTCTGCTCTCTCAATATAGTGTCATTGGCTATAGTTTGATGAAATAATTCCTCAGAAGAGGACTTTTCCAAAGACTCATTTTCTATAGATTCATGCTCTATAGATTTAGAAGACTGAAGGTTAACAATAGGAACATAAGCTTCAACATATTTCTCAGAAATCCTTCTACTTCTCCTCATAGGGGGTATGGATGAGCTCAGAGGACTCTTCTGTTTCTTTCCTTTAGTGACTACCTCCTCTACAACTGCTTCAGGAGGGTTTTCAAAATTCTCCTCCCTAGGGGAATGTAGGGTTTCTTCCACATTGTTAGTATTATCACTAGGCTGAGGTTATAATATTTCCTCTTCTAGCTCCGTTGTTTTACCCTTATCTTTCCTAGATGTAGACCTGGTCCTTACGGATGGTGAAGATTTAGGAATATTGGGAGCTTCTGTACTTTTTTTTTTCTTCCTCTGAGAAGTAAGGCTCCAACACTGAAAGTTCTTTTTCTAGGTGACCTAGAAATGGAAGGAGAGGCTTCAGGATCATTCTCAATTCTTTGAACAATTTTACGAACCCCAGAGGATGTTTTCTCTCTCTAACCAACACCACGACCTCTAGGGCTGACTACTCTAGGTTCAACCTCATTCATTTGCAAAAATTATTCCCATGTCCCAACCTTTTGTCTATTCAATTCCCTTTTTATAATTAATTTTATTAAGAAATGATGTGAAATAGACTTGTTGCTTCCTGACTGGACTAATAAAGCTTGCTTTTTCACAATGTTAAATAGGAACCTGGGAAGATTTATTGTTCTGTTGTCGTGCCGAAGATGACTGAGAATTTTGAAATGAAAAGCATGCAAATACTTGTAGCATCCCTCATAGGTGAAGTATTGAATAACAAATGCGACTGGCTGAATGAACTCCAGAGGAAAAGATAATTGCCAAGTTCCTTGCTTCCTGTTGATATCTAACTAAGGATCACCGTGCAAAGTGAATTGGGCTCCTGCTGAACGCAGGTCAAAATCTTTCACCCATTGTTCACCTTCTTGTGGTAAACCAATCACTTCAGCTACTACATCTTCTGTGAATTTAATCTTCAAGCCTTTGACTTCTGCAAACCCATCCTTCAAGGTAGATAAAAATTGTAGAGCAACTTCCTCATTAAACCCTTTAAGGCTTAAACAATAATCCAGCCATCCTCTTCTTCTAAAAATTTCACAAGTGGACGCATCATCTAGCAAAACCCTGTGATCCACTAGCTCATGCCATTGAAGGTCACCTCCCATCGCTACTCTCAAATAGGTTTTGAATTTGCAGAACTACAATTCCCATAGAGCTCGACAATGGAAAGTCATAGACCTCAATGCATTATGAAACAAGATGTTGTAGAAGAAAAGATGACATACAAACTGCAACTTGATTCATAGAATTAAAGATTTTTGCATGAAATCTAATGATATAAGTTTTGCATAACATCTCATAATAGCTGGTGTGTGCCAAGGCTACAACCTTGAACACATCATGGCATATCATTAGAAATCAAGATCAGACTTTAATATCTTTAATTCACTTCAAATGTGATGATGCAGTCATAAAAGGATAGATCATCAGGTCATGTCGCAGACACAATTCAAAGACAATAACTTTAATTTTACATGCTAATTTTAAATTTTGAAAATAGAATAGTTCCCCCCCAACTAAGTAATGGCATGGGTCCTACCAGGCCAGGTTAAGCAAGAGTGAAAAATTAAAATGACACAAAATTCTAAAAATTAATGAATAAAAATAATATATGTATGAGTATATGTGGTACAAACCTGGAGGCGCTGCAGGAAGAGTTGTTCAAAAAAATTGCACTTGCATAATTAAAGTGATGGGATGGGGTGAATGGGTGGAAAAGAGAGAAGGTGAGATGAAAAATTATTATGGAGAAATTATTCCACAGAATGTGAAATATTTATTATGGTGTTCTTGAATGGAATCAATAATCAACAGAATCCTGGGTGGAAGACCCAGATTCTTCGGCTACATGATCGCTTGCTTCAGTTGTGTTCTAGAACTGCTTTAGGAACTCATCATGGCTAATAGGTTTGTGGTAAAGTTTCAGGCGATGCCCGTTGATGAGTAACTTGAATTTAATAGGATCAATGGTTGAAAGTTGTACTGCTCCATTGTCAAATATTGATATGATCTCATAAGGCCCAAGCCATCTGGTATGAAATTTCCCGGGTGTGTGCTGGTATCTTGAATCATACAATAGTGCCCAATCTCCTACATAATACTTCTTATCATGCCATTTTTTTCTTTGCTATTGTATCAACTCCATATTGTGGAGGGCAGACTTTCTGTATTCATCCAATCCATTTAATTGCAATAACCTATCTTCTTGTGCTTTGGTGATATCTATATCCAGATCTAAGGTGGTGCGAAGTGTTTTATGCTGGAACTCAATCGACATAGAGGCTGATTTTCCATATACCACCTCAAAAGGAGTAAACCCTGTGGTGGTTTTCCATGTGGTACAGTAAGCCCATATGGCTTTAGGAAGGCTTGTAGCCCAATCCTTTTTATGCATAGCCACTATTTTAGTGAGAATGGATTCTATCTCCCAGTTTGTGATTTCAGCTTGGCCATTGGCCTGAGGATGATAGGGTGAATATTTTCCATGACACACCATGTACTCCTGCATAAACTCTGTGATAAGGTTAGAGATGAATTGTGCCCCTTGATCTATGACAATTTCCCTTGGTCCTCCAAATCTAGTGAATATGCATTCATAAAGAAACTCAACAACTTTGTGATCTTTGGCATGTCTCATAGCTTTGGCTTCAACCCATTTTGTTGCATAATCAATACATACTAAGATGTAAGACTTCCCATGAGAAGAAGGCTCAATGGGTCCAACGAAGTCAATACCCCACTTGTCAAAGGGTGTGACAACTACCTACAGCTGTAGGGGCATTTCATTAGACTTTGTGGGATGTCCCATACATTGGCACCTATCACAGTGCTGAGTATGTTTTGCTGCATCCTTATGCAAAGTAGGCGAATAGTATCTAGTTGTCAAAATTTTGTAGGCTGTCCTCTTTGTGCAAAATTGTCCTCCACATGGCTCATCATGGCATGCCCGAAGATGTCATAAGTTTCATCCTCTTGAACACATTACCTTGTGACCTGGTCTGGTTTTGTATAAAACATGAAGCCTAATATCCAAGAGAAGTTAAAACTCTTCTCAACCAACAGATGGCGCTATTTAGGAGAGAAGTGAGGTGGCATTCTCCCTATAGTAAGGTAGTTGGCTAAGTCTACATAGCATGGATTAAAAAAATCAATAGAAAACAAGTGCTCATCAGGGAAGCTATCATCAATTGCTACAGGATCATCTGGCACTTGCAGTCGTGACAAGAAATCGGCCACTACATTAGCCTTTCCTGGTTTGTCTATTAGCTTTGCATCAAATTCCTACATGAGGAGTAACCATCGTGCTAATCTACCACTAATGGTGGGTTTATTTATTAAGTACTTGATAGCTGAATGATCAGTATAAACAAATACTTCATAGCTTGTGATGTAGTGCCTAAATTTGTTTAGTGCATAAACAACTACTAACAACTATTTTTCAGTAACAGTATAATTTAATTTTGCTCCTTGCAAATTTTTACTAATATAGTAAATTGCATGTTCAATAATACCTTCCTTCTATCCCAGAACTACTCCAATAGCATAGTCAGATGCATTTGTGTGGATATGGAATGGAAGCTTCCAATTAGGTCCTCTAAAAATAGGTGTTGTTGTTAGAACATCTTTCAACTTCTAGAATGATGCTTCACATTCTTCTGTCCATGCAAATTCAGCTTCTTTCTTCAACAAGTTATATAATGGTGCTGCAAGTTGGCTAAAGTCTTTTATGAACCTTCTGTAGTAACCAACATGACCATGAAAACTCCTAACATCCTTCTGCTTAACCGGTGTGGGAAGTGTGTTGATAACTGCAATTTTTGCAGGTTCAACCTAAATTCCAAAAGATGAAAGGTAGTGTCCCAGGACTACTCCCTCCTCCATCATCATATAGCACTTCTCACTATTAAGAGAGAGATTATAATCTTGACATCTCTTAAGGACCTTTTCCAAGTTATCTTGTGCTTCTTCAAATGTGGTTCCATGAGTTGTAAAGTCATCCATATAAATTTCAACACAATCAACAACAATGTCAGAGAAAATACCCAGCACTGCTCTCTAGAAAGTAGCAGGGGCATTACAAAATCCAAATGGCAAGACTAAATAAGAAAAGGTTCCCCAAGGACAAGTAAACATTGTCTTGTCCTGGTCTTCTGGTGATATTTGTATCTGATTATACCCACTGAAGCCATCTAGAAATGAAAAGTACTTTTTACCCACAAGATTATCAAGCACTTGGTCAATGAAAGGTAGTGGAAAGTGATCCTTCTTAGTGGATTTGTTAAGTTCTCTATAGTCAACATAGACTCTCCACTTTCCCCTTTCTTTGGAACAATTACAAGTGGAGAAACTCACTGACTGTCAGAAATAGGATAAATGAAACCTGCACAAGAAGCTTCTACAACTCGGTCTTAACTATGTCTCTTAAAGCAGGGTTAATTCTTCTTTGAGCTTGCCTTACTGGCTTGTATTCTAGACTTATATATATTCTATGAGTACAAATTTTGGGATCTAGCCCTTTCATGTCAGTGTAATCCTATGTAAAGGCTTGCTGACTATCTTGTAAAAGCTTGAGAAGACTAGACATCTGAGATTCAGTGGGTTTTTATTAACATTCGGCTCCTTTCCTGAAACCATTTCAACTCTCTTAAATTTTTCTAACATCTAGACTTTTGCTATGGATGGAGACTTTATCTCATGGAGTAGCAAGGTGTGAAGATAATCAGGTGCTACAGGAAGCTGAGATGTGGTTTGCTTGGGCATTATTGTTTGAAGGGAACAATTTGGATCATCTCAAGATGACTCCTCAGAACCATATTGGTTGGTTAGGATTGCTGCTAGTATATCATCTTCTTCTTGTGATACCATGAATGGATTCCTCTCAATGACCATGAGTTTTTGCATAGAATTTGTTTCAAGAGAAGCATCTCCTAAGTCTGGCTAGACAACTTGATCAAGTTCACTTTGGAGTTTTGCTATAGAATACAGAGTTAACTTCTTGGTATTTATTCCATCTGATATGGTCATCTTTCCTTAACAGCATGCAATGCAAGCATCAGCCGTGGATAGCCAAGGTCATCCTAAGATTAATGGATATCCTCCTAGGGTGGCTTTGGGTGACAAGACTATAAAATTTGAAGGGTAATCTAAGGAATCCAAAGTAACAACAATATCCTCAACCATACCATCAGGCTTGACTATGGAATTATCAACTAACTGCAATATTGTTGGTGTGTCCCGCAAACCAATGATACTAAGTTTCAACAGAAATTCCCTAGTCATAACATTGATTGATGCTCCCAAGTCAATTAGAACATTCTGAATTTGGGTTCCATTAATGTAAATGGTTACCACTAGACTTCCTGAATCTGAATACTTAGGCATGACAACTTTTCTTAGCATGCGGTCAGAGAGCTAGCCTAAGACATGGATAGTATCAGGGTCTTTATTTTTCCTTCCAGGTTGTTTGATACTGGCTTCTTTAATTGCTTTGGTATAGACTGGAATCTCTTTAAGGGCATCCAACAAGGGAATCTGCACTATAATTTGCTTGAGTTAATCAATCAAATCAGTGGCTACATGATTTTCTTTTGGAGGAACTGCCTGAGACAATCTTTGCGGATAAGGAGGATTCTTAGGCATTGGTATAGTTTGAACAACAGGTGGAACATCAACAGGCTAGTTCACAGGTATGTCCTCAACATTAGCAACTTCAGTTATTATTGGCTCCTTGGGTGCGGGCAGTGTAGTTCCTAATCTAAGATGGATATCATTTACGTGCAAGGAATAAGCTTGTTGCTTATTATTAGGATTTGGAGTTGGTTGAGTAGGAAGTTGAGTTGGATTTTGAGGGTTGCTATTTTCTATAGGAGGTGGCGGCATAATAGCTTGCTGTTGAGGTGGGGGCATTATTGCTTGTTGCTGATTAGGCTGATTGGGCCCCCATTGAGGTTGTGGTTGCCAGTTACCATGAGGTGGCCATTGGCTATTCTGTTGTGACTGCTGATAGGAGTTATACTATTGTTGGCATGGGTTAAATGGTGGTTGCCATGGATAGGCTTTGTTACAGTATGACTATTGATTGGACCAGTTGTCATTCCAATTCTGACCCTAAGGAGCAAAATTTTGGGGGTTTTGCTTTGGCCAATAGCTATTATTATTATAACCAAAATTATTCAATGGGTCCAGAGGCATACCTTGTCTCTAAGCCCATGGACGCCTTTGAGAAACATAGAAAACTTCTCCATTCTCCTCATCTATGGCTTTGAACTCGATGGGCATTGGGTTGATGTCCATAGATGCAACTGTCTTACATTTACAGTTTCTCTTCTTTTCTCTATAATGAGAACAGAACTCAACAAGCACATCATCTGACTCTTCCTTCTTCCTCCTTGCTTGCATACTATCCAGCTAAGTGGCAACATCATTAATGATGTCTTTCTTGAAGTCAGATAGAAAATTAGACAACTCCATTTTGGATACTCCTGAACCACCATTGGACTTATGCAGTAGGTCTCTAAGTCCCCTACCCTTCTTCAAAGTGGCCCTTGAATAATTTTGACATATATTCTTTATGTCAGCCCAACCTTTTTGTGTGATATCTCCTCCTGCCATTAGGTCTAGAGCCTCAATACTTCCATCATTCACACCCTTTAGGAAGAGGTGTTTCTGAGATGCCTCATTTAGCTAGTGCTGTGTATTACACTGAAGGTTGAACATGAATCTGGATACATAATCCTCTAAGGTTTCATCTTCCTTCTGAGACATTTTAAAAATGTCATCACCTTTCAAATCTTGACCTCTACAATACTCTTTGTACTTCAAAAGAAACATAGTGTGCATGGCATTCCAATCTGCTACAACATTAGCACCTAACCCCATGAACCAACTCAAAGCAGCTTCTTTTAGAGTTGATGGAAACAACTTCAGCTTGTGGGCATTAGTGGTATAGTCATAACTCTGGCAAAGCATATCAAATTCAAAGAGAAAGGTCTCAGGGTCTTCTTTAAGGAGGCCATAGAATTTGGGAAGCACATCAATAGGTATATTCTTCAAATTTTGGTTACCTTGTTGTTGAGGTATAGTAAAAGGAAAGGGAGCCTGATCAACCATTCTGGGAGGAGGACCTGGTGGTGGTGGCTGATATATAATAAGAGCAAGTAGGTTGTCTTGGTATTCAAGTTCAACAAATAGAATGTTCAAATGCAGTGATTCCTTAGATGATGAAGATGATATGTCTTCCTGCGCATCAGCAAATGGATTTTCAGAGGGTTCTTATTCTTCATTCTCACTTTGGGGTTCTTCAACTTGAGGATTAAATAAATCAAATGGTTCTCCTTAGTAGTTACGGGGAAGAAATCTCCCAAGGTGATCTCTCCTATGCATAAAATGCTTACTTAAGTACTAGATTAAAACCAAGAATGCAACTACAAGGATAAGTTTGAATTAACACCATCCCCGACAATGGTGCCAAAAATTCTTGGCCAAATAATAGTATCAGAAACCTAGAGCAATGGACTGCCTATTTCAAGATTGGACACCCCAAATGATTCCTAAATGAATTATTTGGTCTCATTTAATTATCGACTAGGGACATAAACTTGGAATGGCATTTGCAAAGTATGTGCTTCAAACCTTCTCTTTCTAAGTCTATCTAAGGAATTAAAATGCTTATGCTTTAGGAAAAATATACTAAAACTGGGAGTCCCCATGACCAAGACCCCTAGGGAGTCCCCATGACCTAGATGAGATGTTAGTGAATGACTTCTTGCTAATACTACTCTTCCACCATATCCAGATTTCAACCCTTTTGTGGATCTATAGGCTCAATCACGAGCCCACAGAATTGACCAAGAGAAAAATGTGATTGTATATCAACTAATTACAAAATGTTTAGTTGAGGAGAAAATATTGCAACGATCAAGAAGAAAATTGGCTATGGAAAATCTAGTTATGAATTCTGTTAAGAATGAAACTATTAAGGAATTGCATGAATCAGAAACCATGAAAATAACCTTCTACAACAAAGAAAATTCAAGCTATAGAATTTATTAACTCTGAATTTAAACGTCTTATCAGCATTCATGGAAGAGATTTCATTAGCATCCATGGAAGAAATTTCATAAAACTTCAGACAAAATCATCTAAAAACATTCATTAACTTCAGGCAAAATCATTTAAGACAGACAAAAACAAAATCATATTACTCAGAAATGGCAGAGAAAGAAAATGAGATAAACCAAATTTATCAAATTCTTGCAATCCATAGCTTCTCTCCGAGCGCAAAATGACAATCCATGGATCCAAAATTATGGTAAAAATTAAATTCTTCGAGTAAGTTGTTCAAAAACACGTAGAATACTGTAACGCATGATGATTTATAGAGAATTTATGATGGACTATGCTGTGCAAAAGCCCGCAATCCCTACCATATCTCAGAGTACTGATGTGAAGCAATGGTGAAAGTCTAAGATAGAGGCGGTGTCGGCATTGAAGCAACAAGACATTCTTCATAATATCGGGGCAGCGCCATCAAAATGGCAAGGCTTTCCTCATAATGTCACATTGTCGCTGATCTCTTCTTTAAATTTATTACTGCGGTCAGTTCTATGGTGCCTGCATAATTTCCAGTACAACTGCTCATTTTACCAAACCCTTCCCCGCTCTCCATAATCTTCGGCCGGTTCAAAGATCCGTCCGATTGTTCTTGTTTAACCTCCCAATGACTCTGTTGAGCTGCCAAATTATCAACATGCATGGTACAATTGTCCGGTGACTAGAATCTATTTCGAGAACCTTTGCAATTTAGCATTCCAGTTGAAAAAGCAGGGAAAGATACCATTTCACAGCCACAGGCGATGGAAACAAAGTGATTCTCTTGCCCTCTACTTCTATAATCCGCCTCCAATGAACTATTCTTCAAAGCCTCCATTTTTGTGTAGCTAGGGTTTTTGACGCCTGTAAAAGGCACAACTATGCCCCTGTAGGGACTCATGCTCGTGCTCAGAATCATATTAAATAATATTTAAAATGTAAAATGTATATTATATAATATTATATATAATATATAATCTAATATATAGTTTTTGATATTAATATAAGATTAAATAATATTTAATGTAACATGTATATTATATAATATTTAATATATATAATATATAATCTAATATATATTTTTTAATATTAATATATATTAAATAATATTTAATGTAAAATATATATTATATAACATTTAATATATAATTGATATTATATAATATTTAATATATCTACTATATATCTAATATATAACTAATATATAGTTTATGAAGGATGGAGAAATGGGAGGGAGAAAGTGGAGGCAAAGTTAAAATTCAAAATTCTGTCATCATATTCGGGTACCCAAAAATATCGGGTACCCGATTAGGCTTAGTATTGCCTTGTGCACCAAACCTACATGGTCAACTATTGGAATGTCTCAAATACGTGTTTTTCACCTATTTCTTTGAGTTCCAGACTTTGACAATGTAGCTGACGACTTTTTTTCTCCCAAATTTGATAAAATGAAAAGGGTATCTTAAGGAGATTATCAACTTTCTATCGATATAATTGCTATCAAATTTTGAATTCAGTAAGTAATTATTAGTTATTTTCTAATATAGCTACCTCTAAAGTGTTGATTTATATACTGATTGAAAAATGACTATAACTTTCAAACAGTATAACATTGTTGAAATCCAAAAAATGTGTCACATTCTATGCTTCGTCTACTATAAAAAAAATAAAAAAAAATTTGAATTTTGTAAAGTTTTGAATGAGTTAAGGTGGTCAGACACGTGAGTTTTTTTATTTTGAAAATGTTGTAGCAGAAAATTCATAATTAATTATTTTTTTGGAATAAAATTAAAAAAAAATATGCATCACATCCGGGCATGAGTCTACTACTTATATATAAAATCTTATAATAAAATATTATCATTTGAATATGGTTAAGGTGGTCAGACATACACCTACTTCTTATTTTTTTCCTAAAATTTTTGTACTACTACATTGAAATCTATACTTTTCACCAATCATACTAACTTTTTCTCAAAAAAGGCCTAATAGTTTAGAAACTACATTCAATTTTCTACAGATTCTATTCTTACAACCTTTTGATATTAGGTTCATAGCTAGTTGAAATTTTCACATCAAGTTGACTAACCTTGATTTGCTGATTTTTCATTGCCACTTAAGGGCATAGTTTGGCCCCTCATGAACTTGCACATACCCATAAGCAAGTAGTTTCTTGCATATTTCTCCAGCTCTTATGTTTTCCTTGTTTTGGGGATTTTGAATCCTTCATTGCTGAAACAGAGCATCATTTTGTGCATTTCCAGAATTTAGTATTTCTTCTAAATTCTTTACATTGTATCAGAGCTGATTGGCCTTCAATCCTTGTGAGTTTGGGCATTTGTTTTTTCTGGGTATTTTTTTATCTTGCACAGGAGACATGGCTAGAGACGTAGGAAAGAGTTGGTAGCACCATCCTTCAATGGAAAAAATTATGATGTTTGGGCAAAGAAGATGAGGACTATTATGACAACAAATGACTTGTGGGACCTTGTGGTCAATAGATTTACGGATATAACTAACCCATTTCAATTTTTTGGCCTCACAAAAAATTAGAAGACTTAGTTGAAGGAGTCAAGAAGGAAAGATGCAAAAGCTTTGAGCTTGATAGAAACTACCTTGACAGAGGCAATCTTTCCTAGAATAGCAGCATCTAATTATTCCAAAGAAGCTTGGGATATTCTACACACAAGTTTCAAAGGGACTGAAAAAGTTTGGTTAGTGAAGCTCCAAATGCTTCAAAGAGAGTTTGAGACTCTTCTCATGAAGGACAGTGAGTCCATTTCAGATTCCAGCTCAAGACTCTCTTGTTTGATAAACCAGTTGAGAACAAATGGAGAAACCATGGAGGAGAAAAGAATAGTAGAGAAAGTTTTGAGAAGTCTACCTTCAAAATTTGATAATCTCATAATTTCCATTGAAGAGGCAAAGGATCTCTCAGTTATGACTATTGATGAGTTAATGGGTTCTTTCCAAACCCATGAGCATCGCATTAATAGATCAACAAATTCTTCTCAAGAGAAAGCTTTTAGAGCTCAAGCCAATGCAAGAGGTAGGAGAAGAGGCAAAAATAACTCTGGAAGAGGTTCAAGAGGCAGAGATCATGGTAACTCCAGACAACAAAATGGGTGAGCCCACAATAGTGGGTTACACTTTTTAGCCTGAACGGACACTGAACTCTACATTTTGAGAAAAACTTTCAAATTCAGATGCATATTGCTATTGAACCACTTGAAATCAGAGGATGAAGTAAATTAGAGTCTTTTAGGATTTTATGTCTAGTTTCTAAATATATTTTTTTTAATTTATTCGAATACTTTTTTCTTTCTCCCATGAAAACTTGTATGGTGTTGAAAACGTCATTTTCAAATAGTAACACTATTTTCATAGAGCATGACTTTTTTTGTAAAATAGATATGAATGTGATTCTTTCAAATTTAGTTTTGTAACATCCATACAGAGGGCATGCAATTGGTTTGATGACATTATCACTATTATTGCATATTTTATTAACGTTTGAAGTTGACTAAACCAAAATTTTGACCTACCTTGACTACATAGCTTATAACTTATTGTGTATTTATCGAATTTCAATTTATTTTTTTTAATAGAAAGTAGACTCGAATATGGAGGGCACTGTTATTTTTCCAATTTTTTTTCCTTGTTTTACTATTTTTCATTGAACATCAAACTTAGAGGTTTATATTTGATAAAAAACCTACATTCATTTAACGTCAAAAACCATACACATAATAAATTTAAAAATAGTCAAATATATAACCGTTTGAAAGCTAGTTCCAAGTACTTGTTGAATGCAAAAGGACATCTTCTTATTCATCCATTTGATCAACCCACTTGAGGCCCGAAGCCATGAAATTCTCAAAAATTTTTGAAAACTTGAAACCATGGCTCAAACCAGGGACTTTATATAGAAAGTACTTTCAATATTACTTTCTATCGAAAGTACTTTGCCCAAAAATGGAAAATTTAGTTAATACTAACCTAGTTTCGATTCAAAGTCATTTAATTTCGATAGAAAGTCAAGTTTGACTTTCGATCAAAAGTCATGTCAGCCTTTTTGGTGGCATTTCCGGTTGATAAGAATTAGGTATAAATAAATGTATTTTTTTTTCATTTCTTAAATCTGAAATCTGTAAAATAATTCGCATTTAGGAGAAGAAAGACATTTTGGCACGGAATAATTTTCTAAGTTGTGATGGGAAATAAAAAGAGAAGGCTAAACAAAAGTACATGACATTATTTATAAGAGACTGAACAAAGACTATGTGAAGAATCACGAGAAAGATATCATCGTCGAAAATAAGGTATGTCTAAGATGTCTAGATAGATAGATATTTTAAGTTGATGGTTAAGACTTGTCTTAATGTTCATGTAAATGTGATATTGTAGGTCTATTAGACTTAACTAGACCTAACTATAGACCTATTTGAACTAATAGGACTTATTAGGACTAATTAGGACCTATTCTAGGACTAATAGGACCTATTAGGACCTAATTAGGACCAATTATACCCAATTAGGACCAATTAGAACTAATTAGAACCAAATAGTACCTAATAGGACCTATTTGGACTAATTAGGACCTAATAGGACCTATTAAGACTAATTAGGACTAATTAGGACCTATTAGGACTTATTAGGACTAATTAGGACCTAATATGACCTATTAGGATGAATTAGTACTAATTAGGACCTAATAGGGTCCTAATAGGTCCTATTAGGACCTATTAGGACCTATTAGAACCTAATTAGGACTAATTAGGACCAACTAGACTCAATTTAGACCTTGAGTAGACTCAATTAGGACCAATTATGACCTAATTAGGACCTATTAGATTCAATTATGACCTATTACATCTAATTAGACTCAATTAGGACCAATTAGGACCTAATATGGACTAACTAGACTCAATTAGGACCAATTAGGGCCAATTAGGACCTAATTATGACCTATTAGATTCAATTATGACCTATTACATCTAATTAGACTTAATTACAACCAATTAGGACTTAATATGGACCAATTAGGACCTAATATGACCTATTAGACTCAATTAGGGCCACTTAGATTCAATTATGACCTATTAGATCTAATTAGACTCAATTAGGACCAATTATGACCTAATATGGACTAACTAGACTCAATTAGGACCAACTAGACTCAATTAGGACCAATTAGGACCTAATTATGACCAATTAGATTCAATTATGACCTATTAGATCTAATTAGACTCAATTAGGACCAATTAGGACCTAATATGGACTAACTAGACTCAATTAGGACCAACTAGACTCAATTAGGACCAATTAGGACCTAATATGACCTATTAGACTCAATTAGGGCCACTTAGATTCAATTATGACCTATTAGATCTAATTAGACTCAATTAGAATCAATTAGGACCAATTAGAACCAATTATGACCGATTACAACCAATTAGGACTAATTAGACCTATTAGACTCAATTACGGCCACTTAGATTCAATTATGACCTATTAGATCTACAATTAGACTCAATTAGGACCAATTAGGACCTAATATGGACTAACTAGACTCAATTAGGACCAACTAGACTCAATTAGGACCAACTAGGACCAATTAGGACCTAACATGACCTATTAAACTCAATTAGGACCTATTAGATTCAATTAGGACCAACTAGACTCAATTAGGACCTATTAGATTCAATTAGGACCAACTAGACTCAATTAAGACCAATTAGGACCAAATATGGACTAACTATACTCAATTAGGATCAATTAGGACCTAATATGGACCAATTAGGACCTAATATGACCTATTAGACTCAATTAGGCCACTTAGATTCAATTATGACCTATTAGATCTAATTAGACTCAATTAGAACCAATTAGGACCAATTAGAATCAATTAGGACCTATTAGACTCAATTAGGACCAATTAGGACCAATTAGATTCAATTATGACCTATTAGATCTAATTAGACTCAATTAGGACCAATTAGGATCTAATATGACCTATTAGACTCAATTAGGGACACTTAGATTCAATTATGACCTATTAGATCTAATTAGACTCAATTAGGACCAATTAGGACCTAATTATGACCAATTAGATTCAATTATAACCTATTAGATCTAATTAGACTCAATTAGGACCAATTATGACCTAATATGGACTAACTAGACTCAATTAGGACCAACTAGAGTCAATTAGGACCAATTAGGACCAATTAGATTCAATTATGACCTATTACATCTAATTAGACTCAATTAGGACCAATTAGGACCTAATATGACCTATTAGACTCAATTAGGGCCACTTAGATTCAATTATGACCTATTAGATCTAATTAGACTCAATTAGGACCAATTAGGACCAATTAGATTCAATTTTGACCTATTAGATCTAATTAGACTCAATTAAGACCAATTAGATTCAATTATGACCTATTAGATCTAATTAGACTCAATTAGGACCAATTAGGACCTAATATGACCTATTAGACTCAATTAGGGCCACTTAGATTCAATTATGACCTATTAGATCTAATTAGACTCAATTAGGACCAATTAGGACCTAATATGGACTAACTAGACTCAATTAGGACCAACTAGACTCAATTAGGACCAATTAGGACCAATTAAGACCTAACATGACCTATTAGACTCAATTAGGACCTATTAGATTCAATTATGACGTAATTAGGAACAACTAGACTCAATTAGGACCAACTAGGCTCAATTAGGACCTATTAGATTCAATTATGACTCAATTAGGACCTATTAGATTCAATTATCTACTCAATTAGGACCAACTAGACTCAATTAGGACCAATTAGGACCTAATATGGACCAATTAGGACCTAATATGACCTATTAGACTCAATTAGGGCCACTTAGATTCAAGTATGACCTATTAGATCTAATTAGACTCAATTAGAACTAATTAGGACCAATTAGATTCAATTAGGACCAATTAGATTCAATTATATTCAATTAGGACCAATTAGGACCAATTAGGACCACTTAGATTCAATTAGGACCAATTAGGACCAATTAGGACCAATTAGGACCTAATATGACCTATTAGACTCAACTAGGGCCACTTAGATTCAATTATGACCTATTACATCTAATTAGACTCAATTAAAACCAATTAGGACCAATTAGGACCTATTAGACTCAATTATCTACTCAATTAGGACCAACTAGACTCAATTAGGACAAATTAGGACCTAATATGGACTAACTAGTCTCAATTAGGACCAACTAGACTCAATAGGACCAATTAGGACCTAATATGGACCAATTAGGACCTAATATGACCTATTAGACTCAATTAGGGCCACTTAGATTCAATTATGACCTATTAGATCTAATTAGACTCAATTAGAACCAATTAGGACCAATTAGATTCAATTAGGACCAATTAGAACCAATTAGATTCAATTAGATTCAATTAGGACCAATTAGGACCAATTAGATTCAATTAGGACCAATTAGATTCAATTAGATTCAATTAGGACCAATTAGGACCAATTAGATTGAATTAGGACCAATTAGATTCAATTAGGACCAATTAGGACCTAATATGACCTAATAGACTCAATTAGGGCCACTTAGATTCAATTATGACCTATTACATCTAATTAGACTCAATTAAACTCAATTAGGACCAATTAGATTCAATTAGGACCAATTAGGACCAATTAGATTCAATTATGACCTATTAGACTTGATTAGGGCCACTTAGATTTAATTATGACCTATTAGACCTAATTAGATGAGCGATTCTAGGACTAATTTATACTTCATACATGTGTAGGAAATGCTCAAGAATCACAAGCTCAACAAGCTGCCCAACCTTCAGAAGTTGGAGAAGGGTCATCACAAGCTCAACAAGCCCAACCTTCAAAAGTTGGAGAAGGGTCATCACAAGCTCAACAAGCCCAACCTTCAGAAGTTGGAGAAGGGTCATTACAAGCTCAACAAGCCCAACCTTCAGAAGTTGGAGAAGGGTCATCAGAAGCTCAACAACCACAAGTCTCAGAATATCAAATAAGTACACATCTCTCTCTTTCTCTCATAGACTCTCTCGATTTACTCACTATCTCGATTTAGTCTCTTATTGGTGAATATATATTTTGGGTCTTTCCCCTAAGAAGAAGTTATTGTTTTTGTTGTGTACATGCAGCCTTTGATGATGAAAATGTTGGACAAGGGGCATCCCAAGTTGAATCAACCCAAGGTCAAACAAGTATGTGTTTCTCTTGAATTAATGCATAAATTATTATAGGTAGAACATGTTCAAGAGCTTGTAAATACTTATTTCATGAAGGTCCCCTTAAGATGAGATATTAAGATTTCTAAACAACCCATAAATATTATGAAGAGGGCATTGAATAAAAATTCTAAGAAAATAATGAAACAATTTGAGAATCTTGGTACACTTGAAAAAACTCAACTATTATCAATTACACTTCTTAAAGATGAGTTAAAAGAGCCATTAAAATTATTGGGTGTAGATGCAAGTTTGAAAAAGTTAAAATCAAGTAACATACAAAAAAATATTGTTGACAGTGTTAAGGAAGGTTTGCATTCTATTGGGAAAACAACTAGATGTACAGATACGTCAATTTCAAGAAGAGTGATACTGACATCTATTTTAAATAAAAACATGTCCCAAAGAAGAAAAATTTCTTCACTTTCATCTCATATTGGGTACAGTAGGAAGACAATGACACACTATTTGAAAAGAAGAATCAATTTGGATGATGCTACATTGGAAGGTAATTGGGCACTAATGTGTAGAGCTCTTTAGTCTGATAGAATTAATGAAATAGTTAGGAACTTAGTTACGTCATTTTGGATTGATCATACTCATCCTTCACCAAATACAAGAGATGTTATCAAGAAGAGGACTGGGCCTAAGGAATATTTTCAGCACACAAAACATTGGTTGGACACCACACAGCATGAATTGTATCTCTCATTTTGTAACTCAAATCTTGACATTAAGATTGGACAAACAATGTTTGAAAGATTAAAGCCATTTTTTGTAAAGATAAATAAATCTTTTGAAACTTGTTGTTGTCGATATCACATTGAATTCGATCTCTACTACCAAGGGTTTAGAAAGATGATAGAAGAAAGTGGTGGTTCTCAAAATGATTTTCCTAAACGTCCAAGTCAATTCATAACATCAATCTTATGTAACAAATCAATTGATCATGAAATACCTGAAATAGATTGCATAAGAGGAACTTGTCAAACATGCGGGGATTTGGCTAAATTTCCTTTAAGACTTGAAGATACTGACATGGTGAGGATGATAAAATGCAAGAGATACAAGTACATAAAGTCTGAAACAAAAGTCAAGAAAGAATCAACAAGGTTGGAATATGTAGAAGACGAAATACCTATTGCAACATTTATGGAGAATTTTCATAAATTGATTCAACCATACATACGACATGTTTTTTTCGCTAAATGGCAACCAGAACAATTCCAAATACAAAAAGAATCTTTTCTAGTTGGAATGATTTTATCGGTTGATGATTTTGCAGAGAACTACTCCTTTGTATCTCAAAAACAACTTCAAGCAGAATACTACTATACAGAGCAGGTGACTATCATGGTACATGTGTCTTATCGACATGCACAATTAGATTTGGATGGTGTTGAAAGTACATATGAAGCACGAGTCATAAAGAAAGAATATCACTTTTACATTAGTGATGATAAAGAGCATGACATACATTTTGTCAAGCAGTGCTTTAAGACATTTTTTGGATATTTGGAAAACAAAGGCATCAAAATTGAAAAGCATTTTGTTTGGTCAGATGGATGTATAGCACAATTTAAATCAGCAAGGCCATTTTATACACTATGTAGATATCATCGATACCAAAAGATACCACATATTTGGAGTTTCTTTGAGAGTGGACATGGAAAGGGAGAGCATGATGGTGCAGGAGCTTGTATCAAACGTGCTTTAAGAAAGTATCAACTAGACTATCAGGGATATTGTATAAATAATGCTCATGATGTGGTTGAGTGGTGCAAGATGCATTTTATGGTGCCAAATCATGATAACACATCATCATGATCAGATCGATTCATACCCTTTTGAGTTTTCTGGGAGATAACAGGTACTAATTTTAAATTTATTGATCATTGTTTGAGAACTAACTTATATATGTCTTTAATTTTTACATGTGACCTCTCTATTGTTTAGGTGTTGACAGAAGATCAATCCATGGATGAAAGAGAGTAGACAAAATAAGATCCCTACATTCAGTTATGAGTACGGATAGTAATGTGTGGTCATTGTACACTAGAGATTATTCATGCTTTTGTTATGATTGCATTTTTTAAAACTATGACGAATGTATCAACCAAAAATGTGGATATGTTAGTGAATGGAATTTGGTTCCACTAGATGTTACAAACACAAATGACATTCAGGATGAAAGCTTTGATGACATTCCATTGATTTCTACAGATTATGACCATATTTCAGGTTTGATCAAAATTGGTACATGTGTGTTTATGTACATGTTTTTAAAAAGGACTCATAAGTTCTCAATTCATTTAAGTAAAGTTTGTTTAATTTCTATTTACAAGTTCCTAAAATTAAAAGTTCACTTTAAATGCAGGACATATTTTTACAGTAGTAGCAGAGCCTGAAAATGTGGAAGGTGTTAGTTACTATTTATTACGTTGCTGTAAGGAGAGGATGAAGCTAACACAGAGTGAAACAAGTGATGAATTATGTTTCCCATGGGTTCTAGTACTGTATTTAAGTTTGTTTATATGGTTAGTATTTATCACATCTATATATTTAACATCAAGGAACACATTGTGCAGGTTCAGTTGTCGTGCACGGAACATATTTGAAGAAAACCAAAATAATTAAACAAGGGATTCATTTTATTGATTATCAACCTAACAATAAGGCTTATCAGTATAGTCATCTTGTAATTGCCACCATCCTATCTCTTGTTCTTGTGACGAGACGTGGCATTCATAAGTGGAGACTTGATACTGACGACCATGAGAGAATATTAAATGTTATTCGAGAGAGAGATGAACCACTTGATGTGGACTAAATCATGCATGAAATATGATTTGAACTAAAATTTTCAAGGGCGAGACCAGAGGTTTTCTTAGCTCCATTCTTTCCTATTGGTGCCCATAGTGAATGGAGCTGGAATTAAATTAAAAATTAAGAATATATAGATCTCAAATTTATGTCTTATAAGTGGATATCTTATAATTATCTACCTGAATATGAAGTACTCTAAAGTTTTGGAATATGAATGTGTGTATGTATTGAATTTGCATGTGTTACATTAGGATGTGCATGTTTTAAATATTAAATCTACTTGAAGTACAACAACATTAAATTAAAAGTACGTGCACACAACTATTATCGAATGTACATTTAAATCAAACATGTGTACAATCAAACATCATTCATGTATGTAATTTATATTGAATTCAAACATGATTCATGTATGTTTAATCTATTAAAATCAAGTTCATCAAATTTAAATTAAACATGTACATGTGTATGTAATCTATAATTGAAAGTATTGAAAATTTACAAGTTCATCACACACATGCACATGTATCTAGAGTGAAAGTATATATATATATATATATATATATATATATATATATATATATATATATATATATATATATATATATATATATATATATATATATATATATATATATATATATATATATATATATATATATATATATATATATATATATATATATATATATAAAGTACATGCATGAAACATCCATCATGTGTGTAGATCAAGTACTGTAAATATGAAATATATGAATCAATCATGGATGTCAAACATTCTATCAAAAGCCCGTCTAGAAATGAAATATAACATAAAACACATCAATCGGTCATGTAGTGTCTAGAAATGAAATATAGTTCATCAAACATGAATATATATATACATAATATGAAATATGTCTCTGATCAAATATGAAAGTGCCTAGGACTCATCATGTCAACTCCTCACTAAGTGGTCACACCCAGAGTGACTATCATGCTGTGAAGGATGTGCAAATCCCTACAAAGAAAGAGATATATAAATTAAAACATATAAACATTGTACAAAGATCTCTTAAGTTTGATTTAAAATATTGTACAAGAAAACATGTTATAAAGTGTGTACACACAGATAATAAATTAAAAACTCACTTGTCCACTACTAATGTCATCATCGAGTGAGTCCTGACGATGTACACGATCAATACCCAAAGAAGGAGTAACAAGAGGCATATCCTGGTGGACAAAAAATAAATCAATTGATTGAAATTTTGAAAATAAATTTAAGTTTAAAATTGTAACATTTAAATATATGTATATAATCTGATTTATACCTGTGTAGGTGGTGGAAACTGATAGTACTCGGATTCACTAGCCTCAATACTATCAACCAAGGTATCAAGATTTTGCTGTGCCTGGTCCAAGCTCAAATCTGCATCTACAACATGAGTAGACTGCACATGCCTCTCTAATGATGAATGCAATGGACTAACCAGATGAGATGGTATGGAAGTCGTATCATTGCATGTCAACAAATCTAGATAACCTGTAGTGGTCATGTTGAACTAAACATCGTCAAGACCAACATCAAAGAACTGATGGCCTGCACTGACTGAAGGGTCTACATATGTTGTGCCTCTCCTTGTGTAGCAATAGAGTGGTCAGTAGGTGGATACTCATGAGCACTACCACTATGGCCACGGTCTAGGTGAGAAGGATGTGACTGAGCGTATCTGACAGTACCCACATGCGATCTAACCTCTGATATGGGGATATCATGCTCTATTACTATAAATGCATATGCATCCAATAGATCCTCAGCCAAGCTATTCAATGTCACCCATGTCATCTCCCCTCTAAGTCCCTCCAGGCTAGAAAGTGAAGGGATTCTTGTTGCAGTGTACATGTCATCTGCGGTCTTGCTAGCAGATGCTCCACTTGACAATCTGGAGTGTCGTCGAGACATCAAGTACTGACCAACCTGATCACTAGATATGGATGTGGTAGCTGCTGCAATGTCCCCCACACTATCAATCGTAGCTCGAAGCTGGGTGCTATGAATAACATCATCTACAACAGGGCCCAATGAAGGAGCTATAGCAGGTGCCCTCTGACCAACAATGGCCCTGTGTATTGGTCTCTATCGATCAGCTCGATGATAAGCATCTCTATCAGCAAGCCTACCATGCCCCCATCCTAGTTATGCTGGCAAATTAGTGTAATTAATAGCATGACCTAAACAAACCTCAACAAAAATCTATTGTGCAAAGTATAGTGGAATCTAGTCGTTATTTGGATAACGACCATGGGAAGCTAAAAATCTAGGGTATATCAATGTTGATATAGCAGAATCCACACACTTGGTAACTTGATGTCCCTTTACATAATTTTTATTTGCATAAGAGGGGAAAACTTCCCCTTTCAGGGTCGCTTTAGGCACTAAAGCCTGTACCTCCTTAAGAGAAAGACCAGAGCCAACCTCTTGTCTCTTCTTCTCAAGTATGGACTCTATAATATCTGGGGCATATGGAGTGGTACCATGAATGTCATCCCTAATGCTAATCAAGCTATTAAGGATGGACTGACACGTGCTCTTATAGATAGTAGAGCTAGATGGATTATTTATAGATTCTTGCAGCTGTTGAATCTCTCTATTAGTGCACGAAAATAGTTCTACAAGGGGAATCAGTGCATCTGCCATGTGTGATGTGTAATAATGTCTGGTAAAGAGAGAATATGTATGTACTTAAAAGATTTTATTTACTGTCAATTAATAAAGTCTACATATACATACATACGTTTTCCTAATTTAAATAAAAATAAAATTAAATACTATGCATGCATTTCACTACATTATTTGAAAGTAAAATCAATTACATAAATTACATGTTTAAATGTAAATTACATTTTAATACCTATCTAATGGAATCTTAAAGGGTCATATAACCTATCATAGGTCCTAGTAGGTCCAATTACCTATATGTAATAGGTTAAATTAGGTATAATTAGGTCTAATTGGGGTGTGATTAGGTCCCAATTGATCTAATTGGGTCTAATTAGGTGAAGCACTAATAAGTCTTAAGGGGGACATAACACTCATAGTGGGTCTAATTCAATATTAAAGGGGTCATATAATAGGTATTATAGGTCCTAATAGGTCTAATTAGGTCATAACAACTAATTGGGTCTAATTAGGTACTAATAGGTCTAATTAGGTGCTTTAATATAGGTCTTAAGGGGTCATGTTACTCATAGTGGGTCTAATGGGGTCATATAACCCGTCATAGGTCCTAATAGGTTTAATAATTGGTTTAATTGGGTATTAAATTAGATCCTAAGAGGTCTAATTTGGTCAAATCAGGTCCTAATAGGTCTAATTGGGTCTATTTAGGTGCTAATTAGGTCTAGAATTCTATTGTAATAGGTCTTATCTAGGTCTAATTAGGTCGTAATACATCTAATTGGGTCTAATTAGGTGAACTAATAAGTCTAATTAGGTGAACTAATAGGTCTACTTTGGTCTTAAGAGCTGATATTAAGCATGTATTAAGTCTAATTAGGTCTTAATGGATCATGTAGTACTTGAGTATATTAGGTGTTAATTAGTCTTTAAATTCGATCTAATTACAAGGTTAGAAGGGGTCCTATTACTCATATTGTACATAGATAATTAGGGCAAGCTATTATGACTAATTTGGTCTAAGGGGTCCTATTAAGTTCATAAATATGTGAGCCCTAAGTAGGCATTATTACTATTCAATATTAGTTCCTATTACTTATATTAGGTATGTATTACTCACGTGCATTTAAAGGTAAATTAAATAGTATAAAATTAGGTATAATTTAAAAGTCTTGTTATGGGTTAATTAGTCTAATTATGCTTAAGGGATCATATTGCTCATATTAGGTGTACTAGCAGGTCCTATTACTCATGATATTAGGTGTTAATTAGTCTTAATTAAAGTTTAATTAGGTCTAATTATAGGTCTAATTAGGTCTTAAGAGGTCCTCAAACTCATATTAGGTATACTTGTGACTAGTTACACATGTCTTATTAGGTGTTAATTGGTCAAGTATTAGGTTTAATTATGTCTTTAAAGCCCATCTTATTAATGATATTAGGTCCTAATTTGGGTCTTATTACTCATATTAGGTCAGGTAATAGGTTAAAAATTAGGTCTTAATGGGTCACAATTTACTCAAGGGGTCTAGTTTTAAGTATATTTAATTATGTCTTCTTAGTAAAGTATTAGGTCTAATTAGTCTTAATTAGTCTTATCTCTAGGTCTTGTTAGGTACATAATTAGTCTTATCTAGGTCTTATGTACATACACAATGTATACATAAAAATCTATCTATACACATGTACATGTATGTATACATACATATATAGATGCACATGCATACATGCACGTGCACACACACACACACACATATATACACACATGTGCATGTATATATATATATATATATATATATATATATATATATATATATATATATATATATACATATCTGCACATGTGTGTGTGTGTGTGTGTGTGTGTGTGTATGCATGCACACACACACACACACATATATATAATTAAAAATCTATATATTTAATCAATACACACATGTATATCACAAACTTTAAATAAAGAAAAATCTATATAATTATATATACACATATACATGTGTATATATATGCATATATACATGTATATATATATTTATATACATATGTATATATACATATATATACACATGTATACATGTATATATATACATATATATACACATGTATACATGTATATACACATGTATATGCATATATACATATGTATATATGCATATACATGTGTATATATGCATATATACATATGTATATATGCATATACATGTGTATATATGCATATATACACATGTATATATGCATATATACTATTTATGCATCTATCAAAAACTAAAAATAATAAAAACAAACAATAAAAATACCTCAAAATCGTGTTTGATAATTCGAAGCCATTTCACTGTCCCCGAAAGTGACAGTGAAACTCAACTTTTGGCGGATATAAACTTCCGCAAAAAAAACCCCTAAATACATGACTTTCGATCGAAAGTTACTTATGATCGAAAGTCCTTTGTTTAAGGACTTTTGATTGTAAGTTTAGTACTTATGATCGAAAGTTGAAGCTAGTTTCTATTGAAAGTTGATAAATATTATTTTGCCAAAAATGCTTTTCGGGACGGATTCCTTCCTCCAAAAAATTGTAACCCAGTATTGTGGGTTCACCCAAATGCTAGAGGAGAAAGCTCAGAATGAGCAGCCACAAATGAGGGAGCTAGCCACTCTCAAAATAATTCCAAAGGACGTAAGAATAAATATACCTCTAACAAAAGTAATGTTGAATGTTATTATTGTCATAAATTTGGGCATTATGCTAGTGAATTCAGGAAAAAGCAAGGTAATCAATCAAAGCCAAGGGCAAATATTGCTGATATGAAAGTGGGTGATGGAAATAATCTCGCAGCCTTCATCATGTGCAACGTTGGTGAAGAAGGCAGTCCCGAAGTCTGGTATTTAGACAGCGATTGTAGTAACCACATGAGTGGTAATGAAAGTCTTTTTTCTTTCATTGATAAGAATGTAAAGTCTGAAATTAGAATGCAGAACAATGGAATTGTTCTAGTTATGGGCAAAGGATCTATTATGATCCGCACCAAGCAAGGTGAGAAACAAGAAATTCAGAATGTTTATTTTGCCCCAGGTATAAAGCACAATTTGATGAGTGTTGGACAGCTCACTCAAAATGGTTATAAAGTGCTGATTGAGAATGACCAATGTGTCATTTATGAGAAGGATGGGAGTAAGAAAATAGTTGCAGCTATTCAAATGACAAAGAATCAAATGTTTCCATTGAAGGTAGATATGTGTTTCTCTTCACAATCAGCAACTCCACCTTCCAAGAAAGAATGTACAACAGTACAACAATTAGCCTTCAAGAGTGTGATTGAAGACCCCTCCAAGCTATGGCATTTAAGGTATGGACATCTTGGCTATGTTGGTTTAAATTTATTGTCCAAGAAAAGAATGGTAGATGATTTTCCACGTATTAAAGAGTTCAGTAGCAAATGTGAGGCTTGTATTTTGGGTATTCTGGAAACTCTAGAAGGGCAAGAGCACCATTAGAGTTGGTGCATACTGATTTAGTTGGCCCTATGCAAATCACTTCCATTGGGGGGAGTACTTATTTTATGACTTTCATAGATGATTTCAGTCATAGAACATGGGTTTACTTTATGAAAAATAAATCTGAAGCTTTTGATAAGTTTTTAGAATTTAAAGCCCAGGCTGAAAATGAAAGTGGACATAATCTTAAAGTCCTAAGGTCAGATAGAGGGAGGGAATATACCTCCAATATTTTTGTAAATTTTTGTAGACAAAATGGCATAAGGAAAGAGCTTACAGCCAGTTATACTCTGCAGCAAAATGGAGTGGTTGAAAGAAAAAATATAACCATTATTGAGATGGTAAGAAGCATGATGAAAGAAAAAGGATTGCCAATTGAATATTGGGGAGAAGTTGTAGCAACAATAGTCTATTTAATAAATAAAAGTCCTACAAAAGCAGTCGGTGACAAGATTCCAATGGAAGCATGGATAAAGCATAGATGGATGGTTGAACACTTGAGAGTGTTTGGGTGTGTAGCATATGCACACATGCCAAAGGAGCAAAGACAAAAGTTGGATGACAAAGGAGTGAAGTGTGTCTTTACTAGTTATAGTCTAAAATCCAAGGCATAGAGATTTTATGATCCAGTTGGTAAGAAGATCATCATTTCAAGAGACATGGAGTTCATTGAGAATGAGTCATGGGATGGCTCGGTGGACACATCTTCAAGCACTTCAAGTAAAGTGCCTATTATGGTTGAAGATGATGAGTTTGCTGATCAACAAAATGTAATAACAACAGGTATAGAAGGCTCCAAAAGGCTGCAAATTGGCCCCACAGAGAGCAGCAACAGCAATACTAAGAGCTATGATCCCACTCTCGCCTCCTTAGTGCCAAGAAAGACCAAGAGTTTAAGGGAGATATACCAAGATGAAAGGTATGAAAATGAATTTGATGAAAATATTAATTTTGCATTATTTTCTCATAGTGATCCAATTTATTTTGAGGATGCTAAAAAAGAATAAAAATGGTGTAAGGCCATGGATGAGGAAATGGATGCAATAAAAAGAAATGAAACTTGGGAGATCACTAATTTACCTCCCAACAAGAAAATTATTGGAGTTAAATGGGTTTACAAGACCAAGAGCAATGCTAAAGGAAAAATAGATAGGCATAAGGCTCGATTGGTGGTCAAGGGGTACAAACAGCAATTTGGTAGAGATTATGATGAGACCTATGCCCCGGTTGCTAGAATGGAAACCATGCGTGTTGTCATAGCAATTGCAGCCCAGCACAAATGGTAGGTTTATCAAATAGATGTGAAGTCCACCTTCTTGAATGGAGTAATGAAAGAAGAGGTTTATGTGGAGCAGCCACCTAGTTATGAAGTTCTGGGTCATGAAAGTAAAGTGTATAGGCTAAAGAAGGCTCTTTATGGGCTTAAGCAAGCTCCATGGGCATGGTACAGTAGAATTGACTCATATTTGATGAGCAATGGCTTTAGCAAAAGCGATGGTGAGCCCACTCTTTACATCAAGACAACTAATGGTAATATTTTAATTGTTGTCTTGTATGTTGATGATTTAATCTTTACTGGGGATAATGATTTCCTCATTGCTGATTTTAAAGAGGCCATGAAAAATGAGTTTGAAATGTCAGACTTAGGTCTTTTGAGATACTTTCTAGGCATAGAAGTAAAACAAATGCATGATGGTATTTTTATCTCTCAAGAAATATATGCAAATCAGATTTTAGAGAGATTTAAAATGCAAAGTAGCAAGCCTACTCCAACACCAACTTCAATAGGTTTGAAGTTAAGCAAGCAAGATTGCAGCAGCAATGTGGATCCAACTTTATATAAAAGTTTAGTTGGAAGTTTGATGTATTTAATAGCTACTAGGCCAGACACTATGCATGCAGTAAGTTTGATTTCTAGATTTATGAAAACTCCAGAGGACTCCCATTAGCAAGCGGGAAAGAGAATCCTAAGGTATGTGAAAGGCACCAAGGGATAAGGTATTTTGTATACTGCAACAAATGTTTTTGATCTTATTAGCTACACAGATAGTGATTGGACGAGGAGTTTGGATGATAGGAAGAGCACTTCCGGATATGTCTTTCACATGGGTTCAGGTGTAATCTCATGGGCTTCTAAGAAGAAACCCATAGTAGCTCAATCTACAGTAGAGGCTGAATATATAGCAACGAATGTAGCAACATGTCAAGCTATTTGGCTAAGAAGGATCTTGGCAGATTTGAAGCAAGAACAAGAGGATGGAACCACAATATTTCCTCAATTGCTTTGTCAAAGAATCTAGTGTTTCATGGAAGAAGCAAGCACATTGAAATCAGATATCATTTCATTAGAGAACTAGTTGAGAATGGTGAAATAAAAATGGAGTTTTGTAGGTCAAAGAAGCATCTAGCAGACATTTTCACCAAGCCATTGGGCATTGCAAGTTTTGAGTGCCAAAGGAGAAATCTTGGCATAGTTAGTTTGGATCAAGCATGATCTTGTTTTTTCGGCTCAAGACAATGGGGGAGTGTTGGATTTTTCATAATCAAATCTGATTGTCTGAAGCCTCCTTAATTGACTTTATTTTTAATAAAGTTTAAAGTCTGATTTTTTTGTGTGGACTTTGAAAGATAAGTTCAAATTAGATTGGGGGAAATCTGATTTCTTCTACAGACTTCTTCTTTCTTCCTTCTTCTTCTTTTGGACAGCAAGTTTTATATAAAGAAAAGAATAACTTTATTCTTTGAAAGTATGCAATAATGTAATTTCTCTTTTATGCAGCAGCAAAGAGATGTTTTTGAATACTCTATTTTTTATCAGAGATATGAATGATTATTATGTTAAGCAGTGATTGCTTCAGATAATCTTGTAAGAGCATCGAGAAGCTCATAGTTTGTATGCAGCTCCAGTAGTTGCAAGTTTATATTTCTTATTGTAGAAGTGTTTTAGTTTCAATAGAAGCAAGTAGTTTCTTGCATATTTCTCCAGCTCTTATGTCTGCCCTATTTTGGGGATTTCAAATCCTTCATTGCTGAAACAAAGCATCATTTTGTGCATTTCCAAAAGTTAGTATTTCTTCTAAATTGTTTACATCTTATTACTTCAAAGATTTTAGAGCCATGAACACTTGTTGGCTTCCGTCCTTAAAAGAAAACATACGCAATAGCCAATCTTTCTCACAAACACAATCTTCTCTACCAGATCGTAAATGTTGTCTTCATTGTGTGGGATGCATCCTCTAGTTTGCAACTCCTTACATGGCTTCTTCCTCAATCAGCCAAACTCATTACGCATGCTCTGATACCATATGAAAGAGCAGAAAGAAAATAGGCATAGATTAAAACATCTTTCGATTCCAATTATATTCACTTAGATGATCTCCACATTGATTGCCAGCGGCTTATATAAAGCCATTATTTAACTGATAAACTACCAAACTTGTGAATGGGAATGTAACTTACTAGTAACTAAATTTATTTTATTGAACTAACCTAAAATTAATCTAATTAATGAAATGCTCCAACAAATGCTAGGCTTTACACAAAAATTATGGATTGGTGTAGGAATTCAAAGTAGGTATGTTGCTAGAGTCTAATTTGGGTGGTATAAGTTGTTATTCTCACAGTGTTATCATAAAAAAAAATCAAATTGTTTGAGTTTTTATTTCAATTATAAAGGAATTCATAAGCACAAATGTTAGTTGTTCCTTTTATGTGGATAATGAATATATCTATTTTAATTTGTTAAGTATTTGCATACTAGTATTTATGGCATGATCTAGAGAATTATAAATACATATTTAGTGTCGTTTGGAGAACAAACAGTGTTTGGAAAACAATTAGCATGAAGAAAATAATACTCTAGATCTATTTATGGAGTAGGTTGAAATTATGAAAATAATTCTTAATTTAATATTATTGATTTCTGTTACCAATTAAATGCTTCTGTCAATGTGTTTGATGTGAGTATATAATCAATAATTTATAAGATTTCCAAACTTGGGAAGGATTTAGAAGGAGGAAGTTTCCTCTAAGCTAGAGGATGAAGGATATAGGTAATTCCTAGTGGACAATATAGGAGGCCATAATGGAAATGGAGGAAACAAACAATTAAAGATAAGGCTCCAGTGACAACTAACAACTAGAACTAGTCTTAGATAAATAGATAGTTTTGAATATTAAATCTACTTCATTTTATGGACTTATAACATCAGTTTATCTTATGTAGTCCATTCTACTTCATTTAGACAAGTATAACTTTGACATATATACTTTGTAAGTTTTTTTGACATATATACTATGTATGTTACCTTTGGGTAGCTCTCATATAAAAATTATGTGTTGTATGTCATCCCAATACTTGTTAAAATAAAATAATTATCTCACTCATTAAATGATACTAATTGTCTTTGGTAAACTTTATATATTATAGTGATTGATTAGTTTAAAGACATATGAACATATTGTCAATTTGAGTGCAAGCGTTGCTAGAGAATATTCACTTGAAATTGCATTGTGAAGATAATACATTTATGTTATTCTCATGTCAACACTATTTCTATGTACTAAACATATTTTATCTTCCAAGTTCATTGCAACTTGATCTCGTTTACTACATAAGATATCATGTACATGGTATAAATAGAAATCAATAATATTAGTCTCTTTGTGCTATATTTTTAGGTTATTTAAAAAAAATAAAATCTTTCAACATTATATTTTTCTCAAATTTCTCAATTATATAATTTTCATATTTTATAAAAATTAAAATAATGTTCATTAATTCTTATTCATCCTTGAAAGAATTATTAATGATTATAAAATTTGACACATATTATATTTCAGGTTGAAATAATTATAAAAGTTAAAATTGTCCTACAATATTTTATTATATGAAATAAGTGTTTTTTTTTATTGAAATAATACAAAAGAGTGTGGATAACGAGGCAACAAAAAGCTGTTTCAATAGTACAATTTTTACTTTACTACAACTTACCAAACACATGACAATTACATGTCTTTATAGGACCAAGTGTTTCAGTAAAGCCATTCAAAAGACTTGTCATTGCCACAAAATAGTACAATCTAACCAGCAACCTTTAAAGTCGTTTTACTAAAACTTACCAAACACATGACTATTATATGACTTTACAGAACAGCAACTTTCTAAATAGCATCACTTAGAATTATATAGAATTACAAAATATAAGACAACAAGAATTTAAAAAAACAAGAAGTTGAAAAGATTTTTGAAAAAATAGAAAAGACTTATTTATAATTTTACCACTCTACATATATTATTTGTCATTATAAAAATCCTCACTAAAGTTGAAATCTTCCAACATTTTTGTATTATAAGAAATAAGAGTCGAAAAGACTTCTCATTATCATTACCATCGGGCCCAACAGCGTTCATATAACGCAAACGCAATATTTTCCAACGTGCAAAGACCTGTCTATTTCTTTGCAGGCTATGACAACTGACTTTTGCAAATATTGTAAATTTAGTGGACGTGTCTGCCGTGCAACGTGTCTGATTACTGATCGTTCTCCTAAATTTAATGGCCTTATATTACTTGCTGACAAATTAATAAACCAACCAGCTTTTCTGAAACTGAAAAACTATTACATCGGGTTCAAAATAACACCTTGAAAGGGCATCCATTCTACTTCATTTTTAATAAAAAAATATTTATAACCCTTCCTATGCATTTCATGTTTTTCTCGTTTTGATAAGAACAGCTGTGGCTGAAATTTTGAAGAATAATTAAGAGAGGTTTTACAATTTCATTGAATTGAAATTTGTTACAACCTTTTGAGTTTAGAAAGCTAATTTGAGTAAGGAACGTGAATGTTTGAATTGTGAAGGGATTATAAAAATTGTGATTTAATTAGATAGATAAACGTCAAAACTTTTTAATAAATGTGTATTTGTCTTTTTAAAGGTACAATATTTATAATTTAAGTTAAGAATACATTAATTAAAGATTTGTCAGAATGGATATGCATAGTCAAGAATTAAAATTAGTTAGTATTTATTGTATTGAAGATAATTTTAAGTAAATTTCTACTTGTTAGTTTATTTATCGTAGTTCTAAAGATTTGAATCTAAATTGGTAGTCTAATAAAAAAATAAGTCATGGCCTTTTACTAATTGTATTCCTCCCCTTCCTTTTTTTTTCCCTTTTAAACTACTTCTACAATCTTCTCCCAGTTTTCTCTTGCTTATGATGGACCACTGAGTGTGTTCCAAAACATGGAGCAAAAATTGACACAAGTGCAAATCAAAAGCTATTCTACTATCTAATTGACCGTGTAAAATTAATACCAAATAATTATATTCAATCAATTGAATCATAATTCTTCTTTTAGTTATTGGTTTTCCATCTCTTTTCATTTTACTTCTAAAATACAAAAGAAAAAATATTTATAATCCTAAATTTTTTGACTCAACATCCTAAAAAAAAATAATTAAATAGATTTTATAGAACATGATTTTCATGTTAAGATTTTGTAATTAAATAAAAGAGAATCATGTTAAAATTTACATTAGATAATTGTCTTGAAGAATTATTACAAGCTATAGTTTGTAATAGTTAAAACATTTCTACATTATTAACAAAAAAAAATTATTGTACACAAGAATTATATTATCATACATAAAAATTATTTATTACAATATACATACACAAATACATAACTTTTAATATTCAGATTTAAATTATTAAATTTTATTTTTATTTGAGAACTAATTTTACTACATGCAACCATTAGAAATATCAAATAAAACAATAGGGGAGAGGGACCACTGGGCACACTTCCCACCCTAAATAACTCCAAATATGTCACATTTGAAAGTGGGCACCCTTACCCACCCTAAATAATACCTAATTCTAGATAATTTTATAAAAGCCCTTCATTCCTTTCGTGAGTTACACCCAAGTCTCTCTTTCAATCACAAGCTTGCTTTGTGATTTCAGTATGGCTTTTAGGTTAGTTGTGTGTGTTCATGCGCTCCTGCTCATTTTCATGGCCGTTGTATGTAATGCAGAATATTCTGCAAAGGTTCTCGGCTATGTAGATATAGTAAACAATGATGGCCCTTATATGGGCCTGGTTGTTCCCAATTCTTATGAAATGGAGCCCCTGATAGACCCCTCAAATTTTGTTGTCAATGAAAATGTCTCCTACATAGATCTTTCTGGTTATTTTCTTGCCTGCTCTTTACTGCATGGTGCTCTTTACTCCGTAGTTATAGGTATACTTGTTTCTATGCAGGAAGGAGATTCCATGTAGGAGCTATTGCAGATTAGAAGGTCATTGTGGTCATGACAGGGCTGCCAATGGTAACTACATTGATAAAGTCTGATGTTTAATGGGTTATATCATGTGCCCTTAAAGACAATGGGGACTGTAAATTTTGTAATTTTGAAAATTTCCTGGAATCATAAAACTAAAAGTTCATTTAAACAGTTTGTAGTAGAGCAAAGATGTTATTGTTAGTTTTTCATAAAATTTTGGTTTGTCAATATTATAAGTATGAGATATTTTCTACAGCCAAGCATAACATTTGTCGAAGATTTTGCAACTGGGTTGCAAGAAGAGTGGGCTTAACTATGGAGGAAACTCTGTAGTTAAGCACACTCGAGCTGGAGTAGTACTAGGATGGGTGACCTCCCAGGAAGTGGGAAGTCCGGGTGCTTTGCCTCTGTGAAAATCTCCTAGATGCAATGAGTGCTAAGTGTTCCATTTATTCTCTTGGGAGATGGGTTCTTGTGGACCACTACTCATGAAACATGGGTCAATAAGTTTGACTCAAAAAACTACGACTCCAAAAAACTACACAGTTGAATACTCATAACGATATCACAATCTTATAAGTATAGATTTTTCTCTTTTAAGTTTTCTAATATCAATGATCATCATTTATTTAATATTGAAATGTAAACCAGTAAGTTTTCTAATATCAATGATCATCATTTATTTAATGTTGAAATGTAAACCAGTTGCAAAAGAAAATCAGTCCTTACCCTTATACCGTTAATCAAAGTAATCTTACATATATCAATAACAGTAGCTGGTCTAAGATCATTCCAGCTCATGGGACATAAATCATTAATGTTGGATTTGGATACAGATGAATGCAGCAATAACTACCCAGCTTCTCTTGAGTTTCTTCAACATAAAAGGAATTGTTCACTATGGAATTGCTGGAAATGGAAACTCTAACTATCATATTGGTGATGTTACTATTCCTTGGCAATGGGCTCATACTGGCCTATGGAATTGGCAGGTTCTATTAAGCTCCATATTTTTTTTAATAGATTTTAGTTTTAGTAATTCTCATTTTTATATATTTTTTTTTAAAGTTACATACTAGTTATCTTTGGTGTCTCTAGAGATCAACTTGGGATTTCATTACTGAAGAGTTTTGTTTTGGTTTTGTTGATTATAGTTTGTTTTTCTTTAAAAATATAAATCATCATTTGTAAAGTAAAAGTTCCTTTACCAGTTGGAATGATAGGATCTTAAAAAGCTGGCATGGATTGAAAATGCCTACCATTATTGGTAGAGGCAGCAAGGGCAGTTCTTTCCATAGATTGACATGTGTTTGGAAATCTCCTTCTCTAGGCTGGGTTAAATTAAATTTTGATGGGGCATCAAGAGAAAATCCGGGTCCTTCTGGGGAGGGTTGTATTATTCATTCAACAAATGGTCAAATTATTGCTCAACTAGCCTAGCCATTAAACCCGAACACTAATAATGTAGCAGAAATAAAAGCTCTTTATCACGGTTTGGTTCTAGCTAGAGAACTTAATCTTAATAGAATTGAAATAGAAGGAGATTCAATGATTATTATAAATGCAATAAGGACAGGGTCCATTTCAAATTGGAAACTTCAATCCTATTTAGAAAACGTATTAAGCCTGATTTCAAAATTTGAATCTTCAACAGCTAATCACATCTACCGCAAAGGCAATGGCAAAGTGGATGAGCTAGCAAATCAGGTAGCAGATGGAATACACGTTAGATTAATCTCCAACGGTTGGCTCCCTAGTCAAATCCACCAAAGTTAATGTGCAGAGTACAGCTTCAAAATTGATCACTTCACAGATAGGAGTTGGATTAGCTGATGGAGGAAAAAATAGAACAACATGGTTTCATCGCTTGCACCCTCAGCCACTTGTTGTTCTTGATATCACCATGCTCCAGTTTAGATCGCACCTCTGAATATGCAAAAAATCCAAGTGAATTGCTCTGCCCTAGCTCTAACATAGTTTCCATCGACAAGTTGGATTTATGAAGTTTCATGGTTTGCGCTCTTAGTATACAATAGTTCTTTGTGTTTCCAAGGTCAGGTTAAGAGCGCATATCCTAAAGTGTTGAAACTAGGGAGATAGTCATGTTTCAAGGTCTGCTGGAAATAATTCTTTCATGTCGCAAGGTTCCAAAAACTGTTTAAGCATAAAACCCTCGATGTTTTCACATTTCTCTGTTACCTTTGTGTTAATGCGAAAACCCTGGATGTTTTTGATCTTGCACTTCTACCCTATTTGTCAGCATTCCCTATCTGCGCAACTGCGACTAGTTGGTGGGACTTGGTTCTTCTCAGTTGTTTGGTGCAGTTAAGGTTCGGTCAAAATCAGTGGTTGTTGCATGTTCACATGGAAAAGTTGTGAGATATTTACTCTTCACAAAGTTGCGACCGACTACCACATGTCTTGTGGGGCCCAGTTTTTCATGTCCCATTAGTCGCTCAATCTCCAAATAAAAGAAGAATATTCCTTTCCTTCTCGCGACTGTGAGTTTTCCTATGTTGCACAATCTCGTATTGTTGGGCCCTGCTTCTAAACAGTGGTACGCATGGACTGGTGTTAGATTAGTGCTGATGTGTCAGTTTTCAATTGGTTGCTATGTGACGACCGTTGATCTGGGGATCTGGGTACGAAGGATTAAGGTGGGTCCAATGTCAGTTTTATTGCAACATGTGCACTCTTCATTGGCTGTGAGTGGTGACATGGATGTTCTCGGTGTGCCAGTTGTTGGTGGGACTTATTTTCTAACGGGTTCGCGGTCTTTCGCATGATCTCATTAGCCATTTTCATGCTATGCGATCATGTGACAAACCCTTTGTGTTGAGCTCACAGCGGTGGCAGTTATGCGGCAAGGTAAAGGGGTGACGTGGCAGTGTGTCACATGTTCGCATAGCCCTTTTCCTGGCTATGCAATCATGCAACAACTGTTAAGAGAATGTCGTAGTTGCGGAGTTGTGAGGTGGATCCACGGTGCCAATGCTGCTGAGGTGCTAGATTGTGATTGGTTGCTGGCTAGTAATGTGATCGAGGACCTTTCAAAGGGGTTTTGTGACTATTGACCGCGGCTAAGAGACTGCGGTCACATGATTGTAAGGGTTAATAAAGTGCCATGCGATCATGCGACTAATCTAAAATGTAAACCAGGATTCCTGTGGCGGTTAAGTAGATGACCGCGCGACTGCTCAACTAAAGATAAATGGTTAAGTTGTCGAGCCCGGGAAAGTAAAGATCTGATGGAAGAGGTGTAAAGTTGACCTGATTTTAATTGCTGGCCGTTGACATGTGTCTGGCGTCATCAAGTGACCATTTGTTTTCAAATTTGAATTTCCTGAGAGGGTTTTTCGCCAAAAAGGACTGGTTTTAATTGTTTCTTCGGTTGAATTTGATTTGGTTGGTGGCACCAATTGTTGCAGACTACTCCGAGCGTCTCTGTGGTTGATTGCATGATGTTTTTGTACCCGGTGAAGTCTGGTTTTGTACTTGAGGCATGTTGCAGGCAGCTAAAAGGACTAATTGATGGAGATTTCCATTGATTTGCAGTACTCTCCTAGAAGTCTATTATAAAATAAAGCTGAATTAAATGCTACAGGTGGGGGTACAAATTTGGTTGCATGATCGCAAGAGTGGAAGGGATGCCTTGCAATCATGCAACAAGGCATATGCAATAAGTGCAGTGGCTGGGGCAGATGAGTGGTCGCAACAAGGACTAGTCGCATGATCTCAAGGAAGGAAAGGATGCCTTGCGATCATGCGACAAGGCATAAAGAGCAGGCCATAGTAGATGGGGAAGGTCAACGACAAGATAGGGAAGATTAAAGATGCCCTACTGGCATCCACATGCGCCAACATTAGCTCCCCCTTTTCATGATGATTCTAATGAGGATATTGACTGGATATACAGCTTCAAATATGATGCCCGAATGGATGGGTGGGGAGTCCTGATTCTTTAGACAATGAGGAGGACAATTCAGAAGGTACCAACACATCCTATCATGAGGAAGATGAATCATCCGAGGGAGAAGATAAGGAGGAAGAGAATGCAGAGCAGGAAGAGGCTGATGAAGAGGAAATGGACGAGGACGAGGAGGAAATCACAAGTGAAGTTAATGAAGAAGACCCGGATGTAGAGGACATGGTAGAAGGGAGCTCTAAGACCTCTGAGAATGATACAACATCTCCTTTTCTATAGCTTTGGGGTGTTGTCTCACAAGTTCCTCTGAGTTTTGATATTTTGTTTTTTGAATTTGAAACTGCTAGACTTTGATAGAATCGTAGACTATTATTTATATTGGTGGTAAAGATCTGTTACTCTTCGATTTCCATTTGCAAACATTGGACTAGTTTTAATGGTAGTTAGTTTCTTAGATACTTTAATATTTTCATGTACATTTTGCTGATGTTTATCTTAATACAAAACTTTGGCTTCTACCTTTATTGATAAAAAAAAAAAGTTCCTTTAACATTAGAACTCGTAAGCCTTGACTGAAATGCTCATTTTGTTGAACAACAATATGGACAAGGAGCAAATGATGGACTTGCCTTGGAATCCAATGGAGACTACACTCGTGATATTGGGTATCTTCATTTTGCTAACTACAGTACAGAAGAAGGGAGTGATAATATTTTAAATAATGTTTGGTACAACCCAGATGAGATTTTTCCCGAGAATGGCACTCCAAAAGTTAGAGAGCATGTATTTTGGGTCAATGTATCCCAAACCTATTATAATCTTGCAGAGCAGCTAGAGGTAATTTATTCATATTATTTTGTACCTTTTCTTGCTGAGGTAATAAATTATACATTTGTTTTCTAATCGACTTTGTATTTGAATCTGTATTACAGAATATAACATTAGAGTCCTGCATCAACTCTACAACCTGCTTGTCATCTACACCAAAGATTGTGAAAGTGGAGAGAGGATGTAGTGCCAGCATTTATGTTGATAATGCTACTTGCAGAAACTTTCTTCATGGAAAATTCAATTGCACTCCCATTGATATGGAGAGTGCAGCAGTAGCACTGGTAATAATCATAATGGTTTTTTATGTATTTCTATAGTCACCTCATCATAATAGCTTATTATGTTCTTTCTTCTCCTTTGGATTTGCAGGTTAGCCTAAGTATGGGGAAGCCATTCATAATAATCAGATCCCTCTCTGATTTGGTAGGTGGATCAACCAGTGAGAATGAAGCTGCTATTTTCCTCAACTTGGCAAGCAAAAATGTTGTGATTGTTGTCACTAAGTTCTTTAATCTGCTTTCATCCTTGGCTTACAAACCTACAAATGGTTTAGGAGTATATGATATGTGATGTGATGAGTCCTCAGAAGCTACTTAAATAAGAGGCTATAATATGAGATAATAAGGAAGGAAACAGCTCTGGTATCTACAAAGAGCCTAGATTACTAAATCGATGTAGATACTTTTCTAGTATTGATTTAATAATTATTAGAAGTATTATCTTTCTATAAAAATTTACTGCCTAAAAGGATTGATAGTTTAAAATCTTTTGTCTTTTGGTCAAAGGATAGGTAGCATATTGAATCTTTGAAGTTACAGTTAATGCGAAGACAGCTAACAGTTGACAAGGGTTCATTTTTTATCTCGACGTTGGCACTTGTGAAAACCTCTGCAACACGAAGGAAGAGAAATATATCATTTCGGAAGTCTTCCTGTGGCTATGCTTTAGCCTATATCATTGTCCCATTTGGTTTTCAAGATGAAATAATGTAATTATGTAGAAAGTGATTTATCATTATGTCCATCTCAATTATAGGTACCTTTAGGTGGAATGGTTTAGTTATATTTTGATGATTATGGCCTTTATGTAAAGTTCATTTTTAGGCATCTTAATATGTTGGGGGTGATGAAAGGACCTTCTTCTTATTCAATTTAAAATTGTAGGAAATATATAGATGTCACTTTGTGAGATTTAAACATGAACTTCCATCATGAAAATAGTATAGTCTTACTGTTTGACGCAACCTTATTAACTTAGTATTAGATTTTATTTGTTTTTATTTTCATATATGTACTATTTATTATGCTTATTAGTCCCTGCCTATTTATAGGCAGCGACTAATGTTTTCATGTTTCAAAATCCTATTAACCTGCTTTTTGGAAACTGTGCAAATGCAAAAGAATATGATTTTCTCTAAAGTCTAGATCATATTATTTATTAAAGTGATTTTCTTTTATAAATTTCCTCTTTATTGATTGGCTGCTCACATTTATGCTAGCAATTTTATGATTTTCTGATTAAAAATATAAGAAATTGATGATCTGACCAATGAGAAACAAGCAGAGTAAAAAATTTAAACATTTGCAATGTTTCATTTGAAACATGTTTTTTCTTATTTATTCTTTAAATTTACAACTATTAATATCCCCTGCAGAACATAGAAGACAGTGCAAATTGTACATGTTTTTTAATGTTTTCTTAATGCTGCATTTATGAGTAAAGATGGGGCTCGTAAATCCACTCTTAAGATTTTTAATACTTTCTTAATGTTGCATTTATGAGTACAGCTGGCTCTCGTAAATCTACTCTTAAGACATACTTGGCCCATTTCGCAGCAACTTATATCATACTTTAGCATCTTCCAAAATTTCAGGTGAGCCGCGACCTTGCATTTCCATATATTTTTAGTTCAGAAAGTATGTCCTTCTAAAATTTAGGTGAGCCGCGACCTTGTATTTCCTGATGTTTTTAGGTTCAGAAGTCTATAGTATTGTCTGTGCAAAAAGAAAGTCTTTATTTCCATTTTTTAAATGGACATGGAACTTTGTCCAGACTATTAATTGATTTCAGAGTTCTGGTTATCTTTTCTCCCACTTTTTTTTCTTCAATTTGTGTTTTTGTTTTCCCTGTATCTTGAAGCTAAGAGTTCGTTGGGATTGGCTATGGGTTTCTGGAATATTTTTTTTTATGGATTAGAGCAATCTTAGATAGCTTTTCTATATTCCTATTGTTGTACTATAGGCTGCTATTTTCCCGGGACTTCTATTGGGGATATCATCAATTTTAGGGTATGTAGCATATGTTGTTTTGGTATAAATGCTAACTTCATTGTATTTACAGTGATTCTTGAAAAATTGCTTAAATTAATATTTGAGTTCAGATCTTCTTTTAATTTAACTAACTTGCATTTTTAATTTTATCATACCATTTGGGCGTGTGGATATATTGTTTACTATCAGCTCTATTGTATTTACATTTATCTTAATCAAATGGTTAAATTTATATTTGTCCCTGAGGCTTTGTTTTAATTGGGGTATGTGTTTGGGACTTTATCAACGTTTTGTGAATCATGGGTCAATATCTTTTAAATTGATTCTAAAAAAATTCTTTACAATTTTTCTCATAGGAATGATATCAGACCAGTTATTCTTCCATCCTATGTTATGATTTTATCTATAGAAATGATGAGGGAATGGTATTAAATTTGCACCAATGGATTTAAAAAAAGAAATTCGATGAGGCCTGATGTGGAACTCCTGAATGCGAAAGTTTACAGATATTTTAGTGTAAAAAAGTGGCTTCAGAGGGTGCTGGTTCTATCCATAGGGCTAATAAATGAAACTAGGTCTATGCATAAACAGTAGTAAATTCTCTACAATAGGCCCATTTCGAGACCTTAATGCAACTTTATATTTACCATTTTCTTTGTGAAATCTCAGAGAATGCTTTTATTGTTAAATGTCTACTCGTTGAAAGTAAGAAATTAGAAATCTCAACTTCTTCTAAGAAGAGAATGTTCAGACTTAGAAAATAAAATTAAACGTCACAGACAGAGTACTTCATTGGAAGCTCTGTCAAATCTTCCTTTTGTTAGGATTGCTTTCTCTATTTAGTATTATTTGGTTTTTATCTTTATAAGACTCTCTCTCTCACCTAAACTTAAAAATGTGAACTCATCTTTTTATAAAAATTATGTAGTATTATCTTTCCACTATGTAGTATGTAGTATTATAAAAAATAGTACAATTACAATTTTACCAATTGAATAAGGCAATGCCCATTGAATAGCTAGACAAGCCATTTCGTGTTTGACTAGTAGATTTTGTACAATTTACATGATATTTTCACAACCCATGTAAACAAATGTCAATGTTTTTGTGGAGTTTTTTCAAGAGTTGTCGCCCAAGCATTCAAGTTAAAATTGTGTACTCACTTTATCCTGTCACAAATTGTTTTTTATTTCTATTTTTTTAATTTATTTTTATACAGATGGGAAAAGAAAAATAAAAAGATGCTTACAGAGAATCAAATTAGAAATGAACCTATAGAGGAGCTGGAAGCAAATAGATCTTCTAGCCATTACTCTGTAGTCTATGAAAATGAAAGAAAAAGAAACAGAACACAAAACACTGTTTGAAACATTGTGCTATTATTACTTATCTACATCATAATCTCACAACTTTTTCTTAACATGCATGATTCTATATTATATACTTGACAAATACTAAATATATTGCAAGGACAATGATCCATATACTGCTACTTTGTATGAAATGACAAATAAAGTTTGAAATGCTTGATTCGATTATACACTAAAAGAATTAATAAAAAACAAAGTGATTCTTAGATTAGATGAAGATTATCACATCTCTCTACTTTGTAAACAGATTTGTCTCTTCTCAGCACCAACCAAACAGATAGACCATTATGGATGTAAGCTCCTGTACATTTAAAATCAAAAGCCAACCATACAAACACAAAAACTTGAAAATTGGGAAAACATAAATAAAAAATAGGCCAATAGCAATCATAAAATTAAGAACCGGCAAATATTTGAATTTGACCTCTATTGAGCAACATTTCAGTAAAAGTGGCTACCAGTACTGGATAATGATAGGGAAATTTTAGACCACTTTGCAATAAGACCCTCCCATTAAATTTGAAATATCCAGCTTTATGCTCTAGCTTTTCACATTTTTTACATTCAAAATTACCAGTAGCAGAATCGCAAAATCCATTAAAAATCCACCATAGAACTGTACCATTTGGGAATAATAGTGCAGTTGTAATTACTAAGCATGTAAAAAAGCCTACCAAAACTTAAATATAACAAAATGACCTAGTTTATGTATTCGAAATTATATAAGATGATAGGTGTCCAGCAACAGTTCTATTAGAGGGACTAATTAAGCTCCCATGATTATAGACTTATAGTCGTAGTTACATCTGTCACAATTAGCTTGAGATGTGGCGACATGGTAAGATTACAGCAATGTCATTAAAAGTAGGATAGGTTAGGGTCTTTAGAATTTTTAAGTGGTAGAGGCGTTAGAGGAATAATTAGATAGAAGTTCTTACTTTTTCATGATTTTTATTATTTTATATTTAATACAAGGGCATTGGAATAGGAACGTGGCCCCTTCTTAGTATACCAGGAGCTTCCTACCAATATATAATAAATATCACAAAGTTTCGACCAATTTGTAATGAGGCTGTTATATGGAAATACATGTATAATTTTGCCTGTAATTACTATATAGGCAACCAATACTTGTGACTCCAAATTTTTGTACATTGTATCTGATTTCTAATTTCCCTCGTACAAGCGGTCAGTCACTCTAACTCAATATATATGTTCACAATTTCAGTATTTAAATTTTTTAACAAATGGCAAGGACTAAAGCTCCATCAGAGCTCTTGTTTTTTATATTTATTCTCCACAATAATTTCCTATTTCTAGGTTAGCACTTTTATGTTTTAAATCAAACTCACAATGTATGGGGTCAAATCTGTGTAAAATTTTAAAAAATCAAAATGTAAATATTTCTTCACCCTTGCCTATTTCATTAGTTATTATGAGAAAACTTGATACATATTTCTATCTTTATTTTTATATCTTGGTACTTAAAAACATTCCATGTCTCTTCAAATAAGATGAAATTATTGATTGAAAAAATCCTACACATTCCAAGAAGCATTATTGTAAGACTCTTTTGATTTGAAGTGGAAAAAGGATCCTTAATCTACATCTATCATTCTAACTTGTTTACATGATTGAAGAGTGATGTATTCACTCATATATAAGCATAACACTAATTTATTCAAGTAGATCAACTTAAGAGATTACTAACCCTCCAATTCAACAATCTTCCCAAGATACTTTAAAGTATTAGTAATGCTCAATAATGAACAAAGATAAACATAGTAGAAGGTAGAGAAGAATGATTACTAAGCTCATATATGAGGGTTTCACAAAATACACATTTACAAAAGTAATTGAAACCTCTGGAATGGGTCCACAAAAAAATCAATATGTTATTTAATTTTATGGTAAAGTATAGTTAGAGGATCTTTTTTCAATCATAGGAAAGTTTCTTATGTAGACCATGTATAATTTTACTTTCCTAATTTAGCATTTTGGGTATGTGCAAGATCATGAGGGGCCAAAAAGTGGCGATGTCAATTCAAAACTTTGACAATGTAGTTGACGACTTTTTTTTCACCCGAATTTGATAAAATGAAAAGGGTATCTTAAGGAGATTATCAACTTTCTATTGATATAATTGCTGTCAAATTTTGAATTCGGTAAGTAATTATTAGTTATTTTCTAATTGAGCTACCTCTAAAGTGCTGATCTATATACTGATTGAAAAATGACTATAACTTTCAGACGGTATAACATTTTTGAAATCCAAAAATTGTGTCACATTCTATGCTTTGCCTACTATAAGGAATTTTTTATTTTTTTAAAATTTTTGTAAAGTTTTGAATGAGTTAAGGTGGTCAGACACAGGAGTTTTTTTATTTTGAAAATGTTGTAGCAAAAAATTTATAATTAATAATTTTTTTGGAATAAAATTACAGAAAAAATATGCATCACATTCGAGCATGAGTCTACTACTTATATATAAAATCTTATAATAAAATATTATCATTTGATTATGATTATGGTGGTCATACATACACCAAGTTCTTATTTTTTTTCCTAAAATTTTTGTACTATTGCATTGAAATCTATACTTTTCACCAATCATACTAACTTTTTCTCAAAAAAGGCCTAGTATTTTAGAAACTACATTCAATTTTTTATAGATTCTATTCTTACAACTTTTTGATATTAGGTACATAGCTAGTTGAAATTTTCACGTCAAGTTGACTATCCCTGATTTGCTGATTTTTCAGTGCCACTTAAGGGCATAGTATTGGCCCCTCATGATCTTGCACATACCCTTTTGAAAATTCAAATTATCATTTTCATCTATAAATTGGTTTAATCAAGCTTTTTATTTATTTATTAATGTTTAAATAGGTTTTGAAGGGACCTGGAACCCTTTTTACAAAGAACATCAAATAGCTAAACATTAGAAACCTGGTAGCCAAACATCAGCTAACAAAAGACAAAAAAATAGTATAGGAACTAAACTCAAAAGACAAGACTACATTAACTTTTTTGAAGCCTCATTAGCTTCAACCTCAAGCTAAAAAGTGTCAAGCACCATATTTTCCAGATCCTGTAGGCCTTGGCCAAATTGGACCAAGGCTCTTTTAAGATTTCCTCATGTTCTAGTGCACAACCCTTTGTTTTTTACTCATAGTCCCTTGCATATTATTAGCCCCTACTTCCACATTAACAACCTACATCTAGTTTTGATGCATTTTCTCGAACTTGATGATTAATATCCTAATCTTCTCTATAGTTTCTTTAATAACCTTCTAGTTGAAAGAAACCAAAATGAAGAGATTATCATTGGTAGTTTTAAATTTGGTTTAAAAGGTCACAAAATTCTTCCCTCGTAATTTATCTTCTCAGTTTCCACATCTTTAACTTCTTTTTTGAAAGAGTTGATTAGATTGTTTCCCTTATTCTCATCCCATGAGACTCCCTTTTTTTAAGAAGATGATAGTGAATGGCTCTAAGATTGATCTTGATCTAATTAAACTCATCAAAAATACACTTATTCATTTTAAAGGAATCCAACACAGTCTTTTTCGCGATGAGAAATACATCTGGTGGGCAAGCCTTCATTACATTACATCAAGTTAGTTGCATAAATTTAAGTATCCTCAAAATTAAGATAGGTTAAAGCTTTACATTTTGGTGAACCTATCTAACCTTACACCACCCAAAGGTTTTAATTTAGAGCTTACATCTTCATTAGTTTAATATTTATATTTGTGCATTCTAGATACATTACATAATTTTTATAATTTATCTCCTTATATTAGGGTTTTAGGTTTCTCCTACACATATTTTATGAATTCTATCATACCAATCTTTAATACTTTCTAATGATTGAAAGGTTGCATTCCTATAGTATTAAGTAATTATAGTCATATTTTGAATGAAAAACTCATCAATTATTTAAGTATTATGAATGTGTATCAGTATTACTATGAATTGTATGTACCACCAAATAGAATAAATTGATAAACTACAACTGATCGGATATCTTAAAGGAAAGTTTGACAATGGAATAAATAATTGAAAAGAAAGTGATTGATGATCACCGAGCTAAGTTAAAGTATATGTAAGACATTAAATCAATTAATGTATTGTCATTGTTGTCACTAGTTTTGAATGTACTTATCATGATGCTTAGAAACATCTTAAGAAGGAAAATGGTAAAAGGAAATAGATATCTACATGAAGATGAGATGGATAAGAAAGATATGGATATGGTATACATTAGGTAACTTATTGATGAGTCTATAAGGATAAGTTTGAGAGCTAAGTTAATTAATTCATTGGATGTATTCAATCCATCCTTGCATTCATATTTTTTGTAATTGTATTGGGAACTTGCAGTAGTTGAGAGCGAGGATGATCCAATGGCTCCTCCTATAGCTCCTACTTCTCTAGTTGAGATCACACAATCATCTCTTGTTGGTGATTCCAGTGATTCATTGCAAGAGATGTCTATTTGTCTTCCTGATTGGGATTCTTACTTGCCAGATATTGGGTTCATTATTTGTGGAGTCTCATATTTCAGATTTGGAGAGACATACTTGAGGGGGTTTCTCTTCTCTTTGATGACAGTTTTCATCATAGTTGGAGATACTTCTTCACATTCTTTAGAGATTGACATTCTTGATTCTTCTTCTTCACTTGGTTTGTCACATGATGTGATAGATTCTTTGAGATTGGAGAGGCTCTATTCAGTCTTCAAAGATGCATATTTGGAGACCTTCTTCCTTCTTTCATTTGGATATGGATTGGTTCATGGAATCATCATCATACTTCATTTGGATTCCACTTCCTAGTTCCTATCCAGAATGGGAACCACACCTACATTTATACTTGGTATATCTTCTTCCCAAGGGGAGAAATGTTGTTTGTAGTTATTGGACTATACTTTGTTTTCAAGCACTCACCATTTTTGTAGGAGATTCTTCATTATGGGGGGGGATATCATGTCTCCAACTATCCTTCTTATGGGGGGATAGTTATTTGTATATACATGATCTATGTAGTTCTTGGGGGGTCTTGAGCACTCCATCCATCCATGCATCTTATTTTCTTCTCTCTTTTTGGGGGAGGGTTTTTCCCATGAGGTTTTCCCTCTTTCTCCACTTTATGAGAGTTATGCATTTCATGTATCTTTTACATGGGTACCTAACATGGCCTAGTTGCCGGGACCATCTTGCATTGTGAGTTTAAGTGCATTTCCCTAAGTTGCACTTAAGGGGGGTTGTTGGTGTAATTAATTATTCCTAATTACACTTTACTTAATCTTACTTAGGTTAATGCATTGCATAGTAGTTAGTGATTGAGACACCTAGGAGTGTGCACCTCATTCAAGCATATGGTGTAGGAGAATTTCAACTTTAGGTGTGATAGTTATCATCACATACCTCTTTGTGTGTGAGATCCACCTTTTGTGCTCTTATCACATTATCATCATAATCCAATTGCACATACTTTATTGCATATTGGAGGATGATCCACATTTGGTGGACATGTGATTACACCTAGCATAGGTGATAGCTTATCAGCACCTTATCATTCTCTCATATCGCCTTTCCTATATAAGGAGGCCTATTATGTAATCATTTCATTCATTGCAAATCATTCAATTGGTGAATATCATTAATTCATTGGATCTATTCAATCCATCCTTGCATTCATATTTTCTCTCGTGTGCTTTTCTTCAACCTCTTGATCTTGGTTCAATATTTGCTATTTGCAAATTCTTACAGCATTATATTGATGACTTGATTGTATTACATGACTCTATTGTGCATTGAAGATCAAGATTGAACAAGTTTATGTGGTCAATAAATGAAGATTTTTGTATACATCAAGCAAGTGTAGTGTATACTAAGTCTAGTATTAACCGAGCTAGTAATCACGGAGGCATTCTGGTATTGACCGAGTGAAAGAAATAAATGGAGTTTGTAATAGTAGACTAAAAATGATGAGTTGGACAATTGTTTATGATTCCAAGGTAAAAGATAATGTTTGTTGTGATGATCAAATGGTTGAAAAAATTCAAAGATGGTCAAATGAAGGAAAATGAAACATGTTATTGACACAACTATCAAGGAAGGTTTAAAGCGGCAAAATCTACAATGAAGATTAAGAGGAAAAAATCTATGGATGGAAAGAAAATGGTTTATGATGTCTATATAAGGAGACATGAGATTCATTATTGAGTCTGGGATTTTGAATGCTATAGGAGAATTAGCATGAAAATGATTGATTTCATGCAACACTGATCAAACTGGTTGAAAATAGAACCAAGCAAAATTGCAGACAACACTGAGCATTAGAGAAAGAAATTACCAAGAAGAACCGAGTTGGAGGAAATAAAGATGTTGAATTGATTATTGATCAGAGGTATTTTTGAGCTTAGCATAGATTTGAAAATCTTCAAATCAAGTTGTATTTGAATCAGATCATTACCGTATCAGTTTAACCATTGTTTACAAATAAATCTCTTAACTGAGTGGAACTTAACTGTCTTTATATTTCAATATGACATTCAATGAATGTTGATTATTTTCTTGTTGACCCCATAGTGAATGTTTAGTCAAAGGAGAACTGTTAGTGATAAATCCTCTAACCAGTTCAAACCTCACAGAGTGTTTTGTAACCTTTAACAAGGTTGGCTCCTAACTGAGCTCACTTCACAAGAGTGAATTATTTTGGTTACCGTTCCCATGTGGTTTTTCCCTTAACATGGTTTCCACGTTAAAAATATGTGTTATGTGTATGGATGTGTTGAATTGTTTATTTTACTTTACAAATTTCTATAACTAGATAGATCGGTAAACACAGTATTTAATTTACTGGTAATCGGTATATGAAGAGAAAGGCACAGTTGATATTTTACCAAGTTGATTATTTGATTTGAAAGTTTTGTTATATACATCTGGGAGTATTTGGGACTGTAGGATAAATTTTCCGCATAACTTATTCACCCCCCTCTCAGTTATCTAACATAAAATGACATAATTGTAGTTGAATATGGAGTAAAGATTTAAGTCCTCAAGTGAATCCTTTTCCATTAGAGATATTAGACAATAAATTTTATTTATGAATGATAAAATTTGTTTATCTTATTGTATTCTTACTTATAATATTGTTTAAAATAGGTTGTCTTATGACACACTTCCTTCCACACAAAATATAATAAGTTGATGTGGTGAGGGTAATGAATATATCTTGTTAGAGCTTGGCTTGCCCATCTTAATGTATAATTCAGCTTATTACATGCATTATGATACTTTCAATTGTGAACTTATGAATCAATTCCATTCACACCTTATAAAGGTTGATTCTAGTCCTTTGTTTTGGGTATTTCGTTAAGCATTTTATGGTGATAATTATATAATTTTAAGTCATGATTATTTTTTTCTATCCAGTAAGTAATAAATTCAAAAAAAAAATTTGCATATGTGTACTCCCTTGAGGATGTTAATACCCCATACTAGTGATCATCTTGTTATTTATGAATATCTTATAGTTACTATCCATCGATGAAATGTGTATTTGGTTACAAACTTAAGTGGAAGTTAAATGTTTTCTTTTTTTTTCTTGTTTGTAAACCATATTGAGATAAAACCTTGGGCTTTTGGAACTCGATATGTAACTCCAATTCTAGAAAATGGTAAAAAAAAAAGTTAAGAATCCATCATGATATGTTGTGACAATGGTATGGAGTAGTCGTGCTACCCATACCATTGTAATATTGTAACATCCTACTCCTTATGGAATGGAACATTGACGAATTTATTGTGCTAGCCCAAACTTTGGGATTCATTATGGCACTATCAATATTTGATATATGACTCTTGGTAGAGTTTTTCCCATACCCTAGTATCTTCTTATTTCTTGATTCTTGCATATGGAGATTGTTATATGTCATGTTATGATGACTTATGTATTTGCACGTGTTATACATGATGTAAATAGATATAATACTACACCAAAATGATGTTTTAACATATCATAACTCATTAATATGTCTTGTTTTGGGTAACAACCTGGCATTCAGTCTATAATTCTAAACAAACATACATAGACACGCATACAAACATACATATATATATATATACATTACATATACACAAATACATATACATATACATATACACACATATATATATACACATATACATATACATATACATATATACATATATACATATACATATGCATATACATATACA